>OX335792.1:15956595-18456595 GCA_946896805.1 Scutellaria galericulata
TATACCATCATGAATATCTGCTCTTCTTGCATTTGCCTCCTGCCTCCCCGTTTATTGTTCCTACCCGAGTGATATCAAATTCTGGTTTACATGTGCAACTTCCTGGGCCCCATTTGTCATTTCCATCACGCTTATGTTAATTTTTAGTTAACCATGTGCAGCTTCTTGGGCGAGTCTTCAACATTCTCCGTGAGAATAATCCTGAGCTTGCTGGAGATCGGCGCAGGACAGTTATGAGACCTCCACAAGTTCTCCGTGAAGGAACAAAGAAAACTGTTTTTGTGAATTTCATGGATCTCTGCAAAACGTATGCCATTCTTCTTTAGGTTAAACTATTTTTCGGTGCTGGAATAGATTACTTCTGAATTTCCGCTCATGCTTGAAATTTCATCTTAATTGTTCTGGTTTTTTTGCCTAAAGTGGTGAATTTCAATTCACTTTTTTCCCCATTTTGTATAATCAATTTACAGCATTATTTATAATTTATCATTCTAAGAATTTAAGTCATAGCAAACTTTTTACTCATAATTGGTACCAGCAATTTTCTTGACTTGTTCTTCATGTTGTATCAAAATCTTCTAAATGGTGTTCTTGATTTATAGTCACGTGTTCACTATTGCTCCTTATGACATAAATGGATGTTATATGATTGATTTTCCCTTTCTATAGGATGCATAGACAACCTGAGCATGTTATGACTTTCTTGCTTGCTGAAATGGGAACAAGTGGGTCTCTGGATGGACAACAAAGGTTGGTGGTCAAAGGGAGGTTTGCTCCCAAGAATTTTGAGGGTATCCTGAGACGCTATATTAGTAAGTTCTAATGTTCCATTTTTCACAGAATTTTTTATGTAGATTGTAGAATAAGATTAAATCGAATTTGCTTTCTCTTGGAGATGCAGTACATCTTAGATGGTGCCTGCTGCTTTGTTCTGCATTACTACTCTGTTATTTTATTTGTTAACTAATTGCTCAAAATTTGAAAACTGATTATTGAAGCAGTTGTGGACTCTATATTATTATGTTTTTTTTTTAATGTTTGTTTCGATGTTTTGTATTGTTAATCATCTTTTGAGGACTGTTCTTCGTGCAGCTTCTTAATTTTGCTTATGAATGATTGATGCAGATGAGTATGTCATATGCAATGGCTGCAAAAGTCCAGATACCATCCTTTCTAAGGAAAACCGTCTCTTCTTTCTCAGATGTGAAAAGGTACTCTTCTTTATTCCCACAATACTTTTGTGTGTAAAGTTCTCATTAAATTAAAGTAACCAAAGATTTTTCTTTGAAAAAATAGTTCCTTTCTTTTGGGATAAAATAACTTGTTCTAAAGTTAAGAGTTTAACATCACTTGAATTTACCTGGGGCTGTGATGATCGAACAATTTGCCTACATTGTCTGATTTTATTTCTTGAAGGAGACTCCCATTAGTTCTGAGGCCTCAGATGTAATCACAAATTGCTGGTGCATACTTTATTGTGTTTGGATTTAGGGCTTTGAGATTCATAAATTAAAATGAACAGATTTCAAATCCACCCAAAATAGAATATATTTGAAATTAACCCATATCACCCAAAAAGTAGTTTAAAACGATACTAGTCGATTTCAAATTCATCTCTCAAACCCTTCAATCCAAACAACACCAATGTATTTGCTATTATTAATAGATTTAAATCCATTCCTAAATCCTTCAAACCTAACGCAGCACTTAGGTTTTCTATCATTCATACTCTCCTATACCTCCTCCATCCTCTTCCATCCCTTCTGGAAATTATATTTCTAGCTACCAGCCTACCACAGTCAGGTGCATTATGCTTGTGCGTATGGTAGTGGTATTAGTCCGTTTAGAAGTTCATAAATGGTACTAATTGTTGTCATAATTTTTTTGAGGCCTGTGATGATTAAAAATATTTGCCTACATTGTCTGATTGTGAATTGAAGAGTTTTTTTGACCAAGTCTGAGGCCTTGAAAACGATGATAATTATGGGAACAATCAATCTCTCTTGGGGAACCCTCTTTTATTTCTCTCAAGCTTAAAATTTCCTCCTTGTTCTTACTTGATATTTACTTGACCAACACAAATTCTACAATTTGTTCAAAACTAGAGAAACTCTTAGTCCGTTTGGAAGTTTATAAATGGTACTGATTGTTGTCATCATTTTCTCGAGACCTGTGATGATTAAAAGTATTGCCTACATTGTCTGATTGCGAATTGAAGAGATTTCTTGACCAAGTCCGAGGCCTTGAGGATGATGATAATTCTGGAAAACAATCAATCTCTCTTGAGGAACCCTCTTTAACTTCTCTCAAGCTTAAAATTTCCTCCTTGTCTTACTTGATATTTACTTAATCTACGCAGATTCTACTATTTGTTCAAAACTAGAGAAACCTTCGTTCGTTTGGAAGTTCATAAATGGTACTAATTGTTGTCATCATTTTCTTGAGGCCTGTGATGATTAAAAATATTTGCCTACATTGTCTGATTGCGAATTGAAGAGTTTTTTTACCTAGTCTGAGGCCTTGAGAACAATGATAATTATGGAAAACAATCAATCTCTCTTGGAACTCTCTTTAACTTCTCTCAAGCTTAAAATTCCTCCTTGTTCTTACTTGATATTTACTTTAAACGGCGCAGATTCTTCAATTTGTTCAAAACTAGAGAAACTCTTAGTCCAATTGTTGTCATCATTTTCTTGAGGCCTGTGATGATTAATAATATTTGCCTACATTGTCTGATAGCGAATTGACGAGATTTCTTGACCAAGTCTGAGGCCTTGAGAATGATGATTATTCTGGAATACAATCAATCTCTCTTGAGGAACCCTCTTTAATTTCTCTCAAGCCTAAAATTTCCTCCTTGTTCTTACTTGATATTTACTTAAAAACAGTGGAGATTCTACAGTTTATTCAAAACTAGAGAAACTCTTAGTCCGTTTGGAAGTTCATAAATGGTACTAATTGTTGTCATCAATTTCTTGAGGTCTGTGATGATTGAAAACATTTGCCTACATTGTCTGATTGCGAATTGAAGAGTTTTTTGACCAAGTCTGAGGCCTTGAGAATGATGATAATTATGGAAAACAATCAATCTCTCTTGGAACCCTCTCTAACTTCTCTGAAGCTTAAAATTCCTCATTGTTCTTGATATTCACTTAAAACTGCGCTGATTCTACAATTTGTTCAAAACTAGAGAAACTCTTAGTCTGTTTTGAAGTTCATTAATGGTACCAATTGTTGTTATCATTTTCTTTTGGCCTGTGATGATTAATAATATTTGCCTACATTGTCTGATTGCGAATTGAAGAGTTATTTTGACCAAGTCTGAGGCCTTGAGAACGATGATACTTCTTGAAAACAATCAGTCTCTCTTGGGGAACCCTCTTTAACTTCTCTCAAGCTTAAAATTTCCTCCTTGTTCTTACTTGACATTTACTTAAAACATTGCAGATTCTACAATTTGTTTAAAACTAGAGAAACTCAGTCCGTTTGGAAGTTCATAAATGGTACTAATTGTTGTCATCATTTTCGAGGTCTGTGATGATTAAAAATATTTGCCTACATTGTCTGATTGGGAGTTGAAGAGTATTTATGACCAAGTCTGAGGCCTTGAGAATGATGATAATTCTGGAAAACAATCAATGTCTTGGAACCCTCTTTAACTTCTCTCAAGCTTAAAAATTCTGCCTTGTTCATAATGCAGATTCTACAGTCAGTTCTAAACTAGACAAGGTCTTTTCTTTTAAGAAGCATTTTGATGTTAGAAAAATCAACTACCACTAGAGTTTCTTGAATATGATCGAGCATGTGATTTACTGAATCTTCTACTTTCCCCCGTGGAATTCTCTACAGTATTAATCCCCTTTTCTTACAAGCACACATTAAAATATAAATAGCAAGAATAGGCTTCTGGAGTTGGTAGCTTTCAATGATGATGGTGGTTATTACTGAATAATGTACCCATATGGACTCTAATGAGTAATGACATTATATTTGCTTTGTGCTTTTACTATTGAGGTGAGGTGTGATGCTTTTGTTCTAGAGACTTAATTATTGTGCTGTCTCTTCCACTGAGGTTAGGAAATATGAAAAGGTAGTAGTAACCACCATAAATGATCTCGCTGTTCCCTGAAAGAGGCTGCTTTTTTGATTCCACAGTGTGCATGCTATAACTATAACAAGTAGAGGATAAGTAAAAGTTAGATGCTCAATTGTTATGTGTAAATTGTGTTGTAGTGTGGTTCTGGGAGATCAGTTGCTCCGATCAAGGCTGGGTTTGTTGCTCGTGTTGGTCGCCGAAAAGCTGGAACATGACGATGAAATCGTATATTCTTTTGGAAAAATATATGCTGTTGTGAAGTGCTTGATTTAGATATAGTTTTGATATGAGCCTGCTTTTTGCATTAATAATGCTAAATAAAGAGAGCTTTGTATCTTTTGACCTGTGAAGTGGTTAGAGTGTTTAATTACCTTCTTATAAGTAATAAAATGCACACCTAACATTTCAAGGTCTATTTCATATCGAAATAGTTGTTGGGTTTGTGAAATATACATAAGTGTAGTATCTATCGTAAATTTATTGCATATTATTGTTTTCATATGGTACTTCCTCTATTCAAAAATAAAATAAAAGGAGTTGGTATCAACTATATATTTATGACGAACTAGTTTGAAGCTATCAAATGTCACTTATATTCTTCCATTTACTTATCACATTCATTATCCAAACTTTGTTTTATAAATCGTAAGTTTGATATAAGGATACTTGAGAAGTTCCAATTAAATATTAACTTTTGACATTTAAAGTTCTGATTTTTAAACAAATTTTTTTAAGACAGTTATTTTATTTATTGTAAATGCAAGTAGTTTTTATTTCCCAACTGTAATTCTATTGTACAGGTAGAAATATGGATAAATTATTTTTATCGATAGATAATCTGAAGAATATTCTTTTTTTCTTGAGACATTCAAGATCATAATAAAGGACTCTACATGATTCCTAGTCATTCCTTGCAAATTGACATGGGAAGTAGTATTTCTTAAACTTTGATTTATAAGAAAGAAGAAATCATTTAACTATTTTGACAGCAATTTATTTCAACGAACTTCTATGAAATTACCAATTATTTAAACCTATAACTCTGGAATTTGATTTGGAAATCCAATTTCGCATTACTAAAGAGTGTTTTTTCTATTATTTCTTGTAAGGTATGAGTCATCATCCTATTTGGTATTGTATTGAACAGAAAGAGTGTTCTTCTATCGACCAAGAATTTTATTTTACCAAGAAAAGAAATAGCGTGATTTCTGCTCGATTTTACCCCCTTTCCTGAATTTATCCTCTTTCCTTTGACCACAAATTCTCATTATTTCTTTTTTAAAATTACTCTCTCTCTCTCTCTCTCTCTCTCTCTCTCTCTCTCTCTCTCTCTCTCTAGCGATGAAATAAAGACAGAATAGTGAAAAAAACAAGACATAAATTCATTATATCGTTAGCGTTCAATTAGTGATGAATTAGCTACGGAATATAGAGACACATATTTAGCTCCAACAATATTGATAAATTGGTCCTCAACTTTATATTGGAGATACAATTCATCTATAAACTTAGAGATGAAAAAAAAAATGTCTTCAAATTCTAGTAACCAACGTTTTAGCGATTAATGTTGATGTCGCAAATGTATTTCTAATTTATTTTATATATAAATATTTTGAGGTGAGAGACGGATCTTTTTTCCACCTTGTTTGGTATTCTTTTATTAATCTTACAAATGATGTTAATTTGGTGTATTATTATGTCTCTGGTCAAGAAACATTGTTATCATGAATTCTTTCAGCTGCCTAACCTATAGATTTTGGTCTCAATTTGTCTCAAATTAGTCAAATATTAATTGAAAGAAGCTCAAACTTGCTTTCCATTATCATATTCCCCAGTCAACATGCATTCCATGGTACATTTTTCTTTGCACCAAAATTATCATTATTTGTCTTGATATGGATTTGTATGGACAAATTCTCATTTATGGATCCCATTCTATGAGATAAAATTTCATATTGCAGTTAAATAGGTCAACCAATGCATGTAAACATGGATGTAGATACATAAAATTTATGACGAAAGTATTTAAAAATTCATTTTCTCGCTCATCAAGATATAGTCTTGCAAATATAATTATGACTTGCTAATGTTTTTGGTTTAATCAAATCATATTATATCTTCACAAAAATTGTTATTGAATCTTGTCGTTTCATCAAGTAAATATGGTAAGAGTTAGGTTGCGAAAAAATTCAGGCACCTCCCAACCAATCCAGATGTTATTTCTAGCGGCATAGCCGAGTTGGTAAGACCTGTGGTGATGTGGGGAGAAATCACCCGACAACGCAGGTTCAAATCTCATGTGAGGTAAATTTTCATTGATATTGTGGAGGTTTGTCTTGTGGTTTGTATCATGTTTCCTCTCTCCCACATGTATCTGTCACTCGGGCACATTCCTGTATATACATACCAGAATAAGGCACTCGGACACATCCTTCAATTTACATCCCAGACTAAGAGGCCTACGATGGAAGTTTGTATCCTATTGGCTCTATCTTACATGTGTCTGCTACTCGAATACCTCAGATTTACATCACATCCAACTAAGAGGCTTACAATGGAGGGAGTTCTTCATCCCAAAATCGAAAGATGATGTTAAAGCAAACTCAAAGGAGTTTCTCCTAGAATATGAACACTTGATATATCATGTGTGCCATATCCTATAACCAGAGATTGAAAATAGTTACTCACTTATGTCCACATATACAACATAAATTGAATCAAACTCTTAACATAGAATGCATTTGGGTTTTAGCTCTGATGATGTCCAAAACATTTTTCTAATAAATAATAGAAATGAGGGTTGTTAGATTTAGATATAATAAAATAAAACAGAGTTACTTTTGCAACATCTGATCTCCTAGTAGGGTAAGCCAATTGAGTACATATCTCTATTAATCATACATTGTGACACTTTATATTAAACTAAACTAATTTATGATATATATATATATATATATATATATATATATATATATATAGTTTTTTTTTTTGATTTATATATATAGTTAAAGCTAAAACGTGGCTATCAGGATGCCCCATTCTCCAATTCACATTCCGAATCATCAATATCAAGTTGATGATCCCTTCTAAAGTCAAGGAGCCCATTTAATTACATCCAGTATTCCACATACATTTAATCTCAAAAAAATTAATAAAAATAACTATTCAATAAATGTTGTATAAATTCATGCACGATCAAAATTCAAATGACTGGTGAGATATATATTTAGTCCTAGGAGCAACTGCAGCAGTGCGGTACTTCAGCGCCAGCCGTCATATTTCATCTTCCAACAGTGTGCCACAGACTACACTTTTATGAAGATTTGGATTTCTTGGCGCTATGTTTGATGCCAAGTTATTACTGCGCCACATTTTCTTCTTCTCTCAAGTTATGAGCCACTTCCAACATCTTCCAAAATTTTATAAGTTTTGGTCCACTTGTTTATAATAATGTAATGGAAAATGAGCTTAATTTAATAACTATTGCCTAATTTATATATTTTGTAAATGTTTGTTAAGTTTATAACAATTTGAGGTAATATAAGTGTTAATTTTTCAATATGAGTGATAATATAAAAATATAAAATAACATGGGTGGTAATTTAAACGATGTTGATGATAATATAAAATTTTAAAATTAATTCGGTGTCATTTTCAACATGAATATTAAAAATATAAGAGACGAGAACAATACATAAAATTACTAAAAATACATGAAAATAAAATATAAAATTACTGAAAATAGATTAAAATACATGAAAAAAAAAAACTGAAAATTGAATAAATTACATGAAAATTAAACATAAAATTACTGAAAATAACAATTAAATCTAATAATTCGAGAGACCAGCCCCAGATCCAGACCCTCCAAAATTTGGAAATTATACAAACGTATCAAACATATTAGTAGGTTTTGGTACTTGAGACTGTCTCATCTTCTGCATAATTATTTGTTGTTGTTCTTGGAAGTACTCACGTTTTACAGGATCGGCAATCGTGTCCAAATCGATGAGTAGTATCTTATCTTCTCTAGTCATTTCACCAAGTGCAGTTTTTTGCTTTTGTGCTTCAATCTTTTGCCTTTGCACCTCAATGTCACGTTCTCTATTTGCGGCCGAAGTTGACAATAATTCTCGTAATTTCTCATTTTCCTCTTTAATAGTGTTTAAAAGAGCAGACATATCTTCACTTTATTTCCTTTTAAATTTGAACTTTTTTACCCATTGTGGCCGCTATGATGAAGAACCACCACTTATATTTTCATCACTTAAATCGATTGAAAATGAAGGTGTAGAAGGGTTAGGAGAAATGAGAGACTCATTAACAATTTCTTATGGAAATGATGTTGAGCCTCCACTTGTGTTTTCAATTTGCACAAATTCTTTCAAAATAGACCACACATGGTTGAATTTGAACATTTCTTTTTTACCTTTTTATTGGTGCACAAACAACTCGTTTGCTTGTCGTATCTGCAAATATTGTTGAAATTTATTGAGAAAATATTTATGATACATAAAATAGTAAAATTTATAGAGGATTACTTACGATATTGAGTTCATTTGCACCGCTTGGACGCATATACTCAATCTGACGCAAACAACCATTAAACTTTCCAGTATCTTTGAGAATTATTTGCATACGACATTGTAGTGATATTTGGTAACGCTCGTTTATGTTAGAGCTTGGCATTTTAGAATTGAACTTATCTGTAATGCGTTTTCAAAATTGATCTTTGGATTGGTTTATACCAACGATTGGATCTTGTGAAATTTCAAGAAAAACAACGCAAAGATGTTGATCTTCTACATTTGTATAATTAGTATTGCGTTGCTTCGACATTTTAGAGAGAAGATAAATATACTGTAAATGAAGAGATTTGAGAGATGTGTGGTATATCTTTACTATTTATAGAAGATCTTGGTATAAAATAACATAAGAATCTAATGGATATGATTAAAAGATAAGGATTGAGATATATCTTCACATTTTTTAAGGGTTGAGATATCTACAAATTGATTAAGTTATCAATGGTTATAATTTAAAGTACATGGACTGTGCTTTCATAAAGTCTTTATTTTTCACACTTTTTTTTAAGGGTTGAGATTCAAAGATTGGATATGTTATCAACAGTTATAACTGAACGCACATGGATTGTACTTTCTTAAAGGTTTTTGTTTTCCAACTTTTTTTTAAAATGTTGAGATTTAAAAATTGAATTAGTTATCAACGGTTATAGTTCAAAGCACATGGATTGTGCTATTTTTGTTCAATTATTGTTGGTTATATAATGACATATCCTAGAATAGATTTCTTCATTCTCGTCTACTTCATTTTCCTATTGATTACACTTTTCTTTTCTAATCCATTATTCTTCTATCATACTAGTCTCACAATCAAAAAATGGATTTCAATCATGTCGACCCTTTTGCAATATCTTCTTCTTCAAGCTCATTTGATGAAGAGTTTCAACAACGGATGACTAGTTACGATTTGGAGTAAGAAGTAATCATCCAACAAATATACAACAACAATCAAAAGATGGAAGAATTTATTAGGCTTCAAAATCTCAATTCTACGAGTGGAGGCTCAGTTCTAGGCTATAGATTAATTTATCGTGATCGAAAAGAAGCAGCACAAAACCTCTTCAACGACTACTCTGAAAATCCAACATTCAATGAAGAACAATTTCATCGACGATTTTGAATGTCCCGAAATTTATTCCTTCGTATTGTTGGTGATGTTTCTAATCATGACCATTACTTTGTACAACGAAGGAATGCAACTGGAAAACTTGGTTTGTCCACACTCAAAAAAGTAACAGCTGCATTTTGACAACTAGCATATACAGTTTCCAACAGATGCAACTGATGAATACATCAAAATTGGAGAGTCTACAACATTTGAGTGTGTTAAGAGGTTCTGTCGTGATATTGTGGAGATATATAGAGAGCAATATTTGAGATCACTCACTCATAATGATGTTGCTAGATTACTTTATATCGGTAAGCAACGTGGCTTTCTAGGAATGTTATGTAGTCTTGATTGTATGCACTGGAAGTAGAAAAATTGTCCAACAGCTTGGGCAGGACAATATGCCGGGCGAAGTGGATCTCCAACAACTATTCTTGAAGTTGTGGCTGATTATGATCTGTGGATATGACATGCATATTTTGTGATGCTAGAATCCAACGATGATATTAATGTGATTGAGACATCTCATCTTTTCTCTAACCTTACTACAGGTGTTGCTCATCCAACACATTATGTCATTCAAGAAAAGGATTACAGTATGAGATATTATTTAGCTGATAATATTTATCCCAAATGGGCGACTCTTGTGCAAACTATCCATTCACCAAGTGGTCCTAAAAAACAATTTTGTGAAAAAACAAGAAACATGTAGAAAAGATGTGGAATGTGCATTTGGAGTTCTTCAAAGCAGATTTGCAATTGTGGCGAATCCAACACGTTTTTGGTTGAAAAGTGATTTGCAAAATATCATGACTGCATGCATAATATGATAATAGAGGATGAACGAGATCTTAATGCTCCAATTGAAGAAAACTTGGAAGTGCCACCCTCGGACATCGAATTTGCTGAGGATGAACCTGCTTGCTTTCAAGATTTTCTTGGTCGATTCAAACAAATTAGAGATTTAGATGCTCATTTTGCATTCCGAAATGCACTAATTGATCATTTGTGGGAAGAGTATTCTAATTCAAAAAATTAGAAACAATCATCATGTAACATCTATTTCCCTTTCAATAAAAATATGTTATTGTTTTTTATTTTCATTTTGCATTGAATTTCATTCAATTAATCATATGATTTTTTATTTATTAAATTTAAAATATAATAAGTAAAAATTATATTAAATAATGTTTACATGTGTAAAATGTTATCCAATTATAACAAAAAAAATTAAAACTATGATTAAATAAATTAATAATTAGAAATGTTATGGAATATTCATTTTTAATGTAAAATTTAGTGCATACTACTGGAGATGAAATACTGTTTGTGCACTACTTTAGTGCAGATTTTACACCAGAGTAGTACAGACTGTTGGAGATGCTCTAAGCTTTTATTACATTTTTCCATATCTCATTAATTTATACATCACGTATCATTTTCATAGAATTTTTATTAAATCAAAATAAAAGTTTTAACAATGATATATGACTGAGACATGAAAAATAAGATAGAAGATGTTATTGAATGTATTCACTCTTGAAGAACTCTTAAAAATATATCTCATTAAGTGTGTATGAAATCATTTGACTCCCGTCATGTACAACTTACGCGGAATAGTATAGAATACCCCAAATACAATACCTATTTCTTCCGGAAAGAATTTAGTTGATCACGAGTTTGAAAGTCAACGGGGGGTTTTTTTTTTAATTAAAAGAAAATAAAAAGAGGTGTATCTTAAATAAATAATGTTGTTTGATAGTGCAAGTAGATATTATGTGAGCAGTGGAAGGCGGCTGGTGTGTGCATATTTTAATTAAGAATTAAAAATTAAATATAAAAATAGGGTGTGTGGTTCCATCGTATCTATATGGTCACCAACCATTGGTCCCATCAAAGCATACTAGTCTATGCTTATCTATTTTTCTTTATTACTATTTAATTTTTGTTTTTCTAACTTTATATAATAAATCCTCTAATTATTTTGGAATGCACTCATCCCACAGCCGCCGGAGATTGATTGGTCAAGTTTTTTTCATGATAATAATCTTTGTAAATTTTAATTCTTCTTATTATTATTAGTATACTAATTGTTATTTTTGGAGCCAAAAGGAAGTTTTATTGACAATATATATTATAATATATATACTATTTTAATATATATATATATATTATAATATCTAATAGAATAAATAATTAATCAAATACTAATATACACACACACACACACACTATTTTGAGGAAATTATACATGCATTGAACTTTTACTTCATTATTATGAGATAAATTGTGTGGTAAGGTATAAAATGACACAACTATAGAAATAAGATGGTCACATGACTACAAGAAAAATATAAAGTAGAGAAAGTACAAAATATACGTTTCTCAAAACTATTATTGACGGGTTTGAAATAAAAATATTTATTATGCTAGTTGCTAAATTTTAAAAACGAATTTTAATACCTAAATTTAGTGACCAAATTTCCGTCCATATTATAGAATTAATTATATGTCAAATTACTAATATAATTGGAGATGGATAATGCTCGTCCCTTACAATCCTTAATTATTACATTGGTTTTTCATAATTCTTAATTTACAAAGTTGTAGTCTTTTACAACAAAAACTCATGCAAGACATCATCACAAATATTAACTTTGTGAGATGGAACCCAACCATCAACTATCAAAAACTCATTTTCACAAATCATTCTTTATTTCGTGGGTTATTGACAGTAAATTTATCTGTCTTACAAAATTTGATACATTATAAGTCTCACTCCTTTTGTAATCTTTTACCATGCTTTTGGCGTAATCATAAATCTATTAATTTGTTGATTTATATTTGTAAAATCGTTTCATATGAGTTTTAGTGATCATCTCTTTGACTTTCAAGAATTTCGCTTCAATTGTCTCCAGGAGCACATCGAGTTGATAAAGACATGTCATGATGTGGAAAAAAATCTTGAGGTTCAAATCTTGGGTAAGATAAATTTTCACTGAAATATTATGAAAATTTGTCTTGAGGTTTGTATCATGTTGGGTCTTCCACAAATATCTATTACTCGAACATATACTTTAATTTACAACTCATCCGATTAAAAAGTCTACTATTGAGTGAGAGAAGTTATCCATCTCTTTCTCACCGAAAGAATTTTGAAACCTACAATTAAGTACACTTGAAGAACATGCTGGAATTCAGACACATGCCAACTAATGGAGGGTATAAAAGTCAAAAGCAATGTGAGTATAGTTACTAAGTAGCCACTTTGATCCTTCCACAGTGGAGGACCAAGATTTCATTCTTCCACGAAACTCACTACAAACTTTAAACCACCCCACTTTCCCTCTCTAATTTCCCATTACACAAAGACTTGGACATTTTCCACAACATTTCAACTTTAATTATTATATCGTTCATTTTCAACTATATATAGCCATACGCGTGACATACCATATAAATTAAATATCATGGATGTTTTTGACCCCCAAATCCCTCCCAACTCCCACATATAAAGTCTTATCATTTTTTTATAATTAATGTAGAGAAAACTGTTAAAATATATATCGTGTATAACTCTTAATATGCCCACTGATAATGTGTAATGATCACATCCCTTAATTATATGAAAAATGAAATTAATGAATATGCATCTGTGGTAGACACATATTAATATGCTCATGATGAATTGAATAACAGGACTGTTAATATAGATGGTAGTGAAAAAAATCATAAAACTAAAATTTGATTTTACTAATAAATTTTAGTTACAATTACAACAAATAAGAGTATATAATTTTCAGCAATCTGACAATATAATATAATATATTTAGAAAAAAAAAAAAAAAGCCAAAAAATTCTCCCCACAAAATCGCCGTATATAATCGGCCACTAATAAATACACTCTCGCATTATATAGGCTATTGACAAGTCAATGGTTATTCCCGCCAAATGCCACGTCACCTCAGGATCCAGACCAATCAAACGCCGCCAGCCCCGACACGCTTACGTCATCTGAGGTCATTGATGAAGTCATCAAAGTCAAACTCCCCGAATTCCTCTGCGTGGAAATTCCCCGACATTCCAATCTCCGGCATACTTAACGGCCACTCGAAATCCACCGCGAAGTCGCCGCCGCCGAGGCCGTCGAACGGCCTAAAGTCCTCGTACCGGAGAACGGAGGTGGGTGACAAAGCGGCGTCGTTTCCAGAAGAGACGGCGTCACTCTCAGTAGCGGATTCGGTCACCGGAAAGTTGACGACGGCGGCGGAACCCTTGAGTTTAACGGCGGCTCTGTCGTAGACGCTGGCGGCTTCCTCGGGGGTGTCGTAAGTGCCCAGCCAGACCCGTTTCCCCTGGGTCGGGTCACGGATCTCGGCGGCCCATCGCCCCCACGGCCGTTGCCTCACGCCGCGGAACTTTTTCCGGTGGGACACGTCACTTAACGGCGCCGGGTTCCATCTCCGTTTCTTATTCCGGTGAGCGTGATTTTGTTTGGGGAGCTGATCCGAGGAGGCCTTGAACGTGATCTCCTCCACGTGTCGGCGGACTCGGCGTACGTAGCCGTCTGATTCGTCGTCGGAGGAGTCGGTGGCGTCGGCGTCGGTGAGAAGGATTCTGACTACTTTTCCGGGGGCGGCGGATCTGCGGTGGGAGATGAGCTTGACAGTGGAGACAACGTGTTCGGTGAACTTGACAAGGGGTTGTAGTTCTTCCATGGGTTGTTTGTAGTTGAGGATCAGTAAAGAGTAGTGATCAGCTACTACTTTACTGAAACTCACGAGAACAAAATCAAGAAATCGAAATACAATAATAAGTAAGAGAAGTAGATTTATGGTTTATATTAGCAGAGAAGAGATCAAAAGAGGCGTAGTATTAGTTCTTTAACTACAGCTTTGCACACTTGAAACTGATCACTAGAGAGAGAGAGGATCTTTTTTCTTTCGTGTGTGGGAGTAGAGGGGGAGATTTAAAAAGGAGAGAGAGAGAGAGAGAGAGAGTTGAATGGGAGAAGAAAAGGAGACTTGTTTGTGTGACAGGCAGAGGCAGCAGGGGTGGTGGTGTAGGGTGTACGTGTATAATTATACATTCAGCGTATGTTAGTGTGTGGTAGCGGCGTATGTTAGTGTGTGGCAGCGGTAGAGTAGAGTGTGCTCACTGCTTTCAAGAAAGAGGTGGAGGTGGGGCCCGCTGCTTACTACTTTCTCGTTTTGGCGGGAAACACACTCTCATAATAGATAGACATGTACAAAACAGAGCTCCCAGTATTTACGTCCATGTTTCTTGTTTTTCCTTAGCCTACCATCTTATTTTTGGAATTTCCTGCTTATTATCTTTTTTATATAATAATCTCCACTTTTAAACTATGTTCAACAATCTCCTATTGCTTCAATCTTTTGAGATTTTTAACGTCATACACCCTTATGTAAGATGAAATTCATATGAATTATTAAAAAACAAACCAATTCATTAAGTATGATTAATATCAATTTCAAATAAAATCATATAAATCTTCTATTCACGTAAAGTTTTATGTAAAACGGTCTCATATGCATTTGGCATTTGAGGTTTTGAGCTTATGTTGTTGTGAAGATATAATTTATACTTTTAATAATTTCTTATGTTACTTCAAATTTCAAACAAAATGCACAAGTCATTCGTCAAAACAACCAATCTTTGAAGTCAAATGATAAATCTAATTTAGTTTCATATTCTTCATTCAATTCAAACTCGAATTTTGGGGTTTCAAACGCTTTTATGTTTGATTTCAGCTTAAATGTATTGAGATTAATAATCATGAATGTCACGTGATTGTGATTATATTTTTTGATGGACGTTGTTGATAAAAAATATAGTGAAAAATGAGTTTGAGTTACAACATATTAGACCCATAAAATATAGGTAGCAAACTAGAAGTTTGGTGTACTTTTTTTTCTTTTTGGTTTACTCAACCAAGTAAAAGTAATTGTTAAGGCATAGATTTTCTATGCATTTTTATATTAACCCTAAAATGAAATAGTGAATTAGGTTGAGATTGGTATTGATATTGAATGGTGAGAGTGTGTGTCGAAAAAAAGAATAGAAAGGAGGGGAATGAGGTAGAATAGGGAGAGACTACACAATTGGATTGATAAACAAAATAAATAATTATTTCATAAAGAAAACAAGAAAACACAATGGTTGTGGCGGTGACATAATTTGGTTGTGTTAAACATGATGTAGATGGGCTCTCCTTAACGTGTCCAATGGCCCTTCCGCCCCTTACTTTATTTTATTTTATTAAATTATAATAAATAATTTATCAATTTTTGAAAGGAAAATAGAAATATTACGATTTTATAATTCACCTTTTCACCAAACTTTCACCAATTTATTACCAACTATCATAAATGTATTGTGCCTATATGGAAAGCCCTTCCAATCTTCTTCACATATGGAACTTGTCTATGTATTTTCCAATCTTTAATTTTCAGTTGAATTTAATACCATAATAATCATAATAAAGATTGTAATATTAGCATTATTAAAACTGATTTGACTATACAGAAAATTCTAATCAGATTGTCCCGATCCAAACTCTCGAATTTAGTTAACAAACGTACAACTTTTGAATATTTAATTCGTGGGATCCCCAATTATATTTGATGATTAAGTTAGAGTTTTGAGATTGCTAGATCTTGATGAGAAAAAACAAGGGTAGATGTATATTTGAACTATATGTACATTTATTTTTCATTGCAACATGCATTGCATTTTACCCAATAAAGCTTACTGTTGGGTAGTTTTTTTCTCATCATTTCTTAATGTGAATTGTGTGTGTATTTTTTCTAGCACTTTCTTTCTTTTGATTGTTTTTTTTATTTTTTAATGTGTGGGGAAAAGGGTAAAAGTTCAGTGTCTCATAAAACCCCCTGTATTGATTTTTCGTGGCCCAGTTTGTTTTTATCATTTTTTCCTCAACAAATATTAAATATTTCTATAGACAACAGGCTTTAGTGGGTAAAAAATGTTATAAGTTGGTAACTAAATTGCAATGAAAAAAAAGTTGGATAAACTTAAAAAACGTACATAACTTGATGGATATATAAAGAATTAAAAACACCAAGAATTTTGATCTTATCAAACGGTGGTGAGAGGCATTTATTTTTTTCAAAAAACAGGAAAAAGAAAAATAGGCCAAATAAACTCACATAATAACTAGATGGACACAACTTTGAAATATATTATTGTTTGAAAGGGTAAAGTTCTTTGATCAAATGAAATCAATTGCATAGACTGACAAGAATGTCGAATGGGCCCCATAAAAAAAACTACAGCTCGATTTTCAGGTTCATAGTTTTGTTTCCTAATTATTGGAAAGGTATTTTCATTTTTCGTAAAAATTTATACGAGAGAATCTCTTCGATATAATTTTATGAAATGAAGTCATATTATCAATACTTGATTTAATTATATAAATTAATATTTTGTGAATTGTATATTATGGATTATCTTGTTCTATTAAACTAAATTCATTAAATGATTTTATATGAATATTACTGTCCAAATATCGACATTAATGAGTTGTATTAAAAAGATTATTTTAAGATAACACATACCAAGTTATATATCATTGATGTATACATACATATACACATATATGTGTGTAATTTAATGAACTTTAAAAGAATTAATAGAAAGAGGGATGAGTCTCAATTAAAACTATACAATCCATGTTAACCGTACATGATGAGATACGAGTTAGTATCGAATAATTTGAGCACTTTAATTAATAGTACGAATTGATGTAGATAGAATAAAGTAAACTATATATATTGATATTTAGATATTGTAGATAGTACAACGAAAAAGGATAGAAATGTTGAGAGGGAGGAAAAAAAAAGAAATCTACGGTGAAACCTCGATAAATGAATGTTCAATAAACGAATAACCTCGACAAATGAATAATTTTCTTCGGTCCCGACTTGGGCCAATGAGGTAAATGCATTAATGAATACTTTTTTTTTGAATTCTTAAAGGCCCCATGTAAATATAAATGAATAATCATTAAAATACATAATATATATATATATATATATATATATATATATATATATATATATATACCCTAAAAAACATGTGTTTCAATAAACAAATACAAAAGATCATTTCTTAACAAAAAAAATCGTCTAATGTCGTTTGCTTTTTTCTTCCACCAAAATACATCACATTCTTAACTTTTTCTAGTGCAAACAAAACTTTTGGAATATTTTGCTCATGTTGTAGCGAGTAGTTTCGTAGGGTGATTACCGCTTGGAAGACTTCTTTCGATGACACATTTGGTGTGACACCATTATCATCTGGTTCTGGATCATTTTTATCATTTAGTACAGACTCAATAATTTCTTTGTCTGTAGGCAATTCCATAACTGCATCATCCTCGTTAGGATAGTTCAAAAGATGTTCGACGTCCATCACATGTGTGTAGTGCAAATTAGAAATGATATTTGTTAATCCTTGAATTGTATCTTCTTCTAATTGATCAACTTCTTCTTTGGGAACATCAATTTCTTCAGATCGTATCTTGCAATATATGGTGTATCTTGATCAATTTGATCGTATCTTCTAACATTTAGTCTATATACATATATGGTGCATGTATTTCTAATGTTGACTCTAAGTATTCCATACATAGAATCTTATTATACCTAATCTATATACGTACTATATGGTGCATGTTTCCAAATATAGACTCTAAATATTCCATTCATAGAATCTTATAGATACATGGTGCATGTACATGTAAAATAATTGTAATGATAAAAAAAAAAAAAAAAAAAAAAAAAAATATATATATATATAAATACCCTTTAAATGAATAAAAATTCGATAAATAAATAATTATTCATTTATCGATAAATAAATAATTTCGCTAAATGAATATTTTTTTTCTAATCCCAGGGGTATTCATTTATAGAGGTTTCACTGTATTTTTTTTTTTTGTGTGTGTGAGAGAGAAATAAAACCTATCTTTTCTAGTAGCTATAAAAAGCCCTTGTGGGAAGTTCCCATTTTTCGAAATTAATTGAAGTTTAAAATAATGAAGTGAACAAGTAGTAAAAAGAAAAGTAATTGTCTAAGAAATTTCCATAGAAAAACATGTCTCCCTGCTTTCTTTTGACCTACCTAAAACTATTGAATTTAATACTTTGAAAATGACCTAATTTAATTTTTTAACAAATACGTTCCTATCGAAGAAAATAATTGGGAAATTAACAACTAAATTTTGTGCAGAAATTTTACGTTAAAGATGATGATATGTTTGTAGACAAAGTCAGATTTTACACTATTTTTTAAACTCGTTATAAAAATGTTGAACAGCGATTTTTTTCAGAAAATATAAATGATCTTAAATCGCTATTTTTTAAACTCGTTTAAAAACTGTTGAACAACGATTTTTTTTCAGAAAATATAAATGATCTTAAATCACAAAAAATTACATCAAAGTTTGATATTAATTGTCTGTGGATTTTCTTCTTATGTTTTATATGTTAAATACTGAATCTAACATATATGTGCATGAAGATGCGCATGCAAGAAAGTTATTCTATATCATTTATTTCTTAATATAAATCAATCACCTAAATAACTATTTAATTAGAATTAACAAGAATTTAAGGCCTGAACCAGTAAGATTCTCTATCCACTGTATACTTCATCGTCTATTTTAAGATAATATCTAACATATATAAAACGACATTATTATTATTTAACATGTTTTATGTATTAAAAATAATAAAATATAGGATGAAACATCAAATATTAAAAAAAAAATTGAGCCTCCAATTGTCTAATGAAATATGATATTGCAATGTTAAATTCAAAGATTCTTTCCTTTTTTTTTTTTTTAGCTTTACAAAACCTACACTATTCTATCTAGAGCTAATCACAACTTGTCATCCAAATTAATAGTGATTTGTGTAAAATTTTGATCATTTCATTTTGTCGAATGAAGTTCAAATTTGATATATCTTATCTCATCATATCAGACAAATCCTAACCGTTGATTTCAAATATATGTATGGATATGATTTGTCCGATATGATAAAATGCATCAAATTTAAAGTTTATATAATAAAATGAAACAATTTAATTATAAAAAGAAATGACAAATCAAGTATAATTGGAAATTGGAATGAGAAAGGTTATTTCCCCTCTATCCAACTCTCAGCCTTCGCCCTTTTATGTGATAATCAAGAAAATTATTGAACTAGTAACATAAAATATATAGAATATATCTAAAAATTTATATACAGAAAATAAATATAAAGTGAATTAAGAATAAAACAATTAATTGTGTGACAATAATAAAAGAAAGAGCTTAAAAGTCAACTATTGATAACATTGAAAAGTATGAAATGGCTGGCCCATGACTTGAAGCTGAAGCAAAGATATGGGCCCTGGCCCGGCACGTGGCACCACCCGCGCCCATATACATGTACAAATTAATTTTTTTTATTTAAAATATATGTTTATAGTATTGAAAAAAAATCATATGAGGCAAAACTTTGATCTTACGTTAGATTGCTATTGACGGGTGTTGAATGACTTGATCGATTTTTTATCAATTCAAATAAATTCCATCTTACATAAAATCTCAAGTAATTAGCTCATCTCATAATTTTGAAATTGATAATCAGATTTTTCAGTCAATCTTAATATAATACTTTATATTTCATATTTTTAGAATCGATCTTAATACAAAGTATGTGTATTTTGTGTTATGATAAAAATAACAAAAAGACAAGTATTCTGATAGTAGTCTATGTTGAAGTTGATTGAATGAAAAATCAAACATTAATATATATATATACATATATATATATAAATATGAATGAAATGAGGAATGCATGGGGGACCCAAATTGAATGGGTATTGCTTGTGAAGCAAGGGAAAATAATTTGTGCACCACAATAATTATAAATTAGTGTCATAATTGCATTACACGTATTTATCTGAATATTATTATTACAACAAGTACACCTCTCAGCATCAAGCTTATAGTCCAACTCCACCATTATAATATCATCTCTCTAGTCTCCCTTAATTATTTTTGTAACAAATCTACTTTGGCCTGCTCAGATTTTAAAATTTTAATCACTATTTTTGGAATCGAATCACCTAAATATTTTATTGATTCGATCCATAATTGTATAAACCGACATTCCTATTCAATTATATCTTCAATCACTTAAGTTCAGACCAAAAATTTAAAATTTGATTATATAATCATTTTATAATGTTTGTTATAATCACTTAAGTGTATTCTTATATGGGCCAGTTTTTCTTACTTTCAAATCTTATGAATTATAATTAAACTATTATATAACAATATTAAATAACTAATATAGTAATATGAACTCCATCTCTTAAATTAAGATTATGAGACCATCTTAATTATACAATTTTTAAGAATGATGAAATCAGTTTAAGCATGCATATTGTGTTAAATCACTGACCTTAACTAATGTGTAGTTTGAATTTGTCTTTGAGGCAAAATTAACTCAACTTGAATGTTTCATTACGATTACACAAAATTATATATGTTACATGCACGTTCAACGAGAAATAGGAAAACCTCCATAATAGGTAACAAAATTGAGAGAGAGAGAGAGAGAGAGAGAGAGAGAGAGATTTTAGGTGCATTTTTTAACCTATACAATACATGTTGCAACTATATTTTAGTATTATTAAGAATATCAATAAATCAAGCTTAAATCTAATGAGCAGCAACGCAAGAACTCTCCTAAATACCTGATACAACTTGTAGCTAGGAAAAAAAAAACATGTACAGGTGGAACGACCAACTATATTCTACCTAGCAAAAGCGTGATCGGGTTTGTCAAGTCTAATTAAAACGCACACGTAAACAATAATTCAAATGTACTTGTTCATTATTTCCAGATCGTGTACAATTTAATCATGTTTGTGATGAATTTGAATGTAATTAATTCAAACTAGATTTAGCCAATTTTAAAAACAGCATTAAACTCATAAATTCCTAGTTGACTGTCATCAATCAAACCTCTCTTGTGGGTATAATGTTGAAAGAAGCACAATAAAACTGCTCCGCATCTTGTGTGTCTTTTTCTTTTTAAATGAGCAAGTTCGAAATTTGGTTAAAATCATCATGAACTCACTGCCATCTCACTAGGGCTAAAAATAAATTAGTCACGTTCAAGAATACTATAATTTCAGTCTGCTTAAATTGATATCTAACTTTAAAAATTCCTATTTGAACCCGTTGGATCATCAATTATTGACTCGACTTCGAAATCTATTCTTTTGCACTTGCTTTTACCAAATTTTATATCTTTCACACTTCTTTTATCATTTTTTTCTATTTACCTTGTATTAAAGTCTTTTAGTTGTTAAGTTCTAAACTTTGTGAAACATAAAAGTAATAACCAAAACTATTTGATATTACACAAAAAATTTTGTGCATCTGTTGTACATATCTGGAAAGCCATACACCCGCACGCACCACAAGGTCGCACAGAAATTTGCCCAAATTCGATCCCAGATGTCATACATTTATATAATGTTAAACATATGTTTATGTAATGTTAAACATACCTTTATGTAGTGTTAATCATAACTTTTAGATTTTTACATGTAACTTAACACATTTTCAGACAACTATTAACATCTTTCATACTTTTTAGTTATATTAGTCATGCATTTTAGTTATGTTAGATGACCTTTATATATTACATAAATGTATGTTTATATTGATATAAAAATATAAATAATATAACATAAATATATGAGTAATATCATATAAAAGTAAACACGTACAACTTGTGCTGAAATTATGGTTTTTTTTTTTTGAGTTAAAGTATTACATAAATGTATGATATTTGTATATAAATGTATGACTAATATAACGTGTTGACGTCGATTTACGGCTGGTTCGTAATCTCAGTCAAACACTCGAATTAATCGTTCTTTAGCCCAACCTAATTAGCCGAGTTAAAAGAGCTAGGTCAAATGAGAGAGGAAGTTCAAGAGAATGTAGAACACTTGTCTTTTTTTCCTTCAAAAAATCGACCCCTTTCCAAATGTTTGAAGGGTCTTATTTATAGACCCTTCACCTGGACAGCATTCCCCGAGTCAGGGGATCTTGTCCCTATAGGGCCAGGGCTAGATGCTCCCTGTCCCATACTATTACAAACCGAGCCGAGCTCTTTTTATATTCTAATTTTTAGACATATTCCTAGGTAAGGAGATTCTATCAACCGCTATCCGAGCTGAAAATCAGGTCGGTTAGGTCAGGTCGGCTTTGCCTCTGATGGGATGCGGAAGGTCGGTCGTTCTGGCCGAGCCGGTCAAAGAAGGTCGGCTTTTGCTCACGTCGGCGTTTAGGAAGGCTTGATTCGAGCTCTCCCTCCATTTTGAGTTCTAGGAAGCTGGTTTCATTGAAGTATCAACAGGTCGGTTAAGGGGTTCCTGGACGGCCATTTTCTGCTCGGCTCGGCCATGTCATCCCTCTAATTCGTCCGAAACATAGGTCGGCGAAATAACCGAGCCGGGCTGGAAGACCGGTCACGGCTGCGGAACGGTCATATCAGTTCGAGCGGGGTCAGGCCGGGCCGAACAGGGTGACTGGATTGGGCTATCAGGTGATGGGGCCGGTCCTCCTCGGTGCATTGGGTCAGATGGTCTTTAGTTCGGGTCCGAACTCGATCCATGCGTGGGCGGCCTAATATTGAGGGCCCAACATAACGTAAATGTATGACTAACATAGTATAAAGATCAACGAATTTTTATTTTTTTAAATTAAAGTATTGCACCAAGTTTATGAAATTTGGACATAAATGAATGATTAATATAACATAAATGTATGACCAACGTAACATAAATGTATGATACTAATATAGGATAAATGTCAGGACAAAAAAAGGAAAATGCGCGAATCCGGCCCGACTCCACCCAAGTGCATAGATCTTAAATTCATACACTAATTGCATAGGAAACCTACGATTGATATTATTACCAGAGTGATTTCAAACTAATTTTATACAACCAATCTGTATTCTATTGTCACTCACCATCCATTATATACAATAAAAAAAATAACACATCCTCCAATAATTGATTCAAAGTCAAAGTTTTCATGTCACCTAATAGCCACACACGGGATTTTCAGAGTGGAAAGACCCATAATTTAAAGTCGTGCTAACCCATTTTCTAAGTCATTTGATTTCTTTGCATTGTTTAAAGTTTAGTATAGTTGCTGGCGTGGAACATACAAAATATCTAATATATTAAACTGAAGATAGTTTGTCGCATGTCACTCCTGCATCTCAATTCCCTATTATTAATGGGCTATAATTGACATCTGGGAGAGGAAATAGTAGCAACAACAATTGAAAAAAAACGGGGGCATTTAAGAATTAACAATAAATAAAAATAATGCAACAAAACACCAAGATATGAATCATAAGAAACCCTAGTAATAGGGAATTGGGATAATGGTGTGTCCCAACACCAGGTTGTTAACTTGCAAGAACAAACAACATAGAATCAGCATCTCAAAGCACCGGGAATTGAGCATCAAAAGGTCAAATCACTGCCATTGTTAATATTATAAGTTGAAACATTCCGAAAAAATAACCATTTTAGTTTTCTAACCTCCTAACTTTTTGTTCATTTTATTTCTTTATTCTTATAATTCATAATAAAATCACCTCACGGATCCTTATCCATGGAATGAAAGTCTATATCCACGACCACATAAAACTCGCTATAGGATCACAATTCAAATTGTAGCGTTATGCTTTTGTTCTGTTTCCACATTCTACTTCTGCCTTCAAAAGAAAATAAATTCTTTTTAAATCAAATATTATTATTTTCACGTGAAAGAAAAGCGTGGAGTTGGATATGACTTTAAGTTGACTCCCATTGACCAATTCGTTGACATTGACTAACCAATTTACTCCAACATGAGGTTTTGGCTCACAAGTTATGATCTATGACACAGTCTTATTCAAGTTTTTGTTATGATTGAAATCAATTTAAGCATTGATCAATGTGTAAAAGCTTGTCTTTAAGGCAATATTACAACCCAACCCAACTAAAAATTATATCACATGCACGTCCGACAACAAAAAATATCCTGTAATTCAAAAGCATACAAGAAAAGAAGAAGATGATCTAGGCGGTGCACATGCAAGATGAAGAAGATTCACGGTACAAATCCAACAGATTCAGCTAATTTAAAAGGCAGATTTGCGACAAAATGGTAATACAAGAAACACATTCATTAAGAAACAAAATGGTAATACAAATCCAACAAATTAAGAAGGCATATCCGTGATGCACTCAACCCATTTTAGAAGATACAACCCTTCCCATCCCATCACATCCCATCACATGGAATGAGATTCGTGAGACGGGTCTCGAAGGAAAACACCTGTTCTAAGTGAAATTTGATAATTTTAAAGAAAAAGGTGAAGATTGCAGTTGGAAGTAAGTGGAAGAGGCAAATCGAGAAAAGGATGGAGATCCGTGTTGCATTCTCCCTATAAAGAGTCAGCAAAGGCAATAATTACCTGAGTGAGAGATATCTGTCAAAGACTCAAAATGACAACTGGTTCCTCAGTGTCCGCCATCCAATCACCCGAATCAAGCTTTATACACCACATGAAGAAGATGCTTTCATTTTATCTGAAAATCAACTACTCAATCCCTCATTATTCTTCTTCTCTCTAATTAACATCAAATTACTCCAACACAACAATCAGTATGCTGATTGTTTGTTCTTCATAGCTGAGCAGCTATCATAAGGAAGCAATAAACTCAAAATGCAATGCAAACATTCCATGCGACATAAATTGACAAACAAGATCACAAATGCATTGATCAAAAAGACTTCTCAAAACATCAGCTTACACATTACAATACTATTCAATTCTTGCAATCCTAACACCTCTTCAAGTGTATATTCACAAATTGAGATATTTGAGTACATTCCCAGAATCTATCCAAGACTCAAAAGTTAAGCAAATTGAGAGAGAGAGAGAGAGATTTTAGTACATTCTCAGCCTAAGTCCGACTAAAAAATAAAAATAAGAATGGCACCTTACCAATACTTATATTATATTTTCACCCACATAAATTGAGAAAACTGAAACTGCAAAGTTTTTCAAGCATGGGTACTGATTCAGCATCATCATCCCATGGCATACTTCTGTGTCCAGCTGCGCGCAGTGGTCTCATATTTTGTACGGTCCGTCTTGTACATATGAGCAATTTCTGGAACCAGAGGATCATCGGGGTTTGGATCCGTCAATAAGGAGCAGATAGAGAGCAGGACCTAGGGAGATACACAACAGTCATAAGTGCTGATATATTTATAGACAAAACATGGTTAGGTGCTTACAAGAAATGGAAGATTAGGCAAGTTTTTCTGAATCTTTCAACAGTTATTTTACTTAAGCGTCAAATAAATCCACCTTGCTTAAATGTTATGCAGAGTAGGATAAAGGATTAAGTAATGACTCCATACAATGTTACCCCGCCCCAAAATAACATTTCAAGATAAAATAAAGAGTCAATGATTAGTGAAGAGAAAACGAGCAAGAAAGCTCTCCATAGAGACAGGAATTTGGTACGTATGTCTATTATTCCATCCAGGCCTACTGTGTTGGAAAAGCCTCAACTCATTCGGTCATTTAGACCAGGAGTGCAATGTCCTACGTCAAATGTCACTCAGACCTAATTGCACCATCCTTATCAATAATAAAAACTAGTGGAGGAACTCAAAAGAACTACCAAGAACCTAAAGAAAAAGTTGGCAAAAATCAATATAATACCAATGCAATTCCATCTCAGCAGCAAACATAAGTGCACCCAATATATTCATCTTATGAAATGCTACAATGCCTGTTTAGGATCTATAAAATAGGGTTAATTAGAAATTTCTTGCCAGCTCTTCCAATAATTTAAGAGAAATCCATCACATTTGACAAATAGAATATAGGAGTTGACATTGTGATCCAACATATCCCTAGAAATTATGCAAATTGCTCTAAATACCTTCAAGCTAGTGCTTATTAATATCTGCAATATAATGACACCTTATAGCCCTGCTAGGAAGATTGTCATAAACACCTTGCTCACCACAATGCTCAATTAAAAACAAAATGACTACATAGGCAAGTTCTAAAGGTAGGCATGGTGTCAACTCAAAACTATCTCAGACTTGATTAACTAATAGAAGTCAGCAGTCAGGACATAATAAACTAGAGCAAGCTTTTGCAGATTTCTGCCGGCATAGTTCCAACACCTTGAAGTAATTCTCTCTGAAATTCCAAAAAATGTTGCTACAAGCAACATTTTTCCAGAACATTCAATTTTGAAAGCTGAATGGAAGCTTTCCGCAAAAAGGGTATCCTCATTCATAAACACGCAGCAGCAATCCATTTAGATCAGAATCAGAATAAATACTTTCTTTTTTATTATTTGAGCAGGATTGATGCAAAAATAAGCTATTTTAAATCATTACCTTAGATATAGTCAATGCTGGGCTCCATTGTTCTTTCAGAATATCAAGGCAAATGCTTCCATTGCTATTGATATTAGGGTGGAAGACCTTTGTCCTAAATGCAACCTGCAACAGTGAAAAATCACCTTTTCAAATTACTTAGTGACAAGAGAACCTATATCCAGATCAAAATGCCAATGAGAGCATAAGTAAATGTAAAGGTTTACAAACAAACGCAAGATAATCTACTTCATACAACCACAAAAGAATGCCAGAAAGAATTCAAACCATACCTTTGGAGGTTTGAAGGGATAATCAGGTGGGAAATGAATCGAAACTAAAAATACACCTCCAGCATAAGGACTATCAGAAGGTCCCATAATTGTGGCTTGCCAATGAAACATATCTTCTGCTACAGGGCCTATAATTTATTGTTTCAATTAAGGTTAAACTGACAATGAAGGGAAATGATAAAGTAAGTTAATGGCCAATAAGATGCAGGATACCACAATCAGAAAATGTAAGCACAAAAGAACTTGCTTGTACTACAACTACTTGACATATTATACCAATGATCAGTCTCAGTTGGAAAGCACCAAGAGCAGTAAACAAAACATTTATTCAATAATTCAACAAGCCAACAGAAATACGAAATACGTCCACGCTCAATACTTTCAGTGTCCAGAAGAACAAGTACTGCTCAGGAAAATTTAGCACTACATGTATATGTGGTCAAATATCCTTCATTGAACAATCGAGAGACATAAATAATACAAGTTATGTCCAACTGTAAATATAGACTATCTAGACCAATTCAACCACTAAAGTAGATAAAAAATGTAAATCTACAATTCTAATAAATAATTTAAACATAATGGCATATAAGTAACTTATCATACCCATCAAACCATCAACCCAGCATCACATAACAATTACTATGACTTAAAAAGCATGTTACATAACACCGCCACCATGTATCAAATAGACTAAATGTTATAAAAGCTCTTAGTTAACATAAAATTGAATTCAGTTAAAATATAACAAACTGCAGTTGTTTTTAAGGCAGCGATCTCCAGTTTTCAGTAGCAGCAATTGAATATCCTACATATATGAGTTGACTGAACCAATATCTATCAGTTAAAAAATCTCTCAACGCATGGCAGCTAAATATTGACCAGAAAAGCGAGTTACCAGAAAACTTTATCAACTATGTTTACACCAGAAAATGTCCAAAACAAGCTAATAAAATTAGAAAGCAGTAATCATAACAGAGAATGAAGAATACCAGCACTGCACGACGTCGGAGGATCCCTCTGTAAATCCTTGAGCTCCTTCAGTATCCTTTTCGACGCCATGAAATCCTCTTTTCAACCTTGAGAGGAAAAAAGAAACAACCCAAGGAACGAATTAATTAATCAATCAATCAATCAAATTCATCACAATCAGACCATGAAAACTTCAAAATGCACGCACAAAACCAACCATACAACCACAAACAGCATCATTTTGGAGATCCAAACACGCCTGCAAATAAAATTAAATTTAAAACCTAGGCATAGTAAGAGCAATACCTGATAAAAATAATGGAAAACGAAATGCGTGGGTTGCGAAGAAACAGCAGAAAAATTGGGGAAAGGGGAAAAAATAGAGATTAAATAAAAAAGTAGGGGAGATTTTTATAGAAGAATATTAGAGGGGGGGTCCAGATAATATTCTGGAAAATTCTGAATTTACTAAAGAGAAAATGGCGTACAATCAACGCCGTTTCAACTTTATATATACGTCGCCTCTATGGCGGGGAACACAAACACCCTTTCGGAGCCATAATCGCCTTTGTTTTTTCTTTCATTTTTTTTCTTTATCTTTTCTACTATTCAACATCATTACAAAAAAACAAATAACACAAAGCTGTTTTCTTTTGTTTTTATATGATATAGTATAATATAAAACCATCATATAGTTATATTTTTTTTAAACAAAAGCTTATACACATCAGTTACACGATGTTAGGATATTTATAAATCCAAGCGAGCACTACATATAGATATTTTTCCTTTTCTTTTTTTCCTATAAATTTTTCTCCTCGATCGTTTGTAATTTTTGTTTTCTTCTCTTTTGCAAACACACTGCAACCGGTGGCTTTCAAGAGTTTTGTTTTAGTTTAATTGTTAATCTTGGTTTTGACTTTGTCATTGTTTTTTTTAAATTTTTGATAGAGGTATTTGAAATTTATAATAGTGAATTCATTAACAATGTTCAAATGGATGTGAATTTAAAACTCATAACTTTATTTGGAATTAATTTTCGAGCATTTTTAATGAATTTAAAATCCATTATATTTCAAATCCTAATTTCATATCCCTTTATCCAAACACAACCTTAGTGTTCTGTTTTGCAAACTTTTTCATTCTACTCAATCCTTGTTTGAAGAAAGAAACAAGAATCATAACAGTTAAATGGATTGCAGAAATTCATCCCTATAAATTAGATGATCTAACCAAGAATTTGAATCAGATGGCTCTTTCTTTCCAAATTCTGAAAAATGATATGATCACCCCAATACAATTTTCCCATATTATTATATTTGATTTTTTTTTCTTTCTAAATCATGTGCATTATACACAGGTCCTACACGAGCAATAATAAAAAAATAAAAAAAGAACCAAATGTAATTTTTAAATATAATGGAATATCATAAGAAAGCTTCAACATTATACATAAACAAACATTTGAAAAAGAATAAAGCAGGTAGAGAATGTTAATTAAATTCTCCTTTGGCTTTGGGGTTCAACACAGTCACACCAAACTACTTGTAGAATTCAAAGTCAGTGTCGGGCTTCTTTACATTGGATCTGTAACCCTTCTCAAAATCTTTCGGGAGTATAATGTATCGATTCTTTCTCACTGCATGCATGCCTGCTTCTTGGCAAATTGCTGCTATCTGCATTAGTAGTAGCCAACCAAAAATAAATATTAATGCCATTTAGAAAAGATCTACGAGTACACTGATAATGAGCATCGGGAAACATGTCAAAAGAACGTATTTAGTACAAAGATATGTCCACAAGCAACTAGGCTTTTCTTTGCACCCAAAAGTATGCAGAATAACTCACCTCAGCTGCACTGATTTTGTCTGGTCGAGACACGTAGTCCTCCAAATCCACCTCATCACTTAAATTCATTTTAGCAGTGCAAACCTGCACATAGTACACTTTCTCTACTATTATGTACATGTATCAATGACAAGAATCAAAATAAAGTGCAATTCAGGAGATAGAGAAGATCAAGCATCTATTTTCATCTCAATTTAGATTAACTTCTTTCCTTTCTTCCTTTAAATTCTTTGTTCATCTTTATTGAGGAGGATTTCCCCTTTTCTCTTCCAGCTTTCCTCTTTTATAGGTGAATTGGTTTGGTTTGGGACAGGGGTGAGATATGGGGAATCGGTTGGATAGAGATGCTGTTTATCTAAAAGAGGGGAAGTAAAGGTCATGAGAAGTACCTGAAAGACGAGCCTCTTTTGACGTCTATCTGGCAAAGGAAACTCAATTTTACGATCAAGTCTTCCTGGACGAAGAAGAGCAGGATCCAATGTGTCAGCTCGATTAGTTGCCATGATAACCTTAACATTAACTGTCTGATCAAATCCATCCATCTGCAGAAACAAAGTACGACAATGCTAAAATGTTAATGATACAAGAAAAAAACAAGAAAATTTTTGGATCAACACTTAACACACACATGCAGGCAATAAACACATTCCAATGATAGCATGAACTGAAGGTTCAGAGGAAATGAAGTTATCTAAAAGGAAATTTAATCTGACTTTACACCTTTCTATTGTTCTTCCTCATGGTTAAAAGGAAAATGTATATGTTTGCAGACCTTTGTATTATTTTTCCTCTTCATCTAAATCTCAAACGTACCTGATTCAGCAATTCCATTAGAATCCGCTGAACCTCTCGATCAGCTCCAGTTTGAGCATCGAATCTAGCTGTAGCTATTGCATCCACCTCATCAATGAAAATAATAGCAGGTGCATTTTCTTTTGCAAGCCGAAAAACATCTCGAACCATTCGTGGGCCCTGGAGATATTATTAAAACAATGAGAAGTTGCAATGTGTTATAAGGATATAGTGATAGCAAAAGTGCCTTCAACTGCCAAACACCTCATTAACAGCAAAAACAAAATGAAAAAAAAAAATATATGTAGTGATAATCTTTAGCCCAAGTGATAATCCTTCTCCCCAGAAGATCAACAGTCCATAAAATGCAGATATAAAGAGGTATTTTTAGACATACAGACAAACATGAGCAATAAAACTTAAATACTAAACAAATAATCTTTGCAGTATACCTCTCCCAAGTACTTTTGAACAAATTCTGAGCCAACAACTCTAATGAATGATGCAGTAGTGTGGTGAGCAACAGCCTTGGCAAGCATGGTTTTGCCAGTGCCAGGGGGACCATAGAGCAGTACTCCACGAGGAGGATCTATGCCAATCTGCTGGTACAGCTCATGGTGTGTCAAAGGTAACTCTACGGCCTCCCGAATTTCTTGCTTTTGAATGTCACAGCCTCCAATATCCTAACAGAATCATGAAATAGTAAGAAATTCATTGCTCTAACAAAAATTCCATTGAAAAGAATGACAACAATATGATTAGAACAAAAAGGACAGAAAGAGACACATGGCAGAAAAGCCTACATACAGAAAATCATTCAAGAATAGACACTTGTAATCTTGAGCCCCATATTATGATATAGTGCCACTACATAACAATATAGACTCAAAGGACAGGCGAATTACCAAGCACTTGCTCCAATTTGTCAAATATGATAGATATCTTCCAAGTCCAACAAGAGCCATGAAGAATATTATGTTATGGCATGGGAAAACATGAAGAAAATACAACCTTCAGTTTTTTTCTCTATGAAGGTGACAAAGGAAAACATGATTAAGAAAAACGGTAACTCGCTAGATGGTTCATACACCATAGCTGGCCCCAACTGGAGTGAAAAGTGAGACCATTATTAACCATAAGCTACCATTACTCCGCGTGTGGCCAATAAAGTGGTACTTCTTGGGTAACATCAAACTTTTCCTGTCACCAACAACACTCTTTCGATCCTTTTACAAAAATTCACAACTTCAATTGATGTCTACACTTGACCTATACTGCGTCTTGTCTTCTTAGCTAGATAACGTTACCCTTCAACTCAGTACTGAATAGCTGAGCATCCTTACAACTTACAAGGTAACAATACTCTATACATACTTTTCTGGGAATACTTGTACAAATGTATTCCAAATTTTCCAAAATTTAAATTGAAATTTTAGTTGTTAGAGCGGTGCCTGAGGTGCGAGGAGCAGAGGGCGCAAGTCTGTAGTGCCTCTACGAACAAGAGGCGGGAGCTATTCATGGGGCGCCTGCCTTTTAGTGCCTCTTACACCTTTTTGTGCTTTTAAGGTGTGCATCCTGCCCTTCAAGCGCTCCTCTTGTTTAGAGGCCACCCTCCAACCCCAACACATTTTTAAGGTCGTTTTTACAAAATTTAAAGTCATTTTTTTTCTTCAGAAAAACACAAGCACAGTCAGAACTTGAGAGGTAAAATACTTGTTTTTCATTCTTTTCTTGACATCTAATATGTTACCAACAATTTTATGTATCATTTATTGCAGAGTATACACACATTCCATTTTTTTAAAGATTTTTTTATTTATTACATTTTGGAGTTTTGGCCGCATGTTTAAGAGGCACGCATTGGCCCGCCAGGGTCACCTTTGCACCTCTAACCACTTAGAGGCATTTGTTTTGTATCCGGTTAGAATAACGAGTGGAACATTTTTCCCACTCTTGTACGTGAAACAAGATGCTCTTGACCCCGCACTATTATCAGTGATACATAACATAAAACAGCCAAAGACTACTAGAACTAATATTAGTCAATTATCAACAACAAAATTAACATAATATCAATTTGAAATTGAGCAGTAATTAAGTTATATGGTTACGTTTTTAGTTTCAAAAAAAAATTCCACTCTACCCAGTGTGTGGGTATTACCATAATACACGTCACATGACATATGGTGTTATGATAGTAACCACATGAATAGGATGGAATTTCCCCCAAAAAACTCTCCACATATCAAACCACTACCAAAATTTGGATCAAACGTTACTTGGAATAGAAACCCTTCCACATAGATAGAGAAACTCTTAAGAATTTGTTGATTCGATCTACTTGATTGGTTTACACAATAAATAACTAAATCATCACAGTTATTCTATCATATCTACTCAAAACGATAAAATAACAATTTAACTCTAAAATTCCCATAGCCAAATAAAAAAACTTACAGTATAATTAACGTCTGGCTTCTCAGATTGGCTGAGGAGCGATATACTGGAGTCGGCCTCAGGGGGCAAGACATCGACGAGCGCATTCGAGTGACGGTGCAACGCGACAGAGCCTGATGGCTTGAGAAGCTCGCGATTAATGGTGCTGAGGATCCGAACATAGTAATTGGACCCGGTAGTCGACCCGACGATGGCGTTGTTCTGATCGATCATCTCCATGAACTGGCCGATGACGAGCGGCACCGACTGGATCCTCTTCACCTCCTCCTGCGCGCGCAGCAGCTCGCGGCGGAGGTTTTTAAGTTCATCTTTGACGTATTCTTCTTGTATCTCGGAGAATTCCAGCTGCCGTTGCAAAGTCTTCAGCCGCGAGTAGAGGTCGTCGTCCGAGTCGGCGGAGGAGGCCGATGCGTCGGATTCAGGTGGAGGTAGGGTGGGTGGCGGATGGAGTTGTGAGGATTTCGGATCGAGAACCATTGCTGTTGCCATGTTTGGGGAAAATCACGAGGGTTACAGTGAGGAGCAAGATTGAAGGAATTGGAATTGCGTATCGTTGATTTGGGACAAACGTAGGAAAGGAAAACGACGTCGTAAGGGATAAATTATTTGGAGCCTGTCATGGGCTTCTTCACTAGTTAGTTTGTTTTCTCTAAGGTCCAATATAGGCCCAATAAATATGTATACTATTCGCATTTGATCTTGGGCCAGCTCTAGATGATGGGCTAGTTCAGTGGGCTCATATTTTTTATATTTTAACTACACTAAGGCCGTCATCGTGAGTTGCAATTTTATAATAACATTTAGATGATTTTGGAGGTTATAATTCTTTATTTTATGCTAAATTTATTTTCAATATTTATGGGTTGTGTTTAAGTTTACTTAATACGTACTATGAGAATTGCTGTCATATATTGTAACGCTATTAGTAATAAGTAAAAAAGTTCAACATTCCAAAGATAATTTATAAGTCAATTTTCCAAACAAAGTTTGCTAAGAGAGTGTTTGCAATATCTTATGGTAGCTTCTAGCTGCTTTTCACTGTTTCATAATCAATTTTTTAGTATTTGTAATGAACAAATATATTTCTCATAAGCGATTAGAAGTTAGAATTCAAAAGTTGGGTGGGGATGCTTTTTAGGGATTATGATGTATATTTTGTAAATAAATACACTTTTTTATTTTATTTTAAGAAATAAGTAATTATGGAAGTTTACTTTCACCAAACACTTGATTCTGTCTTTAAACTTTTTTTTCCAACGCTCCACTTTCTCCACAATTATTACATTTTATTCGCTTCTCCAGAAAAACAGTTTTCGACAAATGGAGTTTTTCGCTCAAGATAAACCTTTTTAAGCATTTAATTGTCAAAATGTAAAGTGGTGGAAGCGTTGCTTTTATGTACTTCTTTACATTTTTGTCGAGCACCATGACTTGTGATTTATATACTGAGTACTTTTATTTCAAGAGTATCACTCATATGCACTTGATAAACACATGCACATGGATCGGGTTTGGGTGTAGGTTGATTTGGATCTGCGCACTTTTACATTTTTTTTTGTCTTGACCTTTATGTTATGTTAGTCATACATTTATATTCAAATATCATACTTTTATTTATATTATATTAGTCATACATTTATGTTTAGATATCATACATTTATTTAATACTTTATGTGATATTACTTATACATTTATATCAGCATAGTCGTACATTTATATAATATATAAAGGTACAACTAACATAACTAAAAAGTATATCTAACAAAACTAAAAGGTATGATTGTTATAATTAAAATGAATGAAATGTTAATATGTCTGTCATAAAAAAATGCTAAGGTACAGTTAACCTTGCAAAATGTATGACTAACATAACTAAAATGTATGACTAATACTACTAAAATGTATAGTTAACATAACATAAATGTCTGGCACCTGGGAGCATGTTTGAATGAATTTTGTTCGCAACCTGGTGGTACGTGCGAGCGCGTGGTGGATCGGTTCGACACCAATGCAGCGGATCTAGGATCTGTGCACCAGGTGCACAAAAGTTTTTGTCTTATTTAAAACACTATCTATTTTTGATTATTAAGTAATTTCCCACAATTTCCAAATTTAATCACTTCTCCAAATGTAAAAACAATAAAAAAATCCCAACCTTGAAAACATGATTCTTATAATTATGCTTTCCATTATGACATATCACACAAATTAGTTGTATTTATGTACAAATCAACCCCTTATGGCTCCCAATACACTTGTCTTATTTTTCTTCCAAACTTTGTATATGTCATATTATAAAGGATTAATTTCATTTTCCAACATGTACTATCCACGTTTTTTAATTTTGCATTTCAAACTATTTTTTTTCTCCGATCACAATCTATACTACAAGTTTTGTTTATTTTTGCAACCTCCGGCCAATATTTTCCGACGAGAAAGCACCCATGTGATTTTCACGTGCTAATTGAGGGTTATTTTCGTCTTTTGCACTTCTAAGACATGGGTAAATTTGGTTCATCAACTATTTTTAATGATAAAGAGATCATATGTTTGTTTGAACCTCATCATTAATCTTCATTTGCTGAAACAATTTACTGAAAAAATATGAGAAAAATTAGGGTTAAATTCGATTTTGGAAGGGGAATTAAATAATAACCTATAAAATAATGAAAATAACCCTTAATTAGCACCTGAAAATCATGTGGGCATTTTCTCGTCGGAAAATATTGACCGAAGATTGCAAAAGTAAATAAAACGTATAGTGTAGGTTGTGATCGGAGAAAAAAAATAATTTAGGATGCAAAACTAAAAAATATAGTTGGAAAACACAATTAAGCTTATTATAAAAGAGGACTTAGTGATTATATTTAAAAGAGAAAGATGAAACTAAGATGAAGCAATGGGAGTGAAGAAAAGGGCCTCCACATAATTGTCAACACTTGAAAAATAAGTGTCCTCTTCATGCTTGTACACAACTTGTGAAGCTCGTGCCATGTTGAGTGCGACTTTAATTATGGCCAATGGCAATATCCTATTCTTGGAAATTAGCTCCCCATTTAAATCCTTCCATAATTCATATATCTCTTCCAAAATGCGACTTCTCCCTTCATCTTCTGTTGACAAGTTTTTCTCTTTCATTAATAATTGAATGCTCGAAGCCAGGTCGCCTCGTTCTTGCTCCTCCTGTCATTGTTAATTTAATTACTATCCTATTGTTTATTTAAGTTGTTGGGAATTAAAGAAGAACCCACAAATTCTGTCATGCATGCTTGGTGAGATTTTTATTTTTTATTTTTTTATAACAATAAATTCGTAAGTTTCATTTTTTTAGTCAAAAATTAAAAGTGGTTATTTATATTTCCAATTATACCCTTTCGGTTTTGGTGGTCCAAGTTGGGTGGAACAACTTGTTTTTGTGACATATAGATTGTGTACGTAGAAGTACTAGAAAGTCTTGGTCACAATTTGAAGATTTTATGGTAAGACTTGATAGAGATGGTAGTTGGTACAATCAATTATAAAGATGGACCAAAGAAAAAATTATTTCCTCAAAGCTAAAACGGAATAAAACTGTAGTGACAAAAGAGAATTTATGTATTTCCATTGACTGAGTATATATGGATTAAATGCAAAAAATAAAATAAAGTATAATTGATTGTTAATTAATTTGCATTATAAACTTTTTTTTTCTATCCAATTGGATCCCGAAATTTAGGTGTTCCTCAAAGTGTAATCTAAAAAAAAATTCCGACAATTTCCCAGTAAAATGCACAACACGTTACTTTCATTAGAGTAAATATATGTCATTCAAAAAATATTTACAAGTTAGAAAAATGTCATACTTCAAGTAGTTATTTTTCCTTTAATTTTAACCCCTCTATGTATCTTTATAAAAGTCACGTGCAAGTCACATATTGTGCATTTCGCCGGAAAAGCTGTCGAAAATTTTATTAGGTTGTACTTAAAAAACACCAAATTTCGTGTTAAAAAAATTATATTTCAAATTGAAAATCAATCATACTTCAGGTTGATCTTATATATAGAGTATTTGAATGGAATACCTTAGCAGTTCCAAGATCATCCCAAAGGCGAAGAATCCGGCCAGCGGCGGAGAAGAGCTTAGGGTAGGGTTTTTTGTTCAATAATTGGGCATTGTTCTTATTCACACCTTCTCCTATTAGAAAGAAGAGGTGCACCATAGCCATGTATGCACCTGCAGTTGATACTCCATTCTCTATATACTCTTCCAAGCTTGGTGCACGTCCACCATTGAACCACTTTGCCTCCACCATAAATCCCTCAATCATGTCTATCCACTGTCCAAATACAAACAAAGCATGCAATCAAAAACAAAAAATCCAATTTAGAAAATTTTAAATTATAATAAAATTCAGAAGAGTTTCGAAAAAGGGATATATATTACAGTAGATTTAAGGTAAGGAAGAACACTCAATCCATTCTCCTTGAGCACTTTGTAGCATATTTCATTAGTAGTGTTGTACAATGCCATGTAGCATATTTTCATGTACTCAGGTAGGGTTTCCATTGCTTCAAGATCCCATCTGTTTAAAAAAATCAAATCACTTACACATGAATTAAAATCACAATTTAACTAGAAAGAATGATTTCATTTTAATTAAATAATACTAATATAAAATTGTTGGAAAGATCACTATTTTTACTCGAATTGTCATTTTAACCAAATTTTTTATTATTTATCAAAATAACAGTCTTATATCTGTCGTGTGTGTGTGTATATATTTTGACCTCAATCGGTTTTGGAAAAAATAAATTGCACATCCGATTTTAAAAAAAAAAATCTTGAAGTTGAACTCTGTAAAATGTCAACAAATATTTTTTTTCAAAGTTGACCAAGGCCTTAAGACATACTGATTATGTTATTTTGGTTAATAATGAAAAATTTAGTCAAAATGACAATTAGAGTAAAAGTTGTGATATTAAAAAATGAAACCTATAAAGATATGAGTCAAAAAAAGATAGAATAAACAACCTTCGAATTGCATCTGTGAAGAGGACAAGTTCATCCATTTTTCCATAAGTGTCAAAAATGTCATCAATGACAAGCAGAATGGCAATGGTCTTAGCCAGTTCTATTCGACACACAGAATACTTGGGTTCTGGGAGGAGCCCCACGGTCCATAGAAAGCATTCCAATGGTCTATCTCGTGCAAATGTTAGTTTATCAACAAGACCAAGTTGCTTCCACCACCTAAATTAATATAATTAATGGAGAAAAATATAAAATTGAGGTTGTCAAAAAGAAAAAAGAAATCCATATTCGTATAATTATTTTTTGAATATGATTATTATTATTTTTTTAATTTGATAGGTTAAAGCTTTATCATACTTGGTGATGAAATAGTTTTATCATATTCTACATGAAGAGTGAGAGACATATATTATATAATTTTATTATTTTATTATCTTCCAATAGAAATAAGCTACGTGTACGTCTTCAGGGGATTTGTGTTGAAGAGTTTCTAGAATTATTTCCTATTAGGAATTTGGTCTGTTCTCTCTTTTTTTTTTTTACCATAAGACGAAGCTTCTAGGGACAATAAATTCGTAAACGAATTATTTATTCTCTTGGCCATCAAGAGTGTTGTTTTTCCTCTATATTACTGAATATAATATTCTTTAATTTTTTATATGTAATTAGTCATATACGATTTTATGTAATGAGTATCATTTTACTTGTTCTTGTTGGCAATCAGTGACACATACTGAGAATATATAAAAATATGATGATTAATTTTATGAATATAATTACTTTAAATCAAGAAATGATATTAGCTAGATATGTAACCTGGTAATTTCAGCGAGTTCCAATTGATGTTGAGTTTGTACTTTGTTATAGTCCAACATTGCTAGCTCAAAAAGGTGAGAATCATAGTCACTTTGTTTAGCATAGTGTTGGATAAAGCGTCTAGCTTCCAACCTAGCCATCCTCAAGTGCCTGGGAAGTTCCAAGGCTTGGGCTACCTGTTCATGGAGTTCCCATGGCAATTGAGGAAGCAATCGTTTGAGGTGAGACTTGCTGAATTTCATCGCTTCTTCTAATATTTCTTCTCCCTTCGCTCCCATATACGATGCTTCGTATAAGCTCAATAGTCCCAGTGTGTTATTCGCCAAAGATTCTTCGAAATTTCCATTCCTGTCCTTGAATTTTAAGAATACGTCTGAAAATAAAAAATATAGGGTAAGAAGTTTAAAGTGCTGAATGATAATATCATATACATACGACATATAATAATAGAATACCGGAGTTGATTTGGAAACCGTTGTGGCGGAGCAAACAAAAGCGTAGAGCTGTGGTGAATAGATTTTCTTCTTCATTGGAACACTCAGCTTGTAGGATATCATCAATAATATCATCCAAATAGTACCCGATTCCTAGACGTTGGATCGTATCAATCAGTTTCAGTTTCTCCACTGCTTTTGTACTCGTTCGTAGTTGTTTCGCTGTTTTTTCGAGCAAATAATCTCTCCTCTCGATGCTCTGCTTTTCTTCCAAAGGAATCACCTATATATATATATATATATATGCATTATACAGTAAACTCATAAGAAAATGAGAATCTCATTCACTTCAAACATTATATACAAGGTTAAAACTCATACCATAGGTGGCTGACCTAAGTATCTGAGTAAGGCATTATTCCCAGTTATTACAGGCGGGGACATAGGTAGCAACGAGGCCGAAATACGGGTGGCACGAGGAATCGAGAAAGAGATTTGCTTGAGTTGCAATGGAGATGAGATTTTTGGGAATGTATAGGAAGATTGTGAAGACAGGGATGTGTTGCAACATCTTACACAAGACATTCTTCTGTGAAATGTTGGTTAGTAGCTTTAAAGGCAAAATTATGGCACGAAAACCTGTGTTATTTGTCACTTCTTATATACTAGATTTTAAATTATTGATTAAGACCCCACATGCCACACACGAGCTCCATATAATAAACAAATAAAGTTAAAAATCTTGAGAAACCCCATATCACAATAATAGTTTATTTACTTCTATTTTCCATATAGAGACTGACAAGTGGCAACCTGTTGATGTGTATTATTTCATTTTTTTGAATGGGTTTATTATATTTGTTTTTTCTTTCTTTATAAATATATATATATATATATATATATATATTTTTTTTTTTTTAATGGAATTGATAATTGATTGTTATGTTACTTAACAGTAGTATATAAATTCTCTCATTGTAAACAGATTTATAATTTATATATGATTATAAATATTAATAGAGATAATATGAATTTCAAATTGTAATTTATGATAATGTTAATTCTAAATGCTTATTTCCTTTAGAGCTTAAATGAACTTGATTTTTTGCATCCTTTATTTATTGTCTAAATAAAATTTAACTTTTTAGAATATGTATAAAATATGTAGATACTTTTTTTAAAAACAAAGTCTTGGGTGAGACCGTCTCACGGATCTCATTCCGTGAGACGGGTCGGGTCGGGTTGAATATAAAAATTATGTAATACTTTTATATATATGAGGTAATACTTTTATGTGTATTATGTAATACTTTTTCAAAATATCACCACGTAATACTTTTATGTCTATCATGTAATACTTTTTGAAAGTATCACATTATATACATAAAAGTATTACATTATGAAGTATCACATGATATACATAAAAGTATTACATGATACACTTAAAAGTATTACATTACGAAGTATCACATGATATACATAAAAATATTACATGGTACACTTAAAAGTATTACATTATGAAGTATCACATGATACATATAAAAGTATTACATTATGAAGAGTATCACATGATATACATAAAAGTATTACATGGTACACTTAAAAGTATTACATTATGAGAATAAAATATGATGTGGTACTTTTATGTATATCATGTAATACTTTTTGAAAATATCACTATATAATACTTTTATGTATATCATGTAATACTTTTCTATATATCATTAATACTTTTTGAAAATATCACATAATAACTATAAAAGTATCATGTAATACTTTCATGTATATGATGTAATACTTTTATGTGTATCATGTAATACTTTTAAGTCAACAGTGTTGACCGACCATTGACCGACGTTGACCGTTGACCATTGACCGTTGACTTTTGACTTTGACCTTTGACCGGGTCGGGTTGACCCGTCTCACGGAATGGGATCCGTGAGACGGTCTCACACAAGACCTACTCTTTTTTAAATTTTCGATATTCATGATTAAGAATATCAATAGAGGGGAGAAGTATATTTTTTCAAAAATATTGAAACAATATATTCCCAATTTTCCGACATTTATTCTTAACTTTTAATTTTCATCATTTTTCATAATTTTTTCAATATCAACATTGTACATTTCATTAAATTCAAAATATTTATAATTTTATTGATTGATATTATGAATTATTATACAGTTTAAATTAAAGAGAAAATACACCCAAATACCCAATTTGATAAAGCATATTGACAATTCTACCCACATATATAAATAATTGCCCCCAAATACCCACTAATAAAACATATTATCCCCAAATACCCAATTTTGGTTTTACTAATTATTTTATCTTTTTTTTTCTTTTACTATTCATTTACTTACTTTGATATCAAATAAATATATTTGATATACATATACCGTATAATACGTATGAATGCATATTTTTGTTAAACCCCCAAAAAGTAAGGGTTTAACGAAAAATATTTTCCTAAGTTTAATTTTCTCTTTTTCCTTTTACTATTCATTTATTCATTTATTACCTTATGACAATTTTTTTTAACTTTTTATGTTTTACTTTTTTCAGTGATTTTTCAGTGATTTAATCATTCATTCATGAACAATAAATATCAATTTTGAAACTATTAAAATGGCATGAAATTTACAATTCCATTCATCAATTAAACCTAATTTTCGTTAAACCCTTATTTTTTGGGGTTAACGAAAATATTGAAGCTAACCTATCTAACCAATTATCTCTGGTGTAACTAACTTTGCATGCATGGCTTTCCAAGCTGTTTTTGTTTCTGTTAGTCTAGCATGCCACGTCAGTAGGTTTGTTAAGTTGTTAGCTTCATTAATATTCCTTCTATATATATTGTTGTATCTTCTCTTGATCAATCAATGAAAACTTTATACTTCACTTTACATTTCAACATGGTATCATGAGCCGGAGATCTCTCTCTACTCTTTCTTCGATTGCTCATCGTGCTATTGTATAGTTGCTGAAGTTCTTCACATGGCGCGGTTTTCTCTTCCCACGTTTACTACTCTCACACTTCGATTGGATCGAATGAATTTCTCATACTGGCGATCACATGTCTTAGCTAGAGTCACTGCACATGGTTTTGATCTCTTTTTGCATGGAGATGAAGATAGTATACCTGAAGAATTTATTCTCACTGAGGATGGATCTCGTCGACAGAGTCAGACGTTTGTGGAATGGATTCGCAATGATCAATTTCTGAAGAGTTGGTTGCTAAGCTCTATTTCAGAATCAATGCTAGGGTTTGTGAGTAGATACACTCATGCATTTGAAATCTGGCGCACATTGGATCAACTATTTCGATCAAAATCGAAGGCGCGAGCTATGAATCTAAGATTCCAGTTACAAACATTGAAGAAAGGAACTATGACAATTGCTGAATTTGTTATGCAGATGCAGAATATTGCAGATCAGTTGCGAGCTGCTGGACAGGTTATCAATGATGATGATCTTGCTCTCTACATTTTAGGAGGTTTAGGAGCTGAATTTGAGAGTGTTGTTGTTAATTTGACTACACGAAGTGAAGCTTTAACTCTACCTGAGGTTCAATTCATTCTTCAAACACATGAATCACGTTTAAATCAGCAAGCTACTGCTAGTACCAATCTTACTTCTACTACTCCTAGTGTCTATTATGGCAGGGGTTCTAATGATCGATCTCGAGGTGGATTCATACCAAGAGGTCGAGGACGTGGTCGATTCTCTAGAGGAGGACGTGTGATTTGTCAGTTGTGTGGGAAGAATAATCATGTTGCTATCAAATGCTTTAAACGTTTTGATGTATCTTTTCAAGGGATGGAGAATTCTTCTGCACCTGTTCAAGCCAATCTTCTGAGTACTGTTAATACTGCAACTCAAGCTCAAAATTCTGAGCATCCACTTGCTTCACAAGATTGGATTATTGATAGTGGAGCTTCTCATCATGTTACCTCTGCTTTGGAGAATCTTCAATTGCAGTCTCCTTATCAAGGTAAGACAAAGCTTGTAGTTGGTAATGGTTCATCTCTTTCCATATCACATACAGGTTCCACTTCATTTCCTTCCTTAAAATCTTCTTCAATTCTTCTAAATAATGTTCTATATGTTCCAGATATCACAAAAAATCTCCTGAGTATATCTCAATTTTTGAAAGATAACACTGCTTTTATTGAATTTCATCCTACTTGTTGTTTTGTTAAGGATCTGAAAACTCACACCATACTGTTGAAATGAATGCTTAGAGATGGATTGTACCAGCTTGATCTCTCTCATCTTCATCCCTCTCATTCATCATCATTTTCTCAAGCTCTTGTTTCTCATTCTCTTAATAAGAGTAATTCTACTCAGAATGTAACCTGTAATATTGCTGAGTTGACTTCTTTATGGCATAATCGATTAGGTCATCTATGTAATAGCACTTTGAATCAAGTTTTAAAGTCAATAAATGTCTCATGTTCTACTGCTAATATGTTTTGTGATGATTGTAAAAGAGGAAAGCTTCATCAAATGCATTTTCCATCTATATTGCATGCTACTTCACAGCCTCTTGAATTGGTTCATTGTGATGTTTGGGGACCTTCTTCTGTTGTCTCTAAGGATGGTTATAAGTATTATGTGCTCTTTGTAGATGATTTTACAAGATTCTCATGGATTTATCCTTTGCAAACTAAATCTGAAGTTGCCTCAGTTTTTAAGAAATTTTTACCTCTTGTTGAAAGATTGTTTAATTCAAAGATTAAAGTTGTTCAAAGTGATATGAGAGGAGAGTTCAGAGTTCTTTCTTCTTTCCTTCAAAGCCTAGGCATTGTTCTTAGGCATTCTTGTCCTTATATTGTTCTTTGGCATTCTTGTCCTTATACACATCAACAAAATGGTCTTATTCAAAGGAAACACCAACATGTAATTGAAATTGGATTGTCAATGTTAAGTCATGCTTCTATGCCTTTGTCTTTTTGGTGGGAATCATTTCAAACTGCTGTTTTTCTGATAAATTTACTTCCAACTCCTGTTCTTAACGGCATATCACCTTATTTTAAAATTTTTCATAAAAATCCTGATTATAAATTTCTCAAAACATTTGGTTGTGCTTGCTTTCCATATCTAAGGCCATATAATCAATACAAGTTACAGTTTAGAAGTCAAAAATGTGTCTTCATTGGCTATAGTTTGTCACACAAAGGTTATAAATGCTTGCATCCTAGTGGTAGAATCTATATTGCTCGAACTGTTGCTTTTCATGAAAATGAATTTCCCTATGATCTTCTATTCTCATCATCTCATTGTTCTTCTATTCCTAATCAGTCTTCTGTCTCTCTTCCTCTTCTTCCTCTTGATTCTAACATTTCTATTCCACAGTACAGTCCATCATCTGACTCCTCCTTGTCTACAGATTGTTCATCATCATCATCTGATACTTCATCTCCATCTCCTCCATCCGATCATGACTTTCCCTCCACCATACTTCCTGATATCTCCTCCTCTGATAACTCATCTTCTATTTCTACTAAAATCAGATCCTTAATTCCTTCTTCTTCTGCTAATATTCATCCCATGACCACAAGATCAAAAAATGGGATCATTAAACCAAAGGCTTTCAATATCAATCTTTCTGAGCATGAACCACTAACTGTCACTCAAGCTTTAGACTGCCCTCATTGGAGACTTGCAATTGAGGATGAATTCAAGGCTTTGCAAGCTAATAATACATGGAGATTGATCCCTAGTCAACCTGATATTAATCCAATCACAAACAAGTGAGTGTTTAGGATTAAGAGAAATCCTGATGGCAGTATTAATAAGTATAAAGCTAGATTGGTGGCAAGAGGTTTTCAGCAGAATGCAGGAGTGGATTTCTTTGATACATTCAGTCCAGTTGTCAAGCCTCTAACCATCAGGCTTGTGTTTACTTTGGCTGTGACAAAGGGTTGGCAAATTCAGCAAGTTGATGTTAATAATGCTTTCTTGAATGGTGATCTCAAGGAAGTTGTTCATATGTACCAGCCTGAAGGATTTGTTGATGGTGATCATCCCTCTTATATTTGCAAATTGGATAAGGCTCTATATGGCCTCAAACAAGCACCAAAGGCCTGGTATGACAAACTTACTGGATTTCTTATTTCTCTTGGCTTACACAAATCGATTGCTGATAACTCTCTATTTTATTCTCATGAGAATGACAAGCTTCTTATAGTTCTTGTCTATGTGGATGACATTCTTATAACTGGTGATGATCCTTGTATGATTTCAACTCTGATTCAGAAGCTTCATACCAAATTCTCCCTTAAGCATCTTTGTGAAGTCAATTACTTTCTTGGAACTGAGGCACATCGAAGTATTCATGGTATTCATTTAACTCAATCCAAGTATATCAGAGATATTCTCAGTGTTGCAGGTCTTTCTCAATGCAAGCCAAGTCCAACACCTTATCTTGCTGGTCAAAAATTATCTCTTCATGATGGTCTTCTATTTGATCAGCCAACTCTATATCGAAGAATCATTGGTTGTCTACAATATCTCACCTCGACAAGGCCTGACATTGCTTTCATGGTAAATAAACTCAGTCAATGTCTACATCAACCTACTACAAAATATTGGATAGCTTGCAAGAGAGTTCTTAGATATTTACAAGGTACTATACAAACTGGTATCTTGTTTAAACCTATTTCTAGAATGGTGCTTGAAGGTTATACAGATGCAGATTTTGCAAGTAATATAGATGACATGAGGAACACAAGTGGCTACTGCATTTTCCTTGGCTCTAATCCCCTTACTTGGAGCAGCAAAAAGCAGCATGTTATTGCAAGGAGTAGCACTGAAGCTGAATATAGATCCTTGGCATTAGCAACTACTAATCTTCATTGGCTCAAAAGTTTATTTGCTGAGTTAGGAGTTAAGCTTGAACATCCTACATTGTTATGGTGTGACAATATGGGAGCCATTAAACTTGTCTTTAATCCAGTCTTCCATGCAAGAACTAAACACATAGAGGTTGATGTCCATTTCCTCAGAGAAAAGGTGCAGCATCAAGAGCTTGATATACGTTTTGTCCCACTCAGTACCAAACTTTCTCTCCACCATGATCCAGGATAGCAGCGCATTGGAGCATATTGAAGCTAACCTATCTAACCAATTATCTCCGGTGTAACTAACTTTGCATGCATGGCTTTCCAAGCTGTTTTTGTTTCTGTTAGTCTAGCATGACACGTCAGTAGGTTTGTTAAGTTGTTAGCTTCATTAATATTCCTTCTATATATATTGTTGTATCTTCTCTTGATCAATCAATGAAAACTTTATACTTCACTTTACATTTCAACAGAAAATATCCAAAATGAGGTATTAAACCACGAAAATTAGGATATATATGAATTAGGATATATGTTGTTTGTGAATTAGGATTGCATTTAGTTAATTTAGTTAAATTAGGAAATTAGGATCGAATTATATGGCTTAACGAACAATACCTATTGTTCGTTAAACCCTATAATTTTAGGGTTTAACGAACAATAGGTATTGTTCGTTAAATAATTAAAAATATTCATGCATAATTAATTATTCATTCTTTTTTAATTAATTATTCATTTTTTAATCAATAGGTATTGTTCGTTAAATAATTAAAAAAATCGTGCATAATTCAATCTTTTTTAATTAATTATTCATTCTTTTTTAATCAATATGTATTATTCTTTAAAGAATTAAAAATATCTTGCATAATTAATTATTCATTTTTTAATTAATTATTCATTTTTTTAATCAATAGGTATTGTTCGTTAAATAATTAAAAATATCGTGCATAATCCATTCATTCTTTTTTAATTAATTATTCATTCTTTTTTAATCAAGAGGTATTGTTGATTAAATAATTAAAAATATCTTGCATAATTATTCTTTTTTTAATTAATTATCCATTCTTTTCTAATTAATAGGTATTGTTTGTTAAATAATTAAAAATATCGTGCATAATTATTCATTCTTTTTTAATTAATTATTCATTCTTTTTTAATCAATTGGTATTGTTCATTAAATAATGAAAAATATCATGCATAATTAACAAAATAATGGTTTAAGGAGCAATAGGGGTTTAACGAATAATACCCTATTGCTCGTTATAAGGTTTAACGCACAATATGTATTGTTCGTCAAACCCTTTAAATTGAAGCCAATTTTTTAGATTTTTGCTGCTAAACTTTATTTTTTTGAATTTTTGTTCATATGTTCATTTATTTAAATAGTTGGCTTATTTCGGTGTTTGTAAAATGCATAGTTGGGTTTGGAGTACGTTCGTATGTCAGGGTACGATCACCTATATCAATGGTTACGTTCGTCTGACGGTACTCGATGAGATCAAGACACGACTTCGAGTGTTCGGCCGACAATGTCTACATGACTTTTGGAAGACTTCCTTTGGACATTTTTTGGTTTGGAAGACGGAAAGTGAGTCTTGCAAGACTTTTTTACACGTCCTCATGTCATATGAGGTGCGTGGGCAGACGGTTCCTGTCGACAAGAGGTGGTTTGCTATAGGGCAGGACCGGCGTATTTGTCGGTTTGGGGGGAAAGAGTTTGCCCTTATGACTGGCTTGAAGTTCAGTGACTCGGCTTTCAACCCGGCCGGGGATCACACCCCACCATAAGGGGCAGTGTACTGGAGGGTGCACGCCGAGTCAGCTCAGGTCACCGTGTCTGAGCTCCGTGATCAATAGACCTCCGGCGAGTTTGATGATAGTGCGGAGGATACAGTGAAGATTGCTAAGATCTTGATCATCCACCTCATATTGCTCGGGGTGGATGCCAGCAAGTCAATTGTCGACAAATATTATTAGATGTTGGTGGAGGTGGAAGATATGTAGGAGAGCTATCCATGGGGGAAGATTAGCCACCCTTCTGCGGTACATGGATAGGTTACCGACCACTATTCCCTTATTTTTTAGGGTTCAACGAAAATTATGAATTTATATTTATAATTCTCTAGTATATTTATATTTATGAAAATTAATGAAAATTTATATTTCTAATCGTTCGAATTAATAATTCTAGTACATCTCTTCTAGTATCCTTCGTAACACATCACATCCTTTGTTTATATTTTTCAGTTTAATTATTGAGATGACTTTCTAAGTGGCACTATGGTATGGAGGTTACTGACAAGGTTTAGAGTATGTAAATAGTATTCAAATAGTGATTAGTCTTGAAAGATTTACATATCAAGATTTATTGAGCTCAGTTCATGGGGTCGTTCTTGCCGATTTGAATTGTTGGGGGTATTCGCTTCATTCTCTAGTGGAAACGAATGGAAGATTGAAGAAGAAAAAAATCAAAATTGATTTTGATTTGCAAGATTCTTTTTTAGAGCAGTATGGACTATTGGTTCTTTTCGTTTCGTTGAAACAGATGGACGTCGGAGTATCGGGTGGATCTTCTTATCATGAACAACAGTGTTCAGCAGATGAAGTGACACATGTAGATGGTCAAAGTTTTAATTTGTTCAGTGAGGACGTTCTAAATTTGAATTTGTCACGTGTTCCGGTAGGGCTACACGACAGCCACGTTGTTGCTGGACGACCTGGACCCCCTCATGGATATCGTCATCGATATCCTGCCAGTATGTCTGAAGTCTTTCATCATCAGTGGGCACAAGCGTCAAATAACACTCGACCTGCAATGAATCGTACAAATATCAAAAGTAATCATAAACGAATTGTAATAGACATTTAATTGCAATTTATGGTAATAAATAAATAAATAAATGAACATATGAACAAGAATTCAAAAAAATAAAGTTTAGCAGCAAAAATCTAAAAAATTGGCTTCAATTTAAAGGGTTTGACGAACAATACATATTGTGCATTAAACCTTATAACGAGCAATAGGGTATTGTTCGTTAAACCCCTATTGCTCCCTAAACCATTATTTTGTTAATTATGCACAATATTTTTCATTATTTAACGAACAATACCAATTGATTAAAAAAGAATGAATAATTAATTAAAAAACAATGAATAATTATGCACAATATTTTTAATTATTTAACAAACAATATCTATTAATTAGAAAAGAATGGATAATTAATTAAAAATAATAATTATGCAAGATATTTTTAATTATTTAACCAACAATACCTCTTGATTAAAAAAGAATGAATAATTAATTAAAAAAGAATGAATGAATTATGCACGATATTTTTAATTATTTAACGAACAATACCTATTGATTAAAAAATGAATAATTAATTATGCAAGATATTTTTAATTCTTTAAAGAATAATACATATTGATTAAAAAAGAATGAATAATTAATTAAAAAAGAATGAATTATGCACGATATTTTTAATTATTTAACGAACAATACCTATTGATTAAAAAAATGAATAATTAATTAAAAAAGAGTGAATAATTAATTATGCACGAATATTTTTAATTATTTAACGAACAATAGGGTATTGTTCGTTAAACCCTTAAAATTGAGGGCTTAACGAACAATACCCTATTGTTCGTTAAGCCCTCAATTTTAAGGGTTTAACGAACAATACCCTATTGTTCGTTAAACCCTATAATTTTAGGGTTTAACGAACAATAGGTATTGTTCGTTAAGCCATATAATTCGATCCTAATTTCCTAATTTAACTAAATTAGCTAAATTCAATCCTAATTCACAAACAACATATATCCTAATTCATATATTCTCATTCATATATATCCTAATATTCGTGGTTTAATACCTCATTTTGGATATTTTCGTTAACCCCAAAAAATAAGGGTTTAACGAAAATTAGGTTTAATTTTCGTTAAACCCTCATTTTTTGGGGTTTAACCAAAATATGCTTTCATACTAGTATAAGTATAATACGGTATATATCAAATATATTTATTAGTAAAGAAAAAAAAAAGATAAAATAATTAGTAAAACCAAAATTGGGTATTTGGGGATAATATGTTTTATTAGTGGGTATTTGGGGGTAATTGTTTATATATATGGGTAGAATTGTTTATATGTTTTATCAACTTGAGTATTTGGGGGCAGTGGACTCTAAATTAAATATAAAAGTAATAATTTTTTAAAAACAATAATCATGCATCGCACATACGAATGACTAGTTTTCATGTAAAATAACCGTGGTAGAAAAGGCTTGTGGGTTGTGGCTAGTAAAAGGAAATTTGATCTATTTTCTCACCTTTCTTAAGGTGAAAATGATGTATAGAAATAGTTTGAATATATGTAGCCGCCTTAACAGGAAACCTAATTATAAATTTGATCTATAACAGGAAACCTAATATAAATCTCATTATTTACACCAATGCAATTTAGTACTAAATTCAACCTAATATAAATCTAATTAATTATTCAAAGTAAAGACTTCTGAAGTGATCAAACCGCAGCCGCCTCCATTATAATAATGCATGGTCGACCGCCAACAATACTTAAATTTGCAATATAAATTTACATAAAAACTCCTGTGCACCAGGTGCATGAATCTTATCCGGGTTGATCCGATTCGAATCCGTGAATTTTATTTTTTAAAATTTTTTTTTTAAATTTTTATCTTAACATTTATGTTATAAATGTGACATTTATGTACAAATATGTGACCTTTATATACAAACATTCGTACCTTTATGTCTGTAACTTAAAAAAAATGAAGATTTTCAACACAATTTGTATTGTATGTCTTTATGTGATATCAATGTGACTTTTATGTTATATTATGTCACATTTATGTACAAATATTCCGACCTTTATGTAATATATAAAAGTGCATAAAAGTCAGAATATTTGTACATAAAGGTGACATGATATAATATAAATGTCACATTGATATCACATAAAGGTATACAGTTCAAATTATGATGAAAATCTTCATTTTTTTCTAAGTTATAGTACATAAATGTCACACATTTATAACATAAAGGTCACGCGAATACAACATAAATGTAACAACCGGAAGCAAAAAAAAAAAACTAAATTCAAAAACACGCGGATCCGAGTCAAAACTGGGTTGACCCGGATTGCATGTACACCAAGTGCACACAAGACCAACTCATAAATTTAATATGCTTCTTATTACTTTATTTTTCTTAATTTTTTAATCTTTAAAAAATATTTTTGGATTTTTGTATTGTTTTGTTCTTTTTTTTTTTTTTTTTATATTGGAGAACGGGTAAAAATTTAATATCTTATTGAGTTATATTTATATATGATATTCTCATTGACTAATATTTTCTTTTGTATTTCTTAGTTTGTTAATTTTTGATATTTCTCTAAAAAGTAATTATTTGATAGAACTATGTAATACAATGAAAACAACACAATTTTGTTAAGAAGTTGAAAAGAGGACAAACGGTCATTTGGTGGCTAAGAGCCTAAGGCCACATTTGGTTCGTAGGTTGAAAATGTTTAGGTTGTTTTAGGTTTTCGGGCTTTTACTGTTCATCGAAGATAAAATAACACTTTTTGAGTGTTTGGTTTGTAGGTTTTGGGGTTGGTTTGATTTAAATTTTATGTTTGGTTTGAATGTTTATGGGTGTATAAATGTGGGTTTATTTTAAATTGTGTGTTTGGTTTGTCTGTTTGATACTGCTTACAAATGTTAAAGGTCATTTTTGCCCTCATTAATGAAATAAATTATGGGTTTTATATTTTAAATAATAAATTATGTACAAAATTAGAAGTCATTAAATTTGGTGTTCTTCCTCAATATATCGAAGTATCTGGCCATTCTCTGCTTCAAATGTGATGTATTGATGTATCCTCAATGTGATGTATTGGTCGAAATCTTGGAGCAGCAGGTTACGGTGAAATCTCTGGGTTACGGTGTTGGACTTGCAGGTTCAATTTGTGCCCGATAGCAGGAAGCTTCAGCCTTTTGAAATGGGGAATACGATCGAAATCAGATTCTAGGGTTTGAAAGGGGGAATGATGGCAATTTTGTATATATATTGGATGGTAATTTTGTAATTGGCCGAAAAGTAAGGGCATTTGTGTCTTTTGAATGGAAAAAGTAAGGGCATAAAGGGGATATTGTATAAATTACTATTCATTATTTTCTAAACCCACTTAATTTGAAGGGTTTGGAAAAGGGGACTTTGAACACCCTAAGCATATCAGATAAACCCGGGCCAAATTCGAAAATCGGGCCATAAACATATGAAGCAAACAAGGGTTTAGGGTGTTTTATAAGCCCAAACCACCCTAAACATACGAAGCAAACATGGCCTAAGACTGATAATGTAATTTAAATAATATAGGGATGTTAATTCCGGTATAAGTAGCATCTTACAAAAACATTATTGTAATTAAATAAGTTGGTCCAATAATAAATGGAGGGACAATAGGATTTGATTACTTAATAATAAAATAGTTTGGTCTAGGGATACTTAACAAACCTACAATTTTTTTGAATTAATTTTTTTTACAAATAAAATCTAAAATAAATAGTTTTTTTTAAAATACAAAACTATTAATATGACTAATTAATAACTTCAAATTTAATATTGGTAAGCAAGAATATTACTAAATAATATAAGATTATTAACTAGATTTATTAAAATAATATATGTCATGCATCAATAGCATAATTATTTACATATATGAAATTCTGTTTAATTTAAAAATTAGAGAAGAAAATAGAAATAAATAAAGAACAACTCTAAAATAAAGGTGAACTATATTAGAAAGAGTTGTTCAAACTTTTCAAACTTAATAATTAATGAAATTGAATGATTTTTTTTTTCTTTCAAATATTGTATTTTGAAATAAACTATGAAATTCATTTGAGAAATTTTGACTTTCAAATTTTTTTTTTTCTCATTTAATTGAAAAGAAAATTTAAGTGCTATTCTATACTTTAACAGTAGAAAGTAAACTAAAACAATGATGAGAGGATTGAATAATATAATAGAAATTACAATATAATTTTTTTTCAAAATAATAAATAGAAATTATTTGTGTTCCTTTACAACATATATTTTAATAATTAAATAACATATTAATCATATTATATTATATTTAATGTCAAATTAGTTGATATGTATTATACAAAATCATAACTTTATTTTTCCTATATAAATAATATATTTTTAATTTTATTAAGTTTAATTCATTTATTTTTAATTTATATATTATACAGATTTATACTAGTATATTATATTTCATTTTACAATATATATATATATATATATAATATGTGTGAACAAGGACATAATTACAAAATAGGTCACTTATATAGTATAACTGTGCAACGGGTGTACAAAAGTTTTTGTGTTTATTTTAATAGACTTTATTGAAATATGTTCTCACCAAATATCTTTAAATAAAAAAAAGTTAAGAGAAAGTAGAAACACAAATATCTATCTATATTTATATAAAATTAGAGAAGTTGGAAATATTTACAAAAGTACCTTTTTCCCTCCTAAAAATGTCAAATTATTATTATTATTATTTATTTATTTTGGTTTTTTTGCATATTTAATTGTTTTCCCAAGTAATTATGCAATATATTTATCAGATTCTTACTTAGTAAGCCATAGTGATACTTTTTGGAAAGCGCATGAGTGATATTGCTTCATCAAATTAATAAGTAATCTATCAAATTGCATCATATCAATTGAATTTCTGTAATTTTTTATTTGGAACACTAGGTTGCACCTCTATTTTTTGGCCAATCAAGTAACATACATTGTTTGCATTAGGTTCTTACATAAATTTCCAATTTTTTGTGTATTGTTTTCAATACACACATAATATATATATCTCATTTGACAATATGTGATTAACAAAACTAAAAATATCAATTATGAATTACAAATTAAATCCAATAAACAGGATAGTATTAGGCAAATATATATTTAAATATAGCTACGTAAATTCAAATTTTTTTAATTTTATATCTTTAAAATACTTATTATTAATTACATTGTATTATCAAGTTGATATTTAACACATATTATATAAGCAACCGTGCAACGCACGGAGACAACTATTAGTTAAAGCTAAAATCCCACTATCAAGCAGTGGGACTAAATTCAGTTCTTAAAACGCATCCAACTTAATTCTCCGAATTTTATCGACTTAAGACCCCGACTAAAGATCGATTATCAATTTGGGATCTAAAAATTAAAAACTAAATACGAAATTATCATTTAATTATAGGTCAACAAAGTAAGGTTTTGTTTGGCATCTCAAATTATTTGTATCATTGGGAATTGTAGGGTGCATGCCTAGAAAAACCTTAATTTTATAAATATTTACTTAATACTCTTCTTTTATTTCATTTTGAGATCTTCTTAAATTGATAACATTTTTTTTTAAGTTCTAAATTGATAATTTACTCCTTTCAGATCCTAAACTAATAAAATTACTTTAACTTATTTATAATTAGCTTTAATTTATATAAAACCTACGCCAAATGAAATTGAAATTAATGAATATATAGTTCAATTATTATAAATAGTGTTTTAACTTTTATGGCGCAAAGGTGGATATTCACCCCTACAGTTTATATGGAGCTTAATTAATTAGGTCAATTTTGATTTATTCAACTGGTTGTATTGACTATGATCCATTCTAATCAATTTGTCATTATTTTGATTCAAATTGATTTAAGATATATGATTTTGGTTGGCAATTATATATCCATCTGTCGGCAAAATTTAATATGTCAACTATTTCTATATCGCATGTCACGTTATTAGTAGACTTTATTATTATTATTTTAAATATTTTCTTTCTCCAACCTCATTATTTTCTTCTTCTTCTTCTTCCTTTTTTTTTTTTTCCAAACCCCTTCAAGTACAATAATGATCTCATATATATTGAAATATCATACGAGGGCTCTATCCAAGGAACATGAATTTATGAATCATACAGCATTTGAATTAATGTTTATTCCTTAAAAATATATTTAAATATTTTTTTTAATGTTCCTTCACAACACAAGCAATATGGATATACTGTGTGAAATTTATGTGCGTATTTTGTTATGATTAAAGTTAATGCTAGTAAGTACTGCGATTATTATTTGATCGATTTCATGAAAATTACATATTTTTGAATCCATTTCAACACTACATATTTTGTCTTAAATTTCTTTATAACCTCTTTTACAATTACTTATAGCTGTAGAACGTGAACTATTGCCATTTTTATTTGGTCAAGAACTCAAGTAACCTACTTTGATTGATCATTCATTATTTTATGATAATTTTTGTTTTTTTTATAGAACTATATGATTTGATAATCAAAACTATTGGTGAATCACTTTCACATTTACAAAATTTTATTATAACAACCAAGACTTTTTATTTTAAATATTGAAACCATAAATTGAGCATCTACACTAATAAAGAAAATAGAATTGATATGTCAGGTGAAATTTGACCAATAATCATTTTTTCATCGATATATTTGACAATAAAACTAATAATAATATGACATATATAGTGATTTGTCCGCAATCAAATCAACTTCTTCTCCGATGAAATAACCTGCAAAAACGTAAAACACCGGGGGTTTTTCCCGGCGAAGGGACTCCGACGCTCAAGTCAGTAAATTGAATGTTGTAAGTATGTTTGAATATAAAGTGTGCTTAAGAAAATAGAGAAAGGAACATAATGAATATATTTACTTCCTGAAATTAGCAGTTGGTGTTATCCGAAAAAGGTGGGAACGTGGGAAGTGGCTTAGTGGTCCACATAATGGGCAGTGATATGCATTTAAATCAGTTCGCTTCATTCAACCGAGACCAGTTCGCTATCTCAGTTCGAAATCAAATAATCTGGTACTTCAGTAAGATACTAGCTGCGAGCTCTTACCGAGGAGAGAACAGTTCGTCTTAAACCATGTCACAATATAGTTCGCTTATTGTAACACGCTTTCTGTTCGCTTCTACTTACGCTGTTCGCACTAACGGTTCAGTCTTGACCTGAGCTCTGAGAAAATCCGGTTCGCCACAGTTCGACCACATCAGGTACTCCCCCCCTTTGGAAGTGCATGTTTACAGGCGCTAGTTAGCATCACTTACGCCGAACATCAAATGATCCTTCTAGAAGCAAGATGTCTTCTCAATCGTCTGTCACGTGTCCATCGGCACATTTCCCTAAGCGCCTTTTCACATCCACCGTTAGATCACTTCATATCCGAAGGCCGAGAATTCGGGACTTTTCAATTTTTCCCCCCCAAATTCAAGGGTCGTCTTCTTCCTATATATATTACCTTTTCTTCTCCAAAAAACCCTTCTGCAAAATTACTGTACAATCACATACTAGAAAGGGCTTTTCTTCTTCAATCTCTAGGACTCCTCGAACAAACCAGGTACCATCTTCATTTCTTCTTCTTTTCATTTTCAATGGCATCCTCTACCTCTTTAACCCATTTGAGGGACGAAAGTGAATCAGAAGAGGAATTCACTCAACTTCCTATACGCCCTTTTTCGAAACCCTCAAACTCTAGATCTTCCTCCTCTGGCCGCCAAAATCCTTCCGATCCTCCAAAAATATCTCGCAAAAAAACCGTAGATACCGTTTTTTCGGCGACCAAAGCTACTCAAACCCATGTCATTTTATTGAGTTCGTTTTTAGTAGATGGGTATTCAGTAATTATTCCCAACTCGGAAGAGCGACCTCATCGGGCCCCAGATGATTGCCAAACCTGGTTTCTAAAGCACATATCTCTGGGGCTAGTCCCTTCTGTTCATCATTTTTTCCACACTATTAGCTCGTCCTTCGGGATCTGTCCGAACCAACTCCATCCCAACTCAATTAGCTACATAGTCTCTTTCTATATAGTGTGTAAATGGATGGGTGTCGAACCCACTGCTGACAGATTTCAGTCTTGTTTTATGTTAAAACGAACTAATCCTTATCGATTTTATCTAAGTCCTCGTAGCGGGGATAGACGAGCTCAATTTTTGTCCCCTGGAGATGAGAAAATCCCTCATTGGGAAAAATTTTATCTTTTTATTCGTGCTCCAGTGAGCCGGCCTTTTAACTTACCTCCCTGGGTTGATCATCCCATTCACACAAGTTCCGCTTCTCCGGGAGATTCCCAAATTAGGCTCTTGAATTCTATATTCCTGAAGGGGTGGTTCGACATTGTACAGTTGAGCTCGTGTGAATCTCTACTTGCTTTCTGGGGGTTTTATCCGAACAGCCAGATTCCTTCCCGATTCAATCTAGGTTAAAGAGATCTGCAAAAATTTCTTCTTTTCCTATTTATTTTATATATATATACTGGAGTAGTACCTTGATTGATCTCTTTTTCCTACAGATAGCACCATGGCCATGTTTTTCAATTTCGCCAGTGAGGTTGCTGAAGGGGATCGAACCCCTATCATCCCCGCCGAACATGCTGTGGACAAGGAGCGAGCTTCAGAGTTCCGAACTGCTGAAGAAAAACGACTCGTTGAGTTGTCCAAGCGAACTCCAAAACCCACTGAGGAGATCGTTCAACAAGGAGTGAGCGACCTTCTTCAGAGTTCCGCTTTTCCTATTCCCCCTGTCAACATCTCTGCAACCCTTCATTTGACAAAAACCAAACCCACTCCTCAAGCGACCAAACCCATCGAGCTATCTGAAGGGGCAGATGAGGGAACTCCAGGGGCCGCAGTTCTCTCTCTGAAGAAGAAAAGAGGTTCTTCCAGTTCGAATAGGGCTCCCAGCAAAAAACGCCACATTACAGAGGAGCGCCCAACTGAAGCAGAAAACCTTCCGGAAACTTCCGCGGGGAAAGCTATACAGGAACTGGATGCCGAAGAGAGGGATTTAACCCTAAATATAACTCGAGGTGAGAAGTTGGTGAATTATCTGAAGAACTTCGGCAAGACAGCGTTACGCCGCCGAAGTCAAATTCGGAAGCAGCGCGATCAGCTGAAGGAAATGGAGGAGGAGAAGACAACTTTAATTGCAGATGTGCATGCTAATGCCGGCAAAGCCGAGACTTTATCTGCCATGTTGGACGAGAGCGAACTTCAACTGGGGTATACACGATCTGAATTGGCGAGGAAAGATGAGTTATTGCTCACTAAGGAAAGGGAAGCAGTGGAGAGATAAAAGGCTTTGAAAGCAGCGGAGGCAGATACGATATTCTGAAAGGCGGAATTTGAGCGAGAAAATAATTCCCGAGCCGAATTTGGTGAGGCCAAAAGGAATGAGGGCTTTCATCAATTTGTTCGAAGTCCAGAACTGGGACTTATAGTGGAGGGGTTTCGCGAGAGATTCGTCCATCACTTGTGGAACTCGGTCCTCTTTCTTTCTAAAGCCGCCCCCATGGCCGAAGCATATTTCAAAGAAGGGGTTCGCTTGTGTCAAGAAGAATTGAAAGAGACTTCGCCTGACTCTGAAGTCCATTTCAACCTTCTCGCTCTGGGCCAGAAAGTCTTAAAATCCTTCCCCTTCCCTCCAGGCTGGAAAGGGAATCTGAGTGAAGGGGTGGATAATGAATGGTGGTTTGGATATTTGGAAGAAGCCATACATGAAGTGATGAACCCAAAATTTCTTCCAAGTACCAGTTCGACACCACCTCCTCCTATTCTTTCAGCTACACCTGGTTCTGCTATGGATCTGCCTGAAGAAATGTTCGCTCCTCCCCTATCTCTTTCGGTCATTGAGCCAAACTCCGAACTAGCTCCCTCTGTTAATCCCTTAGATCATTGATAATGTAGTTAGAACATATGTAATTGGTATTTGACATAGTTTTGACTCATCCTTGTAAGAAAAATCTCATAATTCTATGCCTTCTCGAACTAGCGAACTGATGCAAGAAAAGTTCAGATAATTGCCCAAAGTCATGTATCATTCCATCATGCAATTGACTAAACCAAGTTTAAGCCACCTTGGTAAGAGTAGTAGCGAACACCCTACACTTGATACCCTCGGAATATCGATGCAAAAGGGCGGTATTCTCAAATCTGCACAAGTGATCCCAGGGATCTGTAGTGCCATCATAGTCAAAGTTAACTGGCCGAAATGAAGCTGGCAAATCGTCCTCCATAACTTCTTCAGAGAAAGGATTTCCCCTTGTCCTTTTCGGAACTCGTCGAACAGTTTTTTGAACTTCTCGCAACTCCTTTCTTAAATCATCCATCTGCTCAGACAATTGTACATGCTCTCGCTTCTGGCCACGAGGATGATTGAACTGACTTTCCTGCTCATCCGTACGAGATTTGTCATCATCCAATTCCTTTCTGACATGCATATCAGTGTTACCTTGCTGTGATTCGACCTTCTGTCTATTTAAAGCTTTCTGAACAACAACCTCCATCATATTCTCCAATTGCTCATGTGTCAAAATCACAGTACCAGGAGGGTTTTTTGGTGCAGAATTCTGACCACTTTCCTCGTCGTCATGTCTCTTTGATGTTTCTCCCACTTCTAGTCTTCTTCGTGATCCTCTGGTATTCACCATCTTTGGTTATTCTCAACGTCTTGCTCAAGTTCTCTCCTTCCCACAGACGGCACCAATTGATTTGTCCGCAATCAAATCAACTTCTTCTCCGATGAAATAACCTGCAAAAACGTAAAACACCGGGGGTTTTTTCCCGGCGAAGGGACTCCGACGCTCAAGTCAGTAAATTGAATGTTGTAAGTATGTTTGAATATAAAGTGTGCTTAAGAAAATAGAGAAAGGAACATAATGAATATATATACTTCCTGAAATTAGCAGTTGGTGTTATCCGAAAAAGGTGGGAACGTGGGAAGTGGCTTAGTGGTCCACATAATGGGCAGTGATATGCATTTAAATCAGTTCGCTTCATTCAACCGAGACCAGTTCGCTATCTCAGTTCGAAATCAAATAATCTGGTACTTCAGTAAGATACTAGCTGCGAGCTCTTACCGAGGAGAGAACAGTTCGTCTTAAACCATGTCACAATATAGTTCGCTTATTGTAACACGTTTTCTGTTCGCTTCTACTTACGCTGTTCGCACTAACGGTTCAGTCTTGACCTGAGCTCTGAGAAAATCCGGTTCGCCACAGTTCGACCACATCATATAGTGTTCCGGATTAATTGATCATGGAGCCAACTGAGACTTTATGTCATATATTCTCAATGTCATGAACACGTTTCTCAAAGTCAAGAAAAAAAAAAGTCAACACAACACATCGCTATAGAACATTCATCTTAAGACATTAATTTCATCAAATTGATGACAGGTAGCACTTTGACACCTCTTCCCACGTCAACAGTCCTGAAAAACTAATCACAATTTGGTAAATTAATTATTCAAAATTAGGAAGATTTTAGTCTTTTCTTGATAAGATAAGAAATGTGTAGTACAAATTGTAGTAACAAAATCAAAGCTGTCAATTGACAAATATACCAAACAATATATGGTTGAACAAAACCCACACGTTATGATTCCATTACTTGGAGTTAAAGATTGACCTCAAAGTCCCAAGACTTAGGTTTTCCTATGCATATAATTGTTGTAAATATCTAACTTATTCAGTTTGTACGTGTTAAATTAAATGGATATAGTTAATTGTCTTAAAGTTAATTTATCGAGTTTTCATATATTAAATTAAATATATATAGCTGTTTTAAGAGCTCAATTAAAGTGATGTGTTACAATTTAAGCTATAAGTTCATACGAGTATCAAAATATTCATGAGCTAATATGTATATATATCATTAGTTGATTTTCAATTTGTTGAGAAACCAAATTGAAAATAGAAGAAATTTATTATTATAAGTACGGGTTATGATCTCAAACATTAGAGTATTTTTCTAACAATAACATATTCCTTATTTTCCCACATACATTTTGTGTAATTGTGTGTATATAGCCTCATTTCAGAAGGCGTTTATACTCACATTTTAGAAAAACATATTTTATATCAATTTTGACTAAACAAGACAACATTACCTTTGAGTTGATAAATTAATCTTCTTTTTTCCCAAAAAAGAAAAGGATAATCCAATTTATCATCGAATTTTTTTGTATATCACAACATAATTCACTTCTAGCATTTTTAGCCTATCAATTCAAATCTGTCTATAAACTAGGAAACATATATATTTTCACAAAAAACTAAAAAAATTCATAAAAATATGTAAATGACAACACAAATAATTGATATATTGAACCAAATTATAATTAATTATTAAGAATATTGATTATTTTTAGTTGACTGAAATGGATGACCATTCTAGATCTTCTTTTGACGGTATCTTAACCGCGACCTAAAGGCTTCAGCCCTAGGTGCAACTTATTACAATTTGATAAAAACAAAATTAATAATTTAATGAAATCGTTTTGCTAATAATTTTTGTCTTTTAATGTAAAAAACAATAAAAACCTTTTTAGAAAATGACAGTGTCAATCACATTTAATATTTTTCTTAATTTATGTGAAATTTTCTGATTATATATGTGAGTATGACTATGATTAAAAACATACATTCTACAAATATTTATTTGAGATTTTTAATAGATATAATTTTATGAGACGAAATCCTACTATTCACAATTCAAACCAAATTCTTTACTAGTTGTTTTGTGAGCTATATAGGTTTACTTTTGCCAAAAATATTATCAGAAAAAATATATTTACAAAAAAATTTATGTGAGACGGTCTCTTACCGTGAGACGGAGCCCCATCACCCACAAACAACATGTAAATTGTAGGATTGAGTTGTGGGTGATTGGGTTGTAGGTTGACCTGTCTTACGCAATGCAATAAAAATTTCCGAGACGGTCGCACAAGAGACTTACTCATATATTTATATTCTCCACCATAAAAATATAAGAAATTTACTTTTCTATTAATTTTTTTTTTTTTTGGCTAAAAGATCAAAATAACTCTATGACTCATATAAAATTATACGGTATGATCAATATGCATTAAACAATATGACCGAAAAAATATTACTTTTTTACTTTGATCAGAATTGTGTCAAAAACAAATTTATCAAATTTTAAAATGTGGTAGTAAAGTATTCGTGATGGAAAAATAAGTTGTTTGTTATATGTGTATTGGTGGAAATTCACCTCAACTCAACATTATTACATGTGAACTGTGAAGTGAGAGGTTGAAAGAAGTGAAAAAGCTCTTTAACCATATCTGCTTTTGCTCCCATTTTTGTTCATAACACAATCATCAGCTCATGATAATGCAATAAAATAAGCCAGTGGTTGTTTAACAAAGTACAACACCTTTTCAAAGTCAAAAAAGTTTATCCAATTAAACATTTTATATTTAATCGGAAAACCAGTTATGTGCTTTCAGATTTCTTGAATAATATTTTTTACAGTTGAAACATCACCTATGGGAATCGGAATACGATGGCGGCTGCAATCATCCACATCATAATCACCTCCATTTTAAATTTATGTAGCAGATATTCGCCAATGGCTACTGAGACAACTCAGCCCGGTTGCTCCATTCTTCCTGCTCCCCTCTTTCAGAATTTCAACCACCCCCTTCTCTTGAGACATCTGCTTCAAGGTATTTCCGAATGTGCAAATGCGTTATTTGGTGCCCTATTTTATTTGATTTCTTCTCTGTTGCTTTGCTAGAAATTGTCCAAGTGCAAATCATTGGTTGCTTCTTTTAGCTTTGGATGGGAGTTTTTCACTTGTGTTAGTTATGTAATTGACAGGGTTTTGTGTTTGTTTCCTCAAAATTATTTGTAGTTTTGTAAATTGCATTGAGAGAGAGAGAGAGAGAGAGAGAGAGAGAGAGAGAGAAGTTTGATTTTATTGAATATTGTTTCAGGCTGGAGTTAAGTGTTGAAACTTGAAACCTATATGAAATAGCTTAAAAATGGCGGTCTTTTGGACATCTCGAAGAACTTCTGCAAAGCATGGAACGAGTGCAATATTGTGGTTGTGCTTGTCGATGTTGCTTATTGGTGCTAATAGCCAAAAAACGCAACCGGTTGAAGGTAGTTTATTATATTGTTTCTTATTTTCTTCATCTTGAAGTATGGTTTTAAAAGCTTGTACATCACTAATGATAAAAGTTTTCATTTGAAGGATGGTTTTGAGGAGTGCTAAAAGCTTTTTATATTTGTAATGGCAAAAGTTCTAGGGAGCTGGACTCTCTTTTTGCTCTCTGTTCATTTAGTTCCTTTTTGCTTTTAAGTTGTTTCATTGATGTGCTTCTGGAAATATAGTTAAAATGATTCGGATTTACTACACTATCAATTTCTGGCCTTAAAGAAACAATCAGTCATCTCTCCCTAATCAACATGAAAGCAGTTGGCTACTTATTTGTGCAAAAGTGGAGATTTTATGATAATAAATCATTGTTGTTATACCAATTGTGGTGGGGAAACTTAAGGGACTTGGCGTAGAACTACACCAGACATGTGAACGTCTGATCTCATAGTTGCTTTTAGACTGTATGACATAGAATAGGGTTGTTGCATGACATATTCTTGTAAACCTTGTTTTTTCTTTGAGCATGGGCTAAATTTACATGTGAACAAGCTGGTGTTACTGTAAGTCCGTTATTTAACATGTTGCAGAATATTGTCTTCTACCTGATTCTGGCCATAATGAGTGCAGAAATTCTGTTTGGGGAATATGTCTTATTTGAATGCATGCTGAATTGCTAGTGCTCTTAAAATTATGGTTCTCGGAGTAGGCAGACAGGTTCTCATATAGTTTCAATCGTAAACTCCTAAATTTACATTTTGCAGTTTGTTTGGAGCTATCACATTTTTTGTGCTTTAGTAAAAGTGAGATGCTTTTGCTTAATTTAGTAAGTGTCTAATTGTGCAAGTATTGAATTCCATTAGGGGAAAAACATAACTCAACGATGATTCATATTCATTTTAATATAAAATAATCACTATGAAAACCCCACATAACATAATCAATCTTTCCAGAAATTGTGATAAGTTTTTTATGTTTTTTTACAGTGAGTGCATTGCGATCCATCAGGAAAAGTTTGGTTGATCCATATAGATATCTTCGCAACTGGACTAGAGGAGATCCATGCACTTCAAGTTGGACTGGGATTATCTGCTACAATACAACTCTTGATGACGGTTACTTCCATATTAGAGAACTGTATGATTTCTGACCTCTGAACATAATTCTTTCAAGTGCCTTGCTAGTTTTATGGGAATATTTTATTTTTCCGAATTTACATCTTCTTGGGTTTAACTTGATGCATGAAATGATACCTTTTATATTTTTCTTTTTCCGAAAAACAGGTTGATGTTAAATAGGAGTCTATCGGGATCTTTATCTCCAGAACTTGGACGTTTATCTTATTTGCTAATACTGTGAGTACCATATTTCTTGCATTCTACTTAACGGATTTTGGCATGTATGACATGGCAATTTTTTGCTAGGATGTGGTGGCTTTCCCTTCCTCTTGTGATGACTTCCTATTTATTGTTTTGGCAGGGATTTTATGCGGAACAACATTAGTGGAACAATACCAAAAGAGATAGGCAACATTGCATCTTTGGAACTGCTGTGAGTGGACATAGACCTTCGGCTCTTTGGTCAACGTTCCTTGTTTCCATTTTTCTCCACATGCTTTATCTCTGTTTTGTTTGGTGATTGATTTATGGCCATGGCTGATTTCTTGTTAACCCAGGACGGAACAAACATTACATTAACTTCTAACCAATATAACAGTGTGTTTTGTGATCCTCATTGTTGAAAATATATTTTTTATTTTATTTTGTTTTCAAAATTTATAGTTGACCTTTTGGCTTTTCAAAATAGATGTGCATTCTGCATTTTTACAGTTTTTTTACTCTCTGGTTACAGGCTTCTGAGTGGAAATCAACTGATTGGTTCATTGCCTGATGAGCTTGGTCATCTATCCAATTTGGACAGGATACAAATTGATGAAAATCAAATATCTGGACCTATACCACTGTCCTTCGCTAACTTGACCAAAGCAAAACACTTGTAATTTTTTTTTCTTTATTTCAAGATGTTACAGGCCCTATATTGAATATATTGATTTCTGAGATTATTCTACAGTTTTCAAACATTACAAAATTAATGTGTTTGTTGGCCTTACATCTGCTTCACATCTTATTTTTTCATGGATGTTCTCATCAGCCACATGAACAATAATTCACTAACTGGGCAAATACCACCAGAACTATCTCAACTTCCAATTCTTGTTCATTTGTAAGTGGGGGGGCATCTGTTTGTTTTAACACATCCGTTGCATTTGAACATCTTATCTTAATTGCCGACTTGAAACTTGTGCAGGTTGCTTGACAATAACAACTTATCAGGAAATCTTCCAGCACAGCTGTCTGAACTGCCAAGTCTAATTATCCTGTATGCCAACTTTGCCCCATTATAAATTTTCTGTGTCATTATTGCTTGTTGCTACAGTTTCTCCAATCTAGTTTCATGTTGGTGTTTGAGAACAGTTTTTGTGATATGTTTACACAGGTTGTCTGTTCATACTGCTTATTCTGTCTTCATGATTATGTATAACTTGAAAACGGTACTATATTTCAAATCAAAATTCGATATTTGTTGTAATTACCAACTGACCTCTCTCCGCAAGATAGACAACTCAGTGCTCACCGTTTGCTTGCTGTTCTCATAATGGCTCATCAGTTATATCAACAGTGGTTTTTGGACCTGGGCCGGGCAAGTTTCCAAGGACCAGGGTCAACACTCAGGTCCAGGCTGAGCCAGTCGGACGCCCACGTGTATGCTTCACACTTGATCACCCACTGTTGTATATCATTTGATATACACATTAAGTGTTCCATTAGGATCATCTACTCAAAACGTAGATTAACCCTACGACATTTAATTCCTTCAAAAATTAAACTTATAGCCACCGAAAACATCCAAAATCGGGTTGACATCCACATTATTATAACCAATTTTCTAACATTATTATCCTCCAGTGTTAAAACGACAAGTCCAGCTTCAAAGTTTCTGTGAGTTAGTGTTGTTCCATACTGGACAGAAATTTCACTGACCATGTTAATTGCTATTTAAATAGATGTATCAAGTTACGTGAAACAGTATTAGTGCCACTGTTGGAATTCTGATCAAATATAATCCGAGTTAAAGGATGTTCTTCCTTAAAAGTGTCGTGTTTCTTTTTAAACTTTATTTGCTTATTTGCTTTTATTTGTTTTTAAAATGAACACTTATTTTGTGAATTTTCTGGAGAAGTCAGTGCATAACTGCAAATGCTATTAACATGCTTCATTTTCTAATCTTATTTGTTGTTTTCATTCTTTTGTTTTCCAGTCAACTTGATAACAACAACTTTAATGGTAGTAGCATACCCTCTTCATACAGCAACATGACTCACCTGGTGAAGTTGTAAGTCCTCATTATGTCATATTATGTTTTTATAATAATATTTCTAATTGGGTTGTGGATTTGATAAACCAATTCTTCATTTAAATTTGCAATCTTCCATGCTTTGAAATATAATTGCTGGTATTCTGACGGCCTCTATGATCTGTTTTCCTTTTTGAAAGTTCCAAGTTCCCAGAATAAATGTAAACATTTCATATCTTTTGAGATAATATTGGTAATACTTTTTTGTTGGTTGTATTAGGAGTCTAAGGAACTGTAGTTTGCAGGGGGGGATTCCTAATTGGAGCAATATGCCTAATGTTTCTTACATGTAAGTACATGCTCATACATTACCCTACGACGTTACGGTTATACAGCTACTGAAATTTTCGTTTTGGACATGCTTATTAGAAGAGGATTTGCACTTCATCATTCATATACAGTTTTCTATTAGCTAGGATCCTATTATATGCTGCAACATATCTTGTTTTCTAATTTGGTGACACTGTCAATATCAGAGATTTGAGCTTGAACCAGCTTAGTGGATCCATACCATCGGGTGGACTTTCAGAGAATATCACAACCATGTAGAAGTCAATCCTACATTTTAGTTTGTTTAGTGCTTTGGAATTGTATTAATAAAGATTTTCTTTGAAAAGCATATGAATAATCACTTATCTGGAACTCATATTTTGTTTTCTATGCAGTGATCTCTCTAACAACAATCTGAATGGAACCATTCCAGAAAGCTTTTCAAGGCTTCCTCGTCTACAGAAATTGTAAGGATCATAATTTGTTATCAGATCTATGTTCATGATTTAATGGAATCTATCCTTAAATTCTCTTGCCTCTAGTCTTTATTGTTAGAAATCACGAATGAACTGAATTTGGCTATCTTGGTTTTAGTATCTAAACTATCTATGGACTGAATAGATTTCAACTCTTCCCGTTTCTGATGCAGGTCACTTGCAAATAATTCATTGAATGGTTCTATTCCATCCGTTATATGGCAAAACAGGACTTTAAATCCTTCTGAGAAACTCATTGTGTAAGGCTTCAATAAAGAAAAATACTGCCTTGCTATTAGTCATTCCCTCCCTTATCATTTCTGTTATCTTCTTCCCTTTATCATTTGCACCATCAAGGCCTCTCAAAAAATTCAACATATCATCACACTAAAAACAAATCAAACATCATGACAAATATTTCCTGTAAACTATAAAACATCATACTCAAATGGAAATCAAACTGTAAATAGTTCTTCAATTTAATGTGTGAATGTGTGTTTCCTGATGTTGCAGGGATTTTGAGAACAACGGGTTTTCAGATATTTCGGGGAGTCCTCTCATCCCTGCCAATGTCACCATAGGGTTTGTCATTTATATAGCTTTCACTTATAGCAATCTTTTCTGTTTCTAAGTTCGGTATTTTCCATGATAGTTGAAAAGATATAAATGTGTCTTTACTCATCTTGTATCATGTAAACGTATCCAGGCTTCAGGGAAATCCAGTATGCTCCAACAGGAGCCTTTTTCAATTATGTGGGCCTCATGAAGAAGATTTCAGTTCGTTGAATGTTACAAACCTCAATGATTGTCCTCCTCAGTCATGCCCACCTCCTTATGAGTATGCTCCAGCATCTCCTGCTATCCGTTGTTTTTGTGCTGCTCCGCTGTATGTTGGATATCGCTTGAAGAGTCCTGCTTTCTCAGATTTTGTTCCATATTTCAATGCATTCGAGCATTACCTAAGTGATGGTCTTCAATTGAATCTGAATCAGCTTGACATCGATTCTGCTTTATGGCAAAAGGGGCCTCGTCTTGGAATGTACCTCAAGATTTTTCCAATGTACGTAAATAATAGCATGCGGTTACTTAATAACAGTGAGGTACTGCGGATTCGTGGCTTGTTCAGCAGATGGAGGATTCGTGAAAATCACTTCTTTGGGCCTTTCGAGCTTCTCGGTTTCACACCTTCAGATGCTTACATTGATGGTATGTCTTTTATTATTTTCTTGATTCAATTTAGATTACCATGAACCCAAAGCAAGCATAGATATCACAATATATCCCTTTACTAGAGATATGCCCCATTCAAATTTCAATGAAATTACATAATTGTTTTCCAGGAGTTTTTTTAGTTATTGTGCCAACAGATAATAATAAACTTTTTGTTATATATATATATATATATATGTGTGTGTGTGTGTGTGTGTGTGTGTGTGTGTGATCTTATCCCTTTCGGTGATTTAGAAAGTAAAACTAGTATATGATATGTTGAGAGACTTATTGCTGTCGAAATAGTAACTTAATTGTTTTCAATTTATAAGTTAACATACATGCCGCATTGACTTTGTGAAGGCCCTTTTTGGTTATTTTTAGAGTGAACACCAGGAGACATTGATTTAGTCTTACTTTCTATTTTCTTTTGCTTTTCTTCTGTGCTGCATGGACAGATAATCCTATTATATCCAACTTTTAGTTAAATTGTGGGTTTTCATCTGGAGATCGGTGAAACAGTCTTTTTGCCTCATATAAATGTTTTTACTTCAAGATGGGGTACTGTTGTTATTTATCAACAGTCAACATAACTCATGCACTTTTTGTCTTTTAAGTAAACAGAGGCCACTGCACAGTAATTGATTGCTGGGGTTGTCCTATTTTATTCATAAGAGCAGTCATATTCACTTCTGCACATATTTGAAGCTGCTTTTGATACTTGATTTCTGTCACAGAACTCCTCCCACGTTCATCATCTGGTATAAGCAAGGGGGCACTAGCAGGCATTATACTGGGAACAATAGCTGGGTCTGTCACTCTAACCGCATTTGTGTCACTTCTTGTTTTAAGACGCCGCATCCATAAACACCGCCAATCTTCAAGGAAACGTCTATGTGGGTACCTTAAATCTCTCTTCTAATTGACGTAAGAATGTTTGGTATGTTTGTTTCGGGTATCATAAGTCCGAATTTGGGATTTTAAAATCTCAAATCTTCGTTTGTTAGGAGATTTAAATTAGGATTATAAAATCCACTCAAATACTACTTTATTTAAAGAAAACATAATAATTAACCCTACACTCTAACCTATTAATACACAAATTTCAATACACTTAAATTTCTACTATTACAATCATCCAATCATTACTATTATATCAATTAATAATATAATATTATACTTATTAACTTTTTCCAGCATCGATTTGACATCTACAGTAACAATCCTACCCTATAAAATCTCATAACAAACACAGATTTTAACTATTCACCTTTATTTACAAATCTCAGGATTTCAAAGTCGGATTTCCCCAATCCTACAATCTCAAAACAAACATAATCTCTTTGCAGCACTGTTTCTGAAGTCAATAGGAAAATCCCACTGTTTATGACATGATAATTGACTAAAGTCTGAATTCCTGTTGAAAAATTCATTTGTTCATATTCCAAACTATGACATTGATGTTTTGAACCATCAATGGGCATGGTTCCGTTCTTTATTTAATTATTTTCACTGGATCTGAAGGATTTTGTTCACAAAGTATCTCAAGCATCCACCATTGCAGTCAGTCTGGAGTCTAAATTTTGAATTGGAGTCGTGCATAATTATCTGATGAGCTATATTTAATGATTTAGTATACATCATGACATTCTATTGCAGTATCAAGGAGGTCTATCAAAATTGATGGAGTCAAAGATTTCACCTACGCTGAATTGGTACTGGCAACAGATAACTTCTCTAGCCTGGTAGGCGAAGGAGGTTATGGAAAGGTTTATAGAGGTATTCTTGCTGATGGAACAGTTGCGGCCATAAAGCGTGCTCAGGAGGGATCACTTCAGGGTGAAAGGGAGTTTCTTACAGAGATAGAACTGCTTTCAAGATTACATCATAGAAACTTGGTGTCGTTGCTTGGATATTGTGACGAAGAAGGTGAACAGGTATCCTTTTTATTCACATATATATCTTGCATAAAGTTGTCATGTCTAGCACGGTGAAATTGCAATTCAGATAATGAAAGTTGCACCTTTGATTTCCATATAATATGTGATAACCAATAAGCTTTACTCATTTGGGTGTTGGAATATCCTTCACCTGTAGTCATTCTTTATGAGGTCCAAAACATTTCTCTCTTTCTTTCATAAGTATTGTTGAAGATGTTCTTGATTATGTCAAAAAAATACTCCTAATAATAGCTTAAGCTTCTAGGGGAAGGTAGTCATTTAACAAGTATCTATGTAACAGAACACAATCCACACATGGCTTATATAATGGTTGAAGCACTACAAGATGGAATGAAAATAAACTCACAACTGATCAAAGAGCCAAAATTGGTTAATACTAGATTTAATTTCCATGTGGTATAGGCTGCCATGATCAATGAATATAAAAAAAAACATGTTTGCTATGATGACGAACTGAGAACAAGATTGATAAACTGCAGCTATTCAAGTTTCTATTTGTCCCTATGAATGCCTAACTGATGGCAAATCTAAACTAAACTATAATGGCACTCACTACTAGTGTTATCGCATTACTAATATTTTGATAGAAAGGAATGGTAGATTCTTTGATTGCCTTACCTATCATTCTTGCTCCCAACTTAAGAACATAACTTGTAAACCTTAAAAGCTACAAGAAGAATATTCTCATACATGTGTTATTCTCCTGCTAAACTTGTAACTTGGTTTGTTTATTTGTATTACATCTCCTCACAATACTTACCTTAGAATTGGATGCTCATGTTTACTACGTGTTTCATGATGCAGATGTTGGTTTATGAATTCATGTCTAATGGCACATTAAGGGATCATCTATCTGGTAATTTTTTGTGTATCCTTTATACTTCTTAATGTGTACATTTTTTATATTATTATATGCCACAAGAACTAAAATATCCAGCATCCTCTTGCTGGATACATGTACAATCATGTAAAAAGGGCATAGCTATAGCTATTTGCCTATTTCCATTTTTGACTGGATAACTTGTGGAACCTCTTACGAGTTACCAGTTCATGTTTTGTTTGAACCATTGATGTATGGATATAATATTCTTGATATCATATGAGTATAATACAAATCTCTGCTATTTCATTATCTTGATGATACTACAGGTAAGTTTAAAGCGCCCATGACTTTTGCTATGAGAGTAAGAACAGCGTTAGGTGCAGCCAGAGGCATCCTCTACCTTCACACTGAAGCCAATCCTCCAATATTTCATCGTGATATCAAGGCAACCAACATATTGCTAGACTCTAAATACACGGCCAAGGTTGCTGATTTCGGACTGTCACGTCTAGCTCCGATTCCAGACCTTGAAGGCCAGCTCCCTGCTCATGTATCCACAGTTGTCAAAGGGACACCGGTGAGACTCTTTAAAAGGGCTATACCTCTAATCTATAGATAAAGCAGTATCCAGTTTTCATGTCACTCAGCAAATATCATCGTTCGATTACTGCAGGGATACCTCGATCCAGAGTACTTCCTAACTCATCAACTGACAGACAAAAGTGATGTCTATAGCCTGGGGGTCGTATTCTTGGAACTGTTAACTGGAATGCACCCTATTTCTCATGGCAAAAACATTGTCAGGGAGGTAATCTTCTTGTCTAATAGCTATGATCCCATTTGAAAACAGATGTAGTTAATGCTTATTAGCTGATTTGGTTCAGGTGAAGATTGCGTATCAGTCGGGCATTATATTCTCCATCATAGACGAACGGATGGGATCCTATCCATCAGAATGCGTGGAGAAGTTCCTGAATCTGGCTCTGAGGTGTTGCCAGGACGAAACAGATAATCGGCCTTCGATGGCGGTGGTGGTTAGAGAGCTGGAAAACATACGAATGATGACACCCGAGTCAGACACGGAGATAACGGGGTCGTTCATGAGTAAGGCTGGAGAGGGGGTGGCTCCACCACCCTCGTCTTCGTCCATGCAGACAGCTTCATATGTGTCCGATGATGTCTCTGGTAGTGATCTGCACAGTGGCATTGCTCCCTCCTTTGCACCCAGATGATGGATGAGCTGTTTTTATTCATAGGATCTTTTCATGCTTTCTACACTGTACAGTAGTCACTATAGTATTTTCAACAACAGTTGCAACTAATTTCTCAGGTGAAAATATGATTGAAATTACAATATTTTGTATATTGATTAGGAGCAATGCGTTTTTGGAATGGTTTCAGTTTTTTTTTTTTTTTTTTGTCTTAACTTACAATATAAAATGAGTCAAATGACAATTAGAAATGGAAAATAGAGGAACTGTAATCTATATGTATCCGTATAAAATATCGGTTAAATCACAATAGAAATTGTAGGAAAATTTGTTAAATATTAGGAAACATCGATAAATATTGTATTCATAAGAAAATGGGAAATTTCATTTTATGTTTTCTAAACAAATTTCACGGTCCATCAAACCACAAACTATGTATTTGTGATAAACCACAAATTATTTTTTCTATCACGAACATATCAATTGGTTGAAAGTTTGAGTTAAATTTATGCACAAAAGTTATGTTAAAGTATTTCCTAACATGTGATCTTAAAAATTCGATTTTACTATATACTTTTCACCAATTTTTAAAATTTTACCAGTATTCATATCGATATCAATATTTTCAACCATTTTTTTATAAAATCAAAATGTACAATTTCCGAATGGGTCCGGGTTCAATGTTAATCTGGATCACTTTTATAAATCCAAAAGGTTAACATATGTCGGCCCAATATATATGTTGAAGAGGGCTAGTCCAGGAAGGTTCTGGACTTGGTCCATATTTACAACAAGAAAGGCTGCCCATCTACTTTAACATGACGCAAGCCCATACGTAAACCTACGCGCCAACATTTCTTATAAATATTATCTTCCCTTGCAAAGCCTTATTTTTCGTATTCTTCAAGCTGCGATTAACAGAGGTCTCGCCGCCATGGGGAGAAGTGAGTTTCTTCTGTCCAATTCTCGCGGTGCATTTTGTATTTTAATTATTTAGGTTTTATTGGCTTTACAAATGGAAATTCGTGAGTTTCTTTGATTAAATGATTGCTATGTTTTGTTGTGTTGGGTTGAATTGTAGGAATTGCTGACTTTTCGGGAGATTGTAGATCTCATTTGCTGCTTCCCCCTCCATTTTTGTCCTTTTTTAATAATGATTATTGTTATGGTTGAATACACGATTTTATTATGTAGGGGTTATGTTTTGGTATTTTGAAAGCTGTTAGGAATTGTTAGTTGTAGGTGAGTTTCTTCAGAATATAGAATTTTGTGACCTATGTAGAGGTGTTATCCTGCTGCGTGTTGGATTTATATTTGCTTGGATGAGAGGGGGATTTGCCTTTTGTAATATTGTGATGAATCATTTCTCCTAGGAAATGTAAATGTTTAAGGTTTTTATCTAGTATTTAGGATTGGGAAGGTTATATGCTGGTCTGTGGTAGTGTAGGAGTGTTTGGTTAATATGTTCTCTTGTTTATGAAGTTCCACTTATATCTGGTGATGAGAAGTCTCATGTTGGTTTACTAGAGAAGGAAAATGGAATCTCAAATGATGTTTATATATATATATATATATATATATATCAGGCCGTTTTTTGGTGAGCTGATGGGTTTCTAATATCTGATGATTGAGTTGGAGTATGGTCAAATCTAATTTGGGCATGGTGCAATTTCATTGATTATCTGTTTATTTCTCATCTTGATAAATTTTATTTTATGACTGTGATGTGAGATCTTTTCAATTATTGCTTAATATATTTGCTATAGAAGCCAAGCTTTTGGATGGTACTGGAATTTGTTATTAGTTTGTTCTTTTATATGTGGGATTATGTATGTTCGTGTTTAAGATGTTAATAGAGCTATTTACTTGATAATGTTGTTTGTGATATTAGTATCTGTATATGTGTTTTGAAAGCGTTCATCTGCAGTTTAATAGAGATCTGATGAACTTTGTCTTTGTTTAGGACCTGCAAGGTGTTATCGTCAAATCAAGAACAAGCCATACCCAAAATCACGATTTTGTCGTGGTGTGCCAGATCCTAAGATCAGGATCTATGATGTGGGAATGAAAAAGAAGGGTGTCGATGAATTCCCATTCTGTGTGCACTTGGTCAGTTGGGAGAAGGAGAATGTATCCAGCGAGGCACTTGAAGCTGCTCGTATTGCATGCAACAAGTACATGACCAAATTTGCAGGAAAGGATGCTTTCCATTTGAGGGTCAGGGTCCATCCCTTCCACGTCTTGCGTATTAACAAGATGTTGTCATGTGCTGGGGCTGATAGGCTCCAAACTGGTATGAGAGGAGCATTTGGAAAGCCTCAGGGTGTTTGTGCTCGTGTGGCTATTGGCCAGGTTCTTCTCTCTGTCCGTTGCAAGGATGGCAACAGCCACCACGCTCAGGAGGCTCTGCGTCGTGCCAAGTTCAAGTTCCCTGGCCGTCAAAAGATCATCGTCAGCAGGAAGTGGTATGCTTATTTCTCAATACTTACTTCCATTTCGTTGACTCTAAATTCGTGTCTACTTAAGATCTCTCCTTTTATTTGGATCTACACTAATTGAATTTTGTTCCCATGCTAATTTCAGGGGTTTCACTAAATATAACCGAAGTGATTACCTGAAGTGGAAATCAGAGAACAGGATTATGCCTGATGGTGTCAATGCCAAGGTCAGTTACCTCAAAAATGCAACTTGGTTTATTATTTGAGGCTAACATAATATTTAATTCTTAATGTTGTTCTTCATTTGAGCAAGAAAATTAAATTTTGGAACTCTTTGCAGCTTTTGGGTTGTCATGGACCATTGGCGAATCGTCAACCAGGAAGAGCTTTTCTCACAGCAGTTTAAACTTCTTACTATATATATCAGGCAATTGGGTTCAACTTTGATACTTCTCTGGTGGTGGTTGACTCAGTGGCTTTAGTGCTTTTAATTTGAAAATTTCTGTTGCAATTTCTAAATGTGTATTTTGATTATGGATCTTGAAAGGATATTCTTGTTTTGATGTTATGAACTGTGTCTAAGGTTTATGTCTATGACGTTTGAGTTTCACTTGTAGCCTTTTGGTCATATATTCAATGTTATCTTATCATGTTTCTAGGGTTAATTTGGCTTTATCTTTAGTATATTCATGGTCTAATTATCCTCTCATTGCTTCAACGATAAACAAGTTATCTGCTTTCAATATATAAACCCTTTTCCTTCTGTTTCACTCTGCTTGTTTTGGTTTTCATCGAGTTTCAGTTTATTCCGTTTTTCTCTTATTTATTTTATTTTATTTGCAGTATGATATCCTTCGATGAATTTATTTGTTTAAACTTTTTATTTCCTTCTGAAGTTCATTTCTGGGCATGCCATTCCAGTTGTTATTTGTTTGTTTATCTCCCAAAAAATATGTTGATATTTTATATAGTAAATCCCTTAAATTGTATTATGTCTATATCAAATACCTTAAATTGTATTGGTTTTACATTGTGAGAATAGAATTCCTTGGATTCTTACAAAGATAATTATCACTAAAAATAGCTAGATGTACCTCTACCACATAAAAAATAAAAATAAAAATTAAAAAAAGAAGGGAGGATTGTAGAAGAACCATGATGAATTTGTATAACATTTGACAAATATTTAAAATATTAAACGTCCTAAATTTTTGTGTTGTTTGACGGTCTACAAATATTAAACTATCAGTCCTAAATTTCGTGTTCCCAAATGTCTGATCATAACCCATCAAAGACTCTTCATTCAAAAATTATTGAACACAAATGATGTGATAATTCTTTGACGAGTTATCGAAAATTATTGAATACAAATGATGTGATAATTTTTTAACGAACTCATCAGATATATATCAAAAAAATTAGATAGAATATATCAAACAAATAAGAAATATTTAAGAAGTCGGCGATGAACAAAATTTGGTAGGTTGATTGTATTTCTATATTTTTTCCCCTCAAAATTTTAATGAAAAAATCGACATAATTTATTAATATAATCAACTTGCCATCAAATTTAATACCAAAACACTAATTTGCAATATATTAACATCTTAAAATCCTATCCTAACCAATATGAACAAACTTACATCCATTTCATGAAACGAAACGATTAGTTACCAAAACACTCATCTTGGCTTGACTAGACTAGACTTGCAATATCAAAAAAATGTTAAAAATAAATTGGGACTCTTTGGATTGAAGGTACAAATATGAGCACACATAGTAACTTTAAAAAAAAAAAATTACAATAATTTGTGTATTTAGAAAAGTGGCGTGGTAGTGAAATGAAATGGCAGGAATCAGATCCAGATTCCGTGACACTGCGAACGTGAACATAACGAAACTCAACTCATCTTTCCTTGGCGTTGACACTCCAATTTCCTGCCTGCCTAACTCTAAACCCTAATCCCATCCACTTCATCATTCTGATTTTGATTCTGCGTTGAATCGGAGACCAACTCAGTGACTGGTAAACCCTCCGAAGATTTTGAAGTATTTTTTGGTTTTTTTCCGGTGTAGCTCCGGTGAATAATGGCTTACAGGAGGCGGCAGCAAGTTGGGAGGGTTGACACCCCTCTCACGTTTAATTACGATTCTACCCCTCCGCCGCCTTCCGCCGACAGTTCTTCGTCTTCATCTTCCGCCTCCTCCCTCGCCACTAAAGCCATCAGAGCTTCGTCCGCTTTCAGGGACTCTTCGCTGTCTTCTGTCTACGAACAATCGGCTCTCTCTTCACCACGCGCCTCTTCTCCTTCATCTGCTAAGGTGTGGTTTTGTTTTCGTGTTTTTATGAAGTTAATTGTGCCGATTTATTGTGAAGTTAGGGTGTTTCCTCTTTAACTCTTTTTTTCTGTCAGTGCAATTCTGGGAACATAGTTTGATTCGTTTTTTTTTTCCCCGCAATGATGAATGCCGGATTGTTTTTTTCCCCATCAATTATGATATTATATGTTACTCTCTTAGGATCTTTGATACGTTGTGGTAACTACAGTTTTTTGGAAGATCAATGAACAATGTTCCTCCTATATACAAATACATCTGAAATGGGCTTGTTTTTGATGAATTTGGAATCAGTTGCTGACCATGGACACTGGCTTCTGATTGCTTGATTTTGATTCAAGTATGAGAGTTTAGTTGTTTTGGTAGGGATATTGCTGGGAAAAGTTGGTATTGATTATGCAATCATGAAAGAGTTGAACAAGTTATCTCATTTTTGATTGACTTCTGGTTGATGGCGTGCTGTAGTATCTGAATTTGGAAGATAAAGAGAGATTATTTTTAGGAATTGTCTTGAATTCTTAGTACTGTGGTTGTGGTTTTTTAAAAAGAGAACAGTAGGAGTGAGGTGTTTTTCCCTACCAATTCAGATAATATATATACTTGTGTAGTTTTATTTGTCTGCTTACTTTTGCTAGATGAAGTAATGTCTATGTGAATTTTCTTTACATGAAGTCCTAAAGTTTTTTTTTAATTATATAAATGAATTGATAGGTTTAAAGGGCTTTAAGCAGTTAGGTTTTGATTCAAGGTGGGTTCATCTGGGAGTTGGTGGGTTGGCTGGGGTTTAGCCAAACATGTCCGTTGTCGTCCCTATATATTATGACTGATGGTCAAACTTCAAAGTTTAAAGCTATTACGTCCTCATAGGTAGATCCACTAGAAGTTGTGGGAAGAACTTTATCTTGTGCTTTGCAATAATTTTGAGTGCTTTGCAGTCGTACTGACCCTTTGTCATTACCCTTGATAACTAATAAATCTGACTTCCAATTTTTTCCATCTAAGAGAACTGAAAATGCTGGTTATTCAGCCCTCATACTCGCTTTAGGATATAAAGAAGTTTTTCTTTTCGCCTTTTGGAAATAAGTGTTGTTAACAGGCCGATGGTTTCATCCCGGCAACCACTTCAATGTATTGGTGAATAAGTCTAAATTTCTGTATCTGGTGTCACTTCTCTACCACACCTGAACCCTTTTCCTCCTCCTTGGCTATGTCGTAAATATGATCTCTCTCTGGTTTCCTCATTGTCCTGTCATTGTCTGATATTATAATTTCAGAATTAAATATCCATTGGTATAGGGACCTCAACAAATCTAATTGTCTTATTGATTTTTTATTGAACTGTTTTATGTATGTATGGTAAAGAATTTAAATTAACAAAATCCTATATCAATTTGATTATGTTCTAGTGTCACTTGAGTAGTAGATGTACTGTGCAGATCTCTTAAGTTATGTTATTCTTTGTGAAGTAATATTGTCAATTTGATAGGACCCGTCCCTCTTCGAACATGCACCAAAAAAGAATGTAAATGAATCCAAGCAAGGATTCTGGGGGGTGCTAGCTCGGAAAGCTAAATCAATTCTTGATGAGGATGATGATACAGCTCAACCACGTGAAACACCTGGTGGGACAACATTTCAGGCATCTGATAGAAGCAAAAAGGGTCAGGTGTGATGTTGCTCATTACATTGTTTTCAGCAGTTTGACTAATGACTAGATTGAAAATCACAAATTACATTCCAATTTATGAGGTTAGGAGTTGCAGTAATTATTTCTAACCAATGAATTCTTCGTTTTAATTTTTTTTTTTCCTCTTTCTTTGGAGTAATTCACTTTGGCACTCTTAAATATTTCTCCGGCAAGTATCTGATGTTAATTTCAAATGATTCGCTTTCATGTGGCAATACTATGTTCCATTTCTATTATTTAACTCATTTATTTACTCCTATCATTTGCAGCACCGTAGCACATATGACTCTCCAGAAACCCATCGAAAGACCGATGGCCCTGCGTTACAAAAGGGACTAGATGCGATTGCATCATCCCTTAATTATATTGGTGGCACCATTGGCAATGCTCTTGAGGTAGGCTTTTTTCTCTTGTTTTCCTTTATTCATTGCGAGGGAGAATGGAGTAGTAAGTGGGCTTTGTCGTGCTAAGCTTTACATATAATTTTGTGTGTTGGTGGAGATTTATTGCTACATTTTCATCATAAATAATCAACCAATCTACAACATACTGATAGCTGTTCGTTTGGCATATTTCACTGGTTAATGATACCTCCTTTATAGAGACTTTGGGACTACCTACTATTCGTAATGAGAAATTTGGGGGCTTTATAAAGAAATATAGAAGTTCAATTAAATCCAATTTGAGACAACTAAAGCTAATACAGTGTATAATCAAAACTTATTTTAGCCGAGAATTACGTTACATTAAGCTACTTCCGTAATCCTTGCTAAGTCCATCAGAGTAGTGTGCTGTGTTTGCACAAAGCTTAAGCCTGTCATGAGTTGTATAATTTTCTCCCCCCCCCCCCCCCAACAGAAAGACCTTAAATGCAAGGAAAATACTAGCGAAGGAATGGAAACTAAGAACAATTGCTAAATCTTTTCAAACTTTATTTGCATACAAGTGTTTATAAACTTATTGTTCAAGAATCAACTCTCTACTACAACTGTTTTAATTCCTTTACTGAATTTGATTTTTCAGGAGGGTATCACAGCTGTTGAGAACCGTACTGCAGGTATAATTCAAGAGACTCGCAAGATTCAGATAAGGAAAAAAAGTGATAGCTCTAGATCACAGAACCAAGCTTCAAATTTTGGTAGCTTGAGACAACAACCTTGGCCTCAGACTCATGGGCAAGGGCAGCCTCCTACTCACTCTACCTTGGAAACACAGCTGAAGGCATCTCGCGACGTAAGGTTGCAACTGTGTTGCATTGGTGGTAAAACACAACTATTTTGTGACTTGTCTTGGTTTTTGTCTTCATTTTACTTTGTTAGTTCAAACTTCATAATATGAACCCGTATCACTCAGTCTAACTCTCTGCCATTTATAACACAACTTTTAAGCACTCTGTGAAATAACTGTATCTGATGTGCGGAGATTAGTGTTTAGTTACATTAACTTGTGCCAGGACCATTAATGGCGTTCACGATTCCTAGGTTTCCCTTTTCGACTTTGGTTCAAAGAGGGACTTTATGTGGATAACTGGCTTGGTGGTATTTTATAGTTGGTGAAACACTGTATAACTCGTTAACAAGTTGTGTTGGATACAAGGCAAACAAGATTTTAAAAAATGCAGTCAAGATGCCCTGTCTTTGGCCCCAAAAAGCTTAGCCTTGATTCTAGAGATCTCTTAGTTGAGCATATCTTTTTTGGGATTATTCCTTGGCTGATGGTGAAGCTGTTAAGTTCATACAACCCCATAATAAGAAGGCACTCATAGAATGTATCATCACTTGAACTTTGCAATTAGATGTTAAACATAATTTGCTATATGATGTGTGTGGGAATCAGTGATGGTTGGAGTTTGGACAAGCTCTTACATTTTCTGTTTTAATTTTGTCTTGTCTCTGTAAAACGCATCTGCATTCGTTCCTCTTCGAAATTTCTTAAATCAGCTGGCACCCATTTTCATGTTTACGGCAAAACATTTAGTTGCCTTTGTGTTTGTTAAGCCTCACTACACCACTTGTTCTGGTGGTAATGTGAAGTATTGGGTGGATACTGCTGGTAGAGTAAGCATTTGAGCTATCTCACTCCAGATGTAGCTTGGTAGCTCTCTGTTTGGAAATCATATTTTTTATTGTATTTGTATGATGCATGATATCTGTTCCAAACTTCAGGTTGCAATGGCAATGGCTGCCAAAGCAAAACTTCTACTAAGAGAGCTGAAGACAGTCAAAGCTGATCTTGCTTTTGCAAAGGAGCGATGTGGTCAGCTGGAAGAAGAAAACAAAATCCTCAGGGAAAGCCGTGAAAAAGGAGAGGACAACCCAGAAGATGACGACTTGGTAAGTAAACCCTCATCCCAAAGGAACATGGAAGCAGACTTGTTTTGAACTTACAAAATACATATTTAATAAACGGTTGCCAATATTTGCTTATCAGATAAGGCTTCAACTCGAGTCTCTTTTGGCTGAGAAAGCTCGGCTTGCCCAAGAGAACTCAGTCTATGCACGCGAGAACCGTTTTCTGAGGGAAATTGTGGAGTACCACCAACTGACCATGCAGGACGTCGTCTATTTGGATGAAGGCAATGAAGAGGTCACTGAAGTCTATCCCATGAAGATAACCACAGCCAGTAATGTGCAACCATCTGCAGCCTCTCCAACTCCAACGATTCCCCAGGGTGCATTTACACAAATGACCCAGGATGTTAATCCTAATTCTGTGTCGTCCCTAGAACTCAGAGAGGCATCCCAAACTATGGGTCCCGTGAACCCTTATGTCCAAATGCCTGGAGAAGATGTTAGAAGACATTAAATGAATTCATCCTGTTAAAACAGGTTTGAGTTGAATCGATCCCTCGATGTCTGATTTTGTTTGTAAAGTTGGTTTCTATCAGCTGGTTTACTTGGATATTTTGCTGTAAATGATGATGTTGGTGACTGTCTACACCTTCCAATCTGTTTTGTCATTTAAAGATGAAGGACCTAACAGAGTTATCATACACGTTGGCATTGTAATTTCTTTCTTTCTTTCTTTGATTTTCATTTTCCTTTTCCTATGAAAGAAAACAGGTTTCCTTGTAACCTTGTCTCTCGTGCTTCATGACATTGTAATAGTGCGATTGCAAACTGTATATTAAAGCCTTCATCTTTATAGAGTAATCATAGCTCTCTGAGACTGACGTGTGGTCCTCTTTTCTGCTGTTTCTTCTTTCTTCTCTGGAAAAGTGATTTTTTATTTCTGGTTTTTATGATGCTAACTCTGCTGACCAAGTTTTCACTTTTATTGTTTCTTGGGATTGTCACTTCAACTGTAATTCATATGAGAATTGTAGGATGTCGGTTGTGGATTGACCGATTTTTCTATGTAGTAAGATCTATGACGGTTTCATAATAGACTCACTCCAAGTTTAAACCTTCATCATCTTTAGTTATCCTAAAGTTGACACATGTTTGCTAATGAAGTGGTTGAAATGAGGTAATTATATTTTATCATAACATGAAATGATGCGTGACATGCGATACACTTTAAAAAAAAAAACAATGTCTGATATGGTAACATCATGTAGTTGACACGTGTCTGCTAATGAAGTGGTTGAAATGAGGAAATTATATTTTATTATAACATGAAATGATGTGTGACATGCAACACATTTTTAAAAAAATTAAAAAACAATGTTTGATATGGTAACATCATGTGGTGAAGGTAGAGTATGCCTTATGTAAGTTTCCCTTTAATTTGTTCAAAGGTTATGTATGGTGCATATTATAGGTAACGAAGACCATTTTGTCCTTTTATCAATATCAAAGTGGTGATAGAAAGCCAAAAGGAAGTTAAATTTAGTTTCCCACAATGATTAGTAAATTTTAAAAAGTCAACCGGGTAATAAATAGTTTGTGATTTAGATTAAGTAAAAAGTTTGACTATCCACTCCCAAAATCAACCAAGAGATTTACACAACAAAATATAAATGACAAACAGTACAAAACAACAGTCAAAATGGCTAACAAGTCTGAAACACAAGCCTATAAAGAAAGAGTATTGATGTAAAGATTGGAGTTTGCAAAATTCAGATACACCTTGACCATCACACCCAGGTGGTCCATTTTTGGTCTTTTATGGTCTAATCTCAAGCCGACGTGGCACGCCATGATTGGGTGGGGCTTTTTGGTAATTACAGCAGCGGTGGATTCCACAGCTGTGCAGTTAGTTGCCCCCATTTATTTTCCCTTCCAGTTTCCACCTCTTTTATTCCCCCATTTATTAATTATTATCAAAACTCTTACCACTAAATCAAAAATCCCTCTTTTTTCCTTGCAGATCTTCCCAAGTCTGAATAATCTCGGTTTTAAGCTATGGCCATTCCACATTTGGGTTCCTTGTAATCTCTGCTAAAATTTTCTCAATGCTCCTTGCATTTCTCTGCACACTTCTCTGCTTTCAATCCGCCATTGCTGAAGAGCTCTCTGCTAGGGAGCTTGATTCTCTGCTTCAGGGCTATGCGTTTAGGGCGTTGGTGAGGCCGAAGACTGGCATTGTCTACGATGGGACTGTGCCGGCCAATTTGACGGGGGTGGAGGTGGCGGCGCTGCGGCTGAGGAGCGGCAGCCTGCGGCGGAAGGGGGTTGCGGGTTTCAAGGAGTTTAGGTTTCCGGTGGGGATTGTGGAGCAGCCCTATGTGGTGAGGCTTGTTTTGGTGTATCATAATTTGGGGAATTGGTCGTCTCTGTATTACCCTTTACCTGGCTACGTGTTTTTGGCTCCGGTGTTGGGTGTATTGGCTTACGATGCGTCGGATTTGTCGGCTCCAAATTTGTCGGAGCTTGATATTCGGGCCTCCGGCGACCCCATTGCGGTGACGTTCTCCGGCGTGGGTTCCGGCCGCGGGGAATCGACGCCCATGTGTGTGCGATTCGGGTTGGATGGCTCTGTGGGGTTTGATAATGTGGTGAATGGGAGCACTTGTTTGACTACTAGCCATGGCCACTTTTCTATTGTGGCGGAGAGAGCGGTGGCGCCGGCGCCGGCTCCGATGGGCGGCGGCGGGGGTGGTGGGGGGAGGGGGAGGAAGGGGTGGGTGATTGGGGGGTGTGTGGTGGGAGGAGTGGTGTTGTTGGCGGTGTTGGGGATGTTGTTTGCGTATGTGAGGAAGTGCCGGCGGCGGAAGAAGATCCGGCGGATGGAGGACGCGGCGGAGGTGGGGGTGGCGCTGCCGATGACGGCGGTGGGAAACACCAAGGCGCCGGTGGCGCTGGAGACTCGAACGCGGCCGTTTTTGGAGAATGAGTTCGTGCCTTGAGTCGAAAGGCCTGTTTCGTTGCCATAATTGATCATTGTGTGGTAAAAAGTGAAAACATTAATTTTATTTTTTTTTCGATTTCTGTGATTTTATCTGACTGTTCGATTCTATTCATTTCTTTCCTAATGGAAATTGGAATTCTTGATTTTGTGTTTCTTGTTCGGATTTTGGTTGTATGGGTTTTATTACAGCCGAGTTGCAGTTTTAAACCTACATGATTTTCATTGAAATATTGTAAATGTATGTTCTGGGATTTGTATCTCTATCCCCTGATATTTAGGTGTCTATCACTCACATATATCTCTACGATCAAACAGAAAGAAATCTTCGTTTTTCTTGAGGGAATTCTTCGGTTTTATCATTTTATGAAAATCCGAGCAATGAAACACAGCGATTGGATCTTATTATATAATGGAATACTGAATGAGAAATCTGTCTTGTAGCATAGTATCTAGACTTGTCATGTGGTTAGTGCATTTAATTCCAAATTCTTGCTGTGAAATGGTACCACGTGAATTACAATTATTTATTTTTAGCCAGAATTTTATAAAATCTGTCTCATGAATTACTATTATTTATTTTTAGTAAAGCTTTTTACAATGTCATTTTATAAATCAGAAATTAACTTGTACAAACTGATAATAGTATTAGTTATGGGTGGTTGATTATTGCATTCATGTGACTTTTATATTAATTTTGTATTTATTTTTTGCATCCTTTTAGGTAATTTGTAATTGAATATATGGATATATAATTAGGTAAGGTCGCAGATTAATGACCATCAATAACAATTATAAGTATCAAATGATCATCAATCCCCAATTATAGGTATGAACCCGCAATAATTGATTGTTATATAGTAAGTACACACAATTGATTGCTTATATTTCTAGCCGATGTACATTTAATTGATTCTTTGTATTTTTTCAAGGCTGTGTAATTAAATTTATACTCTATTTGTCAATCTATATGGATATTATCATACGACATAGTGTGTGATATGTACATCTAAAAAAAAAATCAATAATTAATGTTTTTAAAACTATATTTCAAAACATATCATATATCATATATAATCTAGTGATAATTTTTTGGAAAAATACCCAAATACCATAAAACCAAATCATATAATATTTTTTTAGCACAAATGATAGTTTTGTTACTTTTTCTCCACAAATCAAAGAAATTGACAAAATTGCTCTTCTAATAGAAAAAAAAAAAAAAAAAGGATTGTCAAATTTTAAACAATATATTTTTTCATTACACATTATGATCATATAGTGTAAATCAATGAAAAATATATATCGTGTAAAATCTATCAAAAATCTGACTTATAGTTTTTATTAGAATGATAATTTTGTCTATTTTCTTGATTTGTGGTGAAAACGTAACAAAAATATTATTTATGATAAAAATTAATCTTTTATATGAAATGTAATATTTTATTCACTGGAATTTTTCTTTTCTTTTTTTTTCTTTTTTTAACATGATATTATCTTAGTGTTATTGGGATAGGAATCTGAAAATGAATGTGAAAGGAAAGTAAGATCCAAAAGACAGGTAAGAGTTGAATGAGGTTGTTTGGTCGGACACCCAAAAACTGACATACACTTGGGACTACACTTCATCTCCTTCTGCACGTGAACTGATTGGAGTGTGTGCATTATTATTAATTTTTTTTTAGGAGTTTTATTTTTGAAAAAAAAAAGTGTGATTTGATTTTTTGTTATTTAATCAATAATATGTACATAGTATGGTATCATCTTTGTAGGACAAATAAAATATCTTGAGGACATGGACCGATGATAATCGAAATCTTGTAAACAAGCTTAGTTGAGTTTCTAAAAAAAACTTAAGTTAAAAGATTTGTCTCTTCACTAATATATAATTGAAAATGTCTTAATTACAGTCTACTTTTGAGTATTGCAAATGTTACACTGATTCGATTTAAAATTTGTTAAAATATCATGATTTTTGGAAACTCGTCTTACGGATATATATAATTTTGTGAAACGGATTAATTTCATATTTTGCAATTTTCATGGAACTCCGTTTTTATGAGACTGTCTCCTATAAATTCTTATATGTATAAATTGTCAATTCAGCATCATCTCATTTTACCAAAATAATCATTGTCATTAGATATAGCTTAAAATAAAACTACTTTAAACTTTTCTAACCTAATGAACTTGCATTATTGCATACTCTAGTATTGTAACTTGAATAATATTATTAGGAGCAACACTTTTGTGCACCAGTTGCACCGTGCAATCCATACATTTATGTTATAAATGTAATACCTTTATGCATGTTCATTTTAAAAGATACAGATATTTGTACATAAAGGTACTACATTTATAACATAAATGTATGGATTGCACGAATTTCATTTCTGTGCAATTGATGCACAGAAATTTTTGTGTATTATTAGATATCAAATATATTTTAGATTCTATTGTAGTAACTAATTTCAAATTGTAACTTTTTATGGTATCATTTGTGGATTTGATTTAATACTAATTAAATGAATTATAAATACTCAAAATATCTAACATATCAGATAATATGGTTAAAATTGTATTCATTTAGGATGATGTATTAGCTAAATAATTTACTTTATATTATGAGTAAATTTAGCAATAAGGCAAAAACTTTTGTGCACAAGGTGCACGGATCCAAATCTGTGCACAACAATACTGTTATATTATATGAAGTAATACTGTTATATTATATGAGTGATACTGTTAATATGAAGTAATACTGTTATATTATATGAGTGATACTGTTATATTATATGAAGTAATAATGTTATATTATATGAAGTGATACTGTTATATTAATATAACAGTATCACTTCATATAATATAACAGTATTGTTGCACCTTGTGCACAGGAGTGTCACTCTAGCAATAATTGGCACATACTGACATACACGTTCGTAAGTATGTGTATATGTTAATGTAGGATAAATTTCATAACAAAAACCCAATTTATAAATTAGATTAAACTATAACGATGATAATTAGAAGGCGGTTGTTATTTGTAACTTTGAAATCTCACTCCCATTTTATAAAGCTAACACAATCTTCAAACGTGGAAGGAGCGACTAGTAGGTGTTTTTGTAATGGTTGGGTGCCTATTTTGGGGTATTATATGCCACATGATTATTGGCCTAAATAGATGGAATGATAACATTTTTACTATTCAATTGAATAACCACCCAATTATTCCTTAATGATTACTATAGACACATCATCTACTAGTATATATATAAAATATAATTTGTTGGTGTAATGTTGATACATAGACTATAAGCATACATAATAAGATATGAAATTGAGTATAATATTCATATAGGCTTAATTCATCAAAGGCTAAAGAGGACTAAAGTGGACTGCTAACCTCATAAAATCGAACATTGGATCAATGTCAGTTTTGTTTTGTTAGGTTAGGTTGTTACCTTTGTATTTTTCACAACGCATGTAGCAATTATGGCTGGAAATATTATTTTGATGATTAACTTAATAAATTATATCGGCTATGTAATTCATTATCAATATGCATATGCAATTACATATGGATGTACATATATTGTCGATATTCTAAACTAAAATACATGAATTTATATCAAAACTAGGGATTTTAAACGGGTCATGGCCATAAGGGCTAGCCTGTTTAAACCGCAAAAAAAAAAAAAAAAAAAAGTTAGGGTAGAATATTTTTAACCCATTTAAATTTACTTGTTTAACCCAAAACATATTTAACTCGAAACCCGTTAGGGCCAACCTGATGATTAACCAGTTGGTCCGCTAGCTTGTATTTTTAAATTTTTTTAAATTATATTAATTTTTTTAATTTTAAGTATATAAAATATAATACAAATGTCCAATTATATGTGTATTATCCTAAATTTAATGTCTTCAAACTTGATTTATAAGAATTAACTATATGAAATAAAGTAAATAATAACGATATAACACATATATACTATATAATATCAAACACTTAGCCAATAAATATGTACGCGTTAAGTTTGCTTATATTTTGTTGCAATTTATAGTCATTTTAATGATTTTCATCTATAAATTCCAACAAGTGTAATGTTTTTTGCAATTTATAGCATTTTATTTTTAATGTGAATTTTGAATGTTATGTACGGTTTAAATTATATTTAAAATATAATTATATTTTTTTATTAATAGCCCGATACCCGTATAACCCGAAGCCCATTAGGGTTATGATTAGGTCTCAATATTCGAGGCTCATTTAACCCGAAACCCATTTAACCCGAAATCCGTTAGGGCTAGCTCAAAACTGTTAGGGCCAACCCGTTTAACATCCCTAACAAAAACACTGTACAGCTTAACAATAAAAGCCTCAAAACAATTTTCTGATTTTCTTTGATTCAAATTCAATTTGAGTAAACATCGAATGAAAATTCTATTTTTTTCCGAAAAAATGTCAGAAAATGGATATAGGTTGTAAAGTGAAAACTTCATAAACATTATTTAACATGCAATTAGAGGAGAATAAAATTCGAATTCGATTTTTTTTAACCCTCTATTTTATAAATTTGTTAATAGATTATATTTAATTTGCATGTAGGTACATGAATGAATAAATACTAGATTAAAACATCATCATCAAAAAAAAAAAAAAAAGGAGAACGAAAATCAATCCACGAAAATAAGTGGCTTTTCCATTTATACTGTTGTTGATTTGGATGTTAAAAGTTTGAACGTGAAACACCTTAATATAGTGCCTATTCTAGTATGTTTGTTTCGGGTTTCACAAGTCCGGATTTGTTTAAGGACTTTTGTCAAGAATTATCAAATTTACCAAAAACATACTCTATCTAAAAAAAACACTATAATTACATCAACTAACAATATAATATTACACATACATACTTTTTCCAGCATTGATTTGATATCTATAGTAATAATCCCAACAATAAAATTTCATAACAAACACAGATTTTAACTATTCACATTTATTTACAAATCCTAGGATTTCCAAAATCGGATTTCCCCAATCCTACATAAACCCGAAACAAACATACCCGGAGTATTTCTTGCTTATGTACCACTCAAATATGAAAATCAAATAAAATTATTTGTTTCAAATAAACATACATTACCCTTTATGATTTTTTTCACCAATTGTAATTGGAAATTTGCTTACATATAAACAATTAGTTATCAGTTATCACTCTCTTTGGAACTATAATTGGATATTTTGCTTATTATGTGAAGTATGCCCTTCTCACTAAATTACCAACTTTTGCCCTTCTTTCCTTAATATATAACAAAGCATATCACTCATTTCTACCACAATTAGAAGTTTATCAAATAACGAAGTTCACAATAATTAGTTAATGGTTATTAAGTAAATAAATAAAGGATATCACTCATTTCTACCACAATTAGATGGTATATTCCTTTTATGCCATAATAGATAATATATATTTTATGTCACCATAAATATAAGAAAATGACAATTTTACCCTTGTTGATAAGACATAAATAACATTTTTCATCACATTAACATCACCCAACAATCTTACACTAGTTAAGTGCAAGGATTGTTTTAGATTTTTCATCTAAATTGTGATAGAAAAGTTAACTTAATTTAATTTTGTGGTATAAAATACTATTATATTTTTATCTAATAGTGGCTATTATACCTAATGAATTTATCCAATTATTTGAAGTTTTCTTTTTTAATAGGCCTAAATAAGATGTTTAGCATTGGAATATACACAGGCATGGATCGAGCGTTATGGGCCTTTTGTAGGAACATTATTAAAGCCCATCTTTGTCCTTCTTACATAAATGTTAACCGGCCCGGTTCAATTCAAAATAAGTTTTTTTTTCTTGAATTCCATTTATTTTGGTAAATAAAAAATAAAAATAAAAATCTTTATTCTAATTTGTAAACACCATAAATCTGTGATTTAGCATGTTAATTTTAAAGTTGTTGCGCCTCAAATGTTATTTTCTATAAACACTCCTAATATAGAAGGCTCTTTATCGATATTTGTAAAAGTCATAAATCGAGTGAATGTTTATTTAATTATTTTCAATAAATAATTGTTATGTAATGTACTTATAATGTTTTATGCTCGACTTAGTTCGGAGACCTTTTTAATCTAATGTCTGCCTAAACAAATGATAATAAATAAAAAGGAAAAATAGAATGACTTGCCACATTGATATTCAATGAGTTGATGTTTATGAAGATTAGTGTTACGTAATAAATGTCAATTGTGAATGGTGTGAGTGCAACCATAATATGACTTGACAGACACTTTACATTCATTCAATGTCTATCACATTTCCCAATTTCTCAACAACAAAAAAAAAAAAAAAAAAGGTATAAATGAGTTGGATATTCAAACTTAAAAATTTGTTCAAATTAAAAGATATATATATATATATATATATATATATATTATCAGATAAGTTTAGAAATTCTATCAGTATGTTACTATTTAAACAACTTTGTTATCTTACCCACTATGGACACGTTAAGATATGCTCACAGTTGATGTATCAAAAATCCAAAATACTGAATACTTATTAATTTTATTTTCCATACAATAAGGGAATGTGATCATTATACGACATTAATGGGCATATTAAGAATTACCTATAGAGGATACTTTATTATTTTCGCTTACTTAAAATCATTTTTTATCACTTTTATATACCTATTATGAATGAATCTATTTATTTTACTCTCCTTGTACCAAAATATGATATGAGTTCTATTTCTATAATTGAAAATAATATACACAAAAAACTACTTTTGGAGTCAAAAGTATTTTCAAAATCAATTTCCAAATAAACTATAGGATAAAGAAAAAACTTCATTTATCCATGTGACACCATAGATGAACACAACTTATTTACCACCTATGTGGTGTAGGAGAATTAATTCGAAATTATAATGACTCTAAAAATACCTTTATTATGAACTCGTCACATCTATAATTGTCCTATAAATTTATAGACATGATAAATTATGCCCATAGTAAATATGAAATAAATAACAAAGGAATCTATAATCAGTTTAAATATACAAGTTGCTTGCAACAATGAAATACAATATAAATAAATAAATAAATAAATATATATATATATATATTTATATATTTAAAGAGTTAAGAATATAGACATGAAACATGGCTCGCGACAAAACTCCAGAAGTCTAACTCTCACGCCTTTAGTTTAAATATTACTTCTACAGTGCAATGTGCATATGATGAAATATGGTATACTGAAAAACTACAGTTTCTCCCATCAAATGTCACATTTAATACCTTTTTTTTTACATTTAAAATGTTGGATTTACTTGAAGAAAAAAATACAAATTATCGAGTCCCTTAATCTAATTTTCTTAACACAAAAACTTATTAAGACAAATTAAGACGGTCTCACGGATAATTATCGAGATATATATCTTCATTGCCCACAAACAAAATTTATTTTCACAAATTCATATGTGAACTGTGAATGAGTTATTGGTTGATCTGTCTCAGATAGATTTGTGAGACGATCTCACACTTACTCTTTTCTTAATGTGGAAGGTATATTAAAAAATTTATATCAATTTAGGTCTAGAAGATAAGTTAATTATAAATACAAGGTCTTAAAGATTAAAAAAATGAATCTTAAACCTGAAAGATGAAATTATTATTTAAAGATCTACAAAATAAGACCATATTTGTTATTTCAAAATTTCAGCTTTATTTATTCTATTTTCCTTTTTTTTTTCCTTCATATACCTAAAGTTCATCGATCATATTTTGGATTATTATTTTAATAAATCTTTTAAAATAATGAAAAATCATAAGGTGCCAAGCAAAACTTTCTTATTTTGAGTCTTAAACTGATATTTTTATCATTTAGGCCTTGAGTTAATAATTTTATTTTTTATGTTTCAAATTGATAATTCACCAACTTTTAGACCCTTGATTGATAACTTAAAAGAAAAAAAAAAACTCATATACTGTATAATGTAAAAAAAGTTAGCATTCAATTTAGAACAAATGAAGCATATATAAGTGTAATGTTGTAGATTCTCGAACCAACCTAACCTCTTCGCTCGATGATATATTCTCAGATTACATAAATGTGGTTCATATTTGTTTTATTTGATTAGGTTTAATATAACAAAAGTAGAAATTAAATAAGAGATCATGTAACCAAGATTTGTGTGAGATAATAATAAAATTGAAGGGATTGTTGCCATCCACATATTGTTGTCTCCACACAACGTGCATTGCCATGTACTTTTCAAGCACACCTCTCAGGAATCCTATGCTCCTACTAATTCTTTCATATATATACTTCTTCTTCTTCTTCTTACTTCATTCATATCTCACAACCACCATTCCCTCCATTTGTAACTACACTTTTTTTACTCAATCATATTCTATTAAAATCACGAAAATCAACCCAAAAACTTATATGACACAGTTTCATTAATAGCTATCGTGAGACGAATATCTCTTATCCACAAATACCATGTATATTGTAGGATATGAAATGTGGTTGATTTTTGTAATGTAATTAAATTCGTGAGACGACAACAAATGAATTATAGGATATGGATTTTGGAATATCCATGAAACAACATCGTGTGAATATAGGGTATGTATTGTGGTTGATTCACCATAATTAGATATGAGACGGTCTAACAAGAGTCATACTCCAAAATTTATTAACCACAAACTTTTTCAACAAAATATAATTTCATGTTGGAATGTAGTGTTTCATATTGATGTGACCATTAGATCTAAACGAAATCTGCCTAGTTTTAATTTCACGGTCTAATTAAGACAAAGTTCCCATTAGGAGAGAGTTTTTATCATTTCTTTTTCACCATTTACTTAAATCAAATTTAATTTCTTATGCTTTTGTAATCTAACCAATTAATCAACCAAACAATGCCTTAACATGACAATCAATATCTATGGAAAATATTCATGGTGATGTAGACAAATCACGATTATGGCTATGGTTATATAACTGGAGATTTAATGTCATTATTTAGTAAGGTGCAACGTTTTGCTTATTTAGGGATTTCTTCAAGAACATGAAAATTACACATGATAATAAGGGGTGAGAAGATCTTATATTACACTCCGGTTATATTACATCTTATATTTCGAATTAATCGCCACAAATCAACTTTTGCTGTTGCCTCCAGCCTCCCACTCTGGCTGCACGTGCAGTCCACACGAGGGTCATTTATTTAATATTTTTGCAGATTTCATTTTTTGTAGTGGAAAAATGCTAATATTGCTATTTTCGGTACTTTTGTATTTATGCACACATATCGTCCAGATTTTCTTATGTTATACTAATAAATAGCAAAATAATCTCAGTAGAGAGACCAAAAAAAAAAAACAATAATTTAAATTTAAAAATAATGAAGTTGGAAAATGGAACAGACCTCAATAGTGACAGAACCTTGGCACTTATTGACTGTGTGATTGCAACATTAGTCGAGTCGAGATTTATAACAAACGTTGCACCTCCAGACTTAATCACTCATCTACTAAGGTGCCATCAATACAATTTTTTTTATTGAGTAGGTTTTTTTTTTTTTAAGTGATGTATGATCAAAAATCAAATACAATCTATTATGATTATTTCGGATCCATGAATGAAAATGTGTATAATTCTTTCTATTCATTGATTTAATTTCAGATTTGTGCTATTCAGTAAGAGTTAGGCTTTCCGTCCACCTCGATCAGCGAATAATTAATATGTATATATATATATTATACATTTTGTTGGTCTAGATTCAGATTTGCGCTCTCTCAGTAGCCGCTGGGTTCGGCTTCGGTCTGACATAAATATCAATAGTTGCTAAAATAAATTGTAGAAGGTTAAAAAATGGTTTTATTATTTTACTGATGTTTAATTTTAAAATAATTTTATTATTTTACTTAAATGTTTAATTTGAAAAATTATTTTATCATTTTACTAAAATATGTTATATAACTATATTATTAGTATTATATAATGGTTTCATTGATACTATATAAAAATATTATTTTATCTACATAAAGATATGTCTACTTAAATGTATTGTCCAATTTTCCTTAAAGAAATGATTGATTTTTCTTAAAGAAATCGTATTTGTTATTTTACTGAATATAATAGTTTTTCAATCTTAGTATACAGAAAATGTAATACATATATATAACTTAATGTAACATTATATAATATTTTGTCATAAATTCATAGTTGGTGAATTAAATCTATTAGTTAAGAGTAACACTTCCGTGCAACTGGTGCATAGAGTTGCACGGAAGACCTTTATGTTATAAATGTAGTACCTTTATGTACAAATATTTATACCTTTTAAAATGAACATGCATAAAGGTGTTACATTTATAACATAAAGGTGCGGATTGCACGGTGCATCAGTTGCACGAAAGTTTTTGCCATTAGTTAAAGCATAACATATTTTAACGAGGATTGATATCCACTCTCATCCCACTTTTTATTGAGAATTGATTGATAATTTATTTCATACATCAAAAAGTAGTAGTTGGATTTTGTTACTCAATTCATATTTTATATTTTTTTATTATTAGGGATTGACTGAACATTATTGAATCAATGAATTTTGTAGTTCCATATTATTACTCAATTTATATTTTGTAATTTTCAAGTTTTGAGGATTACTTCAGAATTAATATTATTTTTATTTCATTTTTTATTTTCATGTTATTGAAAATAGTTAGAAACTAAAAATACAGATAAATTACAGAATATGAAATTAAAAATTAATAAGTGTGTGATATCACAGTTGTACGATGATTTCACAGTCAATTTTGATATTTTTTTTTTCCTTTAGTGACATTAATCCACATGTTCAGGATCGTATCTATTATTATCTTGGTTTGAATCCAAATTTTAAAATTCAAATTTCAAAATACGTCCCTAATTTCTCTAAACACCACAATTGTACAAATTCAATGTGAAAAATAAAAGTTTAAAGCATTTACAATATTGAAGATATTTATATTATATTAATACTCCGCATTGACTTTGAAGTAATTTCTCCATCCTTAATTTTCGTTTTAGGGTCCATTTGGATGGCTGGATTTGAAGAGGGATTTGAAATCCATGGTAGTAAATCAATCGATGGTGTTTAGATGGACGTGGATTTCAAATCCATCACTTTCATTTTGAACTAATTTTGGAGTCATTTTGATGGATTTCAAATCCATCCTAACTTGAGTGGATTTGAAATCCATTCATTTCAAATCCTAAATTTCAAATCACTCAATCTAAACACAACCTTATGTTATTTGGAGTCATATTTGGGAGACATTGTACAACGACACTATAAATATAAATTAAAACTAAAAAATTAAATTAACAAATCATGAATTATTTTATGAATAAAAAAATTGAACATAAGTTAAAAACTAAACTATTTTCTCAATTAATTATTATTAAACTAATGAAGAATTGTATCTCACAACAATTCTTTTCAATGTGATGCGAATTTTCAAAATTTATTTTTAGACTAATTGATTTACATTAAATTTGATGTATTAATTTTAATAAAGATAAATCGAAAATTTATTCTTGAACTAATTGATTTATTTTAAATTTGATGCATTAAGAAGAGGGATGGAGGACACTGTGGGCTAAAGTTAGGGCCCATTTCCATCTTTATATTAAAAAATGAAAATGTTATCACTAATATTAGAACACAAGATGTTGAGGTTTTCCTAAAAAATAGTAATAATTTTTCTAGACCTGAGTCGACCAATTGTTCGACCTTTCATAAGGTTCGGCTCCGCACATGTTAGATGACATATCTGAGACGGACATAGAATGTTCTACGTTGTTAGATAACTTGTCAGGTGCAGAACAAGACAAACATATAACGTTCCACTTTGTTAGATGACATGTCATGCATGAAACGTTTGACACGGTTGTACCAACTTTTGAGAAACTCATTACATGTTGTTAGATGACATGTCAGGTACAGAACAAGACGAAAATATAATCAACTTTTGACAAACTCGTTCCACTTTGTTAGATGACAAATCAGATGTAGAACAAGATGAAAATAGAACGTTTCACGTTGTTAGATAACATGTGAACGTTTCATGTTCTTAGATGACATGCTAACGTTTCATGTTCTTAGATGACATGCTGGTGCAGAACGTTTGACACGGTTGTACCAATTTTTGACAAAATGGCTGCAGATCCCAGATTCAATGACTTATCAGATCCAAACCAACAAGTATTTATACACAAAATATTGTACATTTTACAAACGTTTGACACGATTGTACCAACTTTTGACACGACTATACCAACTTTTGACAAATTCGTGTCAAGATATGGCTGCAGATTTCAAGTTCAACAAGACTTATCAGATCCAAGCCAATAAATATTTATACACAAAATATTATACATGCCAACAAGTGTTTATACACAAAATATTGTACATTTTTTGGGTGCGAACATATATCATTATGTTGTTAGATTACATGTTAGGCACAGAACGTTAACAAACTCATGTCGACGGCAGATCCCAGACCAGCAAGGGCAGATCCCAGACCAGCAAGTATCCAATCACAAATTCCAACAATCTATACCCCAATGTCGGCAGCAGATCCCAAACTAGCAAGTATCCAGTCACAAATTCCAACAATCTATACCCCAATCTCGTGTCGACTGCAGATATACATGTCAGTCGGCGGCAAATCCCAGACCAACAAGTATTCAGATCCCAGACCAGCAAGGGCAGATCCCAGACAAGCAGGTATCCAGTCACAAATTCCAACAATCTATACCCCAATGTCGTGTCGACTGCAGATATACATGTCAGTCGGCGGCAGATCCTAGACCAGCAAGTATCCAGTCACAGATTCCAACAATCTATACCCCAATCTCATGTCGACTGCAGATATACATGTCAGACGTAGAACGTCACAAATCCCAACAATCTATACCCCAATCTTGTGTCGACTGCAGATATAGCGCAGATATACATGTCAGGAGCAGAACATTAACAAACTCATGTCAGCGGCAGATCCAAGTAAGGGCAAATCCCAGACCAACAAGTATCTATACTCCAATCACAAATTCCAACAATCTATACCCCAATCTCGTGTCGGCTGCAGATCCTAGACCAAGTATGTCACAAATTCTAACAATCTATACCTCAGTTTCAATTCCAACTAGAATGTACATATAAATCACTCAACAAATGTGTTAAAAATCAACCTCTATAATAAAAAAAAAAAAAAATTAAGCATACACGTGATTCAATTCAAATATACAATCATCCTCTATAATATAAAATCATCCATTTACAAATTCCAAACAAGTATATACATAGACATCACTAAACAAATCCTCTCTAATAAAAAAATATTAAACGGTGCAAGTGATTCATTCAAACATAGAAGTGATTCATTCAATTTTAGTATCAGATTCAGTAATATTATATAATTTATGAGAATTGTAACAAATCACTAATATCATCAGATATTAAAATAATAGTGTAGTTTCAAATAATTATATGAACACATTTTGTTGGATGAAAAACTTCTATTTATTTCTCAATATTATAGTTAACTTTTTTATTTATTTTACTTGTCTTGTTTCAAATAATTATATGAACAAATTTTGTTTGATGAACAAATCCTCAATAATAACAAATTTTAAGCGGTGTATATGATTAATTCAATTTCAATAGCAGATTCATTAATTATTATATAATTTATGGGAATGGTATCAAATCACTAATATCATCCGATATTAAAATAATATTGCAGTTTTGTCCACACACGCACCATTTCTATTAATTTCTCAATATTATTCTTAACTTTTATTATTGTACTTGTCTTGTTTCAAATAAATATATGAACAAATTTTGTTGAGAATTATTGAAGATTAATTAACGATTTAGTCGATAAATCACGAAAGTAGTAGTTTGATTTTGTTATACAATTCATAATTTGTAACTTTTAATTTTTGAGGATTTTTTTAGTATATCTAAACACCCACAATAAAATTGAATAACAATAGTATATCTAAACTAACATAATAAATAAATATTAGGTGATTGACTGAATTTCAGTCGTCACTTGAATAACAACATTTAACGGTGCAGGGTGATTGACAGAATTTCAACCGCCACTTATTTTATAAATAACAATGGTATATCTAAACTTACATAATAAATAAAACTCACAATAAAACTGAATATCAATATTATATAAATTTACATAATAAATGGATGTTAAACGGTGCAGGTGATTCACAGAATTTTAACCACCAGTCTTGGGAATTATGATTTGGATAATAGACCGATTAAATGTAATTATGTAACAATAACTTACACAATAAAACTGAATAACAATAGTATATCTAAACTTACATAAGAAATAAAACTCACACAATGAAACTGATGTCAATATTATATAAACTTACATAATAAATAAATGTTAGCATTGACAGAATTTCAACCACCAATCTGCCATCATAGTGTTATTTTAACTTGGAATTATGATTTGTATAATAGACCGATTAATTGTAATTCTATAACAATATTTTGGTAAAACATTTATGGTTAGCAATGTAGTTCCTCTTAAATTATTTATCTAAATTAAAAAAAAAATGGAAACCATAAGAAATTTATTTACGGTTTGAGAAAGTGGAGAAATTAATTTACAGCTTGAGAAAGACAAAAGAAACTTCAAACTTGTGTATTATAACCCACCATGGCTGACAAAATTCATAATTTGCTGTATTTACTGTTTTTCTCTTCAACATCAGGGTTTTTCATCTCACACTTCACCCACCACCACACACAAATTTCTTTGATTCTTTCATTTATTGGTTTTTTCTTTCTTTCCTTTAACCCAGCCGCTTTCTCTCTCATTCTTGGTTTGTGTCACTGCAACCATGTCCAGTTTGTACCCTCAGAACTTGAGCTTCTCACCCGCAAGAAATATCCATTCTCCACATCTAAGGACCAACTCCGATGTTGAGAGGTAATGTCAATTTGTTGTGGATTGTGTTTTTTTGTGTTGTGTTTTTGATTTCTGGTTTTGTTGATTGGTTGCAGCCAATACTTGACCGAGATGCTTGCTGAGAGGCAGAAGCTTGGGCCCTTCATGCAAGCTCTACCCATTTGTAGCCGACTCTTGGATCAAGGTTTGCTTTTGTAATCGAGTTTTCGATCTGGTTTTCATGTTTTTGGCATTTCGTTTTTGCTTGTTTTGGTGATTTGTTGTTTTTCATGTGTTTGTTTGCTTGTTTTCATTTGATGTGCATTTGCCCTTATTGTTTAGTGAATGGATTATATGTCTAATTGTCGGATTTTCGTCGGATTAATCTGTTTTCATGATTGTTGAAATTTGGTTTTGTGATAATTTCAAGATTCGGTTAATTGTTTTTTTTTCCTTCTTAAAAATGATGGAATCAAATCCTTCCTTTAACTAGCATGAGAATTAATCAGAAAGAATGGGAATGAAGGGTTGTGAAATGAGGTTCTCTTGTGATATCTAAGTTAACCTTATCTCCGAAGAGTCTTTCTAAGTCAGCCTCGCTTCCGATTGAAGTTGTGTGTGCACTAAGTGTATTTATAGTTGGGAGAATTCGCTCTTTCTAGAAATCTCTATATTACATGGTTCCTACCATTTTCTAGAGTTCTCTATGTACACTTGGGTTAATGAAGTGGACTATGTTCTTGTGTTGGTGCGGTTAGCTTTTTTTTTTTTTTAAATCATTTTATGGTAATGATGTGTTCTTTGTATGTCTTCTAACGGCGTTGAGTTATGGAAACCGATATGATGTATTTGATGATGTAATACATTTTTGTCGCAGTTGTGACTTTTCTTAATATAGCACCTAAAAGTATCAAGTTTTGTGATAGAGGGAAAAGATTATTATTATTTTTTCATGATTGTTGAAGTTTCTTTAATCAATAAATCTCTATATCTGCTTCAAGATACATTTGTGTCTTCAATGGCTAGCTCAATTTGGTTTTTCCCTCAACAACTATAGAATCAATTTCCTTTTCTTTTACTAGTGTGAGGCGTAGTGATGGTTGTGCGCATTTTTCATCGAATCTGATGTCATGCATTACACATTTGTATTTGGACAGAAGCATCTGCAAATGATGTTTTTTTCATATGATGTAGTGCATTACAAAAATAGAGTGCTATCTGTTGAAGCACCTTCACTCTTCACGTGATAGAGTGTCAACACTCTTCACGTGATAGATTGATGCGGTTAGCCTTTTTCTTTTTTTATATCATTTCATGATAATAAGAGGTTATGTATATCTTGTAATGGCATTCAGTTATCAAAACTAATGTGATGTGTTTAATGATGCAACGCATATTTTATCAAAATTGTGACTTTTCTTAATATGAGCATCTAAAAGTATCAAGTTTGTGTTAGAGGAGTGATATTATTATTATTGTTTTCCCTGAATGTTGAAGTTTCTTTACAAATAAATTTTTAATTGTACTTCAAGACATTGATGTCTTCAATGGCTAGATGGACTCATGTTTTGCTTACCAATGATAAAATCACATCCTTTGCAGCATGGAGAGCATTGATGGAGATGGTTGGCATTTGACATTTTGTCTTAGCTTTCATATATCTGCTTTAAATATACAACTAATATTTCTTCCAAAAACAAAATAAATTATATGTTACAGTTTAATGGAATTTTTAATCAAGGGATACAGTCCTCTGTGTTAAAGAAATCACCTGCTCTGCTCTGAGTGAGACAAAGCAATGTGTACTGTTCTACATGACGGGGGTAGATCGTGTACTGATATTGAGTTATACAAAAGGAAACGGGGTTTGTCAATTTAATGATGCACTTCATTTTTTGTCAATTATAGATTGATTCAGATTTTTTTGGCTATTTGCCTTTATAAATTTGCATTGGGCTGATAAATTTCCTAGTAGTTTTCTTGATTGATTCCTACTAAAGTATTGAGGCATTAAGTGTGTATTATGCTTGTGTCAATTTTGAGAATCTTGAGATAATGGTCTTCCATAGATGCCGAAGTTTGTTTATATAAGGAATTTGGACCACATTTCCACATGGGCTTAAATCTATTCACATAGTCTTCATAGAAATATTGCAAACCCCTTCTTGTTTAAGTGTTCAGCAGTTGGGAGTGGACTTGATTTTCATGCATGATTTGTTTGAAGTATCACAATCACATTTCTTAAAAAGATACTACTGTAATGAGATGAAGTGCAATAAACGTGTTATTTAGGTGTTACTATGCCTTTTCACCACATGCTATTCTATTCTTTAATCACAAGAGGAGATTATATAAACACAATATAATATCAAGTTACACAAAGATGGAACTGATATATAGATGCAAGACTACTAACTTTGCATTTCATATCTTTCTTCAATATATAATGCTTCAGTTCCCTATTAACATCTTCACATCTACTGAGAAGTTTAAAATGTTTATTGAAAACGGTTGTTTTGATGGCAGAAATTCTGAGAGTTTCAGGGAGAATCTCCAACCATGGGTTTAGCGACTATGATAGATTTCAGCGTGGTAGTCCTAATCCAGTGGCTTCATTGGATGTTATGCCCCGTGTCGGCGGAAAACCTCCAGGTGGATGGAGCGGAAGTTGCTGGAGCAGCATGCAACACGAGGTGAGCTCAGATTTCATCGCTAACCAAATATGAAGCTTTTTTATGTTTTTTTATATCGTGTTCTTGCCACTGATTATCATGGTATTCTCAAATGTTAATCTCTACCATCCAAGATTGATCATTTCTAGGCATATAAGCAACAAATGAACTATATATACCTGAAATGCATTATGTTGTTTCGTTTCTCGTTTGTCAATTTGAGTTGCAGGAGAAAGTGCTACTCTTTATGCAGACTTATATAACTAAATAATATGAGCTGCCTCAATTGTAACATTGTGGCCAGGATGCAATTTATCGAACTAAAATCATTGGTTTCACTTTGATACAGAGATTAAGTGAGCCACAGGGTATGACCATAGACTGGAAACCCCCGGGAAGTCCAAGTTCATTCCTAGTGAAGCGGATTCTACGCCTGGATATACCAGTCGAGAGATATCCAAATGTAAGTTTTCCAAACTTTCTCCTGATTATACTTAAATCGAGCACCAGAACTAAGCTTGGTAAACTGTTATTGGACACTAGTTCAATTTTGTCGGAAGACTTTTAGGTCCTCGAGGCAATTCCTTGAAACGGGTGGAAGCTTCTACGGGCTGTCGCGTCTTTATCCGAGGAAAAGGTTCGATAAAAGATGCTGTCAGGGTAAAGTACAACAACTGATACCTTCATCAATACTAAGTCTGCTTATAATCTTATTGGTGATTAATCTATTCTTCCTTCTGAAGGAAGAAAGTCTTAGGGGAAAACCGGGCTACGAACACTTGAACGAGCAGTTGCATATTCTGATTGAGGCCGAAGCATCAGAAGTGCCTGCTAGCACCGTTGATTTACGACTTAAGCATGCAAAGGAAATAATTGAAGAGCTGCTCAAACCCGTGGTAGGTTCTGACGCTCCTTTTTTTTTTTTCCAAAATATAAACATGAGATATAATAATAATAATCTGCTTGAAATTGCGCAGGATGAGTCACAAGACATGTACAAGAGACAACAGCTAAAAGAACTAGCAGTGCTCAACAATATCAGAGAAGAGAGCCCTCAACCAAGAGGAAGTGTATCTCCGTTTTCTTCGAGTGGATTGAAACGTCCCAAAACAAGTTGGTAACGGACATGTTCTCGTATTTGCTATTGCTTTATGGTTCCTTGAGATGATATGAAGGTTCTAATGCCATATCATGGACAAAGCTGCGTACTAATCTCGTTTGGGACATCAAGACTAGGTTTGCCAATGTGGCGATGAAGTTGAGACACAAGAACCGTCGATGGTGGTGGAAAAAACGACGTTTAGGGGATGAAATGCTTCACTGTTGTTGTTATATAGTTGTTGTAGATGAGTCTTTGTATGATAATTATTGGATTTATTTGTTTGTTAACTAGTTTTTTCGCTATGTTTTTTTATGGTATAACCTGTGTTTTGGATCGCTGTGGAGACGTTAACGAGCTATAATATATGGTTTTGACTTTTGAGTATGTTTTTGGTTCATTAAATCTTTGTTTTTGATTATTAACATGTTATATGAAAGACTTTGTGCATGTAATGTTTCATCCGTATGATGCATAAAGTTTGAATATTATTTTATTGTACTGCTAAAATATTTTTAGATTTAATAGTTCAATAAACATATATTTTGTATTAATTATAGATTTATTTTTCTTTTACCAATCTGACTAATTGAATTAGATTTGATCCATTGAATTAGTATAAAAATTGATTAAAAAATCTCAACTTGTTAAAGGGGTTGAGTTTGGACGGGAAAAAAAAAAAGATAAAAAGTATTTTAATGACAGATTTGCATGATCATAACTAGACAATTCCCTAGTAAGAGATTTTTACATAATTGATGAATTATTTATGAAACTCTTATGAGAGGGCTTGGTTATATCAAGATTCAAAACCATCATTCTATTATTTATCGAAGACATCGAGTTAGACTCTTAAATCAAGTTGGACCATAATAAATAATTTGCATTAAAACATTTGTTACTTTGGCAAGAATATATTTATAAAAAATGGTAAGTGTTTATTAATTATCCCTAAGGACCCTAACTACATGCATCACTAGAAGTGTTTCAATTTATCATATTTATCTCCAATGAATAAATATTTATAACAGTATAAAAAAGTATTTTAAAGGGAAACTATAATTAGACATTTGAATTATATTCATTATTAAAATTTATTATATCCTTTTTTTTTTTAACTTTCTTATATGAACTTTATAATTTGTTATACTTCACCATCGAGTCTATTTTCGACGGACACATGAATTTTGAAGCTGTTTGAAATGATAAAGCGTAATCAATTGTAAATTCAAATGGTATAATATAACTAAAAAAAATTGTATGGAAAAATGTAAAAATACATATCAAAGATATTATATATTATTGTATCATGCTTTTAAGTGATAAAAAGTGAGGTTGAAATGATACTAAGGCCAAAACGGGCCAAGTGAGAATATTAAGGCCCATGAACAGCCCAAATCTCGTAAGCCCTCTCTGAAATTAATATATATATATATATATATATATAGAAAAAAAAAAAAAAGACAAAAGGAAAAGGATATTATTTTAACTGCTAGCCATTTTCGAGTGCTTATTTCTCGTTTTCAGTTTTCGTTTCTCTCGTCTTAACCAGAAGCTTCTTGGAACCCTAGACAGACATCTCTGCGAATTTCTAGAGAGAGAAAATGGGGAAGCAGCCGGTGAGGATGAAGGCGGTGATTTACGCCTTGTCTCCATTCCAGCAGAAGGTGATGCCAGGCCTCTGGAAAGATTTGCCCGGCAAGATCGGCCACAAGATCTCCGATAATTGGATCAGCGCCACTCTCTTGCTCGGCCCTCTTGTCGGCACTTATTCGTAAGTATACTCTATTTCTGTTTTCTATATTGTGTCTCTATGTGTTAGATCTTGGTGAAGGTGTGTATTGATGATAAGAATGCGAGTGGATTACTGGATTTGCTGTTACTTTATGTTGGGATGAAGGTTATGGTTTCGGGAATTGTGTTATTCCATTCCGGTTTTAAATTATTTTTTTGATTAAGAGCGACATGCGATCTACGAGCTATTTTGGATCTTCTCTCTCTCTCTCTCTCTCTCTCTCTCTCTCTCTCTCTCTCTTATTATTATTATTATTATTATTATTATTATTTTCCCCTCTTTTGGGGATGATACTTTGATGGTCTTAATTTAAGAAATAGAGTAATTGATTATTGTTTAGAGGCTGTGTGAGTTTCACTGCCTATGCAGGTTCATCTGTGTGGTTGTTAATGGTCACGGATGTCCTATACTGGATCAGAATTTGTTTTGGATTGTTTGTTCAGTTTTTATTTTATCTCAAGTTCAAACTATTAAGGAGAATTGTTCGATACTTTTAACATGTTCAACATTCCCTTGCTTGTGGCAGGATTACTTTATATTGAATTCTTGCACCGCAGAAGTTCTTTTTAATAATCAGTGGTAGTGAGATTTGAATGTACATTTTATTTGGGCTTATTTGATACCATGATAAATGAACACCTCATCGAACAACTTTAAGACGTGGTCATAACAATATATCTAGAAAGGGTGTGTAAATCTCTGGAAATTTGTACTCATTCTGGTATTTCGTATTCATAAAAAGTTAATTTGTTGCTCTCTCTAAAAGTTGTTAGATGCTGAAGTCATTGGCGTGTCTTCAAAGTCGAAACTAGTACATTGTAGGACGAGCAAAATGCAGTTTGTCTTGAGGGATTCATTGGAAAATGATGCAGTACTTGGGTGAGGAATATGTCTCAATGTGGAATTTTTTTGTGTCATGGATCATGATATAGGGAAAATGAGGGCACTGTCATCAACCACACATAACATTAAAAACTAATGTCATTTGACTCGGTTCTACAAGTTGTGCAGTTCATCATCTTCCTGTGCTATATTCCCTCAAACTTGAACTTCAAATTAAAAGCAGGATCAGATTCCAAAATTTCGAGTCTTTTATGAAATTATGGTTGGTTTGTGAGGAACTTATAATTTTTTTTATGACTTTGCAAGTTCTCTCTTTTTATGAATTTTGTTCCATTTAAATTTCATTACTTGCCATTTATGAGAAATGTGGTGATTAAAAATGTAGTTTGTGGATGTGTCGGCAATCTCGAGATATGGCTTTATTCTAAACTTTACCCTTCAACATTGTGCTTGGAACTTGTATTTTGTTTTGTGGTTGTTACTTTTGCTTGTATATGCATTAGCATGTAAGGTATTGTGTCATGATGAAGGTATTGGGTCAAGGGGTGGACATCAAGGTTGTTAAAGATCGCTTTTTGACTAGGATTGTTGAATGGTCCATAAAATCGGATCGTAAAATCGAATCGTAAGATTTTACAATCTTATAGATAATAGAAGGATACAAACTTGTAGATAGTAGTATACACACACACATGGAAGTACATAAACATGAACTAATGAAAAAATAAAAATATAAGTGTAATATATATATATATATATATATATATATATATATTAACAAATTAATTAAGATCAAAAGTACAAGTGCATAATTATTTTCAACTTTTTAGAATATTTAAGATAAAATAAAATAGAATGTGGGTAATTAGAATTTAGAATGTTAAATTTTTTAAGTTTTAATTTATAGTCTTACCAATGCACTAAACAATTTATTTATTTCTTTTGAATTTTTAACTTACAAATGTGATAAAATAGTTACATTACATTATTACATTACTTCAAATAGGATACACTTGGTCTAGTTGTTTAAGTGTTTTTTTGATTGAAGTTGAAATCTTGAGTTCAAAAAAAAATTCTGAAAAATACCTCATTTGTGGAATCGTAAAATTGGCCGATTTTACACTTGATTCTACTGATTTTATTAGGTAGAATTGCGATTTTATCCCGATTTTATCAGAATCCGATTTTCTACACGTGTTGAATCGATACATGGTTAAAAAAAATCGTAAAATCATAGAATTGTACGATCAGACTCGCAATTTTAACAACCATGGTGGACATAGGCTATTGCAATACCTCATGACAAGGCCATGGTGATTAGTTGTGAGATATTTGATAAAGTTAACTTGTATTCATGGGTTTTATCATTGTAGGCACCAACAGTGTCCATCGATATTGACAAGGTTAAATATTTTTGTGTTGTCCTTGATATGGATTTGAATAACCCTTGTGCTACTATCTATTTGAGTTACTTGGAACTGTGCATTTGATCGTTGACCTTGAATTGTATTTAATTAAGGGTGCATCTATTTAGAAGGGAAATTTTACTACCCATCCCAAATTAGATTGTGGAAAGTTATCTGTAGTATAAATTATCTTAATTATCAAATTGGGTTTTAGCATTTTAACTAGTTTGTTAGTTAATTGACCTCCATCGCATCGATATCATTCTTGGGTGTTAGTGTGCTGGGAAATATGTACCTTCTTTTCTTTACCTTTGATTCCTTATTGTTGAGTTTGCTGCCACTGTCCTCATTTTGCATTCCCCCACTTCTTGGCACCTGATGTTTCACTATAGCCACACATCACTCACACACATGTCAGACTTTTTCACACACAAATGGAACATCTGTTGTACTTCAACTATTGCATGGAAGCCAATGAGTAATACAATATTTTTATTGCTGTGTTGTGCCCACAAGGCAGAGGAGGAGGCTGTCTTCTTCAAATTTCATCTAAGGAGATTTTGAGTGATACAATTGTGGAGTTCAATGTACTTTACCTTAGTTTAATCCTATTTAAGTAATTGGAAATCTTTGATTGATTAAATGCTCCGCTGTAGTGAAGTTAATGAAGGAACACGTACTTTTGGTGCCAGGGTCATAAATCTAAAAAAAATAAAATTATCTCATTCATTTTTCATAATATTCTGGAATGTGGGTAATTCATGTACTCTTTTGTTGGGCTGGGGGGTGTCTACTTGCTCTTGATTCAAGCAATATTTCTTTTACAAGTGATGGGAACATTTATTACATTTGATCTATAATTGTAAAATGTATGATGTGCTTTCCAGCTTTCTTGTTTATATACATCTTTTGCAGCATAATTTGGCTGGCTTATTATAACCAAAGTCCTTTTAACATTTCTGTCTTTGATCTCTGTTTGTACAGCCCTCTACCACTTCTTTCCCCAAATAGTAGTGCTGTCAATAATCAGTTGTGGTTGGGGTGAACTTTTTTGATACTGATGATTAATTTAATGTAATGGTTGCATATATGTTTGTCCATTAATTCTGTCTGTACGGATTATGATGATGTGATTCACCCTGGCACTTGCAGGTATGTACAGTGGTACCTGGAAAAGGAGAAGATGCATCACAGATACTGAAGCTATCTATAATCCTTGATTTTATCTGTGAAAGCTCCCGAATAATCTTCTAGTTTACGGTCAATAATAAGCTGGTATATGTGTTTTGCCTGCTGTTGCAGGTCATGAATTCCCGAGTTTATCTTCCATTTGCAGAAGAAAATTTCTCAGACGTTTAAGTGGTATTGTGTGTCAAGAGTGCCAAACATGTCGTTTTTGTTAGAATGGCTTTCATTTTAAGCTATACATGTTATGTGGGTATAAGCAACTCTAATTTTTTCTTATGCTCTACTGTGAGTTTTTTGTATGCTTGGTCCCTCCCAAATAGCACATTATATATGCTCACTTTTGATTGCCATTCAACATATTTATGGAGGTTTTGTGCCTCTCAATATGTTTTTGTAAATAAAGGATGAATCCCCAAGATTTGGTGTCATCAGGTTTACTGCAACATTAGCCCAAGCTAAAGTAAAAAATTCAAATTGATTAATACATCGAGAAATCAAAAGGATCTGTCTGTTACATAATATCTTTATGGGCACTTGTGAAATTGGTAAGAATTCAGAAATAAATAATGAGTGCAGGATACGAAAATTTCATTACTTATATTTTTGGAAGGTGTTTGACTAAAGTTTACAAACTCTTTAAACAATTCACAAAGCTTTAAAACATCTTACAACGATTTTATCAAATAAAACTTAATCTTTCAGCTTTTCAAACGTAGTTATATTTTCCTAACTTAAAATTAATTCAAATAAAAAAGATTGTTGACCATATTACTCGAAAAGAAGTTCTATCTTCTTCTCTATGGGGTCTCTAAAGCCTTACCATGCATCAAACTCCAAAAATGAAGGCATCCTCTCCACCAAAATCCACCACTTAAGTAAGAAATGTCATATTTTAACAAGAGCACACTTTAAAAAAATTCGTATATAAATAGAAAACATTAGTTTTACCACATTAAAAATCAAGATTCTCTAATTGAGAACTGAAAGCAGAATGTACAGTGACTTCTCATTAACAATAACTTACACAATCTTAAACAATTGAGAAGAGAAATTCACATTATGCTGTTTCTTATCCTATATTACTGCAGTAATACAAAACAAACATGACAAAAACGTTACAGAGGAAAATATCAGGTGGTTAACAACAATGTCGCAAAATTTTCGGAAAGCTCATAAAAAAATAGAGCACAACAATAATGTGTGCCTGATTATAGAAAAGAAAACTTCTCAAATGTTTTCTTTTGTTGTTTCAGATAAAACAAAAATGTCTTCTTTTCTTGATCTTATGATTTTAAGCATATTTCAGATCAGATACATGGCTAGGATTCAAGAAAAGAGGTAAGCAGATTTACCATTTTGCGCATGGCAGAAATAGGAAAGCCACCTGGTGTATATCGACAAGTTCCCCAGAAACGAAGACCTTCGAGCACAAATATTGTACCAGGAAGAAAACATGCTCGATGGTGGCCAAGGATCACAAACAAATGAGCATAATTTCATTACTGTGATGATCCAGTGATCACCCAATACAGGTGGGTCGTGAATATACAGAGGAAAGCCAGTTTCAAGAGCTCTTTCGTCCAGATGCTAGAGTTGCCTTTCGTTCCTTCAGATTTAGTTCCAACGGAAAGTGTATATGATGGAGGTGAGATTGAAATCTTCTGAACCAAAACACCAAAGAAATGTTCCATCTGTATTTACAGGATCAAAAGGGAGATTGGCACAAGGGACAAGTTGATTTGTGAGAAGTCGAGAACCACTTATAAAGACAAGCTGAGTGAAATTTATGCTTGCAGGTCTTGCAAGCTAGACGTGGCAGGCTATGGTTGGTGGTGTGGATAACACTATAACAGATGGGGCATTCCTCAACTCCTTCAAATTCCTTGTCAAAATTACTCTTCCATATCCTTATTGCTTCAGCTAAGGCTCCATTCTGTAAATTCAAACACATTATCAACATTTAGTTTTCAAATTAAAATTTATAAGTCAAAAAGGAGTACCTCTAATCTTTACGAGCACACTTACAAACAAAATGGTTGGATTGTGTTCAGTTTTCAGTTAGGTAAAACCACATATGGATGATCAACAATGAAGTGAAGGATTAGAATCTTGATGCAAAAAATGTACATAAAAAACGATATACTTGGTGAATATTTGAGCAATTTTCAGCAAATATGATGCAAGGATCTCCCTTGTTATATGATGAGAGCATTCATGACATCATAGTACGAAAAAAGTAAAAATGTTTATCCAAAAATGATATGAGCAACTGGAATCTGCAGAAAATACCTGATTACGAACAAATGACATCAATGACATCAACCATTTTCTTCGCTTCAACTCACTAATGCCAAGGCTCCTGGTACAATCTACATCGACAGGCCTCAGGGGGTAAGAAGGAGGAAGACGAATTACAAGATCCATTCCAGTCTCATCCTTCGTATATGTCGCCACAATCTCATTAGCTGACTTGCTCACACTAATGGAGAAATTGTCATCAGCAAAGCTAGCTTTCTTAATCTGCAAAGGTAAACAAGATGCCCCAGTTACACATGATTAGAAACCAAGCAACACTTACTATACTGCAATATTGGTTTGGTCAAATAAGGTTAGTCATTCATCCTTTCATACATACATACATATATATATATATATATATATATATATATATATATATATATATAAAGTTTTTCAGGATATATGCTTAACTAGTCGGCTTAATGAGACAAAACATAAATGAAAAATCAAGGAACTTGATTTCAAGCCTAATTTGGAAGACCAACTAGTTACAACATTCAAGATATAAGTCCTAGAGAAAGATTATAATGACTTAATCCAATTATAGAAATACATTTAAGACACTGACACAGCTGGTATAGTGATTCAGGAACAGCAGCAGTACATTATCAATTGATTTAAAAGAAAGACAATAAAGTTCACAATATCTGCCTATATAAAAGCCCTTGTCATCATATCATGTGAAGAGATATCAGAGTGGAAAGATAAAAAGGAGAAATTTTTGGCAAATGTCACACACCTGAGATAATTCGTTTGATATCAATGTTGGGCTACACCATGCTTTTGTAAAAGATTCAATGGCAGATGATGCAGAGCGATCTCGTATGTCACTAAACCACCCTCGGACATATGCCGGAAGATTATGAAGCATCAAACCATATATTGCACCGGCAAGTGAAGCCATTTTCTCCGGTCCAATGGGCCAAAGCACCTCAACCGAAAACAAAACCGAACTTGTAGTGATAGCACGCGTTGCAGCATTCGCTGCTTTAGACACTGCAGCAGGGAGTTCTATATCTTTCTTCTTTATGCTAGTGCCCATGTATAGCTCCAAGGGAATGTGCTGAAAAAGACAAGCCAGTATAGCTGAATTGGTAGAATCTTGCACATATTGGATCATTCTCTCCCTTTCCGGTGATGACGAAGGCAAGGATGCTATATGCGACAGGAGCAAACACCAAGCAACTAATATGTTTACCTATAAAATGAACAAGATATCAGTGCGCAATCAACAACCAATGAGGTAAAAAATTCTGCATAAGATAACAGCAAAAAACAAACTGCCATACAACCTGCAAGTGTACTGAATAATAGATGACATAAAAAAGCATGCAGTTGAATGCTATTTGCATAGATAAAATATACTTACCCGTTCATGTGCCAGTAAATCCATTTCCAGAACCTCATGGGGTAATTTTTCTAGTTTGGAAGAAATTTCTTCCCTCAAACGAATGTTTTCTGATGTTGATGTATCAAGAGAATCCTCATTATTAGAAGTGCCATCATTACTATTGTATGTAAAGGCTAATTGAACCACAGGCTCGGTTGATAGAAGAATAAAAGCTGCATACTGCAGAGGTGGGAATGGTTTGCATGAAAACAATAAAGCATACAAAGAGCTGATGGCTCCTTTACTTAGCCCCCAAATCTCAATTGATTTAATAGCTTTGTCTCTTGCATGTGAACTAGACTGAACAACACATGAAGCAACCAACTCCCAGAACCGGCGATGATCAAGCCGAGATAATCCAATAATAGGTGAAGCCTCATAGCAACATGAATTAGCTATTGCCTCTGCAGCAGCAGTGCAGAAAAACAAACGAAGAATGCCTTCAAAAATACGATCTGTTATGAACTCCCACTTATCACCCAAAAGGTTTGGATTTTCAGTATGTACCTTGTCCTGTGATCCAATGAGGGAACAAAACAAAGAGAACCCAACAAGGGCATTTCTCGCGAGTTCTATGGGAAAAGGATCACTTATCGCAACAGTATTCTCAAGCTTATTTAGAGAAGTATTTACATCATTAGATCCATCAATCAAAGAATTTACATTCTCAACAATCTCTTCCATCATAATTACTGCTGCTTCAATCCAAAATCTTAGCTGATGCAAAACAAACTTCCAGTCATCTTCATCAAAGTCTTCCCAGCAATAAGCAACTGAAATTACTACCAACTCCGACAACAGCTTCTGCACCAATGGTAGCTTATTTATTATAGATGATGCACCCTGCCTTTGCTTCTGAAATAACTCATACAGATTCGCTCTCTCCATAGGGAAAGCATACCTCTCTGGTTTTATCCCATCAATCAATTCTGTTACTTTAACAGGGAAACAGGATATAACTAACTGCAGCCAGTCGTCCATATCTGCAACAAACAGATTAATGATTATGGAAGTTATAGAAATTAGTCCAGTTACAGTAATTATAGAAATCAATTGCTAATAAAATGGCTCTACTATTATTTCATAACTAAATATATTTTCCCCTACAAAACAAGTTACCTAGAGATAAGTCCAAGCCTCAAAATAAAATGAGGCGAACAGCATTTCATTATTCTGTATGGCTACAAGCAAAACATTTCTTTTTATCCATTAGATTGTAACTATATTTTTCATTATGTACAGTATACATCAACAAAATGTAAACTACCTTCCCCAGTTTTCCATGTATTCAGCGGAGGGAAAGACACAGTTCTCTTGAGCCAGTCTACTGTTACATTATGGAATTCACTCTGGTTATAAAGATCATGCCGACCTTTCAAACAATCTGCAAACCCAACGCACAAAGGGCCAACAAGGATGTTCATAACAGATGGTAGTATCCTCAAACAATTTGAATTTGCAATATCACCAATGTAGAGTTTATCTAGAAGTAATTTAAAGAGAAATGAAGCCTTTTCGTTCCCCCACACATTGTCTTGGAAAAAAGCAGAGAGTGTAGATACAAGAGCTCTCAAAAAGGGTTCTTCAACAGTCTCTAACTCATCAACTGAAGCACGCCATAAGTGATCTAATCCACTCTTAGCTCCATGGACAAGAGCACCATCAAGCAAAATGGTCAAAATAGAATCTGAAAAATCATTGTCCCCATTCTTCACATAGCGGAGGAAAGTAGGTAAAAAGGAGTCGAAAATACTGCCACCAAGCCATTTCCCTGTGCATAATATTTCAGCAGCAAGCCAAGGCCGAGAATAATGGGACGGATTGATTGCCAAGTCTTTAACATCATCTTTGGTTGAAGAAGGTGATGACTCAGCAATAACTCCAGCAACAACTCGATCAAATCCAATTTTAGATATTAGCTTGTCAACCAAAGCAACAAACTTGGTATTTTGGGGTGCCTACAAGATGTATTACTATTTTTAGCTTCCCTAGATTGCATACCAGATATGTAATTGGAAAGCATCTAGAACATGATGATATAAGCATGCAGTTGCAGTAGGATATATTAACAAAATAGATATGTCAAATAAATGACTGCACACCAGTTCACTAAGAACATTGAGGGAGTTAACAAAGATCACGAGTTCCTGTTATCTGCATCATTCATTTAAGCTTCTCGAATTGAAATTGATCTAAAATGTCAAGAAAGCAGCAATATGTAAAATCGGCTATAAAAAAAAAAAAAGTTGAAATCCATGAAGAAATATGTAATAAAAAACAAGAAAACTAAAACCACAAATACATGGTTTTGATTGAAGATTAAAAATGATCGGAAATTAGAGGGAGGTTCATAAGCACCCCAAAAAAAAAAAAAACATAATAAAACTCACAGTGGGAGAGGGATTGTCAGTTCTCAATTTGGCTCCTGCACAATCAGGCACAATCCACAATGGCCACAAATCATTCTTATCCAGGAACTGCTCCAACAACTGTTGTTCCTCAACTTGGTCATGACAGAAAATTTCAAAAATATCAAGTGCCCATTGGCAGCAGGAAGATATGAAACTATCTGAATCATATCTATTATCTATAAATGTAATGCATTTTATTGACTGAATCAAAGTCGTTCCTAAGCACTTTCGGCTATTTACACCAAAACCTTTCAATAACTGATCACATATTTTGCATCGGAAGGCATGTACAGCCTGACAAAAGGACAACCTGATCTCAATTTTTCCCACATGCTCTCTATCAAGCCTGTCCTCTGAAACATCAACCCACCTAAACTCCCAGTCAATTATGAATACTGCAGACAATATATCTTGAACAAGCTCATTTTCAGTATCAATAGTACTCAAACAAAAGAAACTACCACTAAGAATATCTAAAGCAAAATGAGCCATCTCCAGCACATAATTAGAAGATCCCGACTTCCAGTGAGGATAACCGTTTCCACTGAATAAGAAAGAACATAGATCTTGAACCCACACAAATGTAGAGTCCATTACAAAAGTCATTAGCCTCCTAAGAACTTCCTTGAATATCAGAACAGCCGTGTTTTGTGATATGAAGGAAATATTATCATCCTCTGATCCTCCACCAAGGACAGCACTGTGAATCAAGGAAGAACATCAAAGTAAGAAACTTTTACAAAGACCAATTGATTCTTATAGCACCAAAAAAAAAAAAAAAAAGAAGAAGAAGAAGAAGAAATACATTACACAGAGAGAAACACTACGAAAAGATGTGCCTTCAAGAAGTACATAATAGTAACTGCTCAAACATATAAAATAATTAAATTATCTGGAGAGTTATATTATTGCTTATTTGCTTCCAATTACTTCAATTAAATGTTTGATCAAGTGGGCCCATTAGTTGTGGTAGCCACAATGCAAGCATATAAGAGAAAGGAATAATATCTACCTTAACATGCTAATGATGGTACTTTAGCACCAGGCAGAAAGCCATATGTGTATGGTATCCTCATTGGATAACATAGAATAAGCATCCAAAATCTAAATCCTGAAAATGAATTAGCTAAAAATTTGTAGATGACCCTAAAGCATCAACTTGATGATACAAGGATCAAAAATCTTCTATAAATGAATCCTCAGCTTCAATGCCCTTGTTTTTTCAGCCAAAAGATTTCAGAGCTCTAAATCTTTCTTGAGCTTTCCAAATGTCAGCTCATTCTCAAGTATGAGGTAGACTACATAGTCAAAACACTACTATAAAAATTTTCAAGAATAAAGAGACTTATAATCAAGTTCTGGAACTAGTTTTAGGTAGAAGCATGTGCAAAGTCTGTGAGTTTGGAAGTCATCCAAGGCTGTCACTAAGCTTGCTATTAAGGCAATTACGGAAGCATAACATTTTCCCAATTTCAAGCATTCCTTAGATAAAGACTTACTGGATACGTGAACCTGTTTTCCACCTTTACATTAACCTGCTATTATGTTTCCTTCTTTCAACCTATAAATAACAGCCTTCAGCCATAACATTATGTCTAATTGATAAACCATCATTTTCAATGTCAAATAGAAAGAGTAAATGAAGAATGCACAAATTCACCCTTATGATCTATTCAAGCTTCCCACCTTAACATTCAGGTTAGTAAATACTAAAATTTAAATTGCAAAATGCAAATAAAAAGAGCATAAATTAGGTAGGCAAGACTTCATTTCAAATGTAACTTGATGAAGTAGAAAGATTTCAATCTGCATACCATAAAAATTGAGCATCAGAATTTCCAGGAGGAAAAGCTTGCACAACATAAGCAGCAACCAGATCCAGAAGCTCATGATGCCAGTTGTTTTCACTCAATCCAGACTGTTGACCAGACTTCCTAGTTCTCTCCCTGACCTTTTCCATCAGAATGGCTAAGACAGATATGTGGTCTCTGTCTATGGTCCCAGGATCAAAACAAACTTTTTCTCGATTCACAATATATGTAACAATTGTATCCCACTGTTCTGAGAAGCACTCATCATCAAGTAAGGCGAGCAACAGATCCAATCTAGCCGCAATAGAGGCGCTGTGTATTTTTAAGCACCAAGGCACAATTATTTCATTGAAAGATTTCAAGAAATGTTCTACTCCAAAATCACTGGACGTAAGCTCTTGGGTTATCTTGTGAGGTCCAAATACAGATACAGCAACTAAAATAATCCTAACTGCATCTGGTGAGTCCTGGTTTAGGAAAATTTGTTACAAATATGTAATGAATGAATAAGAAAGATATTAGTGCTATAAAGATAAACATACTCAATGTCAGGTTTTTAGAGATTTTGAAATGGTTGAAACGGGTTTCTGATTTAGTCGGGGGTTGGGGTGGGGCTGTGAAGTTAAAAATAATAATTTATTTGTTTTCTTGAGTTTACAGTTGTATGCCCACTGATCATTACCAGAGGAACCTTATTATTATTTGGTAATTATCCTTCTTTGGGTATTAAAAATAAATAATATATAAAATTGAAAAATACCTGACCTGGCCAGCCAGGCACTCGTAAATTTCATGTGTATGTGTTGGGTTGCATTTACCCACCTTATGTCATTTTCATAAAAGGACAGCCAAAATTGTACTTACATATGAGCCCAAAATTCAAAGATAGCTGATAAAATGCAAACAAAAAAAAAAAATCCCTCTCTAGACCTTATTTGTGAAGAAATATAACCCAACTAAATTTAATATGATAATAATCTTAGTTTTAAAATGAATTAAAGAAAATGCTAAGGTATGAGTATTACCCATCAAGTACAGATCTGCCATTTTAAAACAAGCAATGTGGATCCCCATATCTAAGAACAATCGAATTATACTGATCTTTTAATTCTAAGTGTATCTATTCAAGACAAGATAGGCTTTCACATGGGTAAGCTGTTCGATAATTCTGACTATTTATTTGGTTTATAGTTTAGCTTATTTAGCAATCAAGAGCAACTCATGCTCTAAACAATCTCATGCAAGACAATATGTATCAGAAGCTCCCACTTCTCCGCCATTCACCTCTCTCTATGATTGACTCCCAACATGAATGTCATCACCTCAATAAGAAACAAGCTGATCAGATGACTCTTTGAAAGAGATAACCTGTGTACTTATCCTTTCTCAAGGTTCAAATTTAAGGAGCACTCCCACAATTAAAGAGGCAAGTTGAACAAGAATCCATACCATATAAAACTAAACACAATAATAGTGAATTGAATCTTCTTGTTTAACTTACAAGTGACCCAATCAATGGGAAAGACTTTTTCAATGTGGGGCCCACCAAATCAAGCAAGGGCCATGTCTCTCCTTTCTGCACCGCGTGTTTGTCAAGTAATAAAATAAATTTAACCACCCATTGCACATTTTGGGAAGAATATTCTGTTTTCTGAAACATATCCAGACAATCCGCTTGAAATTTCGAAGAGAAAACCAAGACCAAATCATGTTCTAGGGTATTAATCCCAGAAATGATTTTAATAATGCTTTTCCCAAGACTTTCATCATAATCCGTTGAATACTTACTATTCACTGCTTCTCTTGGTTCCTTGTGAATAGGTTGGATGCTATCATTTGATTGACCCAGAGTGTGCGATAAAAAGGATTCTTTGGAGCGAGCAGCCAAACGATATTCATGCCAGAGAAGCCTCAACAGAATTTCATCAACAATCTTGTGCCTTAAAGTAGAAATGGCATTTTCTCCATCACAATATCTAAAACCATCAGAGACTAGACATTAGATCTTAAGTAGATAAAAAAAAAATGAAACTGTTATGATTTAGTTCATACCTGGAAGCATTTTTCAAGCCCCAAATAAAACATTCTTCCACTGCCAGGAAAAATGCAAGCCTATCTGCATGTGATGAATAAGACAGGTTCCTCCCTTCCCACAGGCTTTTAAAAAATTCAAGAAGAAATTTCTCCCCTGTGATTGAATTTGCAGGTACTGTTTCTAAAAATAGAACTAGTGCTGGATATGAAACTTGCTGAGACCCAAAACATCCATTTCTAAGAAAATTCCATAATCGGTTGAATACAGTTTTCTGGATATTAACAGTAGTCCAACTGTCAGGAAATCTTTTTGTAAAAAGTAACAAAGTGTCCCACATTGATGAATGACATGCTGGATTCTTTTCCTGGAAAGAACCAAGAATTGTTCCAGCAAGCACTTTCACATCTGCTTCACCAAGAGCATGAGATATGTTTTTTATACAACTTCTTAGCACTGAGTATGCAGCTGACCTAATAGCTGGGCTTTGAGACTTCAGAAAGTCCAGAAAATAGTTATGAGTTGAGAACAGCTTTTCTGCAGTAGAAACAGCATTGGTCCGGGCTTTCTCTGCGTACTTTGATTCACCAGTTACGTTTTCTGAACCAGACCTTTCAGAATGCCAGGAGAAGAGAATATCAAAAAGTGCTCCTGATGCCAGTAATGATGAAGAAATCACCTGTCATCCAATCAAACTTTCAAAAATGACACTATAGTAAAAGATGGTAACGACTTTACTAGGAAGACAAAAAAGAAAAAATGATAAAACAGGTATAAACTGTTTGCAGCAGGAGTGATGACAGGAGATCATAAATCGTATTCACAAGCATTACAGTTCTTCCAGAGATCATTTAACTCACTGAGCAAACAAAACTTTTTTATAAGAAATGAAAATTTTATAGATAATATATTAGACAAAAAAAAAAAAAGGAAAGCCCTGAATTCTCTATGATCTGAGACCCACCAACTACCCTAAACTTAATCCTGTCTCACAAACACCCCCCCCCCCCTCAAGGGACTCAGAAACCTCAAAATCCCCCTTTCCATTTTCAGCAAGGGACCAACACAGAGATGGTACAATCATTCCCCATAACACTTCTGAAGTAGTTCGAATGTTTCAAGATGCAGTTAGCGCAAGCAAATATCAGCATAAGCAGAAACAATCTCCTCAACCAGCTTGATTTCCAGATGCATTTCTCAGTTTAAATAAGTATGTTTGTTCGCTAACATTCAGAACACAAATCAAAGTACGTAATCTCAACAGTGCTTGGGACTTGGGAGGTCACACAATGCCAAATGAGTGGTGAGAACCAAGTTTATGTTTGCTAAAAACAAAATAACAATTCAAAGGATTTAATCCTTTGGTTAAATAAGAATCATACTCATCATTACCTGTTGGTACATTTCTTCCAATTCATCGGCTGCAGTTGCTTTATCTGACAAACTCTGTGGAGTAAGCTTCAGATTTTCTTCTATATGTGTAAATATATCAGTTGAGTAGAACATCAAAGCATCTACTCTTTTCTCTTGAGCTGGAAAGGCAGTCTGTGGAATGATAGACAGTCAGTAAGACTGTATTCATTGTAGATAAATTTTTAAAGGCACAATTCTTATTTTTGCACAATATTGCAACTAAAAACTTGTTTTTAGCCTCCTTGTAACTTATATATATTATTCACCGTGTCACATGTTGCATTTTCAAAATTCCAATCATGTGTTTGTTCAGCATGTCCCATTTGAAAATTCAAATCACATATCACATAATTGGGACAGGACGAACACAATGTGACACGTGATTGAATATTACATGTATGTGACACAATGAACATAATGCGACACGATTAACAAAACTAGCCTATTGTTAAAAAAGGTGGTTAGGGACCCACAAAGATGGCATGTTAGTCTTTTAATGCCAGAAAATACCAACAAGTGGCTATAAGTAATAGATAAGTGACCATGTGGCTAGATACAAGGTTAACTTACAAAAATGACTATTTTTTATATTTTCACTATTTTTAGAAATACCTTTCAACTACCATTGTAGCCTTTTAAAATTAAGGCTATCAATAGTTAATAAACAGAGATGCATCATGCACTATAAAAGCTTCAGGTCTCAATCGCCAGATTACTAGCACACATCCTCGACTTAATGACCTCTCAGAAGAATGTAGCTTGTTTATGGCAACAATCATCACAAGCATCCTTTTACTTCAAATGTGGCATGCATAACACAACTGTTCATGATGACATGATTTCAAAGATCCTAGATACGTACCCCAAGTTTCATTTAATTTTAACTTATTTTTCACTTCTGGAGAACTTTTAAGGAGAGACAAGATTAGTAAACAAACAAATCCAAGCTTGATAATATGCTTCCATACATCAGTTTCCTAGTTTATTATATAGCTTATGAATTTCTGAAGTCCTTTAAAACTTGCCCTAAACTGTCTATATCAACTCACCATCAGGATTTAGTTTAGATGGACTAACAAATATTCAATCTGTGAAATTTCAAGGTGAACAATGCCTTAAACTCAGAAGTAATTTTTAATATATTGAGCTGCAACATAGCATTTGGTTCTTAACTATTTGAATGGTTCAAAGAAAAATCAAAGTGCATTTTACTTTCTTAGAACTAGTTGACTTACTCTCTGTTCATACTCTCTATGACTGTATAAAGCTTCATTTCGATTTTTGTATGCTAGGGCAACAGATTTTTCAGCTATAGCAATTGTGTAAGTTCAGAGAGTTAAATATGCTCTGTTTCCACTGAGAAACAAAAAAAAAACAAATTCTGACTGATCAATTGAAGAATTATGATAGATTAACCACCAGAAAAGATTCTTAATCCGTTGTTGTGGTCTTCTAGGATTTTACTTTTGAAATATTTGACCTTTGCAACATTTTTTATTATGATTGGATTTTCAGCATCCTCAATTTACAGGACAGAGCAAAAGAAGGAAAAAAAATGGCTTCTTAATTAATATTAGTTATATCAAAGACAAACACCAAATGCATGTAAGTGTACAAAGATCATTTTAATGATCAAATGAAACTTGAATAACCTGAAATGATCGTTTTGCAGCATGAGAAACTTCATATACTGAATCAAATTGAGAAAACCACCACGGCCCTATCAGAAGCTTTAGATGTGGAGCCAAGTCTCTTCTGAAATGGAAACAGGAAAGGATGAATAAAATACACTCACTCAAAATAACATTGAAAAGCCGCTGACTTGCATAAACATTTAGTCTTACACAAAATTAATAGGAAAACCAACTTTCAGGATTAGTTAAGTTATTTCATGGTTTGATCAGAAACCAGTGTTTGCAAAAAAGAGCAGTAATTAAATGAGTCAAGTTACTTTCTCTAGAAATCATCTGTACGACTAAGATAATAAGTAAAATATAGGATCCAATCAAGTCAGTACCATACCCTGAACACGTTGCAGACTTTCCATTCCACTGATTAAATTTCTAGCATTTCAAAGTGAATATAGGGAGAAATGCAGTGATTGAAAATATTCTATATTTCAGAAACTCTTTTAAATGAAAAACAAATAGGGTTTAGCGTATTTCATTACACTTAAGCTACAGTCGTCCTTTGGCATTTCTGGAACTTTGGCATTGTTACTTAAAAGTAAAAATAAGTTTTCAGCTTCTAATTCTAATGTGAGAAAACTCGCAACAAACAGCATTAAGACCAACCATTAACTGTTCTGGTGACAGTGAAATCATAAAAGTAGAATACTCCAAATTAAATCGATTAAACACAAACCCCACAGTAGTCACAAGATTAGTCATGGTTTCATGAGTTGCTCGCCGAACTTCTCTGTTGTAGTCCAGCAGCAGCTTCTTGTACTCAAATGCCTGTGCCAAAAGTGAATTGCATGAAACTTTGAATCAAGGTTGTGATCATCACATAGAATGCAGTTCCGCTCCTTCCACAAGGAGCAGCACTAGTGGCAGTGAAAATTCAAACAGAAGATGAAACTTTATTGCAGATTATTAACCAAGACATGAATACAATGAACATGAGCATACCCATTGAGGAATGATGATTACTATTTCCTTTGCAGTTTTCTCTTTGATAAGTTGAGTAAGTGATCCCAAAGCTTTAAGCTGTGAAAAAAGCAGAAATATTGAGTTAGTTCAAGTATAATGCAGACACTTTTCACTACTGAATTTGTAATTCAAATTAACGACAACCAGGCATTCATTCATCTCACCATAACTTTAATACACAGCCACACAACTAATCTTAAATAAAATATGCTAACATGATAGAATAATCAAATGCAAGCACTATAAAGTGAGTTGAACTTTCACAAGAGAAGCATAGAACATCACATGCACAAACTTCATCCTCCATAGTTGAACCAATTACCATCCCTTGTTTACACTGGCTAAAATTGGAAATATGTTCTCATCTCTAGACAAAAAGCATCTCAAAGAACGTCTAAAGTTCAACCAAAGATACATATAGCAAACTTTTCCACCAGGGCGAATTGAGATACGAAAACTCCATAAAAAGTCCAAATACATGTGAAATTAAGCCTTACCTTGGTGGTGGGATCTTTTCGTGAAAGCCGTTTCAAATGCAGTGCCAACTCACCGTCAATATCCTGCTTCACATATCATCTAAACACATCAGTATCAATAAAATCTTCATAAAGGAGATTCTCATCTTCTTAACAATAGAAACAGAATTAAAACTGACCAAAACAGGAGAGGCATCAGGCGTCGATGATGCGAGTGAAGAGTCCACACGCGAACTTCCCACGTAGCCTCCGAAACCCACCGCCGTAGCACCCGAGGGCAGCATCGAAGCAGCCATGCTACAATTGTTATTGTCAATTTTACATACAAACAATTGATTGGGGATTCAAAAAATTCAGAACTGAAACGAAAAAGGGGGGAAAAGGTGAAGAACCTGCTGCTAGAGGGGCGAGACTTGGTTCTTGCAGCATCTCCCTTGGGTCTCCCCATTCTTCTTCAGCTCCAAGCAGAGGTGTTCCAAACCGAAGACGACTGGCTTAACCACGCTTATTTATAGCTGATTCTGCAAATGACAAGCTTGCCCTTTCTTTAGCCGAGCCAAGCCGCAATTTGGACCGGCTCAACACTCATGCTTAGGGACGTCGGTTTTACTCGTAGGGTAAGGTTACCCGCAGGGAATCATCTGAAGTTTAGGGTAATGGATAGGGTACTACCCATGACCACTAAAATATGTTAGGGTAAGGGCCTAAGGGGTATAGGTTTAACATTTTAACTATTTGATGTAGTTAACATTATATATATATATATATATATATATATATATATATATATATATATACTTATATGTAGTTCATATAATATACTACTATTTGATTATTTTGTTGTTTTTATCATTTTTTATTGTGGAAAATATTGAATCGGTGGTCATATTAAAACATTACTAGTAGTATACCCGCGCGATGCATGGTTTATTATGTATTATGACAATATATACGATTTGCAATAATATATTGAAGTTGTCATATTAAAAGGTTATTCATGGTATCTTATTATTTCGAAATTTATAAAATCCATATTTTTTTATTGATAACATCAATATTCAACAATTAAATATGAAAATAAAATTGAACATAATACAATAATAGTTTTGTGTTTGTGTTTAATTTATGAATAATTAAGAAGTGATTAATAATTATACTTACTATATGTTTTGTTTATATTTTCGTTCATTTATATCTTATAATTATTTTCAAAATTTATAAATAATTTTTTGCATTCTTTTTTAGATGGATTTGTTCAAAAAGCATTATATTTATTCAAAAAAAATTAGTTTATATTTATAAATTTAGGTTTCAAATTAATTTTAAATTTTAAAACAATATTTCTTAGATTTTTTAAACCATTTTTCAGATTTTTTTTGGAACATATTATAGTTTTTTTAAAACAATTTTTAGATTGATTATATCTATTTATTTGAAATAATTTTGAATAAATTTTATCAAATATTTTTATTATTTGTATTTAAAAAATTTTATTCAATTTATTGATTTTCGTATCTTACACAATTAATATTACATATATATTTGAATTAATTTTTAAATTTTATTTCCTGATTTAAGTTTGTTAGACTTATTCTCACAACCTTATAATAATAATAATAATAATAATAATAATAATAATAATAATTATTATTATTATTATTATTATTATTATTATTATTATTATTAATTTCAGATTTATTATTATTTTAATATTTTTAAAATAGTTTCAAACTTTTAAACATTTTACAACCCTTCATAAAATAAATTTAGATTTTAAAACTATTTTTCACATTTATATATTAAAATTATAAACTAATTTTCAAAATTTTTAATTTTTACAATGTTTAAATTTAATTATTTTCAAATTTTAATTATATCATTAAAATATAATCATATCATTTAAAATAGCTTCTTTTGTTTTATCTCTACTCCTATATATAAATTATAAGATAGCTTATTGTGTAAGATATATGTGAAGTTTATTCTATAAGACACTTAAAAGTTATTTGGTTTTTTTTTTTTTCTATTGGTTGATAGTTTGGGAGGGAAAATGGCAAATGTGAAATTATTACCAACTTCTTTATTTTTATATATAGATAGATATTATTGATCGTGGTATATGTTTTTTTTTTTCAAATAATATTTTGAATTTTTATATGAATTTTTTTTTTGTTAATGTTGTTAGTGGTTAGTTCGTGAATATTGATAAAATGCATTTTATTTGTGTGAAAATGTTTAGTTTAATGAATTTGGAGAAGTCAATCGAATATATTAATTTATAGCGTAATTTTATGTAAATAGATGCCCGTTTAGGCGTACTCGTATCCTACCCTACCTGTTTACATCCATACTCATGCTCCATTTTTTTTTTTTTGGGCCTCAAATTTTTCAATAGCCCGATGGGCTTAATTAATTTGATTTTCTGGGTTAATAACCCAAGTTGATACCATTAAGGGCTCGTTTGGTTTGGAGGATGGATTTGTCACATATTGTTTAAAAATATAATAATTTACTGTTCATCAATGACAAAAAAATGTGTTATTTAAGGTGTTTTGTATGTCGGTTTAGGTTAGATTTGAGTTAAATTTTGTATTTGGTTTGAATGGTTAGATATTTTTTAAATTGGGTTAGCTTATAATCATTTGCTTGGTTTGTAGGTTAGTTAAGTTAAAAATGTGAAATGCCCAAAATACCCCTCATTAGAGTTTCCTTTCTTTTCTTAATTCAAATTTAATATATATAATTTAATATCCCAAAATTTAATATATTAAAGATTAAAAAAATAATTTCATATATATATAATTTAATATCCCAAAATTTAATTATATATATATTAAAATATTAAAAAATAATTTAATATATATATATAATTTAATATCCGAAAATTTAATTATATATATATATATATTAAAAGATTAAATAATAATTGAATATATATATATATAATTTAATATCCCAAAATTTAATTATATATATATATATTAAAAGATTAAAAACTAATTTTATATATAATTGAATATCCCAAAATTTAATTATATATATTAAAAGATTAAAAAATAATTTAATATATATATAACTTAATATCCGAAAATTTAATTATATATATATTAAAAGATTAAAAAATAATTTAATATTTGAAAATTTAATAATTTAAAAGATTAAAAAATAATTATATATATATATATATAATTTAATATCAGAAAATTTAAATTCTTAAAAGTGAGGGCATTTTTGGCAATTCATAAAAGTTACTATTGAGCCAAAAATAAACCCACCACAAATGGTGGGTTTATAAACCCACCCCTTATCAAGTATAAACCCATGTTTATGTTCGGGCCCAAATTATAAATCCACCATCAAACCCCCAAACCAAACGGGAGTTTAGGTTGATTAGTAATTCGAAACCAATCTAAACCCCCAATCCAAACGAATCCTAAGGGGCATGAAGGGATGGATTTTGATTCCACTTTGAAAAATGATTTTTTTTTTTTGTAGTGAAAATATGTTCTTTTTATATGTATTCTTGTTCTTATATTTTTTATTTAAATTTTTTTATTTATAAAAATATCCATCTTATATCGTAAAAATATACGCCATGCTTTATAAAGTTCAACTCCATTTTCTTGGAGTGAGTTTTATGTAAAACTATTTTATTGATCTAGTTATATAAGATATGTCAATCTATAATCCACATTTCAAAATTTATATGTGAATAATAAAAATATCTCACAATAATTATATAAGACTCATAAATTTTTGTGATTTTTTAATGTTAAAAAATCTTGCCCATTGTTTTTATCAAATCTTGCCCATTGTTTGTAGAGAAGAATCATAGGTTTGTCCTTGCCACCGGGGCCCACCCACTCATGTTGCATTTAACTCTTTTTTTTTTTCTTTTTCTTGTATGCATGAAATCATGAATGTTGGCTTTCACACTAATTTATGATATGGTCAAGTTAGAAGATATATATGCTCGAATTTAAATATTAGTTTATTAAGTCATGTAGTTACAAGTTGTTTGTGAATTTCCTTTTAATGTGTAAAAGATTAAAATTTGAGTTTATTAAAATTTCCGTTAAATGTATAAGACTAACAAATACAGTAGAAACTATTAATACAATTAATTTTATGAGAATAGTTCGGATTCAAAATAAAAATATATATATTTTATTCGATTGAAAATATAAATAAGATAAAATCGGATGAATGATGAGGAGTGTTAATTGAAATGATGGGGATGGAATATGACATGTGGAAGCCACATTATAATACGTTAATTTAACATGTACTGATGGACATGTCAATACCAATTTGGATTTGCCAACTTTCTAATATTTTATTTTAAGAAAAATATTCATATATTGCCAACATTTAAAAAAAATAAAAATCCAAATGCATGCCAACGGAAAATAAATTAGGACGGAAATTATCAAATGCCCACTACAATCGCATGTTATGAAGTGTCAAGATCACATTTGTAGATTTAAAAAGAGTAGTGATAACTTTTTCATTGAGATCTAGATAAATTAAATAATGTGCATTTAATCATTTTCATAGATTAAGGCAACATAAAAATTAGAGTGAAAATCCAACCCGATCCACCAGACTGGCTTTTGACTTTGGACTCATCCCACAACCATTTGATCAAAGTTTAAACCAACCTAAAAACCATCTCGATAAATCATCGAAAACGTTATATAAAAATGACAAATGAATAAATACCAATTTATAATGTGTCTGTAACACAAAAGGCAGGTATAGTAATTTAAGCATCATTTTATAGAAATAATAATAATGGAATGTAAATAGAGTTTACAGAAATGTATGGTGAATAAGAAGATGATAATGTAGATAGGAGACAACGAGGTGATGTCTCACCATCTCAGAGCAAATGCTTTATACATTATAACATCATTCATTCTGCTAATTCACATCCTCTTCACTCTTCCATCTTCTTCATTTCACTTCCCTTATATTTTTGACAATGTATAGTCCATCACATCAACAAGATAATCTACACGAAAACCATGATACGATCCAAGGTTAACCCCTAAAAAATGCTCAAACAATCAAGAAACACAAACCAGTTTTGATGTAGATCCCACTAGTGAGTTGGTTATTCATGGAACTCAACCTGCTGGTGTGGCAACAGAGGTGGCAATTTCAAACCAGTCAAGGTTAGATATTGGGCCCTATAAGTATGGCTCGACACAGCTTGGCTCCATCCCCTGGCTCGCTGGGTCCGGATCAGGCCAAGTGACCCGGTTTGCCACTTCCATGGGGCTAGCTAGCTCTACCACCAGATCTCCTTAAGAAGACCTACTACTATTGGGATCTACATAATATGTGTGTGTGTGTAAAGAGAGAGAGAGAGGAAGCGAACCAGCATCGTCCATGGTGAAGCAGAGGGGTGGAGTGATTCTGAACACATTGCCGAAGAACCCTCCTTTTCCTATCAATACTCCCATTTCTGAATAGACACAACACTTAAATCACTAAGAATTTGGGCAAAACAAATAGGGACCAAACATTGATAAGGGAAAAAGAAAGGCACCTTTCATCTGTTCCATTACATGAAGTGTCTCAACATTGGCAGGGGTTTTCAGCTGGCGATCTGTCACAAGTTCGATTCCGAGCATCAAACCTCTTCCCCTCACATCACCAATAACTGCACAACGACACCATAAGATCCAATCAAGATTTGTATTTTCAAAGCTTAGTAACTGCGATTTAGAGACAAGGCGTACATACTCTCATATTTGTCCTTTAAAGAAGTGAGACGTTGCTTCAAGTATGTCCCAACAGTGAAAGCATTCTGCTGAAGGTTTTCCTTTTCTATCACTTTAAGAACCGCATGCCCCGCAGCAGTGCACACGGGATTGCCACCAAAGGTATTAAAATAGCTTCGATGAGTCAGGACCTTCGCAATCTCAGGGGTGGTAACCACCGCCCCGAGTGGTATTCCATTTCCAATTCCCTGAAAACAAAAAATGGAATTGAATATCTATCGGATAATGGAGAATTACATACTTTACTTGATAGAAAAATGGTAAACGACTGAAGGGTGAAACTACCTTAGCCATGGTTACAATATCAGGCACGACACCATGGGCCTCGAATCCCCAAAAATGGCTCCCCGTACGAGCAAAGCCAGATTGAACCTCATCAGCAATGCAAAGGCCACCTGCCTTTCTTATAGTCCTATAGACTGCTGGAAGATATCCAGGAGCCAATTCCATAATCCCACCAACTCCCTGTAAAGATTGCGGTCAATTGACATAATAAATCGGAAAAGAATGTCACATAGCAATTGAGTAATTACGAGCACCAAATTGTGTGCATTTGATCAAATAACAACCTGTATGGCTTCAGAAATGAAGGCAGCAACACGTCCAGATGTTCCATAAGTAACTATTTCATCAACATCTTTGGCATACTTCAATCCATCGGATCCAAAGGCACCTCTGTACTGGTCAGGGTTCAATGCATGGTGGACTCCAGTCTGTTCCAAAAGGAAACCAAACAAGATCAATAAGTAAGTTTTGGCTTGACTAAAATTTCTTGAATTCTGAAAGATGAAATAATTTTGCAGGACCAAGATTATTAGAAACAAATTCAACACAAAATGACAATAGCTTTATTCTAGAAACTCATTTCTGCCAACAGCCCAACAACACTGCTTGTTTTCACTTTGTTTACCAATAGTGATAAACAAGAATCAGTATCATTCGCTAGTTAATAGAATCATCATCAAATATACTCTACACAGTCAGTGCCACGAAGGTCGCCAATCAAGAATACTCATAAATTGTACTTTGTAACACGATTATATCCTCAAACGAGGTCTATAACAAAATGTAAAACTAATTTCTAATTCCAATTCTTGACCCTTGATTAAACAACACAAGATCAAACAATTCTAACACAAAAACAATCAAGATGCATCTCGAACTCCTTTAACACGAAATACACATGCTAACAGTGACAAGATTTGCCATGAGACTCGGATAAGGGCATGCTCACCTGGACAACATTGAATTTGTAGCTACTTTGAGCAGTTGCACCCATTGTCCCAGCTGCATTACCATGATACCCGTTCCTAATCGAAATCACATCATGACAACCCGTGTACAATCGCGCCATCATCAAAGCCAATTCATTTGCCTCTGTCCCGGAGTTTGTGAAGAAAACAACCTAATACCAAACAAAGCACAACACTCAAGTTAACTTAGCAAGGCTAGGTCCTAATCACTACCTCCAAGCAACTAAAGAAAACACAGATATGGATCAATTGATGTGTTCTATGAACAACAAAGAATCAACCCCTAAAGAACACACAAAATAAGAAAATCCACAAAGAAACAGCAAAACTATATCCCTATTGAATTTCGGGGTATAAACCTTGAGATCACCAGGAAACTTGGAAGCGAGAGCCTCAGCAAAATCCGCAATAGCAGGGTTCAAATACAGAATGGTGGAATGCTGCAAACGCTTAGTCTGATTAACAATAGCCTCTACCACATCAGGGTGGCAGTGGCCACAACCAACGGTGGCGATGCCCCCAAACGCATCCAAATATCTCCGACCCTTCTCGTCGAACAGATACTGCATCTTCCCATCCACCAAACACAGCTTCAAAAACACACACAGTAAAAAAAATCCATCACCATCCATTAAAACAAAACACCTAAAAAATTTTTTTAAAAAAAATACGGTGTTCATCTCACTGGTTGCTTGAAGAAATGGAAGACGGCGGGATTGAGGAACTGGCGGCGCTTGGCGAGGATCTCTTCGGCGGAGGGGCCGGTGTATGGCGGAGGAGTGTAGTCGAAGGGGGGCATAATGGGAAAAGGGGGCTCATTTTCCTGAAGGGATTGGGAGAGAGTGGATTTGGAAGCGGTAGCAGAGCGAGGAAGACGAGAAGCGGATGCCGAAAATGCCCTTGGGAGGATTCGATGCACCATCTTCATCTTCATCGCAGAGAAGAAAGGTGGAGAAAATGAAAGACAGTGAGGTATGGTTGGTGAAGATGAAAAAGACGGTGTTCGGTGTTCTTATATAGTATACTGTCGCCACGCATCTTTCGCTCTCTCATTTTGCATTCAATCATATCTATAATCTATCTCTACTATCCTATTTTAAAGAGATTATATTTTATATACATCTTCTTTTTTTTTTTTAAGGAAATAAATTAGAATTATATACAAGTATACAGCCTCCTATTTCTTGTAAGGCAAATGATCCGTGTGACAGATCGGATCGAGTTAGATATAAAAAGTTGTGTAATGTATTATATATATTAGAAAATATTTTTCTATTGTAAGATGTTTTTTTTAGGTTGAGTGAAACTATAAGAAAATATATTAGGTAATAATTTTTAATATATTAGGTTATATTTTTGTATTATTAGAATTAGGATACATGTTCTCAATTGGGTTCGTCAAGTTTTCTAAAAACACGCGGATCCTTACTTCTCTTCTCCCTTGCAAGCGAGTGTTGTAACATGTAATATTTTTTGTATGTATTAGATAATATCGTTGATTTCATTTTTGATCTTATATGTAAGGTCTTTTCCATTTTTTTACAATAAAAAATAATTTAATATATATATATATATAATTTAATATCCCAAAATTTAATTATATATATATATATTAAAAGATTAAAAAATAATTATATATATATATAATTTGATATCCGAAAATTTAATTATATATATATTAAAAGATTAAAAAATAATTTAATATATATAATTTAATATCCGAAAATTTAATAATTTAAAATATTAAAAAATAATTATATATATATATATATAATTTAATATCCGAAAATTTAAATTCATAAAAGTGAGGGCATTTTTGGCAATTCATAAAAGTTACTATTGAGCCAAAAATAAACCCACCCCTTATCAAGTATAAACCCATGTTTATGTCCGGGCCCAAATTATAAATCCACCATCAAACCTTCAAACCAAATGGGGGGTTTAGGTTGGTTAGTAATTCGAAACCAACCTAAACCCTCAATCCAAACGAGCCCTGGGGGGATGGCCTATCATGAAGGGATGGATTTTGATTCCACTTTGAAAAATGATTTTTTGGTAGTGAAAATATGTTCTTTTTATATGTATTCTTGTTCTTATATTTTTTATTTAAATTTTTGTATTTATAAAAATATCCATCCTATATCGTAAAAATTTACGTCATGCTTTATAAAGTTTAACTCCATTTTCTTGAAGTGAGTTTTATGTAAAACTGTTTTATTAATCTAGTTATATAAGATATGTCAATCTATAATCACACTTTAAAATTTATATGTGAATAATAAAATCATCTCACAATAATTATATAAGACTCATATAAATTTTTGTGATTTTTTAATGTTAAAAAATCTTGCCCGTTGTTTTGTTTTTTTTTTAATCAAATCTTGCCCATTGTTTGTAGAGAAGAATCATAGGTTTGTCCTTGCCACCGGGGCCCACCCACTCATGTTGCATTTAACTCTTTTTTTTTTCTTTTTCTTGTATGCATGAAATCATGAATGTTGGCTTTCACACTAATTTATGATATGGTCAAGTTAGAAGATATATATGCTCGAATTTAAATATTAGTTTATTAAGTCAAGTAGTTACAAGTTGTTTGTGAATTTCTTTTTAATGTGTAAAAGATTAAAATTTGAGTTTATTAAAATTTCCGTTAAATGTATAAGACTAACAAATACAATAGAAACTATTAATACAATTAATTTTATGAGAATAGTTCGGATTCAAAATAAAAATAAAAATATTTTATTCGATTGAAAATATAAATAAGATAAAATCGGATGAATGATGAGGAGTGTTAATTGAAATGATGGGGATGGAATATGACATGTGGAAGCCACATTATAATACGTTAATTTAACATGTACTGATGGACATGTCAATACCAATTTGGATTTGCCAACTTTCTAATATTTTATTTTAAGAAAAATATTCATATATTGCCAACATTTAAAAAAAAAAAAATCCAAATGCATGCCTACGGAAAATAAATTAGGACGGAAATTATCAAATGCCCACTACAATCGCATGTTATGAAGTGTCAAGATCACATTTGTAGATTTAAAAAGAGTAGTGATAACTTTTTCATTGAGATCTAGGTAAATTAAATAATGTGCATTTAATCATTTTCATAGATTAAGGCAACATAAAAAATTTGAGTGAAAATCCTCTATATTTCAATTTTTTTAAAATTTCAATCTAATTTTTTAATTTTAGTCCTGTATGGTTTAATTTTTTTCTAATTTCAGTCAAATTTTGGTAGGAATTTCCAAAATTACCGACCTAACGTGGATTTTCCGACGGTTATCCGATCAAAATTGGATTGGAATTTGAAAAAATTGAAATATATTAGACCAAAATTGGAAAAGTTAACTGAAATTGGAAAAATTGAAATATATATAACCAAAATTGAAAAACGTATATTTCGTTGTTCAAAAATGGAAAGAGTTTTACATATAGGACAAAATTGAAATTATACCTAGATAATATTTTCCTATACATCATTATATGATATGATATGTTTGCATTACACACTACATAATATAATAGAAAACTATTACATAATATATAAAAAAAATTATATAATACACATAAAAGTATTATATAATTTCTTATGTCCAACCAGATCTGCTCTCATCTTATGAAATGAGATCGATCTTACGCATGACTTATTCACTCTTTTTTTCAAAGAAAGATATTAAATTTTATATTAATGTGTGTGCATAAATAATTTTCATACATATATATATTTATATATGAAAACTCATATAAAATACATGATTTTATATTATTTCTGAGAATTAAAATAATTACATTTAATGGATTGAAATTGAATAAAGGGTTTTATATATATATATATATATATATATATATATATATATATATATAGCAAATCATGTACGGGATTCGATCAAATGATTTATTTATTAGAATTTGAATTTTACCAGACGATTAATTTATTGACATTTTTAATTTACTAATTTTAATTATATTCTCTTCAATTTCTCTAATTTTCCATGTTTTATCTTAAAAATTCCACATTGTCTCTCCAAAATTTTCCATTGTCTCATCATTTTCCAATCTTCAATCCAATTTATCACAAACAAAACTTAATAGGAGGTACCTTATGTGTTAATTTTGGAAACATTGGGTTTCAATCTTCACGTCGCAAAAATATGAATATTAAAGTTGAAATAAATATATAATTTAAGTACCAAAATTATAATTTGATCTTTACATGAAAAAAAATATACATCCAAATTCTCATTTAAAATAACAAAATTTAAAATCTCATGGAAAACAACCAATAGTTTTATCTTTAATTGAAAACATGTTGTGTCGCAATCATAATTTTTTTTACTAATACTCAAGTATTAATAAAACTTGCTAGCTCACATAAATCAAGTGCTTGCAATTACCAAATAAAGGCTTTCTTTGGGTATAGGTACATTTGACATTACTATATACTACACTTATCTATAATTAAAGTCTTTATTCAAATAATAGAGTAGAAAAATAAATGGACTACACACACATATAATATATATATATATATATATATATATATATATATATATATATATATATATATATATATATAGGTTAGAGCTACACAGGGACGAGGGGTCATTGGGACAACTTAAATATCAAAATTTAAGGGTTAAATAATATCTTGTATATATTAGGTTAAAATTTGAAGAGAAGCATTGGTGTGCTCATGGTCATATGGTACTTGACTCGAATCCTATGTTTGTTTTGTATTTAGAGTGACTTTTGCATGTCTGAATTTAGGTTTTATAAGGATTTTGTAAACATGGATTTTGATTTGGGTGAGACTAAAAACATTCCATCTTTTTTTAAGAACACCCCAATTTGCATATGTAGGGTGTTCAATTTTTAAATTTTATAATTTGTAGGGTGCTTAAAAAAAAAAGGGTGGGGTGCCTTTAGTCCCATCCTATGAAAATTTTATAAAGAATGATTATAGTTACATGTTATTTTCACGTTGGAAATTGTAGAATTAGGTATTATTTATTGGGAATTGTAGAAAAAGTAAATGGTTTTATTGGAATTGTTAAAAGGTAGAAAAAATAGTGTTGGATTGTAAAATGTAAAAAAATGTTTACTATATAAATATATTCTTTAGTAAGTGTGTAACAAGGTGATATACAAAATGATACTAGGAAGTTGACAATTAACTAGATACTCTAATTTTTCAAATTTACTTATCTTCCTTTTCCATCAAAATTTAATTACTAGTGCAGTTTATTGAAAAATATCACAATTTCATAAGTTTTCATGTCCATATCAAAAGGATGACAATAATACATAGTAAGTCTCGCACTTTGGGAAATTGATGTGTGATTAGGTGATGTGACAGATATTGATTAATGATAAGAAACAGAGGTACAGATTATTTTATTACTGAAAGCCACGTGTTCTGTTTGTCTGCCAAACCTTATCTCCACCTAATTTTTGTTGTCTCTATTCAATTTATTGGATTCTCAGGAAATAGGAAAGTGTTTACAAGAGATCATGATTACATCCAATTTTTTTTTTCTTTTTTCTTTTTTAAAGAAAAGATTGTAAGACGCAACCCAAGCCGAAGATGAGTTACGGTGAAATATTTATTTATCTCTCATTTATATATATATATATATATATATATAATATACGATTCTATCAAGTTCTAACTTTTCTTGTCTTTATTATTAATGACATCTATTCAACCTTTGAAATATTTGTTTTCTTATTATTTATTTATTTATTACATATTAATTATTTTTTTATTATTAAAATGTGTAATAATAGATAACAAATATTTTGTACTTTAAATTTGTAACTATAATAGTTCGAATATAAAATTTATAATAGAAAATGATAGAAATTAGGCAAGAAGAAAGGCAACTTTAGATCGTGGGAAAAGATAAATCTTTAACTTTACTTTAAAATATGTTAATAATATTGGATTTTTTTTTAAGGAAAAAAATGAATTTTGATAAAATTATTTTAGTAAGAATTATCTTCAACATCAATAATTTAAATAATATCAAACAAAATTAATTTCACCATTCAAATTGTGACAGGTTTCACAATAAGATTTGATATGAATTGATGATAAAGTTGTAACATTAGATTCGTTGAGACTAATTCTATCCTATATTTAAAATTACCAATAATTAGCGTTTTTTGACATTTTTCAAATTATCTCACATATCACATATTTTGTGATTTATGATATTACCCACGTAAATAAGATTATCAATTACCAACTAATGTCATTCCTTCTCTCTTTTCTCTCGTAGAGTTATTAATGTTTATAAATTATAGAGTCAATTATGTTACAAACTTTAACCTTTTTTTCAATTACATAATGATTATTTATCCATAATATTATAAATCACCATCTTCAAATTTGCTACAATTCAATTTATAATTGGGTTCATTTGGTTTTTTATTATTTATGTGGAGCCTAGATTTTGACCATCACCATTGATTAATGTGCCTCTAAACTATCCATCAAATGAAATGACCATCAATTTGTCCAACAAATAACATCACCAGTTGTCAAAAAATTAAATATCATCCTAAAAAATTAAATAAGAAACATCATATATGGGTTTTGCATTTGTTACACGATCCAAAATGTGAGGATATTTTTTAAATTTCGAATTCCACATTAATAACTGAGATCCAAATAACCGAATCATGAATCGAATTGTCGCGAAAATGAAGGTGTATCAATATATCTAATGGTGTTAAAACTGAAAAATCATATTACAACTGAAAAAAGAGTGAAGGTGATAATTTATCATTCAATTAACCACACATTATATTATTAAGATACTTTCAGATCTAGCATGTAATAAATCACTGTATATAAATTTGTCGTTTACATACATTTGAATAATTTTAATAAAAGATGCAGATGCCAACTTATTATAATGTTAGTATATTTAACTTGAGTAAAATTCAAAATTGGATTTTAATAAACATTCGGTATGACTATATCGTATACGAGTTTATAACTTACAAATTTGACAAATTCCAAAATCAGTAAGATTTGTTGGAATATTGTTTACTTTTTTGCCTTGAAAATGCATCTTTTGGCTTTTTTTTAAAAAACTTTCTTTATTTTCAGTTTGTGTATCTAGTCGTGCATGTATCAAAATCAACTTACAAATTTTCATTTGATAGGATAATATGCAAAAATTCATACAACAAAATATAACAATTCTTAAAAAAACAGTCAAACCATGTATAGTTGGCATGTAATCCTATCTAATATTTTTAACACCTTTTACATCAACTTATATTTTCAAATAGTCGGTCTTTAAGTATTTATAAAAGAATTCAAGAGCATTTAGCTTCAAATAATACTTTTTTGAAGCTATTATTAAATTCACATCCACCCCATTATTAATGTTATAAATATCTGGAAATCTGATTAACGGCCCAAAAAATGTTAAGTATGATTGAAAACAAAAGCCCATAAAGACAATTGGTTTAGGTCAACATTACTCGTCACGTATGCAACCTGATCGAAAAATAAAAATATTTCATGTTTGGACTTGCATGCCTACTTTCAACTTCTTTTTCAAAATTAGATCCTATTCTATTATTGAGAAGGTCAAATTATTAGGGGCTGACACTTGTTTCCCCGGGCAGCGCGTGCCCAACCCAACCGCCCTCATTCATCCACTTATATTTAATGTTTTTTAAAATATTTTTTCTTAAACCTGAATTCTCTCTTTTCTTCTCTTTTCTCCTCATTAACGCTGAGCGTACTTTTTTTTTTTCTTTTTCTTTTTCTTCTTCTTTCTTCTTCTTTCTTCTCCTCCTTATGTTTTCTTTTCTATTTTTTTTTTAAATTATAATTTGTGTTAGTAGATTGGAAAGTAATGATATATTTCTTAATGAAATTTTGGGTGAATTCTAATCGATTGAAAATTATTTTTTTGAAATTGTGTTAAATTCGACTAATTATGTAGATAATTTAGGTTGTGGAATGAAGAAATTTTTTAATTTTGATGGATAAGAGAAATAAGATCAAACGTGTGTGTATATATATATATATATATATATATATATATATATATGAAATTCTTACATTCTTTGTTTTGCTAATAAATGACACTCACTTCTTGTTAGAGTTATGATGTGATGTTCTTTCATTGCATTGATATGTTAATAACTCTGTTTCTTGATGAGATTGTTGTTTCATTTTCATGAAATTAGTTACAGAAAATCCGAGGAAGAAGATGATGAAAATTTGCATTTGAAATCTTATGATTTTAAGTTTACAGTCTACAGTACACCGATGCATTAACAGTATACAAGTGATACCTTAAGAGTGTGCAACTAATATCCAACTAATACCTTGAGAGTAAATAAATAATACCTTACATTATTAACATTAATTCCTTAAAAGTAAATATGTAATATCTTATATTATAAACATTAATACTCTAAAAATAAATATGTAATACCTTAAGAATATACAACTGATACCTTTATTGAAAATCTTAAAATTTCAAATGTTTCGTCATCTTCCTCCTCAAAATTTCTATAAATCACTATTTCACGATCATTTTCGTGAAATTTTCTGTAAATCATGATTTCATAGTATTTGAAATAATTAATTTTTAATGTTTTAAAATTATTATAATGAATTGTGAGTTGAAATCAACTAGGTAAATTTGTGAAAATAACAAATTGAAAGAAAAGAAATTATAAAGGAAAATGATAGAGAAAAAGAGATTAAGAGAGGAAGAAGCAGTAGCATACACAACGGAGGAAGGGAAAATAGAAAAACCAAAATAAGAAGAAAAGAGGAAAAGAAAAAGGGAGGGGGCATGATTTTGCCCCTAGGACATACAAGTTTTGCCAATTATTATACTTTCGTTTGCATCTGAATTGAGTAAGAATTATTAAATAAGGCAAATTATAATAAAGTCACTTTTATCTTGATTGAGTTACTTTAAACTTAAAAAAGAAAAAAAAAGGGGTAAATATACTTTTATTCCAAAACGTGAATGTTATCATACTTTTATTTTCATTCCACAAACTTTGTGGTTTAAATAATATTTCGTCTATATATATTTTACGGATTTTCATGATGATTAAAATTCAAATTTAAATCAAACAAATTTTTTTATTCTTTATTATTCCTTTCATTCCATTTCTCCTAACTCATTAAAAAAAAACATTTATTCAATACATTAGAAAAGTGATCATTACAATAAAGTCGGGAAAATTTTAGATAAGTATAGTATCTTTAGTAAATAAAATGGAGCGAAACTACATTAAATTGAATGATTGTTCATTGTGAGTTTGAAAAGTTGAAGATGTGATAACATTTATAAATTGTAAATTGTATTTATAGAGTAAATAAATTAAATAAAAGAAAATATAAAAAGAATATTTGTAGGGTTACATAAGAATTTTCTAAAAAAAATTAAAAAATGATAATTATGTAATATTATTACAAATGAAGGAATATAACATATTTATAAGACATGTGTAATTCCAAAACAAAACATTGAATCTTCTTTATATATATATATATATATATATATATAAATTACCGTAAGAACACATGTCAATTATACAATACTCACATTAAATATAGTTTATTAATATTTCAAATTTTATGTTACTAAAAAAATATTATTAAATAAAATAAAAATGTTAATTAAATTTATTTGACAAATATATGTCAATGAACTTAAATTAAGTTATTTAAATATTTGAAATTTGTTAATTTTAAAAGTTTAGAGAAAAAATATAAATAAAAAAAATAGGTAAAACTAAAATAAAAGTGAGTTAATGAAAAATGATAGTTCAAACTTTTCAAACTTATTTATTCATGAAATTGAATGATTTTGTAACATGTGCTTTGAAATAAATAATAAAATTTATTAGTAAAATTTTGACTTTCATTTTTTTATCATACAATTGAAAATAAAAATTGAGGATTGTTAGAATTATTAAAAATAAAAGGTCAATAAAAAAAAATGTTGGGTGTGCTGAATAATATAATAGGCTAATAATATACATCCTTTTCGATCCTCTACAAATGCAATTCATATTTCGACAATTAAATAATTATTTTTATCATATTATGTTATATTTAATGTTAAATTAGACGACACTTATTACACAAATCATAAACTTAATTTTAATGTATAATTTAAATTTTAAAAAATTTATCAAGTTTGATTTATTTTTTTATAAAATCCCGTGTATTACACGTCCTATGCTAATTATTTATCTAATTTAATGTACAACAGTTCAAAACTCATAAAGAATATATATCAGATTTGGCTGTAAAAGGACATTTTCACAAATCAAATTATAATTTGTGCGTTAGAAGTCGTGAATTGATGACTTTTTAAATTGATTTGTTTTTCCTTAGCGTTTTTATTTACAAAATTCATATAATTTTTTTTCTAATTACTAAATTCAAATATTCTTATTCTCATTTATCTGCACTATGCTCATAAAAAAATAAGTAGAAAATTATTATTTTTACAGTAAATTATAGAATTATAATGTGAATTAATTATAAATATTACATTACATTTTCAAGAATATATTCATGAAAAAAATTTGAATACCAGATATTCTTAAACTTGAGCAATTCAAGTTTAAAATCTTTGAATTTTGGCTCACTTCATGGTTCAAATTATTAATTCTTTCAACATTTGATTAGACGAAAATCTCGGATAGAGCCATCGATAATTAAAACAAAAAAAGGTTTAGTATCTATTTTAACATATATTATTACTTGGGGATAATTGTATTTTGTCATTCTTACAATGCGGGTTTTTTTGTTTATTATTTATTACATTTTACCATGTCAAATAAAATATTTGCAGATTGCTAGTTCCACGTACAACCAGATTAGTTCATTGTGAAGTAGTATAAATTTTCAAGTTTATATGACAAAGTAGAACTGAAAAAAACTATATGATAAAATGCCAAAAAAAACCCCCACATAGTTGATATAAAAAGAAATATAGAATTCAAATTATTTTTTGCCCATCAATCAAATCAAATCATCAAAGTGAAACTTTCACAGTAAAATATAATACACTGTTTGGTGGGAATATATTAGAGTGGAATTAATGTTACAACATCCAAAGTCTGCAAAACAATTCTCACAGAAAAAGATGCTCAAACTGAAATTCAACATAGAATGGGTATCAATTGTAAACCATATACTTGGGAGTTGCACTGAATTTCTGATAGCCCTTGATCACTTTATTGACAGCATCTAGGAAGTCTTTCTCTGTCACTGTTTTCCTCCTAGCATACATTCCGGCCTCGGTGCACACACTCCTTATGTCAGCTCCTGAAAAAGAAGGCCAGTTAACAAAGAATATAACAACTAAAGTGTGTTTAACGCCAATGGCATCGTTTGGCTAGAAAATCATGCTTTATAAATGGCCAGAGGTCAAAGCCTTGAAAGAAGTTCAAACCGAACATCCCTCTCACAAGTGTATGGATTTTGAATATCTGTGTTCTACTTTCTAGATCAGGCAATCCAAACTCCACTTTCCGGTCGAGCCTTCCCGGACGTATCAGGCCTGGATTTTGGTAAAAGATAAACAAGGGAAAGATATTCAAAAACTGCAAACAAATTGCTCAATCAAATGTAACATGCTAATTTGAAAGGTCCAACTTAAACCTGTTGGTTGCCATTAGAACTTAAATGTTTCCACGAGCATCAAATCCATCAAGCTGATTTACGATTTCAAGCATGGTGCGCTGGACCTCATTGTCTCCACCCACCCCATCATCAAACCGTGCACCTTCTATGGCATCCACTTCATCAAAAAATACAATGCATGCCTTCTTAGAGCGAGCCATCTGCCACAAGAATTAATAATAATCATTTAATCCTGTAACAAGAAATTTTGTATTTAAATAAATAAATACAAAAGATTTGCACAAATTGAAATTTCTGAATTAAAAAGGGGTACGATCTCTTGGTTCCCTTGATTCTTCTTTTCGCTTGAATTTGAATTTGAATTGAAAACGTTGATTGGAGGGGTTTAGCACCTTGATCTCGGATCAAACGTCGTTCTTGTGGCTTTCTTCTTTTCTTAAAAACTTTGAAGATCGGGCTTTCTTCTTTTCTTATAAACTTTGAAGATCGGCTTGAAGATTGTTGCAGAACTTGAGTAGCCTTGCAGAACTTGAGTAGCCTCGAAGATCATTGGAGAGGATTTCTTAGCTCTTGAACTCTTCAAATTATTGTATATCTTTTTTTGAATGTTGAATTTGAGACCCTATTTATAGATGTAGAATAGGGAATCCGATAGACTTCAAAATAAGAGTGAAACGATTTGATTGGTCCACCATTATTTGATCATATTCGAAAGTGGAATTTTAATAGCTTTGAAACTCTATTTGATTGGTCCATATTGATTTGATCATATCTGATATCCTTATGATAATTATCAAATTTAATTTGATAATATCTGCAGCATTTTGACATGTGACGACTTCTGATTAGCCAATATAATATGTGTGGAATATCAGTTAATTTGATTATTTAATTTAGGAATTATATTTAATTAATCCCCAAAATAAATATAAATTAATATTCCAATAATAGTTTACACGTGGCACAATATAATTGGAAGTTAAAATTGCGTGTCTACAAATTGCCCCCTTGAGACTTGTTCATGAGCAATAATCATGAAGTGGATAAGTCTCAAAAATATTTACGGAACATGGGAGTTGAAATTTGACCAAGTAGACCTTGTCACACTTTAATCCTTCAAAGTACGGACTTATTATTTTTTAATTTGATTCTCAAATTAATGTCTACTTGGGGATGCAACATGAAAACCCATGTGATTTTTAAATAAAAGAACCGGTCCTTTTACTCACATCCAAATCAATTTAGACAAATGATGGGCTGCAATTTTCAAAGTCAAATCCTGAAAATCCAATCTTGGAATTAAATTGAAAAGATTGAAGCCCATTTCTTTTTATCTTGAATTGTAGGCCCACTGCAAATATTTTAAACCCAATCCTAAGAAGTCCAATCTTGGGACTAAATTGGAAAGATGGAGACCCACAGTTGAGAGAAAATGACTCAATGAATTAAATGAAGCCCATGTCTTCATGCTTGAGAAAATGAAAGAAAAGGCCCATTTATTTGCTTATTCTTTTGGAAGATTTTAACAGTGATGCGCTCCTTCTTCTTTAAGACTTCAACACACACACATATATATATATAGGCAAAAAATTGTATGCCCCAGGGACACGGATCGCCCCCAACCCGCCCCACGCGCGCTGCTATGGTGTGGCCGCGCGCGCCTAATTTTTTCTTCAACTGCCACCTGATTTACTCTTCAGGTATCACACATTTACTCTTCAAGTATCAGTATCACACATTTACTCTTCAGGTATCACACATCTACTCTTACAGCGTGATTGGTATGAATGAATGAGATGGGAATGGAATGGTCATTCCTAAATCTATTTCTAATCCCTTGATTGGTATGTTTTATTGATAAGAATTTTGATTCCATAAGGAATGGTCATTCCCCATAAAATAAGAATAGTGATTCCTTCCCTCCCCCCTGGGTTTACGTATTCCCAATCTGTGAAGAATGAATTTTTTTATTGTTTTGACTAAATTATCCTTACTTATTTTTTAATTATACAATATTATCCTCTACTCCAACAATTATAAAAACATTATCTTCAACCTTTGGCAACCCTAATTAATACGCCAATTCTGAAAACACAACAGAGAGGGAAAAAAATCTTTGGTGGACAAGGAACAAGTAATTCTTCATCTCCTTTGATATAATATTACTTTGCGTTTTCATTCAATATATTGTCGAACTGGAGATTTTGATTTATTGATTGTTACCATTATGCTTTACTTTCATGGATCTATGTTTCAGGAGGTTCGTTTTATGCCTTGTGTTTTTTGATGTTTGTTTCTTCTTAATTTAGTTAATTGATCTGTTTCTTTCGACCTTTATCTTAAAGATGGTTTTTGATTAGTGATGATTTTTTGTTAGCGAAAATATTTATTCTATGGTAGATGAGTAGCTTCTACTTTGGGGGTTATGGGATGACTTGGATTTATATAGGAACTCCTCAGGACACTCTAACTAGTACAAGATGTCATCAAATGGAAGTGACAACAAGCAAATTGAAAAAAAATTAGACAGATGCTAACTGTGAGGTTTGAAAAAATTAGTTTTGAAAAATTCTAACTGTGAGGTTTGATGCTTGTTGTGCTTTTAGTTACCAACCTAAGATAAGTGATGGATACAATCAAACTTGATAATTTTTGAAATATTGCATTTAGGTTGAGGATTTTCCTGGCAATAAGAATTATGTAAACCAGAGTACTATCACCAAGAGCATCCCCATAGTTCAAACACCAATGCTTTTAACTGCAATTTTTTTGGTGTCAAACCCAGATGGAGGAGCAATTAAACAAACCCCCACCCACTCCCTTTCACTTAATGCATCAAACGTGCACTTTTGCCCTTTTTGTTTTGATTTTTTATACCTTTGCTTGTTGACTTGGTTGACCATTTCTGGTTTGTGTGTGTGTTTTAATTCTAATTTGACCATTTGTGTTTTTCTTTTTAAATTCATTTTGTTTGGGTGCTTTTATTTCAGTGTGGTATTAGACCATTTAATCTGACTACTTATAATATTATTGATTGTAATAGTATTGCTAAATATAATAATTTAATTTATTCCACAGATTTATGATCCATTCATGTTAAAGCAGTTATGGCAAGATTAAGCTTGGCAAGGAGAAACAAAAATATTGCAATGTTATTGCTTTGGTTGAACATATTGCAATTCGTGAATTGGTTTATGGATGTTGTTGTTAAAAAAATAGAATATCGTATCAAGTCTATCAGCTTAAGACCACAATATCAATATGACTTTTACGATAGGAGAAAGTATATTAAAAAAATAGTATATGTGAGTGATACTGCATGCAAAAACATAACTAGGATGAATAGGAGAACTTTTGTTCGTTTGTACACTAGACTTGAAGCGACTGGCATAGTATCATCAACAAAAAATATGCTAGTGGACGAACAAGTAGCAATGACTCTGCATATTTTGGCTCATCACCAAAAGCAAAGAACGATAAATATTAATTTTGGACGATCCGGGGAAACAATTAGTAGACATTTTAGACAAGTAATAAATGCTATTGTTACACTTCAAGGAGAATTATTAAAGACACCCGAGCCAGTACCTAATGACTCTACAAACGAGAGATGGAAATGGTTTAAGGTATACCATTTTCTTTATTTTCAAATTTTATTCTATGTAATATCATACTTAATTAAATTTCATGATAGGGCTGTTTAGGAGCTTTGGATGGTACCCATATCAAAGTCCGTGTGCTTAAAGAGGATAAACCTAGATATCAAACCCGAAAAAATGAAATTGCTACTAATGTTTTAGGAGTGTGCTCCTAGGATATGCAGTTTATATATGTTTTACCTGGGTGGGAAGGGTCTGCTGCTGATGGTAGAATATTAAGAGATGCAATTACTAGAAGAAACAGCTTAGTTGTTCCTCGAGGTAAGTTCCATAATTATACTATAAAATAACTAAATAATTCATAAAAATTATTGAAACTAATATGATTGGTAATAATCAAGGATCATATTATCTTGTGGATGCTGGATATACAAATGGTGAAGGATTTCTTGCACCATATAGAGGTCAAAGATATCATTTGAATGATTGGAGTGAAAGATACAACCCTACCACTGCTGAAGAATTTTTTAATATGAAGCATTCCTTTGCTAGAAATGTAATAGAAAGATTGTTTGGTCTATTAAAGACTCGTTGGGGCATTCTAAGAAGTCCGTCATACTATCCAATTAAACTTCAGAATCGCATTATCATGGTATGTTGCTTGCTTCATAACTTTATAAGACAAGAAATGGGTGATTATCAAATGGAAACCGATGACAATATAGAAGATGAAGATGTACACAATAGTGAGAGCAACGAAGAAGAGGAACTTGTTACATCAGTAGAGCCTTCTGATGCATGGACAAATTTTAGAAATGATCTTGTAGTTAACATGTTCAACACTTGGAGAGCACAGAGAAATACTAGATAACAATGTCCATTTATTCTAGAATGAATGATTTGATTATGTCATTTTTTTTCTTTTTATATGGAATTATTGAATAATGCTTACTTTATTTTTTTATTATAATATTTATCGATTGGTTTTTTATAAGTTGTATTTACTCAAATATTCATGCATTTATGATTTTGTGTTATTGAAATTATAATAATATTCCTTTAATCTCATAATATTTAGATGGTCATAATCCTTTATTATATTTTTTTATAAGAATGGATTCTTCAAATCAAGATACAAGAGGTCGTGGTAAGAATAAAAGAAAGTGGAAGTACGATGAAGATGCCAAGCTTATTGAGGCACTTCTTGATATGGTCAATCTTGGATCATATAAAGCTGAAAATGGGTTCAAACCAGGTTATCTTAAATATGTTGAGGAAAAGCTGCTAGTTTCTTTACCTAACTCAGGTTTCAAAGCTAGACCACATATTGAATCAAGAATTAAGACTTTGAAGAAGGATTTTCATGTTGTTTATGATATGTTGAATGGCCCTCATACGAGTGGTTTTGGAATGGATCCAGTAAAAAAATGCATTACAGCAGAAGATCCGGTGTGGGATTCATATCTTCAGGTTTGTATCTTTTGTCAATATATATACCCTTGCTCAAGTAGTTTATATATATTTTCTAATTCAATTTATTTTCTTGTTTGTAGAGTCATCCAACTCATTCAACATGGACAAATAGGAATTTTCCTTTTTACGATGACTTGCTCACTGTTTTCGGAAAAGATAGGGCAATAGGAGCTAATGCTGAAGGTCCTAATGATATGATGGAAGAGATACAAATGGAAGAGGACAACAAGGATGAGAGCAATAATGTAGAAGCTACCATGAAACCTGGTCTCGAGGACTTTGATGATTCATTCTCTCCTCAACAGTCTTTAAGAAATGAAGTAGTTCACAAACAAAATAAGAGAAGAAGAAGTGCAAATTTCGATACCTCAATGGTGACTGCCGATATTAAAGAAGCGGCTTCAATTATTGGAAGTGAGATTGCTACTGCTAGTCAAGTTTTATGCAAAGCAATTGGGGTTGACGCTGAAATTTCAGAAAAGAGACAAAAAATTGATTCGGAGATAAGGAAGATCCCCAATCTTGCTACATCAGAGATTATCAAAGTTGTGTGTCATATTGCAAGATCTCCTGAGTTGATTGACGTTTTCTTTAGCATGGCCGAAGATGGTAGAGAAGAGTTGGTTAAAGCTATTCTTAATGGTGATGTTTGAGGATATTTGATTTTTATTACTTTTTAGTTGCATGGTTAGAATTTTATGCACTTGATTCTTCACATCGTGGTGTTGAATTTTACTTAAAATTTTCATTGTTAGTAGGGTTTGGATTTTCATTGCAATTTCCCTTTATTTTATTTTTGTTAATACATAACATCTATTTATTTAATTATAATTATTTCATAGTTTATTTTGTACAAAAGAATTATGGTAATCACTTTTCATAAAAATAATAAAAAACAATTTATATATAAGTCGAACTCAATAATTGACATAAAAAATATTTTAAATATAAAATAATAGGAATTTTATGTTACACAAAATATTTAAAACAAATGCATTTTTTTAAAATTTTTAATTAATATATATATATATATACATACATACATATATATTTATTTAAAAAATACATGTTCAAGGACAATTTGGTCATTTAAGAAATATTTTTATAAGACTTACATTTTATTGTTACATACCAATCATAAGAATGGAATCACTCAAGGAATATCTTTTCCATTTTGGATATATTTCCTTATATTACCAATCATAGGAATTACTATCCTGATTTCATTCCTTTCCCATCTTCATTCCATTCATGAGTTTATTCCATTCAGCCATAATTTTATTCTATCATACCAATCATGCCGTTAGTCTAACATTACTCAACATAAGTAAATCTTTTTACAAACAATGATTTGTTGGGAAGTTCAACTATGATTAGAGTTGAGACAAACAAGTAAACATGAAGTAATCAACTAAATCCTCCACCATTTTCAAGATCAAGATAAACATCAGCCTTTGCATCACCAGTAAAGAACCGCTTCTCTTCTACTTCTTCATCCTTGGTCCTCAAAATATCAATCATCAGTACTCCCCCATCACTCCTCGATGATGATCTGGTCGATGTCTCAGCAACAAAACATTCTAGAAGGTTCGATTGCTTCTCATTTGCAACAGGGTTTCTACAAAGGGCAAGTAGAATGAGACTGAAACCACATGTCAATGCATTCAACATGAAATCCATGGCTGCAATGCATTCAACATGAAATCCATGGCTGCAATGCACCAAGTGTAGACACACATATTTAACGTCCAATTATATTGCGCCACGTGTAAAATATTATGTGGAATATTAATTTATATTTATTTTTGGGATTAATTAAATATAATTCCTAAATTAAATAATCAAATTAATTGATATTCCACACATATTTTATTGACCAATCAGAAGTCACCACATGTCAAAATGCTGCAGATATTATTAAATTAAATTTGATAATTATCACAAGGATATCGGATATGATCAAATCAAAATTGACCAATCAAATAGAGTTTCAAAGCTATTAAAATTCCACTTTCGGATATGATCAAATAATAGTGGACCAATCAAATCGTTTCACTCTTACTTTGAAGTCTATCGGATTCCTTATTCTACATCTATAAATAGGGTCTCAAATTCAACATTCAAAAAGATATACAACAATTTGAAGAGTTCAAGAGCTAATAAATCCTCTCCAACGATCTTCGAGGCTACTCAAGTTCTGCAACAATCTTCAAGGTGATCTTCAAAGTTTTCAAGAAAAGAAGAAAGCCACAAGAACGACGTTTGATCCGAGATCAAGGTGCTAAACCCCTCCAATCAACGTTTTCAATTCAAATTCAAATTCAAGCGAAGAGAAGAATCAAGGGAACCAAGAGATCGTACCCCTTTTTAATTCAGAAATTTCAATTTGTGCAAATCTTTTGTATTTATTATTTAAATACAAAATTTGTTGTTACAAATTTTTGGCACACCTAGTGGGACCATCTCTTACTTTCATCTCTTCTCTTCACCAAGTAACTCAAGATGTCTACACGCAAAACTTCATCAAAGTCTACTTCATCAACTTCTTTAAAAGACACAACCACGACCGACGGCGTCAACACTAGAAATATGTTGAAGCAATTACAAGCAGCCCAATAAATGGTTCCTGCAAACCAAACAACTCTTTCCGAAAAATCACTGACGCCAACTAACGCAAATCAGTATGAGGATAATTCAAGTGGTTCTACACCATCTACTCCCCACTCACACGCGGCCCTTGTAATGACTACAAATGTAACAACCTTGGAAGAACAAATGGCTAGCATCATGAAAGCTATTGAGGGTCTTAGCAAACATGTTCAAGAGCAAGATGCAAGAATATCTTCGCTAATGAAAGATAAGGAAGAGGACATCAGCACAGGGCGAACAATAGATGACCATGTTGATAAACATAATGAAGCCGAGACGTCTGCAGGACAATAATTGAATGATAAAGGAAAATCACCAGTCCCTGAGGTACAAGTGTCATCCGATGGATTCATCCCGATGAGTCAATTAAGGGAGTTTGTCATGGGAACTATTCAAGACAGGCTAGATGGGGGCTTTAAGTCATCAATGACTTATGTTAAACCATACATTACAAGGATAAATAGTTTGAGGATGCCATTGGGCTATCAACCTCCAAAGTTTCAACAGTTTGATGGAAAAGGCAACCCGAGACAACATGTGGCTTATTTTGTGGAAACTTGTAATGATGCTGGACTTACGGAGATCATATGGTGAAACAATTTGTTCGTTCCCTAAAAGGAAATGCATTTGACTGGTATGTTGACTTGGAGACAGATTCTATTGACAGTTGGGAGCAGTTGCAACAAGAATTTCTCAACCGTTTTTATAGCACCCGACGTACGGTAAGTATGTTGGAACTCACAAACTCACATCAATGGAAAGATGAACCTGTGATTGACTATATCAATCGTTGGAGGAACTTGAGTTTAAACTGTAAAGACATGTTGTCAGAAAGTTCAGCAATAGAAATGTGTATTCGAGGAATGAATTGGAGCCTGCGATATATCCTTCAAGTTATCCAGCCAAGATCCTTTGAAGAATTGGCTACCAAGGCTCACGACATGAAACTAAGTATGACCGTAAATGGGACTGAAGAGTCACTGATCCAAGGATTTCATAAATTCAAAAAGAGACAAGAAAATAAGAAAGGGGGTAAACCTTCTACTAAAGAATCAATGGTAGTTAATGCAAAACCTATCAGGTTCCCGACTAAAACAACTGACAAAGTTGAGCCAAAAAAGAATTTCACTCAAGAGTGGGGACAGAAAAGTTAACTTTGAAAGAAATGCAGGCGAAACAATATCCTTTTCTTGATTCTGATGTCTAAGGAATTTTTGATGACTTGCTCAAAGGTAATTTAATTGAGCTGCCAGAAATGAAGCGACCAGAAGAAGCTGGACGAACCGATGATCAAAAATATTGTGCATATCATCGACTGGTAGGACATGCAATCCATGATTGCTTCGTCTTCAAAGATAAAGTAATGCAGTTAGTCCGAGAAGGAAAAATCACATTAAAAGAAGACACTGCTACAACGAGTCTTGTCTTTGTTGTTTATGATGACGACATGCATGACAGAGCACTCTGCAATACAACAAGTGGAGTAGATGATGAGTTTCATAAAGATGAATGAAATGGCTATACCACCGATGATGATTGTGTCGCTGCAATAGCTTTTACTGATGATGACTTGCAGCTTGAAAATAATTTCTACAACAGACCATTGTTCATGACAGCATACATCGATAAGCAAAGAGTAAATAAGATACTCATTGACGGAGGTTCTGCAGTCAACATCATGCCTTTGTGAACAATGAAAGAATTAGGGATTCCTATAGAAGAACTCATAAGTAGTCGGCTGATGATCCAATGATTCAATCAAGAAGGACAACGAGCTCTTGGAATAATCAGACTTGATTTATTAATGGGTGATATGGCTTCAACAACATTGTTTTATGTTATAGATGTTAGGACCTCATATAATATGCTCATTGGCCGACCTTGGTTACATGAAAATGGAGTGGTGCCTTCTACTTGACATCAATGTTTGAAATATCATAGAGATGGTGTTGTAAAGATGGTTGTTGCTGATGATAAACCATTCACTGAAGCAGAGTTGCAATTCATTGATGCTAAATATTACTTTGAGGGTACGAAGACGGTCAAAGCCAAAGAAGAGCCAAAAAATGATCAAGACAAGATAGATGAGAATGAGGCTTCAACCAAAACTAATAGATTATCCTTGGCCAGAAATGAGTCATTTGAAGGGCTAACATTGCCTCTGACTAAACTCGGTGCAAAGAAGCCAACTACACTAATCCTTCAAGGATTTGTTGCACCAAAAAAATGAGCTAAAATAGAACATGGAACATTCTTAGTACCTGAAATAACTAAGTGTTACAGTCCAAAAGCCTTCAAATTCCTTGTTCGAGCTGGTTATAACCCAAGAGAAGACTCCACTAAAGGAGAACTTCATGCTCAAATCTTAAGCCAGGAAGAAACGATTCAATCGTTGGACGAACACAAACCTGATGCTACCAAAAAAATATTGAAAGAAAGAGAGTACGTGGGGCAGAAGACTAAAGCTGGTATGGGATATGCACCACCAAGTCCTATCCGTATAACTATCAAAAAAGCAAGTGTCAACTGCATTATTGAAGGAGAAATGTCATCAACAGAAGACACATTTACCGAAGGTGAAGGAAAAATCCAGCGATTATCTGTATTTGACAGACTTGGTATGAACTTTGCTCGCAAGAAGAAAAACAAATCACAAATGACTCAAAAATTGCGAAGCACGATTCCATCTCGCATGAAAAAATGTACCACTCTGACTATATCTTATGGAAGGGTATTAAAGGCAAGAATGAAAACCATCATTTTTACCCAAAACCAAGGTGATAAGGATGATAGGGAAAATGTAGCTTCTTCTAGCTACGTTGGTGAGAGCAATCATTATTACTCAAGGGATATCGCATCAACACACCATGTTACACTTAGTGAAGATGCCCCAGTCGAAGATGCTGAAATCGCCCCACCTGAACTTGAAGAAGGCGTAAAAACCACAGTTGATGAGTTGAAAGAAATTAACTTAGGTGATGCTGATGAAACACGACCAATCTATATTAGTGCATCGCTGACCAATGAGGAAGAAAAATCCTATATTAAAATGTTGCGTGAATTCAAGGATGTGTTTGCATGGTCATATAAGAAGATGCCCGGGTTAGATCCAAAGGTAGTTGTTCATCATCTAGCCATAAAGAAAGGAGCTCGTCCTATAAAGCAATCTCAACACCAATTTCGACCTGAGTTAATTCCATTGATTGAGGCTGAGGTAAACAAGCTCATTGAAGTTGGATTCATTCGAGAAGTCAAATACCCAATGTGGATATCTAGTATTGTCTCTGTGAGGAAGAAAAACGGACAAATCTGAGTTTGTGTTGACTTCAGGGACTTAAACATGGCATGCCTCAAAGATGATTTTCCATTACCAATCACTGAGCTCATGATTGATGCTACTACAGGGCATGAAGCATTGTCATTCATGGATGGATCCTTTAGCTATAATCAAATACGTATGTCTCCAATGGATGAAGAGTTGACAGCTTTTCGAACACCAAAAGGGATATATTGTTACAAGGTAATGCCTTTTGGGCTGAAAAATGCAGGCGCTACATATCAACGAGCAATGCAAAAGATTTTTGATGATATGCTCCATAAGAACATCGAGTGCTACGTTGATGACTTAGTCGTGAAATCCAAAAAATGCCAGGATCACTTAAACGACTTAAGGAAAGTCTTTGAGCGTCTTAGAAGATACTAACTAAGAATGAACCCTCTAAAATGTGCATTTGGGGTGACATCAGGAAAGTTCCTTGGATTCATAGTCCGTTACCAAGGAATAGAAATTGAACAAGCAAAGATCGATGCAATTCTAAACATGCCTGAACCGCGAAACATCCATGAGCTTAAAAGTTTGTAAGGAAAATTGGCATATCTTTGAAGGTTTATTTTTAACTTAGCAGAGCGGTGTCAACCCTTCAGTAGACTCATGAAGAAAGGCGTTCTGTTTGAATGAGACGAATCTTGCAGTAAAGCCTTTACAAGGATAAAAGAGTATTTAATGAAACCTCCAGTATTGGTCGCACCAGTGGCTGGAAGACCTTTAATTCTCTATATTGCTGCTCAAGAACGTTCTGTAGGAGCTCTGCTAGCTCAAACAAATGACAATGGTAAAATGCATTATTCTATCTAAGTAGAACAATGATGCCAAATGAGGTGAACTATTCCCCAATTGAGAAGATATGTCTAGCTCTCATCTTCGCCATTCACAAGCTTAAACACTACTTCCAAGCCCATATTGTCCATCTCGTCTCAAAAGCTAATCCATTGAAATATGTCATGTCGAGACCTGTACTCTCCGATAGACTTGCAAGGTGGTACCTCCAACTACAACAATTTGAAATTGTTTATGTTCCTCAAAAAGTGGTAAAAGGACAAGTGTTAGCCGATTTCTTAACCGACCATCCCATCCCAGCCGAGTGGGAATTATTCGATGACCTTCCAGATGAAGATGTTCTTGCCATAGAAGTCTCTCCACCTTGGCAAATATATTTTGATGGAGCATCCCATAGAGAGGGGGCTGATGCTGGAGTTGTATTTGTAACACCTGATGGGAAGGTGCTTCCATACTCTTTCACTCTGACGGAAAATTGTTCTAACAATGTTGCAGAATATCAAGCTCTTATTCTTGGGTTGGAAATGACGATGGAAAACAAGCGATTACATCTTAAGGTTTATGGGGATTCCAAGTTAGTCATCAACCAACTCCTTGGAGAATACGAAGTGAAGAAACCTGAATTATTCCCATTAGTCAATTATGCACAAAGAATCATCGCGTGGCTCGGAGGAGTAGAGTTGGAACACATTCCAAGAAAGGATAACAAACAAGCTGACGCATTGGCTAAACTTGCTTCAATAATAGCCATGCCTGAGGAAGAATTACATATACCAATATGTAAAAGATGGGTCATGCCCCCAATCTTCGAAGATGGGGATATAGAATAAGGAAATCATATTTCTGAGGTATTTAAAGTTGAAAATGAAGATTGGCGTCAATCTTTCATCGATTACCTTACTCATGGAAAGTTACTAGATAACCCACATCAAAGAGTAGATGTTCGACGACGCGCCAATCGTTTCATCTATTTCAAAGGCACACTCTATTGACGTTCTTTTGATGGAGTCTTTCTACGATGCTTAAACAATGAAGAAGCAGCACAAGCTATGGAGGAGGCTCATTCTGGTGTTTGTGGCGCTCATCAGTCAGGCCCAAAATTGCATTTCCGTATAAAGAGGATGGGCTACTATTGGCCAAACATGGTGAAAGATTGCATGGATTATGCACAAAGATGTCAACCTTGTCAATTTCATGCAAACCTTATTCATCAACCGCCAGAGCCATTACACCCTACAGTTGCCTCATGGCCGTTTGATGCATGTGGGCTAGATGTAGTTTGACCAATGATAAAATCTTCTGGTGGTCACCTATACATTTTAGTTGCAACAGATTATTTCTCCAAATGGGTTGAAGCCGTCCCTCTTAGGGAGGTAAAGAAAGAAAATGTGGCTGATTTTATTCATCTCAATATGATCTATCGTTATAGAGTCCCTTGATATATCATCACTGATAATGGAAAACCTTTCAGCAACAGTTTGATAGATAAACTATGTGAAAAGTTTGATTTCAAGCAAATGAAGTCTTCAATGTACTACGCCGCTGCTAATGGTCTTGCTGAGGCATTCAACAAAACTCTTTGTAATTTGCTGAAGAAAGTGGTTGCAAAGTCAAAACGTGACTGGCACGAGAGAATTGGAGAAGCTTTATGGGCATATAGGACTATCCACCGAACACCTACTCAGCAACTCATTATTCATTAGTGTATGGTGTGGAAGCCGTTATACCCCTTGAACAACAAATCCCTTCATTAAGGATAGCTATGCAAGAAGGACTCACCGAAGAAGAAAATGCACGACTACATCTTGAGGAGTTAGAGGCTCTAGACGAGAAGAGGTTGGAAACACAACAAAGGCTGGAATGTTATCAAGCCCGTCTATCAAAAGCATTTAAAAAAAAAGGTACGAGCGCATTCTTTCCAAGTAGGAGACTTGGTACTCGCCATAAGAAGGCCAATCATTACCACACACCGAACTGGAAATAAGTTCACATCAAAGTGGGATGGCCCATATGTCGTAAAAGAAGTCTACTCCAATGGCGCCTATAAGTTGATCTCCGAGGATAGGGTGCGAATTGGTCCAATCAATGGGAGGTTTTTGAAGCATTATTACCCCTAAAAAAAAGAGCTTAAAAAAATAAATAAATAAAAAAGGAAAAAAAAACTCCGTGACGTACGAGCTTAAACTGCATGTTACTCCTGGCCCGCAAGAGTATAAAATGCGTACGGCAACCACAAAAGGCAGTCCATGTGGTTAAATTGCTTACTTCCCCACCAAAGATAAATACATGTGGTTAAACTGTTAATTTATCCCACTAAAGGTGTTTTAAGTGGTTAAATGATAAATACCCCACTTATCTAAAGTGGTTAAAGAATAGATACTCCTGGCCCGCATGAGTATAAACTGTGTACGACGCCCCTTCAAAAACAGAAAACACAAAGTATGATTTTGAACTACGTTATGACTTGATCCTCCTTATAGAGGTACGTAGGCAGCTTAGATATTTTCTAAGTCCAGTTATGAGATGTGTTTGTTTTTTTTTAACATAGCATACAAAGGAGTTCAATAATTTACATCGTGGAAGAAAATAAATGAAGTTTCATTACGAAAATGCAAGATGTTCTTTACACACGAAAATGAAGAAAAAGAAGAGAACAAAGAAAATTCTAAACAAGGGACTAAATAATCTAGATAAATGGTTTCAAGTCCAATAAAACTCTTTTGACGGTCTCAGCAGTAAGTCTCGAAGCCTTGACCATATCGTCATTCGGCGACGATGCAATCTCAATGGCAGTAATTTCCTCTTCAACCCTATGAATTTCAGCTTGAGTAGACTCAAAAAGTTCTTGTTGACTCCCTAAAGATGCCATCAAACTCTTCCTTTGTTTCGACACACTCTTCCACTTCTTTGTGACATTCTTCAAATCAGCTTGAGTAGACTCCACTTATAAGGCCTCCTTAATCATCTTAGACTCAAGATCACCAAGACGACCTTTAGCTTCACCCAAAAGGTGCTATTTGGAAGGCTCTTTCGAAGACGACGATCTGATGCCTTCGTAAATGGCAACCTCCTCAAAAAACGTCTCAAGTGATTTTTTGACATATGAAAGATCGAAAAACCCATGTTTATTAAAACTCTTCATGGAATCAAGGATAATATCTACCTCATTTTTCATAAAAGAAACTGAATCAATAGGAGTTCGATCTATTTTATCGCGTAGGCCATTCCACATGCTTTGAAGATACGATCTAGAATGAGTAAGAACAAAGTCTTCACCCACAAAAGTGGATATTGTAGCTTGATGATGAGGGATTTTCGAGCCGACTGGCCTTTTGCAAATTAATGGAACCTCAACTTGAGGACTTGCGATCAACTTCTGACTCTCGTTGCACACTTCATCTTCATCAATCTCAGTGACTTCATTTTCATCAACACAAAGAGCCTCGATTTCCTTAAAACAAGGGAGTCCAAACAAAGTAAAAAAAAAGAGTTTCAAAAAATAATAATAATAAATAAATATTTTTCAAACCTCAATATAAACGTGTTTTTGCCGGAGATCTTCTACGATTCCTTTATTAGAATTTGGAGGACTAAAAGTCTTCTTGGGCCTTTTCCAATGACCGTCATTGCTCCCACTTTCTTCGGAATGAGCACGGTCATTCATTCTTTTGCCTATTTTAAAAATATCAAAATGGTGATTCATGAGGTTTGAAAGTAGAAATGGTATGAATATGCCTTTTAAATACCTTTTTCTGTTTTGTCTCCTTCACCAACTGCTTTGACACCTTTTAAAGCTTCACATAACTTCAGACGAATAAGATGCTCCAGGTTTTCTTCAAGATAATGTCCGCGAATGTTAAACCACCACTCATTATACTCATCGGATGAGAATCTCTTGACTACAAAAGGAACACAAGGAAACCAAGCTCTTGCATTAGACCGAGATAAAGTGTATATGTACAAAAAATGAAGTCCTTCATCTAAAGTAGCTTTGCGATAATCCCTTTTGAGAACTCCCGGTGGTGTTTGAAAAAATCCAAATTGACGTCCAAAGCGATGAGGGCTATAAGGCTCGACAGCAAAATGATCTTTTTACCGCAGTGAAAGATAGCCCGAACGAATGACAACAAAATATAGGAACGCCGAATCGCTTCCATCTCCGTTATCAACAAACAAAAAGCCCTTCGAGGTAGAAGATTTCATAAAACATGTCCAACAAGCGAAGTCCCCTTTGTGAATTCTCCTACGGGCCTCCTCAGGTTCATAATATCTCGCGCATCCTTCACCAGAATAAGCCACCATTCGAGGGATTTGTGCACCACGAAATAACTGATAATGTGTTCTGAAGTAGTGGGCAAGTCAGCTATAGACAAAATGGATTGGGAAGGCCGAAGAAGCAAACAGTGGTATTAAGGAGGTTCGCAATCTTGTTCAAGCCTCGATAGATGCTAGTTAAAATGGGACAACAAGATCCACCTTTTGCCCGCTCGTCATAGCACTCGCCATCTTGAATGTAGCTGGACAAATGAGATTGCCATCATCGCGAGGAAGCACGAATACGCTTAGCCAACATGCTAAGTATGCTGCCAAGTAAGTCTCTTCCATTTCGCCTTCTTTAACATCAAGCTTCGAAAAACAAGCAATTTCAGCAGAATTCCAGACCCTATGTCTCGCAAAAGAACCAGTTGGGTTGTGAAGCTTTTGAGTTGGTCTCGGTGCAGATTTTCTCTCTTTACGTGGAGGAGGTTGTGAATATTTTGGAGTCTTCTTGGCCCAAAATTGAATCCATACTTTAATAGAAACTCCAGAAGACATGCGGTTATTGGTCCTCTTGCGAAGAAGGTGAAAGGCGTGCATCATATGGCTACAAGTACGATATAGTGATCCGTTGCCGGCATCATCAATATCGGTGAGTTCCGTTGCACTTGGTATCACTTCATCATAGAGAGACCTAACCATTGAAAAACCCATCAAACTGTATAAATCCCATAAAGATATGGAGAGTTCGCCAAAGGATATCAGCAACGTATTTGTCAAAGGACACCACACCTCACAAAACACCTTCATCACTTCGATGTTGCAGTCGTACGTAAAAAGTGAAGCATACACGGAATCGCGAATTGATGCCACTTCAAGGATCTTCCCACATCGGCTAAGGATATCTTCAGTCCACTCCCAATAACCTTCAACATAACGAAACTCACCTGAGAACTCGATGACATCTTCCCACTTAGCTTGACCTTCTATGATAGAGCGTCCAAGTGTGGGCAAAAAAATCAATTTGGTTGATTCGTCCAGGAATTCGTGATGAGCCGACTTCAAGATCCAAGCCGTATTTGGGGAAACCTCCATAGACCATTATCGGTGATAAAGGGAGTTGGTTAACTTCGGCATCGTTCTCGCATACTTTCCATTCAGAGGTTCATGTATTACCAAACGCGTTCCCTTCTCTGTGGATTTATTTTCATCGTCAAGGATGACCAAAAATTACTGTCGAGAAACAGTGACATCCTTAAAGTGAACCATCTTCGCAGCTTAAAAAGAAAAAAAAAGTGTTAAATTCGCATCAAGATTGCTACAAGGCACCAATTCAAGATACAAAGGTCAAGCAATTAAATCAGAGATCAACAGAATGAGAAATCTGTACAAAAAATATAGATATAGTGACCGAAAAAGAAATCACTTTCATCAATGCTAAGCAAGCTGGAGAGAAAACAGTGGACTCACAAAAGACAGATTAATTGTGAAATTGCTGAAGAATGCAACACAAATCAAGCAAGGCAAAACAACATCAAACCAATCTTGTGTCCTGTGGAATTTATTTTCCGTAAGATCTTAGCAACAATTAATCAAAAAAAAAACCGAAGAAAGAGAAAAGTAAATTGAAGATGAAGTGCAAAGAGAAATAGATACTAGATCAACAAAGACTGTAAGATGGAAAATTGATTCAAGAAGGTCATATATTTATAGTGTTCCTTACGTGGGTAACAAGAAGTCAAAAAGGCAAAAAAATTCTATCAAATAGAATTTGAGGAGGAGAAGACTTCTATCAAAGTTGAGAAAATAACAAATGAGTTTCTTGATTGATAATTTCAAATCCAAGATTATCCAAGATTTAATTACCAAATAAATTCAGATCATGATGGGATATATAAGATTTCCCTTTCAAAAGAACTCTGTTTGAGTAAGGAAACTTGGGGGCAAATAAATTCAGATCATGATTGAGTTTCTCTCTTGCTTCATTTTTGCAGGTTTCTTTTCTCCCCTCTCACGGCTCTGCCCTCTGCAAAAAATCGTTTCTCCTCTTTGTTCCGCCATCGCACCACCGCCATCTATTGCTTGTGGTGGCGGCATCGTTGGTCGCCGGTGGACGACCGCCGTGGGAAATTCCAATTGGAGGATCTGAATCAGCCTCTGGAAGAAAAAATAATTAGAGAGAAAGAGAGGAAAGTGAGTCTGGTGATGGTGGTGGGGTTGGATTTGCAGGATTTCCTTCTCCGAGCTAGGGTTTTTAAGCTCTACAGACAAGCTCTCAGAATTTCAGGTAGAGCCCCTGCCCATTCCAAAGGTTAGGGATAACCCCTTTAATTTTGTGTACTTCGTTTTAATAATTCGATTCCTTCAATAAATTATGTCCTTGTGTTAGAGTCTATTCAAGAAATTGTTCTTGTTTTGGTGTTTTCCATGTTCAGAGCTCGGGATCGTGTTACGTGATCAGGAACTATTTGGGGTCTATTGTGATGAAATCGGACTCATTAACGGATCGTTTTGGGAATGTGAAAGCGATGGTTGTGGGGAGTTTGGTTGGTGATGTGGGGAAGAAGAAAACAGGGCTCCCTGTTTTGGCAGTGATTTTGTTTCAATCATCAGGGGTTATAGTGGTGGCCATTGTTGTAGCTTTGATTTGTTTGAGGAGGAGGAGAAAGAGAAGGATGTGGAGAAAGAGAGGGAAATCGAAGTTAGGATTTTCCAAGTTGCTGGGTGGATGTGGGGAAAAGATGATGAAAGCACCAGGAAGAGATTGGGAATATAAGTTTACTCTTGTATAAACCTTCGTGCCAAAAAATAAACCTTCTAATTCTCATCTTTATATTATGTAATATACATTGGGAATATAAGTTTGCTCTTGTATAATATAAGTTGTTTGCAGTATGCTTGTTTTCTGAGTGTTGTTAATTTATAATAAATATGATTGAGGTATTATTAATTTGTTCTATAGGTATTAGACATATTCTCTATAGGTATTACCTGAGAGAAACATATACAAATACCAATAAAGTATTAATGTAATACTTGAGAGTAACATATACAAATACCAATAAAATATTAATGTAATACCTGAAAGAAATTTGTATGATACTTATTAGTTATTTGTGTAATTTATATAATACCTGAGAGTAACATATACAAAAATCTATAAGGTATTTATATAATACTTGAAAGTAATATGTGTGATATATAAAAGCTACTTTGTGTAATACCTAAAAAGGTATTTATGTAATACATGAGGGTAACATATACAAAATACTTATAAGGTATTTATGTAATACCTGAAAGTAATATATGTGATACTTAAAAGATATTTGTGTAATACCTGAAGGTAACATATACAAATACCTATAAGATGTTTATGTAATACTCGAAGGAAATATGTGTGATATACTTGTATAATACTTGAAAGGTACCCTGAGAATAATATATACAAATACCTATTAGGTAATTATGTAATACCTTAAATAATTTCATGTCAATTTGAATAAGAATAAGAAACAAGAATATATGCAAGAATAATAAGAAGAAAAATGTACTAAACAAATAAGAAGAATAATAAATCAATAAGAAAAGTGATTGAGAAGAAGAAGGAGAAAGAAAAAAAAAAAAAAAGATAAAAAGAAGAAAACAACACTGTTTCTGCATAATGAAACTGAAAACCCCTGATCTTATCAATAACAAGTTAGGACAGCACTCCACCAGAAGAACAGTCTTGAATCTTGATCTATGTGTTGCAAGGTGCCATGTGATTTCTAGCATAAATGTCCCCCACCGAAATTTATCTATGTATATTTCTTCCTAAAATTAAGAATTTTTTTGTCTTTAAAAAGAAAACTTAAATTTCGAGTTTTAGCTGATTAAATTCTGCCATGTGCATTTTAGGCCAACTGATTTTGGGAATCAGTATCATAGACAAGTGTCCTAAGTGCATGATTTGTGAAAGTATTATATTAAATAGGGTTGAATAACATGTTCCATTCATACTCTACATGAATTTGACCCTTTTTTTTAAAATAAACTTTGAATCATTTTATTTGCGTATGAACTTCTAATTTAATCAATTTTGTTATACCAAATAGATCCTAGTTGTTGATATGTAACATGTGTACGTATAGAATTTTGTTTTATATGATAAAATACATTAAATTTAAATTTTATATGATAAAGTGATAAAATTCAATGTTCATAAAAAAATGTCAAATTATATTATACTTTGCATGAGAAACTGTTTTTTTTCTTATGAAATGTTAAAAGTATCAAATTATATGCGTAATTTTCAAATAAGAATTGTTGGAACAAAATTCAATTTTGCCAATTAAATTAGAGGGTTTTGGTTTCATCTACTTATTATTAAACGCTATTAATTATGAGGGCAAAATGGGAAACTCAAACTTTCTGAATCAGTTTCTGGTTGATGTCTAGTGGCTACTGCCTTGAATGTTCTAGAGTCCTTTCTGTGGGGAAAAAATGGTGAACATTAATTTTAAAAGCATGTTGGTTAGATATTCAACTATCAGGATGTTTTGATTGAAGAATTTAAGGAATAGTTTTGAAATTTATAGTAGCAAATCCTTTTATAACATGTGAATTGATATGAATTCGAAATTCATTAGTTTCACTTGAATTATTATCGTCTTACTTGGTTCGTCGTTCACCAGCTGTCGTCGGAAAAAGATTCATAGCAAGAGACATAGGGTTCAGAAACACAGCCGGTGCATTAAAGCACCAAACCGTAGCCCTCTGATCAGGCTCCGACCAATCGGTCTTCTATCGCTGCTCGTTCGATGCTTCAGGACACCCTCTACGCCCACTCCAACCGTCAGTTCTACCGTGAATGTGACATTACCGGAACCATCGATTTCATCTTTGGTAACTCAGAAGTTGTGTTCCAAAACTGCAACATTTTACCTAGACAACCTTTGTCCAATCAATTTGTGATAATAACTGCCCAAGGCAAGAAAGATCCAAACCAGAACACAGGAATTTCAATCCAACGGTGTACAATAAGCCCATTGGATGCCCTAACTGCCCCAACATATTTGGGCAGGCCATGGAAAGATTACTCAGTTACAGTTATAATGGAAAGTAGTATTGGTGAATTCTTGAATCCTAAGGCTGGATATCTTGGATTCCAAATGTGGACCCACCTATCACTATTTTCTATGCAGAGTATATGAATACGGGTCCGGTTCAAGTACGGCAAACCGGGTTACGTGGGCCGGGTATAAGCCCACTCTTACTGCGGACCAGGCCTCAAAGTATAATGTTGAGTCCTTGATTCAGGGCTCACCTTGGTTGCCTGCTACAACTGTGACTTTTGATTCAACCTAGTCATGAGTAGTTTGCCTATACTTTTTTTTTTTTTTTAATGATTTTCATTTTTTTTTATATCAAGTATTTGAGGTCATTATAACATTATTTTGGGGGTTAGATACTTGTAATATTGATTGATGTTATATAAACTGCAGTTTAATTGTATGATCCATGGCTTCTTTCTTTTTTAACCTAGCTAGCTCTTTTACCAATTTACCAAATATCAAAAGAAAAATAAAAGCACTAGATAACCAGAAAGGATCGAACTGCACAAATGATCCGCTAGCTCATTGATGATTTTATCCTAAAACATATTATATACATACATATATTGATAGTTTGAATTATATATAGAGTTGGGAGACTTTAATTTTTTTTTTTTTATCTATTTATATATAGTAAATATGTTTTATCACAAATATAAGGAAATATGTTTTTCAGCCACTTTCTATTTTTTTGACAAAAATATATTTCAATTGACTTATAAAAACTAAAAAGACATAAGTCTATTTTAGTCACTTAAAGAATTTGGTCTTATTCTTATGTAAGTTATAACTTTTTTTTTTTTTAATTATGTAAAACTAGCATTAACAAATATTTTCCTAAGAATAAGAGATAGGTTTTGAATTGCTAAACAATCAACATCCAACTCTTACTCAAGATTAAAATTCTATTAGCTGACTTGCTGTTAAGAAGAAAAATAGGAATTGCTGGTTCAGCTTTAGCTGTAAGCTGACTTTGGCTCATCAATTTCAATTAAAAAAATTATTTTGTTTATAGTTATTATAGTCATTTAATTTTCTTCTTGCTACTTTCTTAAATGCATAATTAATTCATTTTAGACTTTTGAGGCATGAAAGAAGCCACAGCCAGTTCCAGACTTTCAGTGGCGGGTGTATCTGGTAAAGAATAATAATAATAATAATAATAATAATAATAATAATAATAATAATAAATTTCATGAAGAAATCTAGTACTTGTTGCTTTTATATTGTTTTTCCTTTTTCTCTTTTTTCATATCCATCTTGTTGCATAATTTGTTTTAATATTTTTTATTGTGAGAGAACAGATCTTCGATCCATTTGACTTGTAAATTTCTTTTTTCTTCTCGATTTCGATACTTTTATTTGATATTATCAAAAAATTTCTTTTTTCTTTTTCATTGATCTTTTTAGTTTCATTTATATCTATATTTAAGAGAAGCAATTTGTTTGGTGTAAACCAAGGTTTTAGTTTATATGTCTTATAAAATAAAATAACATAAATTCTATTATTATTATAATAAAGTAAATAATTATGTACGAGCGAACTCATTCTTACAATTCTGGAAGATAAGAACCTTCTATCTTATCTTGTTCAAAGTCAAAAATAAAATATAAGTGTATTTAATATTCCCCTAATTTTAGGAGTATGCTTTTTCCTTTTTTTTTTTTTTTTTTTAATTTGTACCACTTGAAGCAATATTACAATCTACAAAGTTGGATTCATATTTAGCATAAATATGTAAATTTTAGAAATTTTTCTTTGTATTTGATGTTAAGTGTTTACACACGAGATTAATCCACATTTTCTATTATATTTGATATTATATCTTATTTTTCATGATATTTAATACACATATTAATCAATTAATGATATTATTATATATATATATATAACATGTGGTAATTATTTTGAAATATAAAATATAACAGAAATATTGTGTACTTAATCCCTTTTAAGACCAATCTCATACTTAATTTGTAATTACTTATTGGATGTCATTGTCTTTAATTGCTAGCTATAATTGATTTTAAAAAAGGGGTTAAATGTAAAAATAAACTTAAAGTATTCATTTTTTAATTTATAATCTATTCGATTGCAATTCAAATTTCACGGAGTATTTCAAAGTACAACATATTTTTTTCTATTGTAATCCAAATTTCTCGACAATTTTTTCGGTGAAATGCACACCAGTAACTTTCATAACGATAAATATATCATTAAAAAAAAGTGTAGATTTCAAATTGGAAAAAAAAAGTAATAATTTAGGTTGCGAAAGAAAAATAGTTATACTTTAAGTTGTTTTCATCCTTATGAACACATGCAAGTTAGGTGAGTTGCATTTCACCGGTAGAATAGTTGGAAAAAAAAATTAAGGGTACATTTTGGAAAACTCTTAATCATTGAATTACAATCGAATATAAAAAAAAAAATTTAAATTACACTTTGAAAAGGATCATTCTTTGTATTGGTTTAAACATTAAAAAAAAAACAAAAACAAAAACAAAAACAAAAACAAAAATACTAAGAATCACGATTAAATTTGGTTGAGATTGAATAAGTTAGAAACCGTAGAAATGGAATAATATCAATGGAGGTGTGTAAGCATCCATGTGATAGGCCGAAGTAACATGGGGTCTCATGTTAGAATGCTAAGTGGGTTGTTCGGAGAAGAAGAAACATCAAAGAAAGACATGTTGTTCATATCTCTACCGTTCCTTACTATCTAATTCAACGGTCAACCTACTTTTTAAATTCCCCTTCTTTTCTTACTTTTCTACTCATAATTTGCAGCAAAAAGAGGCAGTTGGATAGAGTTGAAACACGGGCCTTGTTTAGGTATATATTGCATAATTGTCAACGAGGAGTTTGCATTGTTCTAGACAAGATAATCCATACCTAAGCTAGAATTCATGTTATTTCTGTTTCCAAGTGTGTGAGTCCACAAGAATGTGAGTCCACATTGGTACATTTATCCTGTTTTTCTTTTTTGAATCTCTTGTAGTTCTGATTCCATAAAACGAGCATCTCAGATCCTAGCTCAAATTCCTGGACGAGCAACTGGTGCATACAGTCACAGTCAGGTAGCCGTAACATAGGTAGAAACCTTGTATATTGAAGTATTTGAAACTGGTATGTGTATATATCAAATATTTTATTTATACGATTAGGGTGTTAAAGGACTACGTGATACAATTGCTGCTGGGATTGAAGCTCGTGATGGATTCCCAGCCAATCCGAACGATATTTTCTTGACCGATGGTGCAAGCCCAGCGGTATATATCTATTATGGATTTTCTAGTCCTTGCACAGAAGATTCAGAATGTGAAATAACAGTTTGGTGTTGTCTTTTTAGGTTCATTTGATGATGCAGTTATTGATACGGTCAGAAAACGATGGCATTCTCTGTCCTATTCCTCAGTACCCTCTTTATGCTGCTTCAATTGCTCTCCATGGAGGCACTCTTGTATGTATCTCATATGCGATAAGTTGAATGATTTTTTTACTTATCAAATCTTTCATTGATGATATTATTTCATACAACTAGCTTCTGATAGTAGTCTTTTAATGTTCTACAAGTTCCATATTATCTTGATGAAGCAACAGGATGGGGACTGGAGATCTCCAAGCTAAAAAATCAGTTGGAATCTGCTAAATCGAAGGGTATTAGTGTCAGGGCATTGGTGGTCATAAATCCTGGAAATCCTACAGGGCAGGTAAAACAATTATTACATTCTAATTAAAGATTATCTTTTCATCTCTTTATTGACTAATTATGTTTTTTGAAATCTGATTGATCTGAACTTTTGATGGTTCTTCTATAGGTTCTGTCTGAAAACAACCAACAGCAGATTGTGGATTTCTGCAAGAAGGAAGGACTTGTTCTTTTGGCTGACGAGGTAATCAGTTTTCTTAAAATCTACGTGGATTTCAAATTTGTTATCCTGTTTTCACAAGTAACCCAAAATGGTTGCTAGAAAGATTTGAACTCCATGTTTGCTAAAACATCCTAACTGTTGACTTAGTGGTCATAGTAACGTGGGATAATTATCTTGTTCGAGCACCTGCAGGTATACCAGGAAAATATTTATGTCTCGGACAAGCAGTTCCACTCATTTAAGAAAATTGTCTGGTCAATGGGATATGGGGAGAAAGATATTGCCTTGGTGTCATTCCAGTCTGCGTCAAAAGGTACGGTTGCATGATTTTTACACATATAGTAGTAATACTGAGTCATTTCGTTCAACGTAGATGACTTTTTTGCTTCGCTCACTCAGGTTATTACGGAGAATGTGGAAAACGAGGAGGTTACTTGGAGATCACTGGTTTTAGTCCTGAGATTAGGGAGCAAATATACAAGTTAGCATCAGTTAACCTTTGTTCTAACATATCTAGACAGATTCTTGCAAGCCTTGTTATGAGTCCACCAAAGGTGTGTGTGTGTCTAGTTTTGTCTTCATAGCATCATTTAAGATGATTATCCAATTTCAAACATTTTTATCATTTAATGCAGAAAGGAGATGAATCTTTCGAATCTTATTCTGCAGAGAAAAATGCAATTATATCCTCCCTAGTAAGACGAGCCCAGGTTAGAACTTCAACTTGGCGATTAACTATCTTTCTTTAAGAATACAGTTAATGTTGTTTCTCTAATCACTCATGCCTACCATTTGTTGATCTTTAGCAACTTGAAGAAGCATTAATAAATTGGAAGGAGTAAGCTGCAATAGAGCAGAAGGAGCCATGTATCTGTTTCCACGTATTGACTTGCCCAAAAAGGCGATAGACTGTGTAACTGAGACATACATAAAAGAGTGGTCATAAAAGAATAAATACATAAAAGAATACATAACTGAGACATATTAGTGGTCATACATGGTCACTGAGACAGAAAAGGACCGGATATACTGCCATACATAACGAGAACTGTGTAACTAAAGAAAAACATAAAAAAAATACGTTTTCAATTCACTGACACACTACATTGAGAAATCTGTATGAAAGAGACAAGATGCTTACCATTGACTTCATCCCCCTCACCAAATCGCAGGGCAAGATCACACAGAGCTTGAGTAGTAGACTCAACTGTCATGGGGCTCACCATAAGAGAACAACCTATGATTCTGGAAGATGAAAAAGTACCGTATTATAAGTCCACAATAGCAACACAACATAATAAATCATATGATCATGAAAAGCAGAGATTAAAGCACCTGAGTTTCAACTCTTGCATGTTCAATTAGTGTGCGTGCATCAGCAATCAAACCGCTCATGGCACATCCAATTCTAAACAAAGTGCTCTTCAATACCTACGTAACATATTTTTTCATAGAAATCCAGTAAAGGCTCTTCAAACGTTGTCATTATCATCCTCTCGATCTTTACATCGTCAAAAGAATCTGCTGTAGGACCTGTAGGAGCTTTAGCTGGTGTAGGAAAATTATCTTTTAGGTGAGTTGCTATATTCCGAACACACCTGATCAAATTTTCGTTTACAATTATATTTGCATTCTTTCCTCCAATCAGGCTGATCTGATCCCGGTATGCCTGAATCCCACCCCGCCTACGAGCCTGGTTGAAACATGCCCTCACAACTGAAAAGGCAGGTTTTTGAGGATTGTTTATTAGCATATTAATCCAGTCATTGTAATTACCCATTCTCCACAATGCATTTAAATAATTTCCATTCCCTCCCATTGATTCCAGTGACTTCTGTTGATCAAAAGCTCTTTTCATGAAAGAGAGTTTTTCCCTGCTGGACATCAAAGCCGGGTGATTCTTTATATATTTTTCATCCTCATACCTAAAAAAAGAAAAAAATACACGTCAGTGCCCCTGCAAAATATAGTAATAATATTAATATAATGATAAGTTTTAGACATACTCTTTATAATCCCTCAGAATATGGAGAAGATGCATAACATCGCATGGAATCAAACCCCGAAAGTTCACAAAAATTTCTCTCAATAAGAAATTGTTTAGATAAATCCAATCATTTTTGAAAAACTCATCCTTTGTGTCAATACCCACCATAATAAAGTCGACCCCACAGAATAGGAGTTCACCGCGTCCATAATAGAGATTGGAAATACTAAATGCAGATTTTAATGCGGCGCCTTCATTATGAATATAAAGGAAAAAATCTACGGCCCCACGCAGGAGAATCCTAATCTCGTTAGGCATGTAGTTGTGAACTGGAGCCTCTCCCGTTATTGTAAATTGATGAACCGGATGAATATGCCTACTTGAAAGCCAATTAAGACGGTCTCTGAGCTTCATATCAGCCCGCTCGTGCAATCTTATATCTTTTTTTGCTTGTATTTTCACAAATGTTGCCATCCAAATCCAACAGCCTGCACGCCATGTAGTTCTTGTGTTGAAGTTTGAGGGCATAGGAGTGGGACTCCCGATTAAATTCTGCATACTCAATATGCACGGGAGTCCCTATTCCCATTATCCCATTATAATCACTGTCAAATTCATATGGAATCCTAACCTTTTTTTTTGTAATTGAACTTGAAGTACTATCCATTTCAAACTGGGTTCCTAAAAAGGGAAGTGAGCATATAAAGAGAAATCAATCAATTTTGAAAAAGAAATTAGAGTTCGAGCTCAAGTTTGAAAGCTCCTTAACACTAATTTTGACATATATTTCAAAATTTACAAGAAATCACAAACATAGTCACACATACAAATTTTGCAATTCAACAATATATTCAACTCATCTCTTCGTAATCAATCAAAATTCCCGAATGAGTCATGGAGCATCATAGATTGCTGCTTTGAGAGTGGTGGTTGGATTTGCACACAAGTATACCAACTATTTCAACAACCACAAAATAAGAATTACTGAATGCATAAAGGTCATTTGGGGACCAAATGATTGCATCTTTTCAAGAGTGAAATGATCGAGCCAAAAGAAAAAAAGAATAGATAACAATCCAAAAATAATGGACACAGACAGAAAATAAACGACAATATGACTCACAGGCCACATTCATGCCAATCAAGCTTCTACTCATGAGACTCATTCAGGAAAAACAACAGTGCACAAGAGAGGTATTAGCGGCGAACCTGCGGCGGCGATGAGTTCCAATTGATTTCGACGAGGAGGAGTTGGATAGGGCTTGTGAATTGGGGTTTAACTAGGGTTTAATGTTTTATTTGTGAATTGGGGTTTAACGTTTTAATTTTTAAGGGTATAAATGTAATATGGTGCAGTGTGTTTAGAAAATTTATAATGTAATTTATATATTTAAATATATTAAAACAAGAAACAGAATTAGTTTGTCATTGCCGAGGATCGAACCCGTATCACCCGCACGACAGGTTGGATTACTTACCACTATACTACAACGACTTAACATATTTTTTTAATTTGAACATTTACATTGAAATTGGATAATTGTTATGGTCTATTTTAGGTGGGTTGGACTAAAGTGTACATATTTAAAAAATAGAAATACATAAATCAAACCTAAACTTAATAAAATTATAGAAATAATTTAATTAAATATTGTTCAAAAATATATTTAATTCTTTTTAACAATAAAAAATCAGAAAATAGGATTGTTCATTTAACAATACAAATTATTCAGATTTAATTATATTCTACATAGAAATTAGATCAGAAAAAATGCAAAAAATAAAAATTGTTTTATAAATTAATATTCAATATTCATAATATTGCATTTGATTCTTGAAAGTTAAAATATTGAAACTTTTTACCTGTACTGATAATTTTTCTTGTTTCCGGAGAAAAATGTGTGAAAGTAAATATTATACACCATTTATTAAAACAAGTTATTCTTTTGCGAGAAATACATGCAATATTGGTAAACAATCGAAAAGGGAAAGAAGAAAAAACTGTAATTTAAGTATAATATATAACATTTATATACGTAATATGTCATGCATGATGTTAATACAAAATAATATTTGTACATTCTTGGCTTAATTACATAGTGATTAGTCTATGGCTTGTCCACCTATGGCTACAAGTAGCTTGGATTGGTTTATAGTTAAACTACAAGGGCACGCATTTTGAATAGAATATTATGAAGTTCATATTATTTTTCCTTTTGTTTCAAAAAGTTTATTGAAATTTATATCAACCCTTTGATTAATTGGATCCACAGGCCTGGGGAAGGATTGAATTATCGACATCCTCTATAGAAAAACAATTGTACCAACTTTTCTAATGATTTACGTTGATTGAACTAAATTTAAATCAGTTTTAACCTATTTGAAGATTTCAAATATTTTGGTAATTTCTATTACATACAAGTCATGTGGAAATATATGTTTTTATGTTGTGTTTGAATGAGATTTGAAAAACTTAATCGTAAGAAATAGGGTTTTAACGAAAATTATGGTTTAATTTTCGTTCAACCCAAAAAATTAAGGGTTTATCAAAAATATCAAAGTCAAAAATATATGATGTATCTACTGACAAATATTACAGTCTTTTCAGAAAATCCGTAACAAATATGTTTTTAGATATTTGAGGACAATATTTTATATTGGTGGATATTTGGAGATACTGCTTTATTGGCAAAAACTTTTGTGCCCCTGACCCGCCCTGATCCGGATTGACCTAGGTATATATATATATATATATATATATATATATATATATATATATATATATATATATATATATATCTTTTTTCCTTTATTTTCCCTCATCTCATTTTTACCTCTCTTTGCCTACTTCTTTTCCCTCATCTCACGTTCTTCTCTCTGCTCTAAGCCAATTCCTGAATCTTCTTCGAGAATTCTTCGTCGAAGAATGAATTGATCCTGCCGCCGCTGCTTCTTATCATCAAAAACCCCGATCTCGAAGATTCGAACGCCGCATCGCTGCTGGGTTTCACCGCCAGACCGCCGGCGGAGGCGTAGAGGTCCTACAGGGGATTTGCGCCCCCACGGTAGAGGAAGTTCTCTGCCTGCGGTGTTGACGAAGGTGGCTGCCAGATCTCGAAACCTCTGTAAGGAATATTGTTGTGGTTCTCATTTCTAAAGAGGAACCAACTTTCTGGATTGAGTTTTGAAGAAGTGTGGTTGTGGTGGCTGTTGTTTTGGTGATGGGGGGACATCGGAGAATTTCTTTGGGTATTTGGGCTTTACGATTCATGAGATGGTGTTGCCCACTTTTTTTTTTCTTTCTAAGTTTATACTCAAATTGACATGTAAATCCAAACAATGTGTCAAGGATGTGCACTGTACAAATCTAATGACGAACTCGAATCCACGTAAATATTATTTAAATCTAATCAGAAAAATAATGGAACTTTGAGAATCTTTCATATATGATTACAGGCTGACAAGGGAAGATACTAGTTGATTGCTATTGAAGATAATATTGTTTATATCAAAGGTATTACATATGAATCGTTAAGGTATTACACTAATATATTAAAGGTATTTGTAATTTAACTTTAATATATTTCAAATTTCATATTTTGATAATATATAACATAATATCTATTGAACATTTTATAAGTATTTTGGAATTACAATTTTAGAAATTAACATTATTATTGGATTTCATTCATTAATACAATACAGTTATCACATGAGTTACTTAAAGGTATTACACATATTTCTTAGAGGTATCATATGAGTTAATTATATGTATTACACATATTCATTTGAGGTTACACATATTTGTTAGAGGTATCATATGAGTTAATTATATGTATTACACATATTCATTTGAAGTATCACATGAGTTACTCATAGGTATTACACATATTCATTTAAGGTATCACACGAGGTACTCATAGGTATTACACATATTCATTTGAGGTATCACATGAGGTGCTCATATGTATTATACATATTCATTTGAGGTATCACATGAGATACTCATAGGTCTTACATTTGTAATACCTTTAGTGCATGTGTGTAACACCTATATAATAATTCTGTAATACCTCAAATTTTTTTCAAATATATTACATATTTTGGAGCATACAATTCTGTAATACATATAGAATGAATTATGAATACCTCTAGAGAACATGTGTAATACCTATAGTACAATTTATGAATACCTCATTCATATTACATATGAGCCTTGTTTTCACTCATCAATTATTCCTCCTCTCTTTTCATTCATTCATGGAAAATCAATTTACATTATTTTTGGCCAAATAATTCTACCCACATTAATACATCATTACCGGAATAAAGAAAACAAAATATAATTCAAAAAAATATAACAAAAACGTGAAAATCCCTAAACAAAAGCCAAAAAATTAATCCCAAGTCAAATTCCAATCTTTAATGTCAAATTCCCCAAATCAAATCCTAATCAAATTCGAAGGGCTCGAATGCTCAGAGTAAGCTGGGTAGGGTCCCTCAGCTCTCAATCCCTCCCTCATCAATCACTCAAGCACGCTCGCCAGATCCTTGGATATGATCATGAATTGCACGTAGATTGTTGTGGAAGAAGTTAAAGTCTTTGCAGGCCTCAACAATGAGGGATTTGGCATTAGGATCAAAGAGGTCTATGATTAGCATGTCTGTGACAATGTCTGGGCTTGCATGTCTTGATGTGGGCAAGATTGTCAAGAATTGGAGTACAAGATAAGACCACCATGTCTATGAGTAGAGAGAGAGATAGGAGAGAGCAAGTGGTGATGAGATTGTGATGATGAAGAAAAGGGGAGAAGATGGTGGTGCATCGAAGAGGTTGTTGTTGAGGAAAATCACATCGAGTTTTTTTGTTGAAGAGATCGTCGTGGATCTGGTAAGAGATCGTCGGGGATTTGGTCGGAGAAGGTATTGAATCGAAGGTCTAGGTAGATCAGATTGAGAAATTGAATTCGAAGATGAAGAGAAACATGAAGAAATTGAGGGAGGTGAAAGTGGGGAGAAATTTGAGGGAACGTCTTCAGAGCAACAGAGATGAGGGGAAAAAAATTATATATAGGTGGGTCAAGTTGGGGTCGGGGCACGGATCTCCATACCCCTGGTACACAAGAGAATCACTCTACTTTATTTTGATGAGTAGAATTGTATGGCATTATATGAAATTGGGTAAATTGGGCCATCCACTCCTAATTTCGAGGCCAATATTAACCCAAATATACAAACTTCAATTTTGGGATACTGTCAATGTCATGAAATTTAATATTTTTATATACCTGCACTTAACTGTGGAACTATCTTTAATCCAGTTCATATAATTTTTATGATAATAGAAAAATCCGTATCAATCACATCGTATCAGATCTGAGTTGGTAGCTTAATGTCATCTTTGAACATGTCATATATATATATATATATATATATTATTGTAATATTGTATGCTGATACAACAATAAATCGAAATAGATAAAAAATTAAGAAAAATAATGTGAGTGATGGGTAAAATTATATTCATGAAAAAAGGTATATGAAAGAGAGAGGATAGATAAATTGTGATAATCATGTCATCCAAGTGAAAGGTCAAATAATATACCCACCACTACTCAAAAGGCATGAAGTTAATGCTAAAGCTCACATTAAAGAAACCAATTCAGTGCCCTATAAAAGCATTAAAACCAGGAGCTTTATAAGCATATTTAGGCTTTTGATGGTGGAAAAGTATAAATCAAATCATTTATCAGAATGATATTTGATCCTTTGCTATAGAGGCACCACAACAAAAATCACTATTTGCGTTAATAATTTGTTGTCGGGAAAACATTAACATTGATAATTATCACAACAATTTTTTACAACAAAAATCGTCGCTAAATTATTATCGCAAAAGCCTTTTTGTAAATAGTTTTTTTTTTTTTTTTACATTACCTTTTGTGACAACGTATTGTCAATTTATGTTAATATTTTTTACGATAATTTGTTGTTGCAATAACTTGACTTTTTGGCACTACTTTTGTTGTCGCAAAAAATCTTATCATAAATATTCATTTACTTGTAGTGATGCTTATTTCATATGAATTAACAATAATATCATTAATGTATATAGGAATAAATTAATTTATATAATAAATTATGAGATGAAATTTAGAAATATCCGAAAAAAATAATAATATTGACAATGAGTGCAAAGTGGATTCATGTAAAGAAACTTTACAAACAAAAAGTTTAACTTCTTTCGTGCCATGCCCAATTAACTTTCTCACAATATAGAGATTGATTAAATAAAACATATTTTCTTGTATTTAATATAATTTTTTAATTATATATATAAATATTTTTATTATACATAAATGGATAAAAATAATTGAACTCTATATAATTTCATTAAACCGTAAGCACTTGTAAACTCAATTTCAATTATTATGTCTTCTCGCGTTCATCTATTGATATAAATTAAAATATTCAAAGATTATTAAAACGACAAAGATTTGATTAAACACTATATTATTTTAATGAAATATCTAAGAAATTTTTGCATTATAAAAACATAGTAAACACGTGTAGCTCATCGATAAAAACATTTTTACAAGTTCTCACAACTGTTTGCATAATGGTCTGCAAATTTACTTACTTTAGGAATTAGGTTTGTAATAAAATAATAGGGAAAAAAAAAAAGAGTAACAAAATCAAGAAAACTACCAAAAAAATTAAACAAAAAAAAAAAAAAGAGTTGGATTTGGGGGTGGGGTTTAGTGTTCAGTTATTGGACTCTAAGAAAGCTCATATCAAATGTATTTCTGTAATTTTATTTTATCAATTACTATCATAATCCAAAACTAGTATACATCTCATTCCACTCAAATAGATTAAGTATACTTGGCATGATTCATGTGGCTCTTAAACTTACTTGATTATAAATTATATATATTGTAGGCGAGGTAGAATGTACATATTATTAACGAGTAGATTTGGGACGAATCGTAAAATTATTATTTAAATTTAAAATAATAATTTTGAAAGTAATTAGTATTGAAATAATATCAATCGGAAAATTTCTATAGTAAATCCACGTTCATTTTCCAAAAGTAGAAGCAATATCTTATAAGTACTACAAACTTATCAAATAACTTGTACTAAGTAAAATATATAAGAAAGATAATTAGTTAAAAGGTCTCTTTTGTAAATTGGCATGTCCAATATATTTATGACATTCTCAATAATTATAATTCTGATTATAATAATTCAGCGTCCTGTAAGCAACCACACCAAATCCAAATCAGCACAGTTGTTGTACCTAGACTACTTTTGCTTGTTATTTTTGATCCCCAGGATAAGAGCAACATATATGATCTAGATCTCTACTTATATTGTTAGACTCAAAGTACTACATATATATTATATATTGAGGGACTCTTTAGGTAAGGATACTTTACATCAAGCAAGATATGATCCAAATACATTGAGTTGTCATTAGTATTAATTAACAGGATTAAATGCAAAGAAACAATCTAAATTATTGGTTTTTATCATTTTTTTTTCTATCAGATTGCAACTTAAACTATTAAAATTTATCAAATTGCAATTTTCGATCCATTTTTCGGCAAAAATATGAATATGTGATCCGTAGGTTGAAAATATAAAGATATTATTGTATTTGTAATTTAAGGTGATTCTGATAAGAGAGAGTTAAACAAAACTAAAATATAAAAACATAATATTTCACAGCTCACTACAAAAATAACAATCGAAGCTTTCCCTAATCCAATGCTGCATCCCCACCTACCTGGGTCCCACCATTGGAAACTCTCAAGTTTCAAATAATTTAACAATTGACAAAAGTCACTCTCTGAAGCAGCGTTTTTTTTTTTTTTTTTATATATTATTTTTAAATGCTTGGTCTCTATATTTAATAATAAATTTAAGGAAATCAAATTTTAATTTTATTTTTAGAGAATTATAGAATTGTATGGTTCTATTTTTAGAGGATCGTAGAATCGTATGGTTCTATGGTCTACATTGAATAATTTTTATTTTCATATATGTTTGGTTTCTAGTTTTTTAAAATATTTTTGTCCCCATAATCAACTTAAACAAATTTAAAATAAAAAAGAGTTATTTTTTTTATCCAAAAAAAAAACTGTTATTATGTAAATGACATTATATCCATTTTATTTTAATCTTTTGGTCTTCTTCTTACCAACAAATGGCCTTCTAAATCTAAGTTTAATTGCGAATGAAAAATCACTATATTTTCCAAAATTGTAATTTATTTTCAATTCTTACCTTCTACTTTTGTCTTAGTTGAAAATTGAAACTCATTCCCAATTATTTAATTCTTGAAAAAAAAAATAAGTCACCATTTTTTCATAGTTTGCATTTTAATTAACTTAAAAGATTGATTGATAAAAAGAATTAAAAATCCTTTAATAAGTATTTCGATTGTTCGAAATTTATCCATTGAAAGATATGTTCCAAATTGTTTGAAAGGTTTGGTTAAAATTGCAATTTAGAAGAAAATTTGTCATTTTATCTACCGCAATAAACATTTTTTTCAAAGTTGTAATTCCAAATTTTTTAAGTGATGTCTCCATAGTTAACATGATGAATTTCTATTTTTAAATCGAAAATGTGTTCATTCCAAAGATTACATTATTTTACTTAAAAGATGTAATTTCATTTCAAGAAGAACATAGAATCATACAGTTTTGGTTCCTTTTTTTTTTTTTTTTTTTTTTCCTTTAATGTTTTGGTTTCTTTTTTAAAATTATTTTTAAATGCTTAGTCTCTATATTCAATAATGAATTTAAGGAATTCAATTTTTAATTTTATTTTTAGAGGACTATAGAACCGTGTGGTTCTATTTTTAGAGGACGATAGAATTGTATGGTTCTATGACCTACATTTAATAATAATCTTTTTTTTTTTAATGTTTGGTTTCTATTTTTTAAAGTATTTTTGTCCCCAAAGTCAACTTAAATAACTTTAAAATAAGAATGAGTTATTTTTTTATCAAAAAAAATGTTATTATGTAAATGATTTTATATCTATTTTATTTTCATCTTTCGTCTTCTTATTGCCAACCAATGACCTTTTAAATCTAAGTTTAATTGTGAATGGAAAAATCACCATCTTTTTCAAATGTAATTTATTCTCAATTCTTACCTTCAACTCTTGTTGTATGTCCTATAATAATGGTGACCAAAACAAAGAAAAAATACATAAGTCGCCTATACTAATTGGCGACACAATCAATTTAATATAAAAAATAATGAGAAAAGGAAGAAGTCGTGATACTGAAGAGAATTATTTAATTTATGTCTTTAATTTGAATAAGTCCTGGTGACTCCTAGTCTTCAGGATATAGTTTAGGTTTTCCTTGAATTTAGTTGTTAGCACTTATCACGTTAGTTAGTTGTGAACGTGACTCTGTTTTTCCTATTTCTGTAAAAGGCTACTTATAAGCCTAAGATATTCAATAAATGGAAAAAATGACCCTTATAAATAAGGAAAAAATGTAATAAATTAATATCATGGCACTTAATACATACAAAAATGACCCTTTTTTTATTAAATATAAATGGTAATTAATATAAAAAAGGAAAAAAGCTCAAAAATATGTATGATGATTAATAAAAAGGGAATAAACAAAGGAAACATTTACACGTAATAAAAAAAAATTTAAAAATATTAAAGGTAATTAATAAAAGAAAAGGAACAAAAAATGTAATAAATATATTCATGTTAGTTAATACAAATAATTTCCTTTTTTATTAAATATTGATGGTAATTAATATAAAAAGGGACAAAAATATATAAAAGATTAATGATGTTTCATGAAAAATAGGGTTATGCCCTATATAACCGAGCTAATCGGTTAAACGTGGGTTTGTAAAGGCATTTTTTTCGAATTACATAGGGTTATACGAGGGTTATGCCCATAACCCACGTTTAACTCTGTTTTTTCGAATTACATAGGGTTACACGAGGGTTATGCTCATAACCCACGTTTAACCCTGTTTTTCCGAATTACATAGGGTTACACGAGGGTTATGCCCATAACCCACGTTTAACCCTGTTTTTTCGAATTACACAGGGTTACACGAGGGTTATGCCCATAACCCACGTTTAACCCTGTTTTTTCGAATTACATAGGGTTACACGAGGGTTATGCCCATAACCCACGTTTAACCCTATTTTTTCGAATTACACAGGGTTACACGAGGGTTATGCCCATAACCCACGTTTAACCCTGTTTTTTCGAATTACATAGGGTTACACGAGGGTTATGCCCATAACCCACATTTAACCCTATTTTTTCAAATTATATAAGAGTTTAACCCTAAAATAATAGGGTTATGCCCTTAATTTTCGTTAAACCCTTTATTTAAAGGGTTTAACGAAAATTATTGTTTTTTTTCGTTCAACCCTTAAATTATAGGGTTTAATTTAAAGGGTTTAACGAAAATTATTGTTTTTTTTCGTTCAACCCTTAAATTATAGGGTTTAACGACATTTAACCTTTCTTCATATAATGCGAAAATTATTTCATAATTTAACGAAAATTATTTAATAATTAATTGATAATTACGAAAATTAGTTCATAATATGACCAAAATTATTTGACAATTTAACGAAAATTATTTCAAATTATAAAAACAATATAATGAAAAAATTCGTTAAACTCAAAAAATATAGGGTCTAACAAAAAAAACCTTAATTTTCATTAAACCCTTTATTTAAAGGGTTTAACGAAAATTATTGTTTTGTTTCGTTAAACCCTTAAATTTTAGGGTTTAACGATTAGATGGTTTTTATAATTCGCTGCAAAACCGTACCGACATATAACAGAATTTCTGCAACATTTCTGCCAAAATTTGCTTTTGGGTATTTGGGGACAATATTAAAATTTGGTGGGTATATTTGTATATATACTTTATGCTTTTGGGTAAATTGGGCATGGGACTCTAATATTATATGACTTCAAATAAGTAAATAAATAAAAATTAGTAAATAAGTAAATCCACATTAATTTAAACTCATATAAATAAAAATAATAGAATAAAAATTAGTGGATAATGGGACCCACATGTAATGATTGTGTTTGAGATAAAATTGATTGCATTTGTGTTAAATTGATGTAGAGGTGTGTTTTTAAAAAGTAGATGTTTTTAATTAGTGTGTTGTCATGTGGGACCCACACTAAAATGGTGTGCTAAAAACATATTGATGTGGGTGCCCTAAGAAGTGTACTTGATTCCCAGAGCACTCGATAGCTTTATCTCTGTGATTTTCAGTTCATAACAGATACTACAGGCGACTTCACTTATTTAAATAAATCCCCCCAAAAATACCGTAATTCCTTAACATTTTTACACTTCCACAATATTAGAATAAAAAGTCCGGAAAACAACAAAAAATAAAATAACAGAAGAAAGAGAGAAGCAGAGGAAATCTATAAATCCCTCTGTCTATAAATAAACCGTTGCTTGATGACATTGAGGCAGGCATGGCGAAGGAAAAGCAGAGACTCAGACTCCTCATCGCCAAACTCCACAACGACAATAAGTTTGGTTATTATGTTTCCCATTTCTGACGACATAATGTGTTGTTGTTCTTGTTTTTTTTTTAATGTAATTGTTTTTGAGTGGCTAGAAGGAATAGTTGTATGTTATATATATATGCTACTCATGATATTTGCCTAGCTATATTCGTGTTGGGGAAAAAAAAAAATTTACATGACCCAATATATTCTGGGATTAAAGTTGGTTGGGATCAAGTCATGGTTCAAAACAAATTAATTCTCTTTCTTTGTGGTGATGAAAATATCTGTTAAAAAAAAAAACCGTTATAAACCAACAACAATTATACAGAATCATTCTAAGTTTCCTCAAAAACTAAATAACATGAAATAAAAGAAAATTCATTCTTAGCTAGAACCATTATAATGTTTTCCAAATTTTGAAACTAACTATATCCTGCGACAATATGGAAAGTAGGAAAACACTATCAAAACATAAAAACTCAATCAACAGAGAAAAGAAAGGAAAAAAAATCATTTTCTTTAACCATTAATTCCAAATAAGAAAAATTTTGTTCAGTCTCGCAGAAAAAAAAAAAAAAAAGAAAGAAAAAGAAAAAAGGTTCATTATCTTGTTCATGGACAAGATTGTTTGCAAGGAGAGTATACCTGATAAAACAAGGAGGATCGGGATATTCTAAGATTATGTGGGACAAAAAGAGTGGGGGGATTGGATATTCTAAGATTATGTAATTGAATGTGGCCTGCTAAAAATTGGGGTTCTTAAATCTAAATAAATACTTCGGCTAATTTGGGCCACCGGCCTAGTTTTATGTAGAAATGGGAATTAATGGGCTTCGATTTGGACCCAGCCAACAAAGTTCATAACCTACCCTATGCTCTTTCACCACATAGTATTCATATACATACAGAACAAACACAGGAACAAGTTATGTTCCAGAAAATTTCCCAAATAGTAGAATCGAATCGAACCCTAATCATCAATTAAATGGGCAGCGGTGGAGAAGAGGACTAAGTGGAGGCAGCGGCGGCGGCTCGCAGAGAAAAGCTGAGAGCGCTTAAAGCTGCTCAGGAACTCTTCAATACTCCCGATGATACTGCTAAACACAATCACCAAGCAGAAGCAGACACACAAGATGGAGATGATAACGATGATGATCAACAAAATGAGTAACATCCCGCCTTATACCTCCTCGCTCCCATTCGCAATTCTTTTCATCGCACTTTCTAAGTTGTAGTATATGCACGTAGGCAAAATTGAATCTGCTGCCTTTTTTCTCTGTTTTGCTTAGTTTGGTTTAGAATGTACAATTCTAAGCGAGGTTGAATTGCGCTTGTTGAAATGATCACTGCGGTACTATTGAATGAAAAATCGATGAAGTTGTTTTGCTATATTTATGAGTGTTTGTTTCTGTTAAATTTGCGATAACTTTCTGTAACTTAAACCCAATTAGAGATTCATGGATACTCTCCAGGAATTTGAGTTTTGTTTTCTCCACAAGATTATAGGCACATGTTTGTTTGAATAGATTTATATATGAAGACCTGAAATTTTCATTAGTTTGTATTCAAAAGTGATTGTTTTGGTAAGAAATCCACCCACCAACAAGAGAACATAATATACTTGCAATAAGTTGGTCTTCTTGCTCAGTATTTAATCCTGACCGCAGAATATTTTTGAATGTTCTTCATGAATCTTATGTGACTGTCTAATTGATGGCTATCGTTATTGCTTCCAGCAATGTGAACATGAAATTCAGGAATTACCTTCCTCATGATAAGCAACTTCAGGAGGGTAAACTCGCCCCACCTGTGTTGCCTAAATTTGAAGACCCTGTCCTGGCAGCTCCTCCTCCAGAGGAGAAGAAAGAGGTGCAAAATGGAGCTCTCTCTCTCTCTCTCTCTCTCTCTCTCAAATATATTCTCATGTGATACTAAATGTCAAGGGCAAATTTCAGGATCCATTTTTGAACATAGCACCAAAAAAACCAAATTGGGACCTGAGGAGGGATGTGCAAAAGAGACTTGACAAGCTTGAAAGACGCACACAGAAGGCTATGTTAACACTCATGGGTTGGCCATCTTTCTTTATCTCATTACTAATCATTAGCTACCCTCTTCCTAATTTATTAGTGATTTTAAATTGTTATCCCTTCTTCACATTGACATTTTAATGTCTGCATCTATCAATGATTACACCAAGAATGCTGAATTTCCACCATTAATTCAAACAAGGTTCACTTTTCAATTAGCGTCTTGATTAGCCACTGGCAATTATATACAAGTGAAAAAGTCGGGGTGAGTCACCCCAATAGCTGCATGTTAGATAAGTAATACCTGGCCAATCCACTAAATGATAATGTATAATAAGCCAAATAAGTACTTGACTTTGAAGGCATTATAGTCGTGCACTGCTGGAAAAAACTGGATACCAATCTTGTCAACCTTGAATAACATTTTTGAACAGATTTAGGTGGGATGATGATATGTGGCTTACTATTGATGAAGTGTGGTTTAAGACATTAAACTCCTAACAATTAAGCTAGTGAGACTATATGTTTGCAGCACTTTAAGTGACTATAGTTGCATATGAAGTTTTGTGTTTTACTTTAGCCCAAGTATGTGAGATGTCTAAAGAGTTGGCTTCTCTGTTAGGAACATGCATGTATTTGTTTTGGCTAATCGTCATATGCAAATATCTTTTGGTTGGTCTAATCACTGGATATGGTTATTCTTGGCCATAAAAATCTGCTGATATCAAGATTTGTATTTTCGGCTGCAATTGAATCGTGCATTTTTGCACTAAAATAAGTTGGGATATATCCTTTTGCTTCTTTAAAAAGACCTCAAGCAATTGCTTTTATATAGACACTAATAATGTGTGGATTTATTTTATTTCTTCATTTGAAAAGTTATGTAAGATCGGTATTTGCTGTGTTAGAAAAATACACGATGAGAACTAGTTTCCTTTGCTGGCATTTTATAGTTGATTTATGATCATTCTATAATGTGTGTATTTGGATATCTATGCTCATATAGATTGTATCTTGTGCAGAACTGGAGGAGGCAAAAAGGAAATCCGAAGAGATAGAAAATGGCGGAGAAGATTGATTCTTCTCAAACGTTATAAAATTTATTGAATGAAAATTCTCCTAATTTTAGGATTACAAATACTTCAACTGTATGAAAGAAACTGATGCAATTACTGTGACAATAGTAAAACCTACCATTTCAGAGTGATTCTTACAAGGCTCCACTTTCTGGGCTAGTTAAAATCTCTTGCTTCTTTGAAAAAAAAAAAAAATTGTTTGAAATAGTGCATTCAAGAATTTGCTATCTTTTATGCTTGCTAGAGGGTTGACCCTTTTTATCTGCTTCTTCCTCCCAAGAGACATCCACAGGAGGAAGCTGATATTCATCAGGCTTGAGAGCCAAAGCAAAGTCTGGCAATGTTGGTGCTGTTTCCATTATCCTACACCCGAAATTTAAGATCGAGATTCATTTTAGTAAGAACCCATATGGTATGAAGATGAAGTTACGCTACTAGATGAGAGCCCTTACTTTTCATGTGAAAATAGATCCTTGTTGATTCGCTACTTGCTAGAGGTATCCTTGGGAATCTTTTCAGATAGATACTTTATGGTTCCCCAAAGAGGAGGGCTCCTGTTTAAATCATCTGCTAATATCACTTATCCACATTTTATGTTTCCAAATGAATGTAGCATGCAATCATTGTTATCTGCTTTATATTACCTCGAAAGAGGAGGAGATGAATTGAAAGCTTGTCAAGCTTTCTTGCTCTCTTTCAGATATTCATCAGCTGCCTGCAGAGCTGCAACAGCCATACCATGAGACTTGTCCGTATTCTGCTCGTCTAGTATTAGACCATGATAGACGTATGCCGCCGCCTATGAAAACATCATAATCGCCCATCAAAACAGATGAGATCAAGATTCCAACACAGATGTTTAAAGGATTGCTTCATGAGATTGTTATGAGGTCCATTGTCGCACTAAAGAAGGCAGATCACCTTACTTGACATAAACTACACTGAACAAGCAGGAAAAGTCTTTGCTGTGCTCTTGCCTATTATCTTTCTTAATAGTTTAGACTTGGATAAGGCATGACAAAATTATTTTACTTTAAAATAAATTGAAGAAAGCAACTGCCATTTGAATTATACGGTTAAATTCTGAGGACAAGGCAAACTTATATCTAGTTAAATATATAGAAAACGGAGATGAAAAAAGCTCGGAAATAAGTGTGGCCTTGCTACTCTCTATTGCAATCCCAAGCTGAATGTCAACACCCTGTTTAAGACAGATATGTCACATGCAACTAAAAAATACTTTAAGCAATTTATAACAGCCCAAGAACGACTATGGACAGATGACTAAACATGATGCTTGAACACATCCGATACAATGCTGATGTTTAACAATTATAGAGAAGAAACAATATAAAAAGCCTTGCATCTAATGTAGTAAAGAAAGGCTAGGACACCAGGATCACAACCCAATTACTAAATAATTCCTCAATCATTATGGAAGAAACCTATGATTCATACTTGATCTATAAATCCAGTTGGTAGAAATATCAAGCCTTGAAGACTGACTATAAGAGGACTCCATGTCTTCTAAAGGAGTAAATGATTCTTTCAAATCACTAGTTAAGTATTAGGCATGTGTGTTTTACATGCACAAACTAGGACAAAGGACTATGTGGAAGACAAGTCTCTCCATACATCTCTAAAGTTATTGAAAGGATCTTTCTAACACTGCACTATATGACATTGGCATTGATAATAACTCAGACCTTGGTAGTTGTCTGGCTAATGCAACTTCATATCCCAGTGATCAATACCTGCCCTAGAGCTTGGAGGCAAAGTGCTCGTAGAGCTCCTTCAGCAAGATCCACTGGAATATATCTCCTACACCACATAAATGGTGACAGATAAGGGTGAACCTTGGACTGATAGAGATGATTTTAATTGCTAAGAAAGCTAAAAAAAAAACGATACCTGAGTTCATTGGGAAACTGTGGAAGTACATGTTGGACAGCACAATCAAGGTAACCGGCTGCCTTTAAGAAAATATCAACAGAAGACCGCCGGCTCTCTGTTGGAAGTTCGCAAAATCATAGCAGAAGTGGACTTATTCGAAGTATACAATTTAGAAATTACACATCTAGTAGATAAGTTCAAAAAACTGATGATGAAAAATGTCAACTATTGTGCATGTATGTTTTTTTTTTTTTTAAATTCTTGACCATATATGTATTTTCTCATGCAGTCAAGTTAAATTCCCAGCATACGACCTGCCATCAGTTCCAATTTTTCTTCAAGTAAATTTTTGACTAAATCCTGGGTCTTGGAAACAAATGTAATAGTGAAATGCAGAATTCTGATTACATAGAAATCAAATAGAAATCTTGAGTCCAAAAGGTTCATTTACTGTTGAAGGACATTAATCTACATATGTATCAGAAAAGTAACAAATCAATCTATACATATAAATCTGGTTCTTTTAAGTACACATCTGATGATCCAATTGATTCAATACATCATGACCATCTCTACACACATTGAATTTAAATGACATTAATTCACCTGTCTCCAAATCTATGACTTGCTTATTTTAAAAAGTAACCTTCAAATATAAATCATGTCATGATCTATGAGTTTTTACAAATGAGATGTCTATAGTTCTACATCAAAAGTTGATAGCAAGAGCACTCTAAATCCATTGCAATATGATCTTGTGTGCATCTATCGAACTGCTTTAAAAAAAACAAAAAAAAATTCATGCTTACATGACTTGAGGAAGATCATATTTACGTCGAAACCAAGTTAACAGCACAAGATCTGCAACATTATGTTTAATACACATACCTTCCGATACCTTTGGCTGATAACCATCAGTGGATGTTCTCGGAAGAAGCAACAAATTAGCTTGTGAAAACAATAGAATTGCCATAAAGTGCAAAACAGACAATACTTCATACCAAGCACTATACATCTCGGTTTCCTGGAGATATATACGATGGTAATGAGCTGAACAATTATTAAAAATCTTGTAAAAAGAAACTTATGGTTGAGAAGGTGCAATTATATCTTCACCTCTGCTATGTCCTCTTGATTAACCCAGACAAATTGTACTTTATGTTGCAAAGGACTACCTGCACAACGCAAGCAACTAATACTAATAAATATGATCAATGCAGAAAGTTTGAGAACTCGATTGGGATTCAACAAGCTTACCATCTTTAACCAATCCCAAAAGAACTGGTAGATATTCTTCTAGAGTGTGAAGAAGATCACCCAATATTGAATTCCCTGCAGGAAACAGATGCCACATCATCAACCTCAGAGGGTATCGAACACCAAAGATATGTAAGGTTTGAACGATACTTACCATGTTGACTAGCTGTTTTGCGTCTCGTTCATGTGATTGTTGGAGCTTCCTGCCCTTCCACAACTACTATTCTTGTTCTAAGGGCAGAAAGCCGTTCAACCAAACGCTTATTTACATCATCGCCCAGTGACTGGGAGAAATTGACGGGCTTAGGGATCCGTAAGCCTGGAACAAACACAGAGACCTCCCAATGTTTGCCGGCCGCCTCCTGTTTCCACCTACATTCTTAGGAGTCGATACGAGGCACCCCATTTCCAAGAAGTTTACAGTCTCCAAAACAATCAACTACAACTGAAAAACCCCGGAAATGGAACCCAAAAAATATGAGAATACATCAAAGGAACATAGCCGAAGTGTTTGAATGAAGAGATCTATAGATTCACGTTTTCTTGCATACAACAAAAAGGCAGATTGGCAGCATTCTAAAACAATCACAGGACTGATGATTAAAACCTGAGGAGAAGTCAATCAAGTGCCTAACTGAATAAATGTACACAACTAGCAAAGCAGTTGGAAACTCACGGGAGGTATAGCCAGATAATGTCAAAACTGTATGTTAATTAGGAGAGATAAGTGGGATTTTAATGATCAGAAGACAAAATATTTCAATCAACTTCCTTTCTGCTTGAAAACTATAGAAACCAAACCATCAACATAATAATGCAACCAAAATTATAAGTACACAAAAACTAAAACAGGGTAATAAAAAGTAACAGCGTTTATACATCACAAGAAAAGCATGAGAAAAAGGCAGTCACTAGTGCTACTTTATTAATTCAAGTTGCACTTCAATGTATTCTCATTGATTTAGAGCATTAGTATTTTGCTTTGAACTCCGAACACAAATTGATTGCTACTTGCTGTTAGTTTTCTTCATGTGAGAAGCTTTTGACTCAAGTAACATTATGAGTAAAGAATTAACAAACAAAAAAGAAAAAGAATTAAGCAAGCAAATATAAAATACAAGCAAAGATATGGAATTTTGGTCTTGACAAGAACTTATAAACCCAAAATAGAAACAGAGAGAGAGAGAGATAGATGCCTACTTCATCTATTGATAATTTAAACAAAAAAGAGGAAAAAAAAAACACAGAAATTATTGAAGGAGAGAAGCAAAACAGAACCTTTTTATTTGGTTATTTTGGAAGGGATTCTGACATTCTGTTGCTGATTTTAGTCGACAGTATTGACACTATGAAGCTGTAAGAAACTTAATCAAACTCAAATTAATTATTGCGCCACAGAAGAAAATCCAATCATTAAATCTCAGAGACGGAGATAGAAAGACAAAGCCACCGGTACAGAGAGAGATACACTTATGTATAAGATTTTTATTTTCGCTTTGGAAGAAATACTTATCAATTATTAATAATTTACATTCAACTACAGATTTATTATAAAAACTTTAAATTAACGTACTAAACTTCGATAAAGAAATTACTGACGTTGAATTTGTTGATGCGAGGTGGCAGCAGATAGAGACACCCAAACGGTTCTGAAAACCGAAACCGGGCCGATTCGAACCGGCGGTCAGCGGTTCGGCGAACCGTTGACCCGGTTTCGGTTCCGAACTGGAACCGGGAACTGCCGGCGAACGGTTCGGTCTCGGTTCCGAATTGTGCAAACCGGCAGTTCCAACGCCGGTTTATGTAATTTTTTCTTTAATTAAATGACATGCCACATGTACGGCTGTGGTTCAAAAGCATATAGCCGTTATGGATCAACGGCCGAGATCAACGGACCGTTGGAAACCGGCCGAAACGGAACCGATACCTAACTGCCGGTTCGAATCGGCGGTTTGAGGATTTTTTGATTTGAACAACCGAGATCAAGTGACTGTTGGAGATGGACGGCCGTGATGATCCGAACCGCTGGTTCGAACCGGAGCGTGCCTATTTTTTTTTTTTTTTGAATTTTTGAGATCTATAAATAAGGGTTCAAATGGTGTATTTTTTCACATCAATTCTCAAGCTCTTTCTCTCAATTCTCTTGCATTCTTGCTCACTTTTAATATTTCAAGTTCAAAAGCTCTCAAATTTCAATTTTTAGTTCTTATTATCATCTACTTGTAGTTCTACTTCCACTTCTATTTTTTGTTGTTGTATATCATCATGTCTAGAAGAGGTTCTTCCACTTCCTCATCTCATACTAGGGGAAAGAGTCTCATGCCACCTCCACAATCCTACGAAGATGATCTAATTGATCGATGATGTGACGACCTTGATGAAAATGTCGATTTGGGGGAACAAATCGCTCAAGCCTTAGCCGATGAAGATGAAGAGGTGCAACCCACACAAGGGAGTACCCCCTCTAGTAGAACACCTTCTTCACTTCGAAGTGATATTTTCTCCGTTCACTTCAAGAAGGAAGCCGTGCCCAATAGTGCCTCGACTACATAGTAATGTGCAATCATTGTGGGAAGCAATACAAGTTCAAGCATGGAGGAGACTATGAAACGTTCAACAACCACGTCACGAAGAAGCATCCCGACAAGGTTGGATTGGAGCGTTCTCAAACACAACTATGAGGATTCACCGGGTCTTCACAAGGTATGAATTCTTTAATGTTTAAATTTAGTCAACTAGAACTTAGGAAAGATACCACCGATTTTATTGCTTCAAAACATATGCCTTTGCAATGAACTTCCGATGAATATTATGAATATTATGTGAGTCAATATTTGCAACCACCCACTAGAATGATAAGTAGGAACACGGCCACTAGGGATATTGATAAAAGAGTTCGTGAAAAAAAAAATATAATGCAAGATTTAGCTAATCTTAAACAAAAAGTTGCAATATGTGTTGATTGTTGGAAAGATTCTTATAAAAAGAATGATTATATGGACATTACTTGTCATTGGATTGATGATGCATGAGATGTTCAAAAACATTTAATTGTTTTTGTTGATTTTAATGAAAGACATACCGGTTTACATATTTCACAAAAAATAATACATAGCTTAAATGATTATGTTATATTAACAAAAATATTTGCTATAGCTTTAGATAATGCAACTAATAATAAAGCTAGCTTGCCTACATTAATGGATTTTTGTAAACCTTCATTAAATGGTGATTTTTTTCATACTAGATGCATGTGTCATATTTTTAATTTATGTGTTCAAGATGGATTAACAACTTTAGCAAAAGAAATAGACAAAATTAGAGATGCAATTAATTTAATTTGTCATACCGTACAAATGCGAAAAAAATGGGCTGCTTTTTGTAAAATAAATGGATTAGAAGTAAAAAAATTTGTGAAAGATGTGGAACATAGGTGGAATTCTACTTTTTATATGCTTCAAGATTCGTATAATTATAGAGAACTTTTATGTGCTTTTTTTATGGAATATGGAGATAGTAATGTTATGTTATTTGCCCATTCTTGGGATTCTTGTATAAACATGATGGGTATGCTAAATTTTTTTGAAGAAGACACTAATGAAGTAAGTGGATGTTATTATCCTACATCTCCTTTATCTTTAGATCAATGTGTTAAAATTGCTTTGGTAATTAACTCTTAAAGAGATGATCCTATTTTAGGTGATGCGATTATTATGATGAAAACTAAATGGTTAAAATATTATCATGAGATACCCCCTATATTTATGTGCTAAATTATTAGATCCTAGGATTAGAGAAGATGGATTAGAAGACTTTTAATTATGTACTATAATGCATTGTTCCCCGGTGGTGAGATTAGTGATTATGATCAAGTAGAATATGTGCCTAATCCTAGTGAAGTAGTTTCTAGGGCTAAACGTTATTTGTATGATTTTATTTAGAGAATATAAAACAATTTATGGTGAATCAAGTAGTAGTGAAGATGTAGTCCGCGATCAAAATGTAGGTTCTAGTAGTTATTCCTCTTCTTCGTCTACTTTTGGTGATATCCTTAGTCAATTTTATAACTTTTATGATGTTAGAACTCAAAAAAGAGATAGAGGTGCTAATTCATCACAAGAATTAGATTCTTATTTTAGTGTTACTTTTGAATCAATTGCTTTTGAGAACTACTTGGATCTATTAAAGTGGTGGTCATGATGGACCACCACATATCCTATACTAGCAATTATTGCCAAGGAAATATTTGCATATCCCGCCTTCACGGTCTCGGTTGAACATGCCTTTAGTGTATCGAACCACATTTTGAGTGCGAGGAGAGCAAACTTAGCCGCCGAAAATGTCCAAAACCTTATGCTTGTTGAGAATTGGGTCAAAGCTGCCAAACGTCAACTATGATGTTTTCACTTAAACATCATAGTAAAGGGGAAATTGTGTTTTGTCATCATTAAAAAGGGGGAAATTGTTGGGATTTCTGTATTTTGATTTTGATGAGACAAACCAAGAATGAAACAGGAAGTTTGAGTACCCAATTTTCATGATGTTTAAGTGAAAACATAGACTCGGATTGAGTCTAGTCATAGAAACTGAAAATGGAAGTACACACATATACTATGTTGCATCGAAGATTTTAGAACGAAGCTGCTGCAAGAAAGCAGATACAGCAACACTGCAAGAAGACAGTTAGAGCATTGCAGTAAAGTAAGGAAGAACGGCAAGCAGCATCGCTGCAAGAAGAAGTTACAGGAATACTGCAAGAAAGAAGATACAATAGTACTGTACGAAGATACTGCAAGAAGGTCTATGTTACAACAGCACTGTAAAAGACGAAACAGCTGTAAGAAGACCTAGGATACAACGCGAAGCTTACTGCTCAAACAGTTAACAGTGCCAATAACAAATAGATAAGTATCCTGCAATCCGAGAAAGGATAAATGCAGTACGAGGAACGAAGATCCAAACAAGGATATGTAAAGACGTTCTAGAGAAGATCAAAGTTGCAAACACAGAGCTAATGCCAAGACGCCACGTGAATTGACGCGCTGCAGAAAGCTGCGAGCCGCACCACCACATTAAATACTCAAGAGAAGAAAATCAAGTCGCATTAAATGCAAGCCATGCTTTTGATCAAGTACGCCTTAATTCAAATGGGAGATATCTCCTTCAACGGATATCTTCTCTACAAGTATAAATAGATGACGAGTAAGACTGAAACGACTACTGAAACTACTCAACACAAAACTGGATATATATACAAGAAGCTCTGAACAACTGATAACTGAACACACGAGCTAAAGAGAGAAACTAGCTGGAAATTACATTCGCACAAATCTCTTAGTTTCAGTCACTCAACCTCTGTGAAGTGAAACAAGTTCAAAGCAGAAAGATCCCTCGAAGGATTCAGAAGCTCACTTCACCGCACCAGTTGAAGAAAAAGTTTTATATACTTTTAACCTTGTTGCTGTGAGCTTAGGTTGTTTTAGGTGTCGAACAGTTGATATGAGAGATCCTTGCTGTTTGTATAATTGTCTAAGTGTTAGGCAGCTTCCCTATGTGGGAGTTTGAAACCTTGTGTGGGTTTGCCTTTAGAGTTTGCAGTTGCTGTGTGTACGTTGGACTCTAGTAGGTGTTTTACTTTGTAAGTTGATAAATTGTTAGGAGTGTCCTGTAAATCAATCTTACTTAACAAAATTCCCGCTCGAGGTAGTAGTAGAGTGGACGTAGAAGGGTTACACCACCTTCGAACCACTATAAGCCATAAGTGTTTTATTGCTTTCTTATCTGCGCTTTATCTTTTATATCTATCTCTGTCATAAGCATAAAACGTTTTGCTAAGGATCATATTTGAGAAAACAGCCTTGAGTCTTAAAACCTTTATTTTTCCGCTGCGTATAAAACTCTAGGTTACAACGTGCAACACTGCATTCTAGTGCTGTAAGCAGTAACTGACTGGCGCTGCAAGTTCGAGTAACTTGTAGAACAGTAAGTTTTAAATAGATTTTCAAAATCGACCAAGGTTTATTCACCCCCCTCTGAACTTCGGACACCACTTGGGACCAACAAGTGGTATCAGAGTGAGTTGGGTTAAAAGCCAACTTATCTGGTCACCTACCCAGATCCACCTTTGTCTCACCGTTTTCTTTGCATCCTTAAAATAACATTCTTACAACATATCATGGATTCCTCTAATCATAAGTTACCCATGTTTTCCGTAGAGGAATATGATGATTGGAAGATAAGAATGTAGGCATATCTTTCAGCAATGAATGATGAAATGTGGATGGTCATCACCAAAGGACCGATTATCCCTATGAAGGTGAATCCCATGTTCGGTAGAGAGATGGAAGAAGAGCACCCAACTTTCTGGTCAAACCAAGACATGATTGGAACAATGAAGACAAGAAGAGAGCCAATCTAGACAACATGGCTAAGAATGCTCTATTCATCACCTTGGATAAAGACACATTCAACAAAGTCAAAACTTGCAGAACGTCCAAGGAAATTTGGGAAAAATTGGAACAAATATGCGAGAGGACAAAGCTCACTAAGGATAACAAGATCTCCAACGCCACCCAATTATTTGAGCTCTTCGAGATGAAGAATGAAGAGACTCTTGAGCAACTAGATTTAAGATTCACATCCATTGTGAATGAACTAGAAGCTCTAGGCAAGCACTACACTCAAAAGGAGAAGAATATGAAAGTGCTTAGAGCCCTGCCTACAGAATGAGATAGCAAGACCACTGCCATAAGAGTATCCATGGATTTGAAATCCATGAGCACATTTGATCTATTCTCCGACCTCAAAGCATTCAAATACGATATCAACAAATGGAGAAAGGAGATAGAAGAATCGAGCTCCAAAGTTACAGCGTTTACTGCTAGAGGTTCTAAAGATACAGCAACCACTAGTTGCAGCAAGCAATCAGAGGTTGCATCAAAAGACGCTAAAGAAGAGATGACTATTCTTCTAAAGAAATTTAGAAGATTCATGAAGAGCAACAACAGCAACAACGACACCAACCTCAATAAGAGAAATGACTTTAGAATAAGTCATCCACCTCCTTAGGTATCACCTTCTCCTCGCTTAAATACAACTGATCTTGATTTGTGCTATAATTGTAGGAAGCCTGAACATTACGCCAGAAGCTGTCCACACCTAAAGGTGCAAAACTACCCAGAAGGAGAGAGAACAAATGAGAGAAAAGAAAAGAGATGATAGACACAAGCTTCGAGCTCTCATTGGAGAGATGGAGAAAGCCAAGGATACAACAGTCTCAAAGGAGATGCTGAAAGCTGCAGAATCCTCAGATAGCGACACTGAAACCTCATCTTCTGATGAAGAAGTACTGATATGCCTGATGAATGACTACGAAGACAATGATGAAATAGAGGTAACCTACCAATCGCTGTCTATACCAGAAAAAGAAGAGCTGAACATGATCCACTCTTTAAAGAGCATCATGAGTGATTTCGAGTAGATTAACTCAACTTATGAGGAGCTGAAGGTTGAGAATGAAAATCTAAGAATCAACAATGAGATCCTCAGAGGTAAAAAATAATGATATTGCTAAAATGCTCGCTGCATATGAGTCTGATAACTCAAGGTGCAACAAGTTACAAAAGGAGGTCTCAAAGCTAAGTCTGCTGGTCACTAAGCTAGAAACTGAGAAGGAGAACTTGCAGTCCACGATCAGAATATTTAGCAAATCAGCTAAGGACGCAAGGGAGTGCTTAAGTCAAAACAGAAGCCCATTTGAAAAATCGGGCATAGGTTACAACACTCACACCTATCAGGATACAACAAGTTCATCCAAAGCTGTAAAATTTGTTCAAGCTGAAACTTCAATAGAGAATGAGTTACCCTGTAACTCAGAAAAGATCTTGAACAAACCAGCATTGATGGATAAGGGGAAGAAACCCCAATGCTCAGCTACAGGAAGTTAGCCTGCATATAAGAACTGGTTGCAGCAGAAGCTATCTGCTGTAAGCAGCAAGAAGATGCAGCAACCCAAAAAGTTGCAGCACAAAAGAAAGTTCCTCATCTATACTAAGACTTATATGTCTAAACCTCAAAGAGGATATACTCAAAGGAAGTATGTTGGAAGACCGCACCACAAGGGTGTTGGTAACACATATCTAGTTTCTGCACACACAGTTGTCAAGCAGTTTAAAAACAAAACTGCATGCATTCAGAGAACCAACAAATCTTATAGCAACACATTGACTATTAAGAAAGTATGGGTTCCCAAAGTAACTAATACCAAAGGACCCTTACGGATATGGGTACCTAAATCTGTTTGAATTAGTTGCAGGTTCCAGTGCCATGTTGCAACAACGATGTATAGTACATAGACAGTGGCTGCTCAAGACACATAACAGACAATAAAAAAGCACTGAAAGACTTCCAAGAATGCAAAAGGACCAAAAGTCATCTTTGGAGATGATTCTATAGGAAGGACAAAAAGAAGTGGATGCCTAGTCAAAGGAAACATAAAGATCAAAGATGTATCCTATGTGAAAGGCCTCAGATACAATCTTCTGAGCATCAGTCAGTTTTGTGATAAAGGATACACAGTGGAATTCAACCTCAATAAATGCTTAATCAAGGATAGTACATCAAATGAAGTCAAGCTTACAGGAACAAGAAGATGAAACATATATCTTGCAAACTGGAACTCTTCTATTCATCCAACATGCTTCATTGTCAAAAGTCCACCAGAATTGAGCTGGCTATGGCACAAGAGATCAAGTCACCTGAACTTCAAGACAATCAATAAGCTAGCAAGAAAAGGTCTTGTAAGAGGATTGCCGGATGTGTCATACAAAAAGGAAAATGTTTGTGGAGCTTGTCAGAAGGGAAAACAAGTGAAAAGCTCATTCAAGGACAAGTTGCAGAAGTTATCTCACAGGATCCTAGATTTGCTACATATGGATCTCTTTGGACCAGTAGAATCAACAAGCATAAGTGGGAAAAAATACTCATTTGTGGTAGTAGATGACTACTCTAGATACACATGGACCATATTCCTTGCTAAAAAATCAGAAACACAAAGCAAGCTACCTGACTTAATGAAGAAGATTCAAAATGAAAAGAGCTTGAGCATTGTGAAGATCAGATCAGACAGAGGAACTGAGTTCACAAACAAATTCATTGAGAAATTCTGTTCTAACAATGGTATTCATCATGAATACTCTGCTGCAAGAACATCCCAATAGAATAGTGTAGCAGAAAGGAGGAATAGAACCCTCAAAGAAGCAGCAAGGACAATGATAGTAGAGACAGAGATACCCAAGAGATTTTGGGCTGAAGCAGCAAACACTGCATGCTATACACATAACAAATGTCTAATCAACAAGGATCTAGACAAAACCCCTTATTAAGTCTGGAATGGATATACACCAAATGTTTCATATCTGCATATCTTTGGATGCATGTGCTATATTCTCAACAATAGAAAGGAGCATCTAAAGACTTTTGATGCAAAATCAGACGAAGGAGTATTCTTAGGATACTCTTCTGTAAGAAGAGCTTATAGAGTCTTTAACAAGAGAACCTTAGTGGTTGAAGAATCTATTCATGTGGTGTTTGATGAACCACATTGTGACACAAAAAAACTGGAAGAACCCACTGAGGATACAACTCCAAGGAAAGAAAGTGATATTCTATATGTTGAAGGAGTTCTGCATACAGGAGAAGACAAAGAAGAAAAAGCTGCACCTCTGGATGCAGCAGATGATCTTACAGCAGCAGAACCTCAAATCTTATAGCAACATGAGTAGCAACCTAGACCTGTACATATTTTTTAGCGTGAAATGACATGGTTGAGGAATCATCCTAGGGATCTTATCATTGGAGATCCATCTATAGGAGTAAGGACAAGAAGGTCCATTCCTCATGAAGCAATGTTTGCATGCTTCATATCTCAAACTGAACCTTAGAATGTTAAAGAAGCCCTACAAGATAGCAACTGGGTACAAGCCATGCAAGAAGAACTAAATGGATTTGAAAGAAATCAAGTTTGGCAAACAGTTGTAAGACCAACTCATTAAGGAGTCATTGGCATAAAATGGGTCTTCAAAAACAAGCTAGATGAATCTAGACTCGTTGTGAGGAACAAAGCAAGATTAGTTGCTAAAGGATACTACCAAGAAGAAGAAATTGATTTTGATGAAACCTTTGTTCCAGTAGCAAGACTGGAAGTCATAAGGATTTATCTGGCATATGCAGCCCACATGAACTTCAAAATATATCAGATGGATGTAAAAAGTGCAATCCTTAATGGTCTTCTTACAAAGGAAGTTATGTAGAGCAACCTCCATGTTTTGAAGATCAAGCAGAAGAGAAGGTGTTCAAATTACACAAGGCCCTGTATGGACTCAAGCAAGCACCAAGAGCTTGGTATGATACATTATCTCTCTATCTGCTGGAAAATGGCTTCAAGAAAGGAATTGTGGACAAAACTCTGTTCAGAATACAAGATGGAGATAGTATACTTCTTATACAGATATATGTGGATGATATCATCTTCGGATCCTCCATCAAAGAGTTGTGTGAGAAGTTCTCCAATCTGATGCAATCGAAATTCGAGATGAGTATGATGGGAGAGTTAAGTTTCTTTCTAGGACTGCAAGTAAAACAATTGGCTGCAGGAACTTTTATCAGCCAGGTCAAGTACATAAATGAACTTATCAAGAAGTTTGGCATTGAGAATTAGTCAGCAACAACCGTTCCTATATCTACATCTATAAGCCTTGACAAAGATGAAGATGGTAAAGATATAGATATCACAAAATACAGATGACCCATAGGATTCTTGCTATATCTTACAGCAAGCAGGCCAGACATCTTGTTTGCAGTTGGAGTCTGCAAGATTCCAAGTAGCACCAAATGAGTCACATCTTTCAGCTGTCAAAAGGATTATCAAGTATTTGAAAGGAACTCAGGAAGTAGGCCTTTGGTATCCCAATGAAGGAGGATTCAAGCTCAAAGGATACTCTGACTCAGATTATGCAGGCTGCAAGATTGATAGAAAAAGCACTAGTGGGACTTGTCAATTTCTAGGAAATAGACTTGTCTCATGGTTTTGTAGGAAGCAAACATCGATTGTAACATCTACAGCAGAAGCAGAAAGTTGTTGTGCGTAGATTCTCTAGATACAGCAGCAACTAAGAGATTATGGGATTGAAGAAAAAGAGACTTCAATTCTCTGTGATAATACGAGTGCAATTACAATTACCCATAATCTTGTATTTCACTCAAGAACAAAACATATCGATATACGACATCACTTTATTAGAGATCACGTGGAGAAGAAAGATATCGTGCTTGAGAAAGTTCATACAAATCTCCAGCTTGCAGATATATTCACTAAACCGTTAAGTGAATCGAGGTTTTATATGCTTAGAAACGAGTTGGGAATTCTGAAATTATGAGGGAAAAAGAGAATGCAGAAGCCCATGAAGAATATTTGCATGCTTGCGAAGAACTGCAAGTATAGTACTGTAAGCTAGGTCTGCATACAGCGCTGGGTTCAAACAGCGCTGCATCTTTATCTTTACAGCACAACAAGTAAATGGGACAGCAAACAGCAATTGGTTACAACATTTATTTCAAAGAATATTTAATACGCTACAACCTCGTACCCACGTTGCTGCAATTTTAAAAGGGATAATAATTTAGGTGGCAAATCGCATGTCATTCAGCATTTAATGAAAAGTCTGCTCCGTCAGAAATCGAAGAGGCGTGGTCAGAGTCCACGACTACGCAAGTAATGATTATTTACGATTTGACCTCTCCGTCTTTTTTATGGACCGTAAGATCACTTCCACTCTTTTAATCTCAACCGTCGATCTTACTACACGTCCCTTGATATTCTATATATCCCCATAAACTTCTTTTTGCAAACTTATTATCACCCCTATCACAAAGAGAAGTTTCCCTTTTCGCAAATCCATGTCCAGTATATCTCTCTCATATCTAAACTCTAAACTTCATCCATGATGCCTCGACAAACCACAGTCTTGGAGGGACGATTGATCAACCAGGATCATTTTTTTGACTCTAGGTTGTATGAAAACACCATCATCCGCAGGATCTTTGATGCCCTTGAACGGACCTAGATCCTAGGATTGTTAACCACCGTCTATGCTGGATTTTCCGTAGAATCAGTTCAAAGGTTCTATGCCTTTGCTAGGACATCTGAAGAGAGAAACTACATCCTGTTCAAGGTGGATGCAGATGATGAAGAAATGTCTCTAACCATCAGAGACATAGCCACCACCTTTATGTTAGGATGTATACTATAAGCCTAGCTTTTGTATGAACATCTTTTATGGAATGAGAATCATTTTGGTCATATGTTTGCATTTTATATTTGTTATATATGTTTATGCAATGTCCAATTAATTTATATTATAGATAACTTGGTGTGTGGTGCCACACAGAAGATCATGTTATCAGTTTCTTATAAATTATAAATAGTAGCTCACAACCAAGATGGATTTGGACAAATCATCGGAATGGTTATAGTGTAGTTTGGTATTAGTCTGTCTTGACTATAAAACTGCACTAGTACACTTTGTGTGTATTGAGCAGGACCATTTGAGGTTGTTCGATTTATACTGACTATATAATAGAACAAGACCTCTGTTATTATGGATGTGCGTTCTCTTAATCCCTATATAATAACAGTCACGTATACACAATATTTGTTTCTGTAATTTGCCAATGAGTGAGATTTATTTATTAAATCAATAAACTCGGTGAATTGGGAAACAATATTGTCTATATGGTGTACTGTTGATTATAGAAGGAATCTGTGTCCGAATTATTTAGGATGATGATGTCCCCTTGAGGAGCTCATAAGGATTATCATGTAAACCCTGCAGGTGGATTTAATCCGACATGATAATAAAGTTGAGTGGTACTACTCTCGGAATTAGATGTTAATTAATTAAGTTGTCAGTAACTTATTTAATTAACGGACATTCGATATCTTAAACACAGGGAGATAAACGTGCACATAATAAGAAGGAGCCTATATTAAATATGGGATTGGGACGGTAGTTCAATAATAATTCTTTAGTGGACTGAATTATTATTGATGGACTTAAATTATGTATTCGGGCCGAACACAGGAAACTTAAGCCCATCAGGAGGCCCAACCCAATTCCTCCTCTAGGTCCCTGGTGTAGCCTTTTTAAAGCTCTTTTCATCAGCGCCTCTATAGAACACAGATCATAAAAACACGTGATAGTGAGAGATGGAGCAGAACTGAGAATTCTCGAAGGATCGTTGACCATGCAACGTTCGAGAAAGGCTGTAGGAATACATCAGAAGATCAAAGAGGTCTAGGGTTACAAAAGATCAATCTTTGGCTCGTTTTCTTCCAGATTGATCAAAAGGTATAATTTCTTTTTATTCCGCTGCGTTCTTTATACCTAGCATGGAACCCGATTAATTAATTGCATAGAGCCGGCGATCTGTCGTTTTCAACACTTTAATCTCTCGTCGAAAGACATGACCCCTAGTCAGCTTGCAACCTATGGGGAAGACAACACTAAAGAGATGTGGGATCTCTTTAGAATCCGAGATGTAGGGGCAGAGATCAAGAGAAGTACCCCGAAGAAACTCTTCAAACCGGAGTTTGAACTGCTCCATGATATCTGTGTGTACTCCATTGAAGGTAGAATCGGGAGTTACGACAAATGCACAGATCTTCGATTTCGGATCATGTCTGTCATCATGGCTGGAGAAAAGGTAAACTGGGCGAGGTTCATTAGGAAGAGAATATGGGAGGAGGCAGCGAAGAGCACAACAAGAGAAGCTATGAGATTACCATTTGCTCTCTGCTCTGCCGGTAAGGCCTTCAGCTTGCAGCTCCCATTCCTATTCCCGTTGGGAAGTATCTCGGAGAGATAAAAAAGGGTAAGACCCAACCGAAGACATATGCTGGGGTTTTATGGAAAAAAACCAAAGACAAAAAGAATGCAGCCCCAGCACTGCAAGATAAAACTGTAAGCATCGGGGTGAGGACGATGACGATGATAAAAATGATCGTCCTCTTCTTGTCATCAAGGGGACACCACGGAGGATAAAACCTGCACATGAGTCCTCATCCTCAATTGATGACGCACCCCTGGTCAGAAGGGCCAATGCAGCAAGAAGACGGCTGCTGCAGCTGCTAATTCCCAACTCTCTACTGAAAACTTGTCAGTAGGAGATGTTACGGATGAGTCACATCAGCATAGGATTCAGCCAGATGAAAAAGCTATTCTACAAAGAGCTGCTGATCCTGAAGTTGTTCTGTCTGTGCTCGATCCAACCTTCCCAGCTGCTAGAAATATGGCGCAGCAGTACAGTCTCTGGAGGGAGATGAGACTGTCCAAAGGGTAAATCTTACTGAAATGGATATATTTCCTCTCTGTGGAACAAGCAGTTCTGGAGTGGACCAACTAAGATGATATTCTGGTGCTCCTACAACTTGAGTATGTAGCAGAGGTGCAATATCGATCAGCTTAGGAAGCACTGGACAAAGGGAAGAGTAAAGCTCTTGCAAAATCCCAATCTACAGAGCTGTCGATGAAAGCAGCAATGGAAGATGCTCAAATCTTCCTAGCCCCGGCTGCAGAGGCTGTAAGAAGGGGTGATGATGTCGTATTTGTGCAAGCACAAATCGATACCCTGGGAGAAGAGCAGGCTGAGGAAGCCATGCTGCAACAGGCGTTGTAAGCAGTGTCACGGAGACGAGGATGCAGCACACTCCTAGGAGGATGCGGGAAGAAGGCAGCTTAGGTCATCACTCTTCAAACTCCCCTACATATGAGCAAATAGTTGAAGGCCTCTCCAACATAGTCACGCTTGATTCTTTAGAGGAGGAGGAGCCTCAACTGGTGGATTACGGTGATTCCCCAGTTCACACCATTCTTGAAGAAGATGCAAACATTCAGGAGGAACCAACTACCACCATCAAAGATGTTCACTTTGATATTGTTGAGATTGCCGATGAAGCAACCACGGAGGAAGTTGCAGAGACGGTACTCCATGTACTGGAGAAGACAACAGTACAACAAGCAACCACCCTATCAGAAGCTACAAAAGATACAGGAAGGGTGGAGGCTGAGATTCTTGCAGCAATCGAGCTTTCAATGCTGCATATAGTGGAAGCTGCAAGAAACCAACATGAGCTGCAAGAACCCATTCTTGCAGCAGACACTGTCAATGTTATAGGACCGGCCGAGGAGACGGGATCCCTGCTGAAGACCTTAGACGAGGCTGTTGTTCTGACAACACTCTCTGAGGAAGAGAAGACCTTTGAAGGAGCTACTGTTGAGATAGTATTCTTAGAGGATGTTCGAGAAGAAGCTGAGGTAACCGCTGATGCTGCTAAACGCTCAAAAGAACATATCCAGATTACAACAACAGAGGTTACTAAGGAAGCTGAGATGGCTGAATTCCTCCAGAGGATGGATGACCTCAAACGAGCCAAGTATGGAGATACTGGTGAAGTGTCAGTCACTATATCATTCGATGAGGAAAAAGTTGAAAACAATCCCACCCCTGGCTACTCAAGTCCCTTATCAAGCCTTTATAAGGATGAGGATGAAGAGATATCACCAGAGGCTACAAGACAGGATGCAGCACAGTCCCCAAGATCTATAGTTCCCTATACTGTATCAGCTGTTGCCTCTCATAAATGAAACGTAGACATGACCCCTAATGAATCAATTGACAGGGTATGTTGGGATTTCAGTGCTTTGATTTTGATGAGACAAACCAAGAATGAAACAAGAAGTTTAAGTATCCCACTTTTCATTATGCTTAATAAAAAACATAGACTTGGAGTAAGTCTAAGTCATTGAAATTAAGTGGAGGTACACTTGCATTCTATGCTGCATTGAAGTGTTCAGAACGAAGCTGCTGCAAGAAGGCAGTTACAGCAACACTGCAAGAAAGCAGTCAGTGCATTGCAACAAAGCAAGTAAGAACGGCAAGCATCATCGCTGCAAGAAGAAGATACAGCATACTGCAAAGAAGTAGTTACAGCAGTACTGTATGAAGATACTGCAAATAAGTGCTTTGATTTATTGAAAGCTCTGATACGAAAAACTTGAGATTTCTAAAAATCTCTGATACGTGAAAGCTCTGATAAGTAAAGCCAAATCTCTCAGTCTCAGTCACTCAACCTCTATGAAGTGTAGCAAAGTTCAAAGCAGAAAGATCCTTTAGAGGATTCAGAAGCTCACTTCACCGCACCAGTTGAAGAACAAGCCACATATACTTTTAACCTTGTTGTTGTGTGCTTAGGTTGTTTTAGGTGTCGAACAGTTGATATGAGAGATCCTTGCTGTTTGTATAGTTATCTAAGAGTTAGACAGCTTCTCTGTGTGGGAGTTTGGAATCTTGTGTGGGTTAGCCTTTAGAGTTTGCAGTTGTTGTGTGATCGCTGGACTCTAGTAGGTGGTTAACTTTGTAAGTTGATAGATTGTTAGGAAAAGTCCTGTAAACCAATCTTGCTTAATGAAGTTCCTGCTAGAGGTAGCAGTAGAGTGGATGTAGAAGGGTTACACCACCTTCTTATCACTATAAACCATAAGTATTTTATCACTTTATTATTTGCACTTTATATTTCATATATCTGTTATAAGCATAAAACATTAGCAAAAGAGCATATTTGAGAAAACAGCCTTGAGTCATAAAATCGTTATTTTTCCGCTGTGTATAAACTCTAGGTTACAGCATGTAGCACTGCATACTAGTGCTGTAAGCAGTAACTAACTGGTGTTGTAAGTTCAAGTAACTTGTAGAACAGTAAGTTTTTAAAAGGATTTGTAAAATCGACCAAGGTTCATTCACACCCCCTCTGAACCTCGGACACCACTTGGAACCAACAAGTGGTATCAGAGCAAGTTGGGTTAAAAGCCAACTATTTGGTCACCTACCCAGATCCACATTTGACTGGCCATTTTATCTGCACCCTCTAAACCTCATTCTTACTGCATATCATGGATTCGTCTAATCATAAGTTACCTATGTTTTCCTTAGAAGAATATGACAACTGGAAAATAAGAATGCAGACACATCTTTCAGCAATGAATGATGAAATGTGGACTGTCATCACTGAAGGACCGATTATTCCATTGAAGGTGAATCCCTTGTTCGAAAGAGAAATAGAAGAAGAGACACACAACTTCCTGGTCAAGCCAAGAGTAGAATGGATAAATGAAGACAGGAAGAAAGCCAACCTGGAAAACGTGGCTAAAAATGCCCTATTCATCACCCTGGACAAATGCACATTCAACAAGGTTAAAACTTGTAGAATGTCCAAGGAAATATGGGAAAAGTTGGAGCAAATATGTGAGGGGACAGAGCTCACCAAAGATAACAAGATCTCCAATGACACCCAACTATTTGAGCTCTTCGAAATAAAGAATGAAGAGACTCTTGAGCAACTAGATCTAAGATTCACAGCCATTGTGAATGAACTAGAAGCTTTGGGCAAGCACTACACACAAAAAGAAAAGAACATGAAAGTGCTTAGAGCCCTGCCAGTGGAGTGGGATAGCAAGACCACTACCATGAGAGTATCCATGGACTTGAAGTCCATGAGCACATTTGATATCTTCTACGACCTTAAAGCTTTCGAATATGACATCAACAAGCGGAGAAAGGAGATAGAAGAGTCGAGCTCAAAAGTTACAACACTTACTGCCAGAGTATCCAAGGGTACAACAACTACTAGTTGCAGCAAGCAGATAGAGGTTATAGCAGAAGATGCTGAAGAAGAAATGACTCTACTTCTAAAGAAATTTAGAAGATTTATGAAGAGCAACAACAACCACAGCAACACCAACCTCAACAAGAGAAATGACTTTAGAAGAAGTCATCCACCTCCTCAGGTATCACCCTCTCCTCGATCAAACACAACGAATATTGATTTGTGCTATAATTGCAGGAAGCTTGGACATTATGCCAGAAGCTGTCCACATCCAAAAGTGCTCAAATACCCGGAAGGAGAGAGAGAACAAAGAAGAGAAAGGAAGAGAGAGGATAAGCACAAGCTTGAAAAGGATCATGAGTGAATTCGAGCAGATTAACTCAATCCATGAGGAGCTGAAGGTTGAGAATGAAAATCTAAGAATCGACAATGAGATCCTCAGAGGCAAAAACATTGACATTGCCAAGATGCTCGCTGCATGTGAGTCAGATAACTCAAGGTGCAACAAGTTATAAAAAGAGGTCTCAAGGCTAAGTCTGCTGGTCACTAGGCTAGAAACTGAGAAGGAGAGCTTGCAGTCCACGATCAGAATATTTAACAAATCAGCTAAGGACGCAAGAGAGTGCTTAAGCCAAAACAGAATCCCATTTGAAAAATCGAGCATAGGTTACAACACTCACACCTCTCAGAATACAGCAAGTACATCCAAAGCTGTAAAATTTGTTCAAGCTGAAACTTCAATGGAGAGTGAGTTACCCTGTAACTCAAAAAAGATCTTGAACAAACCAGCGATGATGGATAAGGGAAAGAAACCCCAATGCTTAGCTGTAGGAAGTAAACTGCATCTAAGAACTGGCTGCAGTAGAAGCTATCTACTGTAAGCAGCAAGAAGATGCAGCAACCCACAAAGTTGCAGCATAAGAGAAAATTTCGCACCCATACTAAGACCTATATGTCTAAACCTCAAAGAGGATATACTCAAAGGAAGTATAGTGGAAGAACACATCACAAGAGTGTTGGTAACACATATTTGATCTCTGCACACACTGTTGTTAAGCTGTTTAAGAACAAAACTACATACACTCAGAGAACCAACAAATCTTACAGCAAAATATTGACTGTTAAGAAAGTTTGGGTTCCAAAAGTTACTAATCCCAAATGACCCTTAAAGATATGTGTACCTAAATCTGTTTGAATTAGTTGCAGGTTCCAGTGCCAGGTTGCAGCAGTGATATATGGTACATAGACAGTGGCTGCTCAAGGCACATGACAGGCAATAAAGAAGCACTAAAAGACTTCCAAGAATGCAAAGGTCCAAAAGTCATCTTTGGAGATGATTTCAAAGGAAGGACAAAAGGAAGTGGCTGCCTAGTCAAAGGGAACATAAAGATCAAAGATGTATCCTATATGAAAGGCCTCAGATACAATCTTCTGAGCATCAGTCAATTTTGTGACAAAGGATACACAGTGGAATTCAACCTCAACAAGTGCTTAATCAAGGACAGTACATCAAATGAAGTCAAGCTTACAGGAACAAGAAGAGGAAACATATATCTTGCAGACTGAAACTCTTCTATTTATCCAACATGCTTTATTATAAAAAGTCCACCAGAACTGAGCTGGTTATGGCACAAGAGATTAAGCAATCTAAACTTCAAGACAATCAACAAGCTAGCAAGAAAAGACCTTATAAGAAGATTGCCGGATGTGGCATACAAAAAGGAAAATGTTTGTGGAGCTTGTCAGAAAAGAAAGCAAGTGAAAAACTCATTCAAGGACAAGCAGCAGAAGTCATCTCACAAGATCCTAGATCTTCTACATATGGATCTTTTTAGACCAGTAGAACTAACTAGCATAAGTGGGAAGAAGTACTCACTTGTGGTAGTAGATAACTAATCCAGATACACATGGACCATATTCCTTGCTAAGAAGTCAGAAACATAAAGCAAGCTACCTGATCTTATGAAGAAGATTCAAAATGAAAAGAGCTTAAATATTATGAAGATCAGATCAGACAGAGGAACTGAATTCACAAACAAGTTTATTGAGAATTTTTGTTCTGATAATGGTATTCGTCATGAATACTCTGTTGCAAGAACACCTCAACAGAATGGTGTAGCTGAAAGGAGGAATAGAACCCTCAAGGAAGCAGCAAGGACAATGATAGCAGAAGTAGAGATAGCCAAGAGATTTTGGGCTGAAGCAACGAGCACTACATGCTATACACAGAACATATGTCTAATCATCAAGGATCTAGACAAAACACTTTATGAAGTCTGGAATGGATATACACTTAATGTCTCATATCTGCATATCTTTGGATGCAGGTGTTATATTCTCAACAATGGAAAGGAGCATTTAAAGACTTTTGATGCTAAATCAGACGAATGAGTATTCTTAGGATACTCTTCTGTAAGAAGAGCTTACAGAGTCTTCAATAAGAGAACCTTAGTGGTTGAAGAATCTATCAATGTGGTGTTTGATGAACCACATTGTGACTCAAAGGAACTTGAAGAACTCACTGAGTATATAGCTCCAAGAAAAGAATGTGAAGTTCCATATGTTGAAGGAGTTCTGCATACAGGAGAAGACAAAGAAGAAGAAGCTGCACCTCAGGATGCAGCAGATGATCTTACAGCTGCAGAACCTCTTATCCTACAGTAACATGAGGAGCAACCTAGACTTATGCATGTCTTTGAGCCTGACAAGACATGGCTGAGGAATCATCCTAGGGATCTTATCATTGGAGATCCATCTATAGGAGTAAGGACAAGAAGGTCCATTCCTCATGAAGCAATGTTTGCATGCTTCATATCTCAAACTGAACCTTAGAATGTTAAAGAAGCCCTGCAAGATAGCAACTGGGTACAAGCCATGCAAGAAGAGCTAAATGGATTTGAAAGAAATCAAGTTTGGCAAACAGTTGCAAGACCAACTCATCAAGGAGTTATTGGAACAGAATGGGTCTTTAAGAACAAGCTAGATGAATCTGGACTTGTTGTGAGGAACAAAGCAAGATTAGTTGCTAAATGATACTGCCAGGAAGAAGGAATTGATTTTGATGAAACCTTTGCTCCAGTAGCAAGACTGGAAGCCATAAGGATATTTCTGGCATATGCATCTCACATGAACTTCAAAGTATATCAGATGGATGTGAAGAGTGCATTCCTCAATGGTCTTCTTACAGAGGAAGTATATGTTGAACAACCTCCTGGTTTTGAAGATCAAGCAGAAGAGAAGGTATTCAAGTTACACAAAGCCCTGTATGGACTCAAGCAAGCACCAAGAGCTTGGTATGATACCTTATCTCTCTATCTACTAGAGAATGACTTCAAGAAAGAAATTGTGGACAAAACTCTATTCAGGATACATGATGGAGAAAGCATACTTCTTGTACAGTTATATGTGGATGACATCATCTTCGGATCATCAAACAAAGAGTTGTGTGAGAAGTTCTCCAATCTGATGCAATCGAAATTCGAGGTGAGTATGATGGGAGAATTAAGTTTCTAAATTTTAATCGGTCCATCCATACAATTATGGTCATCTTCTAAAGTGCCAAGTAACCTGTGAATGAGATAGAATTTTAACTTCTATATTCTGTTATATACTTTTGGTGTGAAAGAATGATAGAACATAATTTTTTTATTGCGGCAAGGGTGTCTGTTCTTTGTATTAATGGGTACTAAACATTTGCAGTTACCAATAACCAATTAGGCCAACAAATTTGTTGTTAGTGTAAACAGGTTGAGTCCAAGCTTCTTCCTGCATCAGTTATAATTCCGTACAAAATTTCAATACTGTCAAAGTACTTGGGTCTCAAAGTAGTTGAGGTGCATAATAATGCAAGTTTTGGTAAAGAATTTCAACTTCAAAATCAGCAAATCCTTCATTGAATGATCATAGATGGAGATTCTACTACCTCAAGTAAATATCATTACTGAATGATCATGGATGGAGATTCTACTCCCTCAAATATATCTCATTACCACTTCCATCATCTAGCTTTCCATCTATTTCCCCCTTGGAATTATATACTTCTGCAAAACTAATGTCACTTCTTTTAGTTTAGAGAATTATTAATAAAAACACAGAGATTAAAAAAATAAAAACAATGATTCATCACCCAATCATGGTAAAAACGGGCCTATTACATCATCCTAATATAATGTTACAAGAGAGCATATTTGAGGACAAGACCAACACCAAGTGGAGAATTTGGATTGGAATTCAGTACTTACTCCACAAAGGAAGACTTCAGAACCTTAATATCAAGGTAGTTTTTTTTCTTTCAAATGATAACTGCTTGTAGATTATTGATCACTCATCATATGTTCGTTTCTTCTTTAGCATGATAGTTCATTGCTCGTCCCTATTTAATCAGGTTATTGGATATGAACCCACTGAAAGTAACATACTATCTGGGGGACAACCTGGTAACTTAACAGGTTATATGCTTAGCTTCGTTAGTCCTCAATGTTAAGGTCATTCTTTAAGCATTCTTAATTCAAAACCGCAGGTCTTCACAAAATCCAAGGAATTTGAGAGAATTGGAGCAGGTTTTATTCTGATGAACTTGGATCTTGAAGTGATGAATGAAGTTATAGAGGTCTGTTTAGCATTCTACATTGGCCTTTTATGAAGTAAGCATCTCAACTCTCAAGTCCCTTGTGAGGTTTAATGTTATAAATCATATGTCTTATCCAATAACCATTTGCAGCAAGAGAGGTGGAAAATGGGTATTTGTAGCTAGTCCCCCACACCAAAAACACCTAAACATGGACCCCGTCCCCCTTCTCTATTAAAGTTCACTGAGATGAGTCAAGTTGCAGATGTTCTCTTCCAAGAGCTGACATTTTCTTCCAAGTGTTTAGTGTCGTCAGTTATTCAGAAGCCAATATGCAAATTGTTGGCTTCCAATCGAGTTCTGTTCTATGAAGACGAGCTATGCTAGGCTGTTGCTCAAAACAAACTTTGTTGATTTTAAGAGGGTTCTTACTTTTTATGTGTATAGCATGCCAGTTTTCTTTGTAGTGTTGGCAAGAAAGTTGAGGTAGACATTTTACCTTTGTAGTTATGATGGGGAACTAGCAAAGGTTAAGTTATAAGATTAGAAGAAGTATTTGGATGGATTTTGATTGAATAATGTATTTATGCTAGTTTTATGTACAGCTTCTTTCATTTAAACGACTGGCTTTCAGTATGGAAGTTATGGTTTTGACCTCGGTGTAATAATATCTTGCTTTAGGACATGGTTAGCTTAAATCCGAATTTTGGATCTGAGCTTGAATGAGGTTGCAATTTTGGGCTAGTTTGAAGCAAAGTGATGAAGTATCATCTACAAGAATAATATATATACACAACGCAAAACCTAAGTAGCTTGAATCTGAGTGCTTGCTTGGTCTTTTTACAAATTTAAACTTGTGTATCATTCTTTTGTCTAATCAAAGCTCAGACACGATCTAAGGATCTTAACTCAGGCTTCAGATAGTTTGTATTGATTTTCAGAGGTAACATAGGATCCAACTAAAAGATTTTGCAGAATCCTTAATTCAGGTTTCAGATAGTTTGTATTGATTTTCAAATGTAACATAAGATCCAACTAAAAGATTTGAACGGTAGATGTTTTGAGCACATGAAATGTGAACACTTCTATGACAATAGGAAAGTTTTCAACTGGAAGAGAAGATATAATTCTTGCTAAGGGCTTTTAATTTGGGGATTACTGATACTAATAGTACATTATATAAATATTTGTGAGAAACTAAATTAAATTAGATTAGTTGCAACGAAATAATTTTTTTTGTAATAAGTTCAAATAATTAATGACAAAAAATATATTCGTCATAAAAATATATTTTTATGACATCGAATATCGTCACCAATTATTATTAGAATCATCACCAAATAATATTGCGATGAAATAATTTTATTAGTAATAAGTTCAAATAATTAATGACAAAAAATATCTTCGTCATAAAAATATATTTTTTATGACGTTGAATATTGTCACCAATTATTATTAAAATCATTATCAATTATTATCGTGACAAAAGAATTTTGTCACTAATTAATTCAAAAAATTAATGACAAAAAATAGCACCGTCACAAAAATTTATTTTTACGACATCGAATATTGTCACAAATTATAATTAAAATCATAATCAATTATTATTGTGATGAAATAATTTTGTCAATAATTATTAAGAATAATTAATGACGAAAAATAGCATCGTCATGAAAATATATATTTTTATTATATCAAATTTTGCCAATTATTATTAAAATCGTCACCTATTATTATTGTAACGACATAATTTATGTCGTCGTGAAATTTACAAATTAGTGACGAATAAAATTATCAATGGTGACAAAAATTTTGTCACAATTTCTAGTATTTTAATGACAAAAATAACATTTGTCACCTTTAAGTAACAAATTGTGATGATTTTTTTGCCGTCGCAAAAATATTCATCACAAAATGTGTGATTTCTTGTAATGAATGAGTTCTTCCTCTCTTCCTACCATTTGCTGATAAGCTTGCTGAAACAGCTTCTTGTTCTGCTTTAGTTTGCTCTCTACTTTTCTTGGTCCAGATGGTGGAAGTAACTTGTTTTAGCCCCTTTTGTAATATTGAGGATCTCTACTGTAAGGATTCTTCATCCGTAGCTTCTTCCTTACTGTTGGATCTCCTTCATATTCTTTATAGTTTCCTTCAGCTCTTATGATGTCTTTTTCCCCCTTTTTGTTATCATAAAAAATAAGAGACACCACAACAGTCAAAGGTGGGCATTGATAGGTTTCTCTCTTATACCCCCTTTCGTCCTCCTACAGTTTTCCTGCGGTAAATGGACTAAGGGTTTACAAGAGTTAAGGTTTCTGACCGGTGGATGGTTAAATACTTTTGGCTGGCTGTGCTTTTGCCTTTACTAGGACTTTGGTTGTTGACCGTCCTATGTGAAGCATCTTCTTTCTATATGTGCCCAGGCTCCAGCTTGAAGTGACACACCACCAACTTCTCATCTTACCCTGCTCCATTTTTTGGGTTTTGGCTCCAAAGAATGGAAACAAATTGATGTCGACGGAAGACGGGAGTTTTCATTCCGGTGGCTGTTAACTTCAACTCCTCCCCATCTACAATCTTCAGATGAAAAGTTTGATAACAAGCATGATATCATCTCCTCGTCTATCACACCTCCTCTCAATGGAGGATAGAGATCCTTCTCTTTCTTCTTCTCCATCTTCCCATACTTCTCCTTCTTCACTTTGGTTTTCCATTACCGTATTTGTAACTAAGTTACATATGAAGGGTATTTTCTAGAGAGGGTTATAATGAACGATAAATGTGGATAGTTTGTGAATGAAGAGATTATCTATATTTATAGGCAGATGTGAGCGGTTACTTCGGATCGATGGTTGAGAGATGAAGTGCACGATCTGACGATCGTGGGTGGTTTCCACTCATTGGATAAGATTGAATTAACCATCTGTCCGCCTTCTAAAAATGTGGATAGTGCTTTTATTGTGATTTGACCTTTCGCCGTCTAGAGAGATTGTCTTCATGTGGCTACGTCTCGTAGGTCGAGGTTGGGGTTTTTGAGATTTGTTATACTTGTCTTTTCAGCTTCTTGCTGTCAGCAACCTCCTTAAGCTTGTTAGTAGCCAGTAAGCTCTTACTGTGTCCTGAAATCAAGTACTGATAGTAGAACTTGCTCTGCATAAGATTTCAGTAAATTTTTTTGACTGTATAGATAGTATAATGTTTCCACATGGTCAAAACAATAATACTAAAATAAGTTTTTGAGAGAATTTGAAAATACGTATATAAGTTCCCCTTTACTTAAGGAATTTTCTACTCCCTTATGTTTGGTATCGTTTGTTGATGTCACCCTTTGTGTTGATAGATACCAGTCCTTGTTGGTGCCATTTGTTGGCAGATACAGACAATATCTTTGCATTGATTGCTGGTAGACATCTTTTGTAGATCCTGGAAGCATACTGGTATACCGCTTGTTGGTAGCACTATTCGGTCCTTCAAAGTACCACTTGTTGGTTCAATACCACTTGTTGGTTCGAAACCATTTGTTGGTTCTTTGATGATTTACTAGGATACTGGACGTTTTTTTTACAAAGAACAGAAACTTTGCAAGTATCCTTAGTGATCTGAGAAACAGTATTCCCCCTTAGATTGTGCTTGCTTCCTGCTTGACTCACTTTTTGTTCTTCCTTTTAAGCTCAGTAACCTATCTCACATCTACTGGTGAAACCTATTGAAAAAAAAAAGCTTTCTTCTTTTGTTTCAGCATCTTTGGGAAGGCTGTCTCCACCGTATGCTTAAATCCAATAGTGGCTTCTTGTGGATCCTTCAATGTTATATGATACTAAGTGTTGGACCTCTCTGAATGCTTGTTCTTATACTAAGAGAGAAATAAACGTGATTAGCATAGGTGTAGAAATCCAAGAATACAGAGTTCTGAATGAATGTATGTGAAAACGATGAGTTTCGGTCCAAAAATGAAAAATGGTTTTCCCTACAGAAACGGGTGAATTTGGGTAGGTCACTAGACAAGTTGGCCTTTAAACTTAACTTGCTCTGATACTTGTTAGTATCAGTTAGCTCTTAACCCAACATGCTCTGATACCACTTGTTGGTCCTAAGTGGTCAGAGGTTTAGAGGGGGTGAATGAACCTCAAATAACTTTTTGATCTTTTAAAATCTTTTTGTGAAACAGGTTCCTATTCTGTAAGGAAGCAGAAACCTAACTCGGTCAGAAACTTGGCTCTAAGCAGGATCAGGTTTCTTCCCGATTATCACGGTATGCTGTTGAGAGTGTGAAATACACTCGATATATATATATATATATATATTTGTAGTGTAATTAATGTGTTATTCTTGTGAAAAATTGAGCGTTAAAGTATATTAAATGGGGTATTGTAGGTACGAAAGGAAGAAATACGAAGATAAGAGGAAAAGACATGGAAAACGGGTGAAAATGGAAGAAAAGGTCCAGGACCGCGGTATCCGAACGACTGAAGGATTGGTTGCACACTGGTGCCCGGGACCACGGTACCCGATCTCGGTACTGCGGTATCGACCTTAAGTTGAGAACGTAAGATTTGGCTCCGGGACCGCGGTACCCGATCTCGCTACCGCGGTATCCACATCGCAGTTTGTTGAAAATTTCCGATTTTTGTGCTCTTCATGCGAAAAAAGGGTTTCTTCTTCCTAAGTATCTGTATATAAGCCATTCTTGGAGAAGAGAAAGAAAGGCATTCATCATATACATTCATCTCTAGAGGCAAGAAAAGATAATCAAGCGAAGTCAAGAAGATCGGCAAGAATTCAAGCATAGTTTTCTTCATCTTTTGTTATGAACTTTGATTTTATTATTTGACAATGAGTAGCTAGAGTTTTTATTTCTAGGGTTTTATTCGAACCCTATGTGTTGAATTACGAACCCTTTATCTCAATTCTTATGCATACCCTTTATCTCAATTCTTATGCAAGTTTGATTTTCGATTCTTTCTTCTACTTGTGTTGATTGAGTGCATGGAATTGGCCATTTTATGTATCTTCTTGTTATTGTAGAATTTATATCAGACGATTGGTTTGATAATTAGAATTGTGGTCGAAGATCCTTTGAGTTAATTGAACAAGATAATGTTTAATTGCATGTGAAATCGTAAAAATATAGATTTCACCTTAGGAAGCCAAATTTGGGATTTAACCTTAATATTTTGTTATGAATTTAATTGCGTAGGAATACAGTAAATTGTTCATTGCATTAGATTCGTGCATCACGTGGAAACGGGGTATGATTATATTAGCATCTCAAGTTAGGAATTGATTATTGAATCTTACATGAGAAGAGAATAAGAGGGGGAGTTAAAACATATAGGAGGAGATTAAATCCTAGATTAGTTTATCTTGATAATTTATTGTTTTCTTGAAGTCTTTATTTTCTTGTTTCATAATTTAATTTCAGTAGTTATAATAATCAATATCCACTTTGAATTCGCTAGATAAGATCATAGGTTATGCAAGTCTAGTACTTAAGAGTAGATAAGTGTTATTTTCCTTATGGGTTCGATATCCGGACTTTTCTAGTCCACTATATTACTTGTTACGATACGTGCACTTGCGTAGTGTTAGTTTCAACTCAACAAGTTTTTGGCACCGTTGCCGGGGGAATTTAATTATTTGTCTATATTTTCTTGATATTAGGCTTAGGTAACTTTTTTACTCTAGCTTTTGTTTTTTTTATTTTCAGGTGGCAGGCTTTGTTTATGCGAAGGAGAGACAGACAAAGTCGAGTGCCATTTGATCCAGAGATCGAGAGAACACTCCGACAAGTCAGAAGAAACCGGATTGAGAATCATAGAATGGAGAATCAAGAGCAACACAATGAGCTGAACAGGGTGGTTAACGATCCACCGCCACCACCACCAGCTCCTGCGCGCCCAGCTGCCCCGCCAAGGGATAACAACACCCGTCCCATTCAAGACTTCTATGTCCCAACTATGGATGGATTCAGACCAAGCATCTTGTACCCACCAATTGATGCCAACAACTTTGAGATCAAGACAGTGTTATGTTGCTATCTAACAATGGGTTGTTCAGTGGGCTTGCTGGTGAAGATCCATACACTCACCTGGTGAACTTTCTGGAGATTTGTGACTCTCACAAGAAAAATGGAGTTTCCCCTGAAGCACTTCAACTTCGTTTGTTCAAGCATTCTCTACAAGGACATGCTCGTCTGTGGCTTTCATCTTTGGAACCCCATTCCATCACCACTTGGAATCAGCTCGCACAGCTGTTTATGACTACTTTTAGTTCTCCTGCCAAAAAAGAGAAAATCTGAAATCAAATTCATACGTTCCTGCATAATGATGGAGAAGAGCTATATGAGGCCTGTGAGCGATATAAGATGTTGTTGAGAAGATGCCCAAATCATGGAGTAGAACAATGACGTCAGATGTAATTATTCTACACCGGGTTAAAAGAAAATGCTCAGACCGTGCTCGATGCAGCAGCGTATGGGAATTTTTTGGGTCTCAACATTCCTAACGCTACTGTTTTGCTGGACAATCTCTCAAAGAACCGACATGCCAAGCTTCCTAGTCGAAACATATGTGGGACTGTGAAGGTTCTAGGGAGGCTAGAGGTAGACCAAATCATAGTTGTACAAGCACAGATGGCACAATTAGCTCAGCAGACTCAACAAATTCTACAAAAACTGGAGCTAGGATCTCAAACGCAGCAAGTCCAAGCTGTGCACACTTCTGCAGCTACTTCAGTTTGTTATGAGCTTTGTGCCGGAAACCACTACACCAATGAGTGCATCACCGAGCCAGCACCGGTGAACTATGTGAATGATGGCAATCACCAGTTCTAGCAACGATTCCCAGGGAACCATCAGAACCAAAATTACTTCCGGCCATAGGGGCAATTTCAACCTCGGCCACAAGGGCAGTTTCAACCACGTCCGCAGGGACAATTCCAGCCACGGCCTCAACAGGGATTTCAAAACCAACAAGACTCACAACCGTCGGTTGGTGGAGCTTTTAAGGCTATTGAAGATTTGAGTGCCATGATAGCTCAATTCATGACCATAACCCAAGCTTCTTTACGGAATTTGGAATCTCAAGTGGGTCAAATTTCGGTGGAGTTGAACAACCGACCACCTGGGGCCTTACCATTCAACACAGAAAATCCAAAAAGAAATGAACAATGTCAAGCCGTCAGTCTAAGGAGCGAAAGACAACTTGAGAACATTCCTCGATAGGAAAGCTTGGAACAAGAGAAAAAGGATGAGGAAGAGATAGAAGTACATAAAGACAAGCAAAAAGCCAAGTCTAACTTGGTGTCCAAACCCAGTGAAAAAGGGGAAGTAGTTCCTACGCCTTCCCCACAGGTACCATTTCCTTAGCGTTTGAAAAAGGCTAAACTTGACGCTTCATATCACAAATTTCTGAAAAAGTTGAGTAAATTGCACATTAATATACCCTTTACTCAAGCTTTAGAAGAGATGCCTAGTTGGGTTAAGTTCTTGAAAGATATATTGTCTAAAAGAAGAAAATTAGGTGATTACGAAATGGTGTCACTAACTAGGCAATGTAGTTATATTCTTTCTCGACCTCTTCCACCCAAGCTTAAGGACCCCGGTAAATTCACTATTCCAATCACCATTGGGGATAAGCACTTTAGTAGAGCACTCATTGATTTAGGAGCTAGTATTAATCTAATGCCTTTATCGGTCAACAAGAGCTTAGGAATAGGAAAGATTAAGCCCACTTCTGTAACACTTCAATTAACGGATATATCTTTTTCTTACCCTAGGGGGATTGTAGAGGATGTCCTTGTGAAGGTGAAGGAATTCATTTTTCCTGTAGATTTTGTAGTGCTAGACATGGAAGAAGACAATGAAGTCCCTCTAATTTTAGGGAGACCATTCCTAGCTACGGGGGGAACAATGATAGATGTCACCAATGGAGAATTAACCATGTCTTTAGGAGAGCAAAAGATCACTTTCAATGTGTATCAAAGTCTTAAGCATCAAAATGATTCACATGAAGTTTTGGCTATTGATACTATTGATATGTTGTTTGATAACTCTTTCTTGTTGGATCCTTTGGTAGCATCTCTTTGTGTAGGAAATGAGTTCATGGATGAGCAAATGGAGGACCAAGTTTCATATCTTGACTCGATGATAGCTAGACAAAGACAACATTTTGAAAGATTGGATGCACCTTTGAACCCCAAAAGCACTTTCAAACCATCGGTGGAGGAGCCACCAAAACTTGAGCTTAAAGAGCTTCCCTCTCACTTGAAACATGCTTATCTTGGTGACAATAATACCTTACCGGTGATAATTTCTGCTTCTTTGAATTCGTTGTAGGAACAGAGGTTATTGGAGGTACTTCGAGAGCAAAAACTTGCACTTGGGTGGACCATCGCTGATATTCGAGGTATTAGCCCTACATTTTGCATGCACAAGATTATTTTGGAGGAGGGACATAAGCCATCAATTGAGCAGCAACGGAGGCTGAACCCCATCATGAAGGATGTGGTAAAAAAAGAGATCATTAAATGGCCCGATGCAGGTATTATCCTATTTCTGATAGTGCATGGGTAAGTCCCGTCCAGTGTGTACCTAAAAATGGGGGAACAACTGTTATTAAAAATGAAAAAAATGAATTAATTCCTTCTCGAACGGTCACGGGATGGCGGATATGCATGGACTATAGGAAATTGAATAAAGCCACTAAGAAAGATCATTTCCCTTTACCATTTATTGATCAAATGCTTGATAGGTTAGTGGGGAAAGAATTTTACTGTTTTCTTAATGGATATTCTGGGTATAATCAAATTGCCATTGCACCGGAAGATCAAGAAAAAACCACTTTTACTTGTCCTTATGGTACTTTCGCTTTTCGTCGTATGCCGTTTGGGTTATGTAACGCTCCTGCGACTTTCCAAAGGTGTATGATGGCTATTTTTACGGACATGGTAGAAAATGGGTTAGAGGTCTTTATGGATGATTTTTCTATTTTCGGGGATACATTTGATTCTTGTCTCTACATGCTAGCTAAGGTTCTTCGCACGTGTGAGGAGACTAATTTAGTGCTCAATTGGGAGAAGTGTCATTTCATGGTGCAAGAGGGAATCGTTCTTGGACATAAGGTTTTGAAGAAGGGAATTGAAGTTGATCGAGCCAAGATCGAAACGATTGAACGACTTCCACCACCAATTTCTGTTAAAGGAATTTGGAGTTTTTTGGGGCATGCAGGATTTTACCGGCGATTCATCAAAGATTTTTCGAAGATCGCTGTGCCCTTGTGCACACTACTTGAGAAGGACATTAAATTTGAATTTAATAGTAAGTGTCTTGCAGCGTTCAATGATCTCAAACACAGGTTAGTCATTGCTCTTATTATTGTCACACCTAATTGGGAAGAACCATTTGAACTCATGTGTGATGCTAGTGATTATGCTGTGGGTGCCGTTTTGGGCCAAAGAATAAATAAAATTTTTCATTCCATCTACTATGCTAGCAAAACTCTTAATGATGCACAAATTAATTACACCACTACGGAAAAAGAATTGCTTGCTGTTGTTTTTGCCTTTGAAAAATTTCGATCTTATTTGATTGGTACAAAAGTTGTAGTCTACACTGATCACTCGGCATTGAAATATTTGATTGAGAAAAAAGATGCTAAGCCTAGGTTGATTAGGTGGGTTCTATTGTTACAAGAATTTGATCTAGAAATTCGAGATAGGAATGGAACAGAAAATCAAGTAGCAGATCACTTGTCTAGATTAGAGAACAATATTTATGTGAAAAAGGAACTTACGATCAATGAAAATTTCCCGGATGAATATTTATTGGCTCTTAATGATGAAGTTCCATGGTATGCGGATTTTGTGAATTATCTTGTTAGCCGTGTGCTTCCACTAGAGATATCATCCCATCAAAAAAAGAAATTTTTACATGATATTAAGTTTTACTTTTGGGAAGAGCCCTTTCTTTTTAGACATTGCAGTGATCAGGTGATCCGAAGGTGTGTCCCTGAGAGTGAACAAGAGGATATTCTACATCACTGTCATGTTTCGGACTATGGAGGGCATTATGGAGGTGAGAGGACAGCTCGAAAGGTTCTACAGTCAGGTTTCTTTTGGCCTTCTCTTTTTCGTGACTCGTATATTTTTGCTGCTAAGTGTGACCGTTGCCAGCGTGTTGGCAACATGTTTAGGTGCCACGAACTCTCATTAAATACGATGATCGAGGTTGAGCCATTTGATGTATGGGGGATTGATTTTATGGGGCCATTTGTCCCATCTTTCAATAACCTATATATTTTAGTGGCGGTTGACTACGTGTCTAAGTGGGTGGAAGCGGCAGCCTATCCTACTAATGATTCGTCTGTAGTGTGCACCTTTTTGAAAAAGCAAATTTTCACGAGGTTTGACACTCCGCGAGCGATAATTAGCGATGGAGGTACGCATTTTTGCAATAAGAAATTTTAGGCCCTTTTAGCCAACTATGGGGTGAAGCATAAGACGACTCTAGCTTACCATCCACAAACAAATGGACAAGCCAAAGTCTCGAATCAAGATATCAAGAATATTCTGGAAAAAGTGGTCAGCCCAACCCGAAAAGATTGGTCCCGAAAACTAGACGACGCACTTTGGGCGTATCGCACTGCCTACAAAACTCCACTTGGCATGACCCCATTTCGCCTCGTGTATGGTAAAACATGCCATTTACCGGTGGAATTGGAACATAAGGCATATTGGGCAATCAAGAAGCTCAATTTTGATCTCGAGGCATGCAAGGAGAAGCGAATGGCCCAACTTGTGGAGCTTGACGAACTACGCTTAAACCATATGAGAGCAATCGACTTTACAAGGAAAAGACCAAGCGATGGCATGATAACAAGATCCTCCACCATGATTTTCACAAAGGCAAGGTCGTATTGCTATTTAACTCACGCCTTCGACTTTTTCCCGAAAAGTTGAAATCGCGATGGTCAGGACCGTTCCAAGTAGTCGAGGTATACCCATATGGAGCCGTAGAGATCATGGATACAGATTTTGGGCGTAGTTTCAAGGTCAACGGGCAACGGCTGAAACATTACTATGGTGGCAATGTGGATCGCCAACTAAACTCGATCATTTTGGGATAAATAATTCGAGAAGTCTGGTTGAAGACTGTAAACTTAGCGCTGTTTGGGAGGCAACCCAAGTTTTTAGTTTTTTTCTCTCCTTTTATTTTTGTTTTCTTTGTAGATTGAAGTCCACATATGTGCATAGTTAATCAAGTTAGGCTCACTTTGGCAGGAAAAACAGGGTTGGGAGTCAATACCGCAGTATCGGATGTCGATACCGCGGTTTCCAGGTGATGAAATGAAGCTGCGTTCACTAGAGGTCGAGACCGCGGTACCCGATTTCGGGACTGCGGTACCCAATTCGTGCTTTTCCAAATGGTTTAGCACTGTTGGCCGGTACCGCGGTACCCAGGTACGCGCTTTTCTCATTTTTAAGCCTGTTGGTCGATACCGCGGTATCCAATCCCGGGATCACGGTATTGAGCCCGTTATAACACAAAAACGGGATTCCTCCCTCATTTTCAAATCTCTCTTTCTCCCTCTCATTCCCCCTTCACCCAAACTCTTCTATTTGTCAAATTTGTCGCTCCAACTCCTTGGAATATCAGGTAACACTCGATTTGTTGTAGTATTTGTGGATTATATGCATCACTCTCTTGGGAATTTGGTACATTTTCTATATATTTTGCCCTCTTTGATGTTCTTCAATTTTCATACAAATGTTGGGTGTTATGCTTAACAAGTTCAAATGATTGGTTCCATTTCGTGTTCTGGTGCGTTGGTGGGTTGATTTGTGGTTAATATTTTGTAGGATTGGTTTGGAATCATCATTATTATTATCAAACTTCTCACTTCATCTCTCGTCCACAAGGTGTTCGACAGATTGTCTCAACCAAAGTCGGGGGTTTATTCTCGCTGGCGTGGCTCCGAAAAAGAAGCAACGGGCCGATGGGGCCAGCTCATCTGCGGGTACCGGTGCCAAGGGAAAGGGAAATGCCCCGACTCCTCCGCACGACATGACCATCTTCTTCACTACAATAGCCAAGGATGAGTACGCCAAACGCAAGGCCAAGATGATTGTTCCGGAAAGAGGTTTTGAACTCTTTCCCGGTGAGTATGATGAAGTTACCGCCCAAATTCGGCAATGTCGGTGGTTTGAGTTGTGTGAGAAGGCAACCGAGTACAATCTCTCCTTTGTACTCGAGTTCTACGCAAACCACAATATACCGATGGCTAAGTACACACCGAAGGGCATGCGGAAGCCTCCAATGTCTATAGTGCGGGGTGTGGAGGTGGATTTCAATGATAAAGCCATCCACCAATTTTATGACTTACCGGGGAATGTGGTTGATCAAGGGAGTTGGGACGTGATGAGAGCTCGGGTAACAATCGAGGAGGTCGGGGTGTTTTTATGTCGCCAGCCGCCAGTTTGGAAGACCAAAGATGAGGTGCTCCAGTGGTCCATACCGAGGCCGGAGTTCAAGCTCGAGGCGAAGGTTTGGCTCCATTTCATGTGCCACCATCTAATGCCAACCTCCACCTTGACGAATGTCACATTCGAAAGATGCGCCCTCATCTATTTCATCATGAGGGGGAATCAATTCCGGTGGCCAATATCATCGAGAATCGGCTGGTGGACTCTATTTGTGACTCTCATAAGTCGAACTTGTTCCCGGCTCTGATCACCGAATTATGCACTCTCAGTGGAGTCCCAAGCTTGGAGTTGGACATGGTGGTTCCGTTGAAGAATCTGATCAACACTGCAGTTATCCGACATATGGATGCCGGCGCAGCTAGGGCATGCCCACAACGGCCACCGGCCGAGCATCGGCCTGAGAGGGCGACCACCCTTGCTCAGGTGTCGCAGGAGCTTGGGGAACTCCGTGACACGCAATCCAATATGATGGAGGCCATGAAGAACTTCTTCTCATGAATCCCGAAGGCACTCAAGGCTACTGTTGTAGCTTGTGGGTGTTCTGCGATCCCACCAGAGCTCGATCCGCCGGAGTTCTTTCCTGTGCGACAACAGAGACAGAGGCGAGCGCGGTCACTTTCGCCACCAGATGTGCCCGAAGGCGATGAGAGAGAGGGATCTCAGCCATAGTTTTTTTTTATGATCAGGTGTTTTCTATCCTCCAACTTCGTTCTAATGACATTGAGGGCAATGTCAAATTTAAGTTTGGGGGGATTTATTTTGCTGTCTTGTTATTCTATGCATGCGTGTGAATTGTAGTGTCTTATGTAAAAGACAAGAATTTCAAATTTTCGGTTGTTATGACTATGTTAAGATTCATATTATGAAGTGCGTAGCGTGGTTGCATGATTAAATGAATATGAGCCCATTTGCTTTACTCCATGACTTGTGCGTTAGATCTGTGTTGTTAGCCATTTTGAGGATTGAGCATTGAGGATTGAGATTAGTGTGTTGCACCTGTGGGTTGAATTGATCTATACTTAGCATGTCGAGTTATTTTCAGTTATGTTGGTTGAGTTCAGCCTAAGAAAGTAAGTTGTGATTTTGCTCAAGTGACTCGAATAAGTAAATCTGTAGGGGCATCTTTATGCTTAGCAACCTAAAACCAACTGGTTTAGGATTGTTGATTGAAAGTTCGTTACATGGGTCAAATGAGTAGAATATATCGTGGTATAAATTTGACTAATCAAATTGTGAAAAAAATTTCTAGTCGAGGAGGTGTGATTCGAGACCTTTTTGGTTCGAGCTAGTAAGCCCATGGGGTGTTCTACACCTAATGCCCTAAAGCCGTCTGGTTTGGGAGTCATTGGTTGAGAGCTCGTTAAATGGACCAATTAGAAAGCTCAAGGGATTACATTGTACTCGATGATGAGATATTTTCGATCGAAAAAAAAAAGTTGAACGTAATGATGTGTTTATGATGAAAAGAAAATTGCTTTGCTGGTCTAAGTTGTGCAAAACCTCACGGTGTGACAGATTAGTTGATTTCCTTTAATGTTCGAGTAATTGAGATGTGTTTGCAATACGGTCGAGGCTAAGTCTTTAGTAAGTCAGAGGGGAATATTTGTTTTGAGTGTGATTTTTGCAAAGTGCTTTGGTTTGAGACTTGATGTGATTATAGCTATGGGAACTTGAAGTTTGGTCTACTCATGAATTCATTATTGGTTGACTTGAGTCGGGCGATGTCTTTGTGCGAGGACGTACAAATGGTTAAGTTTGGGGGTGTGTTGAGAGTGTGAAATACACTCGATATATATATATTTGTAGTGTAATTAATGTGTTATTCTTGTGAAAAATTGAGCGTTAAAGTATATTAAATGGGGTATTGTAGGTACGAAGGGAAGAAATATGAAGATAAGCGGAAAAGGCATGGAAAACGGGTGAAAATGGAAGAAAAGGTCCAGGACCGCGGTATCGAGTATGGATACCGCGGTATCCGAACGACTGAAGGATTGGTTGCACACTGGTGCCTGGGACCACGGTACCTGATCTCGATACCGCGGTATCGACCTTAAGTTGAGAACGTAAGATTTGGCTCCGGGACCGCGGTACCCGATCTCGGTACCGCGGTATCCACATCGCAGTTTGTTGAAAATTTCTGATTTTTGTGCTCTTCACGCAAAAAAAGGGTTTCTTCTTCCCTAAGTATCTGTATATAAGCCATTCTTGGAGAAGAGAAAGAAAGACATTCACCATATACATTCATCTCTAGAGACAAGAAAAGATAATCAAGCGAAGTCAAGAAGATCGGCAAGAATTCAAGCATAGTTTTCTTCATCTTTTGTTATGAACTTTGATTTTATTCTTTGACAATGAGTAGCTAGAGTTTTTATTTCTAGGGTTTTATTCGAACCCTATGTGTTGAATTACGAACCCTTTATCTCAATTCTTATGCAAGTTTGATTTTTGATTCTTTCTTCTACTTGTGTTGATTAAGTGCAAGGAATTGGCCATTTTATGTATCTTCTTGTTATTGTCAAATTTATATCGAAAGATTGGTTTGATAATTAGAACTATGGTCGAAGATCTTTTGAGTTAATTGAACAGGATAATGTTTAATTGCATGTGAAATCGTAGGAATATAGATTTCACCTTAGGAAGCCAAATTTGGGATTTAACCTTAATGCTTTGTTATGAATTTAATTGCGTAGGAATACAGTAAATTGTTCATTGCATTAGATTCGTGCATCACGTGGAAACGGGGTATGATTATATTAGCATCTCAGGTTAGGAATTGATTATTGAATCTTGCAAGAGAAGAGAATAAGAGGGGGAGTTAAAACACGTAGGGGAGATTAAATCCTAGATTTGTTTATCTTGATAATTTATTGTTTTCTTGAAGTCTTTATTTTCTTGTTTCATAATTTAATTTCAGTAGTTATAATAATCAATATCCACTTTGAATTCGCTAGATAAGATCATAGGTTATGCAAGTTTAGTACTTAAGAGTAGATAAGTGTTATTTTCCATGTGGGTTCGATATCCGGACTTTCCTAGTCCACTATATTACTTGTTACGATACGTGCACTTGCGTAGTGTTAGTTTCAACTCAACATATGCACAACGGAAATATAACGATAGAGTTTCTCGTTGGAAAATGATTTTTTTAAAGTATGCTTTTATCAAATCATTTTATGCAGTATGCTGATAATGTATGCAACAGTTAATATCAATGCAATGCAACAAATAAGATAAAACAAGTAAACAATTATGGCTTACAGTGGTTCGAAAGTGTTGTAACCTTCTACGTCCACTCTCTTCTTTCTAGAGGAGGGACCTCATTAAGTCATTTTGATTTACAAGTCCTGCTTTACAAACCTCTTCCTAACAGGCAACGCCTACTAGAATCTCAAACTCTAGTTTAAGGCCACAAACCCACACAGGGTACAAATCCCACACAGGGAAACTTAGCAAGGTCTGAACCTATCAACTAAGTAACTTAGCAAGGTCTGAGCCTATCAACTAAGTGCACCGAACACAACCCAAACACGCAGCACAGAGGTTATAAAAATATAAAAGAAAAACTTCAACTGGTGCGGGAATGCAACCTTTGACTTGTATGCTCATCTTCTGATGTAACTTCTTCTCCAAGATTGGTGGGGAGGGGGTGAGAACTTGAATATATATGTGCTAAGCTGAAGCTTAGCATTCTTCTCTGATTCAATCAGCAAGTTCTGCATCTTCCTAGCATGCTTGTTGAGTGACCTCCTTTGAGTATACTCCTTTGGCTCTTCACGCTGTTTGTCATCATGAGTGCTAAGCACTACATGATATTCATATTTAGCTCATATCCAACGTATGCATCTTGCTGGTGTCCACTATCTTTTCTGTATAAGGTCTTTGCTTTTTTCTCTCTTCTTTTAGTGGATCTTTTGTGCTGCTCTACCCCACTCTCTTTGCGTGTATCTCTATATTTTCTTTTGTGTGATCTTCGCGCTCTTATTTGTGTGCGTACATATGTACACACACCTGTGTGTCTCCTTTCTTTCTTTTCACATGCACATCATCCCCTTTTCTGTTATGCCAACCTTATATATATATAGGAAAATGCCTGTTGAAGAGAGGCACTATCTTTTTTCTACTGTTCGAATGATCTTCTATGTCTCTACATTTAATGCTCTAGTGGTCGTTCATTATAGCTCTGATCCGTATTAAATGCTTCTTTCTCGACTGTGGTGCTTTTGCAAATATCTAGTCCACGTGGCTTCTTTTGATTGAACTAGTGCTCATTTCTTTCTACTGGTAACTTTTATCCAAGTTTGACTTTTAAGTCCGACCAATATTTTTTTTATGCTCTTTGGACGAGTGAGTCTTCATGCGCCAACTCCCTTGTCTCAAAACAACTTTATGTTTTTGAAACCTGCAGATCATCTTCTAAGTCAGCTTCCTGTTTCAGAACAATTTCAAGTTCCTGAAATCTCTTGGCAGCTTCATTTTCCTTTGACGTTCATTGTTTCTAATCAGCCTTCTTGATCCAAACCCCTATTCTTGGACTTCCTAATCTGGTCCTTGTCTTTTGTAGCTCTTTATTTCTGATCAGCTTCATAATCCAGAAACCTGTGATTGGACTTCCTGATCTGCTCCTCGATGGTTGTCTTGCTGAGCTCATTTTCTTTCAGATTCTGAGCAGCTTCCTGTTCCAGAATCCTGTGACCAGCTTCTTTGTTCTAGAACAACATTCTATTCCTAGAACCTGTAGTCAGCTTCTTGCTGCTGCTTGCTGAAGATAGTTTTTCTACTATTTTCAAAGGATAGTTTTCCTCATAACTCAAAAAACTATTACATGAACTTACATTCTTTTGTTCATGTTCTAAGTTTGGAAAACCTAATCCTATCTAGTCAAACAATATGTTTTGTCTATCAAAACTTCTTACGAAATGTCCTAACACATCTGAGCCAAAAATCTTGGCAGTAAGGAACCTGTTTTTCTTTCTTCACTCTTGTAATCAGAGTTTGCTGCAATGGTAATTTCCCTTATTTGGTTAGATCTTCATATCTCCCCAGAGCTACCTTACAATTTGAGTAATTCTTGTAGAATTTCGTTCTGCAAAGCTCTCTAGAATATTTGAAATACTCAGACATTTTGAATAGATGGATTTCTTCAAATGTGGGATTTTTATCCATTGGCAAAGTAGCTTTCTAAAAGATAGCCATGTTCCAAAAAATGGGATCAATCAGATTTTCTGGATTCTGATCAAGTAAAACAAAGATTTCTACAGGAATATCATCATCCACTTTGAAGTATAGACCTTCTTGGCTTGGGTAGGAGAGATTTTAACTGGATGGTGAGACTGTTAGGATGTATACTATAAGCCTAGCTTTTGTATGAACATTTTTATGATATGAGATTCATTTTGGTCATATGTTATTGCATTTTATATTTATTATATATATTAATGCTGTTGTCCGGATTAATCTATATTGTATGTGGCATGGTGTGTGGTGCCACACAGAAGATCATGCTATCAGTTCCTTATAAATTATATTTAGTAGCTCATAACCAAGATGGATTTGGACAAACCATTGGAACGGTTGTAGTGTAATTTGGTATTAGTCTATCTTGACTATAAAGTTACACTAGTTAATTTTGTATGTATTGAGAAGGACCATTTGAGGTTGTTCGATTTATACTGATTATATAAAAGAACAAGACCTCTGTTATTATGGATATGCATCTTCTTAATCCCTATATAATAACGGGTACATGTGATCAGTGTTTGTTTCTTTAATTTGCCAATGAGTGAGATTTATTTATAAATCAATAGGCTCGGTGATTTGGGAGATAATACTGTTTATATGGTGTGCTGTTGATTATAGAAGGAATCTGTGTCCTAATTATTTAGGATGATGATGTCCCCTTGAGGAACTCATAAGGATTATCATGTAAACCCTGCAGGTGGATTTAATCCGACATGATAATAAAGATGAGTGGTACTACTCTTGGAATTAGATGTAAATTAATTAAGTTTTCAGTAACTTATTTAATTTATGGACATTTGATATCTTAAATACGGGGAAATAAACGTGCACATAGTAAAGGAGCCCATATTGTAATATGGGATTAGGATGCTAGTTCAATTATGACTTCTTAGTGTGATCGAGTTATAATTGATGGGCTTAAGTTGAGTATTCGGGCTGAACACAGGACACATAAGCCCATCAGAAGACCTAACCCTAATTCCTCCTCTAGGTCCCTATTGTAGCCTATATATAACCCTATATCAGCGTCTCCAAAGAACACACGTGTTCTCAATCTCACACGCTAAAAATAGATTCGCTGAGAGAGAAATGAGGAGATGAATTTCTGAGTCTTTGGAAGATCGTCGCCCACATGACGTCCAAGGAAATAGATAGGAATACGATAGAAGATCGAGAGGTCTAAACTTCGATCAGTTTTTCTTCAAGAAAGGTATGTTATTTTTCCACTGCGCATATCTTTATGGAACTCGATTTTGATTGCATAGGGCCGGCGATCCGTCGGTTCCAACAATTGGTATCAGAGCCGAGTTTTTCCGGTTCTGTGCGATTGAATCGGTTAATACGTTTTATGATTATGTGTTTTTCATACGTTTTATATATGGCTATTAGAAAGTAGTGCATGCGATAGGATAACTCTGTGATTGCAGGTATCATTAATCCAACTATTATGGCTTGTATGTATGTTATGTATGATTAAACCCTCGGACCTGTCGAGGTTGTTTTATTTTGGGTTGGTGCATGATTGTAATAGTTTAAACATGGCGGTTTGTCGTGTAGGTTTTTTTTATTTATCGATCGATCTAGAAACTGTATAGGACTTGATCGATGTAGATTTTGTATAGGATTTGATCGATGTAGTATCTATATAGAAAGATCGATCTAGAATCTGTAAAAGATTGATCGAGGATTAATAGAAAGATTGATCTAGAAAGGTCAATCCCCGTCTCGATGAGGCCATAATAGTTGGAATTTATTTAATACCATATTTATTGTATTGTTTACATGATGTTTTATATGCATGTTTTATGTGCTTTTATTGTTATGCATGTTAAAATCCCTCATGATAAATAACTAAGTGGGAGAGGGATTAATATTAATAAATCAAATGGCCTCCATTACTGGTTTGTAAGTGATGCATTCAAACCTATACGTTGGCTTTAAGTGCCTTCTTCCACATCGGATGGGTTTGACTGCGGATCACTAGATCAAACTTCCTCAATGGATAATTATAGGAAATTATTTAGGAGCGTGTAATCTTCTCCATCTGAAGAGACACAATCCTAGGTGATGGACTTAGTATTAAGTAATGGTATACATTTAGGTACATATGATAGTAACCTCCCCATCGGAGTAAGTGCTGTTATATGTATGGCTGAAGATAAACCAACTATTAATTTTATTTGTCATTTTGGTTGACAAGATAATAAAATTAATGGGTAAAACCTCCTCTTACAATTGTTTGAATTAGTATACGTCCACACTATCATGGCATGCGAAATTCACGGTGTTTTGAGGTGTTGGTGAATTTAACTATATTGTTTGAGGGAAACAATATTATTTTAAATTCTAAAGTGTTTTGACCTATGTGTTTATTTACATGATTCTCAGGATTTATCTATGGCTTTCAATCCTCTTGTTGTTATACTTAAAGAAAACAAACTTACTGGTCCTAATTATATTGATTGGAAATGAAATCTGGACATTGTCTTGACTGCTGAGAAGTACAAATTTGTACTCTCTGAGGTCTGTCCTGAAAGGCCTGATGAAAACTCTAGTGAAGAGGAGAAAGAAGCATATATGAAGTGGATCAAGGCAGATGAGATGGCACGGTGTTACATTTTGGCTTCCATGTCAAATGTACTGCAACATCAGCATCAGGCCATGACCACTGCCTATGATATGATGCATAATCTCAAAGAACTCTTCAGACACCAGAGTCGGGCTGCTAGACAAGAGGTCATGAGAAACTTGATGACGGCCACCATGCCTGAGGGGACACCCGTAAGGGATCATGTCCTTAAGATGATGGCTCACTTAAATGAAATGGAGGTCCTTGGAGCTGAAATCGATGGGGAAACCCAGGTCGATATCATTCTCCAATCCCTGTCTAAGAGTTTTGAGCAGTTTTGCCTCAACTACAACATGAACAGAAGGTTGTATTCAATGGCAGAACTTCTGACAGAACTCCAAGCAGCTGAAGGGATACTTCGTCAAACTTCTCAAGCTTACATTGCTGAAAATGTTTCTGCTTCTAAACCGAAAGGTGAAGTGAAGAAGAAGAAGAAGAAACAAGCTAATTCAGCAAAGAAAGCGGGTGGACCTAAGCACGCTGGGCCACAAGGTGGCGTCAAGAAACCAAAAGGCAAGTGCTTTTTATGTAAACAGCCTGGACATTGAAAGATGGATTGTCCCCGTAAAAAGGAGAACAAAGAAGGTACATCCTATTCACTAGTTATTGAAACATGTTTAGCGGTGTTATCTACCGGCACCTGGTGTGTAGATACGGGAGCCACTGATCATGTTTGTAATTCTTTGCAGGGGTTCTAGGAAACCAAGCGACTTAGTAAGAGAGAGATTACCATCTACATGGGTAACGCTACGAAAGTGGCGGCTGTTGCAGTGGGAGATGTTTATTTATCTTTTGATAGGAATAAGACTTTGATTTTGAGAAATTATCTTTACGTACCATGTTTTAGAAAGAACTTGATTTCAGTTTCTAAGTTATTTTTGGATGAATATTCTGTTTCTTTTGATGGCAAAGTTGTTGTCAAGAAAAATAGGGTTATTATCTGTTCTGGTACATTGGATGGCAATTTATATACTTTTAATCCAAAAACTCCAACGATGCAATAAATGGAAATTAATAACACATCTTCTAACTCAAATAAGAGAAAAGAACCTTCAAAAATGAACCAAACATATCTTTGGCATCTGAGGTTAGGTCATATTAGCTTGAGTAGGATTCAAAGGTTGATAGCCGATAGACCTTTGAGTTCATTGGATGTGGAGAACTATCCGACTTGCGAGTCTTGCTTGGAAGACAAAATGACCAAGAGGCCTTTTAAAGCCAAGGGGTATAGAGCTAAAGAAGTGTTGGAATTGGTTCATTCTGATTTGTGTGGACCTATGACTATCCAGGCAAGAGGTGGTTTTGAATATTTTATATCTTTCATAGATGATTATTCGAGATACGGATACATTTACTTGATGCGCCACAAGTCTGAATGCTTTGATAAATTCAAAGATTACAAGGCTGATGTGGAGAAACGTCATGGTAAATGTATCAAGACACTACGATCTAATCGTGGTAGCGAGTACCTTTTAGGAGAGTTTAGGAGTTACTTATCAAAGGTTGGGATTTAATCCCAATTGTCTGCACCTGGTACACCCCAACAGAACGGTATGACAGAACGAATGAATAAAACTCTCATGGAAATGGTTAGATCAATGATGAGTTACTCGAAATTACCAAAATCATTTTGGGGATATGCCCTGGAAACAACAGCATACATTCTGAACTTGGTACCTTCTAAGACAGTACCCGTACTCCCACAGAATTGTGGAATGGGCGCAAGCCTAGTCTGAAACACATTCGGATTTGGGGTAGTCCAGCACATGTGCTGAAGGAAGACGTTGATAAGTTGGAATCTCGTACGGAAGTTCGTCTGTTTGTGGGCTATCCTAGAGGAACGAAAGGTGGTTTGTTTTATAGTCCACAAGATCAGAAGGTCATCGTTAACACGAATGCCCGATTCATAGAAGAGGACTACGTAATGAACCACAAGCCTATGAGTAAATTTGTTCTGGAAGAAATTAGAAGGGAAAATCCTATCTTGGTACCAACGGTACAAGATCAGATACCACAAGAGACCACACCATACGTTACAAATAATACACAATTACCGCCAGTGCCTCGTCATAGTGGGAGGGTTGTTAGACATCCTGATAGATTCATGTTTTTGTGAGAGTCTTCGGACTTAGTACCTGGTGAACATGAATCTGATCCTTGGACTTACGACGAAGCATTACAAGATAAAGATGCAGAATCTTGACAAAAAGCTATGAATTCTGAGATGGAATCTATGGATTCTAATCAAGTCTGGGAGCTTGTAGAACCACCAAATGGTGTAAAAGTCATTGGATGTAAGTGGGTCTACAAAAGGAAAAGAGGATCAGACGGGAAAGTGGAAACTTTTAAAGCAAGACTTGTTGCGAAGGGGTATACTCAAAAAGAAGGGATTGATTATGAGGAAAATTTTTCGCCGGTAGCCATGCTTAAGTCTATCCAGATTCTTTTATCCATTGCTGCTCATATGAACTATGAGGTTTGGCAAATGGATGTCAAGACAGCTTTTCTTTATGGAAGTCTTGAAGAAAACATCTATATGAAGCAACCAGAAGGATTCACTGAAAAAGGCAAAAAACATCTAGTGTGTAAGCTTAATCGGTCTATTTATGGACTAAAACAAGCTTCGAGGTCTTGGAACATCCGTTTTGATGAGGTAATCCAGTCTTACGGATTCATTCAATGTCCGGATGAGTCTTGTGTATACAAGAAGAGTGACAGAAATGTGGTGGTATTTCTTGTACTTTACGTAGATGATATCTTGCTCATTGGAAACAATGTAAAAGTGTTATCAGACGTAAAAGTATGGCTGTCCAAACAGTTTGATATGAAGGACTTGGGAGAAGTTGGACATATTCTTGGGATCAAAGTCATAAGGGATCGCAAGAAAATGATGTTATGCTTATCTCAAGCTTCATACATTGATACAATCCTAACTCGTTTTAGCATGCAGAACTCTAAGAAATGTTTCTTACCATTTCGACATGGAGTACCTTTATCCAAGGAGATGTGTCCTAAAACATCAAAGGATATAGAGGACATGAAGGCAGTTCCTTATGCTTTTGCTGTAGGAAGCCTAATGTATGCGATGCTATGTACGAGACCGGATATCTGCTTTGCCGTAGGCATGGTAAGAAGATATCAGAGTAACTCAGGACAAGGACATTAGACTGTAGTAAAACATACCAAGCAGATGATTTGCATCATGTGGGTTACACGGATTCTGATTTTCAGTCAGATAGGGACACCAGTAAATCTACCTCGGGTTATGTGTTTACCTTGGGAGGTGGAGCTATAGTATGGAGGAGCGTAAAACAGAAATGTGTCTCGGACTCCACCATGGAAGCTGAATATGTGGCAGCATCTGAGGCAGCCAAAGAAGCTGTATGGCTCAGAAACTTCTTGATGGACTTAGACGTCATTCCTGGTTTGCCTAAAGCTATCACAATTTATTGTGATAATAGTGGTGCAGTAGCAAACTCGAGGGAACCACGAGCCCACAAAGCAAGTAAACACATTGAGCGCAAGTACCACCTGATACGAGACATCGTAAAACAAGGAGAAATTGTTGTCGCTAAAATTGCATCAGCGGATAACCTTGCAGATCTTTTCACAAAGGCCCTTCCCGCGAAATCTTTTGATGGGCATGTTGAAGGGATGGGAATCAGATGTATGGCATCACTTATGACAGCATAGTCTTTTAGTATAAGTGGGAGATTGTTAGGATGTATACTATAAGCCTAGCTTTTGTATGAACATCTTTATGATATGAGATTCATTTTGGTCATATGTTATTGTATTTTATATTTATTATATATGTTAATGTTGTTGTCCAGATTAATCTATATTGTATGTGGCATGGTGTGTGGTGCCACACAGAAGATCATGCTATCAGTTCCTTATAAATTATATTTAGTAGCTCATAACCAAGATGGATTTGGACAAACCATTGGAACGGTTGTAGTGTAATTTGGTATTAGTCTATCTTGACTATAAAGTTACACTAGTTAATTTTGTATGTATTGAGAAGGACCATTTGAGGTTGTTCGATTTATACTGATTATATAAAAGAACAAGACCTCTGTTATTATGGATATGCATCTTCTTAATCCCTATATAATAACGGGTACATGTGATCAGTGTTTGTTTCTTTAATTTGCCAATGAGTGAGATTTATTTATAAATCAATAGGCTCGGTGATTTGGGAGATAATACTGTTTATATGGTGTGCTGTTGATTATAGAAGGAATCTGTGTCCTAATTATTTAGGATGATGATGTCCCCTTGAGGAACTCATAAGGATTATCATGTAAACCCTGCAGGTGGATTTAATCCGACATGATAATAAAGATGAGTGGTACTACTCTTGGAATTAGATGTAAATTAATTAAGTTTTCAGTAACTTATTTAATTTATGGACATTTGATATCTTAAATACGGGGAAATAAACGTGCACATAGTAAAGGAGCCCATATTGTAATATGGGATTAGGATGCTAGTTCAATTATGACTTCTTAGTGTGATCGAGTTATAATTGATGGGCTTAAGTTGAGTATTCGGGCTGAACACAGGACACATAAGCCCATCAGAAGACCTAACCCTAATTCCTCCTCTAGGTCCCTATTGTTGCCTATATATAACCATATATCAGCGTCTCCAAAGAACACACGAGTTCTCAATCTCACATGCTAAAAACAGATTCACTGAGAGAGAAGTGAGGAGATGGATTTCTGAGTCTTTAGAAGATCGTCGCCCACACGACATCCAAGGAAAGGGATAGGAATACGGCAGAAGATCGAGAGGTCTAAACTTCGATCAGTTTTTCTTCAAGAAAGGTATGTTATTTTTCCACTGCGCATATCTTTATGCAACCCGATTTTGATTGCATAGGGCCGGCAATCCGTAGGTTCCAACAGAGACGCCATCCCCAACAACTTCTAACTTTGAGATCCATTCCCTTTCTGCAGCTTTCTGTTTTCTTCTTCTTTCTTCCTCAGCATCTTTCAACTATTTCCATCTTTCTTCGCTCAACATTCTACTAGTATCAATAACTTTGTTCTTTTTGCCTTGTTATTATCCTCTTCCTGGAGTTACTTACTGTCTGTTTGATCTCTGTCTAGAAGGTACAACAACAAGTTGTGTCAATGTTGTACTACCTGCTGTCTGAGACCCAGCACCCATAGTACCTGCATTGTCCTCGTCATCCTTTCTCTTTTTCGGTTTATCCTGACTATGTCTAAAGTCATGTCTGCATTGCTTTATTCTGGTCAAGGATGTATCATTTTCATCTTCTTCTTCCTCCTCAGATTGTTCAACTACCTGTTTCTTCTTGATTTGCTTTTGTTTTCTACTTCATTTCCTATTTTTGGCATCATAACTAGCCATCCGGGGTCGTTTATTGGTTATAGCAGCAGCTGCAGCAGGGTTTTTGAACATTATTGCCCTTAATTCACCTAACAACATCTCAATGTTGAGAATGTTGTTCTTGATGTTCATGATGTCTGAGGCATTGGTAGAGACAATTTCTTACAAATTTCCAAGAGTAAGATTTTGAGCAGTGTGGTTAGTCTGAACAACATCCAAACTCTGTTTCATGACCTCCAAGTTGGCTTTGATATCTCGCTCAAGTTTAGTTCTTGTCTTGTGGTGCATGTTGTATTATTCGTTCATCCTGTCTTTGATAATTTGAGAAAGTTTGGCCAATTCATCCTTCAGTTCTTGAATAGAAGATGATTGATTATGATTGTTGTCAATGTGATTCTGAACTGTTTGTATCAATCCCCGAACTGCATTCATAATGATGTTGAGTGTAACTTCTTTTAAGTCGGGGTGAGCGCTATCTCTACCCACAGTTCCTGTCTTTGGTTGTGTATATAGGACCAGGGCTTGAGTAGGTCTATTTTTAGGATCCCTATTCGTCTGTTGTGAGGAGTTGGTTCCTTTAACGAGGCTCTTCTCTTTTTCGAACGCCTTAATGGGTTGTCTGGATGGAGGGGCATCATCAGAATCATCATCGTTGTCCCAATCAGATTCTTTATCAGAATTAGCTGTTTCTTTACTCAAATGCGTAGAGGTTCTTGTAGTGTCAGGTCTTTGTCTTTTAATTTCACCTATTGGAACCATATCTGCAGCATCTCTAGATAAGGTCTGAATTTGGGATCCTCTCTTAGTGTCATTTTTTCCGTTGCTTCCTCAGTAACTTCAGCTATCTGAGATGTAGTAGCTACTTTTACATCCACAACCTCATCAACTATTTCATCAGCATCTTGATGGATTTCCAATAAGTGTACGTCAGTTAATGCTTCAATAGTTAGAACTTCTATCTGAGCGGCTTCTTCAGTTATCGTTGTTGCGTCCACAGCAACTTCAGCTACCTGAGATGTAGCTTCAGTTACCTCGGCAACCTCCTCAACTAATTCATCAGTAACTTGATGCATTTCTAATGAGTGATCTTCAATTGCTTCTATAGTTGGATCTTCTGCTACCTCTTCTAGGTCAGCAAACTGTACTGTTGCATTAGCCAGCACAAGGAGTCCGACCTCTACAACTTCCTTCAAGGCTGCTTCATTGGCAATCTCCATTTACATATCAAGATTGACAGGGGATAGTTTCCCCTTAGATGGTAAAATATTGCAAACGGGAGAGTTAGGGCACTCTATCAATTGTGATGCAGATTGTTCAAAATTTGGAGCAGTGATAGGAGATTGTGCTACATTACTTGAGAGAATAGGAGATGCTTGTATCTCCGCAGCGTTGGATGTTTCTCTTCTGGTCAGTACAACCTCTGCAATGTCCTCTACAGAGGTTGGTTCCTCGATGGATTTGGCAGTCATTTCTGGATCATTTGAGGTCCTAACAGTCTCTAGAATAGGAGTTTGTTCAATTGATTGTTTTTCTCCAACATTCATGGACTGCTCGCTCATTTCTCCTAGCCTTTTTCTAATGAACTTGTCCAAAATGTCGTCTCTTCTAAATAAGATCCATCAAGGCTTCTTTTTGAAAACTAATGTAATCTTCAGAGAGGAAAGGTAGAATGTTCGCAGAGGAGTCTCCTTCAAGTGTCACAAGATTGTTCAGTCAGGATAAGATGGAGTCTTCAACTTCAAACCAATCCTTCCAAATAGCTAGAATGTGTGCTTGACTGAGTCTTTTTGCTCGCCAACTACCGTATACTACAACAAATATTCTGTGGATGGAGGCTGTTGTTCGTTCTTGGACAGTTTCTACTTCATCATTGGTGATAGAGTTTATGAAAGTTTCGACTCTATTGAGAATAAAAAACTTTCAACTCTTCTTTGTCACTAAGCCATTTTCGAAAGACTAAGCTTTCTTCTGTCTGTGTCAGCCTTTATCTCTTCGTTGGTGAAACATACTTATCAACAACATTGTCATCATCTTCATTGTCCGAATCACCCACCATTATTATTGGTGTTGCATCAATCTAATCAGCAAGAGTATGGTGGATTGGATTCTGAAAGGAGGACTGATCGTCAGTTTGCTCATCTTAGGTTGGAACTATGACAATAGCCCTTTCAATATTGGTTCCGTTCGAAGGTTCACAGCTTTATATTTCAGCAGTCATCTATCCACCATGATCAGATTGAGCTACTTCTTTTCCGGAATTTGAATCATGCAGTCTGGATATTACTGCAGATTCCTTTACTGCTTCCTTCATAAATGTTGATGTAGCTTTCCTCTTGACGGGTACTATAGACCTTGTTGAGATAGTCTAGCTCTTGGTTGGGGCATCATTCTCCTCCTTTTTACCTTTGGAGAAGGGTTTCTTCACGCCCAGGTACCATCCTAGGGCATAGGGTACCTTCCTTTCCAATGTGACTCATTTGTACGCCAGTATGGAGGACAACACTATTCCAAAGCCTCGTCCGCCCTTAATCTTGATGGCTTCTTCCTAAATCCTGTGAAAAAGGACTTGAGCCCAATTGATTGCTTCTTCGCTGACAATGGCAGTCATCATCATGAACCGAAGGTTGGTGCATTTGTCAAAACTGCCACACCTTCCTTCCACTGTGTAAACCAGGATATCTTGAAGAAATTGATACTCAAGCTTGAATATTTTTTTTCCTAAAGTTCCCTGTGGAACTCTCTTATGTTACCAAGTCAAGTTTGAACTTGTTCCAACTTTCTGCCAGATAATCTGATCCATACTCCTCTAGATCAGAATACGTCATCCCTTCCTGGGATATGTTGAAGGTTCTGGCTATATCCTCTACTGTAAGCAAGAGGGTTTTTTTTACTGTCTTCAACCATCTTAAATAGGATGGACCCTTCATCATCTGATAGTTCGACGAAGTTGTATAATTTTTCCACCAAAAAAGTTGAGAATCCTTCATATGTTGTGGTGAATACTCCATCCAATTAACTATTTACCACATGATCCTAGACTTCATTAATAAGATCATTATCGTAGGGTGATTTTTCTCTGAGAAGTGTTCTAACATAGACCAGGCATCCTTCCAGAACTTTGGTTGTTCTCTCTTGAGCCATAGTATTTTTTGTTTGAAAAGTTTGAGAGAGATAAAAAGATTTTTAAACAGGTGCTCTGTGAGAGTTAGAGTGTAAGATCAAATGGTAAGCGTGAGGAAGAAGATAGGTTGGGAGCAGTTTTAGTATGGGAGTGGTTTTGAAAAGATCAACGGTTCAGATTGGAGAAATATTGAGAGACGTTTGTAATCTGACGGTTGATATTAAAGGAAAGAATGGACAAATCTGTAAAGTTTTGACATCGTATTAGTAAATATAAGACGCATTTTTCGCTTCCTCTTTGGAAATAAAATCTTTAGCATTGAAAGCAGTTTTCAGATTTTCACACTCAATCATTTGTAGATAACTCAATGAGGTACGAGGTATCAGGTTCTTAAATACTGGAAATCTGAAATAAATGATCTCTGCATTTTGAATGTGAAACCTATTTTTGAAACCTGTTTAAGAAACCTGTTTCTTCGGACAGAATACTATTGTATACTCCAGTTGATTGAGTAACAACTTTAAGGTTTTCGAAGGAATTTCTGAGATGATGTATGTAAGTTTCCCCTTACTTAAGGAACTTTCTTCTCAGAGATTAATGATCCCAAGCTCGTTTCTCAGCATAGAAAACCTTGATTCACATAGAGGCTTTGTGAAGATATCAGCAAGTTGCAGGTCAGTGTGCACTTTCTCAAGGATAATATCCTTCTTTTCCACGTAATCTCTGATGAAGTGATGTTTCACATCAATAAACTTCATCCTTGAGTGGAAAACAGGATTATGCGTAATGGCAATGGTGCTGGTATTATCACATAGAATAGGAGTTTCCTTTTCTATTATCCCATAATCCTTCAGTTGTTGCTGTATCCATATAATTTGTATACAACAACTTCCTACAGCTACATATTCAGCTTCACGGTTGTTGCAATGGACGTTTGTTTTCTGCAAAACAAAGAGACAAGTCTGTTTCCCAAGAACTGATAAGTCCCACTGGTGCTTTTTCTGTCGATCTTGCAACCTGCGAAGTCTGAGTCTGAATACCTTTTGAGATTAAATCCTCCTTTCTTTGGATACCACAGTCCAACATCTTGAGTTCTTTTAAGATACTTCATGATCCTTTTTACTGCCACAATATGTGATTCCTTGGGAGCTGTCTAAAACCTTGCACACACTCCGACTGTAAATACTATATCGGGCTTGCTTGCTGTCAGATATAGTAAGGAGCCGACGTGTCTTCTGTACTTCGTTACATCCACATCCTTTCCAGTTTCGTCTTTGTCCATACTGATGGATGTAGCCATTGGAATGCTTACTGATGCTCCGTTCTCCATTCCAAACTTCTTGATCAACTCTTTGGTGTACTTGGCTTGATTGGTGAAGATTTCATTCTTCAGTTGTTTTACTTATAAGCCAAGAAAGAAGCTTAGTTCTCCCATCATACTCATCTCAAACTTCTGCATTAGATTTGAGAACTTCTCACATAGATCTCGGTTAGTAAATCCAAAGATGATGTCATCGACATATTTGAATAAGTAGTATACTTTCTCCATCCTGTATTCTGAAGAGATTTTTGTCTACTGTTCTTTTCTGAAAACCATTCTCCAGAAGATACAATGAGAGTATATCATACCAAGCTCTAGGAGCTTGCTTTAATCCATATAGTGCTTTCTCCAGTTTGAATACTTGGTTTTCTACTTGTTCTTCAAAACCAGGTGGCTGTTCCACATATACTTCCTCATATAAGAGTCCATTCAAGAATGCACTCCTTACATCCATCTGATAAACTTTAAAGTTGATGTGGGCAGCATACGCTAGAAATATCCTTATGGCCTCAAATCTTGCTACTAGAGTAAAGGTCTCATCAAAATCTATGTCTTCTTCTTGATAGTATCCTTTTGCTACTAATCGCATTTTATTTCTGACTACAACGCCGGGTTCATCCATCTTGTTCTTGAATACCCATTTGGTTCTGATGACTCCTTGGTGTTCAGGTCTGGGAAACAGTTTCCATGCATGATTCTTTTCAAACCCATTCAGCTCTTCTTGCATGACTTGTATCCAGTTGCTATCTTCAAGAGCTTCTGCCATATTTTTAGGTTCTACTTGTGATATGAAGCATGAGAACAGTGCTTCTTGTGATCTTGATCTTCTCGTTCTCACACCTTTATTGATGTCTCCTATCACAAGCTCTCATGGATGATCTCTGAGCCATATTCTGTTTGGTTCGAATCTGAAGGTATGCTCCTGATCAGCTTCCTATCATTGACTTGTTGTTCCTCTGGATCTTATCATGGAATAATGTCTTGTTCCAGTATTCTGTTTGTATGTTGATTAGCTTCCTGAATGATAGCCTTTTTCTAATGCAACTTCATGTGGACTCCTTTCTTGTAATCTTTCATGGGCACTGGAATCCTGTCAATGTATTTGATTGCTTGGTCACTGATCTTCAACTTTGACATATCATCTTTGAGCTTGTCTAGATCAGTGTTTTCGCAGAATGGTTCATCAAATACTACATGCATTGACTCTTCAACAGCTAGGCTTCTTTTTTTGAATATCCTGAAGGCTTTGCTTAATGAGGAGTATCCTAGAAATACTCTTTCATCTGATTTCTCATCGAAGGTCTTCAAGTATTCTTTGCCATTATTAAAGATATAACACATACAAGCAAATGTATGTAGGTATGAAATTTTTGGTTTGATACCATACCAGCACGATCAAATTTTATTAATTTCTCTACTCAAACCACTACAAAAATGTAGAAGTGATAAACAAAGGTCGATCCCACGGAGAGCTAGCAAAATAAATTATTTTATATTCAAAGTTCAATTAAGAAAATAGGGGGATTTTTGGATTCAAATTCTAGAGTTAAGAATAAAACAAACAATTAAATTGGAATATAATCAATTGAGAAATCACTCGGTTCTCAGTTCAGTTTCCACCCTCACTCAGTTATGCATAATTAATTGTAACAATATTCTCTCATTCTCTCATGAATTACTAACCCTAAATAACAAGTACGACAAGTTATTCGGATTTTTCCTAAAGTATATCTAATTAAGATACGATCGTTAATTAAACATAATCGTTGGACAACTTGATAAAATAGATTTAATGCAACGATAGCTTTAGGATCAAGGAAAATAGGCTAGTTTAAGCAACAAATACGTACGACGATTCGTTTAACTTAGGTTGTGTTATCCGTAGCGATGCTCGACCACTAGTTTGCTACTACAATTTAAGAATAACAACAATTACTTATTGCAATCTCAATTCTAGCAATAGACATGCGCACATTCAATAAAGTTGATCAGGCTAAATCAAACATACACAAATCATAAACTTTCATCACAGAATAACACAATCAATTCATGAGATAAATTAGAAAATATAGTACTGAAATCAATCAAAGCATAAAAGAGGTTTTGAGTTTCAACATCCATTCGAACCGAGCAAAACTTGTTTAGTCTTGCATATCGGCCTCCAAAAACTCCAAAGGAAAAGATGGAAAACCTTGTTCTAGCCTCTAAAACCTAATTCTCCTCAAAACTCTTTAAAATACGTTTAATATAGGTCCACTGGTCATGACCTACAGTCTTGGGCCGAAATAATCACCATTGGATCGAAGTCTAGCCTCCAAGAAAATACAGCTTCGTGAAATGGTCCAACATGGGCGTGTCAGTTAATACAGGCGGAGCTTGTGTCAATGTGCTTTGCAGCGTTTTTAGCTCCAAAGCTCAGCAACTTCACTTTTTTGTTCTCCTATTCCTCACGCCAACAATTACACTGAATATTTCTCCTCGAAACAGCTCCATTAATCCCCTAAAATACACAAAACTAAGAAATCGAAGAGATCTACCAAGAAAAACTAATAAGTAGGAAAATATAACAAAATAGCATGAATATGCAACTAAAACCAAACACCTAAACATATAAAAAGGCAGAACTTTCCTATTTATCAATACCATACCAAATTTCATAAGGTGTTTTGTTGTGGTCTTTGTTGATCAGACATTTATTTTGAATGTAGCATGTTGTGTTGGTTGTTTTTATCCAAAATCTTTTAGGTAGGCCAGCATCAGCAATCATGGTCCTTGCTGCTTCTTTTAGAGTTTTGTTTCTTCTTTCTGCAACACCATTTTACTGAGGTGTCCTTGCTGCTGAGTACTCATGACAGATTCCTGTTTCTGAACAGTATTTCTCAATGAACTTGTTTGTGAACTTTGTTCCTCTGTCTGATCTAATCTTGACAATACTTAGGCTCTTCTCATTCTATACTCTTTTACATGAATTCTGGTAGCCTGTATTGCATTTCTGATTTTTTGGCTAGAAATGTAGACCAAGTGTATCTGGAGTAGTCATCCACTATAACCAGTTAATACTTCTTTCCGCTAACACTGACCGGCTCACTTGGTCCAAAAAGATTCATATGTAGAAGGTCCAGAATTCTATGAGATTATCTCTGCACTTTGTTTTTGAATGAGTTTTTCATTTGTTTGCCTTTCTGACAAGCTCCGCATACACTTTCTTTCTTGTATGCAACATCAAGCAGACCTCTTACAAGGTTCTTTCGAGCCAGTTTGTCTTGAAGTTTAGATGATTCATCTTTTTGTGCCATAGCCAACTTAGTTCTGAAGAGCTTTTGGCAATAAGGCATGTTGAGTCCACTGCTGAACTCCTATCAACTTGGTAGATGTTACCTCTCCTGGTACCCGTAAGTTTGACTTCATTGGATTTGTTATCTCTGATTAGGCACTTGTTCAGGTTGAACTCCACTGAACATCATTTTCACAAAATTGGCTGATACTCAGGAGATTGTACTTGAGTCCATTGACATATGATACATTACTGATGCTTGTATTGTCTCTTATTAAGCTTTATGTGCCTTTGGTGCTTCTTTTGGAGTTGTCTCCGAAAACAAACTTAGGTCCTTTGCATGGTTGGAAGTCACATACTCCAACCTTGTTGCCAATCATATGTTTGGAGCAGCCACTATCAATATACCATACATAACTACTACTCCTCTGCAACTGCACCTGCAAGCATCGTAAGCAGATTTAGGTACCCATACAAGTATGGGTCCTGGGGTTTAGAATTTTTCAGGATCCACATTTGCCTGATGATAATTAGTTTACCATTAGCTATAGTGAATCTCTTAAAATCAGTATCCTTGACATAATACTGCCCGTGAGGTGTGTGTACTAAAGTGTTCCAGTTTTTGTGATTCTAGTTCGAGAAGGATTTTCTCCTATCCTATTCAAGGATTTCAATCCTTGTCAAGTGTCAAACTTGTGCTTTGGTATAGCACAGGTAGAAGTTTTTCCGGTTTCTAGGAAATTGCTGTTTTTTCTCTTCTCATTAGCATATCGACTATGCTTGTTTCTTGCAGTCTTACTTTTTCCTTCTTTCAACATGGGTTTCTTTCCCTTATCTAGGGTACTGACTTTGTTCAATCTTCTATTTTTTGGAAGCAGTTCTTGATTAAAAGAAACTTTTTCTTGAAAAAATTTTCCCTCATAGGATGTATTTGTTGCTCACTGAGAGGTACTAGCATAGTATCCTAGACCACTTCTTGCGTTAGCATTTGGTGTCTCTAATATACATTAGTGTGTCCTTCTAGCTGACTTGTTATACACATTAATTGTGTCTTGCAATCCAGCTTTCTCAGTTTCTAGCTTAGTGACTATTGTCTTGAACTTGGAGACTTCAGCTCTCAGATTGTTGCACTCTGTACTGTAGTACTCAAAGTTAGTAACTTGTTTCTTCAGTACAACTTGCTCACTTTTGAGCTGAATGTTTTCTTCCTTTAGTTCTTCATGAGCTAGATTAATCTGATCAAAGTCACTCATGATCTGTCTAAAAGACTGGATCATGCTCAGCTTTTCTGAACTTGAAACATCAAAGGATTGAGATGTTTCCTCATCTTCTTCATTTTCATCGTCCAATGCCATCAGACATAGCATAACCTCTTCATTTGAGGAGCTATCAAAATCACTGTCGGATGAACTATTTTGGTTGAGTTCTTCCTCGGTATCGCTTCCAAACTTCTTGGCTTCAGCTTCACTTAGGAATGCCTGAAACTTTTACTTCTCATCCGTTTTCCGTTCTTTCCTCAGTACTCTTTCTTCTTCAGTGTACTTATGAACTGGTGGATAGGGGCAGCTCCTTGCGAAGTGACCAGGTTTCCTGCAATTATAGCATAGGTCAGAAGGTTCTGAATTTATCTGTTGTGTAGATCGTACTTGATGATTCATGTCTGATGATGTGGGTGGCTTCTTTCTGAAGTTGGTGTGATACAGAGCACAATTGTCAATAATTAATTAAAATTAGAGTTAATTATTAAAATTAGAGTTGAGTACTTTAGCAGCTTCGTAAAAGTAGAAAAAGAGAAAACAAAACCAGTCAAGTGTGTATATATGTATATAATTTAAGCTTAGATATTAAATTTATCTTTAATTAAATAAAAGTAATTAGTTATTAGACAAGATTCATCAGTGAATCTCCCGGTGAATTGTATAAAAGGGCCCAAACTTTGTGTAATTAATTAGGGTTAAATGAAAAAAAAAACCTAAATATTGGTTTTTTTCATTTTCTAATCGAAACCTTTGAAATTCCAAAATTCCGATTTTTGATTTTTTCAAAAAATACGGATCGGAATTGGTTTTAAAAATTTCAGAAATTTTAAAATCCGATCAGAAACATTAACAATTCTTGGAATATAAAATGTAAAATAGAGGCATTTAGAAAATTGAACTCAGAACCTCTCGCACTCAAAACAAGAAACTTACCACTAGACCAATAGTTCATGTTGCAAATGATTTAAACATTTTACAAAAGATAATAGGCCGCATTTCCGATTTTTAAATAGCAAAGTATAATAAGTAAATATATCATATATTTTTTATATAAAATAAAAAGTGAATATCTAATTTCAAAGATAAATATATCATAAATTCATTAAAAATGATAACATTTTATATAAATTTATTATTTTAATGATAAAATATATAGATAAATGAGCCTAAATAGTTTACAAATTTTCAAAATTTCCTAAAAATATCCGATAATTCCAAAATTTAGAAATTCTGAAATTTTCAAAAAATCGGAATTGGAATGGATTTTACAATTCCAAAAATTTCGGAATCGGAAACGAAATTGGCTTTTCAATTTCAAAAATATTTGGAATTTTTCTGAAACACCCTGTCTCCAATCTGATTAGTCCGATTCCCACCCCTAAACCTGCTTATCTCTCTCATCACCTCATCTGCAACTCACAAAAATAAATTACTCTCATCACTCTCATCTGCAACTTCACAAAAATAAATTTGTGAAAATCACTAATCACTTTCATGAAATCCAATATTCCCAAAATCTCCACCCCCCAATTTCCCCAATAATCTGTCTACTATTTAGCCGACTCGAATTTAGATCTGACGTTCACCTCCGTCACCACCACCGACTGTTCTATCTTCCCCGCAGCAGCCTCACGCTTAGGTTCAACGAGTCCCGCCTCCACCACTACCTCTACCGCTACCACTACAACCCTAACTAGGTGGTAATCAATGTTGCCACCTCTATCTCCGCCATCTCAAGCTACCCAAACTGGATGGTAATCAATGCTGCCACCACATTCCGCCGATAAAAAGACTAAAAAATGGATTAGTTGAAGCGCCTTCGTCTCGTCGGCTCCAGGTCCAAATACAGATTAAATTCTAATTGCAATTACCACTCGTGCAGCGTTAGGAAATGTGATTGTGAGGTTTTGGATTTATTTTGTGATTTGGAAAAATTAGGTTTCTTGAAGGTGATTTGTGATTTTTCATAGATTTATTTTTATGAAGGTTTGGTGAGGGATGAGAGTGATGAGAGAGAGAGGCGGGCAAGTGATAAGAGTGATGAGAGAGGATGAAGAGTGATGAGAGAGTTTTTGCCACCTTGGATAATTTTTTTCATTTTTCCGATCAGTTGAATGTTAGCGTAACATTGCTCAAAATTTAAAAATTGATTATGAATGCACAAAAATTTCCAAAATTTTCATCACAATTTCTTTCTTATTCTATATTATTTCTTCTTATTTTATCCCATTTTAATATATTTTTTTTTCCTTGTCAATTTCTTTCTATTCTATATCCACACGTTTTTTTTTCAAACTCATCTCATTATATTTTCATTTTTTTTAGTAAATTGTCAATTTCTTATGTCTTAGTTGACATTATTATCAATAATATTTGGAAAAACATTTGTTAAGACATATTCTCTTATTCATTTCAATTTCTAAACTTATGTACAATTAAAGAAAAATATGTGTTAGCAATTTTTTTTAAGCATTAGAGAGAAGAAAAGAAATTGAAATGAAAAAAAAAAAGATTTATTTAAATTACGTAAGAAAAAAGAAAAATAAAGAGATTAAGTAAAAAAAAAATATCACGGTATATAAGAAAAGATTAAGAAAAAAATTTAACAATATCGCTGATAAAAAATTTAACATACATGTGTAATGTCGCAAATTTAATAATATCGCTGATAAAAAATTTAATATATATGTGTAATGTCGTATCAGTAGATCAGGCTCACAAGAAACCCAATGTTTAGTTCCTATATGTGTGTTTTTTTTATATGGGTACATATCTTCTTCCCTTGGCCCAATAGATGGAATGTTTATGTCTCTAGCCCATATAAAATAAATATAAAGGAAGCCCATGGGCTTGATACACCCTTTTCTCCTTTGCCCTAGAGAAGATATATACCAGGAGCATTCCATACTTCCTCTGAAAAGGAAAGGCAAAAGTTACGACGATGGATGAGATTATGGTTTCAAGAAAAGTATGTATCGCTTGTAGAAATCCTGAAGATGATGTGTTATTTATAGTAGATCTGGATTCGGAAAAGTGGGTGGATGTCCGTTTCGATCGCTTCGATCGCAATTCTCTATTTCGACCGGCGTTTTGCTTTCTAGGTTCCAAGCTGTACATTTTTCAGGGATTCGAGGGTCGCAATATGTCAAAGAAAGAGGAAGACCCGTTGGCTGTTCGGATAGTCGACCCGATTCCCATAAGGGCGGGGAAAGTGGAAGTCAGGGACGAGGCAAGATCCGTGCTGACGTATGAGTTTTCGTTGGAAACATTTTCGTCGGAAAGTGGTTCCAGTTTGAAATTGGACAAGAGCATGCTGGTGCAACACTCTGTTTTGAATGAGGTCAAAACTTACCCTATAGCCATGGTGACACCCTCCGGTAAGATTTTGGTATTTTCGCAACTTGTGGTCCTTCATTCGGCTCGTGCTATTGAACTCTATGATCCTGCTGATGGTAAATGGCATATGCTTCCTAGACTATGTCCTAAATGGGTAGGAAGGCATAAATTTTGGGTCTATTCCGCTACTTTCATGGGCGAGTCTCTTTTTATACTCACAACAGAGTGTGGTGTTTTTTCTCTTGATCTTAGCTCTTCCAAAGATTGGGAATTCGAAGGCTTTTATGGTGCTCATTGTATTCCTTCTCATCCAGGAAATGGATTTGTATTTATTGGAGACTACTTGTGTTTAACTCCGTTTTGGGGATATGACATTGAGGAGGAGATTCTTGGTGAAGAATTTAATGTTTCTATGCGGTCTTATTCACTTGCCACCAAATATATACACTTACCTGATGATCCTCAATGTCCTAGTATCACTCTTGTTGATGATTATGATCCCAATCCCCAATATTGCTGTTTCTGCGTTGTTCAAACTGGTGCAGGAGATTGTGAGCTTGTGGTCGATGTATACAGATGTGATGTCACTGAATGCAGGGAAGAACTTGCAAAGTACAGGAAAGAAAGGAAAGAAAAGAAAGAATATGATGTAACTCCTCCGCTTCCGGGAACAATCAAGGTCAAGACTTTTAAAATTATTGACAGTGACAGCGCCTATGGTCCTTATAAATTCATACTCAGCTCCTTCTCCGCTTCCAGTCTCAACTCCTATACCTCCATATCCATTTAGTAAGTTGCTTATTATATATATACAGTAATGATAAGGAACCCACTGTTGGGTTTCTTATGGAGCCAATCTGGTTATGTGGCAACACGCTTCCACGATTTTCTACTTAGCGTGATATTCTTTTCTATGTAATTTTTTTTTTTTATTGTTTTTTACACATTTTTTTTGTTTTATTTTTTTACGTACGTAATTTTTTTTTTTTTCTTTTTTTTTTACATAATTTAATTTTGCCTATCATTCTTTCTTATCTTATTTCATTTTTAAATAAATTTTTTTTCTTATTCATCTCAATTTTTTTTTTCTTATTCTATATCATTCTTATTTAGTTTATCCCATTTTTAGATAAAAAAAATTTATATCCCATATTTAGATAAAAAGATTTATCTATGTCAATTTTTTTCTTATTGTATATCATTCCTTAATTATTATTTTTTTCAAATTCATCTCATTTTATTTTAGTAAATTTTTTCTTATTCTAAATCATTCTTTGAATATATATTTTTTGCAAATTAGTAAATTGTCAATTTTTTTCTTCTCTTTTAGTTGCCATTAATATCAATAGTACTTTGGAAATATTTTTCTTTAATTGTACCTAAAATTAGAAATTGTGTAAAAATTTTGTATACTTATAGATTTTGATAAGTAATCTCAACCATCTATTTTTTGAAATTGTAGATAAATTTAGAACTTGTCTAAAAATTGTTTAAAAGTTTTTATAAGAATTTTTATTGAGTAATCTCGATCATCTATTTTTTAATTCTATATAATATTCACAATGTATAAGAAGGTGACCAGTAGATTTTGATGAGTAATTTCAACCATCTATTTTTTGAAATTATAAATAAATCTAAAACTTGTCTAAAATTGTTTAAAAGTTCTTATAAGAATTTTTATGCAGTAATCACAATCATCTATTCTTTAATTCTAATATTCACAATGTATAAGAAGGTGACTAGAATATTTATAAATGATTCGAATCCAAACATTTTTATCTGCTGTTCTTGCATAAATATAAATAAACCTATCAAATGTCAAAATAAATAAAGGAAAAACAAACCATAATGAATTCTACATAACTTAATTGTCTATTTAAAAATTAGAAAATACTCGTGCAATGTTGTTAGAACCTATAAAAAATCATGAAAATTAATTATTTAAAAAGAAAAAATGTTATAATAAAGAAAATAGTTTGTAAAAAAGAAGAATTGTGGTAATAGAAAAATCGGTAGCAAAAGCAAAACACTACATGTTGCAAAGTAATTCCCATCTCCATTAACATCATCCAATAAAAATATAGTCATCCCCATCTTCATTATAGTCATCTTCATTATAGTCATCTCCATCTTCACCATCTCCATTAACATCATCTAATAAAAATATAGTCATCCCCATCTTCATTATAGTCATCTCCATCTTCACTAACATGATCATCATAGTTTGTTTGATCATTTATTATAAATCTGCATTCAATATATATATAAACAATAATTTTTTGAGTTAAGAAGAATATTAAATTAGTAGAAAATTGATGAATACCTATCATGTAGTTTTGGGCAGTTGCACTTGTCATGAGATTGTCCACGAAGTCCACATCCACGACATAATCTTTCTTTCAAAATTGTCTTTTCCTTGGATGACTTTAATCTTCTTCCACATCCTTTTGCTCTTACTTTTGAAGGTCATTGATAGGTGGGACGTCTTCAATACACTTTCCTTTTAAAGATTGTGAGCTTGATTTTTCACTACTATTAATTTCTCTCAGTTTGATATGTAAATCTTCAAAAGTATTAAGTAAAAGTTCAGTCCCAACCTAAGTTAAGGATGCGTCATCCACCAACAATTTATGTACAATTAATGAAAAATATGTCTTAACAAATATTTTTTCAAGTATTATTTACAATTAATGAAAAATATGTCTTAACAAATATTTTTTCAAGTATTATTGATATTAATGACAACTAAAAGAGAAGAAAAGAAATTGACAATTTATTGAGATATAATGAGATGAGTTTGAAGTACTATTAATATTAATGGCAACTAAAAGAGAAGAAAAGAAATTGACAATTTACTAAGACAAAATGAAATGAGTTTGAAAAAATATATATTCAAAAAATAATATAAAATAAGAAAAAAATTGACATAAATAAAAAAATTATCTAAAAATGGGATAAACTAAGAAAGAATGATATAGAATAAGAAAAAAATTGAGATGAATAACAAAAATTTTTTTATTTAAAAATGAAATAAGATAAGAAAGAATGATAGGTAAAATTAAATTATGTAAAAAAAGAAAAATAAAAAGAAATTATGTACGTAAAAAACACAACAAAAAAAGCGCTTAAAAAACAACAAAAAAAAGAAAAATAAATTACGTAGAAAAGAATATCACGCTAAGTAGAATATCGCGGAACTTAAAACATACGTGTGTTGCCACATAAGCCAGATTGACTCCATAAGAAACCCAGCGGTGGACTCTTTATCATTACTGTATATATATATATATATATTTCTACCTTCTTTGAGTTCGTATGTATGGTCTAAATTATTCTAGGACAAGGTCTGCTCTTTCGTATTTTGCTTTTGTAGTATCCTTTTGCTTGACTATGAATGTATATTTTGTCTGTTTATTGATTGTTAATTTCATTCATGTTGTTTATTAGAATGGATGTGGATTTCTAGATTAATTTTACATTCATTCAGCAAATCTAATGAAGTTCTTGATCGACCAACCAAGTCAGTCAATTGTGAAGATTTATAGAGAAAAAAAAATGCATGAGATCCTACTTGGTTGTTGAAGTTGTAAAGATGATAAAGTTCTTACAATCTGGAACTGCCTATGAATGTAAAAATAGCACCAACTAAAAATAATTGTGCCAGCTTTGCATATCAATTCTGGTATTATTCTCGTGAGTTAAATATAAATTTCTCTCAATCGTGTGTGTTTTGAAGGAGGAAGGTGGAATGAACTCTCCTTTCTTTGCTTGATATAGGCCTCATTTTACACGAGAACAACTGAGCAGTCGAAAATGGTGGTGATGGTGATGGTGATGGTGATGCCTGCAGGTGATCGTGTGAAATTAATGGAGGTTGAGCTTATAACTCCCATTGCTTGTTTGTGCGTGAGGGATCAGAGAAGCTGGGAATACTGTCAGAGAAGGTGGGAAGACTGTAGTAGGTGCTGATGTCATTCAATCAATCATCGAATCATTTTGATTGAGCTTCACTTGATAATATATGCATGCAAGATCTTTTTAAACATATATTTACGATTTGGGATTTTATGGTAACTTTTGTTATGCATTGAAATTATTTGTGTAGTTTCTTATGTAGTTTGCTATGTTTGATGTTATTTGGATGAGATTGCTGCTCTCTTCTCTAAGAGGATGCATTTTCTGTAAGCTAGTGATTTACGATAAGGTGGATTGTAGGTTTAGTTCTTTGAGCTTATAAAGAATTTGGCTCTCTATAGAGTCAACTTCAAGAGAGAACGACTTTGAGTTATCATAAACGTTAGTGTATCAACATTAGACGAAAATCTATTAAATAGCTTAGTAGTTGACATACAACTATTGCATTACATCGCATTCAAGATAAATTAGCACAATGGAACTAAAATAACATACAACTGTTGCAGTACATCGCATTCAAGATAAATTAGCAACAATGGAACTAAAATAACTACCAAATCAAATATGTTTGGTGAGCAGAACTAACAAATCAAATATGTAATGATTCTGGTTGTAAAAGGGGAAATAGCTTGCTGTACCCAGAATAATATAGTAAATAACAATTTTACCCCAACAAATAATATAACTACTTAAATACCACTATATATATATAAGAAACTTATACAAAACTACCACAAATTCAGTCTTCGTAAGAAATTAATTGTGCAATTAAATAAGATTTAAAAAGTTGTGCATGAATCTGGCTGTGTACATGAACTATTAAACGAAAATTTTCAAATTATAGACATTAAACATTAAACGAAAATTTGCCCAATTTGCACAATCAAACGAAAAATTGCACGATTTGCACTATAAATGAAAATTTACCACAATTTGCACTAGTCAACCAAAATTACTGAATTTTAACAATAAATTCGTTTAATTGTCCAATTTGTTAGTAGTGCAGTAGTGCAAAATTTGGCAAACTTTCCACTATTAAACATTAAACGAAAATTCGCCACATATTAAATGAAAATGGGAAGAATTTGCAGTATTAAACATTAAACAAACTTGCCAAATTCGTTTAACCCTTTTCGTTTAATAGTACAAAGAGTACATTTCGTTAAATAAAATACTTAGGATTTTTTTTTAAAACATAATTGTAGGCAGTAAACATTAAACGAAAATTTGCCAAATTTGCACTATTAAACGAAAATTTACCAAAATTTGGAATATTCAATTAAAATTGGCAAATTTTAAATATGAATTCGTTTAATAGTGCAACATGCATTTTTTTAATTTGCACATGAATTCGTTTAATAGTGTAATATTATTTATTTAATGTAAATTTTTTGTTTAATATTATTGCATTGTTTGAACACTATTACTGTTTTTCATGACTATTGCACTATTACAATTTTGTTTAGTAGTGCAAATTATTGTATCATGGGATGTAAGCTTGTTACTTTATTCAGTGATTCATAAACTCTAACCCTAAATCCTAAACCCTAAGCCCGTAACATATCAGTGTCATTATTGCAAGATGGGATGGAAGCCAACATAACTTTACTTTATATGGTATTTTGGTGATTTTAGTTAGCTATTTGCTCGTTTATTTAAAGACATGAAGATACACGAATATATTTACATTCCCCTTGAAACTTATTTTAGTAAAAAAGAAATACTAATAAGCAGATTTTGGGAGGCTATGCAATTCACATTTTATGCTAATATTCGTTTCACTTATTGTTGAGTAATTTAATTCGTGTATATAAGTGGTATTCTATCGCCGGCACCCAAAAATAATATAATCACCTTAATTAACCTAAAAGTGCAGTAGGATAAGTAAGGGGTCGAACCCACAGGGAATAGCATAACCTAATTAAACAGATTCGTGTGTGAAAACAATAAATAGGGGGGTTGGTTGGTTTGGTTTCTAGACTAACCATGCAATAGAGAAAATTGCGGAAACAAGAGATTGAACAATCAAATTAATAAAGTGATCTAGCCCTTGGATAGCCTCCCCCCCTAAACCAGTGGTACAAACCGTTGCACGAAAGCGTTGTCTTTTGTAATAAATTACTACATCCGTCCCGCTCAGATTTGCACATTTTTCGTTTTCGTCCGTCCCATTCAGATTTGCACACTCCAAAAATGGCAAATAAAATTTACAAAATTGCATACTTTCCGTTTTCGTCCGTCTCATTCAGATTTGCACACTCCAAAAATGACAAATAAAATATACAAAATTGTCCTTTACTATTCAACTTTAACACTACAAAAACAATTTTTTCTTAAGCTCCGTACAAAAACAATTTTTTCTTAAGCTCCGTGCCTAAAAGCAGCTTTTTCTTAACCTCCGTGTCCGTGCCTAAAAGCAGCTTTTTCTTAACCTCCGTGTCCGTCTCTACGTGCAAATATGAGCGGGACGGGGGGAGTATTAAATAGGACACAACACGTCATCAAAACTGTCATGTCACCATATAAGCCAACACATCATCACCATATAGCAATATTTTGTGCTAAGTGGGATTCGAACCCAAGTCCCTTGGAGTGATGGAGGCTCTCCGACCACTAAGCTAGTGGTGCTTTATGTGTTAATATTTTGCTTGTATTTCTTTTAAATACAATTGTGATATTTTTCAACTTTCTATTATCACATATTTTTTTGTTAATCTTTATAAAGTACCATTAATACTTATTAATATAATTCATTGATTTCCAATTTTGATATAAAATGTGACTCAATTAAATACATATATTGTTAGGTACATAGATTTATTCAATACCTAATATAATATAGGAAAATTTGGGAAAAGCACATAAATTATACTAAATATCTAAAAATCAACAAATAAAGACAAAAAAAATTATTTTTATAAATTTAAAATTAAAAAATAAGTTAAAAAATATTATTTAATATAATATATAAAATCAGAAAATTTCATTTAAATAATTATAAAAATATTTTAAATTATCTAAATACACATAAAAAATCTAGAAAAGAAATGTTAAGATCATAACACAACAATAATCTTATTATGAAATTATGAAAATTAATTTTCAAATTTTCAATTTAACAAATAAAATTTATAATACTTATTAAGTAAATATAATAAATTCAAAATAAATATTTCAAAAATCATAACTTATCTTCAATTACTAAAACCTATGTATAATAATAATAATAACAATAAAAATAATAGGAACTTTTGTTTTAATTAATTAATGACATAATAAAATTTCATAATAACAAATAAATTATTTATTATAGTTATTACTTTTTTTATAGTATTTTGAAATATTTATAAACCAACAATTAAAAAATCTAGCATCATAGATATTTGTTGGAAAATTATATATATATCTCTAAATATAAAAAAAAAATCGATTAAATGGTGAAACGTAAAATAATTAATAAAATCGTTAAAATTCTTAAAAAGAAAATTGAAGTATTAGTAAAAAACTTTATAAGTAGAATTTTTAATCTTAAATAACAAGAATATTTTTTTTATCTTTATTTGTTGATTTTTAGATATTTAATATGATTTATGTTATTTGTAAATAAAATTTCTAATTTTAATATATTTTTATATTTAATTAAATAATATTTTAAATTTTGAAATATATTTTTTTAGAATTTCTATTATTATTAATTAATTAATATTTTGATTTTTTAAATAATATTCTAATATAATTAAAGTTTTCAAATATAATTTAATTAAAAAAATAAATTTAATTAATTTTTTTATAATGAAAGACAACGCTTTTAAAAAGCGTTGTCTTTTTTTTAAAAAGACAACGCATTTTAAAAACTGTTGCAAAAAGCGTTATCTTTTAGCAAAAAATGAGCTGAAAGACAACGCACGAAAAAGCGTTGTAGAAAAACGTTGTCTTTTAGCGAAAAAATGCGTTGAAAGACAACGCACGAAAAAGCGTTGCAGAAAAGCGTTGTCTTTTAGCGAAAAAATGCGCTGAAAGACAACGCCACTTAAAAAGCGTTGTTTTTTCACAAAAAAACGTTGTCTTTTAACGCTTTTTTTGTGAAAAGACAACGCTTTTCTTAAAAAGCGTTATTAAATATGAAAAGACAACAGAAACCGTTGCCATTCCTGTGTTGTCTATTTCAAAAATTCTGGTAGTGCCAATTAATATACCTTAATAATTCCAAAACATGTATTTAAGATTCAATTCATAGAATGCATTAACGATCCAAAATAATAGAGCAAACTAGATCATGAAAGCGGAACGTCCGAATCATGCAACCTATACCTTGTTATCCCAAACTACTATAATAACACAATATAACAATTACAGATTATACGTGCAATCTAACGATAAATAATAAATCAATCAAGTAAGGTGATTAGGCTTACAGAATTAATAAATATCTCATGCATAGCATAAACCAAATAACAAGAAAATCGAGATAGAGTGAGAAGTCATTACTACTTAATTAATGGTTGAAACATTCAAGGTTCTGGCGTCTCCTTGGACTAGAAAGTAGAATTTAGTCTCTAAGTATAGTCATGGAAATCACAAAAATAGTATTAAAAGTAATTCTCTCTGCAAGATCTATTCTAATCTCTCTCTAAACTCTTCTTGACTGTCTCCTTGAAAACGGTGCCCCTCTTTTATAAATTACCCTAATATTACAATAAAACCCAACACGCCCAAAGTACTGGGCCTTAACACGTAATTGAATAAAACAGTGCCTAGAATTACCAACACTGATTACTTCAGTGTTAGGCTCCTTCCTTCATTCCAGCCCATTCACCGTATAACTCAATACTCTTCTCACTTGATTTGTTCCATTAACCATCAAATAGCATGAAAACATCCTGAAATCCATGGAAAATGCACAATCAAAGCCAACGAGATGAATATGATAATAATTGGGTAAATACAAAAGAATAACGAACAATTAATCATAATAACTATCGCATAACACATGAAAATTTACCAAAATTTGTAACACCCGGGAAAAACCAATGCATAATTTGACAATAAATAATTTAACAATAATTGTGTGATTTAGATTTTTGTATGTTTCATATTAATCGATATAATATAAGGTTTAATAAATTGCATTAATTGATCGAAAATTATCAAATTTATACTCCCTCCGTCCCGCTCAGATTTGCACGTAGGGACGGGCACGGAGGTTAAGAAAAAACTGTTTTTGGGCACAGAGCTCAAGAAAAAGCTGTTTTTGTAGTGTTAAAGTTGAATAGTAAAGGACAATTTTGTAAATTTTATTTGCCATTTTTGGAGTGTGCAAATCTGAATGGGACGGACGAAAATGGAAAGTATGCAAATCTGAGCGGGACGGAGGGAGTAATTTTTATGAAGTGAATAATACATGATATGATAACGATCACGATCGAAAGACGAAGAAAATGAAATGAGAATCGAGTCAATCGGAGTTCGTTTGATACCTCAAATTGATTAATATCATAAACATCTTAATATAAAGTTTATTATTATAGCCTTAGTATGAAAGGAAATAATTACACAAAATATGGTAAGCTTGTAGTAATTTTTAACACAAGGTAAGAAAATATTGATCTCTCTCACCCACTCCCGTTTTTCGGTCGTTTTTCGGTCACCGGCTGCCGAAGCATCGCCGCAGCCAGAAAACTCCTCCCCTTCTCTGTTTCCGATCAAACCTATGCCAAAACGTAGTCCTCACTGAACCCATCATAGATCCGGGCTCGGATCGTCGATCATCTTAAATTGGCCGGTAAAGGCTCGGCTCTTTCTCTCTCCTCCATCTCCAAAGTGTGAGGATATTTTTTAAATTTCGAATTCCACATTAATAACTGACATCCAAATAACCGAATCATGAATCGAATTGTCGCGAAAATGAAGGTGTATCAATATATCTAATGGTGTTAAAACTGAAAAATCATATTACAACTGAAAAAAGAGTGAAGGTGATAATTTATCATTCAATTAACCACAAATTATATTATTAAGATACTTTCAGATCTAGCATGTAATAAATTACTGTATAAAAATTTGTCGTTTGCATACATTTGAATAATTTTAATAAAAGATGCAGATGCCAACTTATTATAATGTTAGTATATTTAACTTGAGTAAAATTCAAAATTGGATTTTAATAAACATTCGGTATGACTATATCGTATACGAGTTTATAACTTACAAATTTGACAAATTCCAAAATCACTAAGATTTGTTGGAATATTGTTTACTTTTTTGCCTTGAAAATGCATCTTTTGGCTTTTTTTAAAAAACTTTCTTTATTTTCAGTTTGTGTATCTAGTCGTGCGTGTATCAAAATCAACTTACAAATTTTCATTTGATAGGATAATATGCAAAAATTCATACAACAAAATATAACAATTCTTAAAAAAAAAGTCAAACCATGTATAGTTGGCATGTAATCCTATCTAATATTTTTAACACCTTTTACATCAACTTATATTTTCAAATAGTCGGTCTTTAAGTATTTATAAAAGAATTCAAGAGCATTTAGCTTCAAATAATACTTTTTTGAAGCTATTATTAAATTCACATCCACCCCATTATTAATGTTATAAATATCTGGAAATCTGATTAACGGCCCAAAAAATGTTAAGTATGATTGAAAACAAAAGCCCATAAAGACAATTGGTTTAGGGCATCATTACTTATCACGTATGCAACCTGATCGAAAAATAAAAATATTTCATGTTTGGACTTGCATGCCTACTTCAACTTCTTTTTTAAAATTAGATCCTATACTATTATTGAAAAAGGTCAAAGTGTGCCCGGGGCACCATGCTCCTGACCCAACCGCCCACATCCATCCACTTGTATTTTCATTTTTATTTTTTCTTCTTAAACCTTAATTCTCTCTCTTCTCCTCCTTCACGCTGTGCACCTTTTTTTTTTTTTCTTCTTCTTCTTTCTCTTCCTTCTCCTCCTTGAGTTCTCGATTTTTTTTCTTTATTCAAATCATAATTTGTGATAGTAGATGGAATGATATATTTCTTGATGGAATTTTGGATGAAATTCTAATCGATTGAGAATTATTCCTTTGAAGATGTGTTGAATTCGATGAATTGTGTGGATAATTTAGATTATGGAATGAAGGAATTTTTTAACTTTGATGGATAAAGGGAAGAATATCGATGTATATGTATATGAAGTTCTTACATTCTTTATTTTGCTAATAAATGACACTCACTTCTTGTTAGAGTTATGATGTGTTGTTCTTTCATTACATTGATGTTAATGGCTCTGTTTTCTTGATGAGATTGTTGTTTCAATTTTATGAAATTAGTTGCAGAAAATTCGAGGAAGAAGATGATGAAAATTCGCATTTGAAATCTTAAGATTTAAAATTTACAGTCTAAAGCACACTTATACATTAAGAATATACACGTGATACCTAAATAGTATACAAGTGATACCTTAAGAGTATGCAATTAATATCTTTCATTGAATAGACAACTAATACCTTGAGAGTAAATATATAATACCTTATATTATAAAGATTAATACCTTAAAGGTAAATACGTAATACCTTAAAGATACATATGTAATACATTATACTATAAATATTAATACTTTAAAGATGCATATGTAATACCTTATACTATAAGTATTAATACCTTAAAGATAAATATGTAACTAAAGAGTATACAAGTGATATCTTTCATTGAATGAACAACTAATACCTTAAAAGTAAATATGTAATATTTTATACTATAAACATTAATACCTTAAAGGTGCATATATATTACCTTATACTATAAATATTAATATTTAAAGGTAAATATGTAATACATTAAATGTGCGTATAAAGTAATACCTTATACTATAAACATTAATATTTTAAAGGTAAATATGTAAATTGTGATACCTTAAAAGTAAATATGTAATACTTTAAGAGTATACAACCGATACCTTAAGAACATACAATTGATACATTCACTGAATGAGCAACTAATACCTTGAAAGTATATACATGATACCTTAAAAGTATACAACTAATACATTTACTGAAAACATTAAAATTTCAAATGTTTCATCATTTTCTTCCTCAAAATTTCTATAAATCGCTATTTCATCATCATTTTCGTCAAATTTTCGGCAAATCATGATTTCATAATGTTTGAAATAATTGATTTTCAATGTTTTAAAATTATTGTAATAAATTGTAACTTGAAATCAATTAGCTAAATTTATAAAAATAACAGATCGAGAGAAAAGAAATTAAGAAGAAAAATGATAAAAAAGAAAAAATTAAGAGAGGAAGAAGCAACAACAATATGTACAAGGGAAGGAAGAGAAAAAAATAACCAAAAAAAAAAGGGCAACCCAGAATAGGAAGAAAAAAAAAAAAAAAAAAGGTGGGGCATACAAGTTTTTGTCAATTACTATACTTTCATTTGCATCCAAATCGAGTAAGATAGGTCCCGTACAAGTAATTAAACAACACAAAAACTCATGTGAGACGGTCTCACGAATAGTTTCCGTGAGACGGAGCCCCATCACCACAAATAACATGTGAATTGTAGGATTTGGATGGTGTGTAATTGGGTTGTAAGTTGATCCGTCTCACACAATGCATTAAAATTTCGTAAGACGGTCTCACAAGAGACTTACTCATTAAACAAGACAAATTATTATAAATTCACTTTTATCTGGATTGAGTTACTTTTAAACTCTTTAAAAATAAAAACTCTTTTATTCCAAAACGTGAATGTTATCATACTTTTATTTTCATACCACGAGCTTTGTAACTCAAATGATATTTCACCAATATAAATGTTACGAATTTTCATGATCACAAGAATTCAAACTTAGATCATGCAAGGTTTTTTATTCTTTAGTGTTCCTTTCATTCCACTTTACCTGACTCATTAAAAACACGTTTGTTTCCAACATTTATATCAATACTTTAAAAAAGTGATCATTACAATAAAGTCGGAAAATTTTAGATAAGTACAGTATCTTTGGTAAAGAAAATGGAGCGAACTACATTAAATTGAATGATTGTTCATTGTGAGTTTGAAGAGTTGAAGATGTGATAACATTTATAAATAGTAAATTATTTTTATAAAGTAAATAAATTATATAAAAGAAAATATAAATAGAATATTTGCAGGGTTACATAAGAATTTTCTAAAAAAAATTAAAAAATGATAATTATGTAATATTATTACAAACGAAGAATATAACATATTTATAAAACATGACATGCCATGTGGCACATTGACATGATATGCCGGCACTTTTGTCACCCTTATAATTCCAAAACAAAACATTGAATCATTATTTGTCAAATTTAAATATTTAATGTACAACAGTTCAAAACTCATAAAGAATATTTATCACATCAGATTTGGCTGTAAAAGGAGAATAAGAAATTAAATTAAGCGCAATAACGAGTGATCAACAAATGATTTACATAATATTAATGGTTAATTTATAATTAATATTGTGGTAAAATTACTGCGATATCGTTATATTGAAAATTAAACTACAAAAAATGGGAATATTTGCCTTATTCCATGGAGGCAATTACAAAATGATTTATGAAAAATTCTGAACAATTCATCAAAAGAATAGTATGATACCACATAAATAAATTATCAATTTCTCAGGCGATCTCCATGGAAAAATAAAGGAAAAATATCTTTTTATACCAAAAAATATTTAACAAACTTTTCTACCACAAAAGATAAAAATTTTACTATCTACCATTTTTTTGGCATAAATACCAAAATATCTTAATGATCCATATGATATTACATTATATAGTTTACACAATATGATCCAAATAGAGTTACACGATATGATTTATACAATGTGATTCATATATGCTACGCAATATGATTTAAACGATATGATACATATAAGATTACATGACATGATTCATATATGTTACAAAATATGATTTGATTCATATAAAATTACACAACATGATTCAATAAAATTACAAGACATGACTGATAAAAACCCAACCTTTTCTTTTTACTTTTTTTTTCTTTCCAAAATTGTACTTTAAGACAAATTTATCAATTTTTTAAAAATATAATTAAATAATAAGTTTTTTTATCCCTTATGATAGAAAAGTAGGTGTGATATGTTAAAAAACAATGTAAATTGGTAGAAAATCCGGTAGACCCCAAAATATAAATGTGATAAGAAAGAAAGAAGGGTTAAAAGGGTGACAAGTCACAGCTCAAACTGGACTCAACTGGTTATTACAAAGCTGCAAAATCGACATATATGTGAAATAAAACAAAAGATGAGATTGTACTTGGAAGAATATCGATCCCCACAAAGAAGTAGACTATTTTATTACTACATAGGCATAGAATAGAGAATCCTCAGGTGGGACGACACTTTCCAAATTAACCACATCTCCAATGACGTTGCTCATTAATTAATAGGCTTTGCTTTGCTAATTTGGCTCCCCCACAAAACATGTCATATTCTTCTGATGATGCCACATTTAATTAATAGTCTAAAAAGAGAGGAAAATTCAAAGGTACAAATTAAAGCTCACGAATGTCAACAAATTAGTAGCATTAAAAAAATTGAATTAGTTTCAAGTTCCAAGAAAGTAGAGAGCCTGCCAACTTAACTACTATGTATTTTACTTTTGAGCCCTAGTTCTACCCTATACCACCTACCTGCCTTTTTTTGTGTGTTTTTATTCTCACCATTATGGAGTAGAACTCATAACTTGTCGACACCATCACCACAAATTAAAAAAGTCAATTTTAAAATACATGGTCAAAATATTTAAGTTTAGCTACATGCCTGTTATTTTTTGATGATTTTATTTGCCATATTATCAATGGTGGGTGTTTTATGATGCACCTGGTTCAAGTATTTATTATGCTTGTTTGTAAAATGAGCAATTACTTGTAACATTGTATATATTGTTGGATGGATGTTACACAATATGTACATCTTCACATGGTTGTGTGAGACATAGGAAAACAAGATCTAATAAAGGGTTTTGCTATGAAAACCAACATGTATTTTGTAGCAAGCAAAACAATATTAGCTTTCCCAAAAAGGGTTTTGCTATGAAATCCCAGCATTCATTTCTAAATAACCTAATTTCCTCAGAATGTATATATTTTAACATCATCAACAATCAATCTTTGCTCCATCCTGTTATTACTAGCCATATATATTACATACATCATATGAAGGAAGGAGAATATGATAATGAAGGTGGAAAAGCAAGTAGTTGAGAGAAAGTGGAGCTAAAGAGCCAATTGTTGTGCCATTATCTGAGCAACATCAGAATGGGACAGCTTTAAAAGACTGCAGAAAAAGAGGAAGTGCACTAGAGAATCCCCTCCCCCACTATGTAATTTTCATGCTTAGTTGAATTTACAAATAATAACACAAAAAAAGCAAACAGTAATAACAAATGTTGAATCTTAGTGTGAATGTTGAGAAGACAACGCAAATGAGCAACTCATGAATGAAGAGATTAATAAAGGGAGCTCCCTTCAGTCCAAGCACGGAGAAGAATAGGATGAAATTAGCCTCCCGCATCATTCACACATTCACGGTACAAGGGATAGAGCTGCTCTTCTACCGTGTTTGAATGAATGAGTCGGCTGCAAATTCAAACCCTTCACCCGTCCATGAGTGGACTGAAGGAAGCTCTCTCCATCCATCATCAACATTCAAATATCAACAACTGCTTTTTAAAGGTTAAACAAACCCTATAGCATTACCCACAAAAACATGCCATATACTTTAGATTTCTCAATTTCTTGCACTTACATGCTAAAATTAACTTAGATTTACTATCAAAGGAGAGAGAATGAATGAATATCAATCATCATACAATTGAAAACACCTAAAGTTGGAGAAACACTAAAAATTAAACTGAATTTTTTGGTGGAGAACATAAAAAGTTAGTATTTTAATTTGGGGGAGACAGCAAACACATAAACCTAGTATATACCTTCCTCATCTTAAGAAAACACGCTATATTCTAAATATTGATCTTTGTGATAAGGCATTAAAGAATTACTCTAAATTCCTAGAAAATTAAGAATATGGTTGCATTAACCCTAACCCTAACCCGGGTAAACACAAGGAACACAACCCTTTTAGCCCACATCCTAATTAGCCAAATCACAAACCTTAATACACTCAGATCCATGAAAAATTTAACTTCCAATAATCAAATTCAACGTAGGGTTCATGCAAATATACAATATAACTCATAAATTACCACACATTGGTTTGTTCTTTCAGAATAAATAAATACGATCAAATTAACATCAAAATATATAAAGAACCACACAAACTCACTCTCTTGAAAAGAAGCCAAAATCCCAGGGCAAAAGTGCAGAAATCTAGAGATGAGAGAGAAAGGAAGAAGAGAAGAAAGAAGAAGAGTATGGGAAAAGTATATGGCAGAAGAGAGAAGTAGAATAATATAGGCCTAAAATTTCAAAGCAGAAATTACGGAAGAGGAGAATAGGAATAGGGGGATGATGTGATAAGTCGCTGTCTTAATTTCATGAGATCAGACAACAGATGGAAATAGGAGAAAGCGATGGGATTAGAATGAATGAGATTTATGGTAATAAAATGAGGAAATGAAAATTTATGAAAAGGGGTTTTTGCAACAATGTCTGTATTTATGGATTAAGTGCTGCACCCACTCCACCCCTTTCCCATTTTTTTTTTATTTTAATAAAATATATGTCTCATGTTACCTGTCATGTAAAATAATGATGATATTCTACTATGATAATATCAACTTGAATGGAGTAGAATTAAGTGGCCTGTAACATGTGTGGTATTAGTTGGTAGTGTTGGAAAAAAGAATATGTATGGTAGGGTAATATTTGACCGTTACTTGTTTTAATCTTTGCTAGTGTGTTGTCTCTCTCGTCTGAGGTTCTATTCGTGTAGATTGGTGTGTGAACGAATCGGTTAATTGAAAATTATAATTTTCCACAATTTTTCAACAAGTCCTTATGATTTCAAATTTATTATTATTATTATTATTTATTTTATTTTTTTTGATAAATAAATGTTGAGGAATTCTTGCTCCTTAAAACGCGTTCCGAAAATTTGAAGATTTTGCCATAAATTCAGCAGTCTGATTTTCATCTTATAAAATAAAGGTAATCTACACTTATCCAATTTGTAATTACATTTTATTATAAATTTCTTTGTACTTTATTCTTAAACCATCACTATATGATTTGTTGCACTTTGTCAATATATAATTACACTTTATTATACAATTCTTTATACTTTATTCTTAAACTACAACGACATATATAATTTGTTGCACTTTGTCTTTCAAATCCGATAAGCTTTGGTCTAATAATTACAATGTAAGTGTCACAATTATCAATTTAGTTCCGTAATTTAATAATTTATCCGATTTCTATCTAATTTTGATTGAAAAATTCAAATTTCGTCGGAAAATATCATGTGTGATGCACGTAACCTCCTAAATTGAGGCTTTCTAGTGATCAAGAGGCGACGCGACGATACATGTCAATCAATAAGAATTTGACACGTGTCGTCATGTTACTTCTAAAATATCGGGAAACCCCAATTCAACAAAATTGGATTGAAATCGGATAGATTCTAAAATTATGAAACTAAATTATAAATCGTGATAATTATGAGATAAAGATAAAAAAACATAATAGTTGTGAATAAAAATAATTTAAACCCACAAATATGCGTCAATTTAAAGTTCTTCATGTAGAAATCATATAACTCACGAGGTATGTAATATAAAAAATTATATAATGAAACTTAAAAGTTAATAATTTAGGATCCGTGCCCCCAACCCGCCCAGACCTGCAAATATATATATTTATTTTTTATTTTATTTTTCGTGCATATACTATTGAGGTATCACATATTTATTTTATAGGTATTACAAACATGAACTAAATGTATTGATACCTGAAGAGTATATGTGTGATACCTTTAGACTTGTGGGTGCATGGGCGCGCGGCGTGAGCGCGCGGTGTGGGCACGCAATATGGGCGTGCGCGGTTTTGAGGTATCACACATTTGTTCTATATGTATTACACATATGTGATACCTTAAGAGTATATGTGTGATACCTTTAGACTTGTGGGCGCATGGGCGCGCGGTCTTGAGGTATTACACATTTGTTTTATAGGTATTACACATATATGATACCTGAAGAGTATATATGTGATACCTTTAGAACAAATGTGTGATACCAACAGGTACGCGCACGTGGACACACAGCAAGGGCGCGTGGGAGCGGCCCACGCGTCAGGTCGGGTTGGGAGCATGGATCTAAGGGCATAGAATTTTTTGTGCTAAATGACATATTGGCATAATCAACACTCATCTGTTCCAAATAAATGATTATTTTTTGCACCTATTGATGTGCTAGGATGATTATTATATTAAACCTATTAATTTACTTGACTATACGCAATAAATTAAGAAACCAATTAATCAAATTCGAATAAATAAAATATTCAAAAAATATATAGTTATTTGCAAATTAAAATAAAATATTCTATGTGCTGTTTGAAATTGAATGCTCATGATTTAGTCCAAAATTTGCTGCCGAATCTTATGCCCAAATTTAGTACTAAAATCAGTTGAGAAAAATGAAAAGGGTTAAAATCTAATTAATCAATGAAATTAACAGGCATGTTGCTCGTGAGATACGTCATGAAAGATTGAACCCTAATATTAGATTTAATTTATATTGTATTTTGTTTTATAGAAAAATTATTTTAAAAAATCATGGGGACACAAACCGGAATTGGCCTGGTTATTAATATTTAGTAGATGTAAACTTTGATTAGATAAAAATTATTATTAAAATAATATTATTAATATATATCATATGTAATATTATAATACATACTATTATACTATCTGAGCGATGCACATAAATATTATTTCTAAGTTGAGTTTTTAATATTATTAATTTTTAATTTTTGTAAAAAATATTATATTAAAATCAAATATAACGAAATTTGAGAAAAACTATTTATTGATATTTTAACATTTTGTTTTGGCAAAAACTTCCGTGCAACCGGTGCACCGTGCAATCCGCACCTTTATGTTATAAATGTAGTACCTTTATGTTATAAATGTAACACCTTTATGCATGTTCATTTTAAAATGTATAAATATTTGTACATAAAGGTACTATAACATAAAGGTCTTCCGTGCAACTCTATGCACCAGTTGCACATAAATGTTACTCTTTTGTTTTTGGTATTTCTTACTCTCAATAGACAATATCCTAAATCAGTTTCTATATGCGCGTCACAGCGCGTGTGTGCAAAATATATATTTCATATTATTGCAAATTTGAAATAAAATTATATAAATTGAAATTCAATAGAGTTTCACCGTATAGATTTATTGTATGTAGTATGTAAAGTTAAAAGAAATGTAACTATTTAAAAAAAAAAATCAATTAAACATGTACGTTTAAACTTTTTATTTCATAAGTTTTATTAGGCGTAATGAATATTGATTCTAGTTTTATAAAAAACAAATAATTTTGTTTTCGTATAGCTTAACTGAATGAAATAAAAAATAGTAAATAAAATTATTATGGCCCCAAAAATAGAGATAAAGACATTTTTGTCATAAAGTTTGATCAAATGTACAATTTTGCGCTATTAATTTTAAAAATACCTAAATTTACTAATGATCAATCATTATTATATGATGAAATAATTTGAATATTAATACCAATATAACACTCAACAAAATATTATTAATATATGATAATATAACACACACACACACATATATATATGTTAAAAGATAATCACGGGGGTAAACTATGTCTCTATGACATATATATGTATATGGTTGTCTTGGCAGAATCCATAACATAAAATCCCATGCATGTTCATTGTCTGCAAACTTTATGACATTATCTCAACCAAACATACATTTTGATTCTTCATATCCTAATCAAACTATTATTTTTGTCGCCTTTATATTACGTACCCACCATACTATTTCATTTCCAGAAATCAATTTCAATTTTAGTTAAGTCAACATCGTGGTTAATAATATATATTTTATGTATGTGTGTGTTTGTGTGTATATATAAAAATTTACGGCCCACAACTCAGAGTCCATGCATGAGTTTTTGAAAATTGATTTGAATTATGGATAGTGAAACTCCATCCAATAAATTTATGTGTAAGATAGTTTTTTATAAGTTTTTGTATAAAAAAATGAGTTATATCCTAAGTACTTTTTATTTCATTGTGTAATCTTTCATTTTGTAATGGTGTGTCCCATACTCTATATAAGGTAATACAAGTATATATCTTTGTCTAACATTCAATGATGAGTCATTTCAAGACACTATGTGATGGTCAATTATAGCGCATTGTGATTCATGAGAGTTTATAAGAGTCTTATTACTTTTGTTAAATGATCACATTCAAGCGGTAGGCCCCACATGCCTCCTACTTATTTAAAGATAAAATAAATCACAATGAGGATAAAAAAGATGAAACATGTCAAACCAATGTGGTACTCTCTGTTATATATATTTTGATACTTCGTCTTTTATTTTATCATTTTAACATATATCATATATTAATTAATAATGGTGTTTGATACACATAATATATGACAATTAATTATTCTAAAATAAAAAATAAATAGAAGAAATCATATCAAAAAATTATAAAAAAGTATGGTTAGAAGGTATAATATGCCCAACATCAAAATCATGAATAAAACCTAAATTAAGGAGAGTCGAGCAATTTCTAATAATCACAACTCCAACTCCAAACAATCATGACATTTTATTATCAAACTTTTGGACATGTGAAGCATATTTTCATATGCAATTATTATCGCTATATTTATTCTTTTGTTATTTACACATACACAAGATTGATCGTAATGTATCAATTATTAAGGTATAAAAAGCATACCATACATTTAGATGTGCGAATTAATCATTTTATCTTGTGATTTTGACTCAATATTCGAAACATTAACTTGTACCCAATGGATAAATGATGATTCATCTATACGTGTGTGTATATATAAGTATAATCATTAGGACCCATGACATAAACACAATGATTCTCAAAGTTAATTACATATTTTACATTATGTTATTTAAAAAATTAAAATTTCACCCACAGAAAAGATCTAACACTAAAACAAACTAGAACTAATTATAACGTATTAATCATATTTCAGTTAATGACAATAAAATAATTTAATCACATTTATTTAAAATATGTTATGAAGTTTCTTTGGAAACTTTGACTTGATTGTTTTAACAAATAAATAAATGAAAAGAAAATTAAATATATAGTATGTTAATAAATATTTGATACTTATTTCCTGTTACTAAAGTAACATATGTTTCAATAATTACATTATTGTATTTAATTGTTAAATTAGATGATATGATTATTACAACTAAAAATGTATTTTATTATGCTCATATATATATATTTGTTTGTACTCGTATACTATGCTAGTAACTATACATATACATAAATTTCATATGTATTTCCCCTGAAAAAAACATATCATGGACACAGCTCATTTATGATTGTCTTCTTGTCTGTTTGGTGATTGTTATTTGTTACTAGCATTGCAAGAGGAGAGAGAGAGAAAAAATAAACTATATATATATATATATATATATATATATATATATATCTATTTATTATCATATAGTGTGTGTATATATAAGTGTCAGTAAAATAAATATAGCTGGCATTTTGGAACCTTTTCTATTCGTCCATTAATTAAATTATTGGTTTAAAAAATATAATATATATCCATGAAAGCAGAAGATAGGCAGATGTACGAAAAAGTTTTCTTGTCCCTCATTATTGTGTTTCTTGAAATCCTTCTTGAAATGGGCTTAAATTTGAATGAAATTCAGGATGACATGTGCCTCTTTCAACAATATGCCAACAAAAATAATATATTTTTTGAAGTCGCACTATCAATCAATTCTTCTATACATATTACATGATTTAGAATAATGAGGAAGACTAGGATTAGGAATATCAACTTGTGTAATATGACATAATTAAACAGGTGATGTGCATTATTAACCCCTTTAAAATAATTTTGTTGATGAGTATTGTTAGAGGGTGTTTGGATAATCTTATTTTTAAGGCTTATAACTTCTTGCATCTTATAAGATATTTTTAGAGTTTATAAGATATTTAATTTAAATTTATGATAAGTTGTCTGAAATGTTAGGATAAATAAGATGGTGGAGCTTATAAAATGTTACTAATGACAATTGTGTAATTTCAATGATTAAATTTGAAGGTGTTTTAAAAAATAAAGTCTTATTTTAGAAATAAAATTGGGATGCCTCTTTCAAAAAAGAGTTTGTAAGGTCCTAACATCTTATTTTTTGATGAAATAAGATCTTATTTCTAAAATTTAGCCAAACACTTTTGAGGAGCTTATAAGCTCTAAACAATTCATAAGATGTTTTAAGGAGCTTTTAGAGGGTGTTTGGGGTGAGCTTATAAGCTCCTTAAAAGAGCTTATAAGATGTTTAGAGTTTATAAGTTTCTCAAAAGTGTTTGGCTAAATTTTAAAAATAAGATCTTATTTTAGGAGCTTATAAGGTGTAAGGAGCTTATAAGCTCTTTTTTGAAACGTTAGGGAATCTCTAACGTATTTCTAAAATAAGAGCTTATTTTTTAAAACACCTTCAACTTTAATCATTGAAATTATACAAATACCATTACTAATATCTTATAAGCTTCACCATCTTATTTATCCAAACACTTCAACAACTTATTTCTAACTTAAATTTTACATTTTATAATCTCTAAAAACATCTTATAAAATGGAAGAGCTTATAAGCTCTAAAAATAAGTTTAGCCAAACACCCCATAAGCTCACCCAAACAACCTTTTAACCACATAAATTCCAACTTGTACTCTTAACATTGATTTATATAAACATTTAATATTCCAATTTGAACCATTATCACAGTCAATTCATGCCCCCACCCCACCCACGCACCCATATCCACTGAGCCACAGCTGCATACATGCAGACAACTCAAGTGGAATACACTATATGCACTATACTACATATTTGCACATAATGAACGCACACCCAATGTAAATGTATTAAAAGTTTGAAACAACAATAAATGCTATACTCAATAAATCCACTATTGAATGTAACATAGACCATACCTGAACTATGTGTTATAGTTCCCTGTAACAAAGATTATCTAACAATTTCTTAATCTTTTCAGTTCCCTGTAACAAAGATTATCTAACAATTTCTTAATCTTTTCAAGATACAAATTAAAATAAAAAAAAGCTCGTGTAAGATAAAACTACGACTTAATATCTCCATCGAAGAGAAGTATTCAGATAATGTATTTCATATCAAACCACATTGTGGTGCTTATTTCATAAACCGAAATGATGAAATGGAATGAGGACCCTTTTCAACGATGAAATAATTGCAAGTTGTAACTTGTATAAGTCAACTATAGATCAGCATAAGCCACAATGTGAATGGTGTGTCCCTACAAGTTTAAGTCAACAATTGAAAACCTCAAAATATATGTACTAATTATCTCCCTCCTTGTATGCAAGCAAACAAAAAGCAGAGCACTCAAGCCTCCAGTTTGATGGCTGTATCAATGGCATCAATGGTGGAGTTTTGCTGTGCCCAGAGCTGAGAGTATCTGCCCGATTTCAATAAGAGAACATCATGAGGTCCCTGTTCTACGACTCTTCCGTTCTCCAAAACTATGATCTGCCATTCATAAATCATGTGTTAGCGTTAAGTACCGACCCTTTTCTCAACTTGTAAAAAAATTGGTAACCAAATATACACGTGTGTATATGTGTGGGGTATACATCGGTATAAAACAGGAAATATACCTCATCACACTGCATTGCTGTTGTGAGCCTATGAGCAATAAAAATTGAAGTCCGATTATTTGCCAGGGACTTCAACGCATTTAGAATTTCTAACTCCGTTGTGCTATCAAGCGCACTTGTAGCTTCATCGCAGAACCTAAAGCACAATAATGAATTAATGTTAGTAAGGGATGCTAGTGCTTGTCCCACACTTCTGACCACTAGAGATCATGTGAAACTCCAAAGAGAGGAGTAAAGCATTATATTAAAAGGTCAACTATGAAGGTCCCACTCCCACATGTTTAATTTGCAAGATATGGTATATTGTAAGCTGCAGCTTCTCTAAGTTAATAGAGAGCCAATGCAGTAATCTAGATTGATTGAAGTAACTAACATCCAGAAATTTATTGTCGTAACTAGGTTGCCCAATTAGTGGGAACTAGAGCAGGGCTTGATCCAGTTAGGATGGGTAAGAGGAGAAAATTCTATTGAAATGTTGGGTAACCGAAGACATTAACAAAACAGCAACAAGGACCAGGAGAAAAACAAGGGTGTATTCATTAACGTCACTAAAGCATGAACATGACTAAATAGAGGAACGTGTGAGGAATGACGTGCTTCATAGTTCTTAAGCATTAGCAAGCGTTTAAGCAACTATACTGTCCTTTCAGAACACTGAGACAGATGAAGGATAATGTGTGGATAGACCATGAAAATCACCACATAAACAAGAGAGTCAAATCTCATTCCCAGCTCAGTGAGGACTCATCCTCCTTCAAGACTGAGATCTCTGGATTAATCAAATTTAGTCAGAAGACGTTACAAATTTTTAAGCAGCCAACTTCAAACCTCTTTCTTGAAAAATACATACAAGAAACAAAAAACAGGAAGAATGAAACGGACGTAAAAGGACATGATTTTGAATTAAAACAGTAGTAGAAGCAATAAATGCTTACAATATCGGAGGTGCTTTCAAGAATGCACGAGCAAGTGCTACTCGTTGCTTTTCACCGCCACTTAACTGCAAAAATGGGAGAGCAAATCACATCTATATGGATATTAATGAGTAACCAGAAGTCAGCACAAGATAATGCATGACCATTAACCAGCATAAGTGAATTGTCAACTATTTACAATCAACAAACATTTAAGTGCTCTAGGTCATTTCTAGAGAATAATCCACTAAAAAAAAATGGAACAAGGGGTAAAAAGAGGGGGCAAAAAACACAAAAAACACACAGACAATGCAACATAAATGCACAGACCTTGTTACCCTAAGGCTTGTTACGTTCATTAATTTTCTCAAGGATTAAGACCAGAAAGATGGATAAAAGAATATCACATGCAGGAATGAGAACAATCTGATTCTCTCATGCCAGGGGAAAACTATGCATGGAGAATCCAATATGACTAGCAAAAAGGATTAATTATCTTCTGTGATACTGATGTTGATGGAATTTGAAAGAGAGAAAATGTAAGGCATACCTTAAGTCCTCTTTCCCCCACAACAGTTGAGTATTTCTCTGGGAAATTCATGATGGTGTCATGAATTGATGCTCGACGAGCAGCATCATATACCTAATATGAGAAGGCAAATAAGTGGAAAACCTATGAAGGGAACAACCAGCAATAAAAACAATGTTAATTTCACAGCAAACCTCCTCTTCTGCAGCTGAAAGGCGACCATAGTGAATGTTGTGGAATATAGTATCATTGAACAGAACCTGCCACAAAGTACAAGTTTTGCAACTTTAAACAAGACATTAAGTGGTTTTGAATGCCTATGCAGTCAACTAACCAATATTACTTAAGCAAATGAATAGGCAGTACTGTAAACTCACAGTATCTTGAGGAACAACACCAATGGACTTCCTAAGACTCTCAACTGTTACTGCCCGAATATCTTGACCATCTATTTTTATCTGCCATTGTAAAGGTATCAATAGCATTTTACAGCTAATAACATATACAACATGATTGAAGAGATTTTATTGAGACTTATATCATGGAGATTTTGGTAAAATGTATGTCGTGGATCTTGCTTCGCCTTTTATCTTTCTTTTATGGTAAATTGGTAGAAGGCACTAACATGCGATATTAAATATAACTAGCACCAACATATGATGAATAACATGCAGTACTAGAGATAGAGGTGCAGAAAAATGACGAAAGAAGCAATATCGGAAGTAAAGTAGTTTAACAATTTCAAAACCTATTACTTGTATCAAAAAGGAGTTTCTGATCTTACATGTCCAGAATGGGTGTCAAAGAATCTAAAAAGCAATCTTAGAATGGTCGACTTTCCTGCAAATAAGTGCAGAGATATTACAATAAATAACTTTGGAGAAAATAAATATTTAAAACTCAGAACAATTTATAAAAAAAGATACAGACTGAGACATCAATGTCAAGGATATACCAAGCTGACAATCACATCTAAAAGCATAACTAAGCCACATCCCTTGATGCACACAGAAACACTTCCAGCATAAAGACATGAAATTTTAAACGTGCACAGGAGAGAAAATGAAAAAGGGAAAATACAATTCATAGGGCAAAGGACCTCCCAAGAGAAGGATTGCACTGACCTATGATGCTTAGTGTCTCAGTTATAGTCCATGACAACTAAATCCAATATGAAAGAATAATTATTGCTCTTTAACATACTTATTTTTTCAGAAAACAGTTCAATCAAGATAGTACTTCAATTGAAGAAATCAAGACCCTACAAAAAAGATAATTTTGTTGCGTAAAAAGGTGCATTTCTTGATCTTCTGTCTTTGTTTCAACTGATCAAGCTTTAAGCAGAGTATTATAACTTACTAGCAAGTATACATGGATACTCATTTCTTAAAATATACATTATGTGCACAAAAAGTTTATTAAGTTTAAAGAGCTGTAGTACTTAATAAAATAAGAACCACAAAAGATCTAGCCATCTCAATTAGGGGACCAAAAATTACCACTTCCACTCGTTCCAACAATAGCTACACTCTTCCCAGCAGGCACAACAAAAGATATACCATCAAGAATCTTCCTGTCTGGGATATAACTACATAAGAAGAACACAGGTCGAGTAAGAATACAAAATTTAATGTGATCCTTATCCAAAAACATGGTCAGTCATATGCCAGTAAAACACGTTAGCCACTTGAAATGCCTGAAAAGTGATGCATGAATATATAAGACTGAAGTGCCGTAATATTTCAGTTTTCCATTTTCATTACAGGTTAGCATTCACATTACCAAATCACGATCTAATGATTGGAATATAGAGCATTCATACATACAAATTGTAATTGGATGATTGGAACAGTTTAAAGAGAATGATTAACACATGAGTTCTATAAGTCTTTAAACAAGGATAAACTTTTACAAGCACATAGGGAGTTCAGTCCTCCATTAGCACTGACAAATACAGTATAGAAGTGTGATTGAGGTGCACCTGAAGTGAACATTCTCAAATTTAATGCTACCCCCTTTCAATTGCAAAGGCCTTGCATGGTCTTCATTCACAATATCTGATTTTTCCTGGAGATACGATGAAAGCAATCTATTGATTAGCATTACAGTATTATTATGAATGGGAAGATTAATCACAAGTAAAAAATTCCAGAGATGTTCAACACTAATCCACTTTGTAAACAAAAATCAGCATGACTTTGATTGAGGAAACAAATTCACATCACAAGGATGTCACAGTTAGACTGGTAAAAACAATAATCAGTAAGCCTAAAATTATGTGTTCCCCTAATTATCACAACATTGCATGAGATTGAGAAGAAGAAAACCACAATATTTCAGTTATCCATAGAAGGCATCTGGATTGTTAGTTCATTCAATCACTATAGTTAAGTGAGGCAGGAAGGATGGAAGGACTCATGCCAAGCCATGACTAAGAGTCTCAATTGGAAAATTCAAACATTTGTATTAGAATGGAGGATGTAGGAAAGGATAACCTAGCTCTGCTTTGATAAATGCTCTCAATGTATGGCAGCTTTCTAAGTAAACTATTTAAAGTATTCTTCTTCATAAAGCAATGATTAGTGTCCTTGTTTCTCGTCTCATTACTGTTGATTTCCCACAAGTACTTATTGCTGCAAGCCTCACTAAATCTCGTATATGCATCTCTAGATTGACAAATTTCATATCACATTTTCTATCATGTTTCAGTAGAACTTGAAGTGAACCTAAGTGAATAGAGGAAAATAAACAAGCAGCAAATAGAACTACCAAAAATTACGAAAAAAACATCAGTTGTTACAGTGATTTTTTTTTAAGAAAGAGGCAAAGTTGGAAACAAAACCCTTGTGTACTTATAGATTAAATGGAAGCAAGAAGAACTAAAAAATGAGTTAATACCTCAAGTAGTTGGAACAACGATTTCATGTCTACCAAACTTTGAATTGTTTCTCTATATACACTCCCAAGGAAATTGAGTGGAAGAGAGAGTTGGAAGAGTAGCCCATTTACCATGACCTATGAGAAAAACTGTTTAGTCGTGATATTTTCACTCACATCAAAAATGAATCACATTGTTTTCAACTCAAGAAACATAAAACAGGGTAATAGGACTTTATTTGAAGGTAACGATTACCAAATCTCCAACAGTCATATTCCCATTCATAATCCCATTTGCGCACAACACCATAGCTGTTGAGAGAGCTGTGCTAAATATCAAATTCTGCCCAAAGTTTAAAAAGGCCAGACTTCTTTGAGTTTTTAAGGCAGCCTCTTCATATCCTGAAAGATGTTATCATCATTAATTAAATGATACTGTTTTACAAGAGATGGATAGAATCATTTGGCAGCACAACTATATGCACTAAGTAAAATATTCGTTCATGTCTTAAGTACAAAAATCAAAGGGGATAATTGCGCGAAATCCCCTTGTGGTTTGACAAATCGGTGTGAAACCCCCTTGTGCTTTCAAAAATGCGCGAAACCCCCTTATGGTTTTCTAAATGTAGCCCGAAATCCCCAACTCCGTTAATGTTAACGGAAGTGCTGTGCACGCGCTCTTCATGCATATTTTGGTGTTTTTTTTGACTTTTTTGCTATAAAATGACATATTTTCTCATTTTTGACTATATTAAAAGACTAATTCTCTTGTGGGGGGTTTCTTGCAATTGCAAGCACTTTCTTCAAGCTTGTTTTCTACATTAACATCTATGTATTAATTTTTTTTCAATTAATATTTTTACAATGTTAATTTTTTATTTAGTTATTTATTTTATTTTTATTAATACTAATAGTTGGTATGTATGTTTTTTTTTTTACTTTTGTTTTCTTGCATTCATTTTTTTTAATTTGTATTTTATTGGTATTAATGTCGACTATTGAGGAGGAGGATGTGGAAATATTTGATAATATATTATTTTCACATCAAATTAACCCTAAAATGTAATTAATGAGACTCTAAATATAATTAGTTTACTATCTTGCTTCAAAAAAATATTCAATGTCCATACAAAAAAAATTAAAAATCCATTGAATTTCTTGGAGAAATATAGATGATTAACGGCGTGAACAATGAGAAATTTTGCTATTGAGGTACATTTTGTTTTAGAATGAGAACCTGAAACTAGTATAAGGTATGTTCCATGTTTTTCGATATAATCTTTTTTTATCCTTTGTTTGTAGTTACAAATTGGTATGTTCCAAGTTTTCTTGCATAATTTTTATTATTATTATTTTTTATTTATGATAAATTGGTATGTTAATTGTTTCTTGGTATGGTTAATTTTTTGGTATGTTAATTGTTTCTTGGTATGGTTAATTTTGTTTGTTATGCCTAACAATTATTAAATAATGAGTTTTTTATTTATTTATTTTATATTTTCCTTAATATCATGTCTTATTTATTTAATATAATCTTCATAAATAGTTGAGTTAATAATAATAATAATAATAATAATAATAAATAACTAAATAAAAAATTTAACATTTTGAAAAAATGAAATGAAAAAAAAATTAAAGAAAGAAATATACGTATCAATTGCTGCAAAACAATGAAATTAATTGAAAAAATAAGAGAAAATAAAGATAAATCATTAATAAAAATAATATAAATAACTAAATAAAAATCAATATTGAAAAAAATTAATTGAAATAAACAAAAGTAAAAAAGGAAACATATCAACTGTTAGTATTAAAACAATAAAATAAATAACTACATATAAAATTAACATTATAAAAAAATTAATTGAAAAAAAAAACAAACAATACATAATTGTTAATGTAAAAAATCAGATTGAAGGAAGTGTTTGCAATTGCAAGAAACCCCATAAGAGAATTATTCTTTTAATATAGTCAAAAAAAGGTATATATATCATTATATAACAAAAAGGTAAAAAAAAAAAAAACACCAAAAACGCATGAAGAGCGTGTGCATAGCACTTCCGTTAACCTTAACGGAGTTGGGGATTTCGGGCTACATTTAGAAAACCATAAGGGGGTTTCACGCATTTTTGAAAGCACGGGGGGTTTTACGCCGATTTCCCAAACCATAAGGATATTTTGCGCAATTATCCCAAAAACAAAGCATCACAACTTCGCTACTCATAAGCTGCTTTGAGAACCATGGAACTGAACAACCTCCCATAGGCCAATCCTTCTAGGTTATAATTAGCCTGACGGTTTCCCATTGAGTGAAAAGAATAGCAATTCTTTTTAATCTAGTTTGCAGAGTTATTTGAACCTAGTTCATGGATTTATTTGAGATTACTCCGGAAGACCTCCTGTCCACCCAATTCTAGACTGACAGGTGGCACCTCCATTTTTTTTTTTTTGGCACAATAGTATCTGTCGCTTTCCTAGTTTGATGTGTTACTACTTAAACATATAAATAAAATGAGTGAAACGAATAGCAATTCTTTTTAATCTAGTTTGCAGAGTTATTTGGACCTAGTTCATGGATTTATTTGAGGATATTACTCCGGAAGACCTCCTGCCCACCCAATTCTGGAATGACAGGTGGCACCTCCATTATTATTTTTTTTTTTTGGCACAATAGTATCTCTCGCTTCCCTAGTTTGATGTGCTACTACTAAAACATATATATAAAATGAAATACAATATGATGTTAATCAGGCATGTAATGCTTTCAGAAAATTATGCAATACACATAATGTAAACAATGCCTTTTCATTTTTTCTCTCTTTTTTTTTTTTTTTTTTTTGCAACAGAATTCACATCAGGAAGGTGAGTGAGTGATGAGCACAGTTGCACTGCAAACTTAAAAATGCCTATTTTTTATGTTAAACACGGAGGAGCTCACCAGTTGAACATTTTGAATTGAATTGTGATTTTGAGTGTTCATTAGACCCCCTTCCCCCCGCCCCCCCCCCCCAAAGCACACACACCATACTTTGCGACTTATGTTAGTTACTTAACCCTTTTTTTCTACGCAACATATTATTTTTTAAGCCAATATATGAAATATTTTACATCACTCAACCTGTGTATGGCTAGAATAAAGATATACAACTAAAGTAAAAAACTGAAGGAAAAAAATAATAATAATAACTTACTCTGAAGATACTCATCATATTTATCAGCTTCGAAGTCCTCGTTGTTAAAATACTTGACAGTCTGAAAGAATAGCATCCATATAATTATGTTCAAGTGTAGAAAAATTCTAACGGAGAAGTGGTCAACTCACCTCATAGTTAATTAAAGAATCAATTGCACGTGTACTGGCATCATTATCTGCTTTATTCATTGCCTTCCTATACTTGGTTCTCCACTAAATCAAAAATTGAAAGTGAAAACAAAAGGTATCAGATTACTTGAACCAACACAGAAGAAAGTAATATCAAGCATTCAGACATAGGTTATGCCTCTCAGAAACAGTACTCACAGGATTACCACAAGAAATATGGAAGAACCAGAGAAAGAAAGAAACAAAAGAACAGGTCAAAGTCGATAATATCCTTTCAAGGGAATGGTCAGGACAGCCCTTTCTACAAAGAAATGTACTGAAGACACTAAGAGGATGCTGAAACAACTGCAATGATAATTTCATTAAAAAGTTAAAGATATAATACCTGGGTCACAGCCAATGTGAAAGCTATATATGCTGCCATAGATAAAGAAGTAATCCATGCAAATGTAGCACCAAATTTATAGGCAAGGATACCCGATACCAATGATATCTGAAAGGACAAACACTAAGATTGTCAAACTTGTATTGGAAAACACAGGACCAAAATTAGGACATTCCTGATAAAATTTAGAATTTACTGCCACAGAATTAATGAGAAATCAGAAAGATATAGGATGGTACCTCTAATATTGTAGGTACAACATTGAAGACCATCGATGAAAGAATAAAATTTATAGCACGGCTACCACGATCAATAATTCGATTAAGACCACCTGTTTCCCGACTACAAACAAAATAGATATATGGTCAAGGTTAATGTCAAATCGTTAACAGATCAAAAGGCACTGATAACGGAGCCAGAATGACACTCATTTATGACAAAATTAAACAATGGAAGTAGGAATCAATTAACTTCAAAGACAAAGTAAAATGAAGTACATTGGAGAACCTCAAGACATAATTACTCTAATACATCTACATGGCATAGAAGTACCAACAAGGAGCATTGAAGTCCTCACTAAACAAGCTCTATTAGTATTGATGAGAAAATACCTCAGGTGATATCGCAGGTCAAGCTCATGCAAATGTGAAAAGACCTGCAGGAAAATGGTATCCACAGTATGTTAAACCCAAAAAGATTTCTAATCAGAACTTTGATTATCTGTTAGATTGTTCTATACTCATTACAAAATTATTCACAACTTTTGGTAATAGGAAAATTCACTATTTCTCTATGAAATACAACATTTTACAATTCTATTTTCAGCTGTTAAGTTCATTCAAACAATTGATTTATTAAGTTTGTCAATTTACAGGCACTTATGAAACTTTGATGAATTTATATCTTTGTATACTAAACAAAAAAGAAACAAATAATTCCTTACTAAACAGAATGAGAAATTCAACCAATCATACATTAGAAAGTACTATTAGACTTTTGCAAAATTGAAACCAAAAAAATAGTATGCACCAAAACTGAAATGAAGATTTCACATCGGTATTTGGTTTTCATTTCACTATACCTTGATAGTCAAACCAATTACGATTTTGTTTGGCCATACCTTGTAAAATACACAGTTTATTTTTATCTCCTATTCCATATCTATTTTATATCTAAGCTAAAATATTATAATGCAATTGCACCACTGCACTTTTATCATATTTAGATACCTCACTCACTCTATGGTGTCTAAAACTCCTACAGGGTAATGATTGATACCCTTCCAATCAATTGTATGTTTACTTATGCTCACTTATTTTGATATTTTATACAAGTTTTCCTTCACCCTTACTTTCTGCCTTCTCAAGAAATATCTCCCTCTATGAAAGACTATCTCAAATCAGGGTGTTCAATGAGTAATTTGTATCAGAATTATTATTCTTTTCAGAATGTGCAAAATAAGCCTCTATTTTCTTTTTCCGAAAAATATCCTCAGTCAACTATCTTGCTGCAACTATTTTTTAGCCATCCTACAAGATACTAAGAACTCCACAGTTTCAATGCTCATGTATAACTCTATTTCAGGTCAAACCAGATGCAGTTTTGTGAAAGGAAGACCGACAATTTGATTAAGGAAAGAAGATAACTCATGTATCCGAAAAGAAATATATAATATGACTTATTATTTGTTTTAGCAGCTACCATGCTTATTGGTTATATTTTGAAGTTCGCAATACTATCATCTTAAGCAATAATAAACATGTTCTCTCAAGTCTTATTATAAGCATAGAAAGCGATAACTCGCAACCTGTTCATTCTAATTTATCTCTCATGTTCAAGTCACATAATGCATCAACCAAAAACTTTAGGATCAATCATTCTTATCAGAAAAATTAACTCAATATTAAGATAATCCCAATTATAAACGTAGAGACATCTATGATCGCACATGTCTCCAAAATTTTCTTGTCCCTATATTCATCTTTCTTTCTTGCTCTTCTCCTTTTTTTTTAACTTTAACATTATCAAGTTCATGAGGAACTTAACATCAAAATAACAAGCGCCAATTACTTCAGAATTCTTGATTGATCTGGGCATTATTTGTGGTTATAGGGGCAAGGGAGTTCAGGATATTGACATAAGCTTAAGGATGCAATTAAAGTAATGCTGATGAAAAAGAAGAGGTAAGGGGCTGTTTCTTGAGGATGCTATCTGCCAGGAGGAGGTTGAACAGGCAGAAGGGCAAAAGGAGCAGCTGGGTAGGAAAGAGGCTAATCCATGCAACTTTAAACTGTGCGTGTCTTAGAATCTTTTTCTAGGTCAAACCATAAACCTAAACAAATCAAACATATAGAGCCTTTAACACCCTAAATAATTCTCATTAAGCCTTGAGTTTTTTCCTTCTGATTCTTTTTACGCAAAATGCAGAATATGTTTGTCCAACTTTCCATGTATGGTTTTCAAGTCTACAACCGTTCATTGAAACCAATCAATAGCTGGAGAATAGCTGAAAGTAATTACATTCTCTTACTGCATGCCAACACTCCCCCTTCTTCGTACAAGCTGTCTTTGTTTATTATATTAGAACTTTTCTGCCCTTGATGACAAATTTTTCCGTCTTCCCAAAGAATTTGAGCAGTCAACAAGAGAATGAGCAGAAAATAGCAAAATAGTAGCAATTAAGAATTATCTGTTGTCTCTAAACCATCTGCTCTTAAAAAGTAGAGCAATAAAGCAGTACAAGGTTTAAATAGAAGAGAAAAGAAGAGCAACACTTGGTCTCCTACCTTCCTGGAAACCTGCCGTATAGTTCTTAATGCCACCTTAGAGAATATTGCAGTCCTCAGTTCTACAGAAAATGAGTTGCAGTAAGTTCCACAGTATAAGTTAGCGAAAATGCTATTCTAAGAATCTAAAGACAGTTTTTCCAAATAAAAGATCAGTAACAACGCTTAAAGGCGAACTATCATTTAGTCATAACTTAAACAGAACAATGAAACACCCAACAATATACCATTGAAAGCCGCTGCCCCAGTCCGCGCTATACCATAACCAATCAGAATTGCAGCAGGGCTAGCAAAAAGAACTAAGTAAGTGGCATTAGCAGCTGTAAACTCAGAAAGAGCACCAGCATTGCCTGTGGTTGTTGCTATCCAATCAACAGCTAGCTTAAACAAGAACGGCACCTGAACATTGATCACCTACACACCAACAACCGAAGGGGAACAAACGGAAATATCATAACATTGTAAACATAAATATGATGCGTAAATAAAATAGTAGTAAATAGTTACTTTGGCGCCAATTAGAAGGCCTAACGCAGCAACCACACGAAACCGAAATTCAAAATTATCTTTCATCCATAAATATTTGGCAATAGTGGCGATGATTTTACTGCTGGCAACTTGATCCTCGGCAGCTCCAGTATTCCTCACCAACGTCGTTTTCTCTTTCTTTGGTGGTGGAGTTGCTTCTGTTGAGAAAAGAGCATGTCCACTTGCCGAAAAACCCTGGTCGCCATTAATTCCCTAACAAATATCATAAATAGGTCAACCAGTATGATACCAAATCCTACTAAACTAACAATCAGAAACTGAGATGAAAGTGCTTACTGGGTTTTGAGGAGACTTGGACGGAAAATCGGAGAGGAACGCGTTGAGCTTCAGCACAGATGGCGTCGTTCTAACGGGGCTCCAAAACCTGGGTTTAGTTGAGAGATTTCTAGCTCTAGTAATGGCGAAACCGAGATTGGGTTTAAGAAATGATTGAACACCATAATTGATGCTAGAAGGAACACAGGGCTGGTTGATTATCCTCAAGCACCTCGACGCAACCGCTGCCTGCATATTTTTCGCCTTTTGACTCAACTCATTTGGAAGCCAAAAGGCAGTAGAAGAGTTTTTGGCAAGTGTTTGATGAAATGCTTGAAAGAGAGAGAAGAATCAACTTTGGCTAGCTAGTCACAGCTTCTGCATCTGTACTGCTTTTTCAATGCCGAAAGAGTCGAAAGAAAAAAAGAAAAAGAAAGATAACTAAAAGCGAGTTTAGAGAAAATTGAAGAAAACTGTATAAGATATAACTGCACAGAGAATCACGTTTTTTATTGTCGTTTCCAACTCCAACAGAATCAAATTGTGAACCTTATTCTTTTATTCATGATTGTATTCACTTTAACATTTTTTTTTTGTTTTTTTATAGGAAGATGCATTTTTTTTCCTATAATTTTTTTTTCTTTTACTACCTGTGTTTTAAATTTTTTACTAGCAATTCACCCGCGTGATGCGCAATTTATTATTTATTGTGTTAATATTTACAAATTGTAATAATATAATGAAGTTGTATAAATTAAAAGTATCTCCCACCACACCCCAAATCCTATATTTTACACCTAATTTAGGTGTTTTTAACCTTCCAAGCTAAATCACCAAATCACTATTATACCTAAAATTATGGTGATTTGAGTTTAATCTCTCATCATGGTCAAACCCTATATCACCAAAATCTCAAATCCTATATTTTCACCAAATTTTTTGGTGAGGGAATTTTAATCTCCCACCTTACCACCATTTTAACATAATTTTCACCAAATCCTATTTTTCCTATCAAATATAGGATTGAATGTAGGATTTGATGTAATCACCACCATTTTTTAATTAGCATATAAAATAATTATATTAACTAATTTCATGTGATTACGAACTTATTAACAATTCTTTGTAAATATATTAATGTTGGTTAATGGATTTGTTTTTCAATAAATAAATATATTTATTATTAATAATAAATTAATTAATAAATATAAATATATTTAGCCAAAATAAATTATAGGTTAAAACGATAAATACATTTACTATCATAAATGAACAAAAACATAATACATTTGAGTAACATATTAAACTAAAAGATAAATTACATAAATGAAAAACTCATAAACTACTTAATAATCTTGCTTTTTTTTTGCCAAAAAAATGTTGATTCAAAGGGGCCTCGTTGAATTAAGGAAACCCCCAAATTATCTCGTGGTTTTCCTGGGATGTTGGGGAGTCTAGATTGCATGCACTGGGAGTGGAAGAATTGCCCAACAGCTCATGCAGGGGCATACCGTGGACGCAACAAGAAGTGCACTATCATACTTGAAGCAGTAGCGTCGCATGATACTTGGATATGGCATGCATTTTTTGGCCTCCCAGGTACAAATAACGATGTTAATGTCCTACAAAAATCGACTCTATTTCAAGCATTGACCAATGGTACATCTATACCTACTAATTATTCGATTAAAGGTAAGAATTATAATGTCGGTTATTATCTAGCTGACGGTATTTTATCCTAAATGGTCAACTTTAGTACAAGCCATTAATGTGCCCAAATGTGTCAAAGAAAACTATTTCATACAGAAACATGAATCATATCGCAAAGATGTAGAACGAGCATTTGGAGTTCTTCAAGCTCGGTTTGCAATTATTAGAGGAGCGGCTCGATTTTGGAAGAAGAAAGACTTACATGAAGTCATGTTTGCATGCATTATTATGCACAATATGATAGTCGAGGAAGAACGTAGTGGATATCAAAACGCCAACCTTGACTATGAAAGTTCACCCACTGTCCCATTTGCTGAGTTTTCAAGAGATTGTAATAATACGAATTATGTTAGTTTTCTTGGTCGACATCGAAATCTAATAAATCAAGGAGAACATAATGAACTAAGAAGAAGATTGGTAGCACATTTGTGGGGCAAACGTGGTCAAATCGATGATGTTGAAGATGATGATGATAATGGTGAATGAGATTTTTTTTATGATTTTAGATTAATATATGTTGTAACGTTATTTATTTGAATTAATTTTCTTTCATGTTGTAACGTTATCATGTTGTAATATTTTTATGATTAATTTATGTTGTAATGTTTTATGCAATAATTTATGAAATTATTGTTTGTGTGTGATTTAATTATATGTATTATAATTTAAGTTGATTTGCTTTCATGTTGAAATAGTTTTTTGAAATTTATCATCATTGTTGAAATTATATAGTTAAGAAAATTAATATTTAAAATCAGATCTATAATCAATATTTTGGAAATAAAATAGACCAAAATTATGATTAACATTAAATTTATAATTTTGTGATATATTTGGTGAAATACCATGGGAGACCAAACCAAATTATATCTTTATAAATGGTGTAATATGATGAAATGGTGACATATTAGTATTTTATTATTTGGTGGAAGATTTGATGAAATAGGTGGGAGATCAAATACACTATTTTTTCATCAAAAATGGTGAAATAAGGAAATTGGGTGCTACTCGTGGGAGATAAACCCATTTTTTCACCACAAAAAATGGGATTTGGTGAAAAAATGGTGTCAACGGTGGGAGATGCTCTAATAGGTTATTCATAATATTTTTTATTATTTTAATTTTGAAACATGTACCATGTACAAATGATTTTTCATATTACTCACGTGCATTGCACGAATTGTCATATAACTTTAATAATTTTAATTGTTAATTTTATTTTTAAACATTTTTGTTTTATTTGTTGATTTTATATTTTCATCAAATTAAAATTATTATATACAATAATATTTCCTTCAATCATAATAATTAATCTTTTCTTTTATATTTTTTATATGTACATTCCACTCTCATACTTCGATCATCATATATAATTTTCTTACATCATTTCTTCATTTCTCTCTCACAAAATTAATTGTTCAATTTGTGTTTAGTGTACAAAGACAATTTGGTGAGATATCCTTAGATGAAGATATGAATCAATAAGATTTGGAAGAACTTTTTAACCTTTGAATATTTAACAAATCTTGTATATAGATTTGAGAAATCATTATATTTATGATTTTTTTATTGTTCTTTTTTTCTTCAAACAATAAGATCTAAAAGAATTTTTCCACCTTTGAATGTTTAGCAAATCTTATATTTTTTGTTTAGTTTTATATAGATTTGAAAAATAAATATATTTATGGTTTTTTCTTTTTTTGTTCCTTCATTTTTGTATATCTTATTTTTCTTTTTTTCATTCTCTATATCTTTTGTTGAGAAATCACTATTTTTTCTCCATTTTTTAGTTTTACATAGATTTGAGAAATCAATATAGATTATAAAATAGCTTGTAGAGTAAGATTGATTTTTTTTTAATTATTATTAAAGAATAACTTATCAAGTAAGATTTACTTTTTTTTATTGACATAACATTTTTAAGAGGGAAAGTGATATTCTTGTAATTTTTGTCAACTTTCTTACTTTAATATATAGTATAAGTATTAAAAATAGATTTTTACTTCCTACAGTTTCATTTTCTTTAGCATTTGTGTTATATTTGTTTATTTTAATACTTTAGTTTTACTCCTTTTTATTTCTAATTTCCGTCCCTTTATTAATAAAATAAAACATAAAATATAGAGACAAAAGCCAAAAAAGAAAGAAAAGAAAAAAAAAAAATTACATGAAGCTAGGTTGTAGGGAAAAGAAAAAAGTACAAATATCAAAACCATTGAAAATAACGTATAAGAAATGTGATTTGAAATTAATAAAGGCCCCTAAGGCAAAAAAAAAAAAAAAAAAAAAGCCTTAAGAAATAATATAAAGCTCATTCACATCCCAAGTAATATACACAAATTTTCCTTATGAATTTGTTATATTGTACAGAAAGTAGAAGTCAAAAAAGAGTTAAAACAGAAATGCCTTATCTTCTTTCAGGACCATATAATACTTGGTAGAAGAATCTTCATTCTCCTTCTTTCCTTTTTTCTCCCAATTCTTGCTTCAATTTTCATCTCTTGTTTTATGGCATTCTTCTTCTTCAACTAAACCTCTTGGTACAAATGGCAACAACAGCAGCATGCTCACTTCATGCACCTTCACTCATCCACAGCAAGAAACAGCTCCCACTCCATGGACATAGCTGCATCAGAAGAAACACAACAATTGGAAGAAGATCACCAAGACATGCTAAGAAATCTTTGACAACAAAATGTAGTAGAAGCTTCACAGACTTCATCGGAGGAGACCTCGTGAAGTTCGACATAGGACAGTGGCTATCGGACGTGGAGGAGCATAAGGCCTTGGCCATATACCCCCCACACGAGGGTGGCTACGAGGGGCGGTACCTTAACCGCCTCACGCACCTGGGATACCATTTCTTGGATATCTCAGCACGCGGTTTAGGTGATCCTGAGACCACCCTCACCAAGTTCCACCCCGTTTGCCCCGTAAGTATTCAGCCCTTGATGGTCATCATTGATACTAATTTGCATCATCTTAAATGGTGTGGAAATGTTTAGGCTCATGTGGGGAAGCAACCAATAGCTAGGTGGTATTTCCCTCCTGAGGTTGATTATAGGCTCTCTTTGCTACCTCCAGATGCAACTGGGCTGGTGGTTTGGGTCATTGAAGCTAAGGTTTGTGGAGCACTTTGAGCTTCATTTTTTTACAAGAATGTGGCTTTCTATGTTCTAATGTTCATGTGATTTCTACAGGTTCTATCAAAGGCAGAACTGCAGTTTCTTGCTATACTTCCATCACTAAGACCGCGGGTCAGGGTCATTGCAGAGTGTGGTAACTGGTATACACTCTTGTTGATGCTACTACACCTACTGAAATACAACATAGTATATAATCAACTATCCATTTAAAATAAAACACCTAAAGTATAACAACTATCAATCTATACAAACATGTATGTATCTCTAGTGTATCCTTTCAAAATTCAACTTCACACACAGAGAGAAACCACTATTGTATTTTGTAATAGCTTTCTCAGTGGAAACAACCACTGATCATCACATTACTTGAAAAACAGGAGAAAGTTTATGTGGAAACCGCTGAAAGAAATCGCAGGATTACCAGCAACAACAGCAGAACAAGTTTCAAATCAGTGACAGAAGGATGCAATCAGCTCAAGTCCACTCTTCAGTTTGTGTATCAGGAAATGGAGAAGAACTGCAACTTTAGTTAGATTTCCATGGGCTATTGCTATTGTTAAGGCATATAGTATATAATGATGAAGCACCGATCAAAGTGAGCAAGTAAGAAATGTACATTAGCAAGCACAAATTTGTACTGTTACTCAAATAATCTCATATTACCTGCTCTTTTCATTCTCTCCACAGTTCACAATTAAAGGTTTCTTCTGGAAGGTAATTATCACAGCATTCTCATTAACAACTAGATTCAGATGATTTGCTATTTTGACCGACATAATTGAAAGTCAGAAACTTCGAGCACTCATATACAGATACTGCTTCATCTTTTAATTGTGTCCTTCTCTAACATAAATTTGACTTCTAATTATACCATCAAGTATACATAACTGTAATAAATTGCCAGAAAATGTCATTCTAACAGCTGAACAGGACAAAGAGAGAATAAGAAAGCAACACAAGAAGACCTCATTACAAGTAAAGCACGATTCGAAGTGTAAGTGTGATCATTCCAGTTTGCATAATAGGTACACCCACCAAATAAAGTTCATCAGAAACTTCTCAAAATTCCAGCAGATAATAAATCACTTCAAAGCATAAAATGAAATTGCAAGCATGCCTCAAAATTTAACCTACCCCCAATAAGCCTGAAATTCTCACATTGATTTTGTATTCGTCAGATTAATAAGAAAAAATCATAAGATACAAGCAAAATTGTGATTATCAGGTATCAATATTTGCCCTAATTGCTTTGAAACACAAATCTTGGGCTTCAAAGATTTCCACTGAACACATAACTACAAATTGGAATCAGTTCAAATAAAGCGAAGTAATGAAGGAAAAGTCATGCATATCTGTTGAATGCAACATCAATAGAGCAAATCACAGATGGTGAGAGGTGGCGGATGAAAAGCAAATCAGAGACGCGGAGAGCGGGGAAAAGCGCGCGATGAGTGCAAAACCCAAATGATATTTTTGTTAAAAAAATAAAAAGTAATTAATAAATTGTTTTAAAATAATAAATATATATTAAAAGACATAAATATCCTTATTATTTATTATTGATTTAATTTTATAATGTATAGTTATAAGGGTAAAATGATAATGTTGTGAGGTATATTTTGAAATTTGATAATGTTAAATATTTTAAAGTGAACAAATAAATAAATAAATAACGGGATAATTTATTATTATTTATATATATTTTTGGTATAGTATACCAGTATAAGTCGGTAATATTCATAATATCTGGAGCAACACTACAAAAAATGTTGTTGCCATTAAATTCTGGGTTCATTCATACTATAATTTGGATAATTTACTACAAAATAATATTTACGGCTAGTTGGCAACAAAGATATAAATATAGTGATACATCATATTCTTCAATTCACCATAAAAATTATTTGACGTATCCATTGATAATGTGAGAAACTCACAGCATAAAATGTAATAAAAGACAAGATTATAATTCTTTATGCGTATACATCACTAATATACGTATATACATCACAAGAGTTTATACAAATATGAAATTAAACTAAATCTCTAACCAAAATTATAAAAGTTTCCTAGATATTTTTCAAACACAGTAAGAATTTTCACCTCGTACAAAGTAAGAGTTTTTTTTTTTTTTATTTGTCACGAAGTTTAAACAACTAGATCCTCTACTGCATGGATATTATGATTCCTCTCACATGAAACATCACTATGCACGAGGAATGGACCCTTGTCAAATCCTAATCAGAAAATCAGCATTTTTTAAGGAATTAGATACCACGAATCAATCAAAGTTCACATGCAACAACACACACTCACTAACCATTCACAGCTTAATCCCTTTATTTCATGCAAAAGTGTGAACCCATCACTCTTTAAATAGAACCTTGTTACCAATTCTTCATCCATCAACTCAATTAGAAAGAAAGAAAAAAATCAATTAAATAACAAGAGCTACATATGTCGATCTCCAAAATAGGAATTGCTTTATACCTAATCCTGGTTTCTGCTCACATCGTCGTCTTCACAACCACCATTGTATCGGGACAATGCCAAGGGAATTTTCAAGGCCTTATTCAACACTGCGCCAAATATGTGCAAAAACAAGGCCCGATAGCGAAACCGTCTCAAGATTGTTGTGATGTTGTCAAAAACGTGGACCTACCATGTGTATGCCAACATGTAACCTCACAAGTCGAACAAATTATTAGTATGGAGAAAGCTGCTTTTGTTGCACAATCTTGTGGTAGACCTCTACCTCGTGGAACCAAATGTGGCAGTAAGATTTAATACACTAATTCAATTGCAATGTGCATATGTATATTGATTCAGTTTATATACATATATGTTAATTTTTTTTTATTTTTTTTTGTGTTGCAGGCTATACAGTTCCTAATATATAGAGATCAACAGTTTCGAGGATATATAATGAATGTTGAAGCTCAATTGTTTGAGAAAATTAATAATCTAAATGTTGATCATCTCTATAAAAAAAGAACATTGGTTTGATGTTTATATAATTTTCAATGAGATGTAATGTATGGTACTTTTAAATGAGAAAGAGCTTTTTTGACTTCTTTACTTAAGTATTGATGCATCTTATGTTAACTGTATATTACTCTTTCTATTATTTTAGAAAATTAAATATATATAAAACTAATTGTCGTTTTATAAATTGATGAAAAGATAATTACTCTCAATTTTCCAAAATTACATATTTGGAGTGTCTTAAAAAAAAAAAAAAAAAAAAAAAACCTCCTACACTCTATTAGTCTTCTTAAATTAAACATATTGGTATTTTCAAAATGAGTATCCTGAAATATTCTAAACAACACTTTATTTTAGACGATGGAAGTATCATAGAAAACAATTGGCTGCAAAACAACCACGGAAAAATTGCAAGGAAAAAGTGTTTAATTTGTATTAGTAAAACAGAGAGTACATACATAACTCATAACAAGATCACGTGTGTTTGCACTATTATATATGTATATATTCTTGTTGCCTATTTCTTTGAGTTCTTAATGATCCGAAAACTATCACCAACTTTTCTTGAATCTGCATTCACAAACTGCATAACCAAAAAAACAAAACATATAAGTTGAATCCAGCATATAACAACACTCAAGTGAAAATATCAAATTCTATCTTATCATGAATTCAATTGAAGTTTGAGAACTCACCTCGACATTAAACTCTTGTTTTGTCACGCGTGCTCTCATGTATCCAAACTTGGAAATCCTAGTCAAGCTCCAGCTGTTGTCCTACATATGAAAGAAGAAATGTAACAAGTTGATAGCCACAAGAGATTAATTATGCATAATGTTAAAGCCTTACATTTTGTGTGAAATCATCAAGTTTAAAGCCACCCATGCCTATAACAACATGAACTGGCGACGTGTAATTTGTGTTGTCGTATGTGTCTGTTCCATTCCCATCTTTTGTAGGCATTCCTCTGCATTTTTGCTTATAAACAGCACAACTTCTCTCATAGTTGTGAACATGCCCAAACATAGCCAGATCAACCTAGTTCACATTTCCAATCACATATTAGCAAATTTGATAGAATATTAATTTTGGGGGACTAAGTTCATGAATTACGAAAATAACACACTAATTTTCAACTGTTTTTGCATATTTGGTCTGATATGATTATATCAACATTTTCTGACAGAAAAGGACCAAAAGTGCAGAAAGTTTTTATCTAATTGCACGATGAAATCCTAAACTCGTTTACCTTGTTTGATAGCAGCAATGGCTCCACAACATTGACGAATTTAGCATCGACATTAGGGATGGGAAACCCGGGATTGGATGAATACATTGGCCTATGCCTAAAGTCCACTCACAAGCAATTCAAGAACAATCACTAACAAAAATACGTTAGATAAAATGGTATCTGAATCCTCTACTACACAAAACAACTGTGTCGGTAGAGGATACAAATCCACCAAAACATACGCCAACTTACCCGCCAAAAACCAGCCAAGGTGTTCTTGTTCTGTCCACCGAAGCCATGTCCTTATTCATCCACTCATACTGCGAAAAAACAACAAAAATCACGTAACAAGCAATGCAAACGAGACCAAATAAGAATCGAGTAAACGAAGAAGCAGAGAGATTAACCTACCTGTTCAGAGTTTTCGGACCAATCATGCTCAGTTGAAATGAGAGTAAAATGGACAGGCCCTTGTTCTATAGAATACCATGGCTTATCTTTCCCTGCTATTGGCATTGGAAAATAGGTCTCATAAGGGACCCCACATTCCCCACCTGAATCTGTAAGTCCATACACTGATCCAGACTCCAAAAAATCCCTGTAGTATATGTATATTTCAATATGAATGACACAAAACAAACCGATCAGACAAGACAACAAACATACACACACACCTCTCGTGATTACCAATGGCGGTCATGTAAGAAACCCGAGAGGCCAGAGGGGTAATGAGGTGCAGAAAAAAGTCCCATTCAACGAGGAAGCCTGTGGCGTAGCTTATGTCTCCGATGTGGAATATGGAGTCGACATTGGACGAGGAAACTTCTTCGGACATAGCTTTGGTAACTGATAAGGATCCTGGCTATATATACACCATGTAATTCAATCCTAGTCAATGATCTAATTTGAATATTTATAGTGGTTTTTGAAGAGTGTATGATGATGAATGAGTGTACCTGTATGTAGTGTTCAACAGAGGAATCAAGAGGGGCTTTGCCCATATCACCATAAGCAAGAAACTTGAGCTCATTTGATCCACCTGCACCTGGTGTTCTGAATCTCGTTTTGTCACTCCATCCTACTGAATCACTGCACTAAATACACCTAAATTAAGTTGATATTATCAACATTTACATATTGATTCACACATCTTGCATATGTTGTTTCCACTGCAAGAAAAATCACTGACATTGATGGATTTCACTGACAGGCTAATCCGTCAAAGAGTAACAATGGGAAACTTTGGGATTTTTGTTGTATACGTAACTCAAATTGGGGTTTTTTTTTATTCACTTCACTGTTAAATAGATCAATTTTTCTCGTGTACGATTAAAATCTTCAATCTAAAGCGTCACATTAGTATTTGTGTATCACTGACGTTCATATCAATAATTATCTTCAGGATTCAAATTTCTCAAACACAATATTTGTGTTATCACTGACAATCATATATAAATCATAATACATTAAGACACACTCTTGATATAGGACCTAAATTCATCTTATCAAGTCAATTTTAATGCAGAATAATAAAATTTTGGTGTAAAAAGTAACTAATGCAACATTAAAGTAGTTTTAGTGATTTTGGGAATAAGTAAACCTTCCATATTTGTAGAAGTAAGAGGTGGAAGGTTGAAGTCCTTCCATTACTACAGAATGGACGTAACCAGGGTCATGCCACCCGAAATCAACGGCTGGGCTTTCGATCAATGAACCTGTACGTACATGACACGTGTCTTTTTATTATTAAGAACTAATATAAAGCCCTTGTAATAGACGAGATTTTAAAAAAAAATTAAACTTAATAAAAATTTAAAATTTTAAAAATAAAAGTTAAAATTTCCAAATAAATTTCATAATTTATTTAAACATATTTTCGTAAAAATTATTTAATTTCATTAATTAATAAATTTGAACAATTTTTAATCAATCCACTTACATTTTATTGTTTCTTTTTATTATATTTTTGTCAAATTTTTTTAAAATACACAAATTTTAAATATTTAAATAATTTCTATATTTGTAGTATAGTATATGCTATTTTAATAAATATAACTAAAATTTTATATTATTTAGTAATGTTTCTTATAAACATTACTTTAAAGTCATTAATTAGTCATATTAAATGTAATTGTATCAAAATTTATTTTAAAAAATTATTATTATAAGAAAAATTGTGAGCTTGACATGTGTCATATGTGGTCTTACTTATATATAAAACTCTTATTTTATTAATTCAAGGATTTTTCGCTAGTTGATCTGCTGCCCTATCCACCGTAAGTATATATGTGTTTATTGTTGGTGTATCACAAATCTAACACAATCGTTAATTTCAAATCACAATATTTAAATAATGAAATTTTTACTAATTAATGATGGACATATTAATATATGTCCTGGCTAAATACCCAAACAAATGAAGCTTTCTGCATGAAGTTAAGGACGCAACTAGAGAATTAGGTTAGGTTAATTACAATGTTTGATAAACTATACGTAATAATTGAGATTTTTTTTTTAATATAAATTTTGTATCGTTTACTTTTTTGGATGAAAAAATATTTATCCGGAAAAAGATAAAATGTAATAATTCGACTAAATGTTAGGGGCCAAACTTGATAATTTATGTATTAAAGGTTTAATATTTGGAATAAAATATAAATGTTTTAAAAAAATATTTACAAAATTTTAATTTTAGTATGTTGGATAAAATAATTTTTTGTAAGTGCATTTTAATTAGAAAACTTTAGAGTTGACGAGATAAATTACAACAATTTGCATAGTTTTTGGTTGGTAAAATTTCAAAAACGAAAAAACTAATTCGAACTAATTATACTGTATTTGTTATTTAATTAGATTTATTTTTAATAATGAATTATGAATTTTTAGTACTTAAATTCGAAAGTTAATCGAAATATACCAAACTCTATTTCTTTAATTTAATAATAAAAATTGCAAAAGTCAAATTAAGACGTGACTTACTAGTGCACATGTCAGATTGTGAAAATGTTGAAACAGAGGAAGTTGCATTCTGTTTATTTCCATATTGAACTTGTTGAGGATGTGGGTCCCCACTCACCCATGTTAATTTCATCTGACATTTTTCCAAAGAAAACGCTACTAAATAATAGAAAAACAAAACAAACAAATATTATTTAACTATTACAAAACATTCTTGATATGTTAGTACCACTTCAAGAAATTTGGAAGTCTAATTTTTTTAATCATGACACGTTTTAGAAAGACCTATCGGATTTTGTTCTAAATTTTAAATTTATTGGCATTTTTATACATGTACATTTCATCAATATTAATTAAAGATCATACAGCTTGAACCAAACATCTAGCTTAAGTATTTATTAACAAACAAAGCTCGAATCATTTTGGAATTATAAATTAATTTTAAATTAGAGTCTCATCTCTATGAAACTATCTTATAAACCTAATGATTTGACAAGTCGATCTAAAATTTATAACCCACAAAATACAGATTGATTTTTAAATATAACTTTCACTTATGAATAATAGGGCTCAAGATTTGTAACTTATTTTCATGAAGCATATTTCAATATTAATTTTTGTGTTCCAATCAACTAATCACTTAGTTTTTGTCTCAATTATGTATTAATGTGGAATGTAAAAAGTCATATTCATGATCTTTAAAAACTATGAAAACCAACAAAAGTATTAGATATAATTACATGAGCTGTCAGTAATAAATCAAGGCTTTGACAACGTTAGGGAATTAAGTCTGTTAGTTGCCAATTTATTAGGCCTATTACCACTTTCTTATAATTCTAGTCTTCTAGAAGACCTTTTTTCGTGTTGTTGTTTTCCTACTATAGAAAGAAAAAATTAGAAAATCATTAATATTAGTTTGGGTGCAGATTACTAAACACATCTCATTTCTATATAAATAAAAAATAAAATTACACTAGGAATGAGATGTGTTTAATAATTTTTTGGGTGCCACTATTAGTTTTTTCAACTGAAAAAGAAAAAAAAAATGATGATAGGTCTTGTAATGGTTTCATTGTTTTTTCTTCCTTTTTGAATGACACACACTGTCTCACACACACACACACACACACATATATATATATATATATATATATATATATATATATATATATATATATATAACTCACGCATATTCAAATATTTTGATGGATCTTTTATTTGGAATCACATTTCACAACTTGTCAAGTCTATATTAATTTACAATTTAAAAAGAATTTATACTCATTTAATTCACTTTTTTCCCACTAAATTGATGTTTGAATACGTGTTTGAATATTTTTTCAATCCATTTTTATTTCACCATTTATACAATTTTTTTTAATTTTCATATTGATAATTTGATGTGTTTACGTAATTGAACATGTTAGCAAGAAAAATTCAAATACTGACCGATGGTCAAAAGTGCTCCTATGTATATAAATTATAAAGTTATGTTACTTTTACAATTATCCAAAACTTTAGTTAAAATAGTAATTTAAGTAAAGATAATAATTTTCCAAACCATTAAACCTTAATAATTTCAATTTTCAACAATTGAAAATTAATAGTCAATATTTCGTAGAAAAAAATTACTTTTATTTACTTTTTATCAAACACTTCAATATCATTCTTTTATGAATGTAATCACTTCTTATTTTAAAACTTCCACTTTTATTTTTAAATAATTCTTCCACATTTACTAAAATCGCTAACAAAAAAGGAAGACTCATCAAAATAAGGAGTTAAATCAGTTTTTTTTTTAATCATAATTATTTGCAAACATTCCCAAGATTATAGCAAATTTACTACGTACCGAAGTGGCAGTAGAATCAATACTGGATATGTGTCCATATAAGGGCTTGTTTGGATTGGCAAATCTGACAGGTTCTGATCTTTTCAAAATACATGGTGTCTCGAACCCACCACCAAACAACACAAACTCGATATCTGTTCGTATGTTGATGACATGAAACGACAGCGTTGCGCCACATGTCGTTAGTATGCATTTCCCCCCAATGTACTTCTTGCATTCTTTCTTGCTGCAACTCAAGTACTTCGAATCATTGCTCAAATATTGAGCCTGTCAAAATTAAATAATTGGTTACAGTAGAAATGACCAGAATTGACCAACTAAGATTTAAAAAAAAAAAAAGAGTAGCCAAATTATAAGATATAATCTTTTATAGAAAGAAAAAGAAAATGGAAGGGGGCTTATGGTGAGAAAATCTCAATTTTCTGTCTTATGATTTAAGTTTTGTTCACTTTTCTATCATCACTTAAATGTATTATAGTTTTTGTTCTCAAACTTTTCCTTTTTTTTTTTTTTTTTTTATAATTTTGGTTTGATTATGATAGAATTGTCAATTTTTGCCCACCTGAATGTCAGAATTGAAAATCCACATAAGCAATTTCGACATCCACGTAGGCAAAAATCAAATTTCAAGCAAAATCGAATGAAGATTGAAAGAAAAAAGTAACAGTTGAAGGATCAAAATTGAGATACTCGGGTAAAAAAATGCACAAGACTAAGGATACATGACGAAAATTACAGTTTTTTCAATTGAGAAATTTGAGTAAAAAACAAAATGAATGGCATGTGTAAAATGAATTACAATCAAATATGGATCAAATAGGTTTAGACTTTATTATCTAGGCATGGACATATTGTAACCTAATTAAATGAGCCACCAAACAACTTGCTTGTTGGATCATAAATAAAATGTGCATATATATAAACTACATGAAGTGGAATTTCAAACGTAAATCGATATATCCACTGTCCACATCTATCGAATTAATGAGTATTAAGTATATCTAGATTATTTAAATGTAAATAAAATTAAACATTATTAAAGGCCGTTTTCTCACCTTAACCGGATAGTGGCATAGAAGAGGAAGAGTGCTAAAATCCCCAGTCTGTTGATACTTAAGTGCATTCTCTAAACATGTGTTCACACTGTATATATTTATACACCAAAAAACACAACCTTAATAATGACCACGAACAAGTTATACTTATACCGAGAGTGTTTGGCTTCTCCAATTTTTTATTTTTACAATTAAGTGAAGTTATAACAAAGATTATTTGGATTCTCCATACTAATATTAATTATAGGGTTAAAGTATTTTTAAATTTTTCTTTTTTTTACATTTTGCAATCTAATACTTTTTTTTTTCTCCGACTACACTCAAAATTCATGAGTTTCTTCACTTTACAATATATCAATCAAAATTGAATTTAACAATCCGATTTTTAACAAAAATACATGAAACTCATGTCAAAAGACTCCATTCAACATAATCGTAAATTAATTTCTGATTTTCATTTGATTCAACCTCGTTCAAATTTCAATTTTGACCAAAAAAAAAAATCTCAGAAATGGAATTATGTTGCAAACTGAAAAAATGGAGGTACCAAAAATATAGTTTTCAAAGCATAGTTCAAATAGTTTTATTATTTAACCCTATATACAAATCATCATACGTACTTAGAATGAGAAGGGGAGATCATGCCCACCCAAACGGTGCTTGACGGCGACGTAACGCCGGTGACGTTCACCGTTACATACTGGTCGTCGGAGAGAGGGTGGTGGCCGGAGCTGACGTTCACTTGGAGATGCGGGTTCGGGTCAGGGCACTCCGCCAGCTGTCTCCGGTTCAGCAATCGGAACTCGTTTATGCCGGTCCGGTTTCGGAGCTCCAATGTGGACCGGGCCAGCCGTTCGGGCAGGGGAAGACCATCGGGCTTTGTGCACAAGAAGTATATTGTGAAAATTACTAAGAAAATATTTTGAATTAATCTACGTGGATATTTATTTTGCATCTTTATTTAGGGAAAAATTAAAAAAAGAAAAGGAGTTGGGTTTTAAGGGTTAGACGAAGACATTATATAGAGTTTGGTTAAAGCTAGCGCCGATCGAATTGTTAGGATTATATCACATCAATATATATTCTCGTTTTTATTTTTATACACTCGTTAATTTCTTCTGAGTTCACATAAAATATTTTTTTAAGTTGTAATTTTATTTCAAATTATTTGTCTCTTTATATATTTGATTGGATGGAGTGTTTAATTTAATATTTTCATATATTTTTTATTAGAAAAAGATTTTAATAGGAAAAAATTTCGGGTTCAGGACTAATATAGATTTTAAAATATTGTTATGTTAGGACAGCAGAATCATATTGGATTGTTTGCCTTGTTAAGTACTGTTGCTTAGATTGATAGTATTTAGGTAATTAGCTGTGACAGTACTTTTGACTTTAATGGTATATGCTCTCAGAATTATCAGCGTTACCTCATTTAATGTCAACAATTAACCATGCTTCCATCTATTAATTATGAGGACTAATCACTATTGAAAAAAATCACTAAGGTTATGTTTGGACTGAATGATCACAAGTATATGATTTCAAATGTTTAAATTGTTAAAAAAAATAGTTTAAAATGAAAGTGATAAATTTCGAATTAATATCAATTCAAATATTATCAATGAATTTGCTACTGAGAAGTTGAAGTTATTTTTTAAATCCTTCAATTCAAATGCAATCTAATTATTTTCAAATTTAAATTTAAAAAAAGAAAAATAAAAATAAAAAGAAATGCTTATGAAAGTATTGGGTTGATTGAATTTGAATATCAAAAACGATATATGTATAATAAAATAAAATAAAAAACTGGGAGAAGCGATTGAGTCATTGACTTACTTCCAAGAATTTAAAAGAAACAGAAATTTTGAAAAGACAAATGGATTGAAAATTTGGATATAATTTCAATTATTTTCTTTGGTTTCGTACTAAATCGATATCGATATTTTATTTACAATAATTAATAGATATGAAAACTTACTAAATGCCACATTAATATATTGAGTAAAAAATTTATCAGCATTGAATTTATTAAAAAATGTTAATTCATGATTGTACATATATAGCTAGTTGCACAAAATTGTGCATGTGGTCATGCGCGAGCATAAATAACTTTTTTTAATACAACTAATGAAATGACTATCCTAATTGAAGTGATAAACTAGTAGTACACCCGCGCGATGCGCGGTTTATTATGTATTATAACAATATATATGATTTGCAATAATATAATAAAGTTGTTATGTTAAAATGTTATCTATGACATCTTATTATTTCGAAATTTGTAAAAATCAATATTTTTTTATTGATAACATCAATATTCAACAATTAAATATGAAAATAAAATTGAACATAATATAATAATAGTTTTGTGTTTGTGAGTTTTAATTTTTGAATAATTAAGAGGGGATTAATTATACTTACTAATATGTTTTGTTCATATTTCTGTTCCTTTGTATCTTATAATTATTTTTAGAATTTATAAATAATTTTCTGCATTGTTTTTAGATGGATTTGTTCAAAAAGCATTATATTTATTCCAAAAAAATTTAGTTTATATTTATACATTTAGGTTTCGAATTAATTTTAAATTTTAAAACAATATTTCTTAGATTTTTGAAACCATTTTTCAGATTTTTTGGAACATATTATAGTTTTTTAAAACAATTTTTAGATTAATTATATCTATTTATTTGAAATAATTTTGAATAAATTTTATCAAATATTTTTATTATTTTTATTTAAAATATTTTATTTAATTTATTGATTTTTATATCTTACACAATTAATATTACATATATATTTGAATTAATTTTTAAATTTTATTTGTTGATTTAAGATTGTTAGTATTAATAAAATCTGAAATTATTATTATTAATTTCAGATTTTATTATTATTTTAATATTTTTATAATAGTTTCAAACTTTTAAACATTTTACAACCCTTCATAAAATGAAATTTAGATTTTAAAACTATTTTCCACATTTATATATTAAAATTATAAACTAATTTTCAAAATTTTAATTTTTGACAATGTTTAAATTTCATCATTTTCAAAATTTAATTATATCATTAAAATATAATCATATCATTTAAGATAGTTTCTTTTGTTTCATTTCTACTCCTATATATAAATTATAAGATAGTTTATTGTGTAAGATTTATGTAAAACTTATTCTATAAGATACTTAAAAGTTATTTAGTTTTTTTTTTTCTCTTTTTTTCTATTGGTTGATAGTTTGGGAGGGAAAATGGCAAATTTGTAAAATTTGCCAACTTCTTTCATTTTATATATAGTATAGATGTGCTTGTCTTATAATGATAATTACTTTTAAGTAAATACATTTAATCTATTTGAAAAAACAAATTTTATTTACAAACTTTCTTTTATACCCTTATTTAGATACATATTAATGACTAAATAAAAAGTCACAGCCCCACAAACATGTATATATCTAGGGATGGTTTATTGTAGTATACCGTTTCAAAAATCTCTTTCCGTAACGAAAAATTCGATATGTAAAAAAAATATCGTTATTATATCAAAAATTTTAATATCACACATAACTACATCATGTATCAAAATGGAAAGTAAATTTCAAATACACCAAAACTATTGTCATACTGAAATGAAAAATATCAACAAACTTCAGTACACTAAAATACCATTATATCGAAATGGAAAATGTTATTTTTTTTATACATTAATGTGGAAATATATATATTTTTTAATTAATATTATAAAAAAATTAAATTATTATATCGATACTGTATCGGAAATTTTGATATTTTTCTCTATTTTATATACCTTTACTTAAGTTTCAAACATTAGTTTATGCTTAATGGTATTTTAGAAAACACAAATGTTTTTGTGCACTGGGGGCATGGGTCATGACCCAAAAGGTGTTTTTACGCTCCTAAAAGCGTGTCCACGCGCCCTAAATCCGCGCTCAAACCATAGCCCGTGTGCCTGACCTTTTTGTTATGGTTGCATAATCTTTTAGTTATGTTGGCCTAACCATTTAATTATGTTCGCATAAATTTTTGCAGTATATTATAGACCTATAATACATTTTAAATTTTTTATGCTGTAATAATATAACCTTTATGCATAATAATTTAACATTTTCGTTATAATAATATAACCTTCTGTTATTCTTTAAGTACATGAAAATCATGATATTTGTACATAAATGTTATACTAATATAATATAAATGTTAAATTATTAGAACATAAATAGTCAACTATACTATATGAATTTTTATATTGAAAAAAGTTTAAGTTATTCACTTAAAGAATATGAAATCTATACATAAAGATTATACTGTTACAATATAAAGGTTATGGCATAAATTAAAAAAAAAAATCCGAACATGAATCCGAACCCGACCCACATGCGCCAAATTATACGAATCATGATCCGTACACATAGTCCACAAAAAAACTAGACTTTAGAAAAATTATACCCCGTGGATAAAGAAATTAACTATTTTTTGGAATAGGAAAAAGATAAAGAAAAAGAATATTCTAAACACTTATGTGAATGATGTGGAAGAAAGGGGTGATAGTTGGCGGATTCCACCGCATAAATTAAAAGGTTAGTTTGGGAGATGCATACGAATCAGGGAGACTCCGCTCTAACCCTTTGAGTTGTCACTCTTCCTTCTAACATCTACAATTTTGCTGACATCCTTCTTCTTTAAGACAACACCTCTCTACTTTAATACTATTCGAGCCTTTTGGGATAATGACACTTTCTCATTTCTCTCCCTTTTATTTTTTCCCACTTTTTCATTCCAATTTCTCTTTCTTCTTTCTTCTCTGCTACTTGCTTGCTACTGGTAAGTCTATTCAAGAAATGTTTTTTTTCCTTTTTGTTTGGGAATAATGAATTATTGTACACAATATTGGACACGTGATGAATTTTCTATTTATTACAATTTATTTTGTGAGGAAAGAAATAATATGAATAATTGTTGCTTGAATAGAGAAGATATATTATAAGTGAAGGAAATATCATACATTAATCTTTAATTTTTATTTATTTTTTATAATTAATCTGTGAATTAAGTGAGCTCTATTACTCAGAACCTTCTATCACATTAGATATTCGTGTTAATCGACATTATTTACCAGGATTAGTTGTTAGTTAAAGAGGAATGATGTCTGGTTTAGGACCTCCATGTCCATGGCTGAGAGAAATGAGACCAGAGGAGAGAGGCTTACACCTCATTCATCTCCTTGTTGCCTGTGCTAGTCATGTTGCTTCTAGAAGCATCGAGAATGCGGACATCTGCCTCGACTACATTTCCCATCTCTCGTCTCCTGATGGCGACACGATGCAGAGGATCGCAGCCCACTTCACCGAAGCACTGGCTGATCGTATGCTCAAAGCCTGGCCCGGAATGTACAAGGCCCTCAACCCGGCCCGAACGGCTTCTATTTCAGATGAAGTTGTCGTTCAAAGGCTGTTCTTCGAGTTCTGTCCCTTTTTAAAGCTGTCTTATGTGATCACTAATTTGGCAATTCTCGAGGCCATGGAAGGGGAAAAAGTGGTGCACATTATTGATCTCGATTCATTTGAGCCAACCCAGTGGCTTAGCCTTCTCCAGGCCTTGAAGGCCCGGCCCGAAGGCCCGCCCCATTTGAGGATCACGGGCATTCATCAGCAGAAGGACGTGCTGGATCAGATGGCGCGTAGATTGATCGAAGAAGCTGAGAAGTTAGACATCCCTTTTCAGTTCAATCCCATAGTTTGCAGATTGGAGAATCTCGACACCGAATGCTTACGTGTCAAGACGGGAGAGGCCGTCGCGATCACCTCCGTGCTTCAGTTGCATTCCCTATTGGCTGTCGATGACGAGACGTGTGGGACCAGCCTGGATTCTGCGCCTAAGATAGTGAGCTTTTTGAATGCGATTTGGTGTCTTTCACCGAAGCTGATGGTGGTGACAGAGCAAGAGTCGAACCATAACGGGGGTTTGATGGATAGGATCATGGAGGCGTTGAACTTTTACGCGGCCCTTTTCGATTGCCTGGAGTCGACCATGCCAAGAACGTCGATGGAGCGGTTGAAGATCGAGAGGATGCTATTTGGGATGAAGATCAAGAATATCATTGCTTGTGAGGGTCTCGAGAGAAATACAAGGCACGAGAAGCTCGAGAAGTGGATTCCGAGGCTCGAGTTAGCGGGTTTTAGGCAAGTGCCTTTGAGCCATCATGTTATGATGCAGGCTAGGAGATTGGTGCAGAGTTGTAACTATGATGCATACAAGATCAAAGAGGAAAATGGGTGCTTTATTATTTGCTGGCAAGAACAACCACTTTTCTCCGTCTCAGCCTGGAGATTTAGACGGTAAATATGATTACAAACATCGGATTTGGAATCCATTTATTTCTTGTTTTGAGTAGGTCTTATGTGAGGCAGTCTGATGTGAGATATTATGTAAATGAAGTTCATATGAATCAATAAAAGCGAATTAATCTATTCAACACAATCAATATCAGTCTCACATAAGACTATACAGAACTTCATCTCACGTAGGTATTATGTGAGACGGTCTCATATAAGATTTTATGTTCTTGTTTTGAGTTTCTTGTTTCGTCGTTTTGCAGGATTTACAAAGTGTAGAGATTTCTGGATCAAGTAGGGAACAAAATTGGAGAGAGATAAAGAGATCACCTTATTGTTATCTAAGATGCATCTCTAGTAAGATGCTTCAATTTCACCTCTGTATATATATGTGTGTGTCTTATGAATCAAGAAAATGTGAATATTTCATTCTCAGTGATGCATTACAAAGACAGTATTAAAGCGCCACAAGCGAAGTTAGGATCTGATTGGACTTATGATGTTGTCTGAAGCAGAAGGTGATTATAGAGAAGGTGGTTCCAAGTGTCGGGGACACCGGCCACGCACCAGTGGGTGCAGTCCATGCCTCTGAAGGCATTGTACTTGCTGGGATGCCCATCTTTTCTCAGCTGAGACAGTGTTGTGATGTCAAGCAGATGAACTGGTTTTGAGGTTCTTGTATTGTTACTTACAACTGATTTAACTACTTTTAATGCCAATGGTTCGCCACCTGGATACGTTGTTCCATTCACAGGTCTTGTCTCACTTGAACAATCACTTGCTGTTGCCTCATTCCACTCCTTCCCACTTTTCATCAAAACATACAAAAACATGAGTTTATTCATTAGAGTTGTCACGCTAAATGATGGGTTTCTTACTTGTAATGTGATGGAGAGATTCCTTGGAAGAAAACAATGGATTTAGAAGGATTTACATCTGAGTCTACCCATTTTTTCCACGTTATTAGAGCTTTTTGAAATGCAATCATGCGATCCATGTCCTTCACTATCTTCCCTTCACTTTCGATATAGTCCCACCTGCAAATTCCTCCAGATTAAAACAATAACTATAATAGTCATTTATATCATAAAATCAAATAAAACTAACTTTTTTTATGATAATATATGATTTTCTTATTTTTTTTCTATAATTTAGGTGAAAATTTTAAAATAACACTTGCACTTACGTGTGTGTATATTCATAAAGGTAAAAAAAAAAAGTCTAAATCGACTGATAGTGGTACTAATTATTTATCACAAATAACTGTTTTGATATAATAATCTGAATCATTTTACGCTTGATAATGAATTATGAAAATAGCTACAGAAACATTGACAGCTAAAAACACATGCATGGTAACAACTAAGTTGCAACAAGTGGTATAATTATTATTATCTTTAAATTGGATAATTACACTAAACCTACCCAAAAACGATTTTTTTCACTTTACCTTTTGAATATATAAATATTCTTTAGTCATTTAACCAATCAAATTATGCAATAATTTCAATCATATTCCACTAGAATCACATCATGTGTGATACTCACATACATGCATCTCTTAAGGACAATATTGTCTTCTTCTTTTTTATTGTTGAAAATAATGCATATGCATGTACACATGTCATATGTTCATAGGCGATGGGATCTGATTAAAATGTAGGAAAAAAAATACTAGTACAATTTAGGAGTGTGAAGTGTAAAAAATCGCCTAATTTGAAGAGTAAAGCCTAATTAATTTTTTCCAAAACATAGTTTGGAAAAGTATTAATTATATGAATATTCCTAGAAAATATTTTTAATGTTGTTATTATTATTTAATTGTAATATTAATAATAGTAAATAATTAAAATTATATTAATGATGTAAAATACTTACGGTTGCTTGGGTCCACTACGGTACCACCAAAGCCATGTGTTGAAGATTAGGACATCAGCTTCTTTCCATCTCTCTCCATCCTTAATCGAATCCAGCTTCAACACTCTTCCTATTTTCTCATTTTCAATATCTACTAAATAATGTGAAAGGAATACTGTCACTGAAACCCCATAATCCTGCAACATTAAATCACATTTTCCATTTTTAAAAAATTAGTAATTAATTATTAATGATGATGAGCATTGATTTAATTATTTATTTCCAATATACATACATATATTTAATTCTTTTTGCAGATTCAACGAAGCCCATGAAATAAGATAATATTTTTTTGGACCAGATCATTTACAAAATAATATCGATTAGACCGTATTTCAATATATACACACACGTACCAGAAATGTAACAGTATTAGTGGCGTTATTTATAGTCGTATTGATGTTGGATCCACCCACGGCCTGATTGAGCAAACACACAAGTGATTGCCAATGATTATCACTCACTGAGTCCCCAACAAACATAATCCTTTTTCCCTTCATTCTCCTCAGAAAATCCATGCCATCGAATCTGAACATACATTTTCATGAAATTAAGAACATTTCTTATATGTACCATTGCATAAATACCAAAAAATAAAATAAAATACCTTGGTAAGTTGCAGCCATTAGGTTGCCATCTATACTTAAGATAGTCATGATCGGGGCGACCGTATTTGATGCAGTCGAATTCCTTGCGAATAGACGAGCATTTGGAGGAGTCGAAAAGAGGGAAGGATTCATCATACACCCATTTGCCTTCATAAAGATTGCACCCTTTTTGTATCACTTTTGTAGAGCTTTTTGTTGAACTATTTGATGTGCTAAGGCTAGGTAAAAGTAAAACCATGCACATTGAGACAACAAGTAACATGAGACTGCTTTTGAATTTGCCTAAATCCATGATGATCTCCTAATGGGGATGGGTGGGGTGGGGGTGAGTTGTTTTCAGACTAAAGTGACCTGTGCATTATATATATATATATATATATATATATATATATATATATGTATGTATGTATACAACAACATCTTACATTGAAGGAAAATGGTAATTAAGTTTAGTATTAATGAAATTTATATATATGCTCGATGAAAAAATTTAATATATTTAAATGATTTTCAGTATCTGATTCATGAAAAAATAATTATGCAAATCCCATTTATGATGTTTGATTTCTATATGCATAAATAAGAAATTAATCCAGCAATATTAATCCATTTAAAATCAAAAGGAAATTATGATTTGAGAGCAGTAAATTAATTTAAATATTGTAATAATTGAAGTGATGTAGATCGAGACGATTTAAACTAATGAGATTTATTAATTTTCATTAATCGGCCAAGAAACGTGTTGACTTGTAAATTAATGCAAGATTTCTTAGTTATTTTGGGGAAAATAAGGTTAATGAGGCAGAGCTAGCCTGGATCCATCCCCACATGAATGTGCAAATTAAGACACGTGGCTATCAGTCATTTGTGGGCATCAACCACATTTTTTATTTTAATATCAATTTTGGGCCTCAACTTTCCATGTTTCTTTATGTGATAAATGAGAAGAACTTGTACAAAGTTCTCGATTTTAGCCTGTTGTAATTTTTTGCAATTCTGTTTGATCTTATGTTGGATTCATTGATTCTATCATTGTTCGTGAGGCCTACCATATTCGTTTTACTATAATATATGCTTAAGATTTGTATGAGACTTCTTTATGAATTTAATTATATGATACTAATCAACCTACTAAATAAAGATTGATTTATATAAAATTAAGTATTTACAAATTGTCTTCTTTAAAATTCTATGTCGGTATATACCCCCAACTACTTGTATAGGCAATCAAGATTCAAGAGTTTTCTTCAAATTGCATCTTTAAAATTTGCGAATTTTTCACTTTGCAACTTAAAACTATATTTTTTTTTTTATCATTTTTCCGACCAAAATCAAAATTTTCGTCCGATCGACTTTTGCTCAAATTGAGAATTGAATGTAAATCAAAAAATTAATTTAGGGCTTTCATTTGATTTGAGATGTGGAGTGTTTTGGACATGTTTCATGTATTTTACTTAAAAAAAAGCAAGATATAAAATTCGATTTTGGTCGGAAAAGTGAGACAAATTTGGGTTTTTATTGCAAAGTGAAAATCATATGAACTTTGGAGTGGAATTAGAGAAAGCAAAAGTTTAGATTGGAATGTGTCGAAAGGTGCACACTTCAAGTTTTGTTTAAATTTTTTGTAACCCTCAAATCATTTTAAGACAATTAATAGTGTGTTACACAATGTAATACAAATGTTACAAAGTTTATTTTGGTTTATGAAAAGGTTTGAAACTTAAAATTATGAGAATTTGTTATGGTTGATAACCAAAATAAAGTGTATAAAATTCAATCATTTTAATCTATCTTGAAGCAATAGTTGTGCATATAACAGTTGGTTCCACGTGTCAGTGACACCAGCCACGCACCAATGGGTGCAATCCATGCCTCTGAAGGCATTGTACTTGCTTGGATGCCCATCTTTTCTGAGCTGAGACAGCCTTGTGATATCAAGCAGATGAATTGGTTTTGAGGTTCTTGTCTTGTTGTTCAAAACTGATTTAACTACTTTTGATGCCAATGGCTCACCACCTGGATATGTTGTTCCATTCACAGGTCTTGTCTCACTTAAACAATTTGTTGCTCTTGCCACATTCCACTCCTTCCCCCTGTTAATCAAAACATAGAAACACAGGCTTATTTTGAGATGTTATGTATTAAACTCTGGATTTATTAGAGTTGTCAAAAAGAGTCAGTACGCTGCCGATCTGTACTATCATGTTGAAATGATGGTTTGAGTTGAGTATTTAGAAACCTTCTAGAAGGACAGGCCCCGCCTCTTTAAAAAAATTGATTTTTTTTTTTCTTGAACACGTAGATAACATATGTATAGTAATTAATGTAATGATAAAAATCTATCTATATCTAATGTAAAAAATATTGAGGTGGGTTGTTTATTTATAGGAGTGAAGGAATTTTAATGTAAGAACTATTGTGGGAAAAAAAAAAAAAGTTCATATTTTACGTGGAATTAACAAATGCATAAAATATTACATTTATCATTTTTATTCTTTTAAAAACAAAATTAAATTTTTTTCTAACGGGCCAAGCCTATCAATGGGTTTAGTTGGGTTAAGATTTTTCAGGCAAGCTAAATGATAGGATTTAGTGGGCCGTGGGCTGACTCGTACCTTCAGCCCACCTTGACAGTTATATTATCCATAGTATTAAATAAGAAATGGGATTCATTTGCTAATTAATACTCATTAACTTATACTCCGACAAAAAAAAAAAAAAAAAACTTATAAAATAATATGATCATAATATAAGTGATCTGTTTCGAGTATATGATTCTCATGAACAATATTATAACTCATAATAGTAATAAATGTTTGTATAGTTTAGAAAATATGGTAAATGGTTTCTTACTTGTAATGTGATGGAGATATTCCTTGGAAAAACACTTTAGTTTTTGAAGGATTTACATCTGAGTCTACCCATTTTTTCCATGTAATTAGAGCTTTTTGAAATGCAATCATGCGATTCATGTCCTTCATTATTTTTCCTTCACTTTCAATATAATCCCACCTGCAAATTAAATAGTTGTTACCATTGGAATTAACGTGCATTTTGCTGCATGAATGTATGTTTACGTCGCAATATATATATATATATATATATATATATATATATTAAAGTAATAGTATTGAAAAAGTCAAAGTGAAATAATACAGCATCAAATGATACTAATTATTTTATAAAAAATAAGATTGATTGTTCTAATCTGATTAATTGAGAGCCATATATCGTGAATATACTAATAAATAAATAAATAAAAATATAATTGTTATAGTATTGACACATGTATAGTGACAACTCAGTGACAGGATCACAAGAACTAATATCATAATTATATTGTCACCATATTTCCTATCAATATTATTTAAACTTTTCTAAATTAAAATCATAATTTAGAAAAAGTAGGGGCTGGAAACCTTTTTCTTAAACGCGTATCCGAAACGTTTTTTTTTCCTCATTAATTATTTATTTTGTTTTAATATATTTTGTCAATTATATTTCTCCTCATTAATTTGGTGATATGAGCTAAAGTGATATGGTCTGAATTTGAATGATCAATATGTGTTAAATATAAATGGAAAAATCAGGTTTTGTTGGTAGAAAAAAATATTAATTTGAGTTTAAATTATAGAATAAGAAGGATAAAAATGTCTAAATCCAACTAAAATTAAGATGAATGAATTTTAAATTGTGAAATGTATTATCCTATCACAAATCACAATTGTCTAAAAATACTAAATATCTGAGCAAAAGAATATTATTGGAATGGGCATATATATTTATTTTTATTCACTTGAGATATAATACGTTGTTTCTGAATGACAACCTAAAATTCCCCTTTTAACCTTAATTAGAAAAAGAAAAAAAAAATCACAGCTCTAACATTTGTGCATCTACCACCTATGTCGACTCATACTTATAATTAAAGTTTAGGTAGTTCCACCACATGATCTTATATTAACAAAACAACTCTACCAACCTGCCAAACATTAACACATATTAATATATTTATCATTGATATTTTATAAATCCAACATAATCATTAATTTCAAATTATTTACATCAATTCCTACAATTGAGACTCAACCCCTATCATCATGTGTATGCATGCAAAACTGATGAATTTGACTTAAATTAAAAAGGGATAAAACTTAATATGTCGCTAAATTTAGAAGTTTTGTGAATATATATTATTATTATTATCATCATCATTATATTATATATCTGTCATTATTAATGAAGATGTAAAAAGTTATACTTACGGTTGCTTAGATCCACTACGGTACCACCATTGCCATGTGTTGAAGATTAAGACATTAGCCTCTTTCCATCTCTTTCCATCCTTTATTGAATCCAGCTTCAACACTCTTCCAATTTTCTCTTTTTCAATATCTACCAAATAATGTGAAAGGAACATTACCATGGTTACTCCATAATCCTGCAACATTAATTAATTATTATTAAATCATTATATATATGTATACATAGATGATAATGATGAAGAAGATGATGCATGAGAGATTTAATTATTGCAAATTGAACAAAACCCAGATATCAAAATGTAGTATTGTGATGATGACAATGTTAATTTAAGATATTCACTTACTAATGTAATCTATCAGGTGCAGCATCTACAGATTTTACGTAGGGGAAAAAAAAAAAAAAAATATATATATATATATATATATAATATATATATATATATATATATATATATATATATATATATATATATATATATATATATATATATATATATGAATGACTTGTGGAGTTGAGAAGTCAAAGAGGAATCATTCTTGTGCAAATAATTAACTTCGGTCACTTGTCCTAACATTGGTTCATCCGATTCATTGTCCAATTAGATCTAATTCAAAATCGGAAAAATTATGCTCCATTTTCTATTGTAGAAAATTGATCGAATGACAAGATAATCATAAGTGCGGGTTTACATACGAGATTCTCTATTATTTATCATATTTAAGTTTTATATATGTTTTGTCTCATCAAAACTATAGTCTAGCTCGATACACAACGATGATTTCATATTGTATGTATCGATAAAAAAACATAAGATTAGTATACAAACCTGATATACAACAGTAGTGGTTGAGTTAATTAGTGTAGTGGTGACGTTGGATCCCTCCATGGCCACATTGAGCAGACAAATAAGTGATTGCCAATGATTTAGAGTCAATGAATCCCCAACAAACATAATCTTTTTTCCCTTCATTCTCCTCAGAAAATCTCTCCCATCAAATCTGCAAAACAAAAAAAAAACACACACACACACAATAAACTCCTCTTACATATATGTATACACATTTGCAGGACTAATGAAACTAGATTGTAATATAAACCATTGCTTGAAATGCAAAAAAAAAAAAAAAAAAAAAAACATACCTAGGTAAATTACATCCATTGGGTTGCCATCTATACTTAAGATATTGATGATCGGGGCGACCGTATTTGAGGCAGTCGAATTCCTTGTGAATAGACGAGCATTTAGAGGAGTCGAAAAGAGGGTAGGATTCATCATACAACCATTTGCCTTCATAAAGATTGCACCCTTTTTGTAACACTTTTATAGAACTTTTTGTTGAATTATTTGATATGCTCAAGCTAGGTAAAACCATGCATATTGAGACAAGAAATAACATAAGATTGCTTTTGAATTTTCTTAATTCCATGATGATCTCCTAATGGGGGTGGGGTGGGGTGGGGTGGATGGAAGAGAAAGAGTTTATTAGACTAAGATGAGGCCTGCATGCATTATATGTATATAGCAGCATCCTATATTGGAGGAAATGGGAAAATTAAGGGTTTAAATAAAAAATAATAATATGAAGTACTACCTTTTTACACTTTTTTATTTATTTCTCCGATTACATTCCAATGCAATTTAGGGCCATTTGATCAAAATTGAATTGTTTGATCACATGAAACGTTTTTGCCTTTATTAAATTAATCTGATTCAAGGAACCTAATTGCTATTGTTATAATCATATTGTGAGTATCAAAAGGAGAAATGATTTCTATATGCATATTCAAAGTCATAAGAAATTAAATATCATTTCTATATGCAACTTCAAAGTCATAAGAAATTAAATTATGATATGAGGCAGTGGATTAAATTATTGTAATAATTGAATTCTAGATCAAGACAATTTCTAGAATTTTTTTTTTTTTGATTGTTTTATATTAGTTGGACACGAAAATGCTAGAAAGGTGGAGAGTAGTGATTTGCAAGATTAGTTTTATGAAAAAAATTGTTGTGTTTGGTTGAAGAAATTTGAAATTCAAGATAGAGATGAATGAATTTCAAATTCATTGAAATCGGAGTAAATTTAAAATCCATTCATATTGCTCGAAAAGAAATTCAAATGAAAATTGTCAAATTTCAAATTCATATTTATCTAAAGTATATCATCAATATAATTAATTAATTTGCTGTTGTGAATCTCAATTTCTTCTTCAAATTACTCCATCCAAACACAACCTAAATCTTTCAAGATTTTATCTCTCCAAAAACTTATTATATAGAATAATCATGAATATAATTTTGTAAAATGAAGGCACGTAACCTACCATCCAAATCTATTTTACAAGTCACATAATTAAATTCGATAGAAGGATTTCACATAATTAAATTTGTAAAATGCTCTATTCTTTTAATTGGCAATCTCCACATGGGAAGACACACATGGTAATCACCTCATTTGTGGGCATCATCCACCGACCCACATTTTGATTTCATTAAATCTATGGAGTATATTTAGTTCATGTTTATAGCCACTTTTTCTCTCATGCTCTGTCTCTCAAACTTAAATTTACAAATCTCCTGTCATAAATTGCAATTTTCTAATATGTGTAAGTTAACAATGGAAAGGTTAAAGTATATACCTATGGGCCATTATTTGCAAGGAATTTTTTATTTTTTTTTGTCAACAAAATTTCTTGCTCAATTGCATCCATAGTCCAAACCAATATATAATGAACAATTTGAACACTTTTATTATAAGAAAAAACAGATACACCGAACTGTTAGTTAATTTGAATGTATAATGCTCAAGATTTACACACTTATAGGCTGATCCTAACAATTTATTGCCATGAGTCAAGATTTTAACTAGATGCCTATTTTTCCATGCAAACACACAATGTAATATAAATAAATTGAATAGTATATAATACTCAAAAATTTAATTATAGTCAAAATAATAATTTAAATACAATTTACCATAAAGTTTTTGCAATAAATTTAGTAATCATGAATCCATACAATCCAAACTTGCCCTACACCAACTTAGATGAGGTGGACCCATCTTTTCGTTATCCTACGTATAGTGCTTGAAGAAGAAAAATTGTGTTGGTAAGAAACAAGATGTTGAATGGTCAATTTCAAGGATAATCTAGACATATTAATGTTGAATTGGTGATAGATTTATGTTATTTTTTATGCTTCAAGTTATTTGGACATTTGAAAACCATCTAAAGTAAAATTTGTGATCTCCATTAGGGATGATTATTTTGTTTTAGATAAGGTTTGGAATTGTGGTTTGATTTCTTAAAAAATTATTAATTAATTAATTAATTTTGAAATAGTTGAATTTTGAGAGGAATATATGGAGAAGAAGAAAATGAAAAAAAAAAAAGTGAAAAGTAATAAAAATGCATACAAATGACTATAACTGAAAAAAAAAGTAGTCTATTTGCACGGTTTTTTAACGATAGAGACTGATGTTTGATGACTTTTGAAAAAATAGGACTATTTAGGATGACGTGCTACTTTTGGGTATTAACCTTGAAATAAACATTTTGAAAATCAGAGCTGATATTTTCTCAATAAACTATATAATTAACTTAAGAGGCAAATATAATAAAAAATTGAAGAAAAATATTATTTGACCATGATTGCAAATTCACTCAAGTTCGACTTTGCCATGCTGTACTTCATTTAATTTGGCTTCATTAATCCCAATTCCCACCAAGCATGTGATCCGGCAACCATATCATTCCATTTTTTTCCTTTTTCTTTTCTATGTAATTAAAGTTATTTATCAATCAATCAAATGACACGCTTTAAATCAAACAAACATGATTTAATATTGATAATAGTCTTACACGATGATTAATTGAAATAGGGAAAAATATAATTTTAAAAGCAGAAGTATATCTCAGTTCATGAATCAAATTTTCTAATATGAATCAAGTTTTTTTCGTATCTCTCTTCTGCAACCTCTATCCCATCTTGCCGGATGGAAAACCATTTTATATGCAGAAAAGTCACAAATGGTCCATATAACACTTATATATAAGAGTAGCTCTTGGTGATTAATACTATTTTGGAAAAAGATTTAGATAATGTTGTGTTAATTTCTCAATTGATAATGCAGTTAATTAAGTGTTAATAGCAATTTGCTATCTAAATTATTTCATTTTTTTTCTCTGTGGGTGTCTAAAGTTAAATTTTTTTTCAATTGACAAAAATATCCTCCAACCTCAGATGCACGCATTTGGGCTGGACTTTACTGTCGGAGGTTGCAAATTTGAAAAAAACGTATAGTAGAGATTGTGATTGGAAAAAAAATAGTTTAGGTTCCAAAGTGAAACGTGTATGTTACAGATTTGGAAATGATATTAACTCTTCAAAATAAGTGTCGTTTTGGAGGATAAATTTTCTTTCAAATTAAGTGTTAGTTCAGTTTTTTTTTTTCAAGATTTAAAGTCAAATTGTTCTATTTAATCTATTTAAAATTTATACACACAATATTTTACATTTTTTCCTTATCTCAATTTTCTCTTATTTATGTCTTTTATATTATCTCATCTAGCTTGTTAATTTAGGAATGAATGAGAGAGATTGATAGGTCTAAGAGTTTTTTTTGTCCAATTTTTTTATTCTTAATCTATGACAAAATTTTCAAAACAACACTTATTTTCTCTTATATCATATAATATGAAATTAATAGATATGTTAGATATTATGATACATTGATTGTGGTTATCATAATAGAGAATTTGTTATTGACGTATGGTTGAGTCGAACCATAAAAAATAGTGTATTGTACAATTTAATCATTTTAATCTATCTTGAAGCAGTAGCTCGGCAATTAGTAGTTGGTTCCACGTGTCAGGGACACCAGCCACGCACCAATGGGTGCAATCCATGCCTCTAAAGGCATTGTATTTGCTGGCATGCCCATCTTTTCTCAATTGAGACAGTGTTGTGATATCAAGCAGATGAACTGGCTTTGAGGTTGATGTCTTGTTGTTCAAAACTGATTTAACTACTTTTAATGCCAATGGCTCACCACCTGGATATGTTGTTCCATTCACAGGTTTTGTCTCATTTCCACAATTAGTTGCTCTAGGCTCATCCCACTCCTTTCCTCTGGTGATCAAAAGATACAAAAAAAAAATGAGCTTATTAATTTTGAGATACTATGTAATGTACTCCATCCGTCCCACAAAGATAGACCTACTTATATTTTCATATAGATTAAGAAAATATTGGAAGTTTCAAATATATCCTTATATTTCATTAAATGTTCAATGAATGCTAGCATTGAATGAAATTTTTTTTCTTTTCCAAAAGTAAATAGGGAGTTGAGGTGTGGTGATTTAATATACATTTAATTAAGGGCATATATGGAATTATAAATTAAAAATCATATTAATATAGTAACAAACCTATCTTTGTGGGACGGACGAAAATAGTATACAGACTTATTTTTGTGGGATGGACGGAGTATATGTTTTGTAATCATTAGAGATGTTCATATGAGTTTGACCTGTTATGAATCATCTCATCATACCAAAACAGTGAGTTGGGTCGAGTATTTAGAGGTCTGTTAGAATAAGGGTCTTGACAAGTTGGCCTGGGAGGGACGGGATGGGATGGGATGCCTCTAATTTTTATCTAATGAATATATAATAATCTATAAAATATTAAGACGTACGGATTGGTTATTTATAGGTAAAATATATCATTTTTTTAGAAACATAAAAAAATTCCAACGGACCATCCCACGATTGATTAGGTTGGGATTTTCAAGCCCGCATTAACAACTCTATCATTCATGATATTGAAATAAGAAATGGGATATTTAGATGGCACCTAGTATACCTATTGATATAAAAAATGATATGACCAAAACATTACAAGAGGAATGTGTATTGTAGAGAATATGGTAAATGGTTTCTTACTTGTAATGTGATGGAGAGATCCCTTGGAAAAATACTTTGGTTTTTGAAGGATTTATATCTGAGTCTACCCATTTTTTCCACGACATTAAAGCTTTTGTAAATGCAATCATGCGATCCATGTCCTTCACTATTTTCCCTTCACTTTCAATATAATCCCACCTGCAAATTAAAAAAATTGTTACCATTAATTGGAATTAACATGCATTTTGCCGCAAGAAAGTGTATTTAAGTCACAATAAATTGTCAAACAAAAGTAATTATGGCATTGAAAAAGTCAATATATATAAGAAATTAACATCTAAAGGTTTATTATTATACTTACGGTTGCTTAGGGCCTCTACGGTACCACCAAAGCCATGTGTTGAAGATTAAGACATCAGCTTCTTTCCATTGCTCTCCATCCTTTATTGAATCAAGCTTCAACACTCTTCCAATTTCCTCTTCTTCAATGTCTAACAAATAATTTGAAGGGAACATTACCATGCTTACTCCATAATCCTGCCACATTCATTATTAAATGATCATTTTCTTCATTTATAGATGATAATGAATGAGAGATTTAATTATCGCAAATTGAACAAAACCCAGAAATCCAAATGTACGTAGTATTGTGACAATGAATGTAATCTATCACGTGTAGCATCTATAAGACTGTAGATAATATAACTGAACTTGTGGAGTTGAGAAGTCAAAAGAGGAATAATTCTTGTGCACAAAAATAACTTCTTTCACAACTTTGGATCATCCATTAATATATTGTCCAATCAGATCTTCAATCGTAAAATTGTGTTTCATCTTCTATTGTAGAGAATCGATCGAATGACAAGGGTTTACCCACAAGATTCTCCATTATCTATCATATTCTCTATAATCTTGATAAACATGACAATGATGACTTCATATTGTATGGTTGATAATATCAACAAACATAAGATTAGTATAGAGACCTGATATACAACAGTAGTGGTTGACTTTTTTACTTTAGTGGTGATGTTGGATCCCTCCATGGCCACATTGAGCAGACAAATAAGTGAATGCCAATGATTTAGACTCACAGAATCCCCAACAAACATAATCATTTTGCCTTTCATTCTTCTCAGAAAATCTCTGCCATCGAATCTGCAAACACAACACACACATAAAAACTCCATCTATATAGAAATCAACCACTTGTTGAAATGCAAATTGGAAAAGTTAGAAAATAAATAAGATACCTAGGTAAATTACATCCATTGGGTTGCCATCTATACTTAAGATAGTCATGATCGAGGCGACCATATTTGAGACAGTCGAATTCTTTGCGAATAGACGAGCATTTAGAGGAGTCGAAAAGAGGGTAGGATTCATCATACACCCATTTCCCTTCATAAAGATTGCACCCCTCTAGCTGATCCAGCTTATGTTTCAAGAACAATTGTGGTGATATTAATGTGCTTAGCCTAGGTAAAACCATGAACCTTGAGACAAGAACAAACACCATGAACATTACAAGAACAAACATTAGATTGCTTGTCACCTTTCCTAAGTACTCCATGATCTTCTAATGGAGGTGGGGTGGGGGTGGAGGAATAGTAATCTGATTCAAGACCCTCTAAGTCTAACTGCTAATGTTGTTATAGTCAATCATATTGTGATATTAATACGAGGAATGATTTCTACATATGCTTACTAGTATATCTCATAGTGTGATTTCATTTGGAACAAAAAATATTTTTTAGGCTTCACTTAGAATTCATTTATTTTAGTCAAAATTTGACATTTTTAATATTCTCGTTGTATATACCATTTATACTCAATTTCATACGAATTGAATTCGATTGTTTTATTATATCATTGTTTATCATCCAAAACTTAGGTCCTATCATCCAAAATATAGATCATACCACTCAATCACATATCAATAGAATTAGGTATCATTCAAATTTTAATCGTATCATTTTAACTCGTACCAAGAGTATAATCGATCAAAATAGATAAAATAAATAAATAAAATAAAGGAGTCAATAAAAATGAACTTTTCTTATATATAAGAGTTGATTAAGAATATGGATTACGTACCACCTAATTAAATTATGATACAAGATAAGTGAATTAAATTATTGTAACAATTTTAGATCAAGCCAACTTCAAAGATTTTTTATTATTTTATTTTTTGGGGATTGGGCAACGACAATCGAAGAAAGGTGTGAAAGTGGTGATTTGCACGATGACATAGTTTTGTGGATAAAAGGTTAATTTCATGAGGGAGTTCTGCAAGACTCAAAATAATCACCACCAAAAACTATGTATAAATAATATTATTATTAAACATATAAAATATATTAAAAATAATGAAATATAAAATGAAATAACAAAATATAAAAGATATTGGAGATCGAATATCTCTGGGAATTATATTTGTCAATCTCGTATCATTAATTGAAATTGCTTATATGTGTAAGTTTAAAATGGAAAGGTTAAAGTATTTACAATGGGCCATTGGAAATGACATTTTTATAGCAACAAAATGGGTTTGGGTCTGTTTCTAGCCGAACCTAACCCAATAGCATATAGTACTATTTTATTCTAGAAACACCCTTCAAAATTAAACGAGATTAATTCCATGATCTTCCAATGACTAATTAAATAACATATTTTTCAGAAACACCCTTCAAAATTAAGTAAGATTCCATGAGCTTCCAATGCTAATTAAATTATATATTTAGTTTTCTCCATGAACTTCTCATAACTATTTTAAGAAGGTAGAAAAGGTTAAACCGGTCATTTAATCACATTAAGGATTTATACGGTAGCGACTTAAAAAAATCAGATTATTATCCTCCATTCAGTCAGTAAGTAACCTACAATTAGATTTAAAAAAAAAAAAAAAAAAGTAGGAGAAGCATATAAAAAGTAGTTTATTTTATTTTTTTGTCTAAGACTCCATCGATCATTAACAAGAAATTGGCATTCATTAAGAGCTAAATATTTAAAAAAAAATTCAAAGAAAAATATAATTAACCATAACTAGATTCACTTAAGCTCAACCTTTTGTTTCTTTACCTGTAAGATATTAATTAATCAACCACGTAGCATGCTTTAAATCAAGTAGAGATATTTTAATGAATAGGTCTTTTGTGCAATTGGTACATGAATCTTAGATCCATGTATTTGGGTCGGTCGAATCGAACTGGATCCGACCCGGATCCACACATTTTCCTTTTCTTTTTTTTTTCTTCCCTAACCTTTATATTATATTAGTCATATCTTTATGTTATATTAGTCATACCCTTATGTCCAGATTTCAAACTCTTAGTGCAATACTTTAACTTTAAAAAAAAATTTAATGGTCTTCATACTATGTTAGTCATACGTTTATGTTATATTAGTCATATCTTTATATATAAATATCATATATTTATGTAATACTTTAACCCTAAACCCTAATTTCGCTACAAGTTGTAGATGTTTACCTTTATGTGATATTACTCATACATTTATGTGATATTATTTATACATTTATATCAACATAAACATACATTTATATAATATATAAATGTACAACTAACATAATTAAAAGGTATGACTAACATAAATAAATGTATGACTAATATAATTAAAAGGTATGAAATGTATTAATAGTTATCTGAAAATATGTTAAGGTACATTTAAAAATCTAAAAGGTATGACTAACATAAAGGTGTGTCTAATACTACATAAAAGTATAACATCTGTGATCGAATCTGGGTGAATTTGTTATGCTTAACATTACATAAGGGTATGTCTAATACTACATAAAGACATAACATTTGTTATCAAATCTGGACGAATTTGTGCACGACCTGGGGGCGCGTGGGAGGCGAGTGCACAGTTTCAGAATTGTGCACCGGGTGTATAAATTTTTTTGTAATATGATTATTAACCAAAATATGAAAAAGATTAATCTTAAAAGTTGAAGGTGATGGAAGAATATTAATCTTAAAACTTGCCTACATGCCATAGTAAATGGCAAGTTGTTCCATTTCTCTGGAAGAAGGTTTTTCTTTGTTCATTTCTTTCATTTTTACAAGCAACATAAATTGACATATAGAATGTGCCAATAGTCTCCAGAAATTATACATTCACAATTCAGTTGAATTGCATAAAAGCCCAGATATTGAATTCATCACTTAAGAGATTCAAAAGCTCTAATTTCATGATCAAATCAGAACAAAACTGATTCTCAGCATCTAGAAGCAGCACTCAACCAATCAACACAATGTGCAAAACCAAAGTTGTCCCAAAAGAGACACTGATTCGAATGAGCAAACGTGGAAAGAATAGTTGTCGATTTTACATACACGGGCATATCAGAAGGTTTTGCTACAAAAATTTCTTGAGCATTATGAAAGCAAACTTAGATCACTCAAACACAATTCAGACAAGCTCAATGTAAGCCATAGGTGCATTGTCCCCTCGCCTCGGTAGAGTTCTGATAATCCTAGTATACCCTCCCTCCCTGTCCCCATATCTCTCCCCAACCTCAGCAAACAACGCATGAACGATCTGCTTTTCATAGACAAATCCGAGGGCTTGCCTTCTCTTGTGTAGAGTGCCGTCCTTAGCCAATGTGATCATCTTGTCAACGTACTTTCTCATTGCACTAGCTCTCGCTCTGGTGGTTTTTATACGGCCGTATTTTAGCAGTTGCGTTGTCAGGCCTCGTAGCAGGGCACGTCGCTGATCTGGGGGCCGGTTCAGTTTAGGCACCTTCCTCCCGTGCCTCATGGCATAAAATCGGCCACCGTTGTCGAGACTCGGAAAACAGTGCTCTAAACCTGTTGCAAAGAATAAACGTCAAAACTTATGTATATGATGCATGATCGTCTCTAGTTTGATAGTGAGGGTCTAATTCCATACTGCAGAATATAAGTTGATACTTTGTTCAACATAATACAACTTGGGGTCTCAATTGTCAAAATAAATCATAACCAAAGATGAAGAATGCATTATATTTCCAACCCAAAAAAGCAAATATTCTTGACACGGAGTGTGGACTATTTATTATCACGTCATCGAATCTAAAACAAAGCAACTGCTAACTCGAATCTACACTATATGAAAAGATCCAATCCTTTTATTCTCTGTGCAAAGACAAACTGAAAACTAGCGAAAGGGGGATAGATAAGCCATCTGTTCTATGCCTATTGACTAAATATTTGAAACTGTATACAATGCACCAGATTTGAGTCAACTAAACCTACCAAGACACACTCATGACCACCACAAATTACAAGTATAAACCACAAAAAAAGCACTTCAAAATTATACAAAGTAAAGAGCCCCTAATACCTTCAGCCAAATTAATAACAATAACATATCAGAAATCTTAAATAATTCTGCAATCCTCACAATGCAAAAAGGTTATTCCACAAGAACAAATAGCAAGAACAAATACTATAAACAGGAGGTGAAAACCCAGAATTTAAATGTCAATTATGAGTGCAATTATGTTCTTAGTAGGGGATATATTGTTCATCTACAAAACCCACAAAAAAATTAACGTTTCGACTAGGGTTAAAGTATTTATCACTACACTTGGTCCAAAAAAAACAAAAATCGAGGATAATTTAGGAACAATTCTAGTAATAATTTTAACCACTTCACTCTGCAATGCAATTGAAACGAATTTCGGGCCAGTAAGCAAATAAATATAGTAAATTACAGCTTGAGAAGGTGTACCTTGAGAAGAGAGGATGGGGTTCATAGGAGCGAGACCCACAAAGGAGTTAAGAGGCTTCGGGCCGGGTTTCGGGTGGGATAATCTGACGCGGGAGTAGGAGGGCCCATTGGGAAAGCAAACAGAAGGGCCCGATGAAGAGGTGGGAGCAAAAGGAAGAGCGGCCCGGAGAGATGCAAGGTTCAGTGTAGAAGCAGACGCCATTGTGGTGTTCTTGATGCCACCCTCAACACTTCTTTCAGATTTTGTTGGGATGATTTATATGGATAATTCCACTTTGGCCCCTCTCTTTTCAAGAATATCACTTATAGGTCCTTCACATGTTCTATCTTCCTTTTTTTTCCCTGTGGTTGGACTTTTAAGTTGAAATAAATTTGAGGGCTTAATTGCAAATAAATTGTATGACATTTTTACCCTTTTTAAAAAAAAATTTAACTATATTTTAAAAAAAAATTGACGTTTGATGTATTCAACTTTTTTATTTTGCCAATTTGATACTTTCTAATGAGATTTTAAAGATCACTCATTATCACGACTTACATAATTCGTGATTCTATAGTTACTAAAAATACTTATAATTATGACATAATATACACTTTTAGCTCTTATATAATTTGAGATAATTTGTAATTAAGAAATTTTGTATGTGAATTTAAAATTATGAGTATTCCGAATTTTTGGTGATGTAAATAGTCCAACCCAACAACGGCTGTTAACACCCATTATTTATGAACACACCCCTCTGATTTTTTTTTGATAAAAATAATCTTTTAAAAACTGATTAAATTACCATTTTATATAAATTACTAGTTAAAACATATCTACCAATAATTTAAATACTAATTATGTTTAGAGCCTAATTATTCCATTTAAATCCTATTCCAATTTTTTATAGAAAAAAAAAATCATAATCCAATTCAAACTCTTTTTTTACATTATTTAAATCATAAATCTATTCAAATCCTAATATTTTTTTTCTATTGAATCATATATAATTATCTCAATTTTCTCTCACGATTTCATTAAATTGTAATTAGTTATAAAATGAAAAGCAGTTCTAAATAATACAAGAAATTAATAATGGACTGCAAAATTTTGATAGTTGCAAAACATAAATTTTTTGCCATTGAATTAAACTATGTACCGTTCAATCGTACCATATTGAACATACCAATATGTTCTACCAAACAATGTAGAACATGTGTAATATGTTCGACCACTGATATTTCTATGTTTTTTTACTTAATAAATACAAAGATTCAATCAAGATATTAAAAAAAATATGAAATTATAATAAAAGGATATTATATATAATATATATATCGAAATAAAGATTCGATCGAGATATAAGCGTAAAATTATAATAAAGGACATTATAGATAATTTATGAGGTTGTATTAGTAAAAGTAGAGATTATAAATATAAAAATGAGTGTTTGTATTCATAAATTATGGGTGTCAATAACCACGGCCATCCTTTAATTTATCATATAATTTATTTTACCAATCGTAATTTGGAGGGAAAGGGCGGGAAATATAAGCCCAGTATATATATAATTAAAAAAGTAAAAAGAAGAAAGAAATCACACACACTCACTATCACACATAAATCCCTACTTGAATCTGCAGCTTCATCGACTCGACTGTTCTTCTTCACCGGAAACAAAGCATGGAGGCGGCTCTCAAAGTTCGTCGCAATTCTTTTTTTCTTTTCATGTAATTTTACCTTCATTTACAATATTTTTCCATTTCTTTCACTGCATTAACGTCTCTTTTTTTTTTTTTTTTTTTTTTTTTTTCTTGTTTGGATACAGAAATATTTCGGTTTCTCGAAATTCCGACCATACCAGAAAGAAATAGTGGAGAATATTTTGGAAGGAAAAGATTGTTTAGTGGTTATGGCCACTGGCAGTGGCAAATCGTTGTGGTAAGTTTTGGTTTATTATCTTTCTCTGATATTATATCTATTCCAACTAAAGCTGATAATTAATTTAAAAAACCCTTTTATCAAAACAATGCAATGATGAAGCTATCAGGTGCCACCATTGATTGCACAAAAGACTGCTGTTGTCATTAGCCCACTTGTATCCCTAATGCAGGATCAGGTGTTTCTTTTAGCTTATTTATTTGTGATTTGATTAGATTTTCTGTAATTTGTACAACTGGATTGACTGTAGTTAAATCATGAGTTATGATTAGGTGATGGCATTGAAGCAAAGGGGTATACGTGCTGAATATTTGTCTAGTGCTCAGACTGATCATAACGTCTATGGTAATGCTGAAAGAGGACAATATGATGTACTATACATGACGCCTGAGAAGGCCTCCATGATTGGCAACAGGTGTGTGTTATGCAATTATTGATTCATTCATTTCATTAACTAATTAATTTCATCGAGTGACTCCTTTTACTTGTGATGCAAAGTCATTTGTCATACCCTCCTCTCATGAGTTGTTCATATTCTTTCTTTCCATTTTGTTGGCTGCGGTAGAAATAGTTTTGAAGTTGTTTAAGTTAGTTTTGCTTTCCATTTTGTTTTCATTAATTAATTAGTTTCATTGATTGAAAGCTACTAATTCATTGATTTCATTAACAAATTAGTTTCACCAAGTGACTCTTTTTACTCAAACATTGTCATACAAATTCATTTGACATGCTCTCTTAGGTTGATTTTATTAACTAATTAGTTTCATCGATCCACTTTTTTACTTAAATGTTGTGATACAAGTTCATTTGCCATGCTCTTTTGAGTTGATTTCATTAACTAATTAGGTTCATTGAGTGTCTTTTTTACTTAAACGTAGTGATACAAGTTCATTTGCCTTGTTCATATTCTTTCTCGTGGGGTAGAGATAGAGTTGATTTCATTAACTAATTAGTTTCAGGGTTGATTTCATTAATTAGTTTCATCAAGCGACTTTTTTACTTAAACGTTGTGATACCTGCTTGTTCATATTCTTTCTTTCCCGTGGAGTATAAATAGTTTTCTAGTTGTTTAAGTTAGTTTTGTTTTCCATTTCTTCGTTGGGTAGAAATAAAAAAAAAAATTCTGAGGTTTTTTTTCATATTTTTTCTTTGCCGTGGAGTATAAAAAAATTCTGAGGTTTTTTTTCATATTTTTTCTTTGCCGTGGAGTATAAATAGTTTTTTTAGTTGTTTAGGTTAGTTTTGTTTTCCATTTTTTTGTTGGGTAGAATTTTTTTTTTTTTTTTCTGAGGTTGTTTTGTCATAAACCCTTCTGCTCATATGAGTTGTGTGATGGCAGTTTCTGGTCAAGATTAATAGATGCTGGAATTTGCTTATTAGCTGTTGATGAAGCACATTGCATATCAGAATGGGGTCATAACTTCAGGTTCTTTCATTTTTATGGGAATTTAATATAATTTGACTGTTTATATTTAGTCACATGTGAGCTAAGAAGATATTGATTGTTATGGTGATTTGTTTGAGAAGAGTGTTAGATTGACACTCATTTCCTATCACAAGATTGTTTAAGAAGCGTGTTAGATTGACACCCATTTCTTTAGTTGCTTTGTGATCATCTATCACGAGATAAATTAAGTGTTTGTGGGCTTTTAATTTTAAGTGCATATTATAGAATGAATTAAGTGTTTGTGTGCTTTTGTGTTCATATTATAGAAATTTTTCTTCTGATTTAATGGCTAGAGGTGTGGTTCACTAACTTGATTTAATGGCTAGGGATGGTTCACTAGAACACACTCTATAATGCTCTAGGAATACAAGAATCTTCTAGACTTTTAGATGCATGTACTAATACAACAATCTTCTAAACTTCTAGATGTATGTACAAGGTTCCTAAACTACTCTAGATACATTCTAGATGCTTCTTAATACAAGTGAGCTAAAAATGTGGGCTAAACACTTGGTTTAATTTGTGAGCTAGACTTGGAGTAAACCCCAAGTCTATGGAATTTAGGCCTAAGAGGATGACATTATGCTGTAGTTTTCAATTTTATATTTTAAAGCCAATACCTAGTCTTATGAAATAAATTAATGTCACCTTTGGAAACATTATTAGAACATGTTTTGAATAAATGAAATGCTGGACAGCGAACAACTCAATTTGTGAAATTTTGCAACTCACTCATCCAACCTTTTCATTTGCACACATTCTTCTATAAAATCTTTTGAAAAAATGTCTCAAACAAAGTGCAAACATTCACTGGGACCTCATATTTGACATTATAAGATTATGGTCAATTCATTTTGGCTTGTGGAAAGATAGAAGCTCAACAACAAGCATTTTGTCACTCATGTTGCAGCAGAATTTCTCAAGGGAAACTTCAACTCTTTGGAATAGTCAGATTTTATTTGTTTATTTTTTGAGACAGGAAAATGTTTTTGTTAATGGCTTAGAATCCTGCAGTGTGCTCTTTCATGTTGCTAAATAGTGATGATGATAGCCTTTTTTATTGGAGATGCTTGGCATTGTTTTATGCTTGGTTTGTTACTCTATTTCCAGGGTGGAATACAAACAATTAGATAGATTGCGTGATGTCCTTCCAAATATCCCATTTGTTGGATTGACAGCAACGGCTACTGAAAAGTAAGGACTCAATTTTCCATATATTTTTAATGTGTTTGTTCTCCTAGCTTAAGAATGCTAGTGATCTACACAATTCAACCTTCTTATGTGTTGGTTCTGGTGGACCCTTTGAGCTATCTTTTTGCATTCAAATCTTATGTGAATCTCTGGGCAAATACACATTGTATATCGACTTCCATCATTTTTTATAAGCAAATTTTCATTTACAAAATGCACTGTAGCTGGTACAATGAATATCTTCTCGTAGTCATTGGCTTGCCCAAATTGCATTCTCACTATCATAGTAGAGTGAACAAGTGGCGCTGAGGTTGCCTTGAGTTCATAAATTTCTCATTTGGTTTTATTTTATCTGAGATCTCTATTAGTTTCTATCTACTTGGTTTGTGGTTTATCAAAAAGTGTATTCAATAGGATTTTACTGTGGGCAACCTAATGTTTTCCATCTTTCATTTGAAATTATGTGTATTCTTGTCCATTTGTGTAGTTGTATCATTTATGTGATATCTTTTGATTTTCAGTAATCTTTCACTTGCTAATATTTTGTTTATTTGGTTTTTCTTTTATTTATGATGATTTTGTTGGTTATTACTTCCAGGGTCCGTGATGACATTGTCAAGTCATTAAAGATGCAGTCTCCTCATGTAACCATTGGCTCATTCGACCGTCATAACCTATTCTACAGCGTCAAATCTATTGATCGGGGCAATGGTTTTCTGAGTGAGCTTGTGGCAGAAATTTCCACCTATGTTGATAAAGTAGAATCAACCATAATATACTGTACAACTATTAAAGATGTTGAAGAGGTTATTTCACTATTCCCTTACATTGTATATCTTATCTTGTTTTAAATACACCAGTTCACATGAAGTTCATCTTAAAACTTGATTTTGCGATAACACATTTAAAATTACATAATTTTTCAAGGGTTATTTTTTTCATGTTCTGGAGAAGAAAATGCTTGGACCCTGCTAAATTTGTGGTTGCTGTACTTTATTATCCAGATTTTTGAGTCCCTCAAGGCAGCAAGAATTGGGGCTGGAATGTACCATGGACAAATGGCTAATAAAGCACGTGAGGATTGCCATAGGTCCATGTCTTTATTAATCCTCCCTTGCAATTTTTATTTCTAGTCTCAAAGTAGCATTCATTGTTTTCATGTGGACTGCTTGTAAGATTCTCTTTGGCCTACTAAATTATGATCTATATAAATCCTGTGTTAGTAAAAAAATTCTTTAACTTCAAATTGCCATTCATATTATGTTTTGTGTTGCAGATCTTTTATTAGAGATGAGTTTTATGTAATGGTTGCAACTGTAGCTTTTGGCATGGGTATTGACAAGCCTGATATAAGACATGTTATACACTATGGCTGCCCAAAAAGTTTGGAATCATATTATCAGGAAAGTGGACGCTGTGGTAGAGATGGAATTCCTTCATTTTGTCGTTTGTATTACTCAAGAAGTGACTTTCGAAAGGCTGAATTCTACTGTGGTGAAGCAAACACTGTATGAATCTGTCTGGAATTTCTTAACAATATCACATATATGTATAGTTATTGACATAGTTTTTTTGGTTCACATGTATTGCTTTAACCAGGCAGACCAAAGAAAAGCGATCATGGAGTCATTTGTAGCTGCACAACATTATTGTATGCTGACAACTTGCAGAAGAAAGTTTCTGTTAGAATACTTTGGAGAGAAATACTCATTTTGTGGCTGTGGTATGAAATTATTTTTGACTGTTTCTTTTCTGTATTTTTCAGGCCTGCATCATTTAACTCTATCAAAGTTGGTCACCTGTTGTCCAGCTAGTACACTTGCATGTAATATCTGGAAATTTTATTTCTAGGAGAACCAGATTATTCTGTGGTTATTAGTATTATGCTTCTTTGTATGATCTAAATCCATTTTTGCAATTTAATATCTGCCTATATGGTTCATATTTCTTTTGTTAGTACTTAGTAAATCCTGGAAAAACGGTTGATTATTTTGAAGCTCGACTCAGTGCTTGTAATGTAACTATCTGAAATATTTATTTCTATAGAATTTCTGTTCAATATCATAACAAATACAGGATGTGCCATGTTAAAAGATAGTGTTTCAAACAGGGATTGGTATATTATCTATTACTTAGAAAAGCTTTTAAAGTGTTCGGTAACAATGCCAATAATAAAAAACAAAAGTTCCTGAATATTGTCGCTGGTGTGAGATAAAAAAGTCTACTATTTGCAAATTCAAGCATTAAATTTAAAAAAATTAGATTGCAAAGTCCTGCAAATCATATAAACCGATAAATTAGGTAATGCTGATTTGGTTGTTTTAGTTACATTTTGTGATGATTGTTTCTCTTATATTAAGTTAATATATGTTATGAAGTACAATATTAAGCAAATCAAGGTAGATCACAAAATTTCCGGAGTTGTTTATAGGATTGTAAATGTATGCTATCAGTATTATGTATTAGTTTACATATATTACTTTGAGATTAGAGTCTGCTGAATGAGATGGATGCAGGAACGTGCGATAATTGCACAAACTCAAAGAAAGAGAGTGATATGTCTAAAGAAGCATTTCTTCTGATGGCCTGCATTCAGTCATGTGGGGGCCACTGGGGTCTCAATCTGCCTATAGATGTTCTTCGTGGATCTAGAGTAAGCTTTCCAGCTGATAATATATTGATTGATATGCTAACTAAGCATGCATTCAATCTCTAAAGTTAAACATATTTACTCGAGCTAGATTCGGTTTTATCTTAGCAGTTGTATGCCTCTATATCTCTTCTCTTTCTATGGGAAGGTGTGAGTGAATTGGTTGTGAATGACTTCAGCATTGGTGTTCAGAATTCTAAATTCACTTTTTTCTCCTATATTCCAAAATTACAGAAACTAAAAGTTGGATACCATTGATTTCCAGCTTTGGTTCAAGCATTTTACATGCATTTTAAATTTCAAAAGCTCTGAAATTTTATTGCTCAAGATTTGTTTTCAAATTCTGCAGTTTAGCGTGTTCGAAGTTCTTGTTTATTATTATAATAGTGCCTCAATTTGTGGATGCAGGCCAAGAAAATTCTAGACGCTCATTTTGATAAACTTCCATTCCATGGCCTGGGAAAAGATATGCCAGCTAATTGGTGGAAAGCACTGGCCTCTCAATTAATATTACAAGGTATATAATAGGAACCTTGCTTCAAAATTGATGTGTGCTTTAAAGGTATTCGGAGAAAATTTAGGAGAGAGAAACTTGAAAGAGAACTACATTGTGTACTTCTAGCTCTATGTACACTTATCATCTTCCTTTGCATTGAAAAATCACCATCGTTTGTACATTGGGTGCAGATTATTTGGTCGAGACCTTCAAAGACGTTTACAAAACTGTAAGGTAATTTCTTGACACACCATTTCCCCACCTCAGTGGAAGGTAAACAACAATAACAAATCCTAAATTTTAGTGATCATTTAGTTTGGCTTTCTTTGTGCCTGTGATGAGCTAAAATCTGAGTGTTGAAACAGTATTTGCTGAATTTTACAGTTCACTTAGGATAAAATTATAATTTATGAAATGTCAGTTCTCTTAGGACTTTACATACCTCTATTGATTTAGTTTGTGCAACGATGTAACAGAAGAGTTAATGATGAACAGTTCCCTTTTCATGTATCAGCGTTGGACCAAAAGGAATTCAATTTTTGAATTCCTGCAATCCTGATTATCAGCCTGCATTATATATGACATTGACTCCAGAATTGGCGAGTGACGACACAAGCAAAGACGCAGTCAATGGTGGTTTGGCCCAGCTTGAATTTAATGGATTATCACAGGTGTGGTTACTCCCTAAAGCCTAAGCATTCCTCCAGTCTAGTTTTACGCTTAGATGGCAATTTAATTATCCTATTTTAATTTCAAGTGTATTAATGTTCATGAGCTACTATTGTTTATACATCCTGTCTACACCACTTAACTTCGTTTGGATGTTTCTTTTGGCTTTTACATTTATTAAAATTGGACTAAAGTTAAAATGTCTTGACCACTAAGTTTATGCTGTTATCTCCAAGTTTAGGCTGAGGATCAGCTCTATAAAATGCTTCAAGAAGAGAGAATGAAACTTGCAAAAGATAACGGAACTGCTCCGTAAGTTCCTCCTCCCCCCATCCCGTTTGTTGTCCTCAAGCACCGATTTTGCTGTATACTTGAGAGAAAGCAACTCATAGGATGATCAAAAGTTTTCTTTCTTTGACCCTCTTTACCTTTCAGGTATGCATTATGTGGTGATCAAACATTAAGAAGGATTGCTTCGACAAGACCTTCTACAAGAGCAAGGCTAGCCAACATTGATGGTGTGAACCAGGTATTTATCCATACTGGTGGCTTGGTGCATGATTCTATGAAATCGTGATTCAAGTTTATAGGTCTTGTGTGCTGGTCATTTCATGAATTTTCCTTTTAAAAGAATCTGTGTGACATCAGTGTCTATTTCGTAGCTATTGATAAGCAAAACTTATCTGTAATGGATTTGAGCATTTATTCAGCATTCCTTCTGGATGGACTGGGTATCTAATGTGGGCTTCTTGTTTTCGGCAGCACTTCCTAAAAACATATGGAGACCGTTTGCTACGAATCATTCAGCATCTGTCACAAGAAGTGGGCCTTTCTTTGGATAGGGAGCCAAGTGCAGAAGTTCAGATGACAAGTAAGCTTGTAACTATTCAAAAAAACAAAAGACTAACACCTGCTAAGTTTGAAGCTTGGAAAATGTGGCAAGAAGACGTCCTTTCAGCCGAAAAGATTGCTGTAAGTCTCTTGAAAATGCATACTATTCACATGCCTTGGAGATCCAACAATTTCATCAAGCTCACATCCTCTTTCTTTGAATATAAAAAGAATTATCCAGGAAGAGCTCCAATAAAAGAACAAACTGTCTATGAGTATATTCTTGAAGCCGGACGAGAGGGCTGTTTGATCGACTGGCCCAGATTGTGTCAAGAAATCAGACTAACAACAGAGATACTCGAAAGCATTCAGGAAGCCATATCAAAAGTTGGGAAAGAAAAGTTGAAACCTATAAAGAATGAATTACCTGAAGAGGTATACTTTATACATGCAATACTATAAAAAATGGTCCTAAATCACATTTGTATATGAACTATGTTTATCTTCTCTAGTTGTGATTTAAAGATTGGTCCATACCAGGTTAGTTACACTCAGATAAAGGTGTGCTTGCTGATGCAAGAAACGGGAATATCAATGGAGAAATCTGAGAATGCAGATGACTTAACATGCTCTATGAAACGCCAGAAAGTTGATGAACCACAAGTGGAACGGTTTGCTGCCAAGGAGGCCACTGAGGATTCGGTGCTTGACTGGCTCAAGAATTTCGAAGATGGGGTAAGTTTTTGGACTGCCAAAGACAAAGTGATTGTTATGTATTTTGTAATGCTCACTTGACTAATTGTATGCAGGTTTTGCTATCGGATCTCTTGAAGCATTTCGATGGATCAAAAGAAGAGTTGGTGATTGATCTGCTGAATCAACTCGAGGCTGAGTTTCTGATATTTAAGAAGAACAATCTTTATCGACTCATGTAGTGTGTTGGGAGAGAAACACCTTTTGTAATTATCAAACAAGTAAATGAAACTCATTTTTTCTTGGTGAGTTTATGCCCTTTTCTTGTTCCCAACCACTTCTATTTGCTAGTGTGTGTTGAGTCTCTCTATCTCTCTCCCTCTGTACTGAGTCACTGACTAAATAGAAACGAAGAATGAGAATGATGTATTCAACATCTTGAAAATTATACAAAGATCTGCTAAGGTAATTTGAAGCTAAAAAGGGCCAACTGACTAACAAATCAAAATGAGTTAATTTCAATTTTAATCCTATATGTAAGGTATTTTTCTATTTTTTTGACAATCAAACGTCTGTTTTTCAATTTATATGTTAATTTTTTCCAATTTCAGTTTTTTTTTTGTCAGAATTTTCAAAATCACTAACGTCATTGTCGGAATCAGACTGCCACCTCAGATTTTCCGACTGCCACGTCAGCAATTTTGAAAATTCCAACCAAAATTCAAATTGGAAAAAATTAAAACATAGAGGATCAAAGTTAGAAAACAGACATTTGATTGTCAAAAAATGAAAAATATCTTATATACGGAACTAAAATTGAAATTATGTTAAAAAAAGATGAATACAAGAAGTTAGAGTATGGTATTAGTGATTATGCAAAAGGTCGTCTGGTTCAACTTCAACACCTAATCGCCTTTTAATGGATGCACATGAATACTGAGTGTGCTTGCATTGTTTCTGCAACTCAGCAAACTTAACAACATCAAAATTGTGCCTCTTTATCAGCTTTCTCTGCCTTGACAAGAACAGCCTCTTAAGTAAATCTTGATAGCTCGGATCTCTCGACGTGAACATGAAGTAGGCGTAGCCTATCACCAATCCTGCTGTCGTTGAGAAGAACGCGATTGGCTCCATCACGTCCCACGAGAATTCCCAGAATGTTAGGCGAAAGAAGAGCCCGATATGCACAATGGTCAGGCCCAGCCCGCCCCACAATATTCGACGTACCTGCTTGTGTGCTAGCGTGTCGATTTCTTCTTTCTTCTCTTGCAGCTTCTTCAGTTCCTCCTTACGTGGATCTTGGTCGGGCAACAGAGCCAGTGGTATTGCCTTCCTAACCAGATCGACAACCTGTAGATAGAGTTTGTCAATGCAAGAGACCTAATAAATGGTTTGATATAATTCTTGATTTTGATTTTTTGTTCTAGTGTTTGTTTCATCTGATATTTCAAAATAATCATTATAAATTATTTTAGACTACTATAAAAGTCAAAATTAAAGTTGGTTATAATTTAAAGCCTAGCTTTGGCTATGCCATCAATATTGCAAGAAAGACTAGTTTGAAAATGTGTAATATGCATAATGGAATAACTACAATCATTTATTGGTGATTGGTTGAACACAAGCAAAAAAAAATTATTTCAAATTTGTGTTTCCATCTGATAATCCAAAATAATTACCATACGACAAGAGTAAAAATGACATAATTAATTAACACATGAAGTAAATTAAAATCAATGAAATTCAATATGAAACACTAACAATAAAATTCAATAAGAAACACCAAATTGAAATTGAGCTATGATCCAGCTTGAGTTGAACAACCATCAACAACATGCATCTCCTATTCCAATCGTTGGACGGTCCCGATTTTTTGTCTTAGTTTAGAAATAACTCAAAAACAATTAAAAAAAATAAACATAAATCAAAATCTCATCCCATGCAGAAGAAGAATCCGAAGGAAAAACCTTATCAGGATGGAGGTAGACTTTGTCGCGGAAGATCAAAACGACGCCGGCGTCGTCAAGAACTCCGGCGAAGGCGGCGGCCTCGTCGGCGGACTTGGCGAGGCCGATGGACTGGCAGGTTTTGATGAGCTCGGTGTAGGGTATAACTTCCCTTGTCTGAAAGTCGAGCTTCTCCTTCAACGCCTCCACGTTGGCCAGACGCATCAGCCTCTTCGCCTCCGCACAACTCATCATCGTATCCGCATTCTCACTATTTCTGTCGCCGGAGCTGCAGTAATGGCGAATCCACGGGCCCATCGGCCCGTTTCCAGAAAACCCGAATGCGGGCCTCGCCCTGGATTCGATGACGGCCCGTTTCAGAATATTGATGCCTGGAGTTCTCCACATGTTGTTTAATTAGTGATGGGGCATTGAAGAAAACAGAAATGGCAGAGATGGAGGAGGAAATGGTTCAAAGTTAAATGTGGATAGAAGAGAAAATAGTGGGATATATATATATATATATATATCGAAAAACGATAATAACGGTCGGCTTAAGACCGTTTCCTCGTAGGTAGAAAAAGGCATTGTCGGGTTGGATTTGGTGTGCAGAAATAATTAGTTAAGAAACTTGCGCTGTTATTTCCGAATATTATTATTATTTTTATCTTTCGGACAAAAAGAATATGTTCGTTTCTCACTTATAATGAAATAATATTGATAAGACATTTATAATTAAATTCTTTTCCCATTGACCACTACACGTGGCATGATATTTACAGTAAAAAACTTTTCTCATCAATAGTGTATTACTTTGTATCTTTAATAAAATATTTCAAGAGATTTGGATTTCTCAATGCATTATAATAATGAGTATATATGGTATATATACGGATGCTCCTCACGTGCCATGCTTGTGTAAAGTGGCTCTCATTGAATAACTGGATTGATATACTATACTTAATACTTAATGAGCAGCACTCTTGTGCCCGGGGGCACGGATCCGTGCCCCCAACCCGATCTGGTTCACTCTTATTTATTTATTTTTTCTTTCTCTGCAAGTCGTGCCTCCCCCTCCTCTCTTCTCCTTCTCTTGTGCCCATCTCAATTTGTTTCTTCCTCGAGCATCAAGTTCATGTGTTTGCCACGCTGTTGCCTCTGTGTTCGCTGAATCCACCGATTTAGATCCACACGATCCACCGACGGTGCAGGTGTTGATGTTGAAATTCTGGTAAGTGGCGACAAACGGAGCCTTGTTCCAATCGGTCTTCACTCGTCCGCCTTGAGTTGCCCAATCATCTGCATTCCACAGGCTGCAGTAAACCCTCATGGGTTGGCTTTTGGGAAATGGAATTCCAATTGCTTCTGGTTGTTGAATACTCTGATCGGAATATTATCCACCATGAATTTGATTAAATAAATTCAAATCCGATCTATCAGAATCGATTATTGATTTGAATAAATGGAATGTATTATATATTGGAAGATGATTGTATTTGTTGCTTACATGATGCGCTGAGAATTCCAGATGATTGTGTAAGTGTGGAAGGATGAAGTTGGATTGAACCAGAGATGAAATTGTTGTTCTTTGTTGCCTTTACCTAAATTCCCAATTGTTGCAATTATTGATTCAATAATATGAATTTATTTGCTGAATTTTAAAGGAAGAAGAAGATGAAAATTCTCATTTGAAATTTGTAATTTACACAGTACAGGTGCACTAATACCTTAAGATTATACAAATGATACATTTTGACTATATGAGTAATACTTTTAAATTATATGAGTAATACCATAAATTTCTATAACCTGTAAAATAAATTTTAACATTTTAAACTTACATTGATACCTTTGGAGTATATGAGTAATACTTATAAGGTATTTATATAATACCTGAAAGTAATATGTGTGATACTTAAAAGATACTTTGTGTAATACCTAAAAGGTATTTATGTAATACTTTATAATAACATATACAAATACATATAAGGTATTTATGTAATACTTGAAAGTAATATGTGTAATACTTAAAAGATACTTGTGTAATACCTGAAAGTAACATATACAAATACCTATAAGGTGTTTATGTAATATTCGAAGGAAATATGTGTGATATACTTGTATAATACCTTAAATGTATTTATGTAATACCCCTAAGAGTAACATATACAAATACCTATTAGGTAATTATGTAATACCTTAAATGATTTCATGGCAATTTGAAGAAGAATAAGAAACAAGAAGATATACAAGAAAAATAAGAAGAAGAATGTACTAAACATATAAGAAGAATAACAAATCAATAAGAAAAGAGCTAGACTAAGAAGAAGAAGGAGAAAGAAGAAATCAACATTATTTCTGTATAATACCTTAAGGGTAGATATGTGATACCTGAAGAGTAAATGTGTGATACCTGAAGAGTAAATGTTTGATACCTGAAGAGTATTTAATTATGTGCGCGCGCGACCACACCATAACAGTGTGCGTGGGGGGTTGGGGGCACGGATCTACGGATCTAAGATCCGTGCCCCTGGGCATACAATTTTTTGTCATACTTAATTTATAAAAATTAAGTTTGTATACTTTTATTTGTACCAAATTTAAGGAACCGATAGGCCCAATTTATAAAAAACAAAACGCAATCATGCAATTAATAATCTATATCTACCAATTTAAAAACAAATGCACCGATAGGACCAATTTATAACCCAAAAAAAACTTAACCATGCAATTAATAATCTACCTACATGTAGTCACTTTGAGAGGGCCCTCCAATGTTTTAACTTTGAAAATATTTTATCATTATTAAAAAAAATCATAATTTCACTTTGAAAGATCTTTACTATTATGAAAATATAGGATCATTTATTACTATATGGGTTAATTAACAGACTGATATAGTCTAGAATTATAATTGTAACTGATAGCAAAAGGATGAAAATTCATTTACATCTGAAGATGCATCACACTTACTAATCAATAAATGAAATACAAACATTTATATAAAATAATTTTACTAAAAATTATTGTGAGAAGAAACCTCACAATCCATAAATAAAACACAAAAATTTGCGTGAGACGGTCTCACATATAGTTTTCGTGAGACGGATCATTTTTATCCACAAATCAAATTTATTTTCACAAATTTACATATAAATTGTGAAGTGTGAGTTATGGGTTGATCCGTCTTACGTAAAATAACCTCAAAATAAAATGGTAGGGGTTATGGATGGAAAGTTGGAAAGTGAGATTTCTTTTTGTCTTATTGCCTTTTGACTTTATTTGGATGTCGGCTATTAACGTTTGCAACTTGATGATCAGCTTTCTGAAAAGTGTTGCCCATTGGGTACTCTTTATTAAATATATTACCTGTCTTGTGTACAAATATAAAATAAAACAGGCATTTAAATACTAGCTTCTTCCACTTGTCTTGGCAAAAGTAATTTTTGCAACCATATTGTATTAGGGAGTGTTTGCAAAAATTTTATATATATAGAGTGATTTCATTTCATGATAGTAGAAGAATTATTTAATAGTAAAAGTGGAAAGTGTTTAAAATAAGTGAAATTTATAAAAAGTGATATTTAAATATTAGGTTAAATTTTTTTATATTAATCAGAATTCGTAATATATATTATATTTTCTTTGAGATTGAAATCATCCCCAAAAAATACCTTTAGATATTTATATTTTTGACTGAAAAGAAGCAACTCCTCACAAGCTTTTAAATTTTAGATTTTAGTAAATTAGCTTTTAGTAGAATCATTACACCAAACACCCCAAATATGATTAATTGAAGCTAAGATTTGAAGCAAAAGCTGCTAAATTTTTTTCCCCAAATACTCTTAATACCCAATATCTGTTTGAGTTCAAAATTTCTGTTATTATTTGATTTTCCAACTTATTCTTCTATATTACAAGTATACGCATATGTATTGATATTTATTAATGAAAGTAATACGAAGTCAAGGATTCAGAAGACTTAATTTCCAAATAAATTGAACAATATGTTGGCACTACAATCTGATAATAGACATAGAAGGGAGAGAAAAAAATAGAGTGGTTGTATAAATACACTAACATGTAAATTTTGTAAGGATTTTGGTGGAATATCCTACGCTCGATGCATTTCATCGCGCATATATCCACCAATCATTTTGCATACATAATCAACAAATGAGTGACTAAATGCAAAATGAGTGGTAGTTACACACAGGTAATGCACCTGGTGTAGGATCTAAACGACTGAATGTAGTGTATTAATGGTTACGTCTAGCCTTGCTCAAGGTTTTCACCATACCTTTGACAATTTTCCAAAACCAAAACACGTTCATCATCGCCAAAGCAGGAGGTACCGTTAGCAAGCTGTAAAACCCTATTGGGACCACTTGCTTGACCTGAAAGACGAGCAAAAACAATATGCCGTTATGAAACTCTCAAACAACCATTATTGCAAATTATGTTTCATTTCTCTGAATATATATTTGAAAATGAAAACCAACATACTACACAATGTATACTAAGATATGATAAAATAGTTTTTTGTGAACTTTAACCAGAAGAACATGCTTTAAACTAGATTTTGAGATCTAACTTAAGTTAGCAAAGCTCATAGTAGAAATAGAATTGTTAGTGTTGAAAGATCAAAACAATAACATTACCGGAAAATGCTTGCTCACCTGATCAAAATGGATGAACATGTGATAGAAGAAGAACACAAATAAAACAATCCTTGCAACCTGAAGATCAAGGTTATACATATTACCACTGCTTATGATACAATGTACAATTGAAGAAATGGAAAGAACATTTTGAAGATGCAATATCAGTGGTTACAAATATAATAAACTTCTTTGTATTGATAGCACATGATCACCCAGTAATAATATTTTGATGGTTAAAAGCAGACTAATTATAACGAATTAGTAAAATTCCATTTGTGATTGTCAGGGCTTTTAAACTTCAGAAACATACTAAAATATACAGATTAGAGAAATGATATTCTTGTGTTTCTTAAAGTTTGATGGGCTTACCAACCACCCCAAGAACAGAGCCACACCATTGTAGATGTAAAGTTTAGAATTCTTGCGGCCAAGAACATCGAGATACCTGAGAGTCTCGGAAAAAAAAAGAAGGTAAACATAAATTGAAATAAACAAGATGAAAAAGAACGAGAAAGCAGTATCCATGTTTCCTTAGCTTACCATCTTAGATTAACAAATGGAGTTGTGCTTTCAGTGAAGAGAACCATTAGTATGTAAATTTGTGCTTGGCTGAAATAAACTGCTTGAATAATTGAATACATGGAGAGACCATGATGTATGACCTAGCAAAAGAAACGAGCTAGATGAAAACCATTTAGAGCAAACAGAGAGAATTTTACAGAAAGGCAGTATACATTAATAACAAATGACGTTAATTAGAGATAGGAAATTTAGGTGTGAATATGATAGGTGAATTCAATGGGGCTACTCACATACTCCACACCACCCAAGGCAGGATATTGATAGATTATCATTGCCAAATCTGATAAAAAGTACCCAATGGAAACCTGCATCATTAATCAAAATATAAATAAATATAAAATTAAAAGCACGTCTCAGTTGAAAATAGGAATAAGCTCTTCAAATATGTAACTGGCAATGCCGATTAGGGAAAGAGGAAATGATTCCTTAAAGATTGTATCATGTTTCACAAGTGAGACCGATTATAGAACATGTGGACAATCTTCATTCAAATTTTCTGATCAAGTACTTCAAGCAAGCTATTGTGCCACAAGAGAGAATTTTCTCCCATGGGTGATCAAAACTCAAAATCCATGGACATAGGTTATGCGATTTTCAGCACTTTCAATATGATTTAAACCAGCTAGGGGCCTCAAATCAGAACTAAAGCATGAGTTATTGCATGGATTCAGCTTTTATGACCATTATATGAACATACCCCCAATACGGTGTCGGACAAATTCGATGTTCTGTTGATCATCAACTGATCTTCAGAATCATTAAAAAGATCGGAAACAATCAAGAGATACAGAGAACCAGCAGCCGCAGCAATGGCGTGGAAAGTGGAGAACCCCCTGTAGGAACAGTCAATCACTGTTTCAATTTCAGACGAGATAGTAAATTGCCAGGTAGGGAAGGAAACCTTAATTCAAACTAAGGAATTAGCATTAGAAACAAGCATTACCTGTTGTTCCATTCTAGCTGCTGTTTTCTGTTTAGTTTGTTATACTCCTTCACAAGTGAAGCGCTAAATACACCTGTTATGTCATATACCTTCAACAACAAAATTGATCTCTTAAAAATGAAATCAACAAGCTGGTTATGTAAAAAAGTATTTGCTTTCAATGTCTAAAGAATAGTCAAATCCATAAACGAATAAATCCTCAAATCAATGACCCATCTCTTCTCGCTTCCTCCTCCCCCTATTAGAATGGGAGGAGAAAGCAGTTTCCAAACAATAGTACAATATGCAAATTCATTGTTAGCACCAACAGAAAGCTAGTAATTAGTTTTTTTTATCATGTCTTGTCTCAATTTTTAGAGACAAATAATGCCCTGAATACCCAAGCAGAAAAAATTGTTCACTAGTAATGCTTCTTTTCATGACCATACCTTACCATCATCAAAATTCAAGTAGAGAATAAACAAAGGAATTACTACAAAATCTTGATTTTAGATATAGTGCAAGCACATCATGACACTCTTGATTGCTGCTGAGCTAACTATAGTGCAAAGTCATACCTCTTTGATTAACAAAATCTGAAAGGTTCATCAAACATAATACCACAAACATTACAAAATCATTTGCCAACTAGGTTCTTTTGTACAAGATTTCACCACCCAATTCTATAACTGTTTACAGTACAACAGTAAAAACAATCTCTATTCTTAAACCAAAGGACAAGCCAAGACAACTCTCAATCAAGTAAGCACCAAATTCCCACAAAACCAATTCCAATCAACCAAAATAAATGCATCATACTCCACAGCACAAAATGCACAAAACCAAGCAATATTGAATTACAGTAGAAATCTTAACAAATGAAAATCCAAAACATCCCAAAAGGAGAAAAAAAAAATTGCACGCCTACAATTTTGCACATCAAAATTCCAGCTAAAACCGAAGAAAGCCACCGCATTTCTTTGGCCGGAGCAGCATCACCGGCGATATTCAGCAACCCAACACCCATCATCTCCACACCCCACATTTCTCTTCCTCTTCCCCTGAAAAACTAAACCCCATTAAACCACAAATATAAAATTTAAAAAAAAAAAAAAAAAAAAGGTTTCCATAAGAAGAAAAGGAACGTGTAACTAGACAAGTATATTTATATCATATCAACAACAGAAGATGCAGAAAAGGAAATTACCCAACTGATACGCATTGATAACGACAAAAAAAGAACAGAAAGTGGAGAACTTACTTTCCTGTGGGCGCTGAAGAGAGCTAGAAACGCTGGTAAAAAGGGAATAAGGAAAAATAAATGGATTGGGTGAGTGAATTCGTAATTCTCTGTTTGTGATTTTTCACCAGTGCATGTGCGTGTTATGGCAATGGTGGAAATGGAGATTGGAAAAAAAAAAAAAAGTGTGCACTAATTTCAGAGGTGGCTGAGAGAAGGGCAGGTGAAGAGGCTGAATCACGAGTCAGCGAAAGCTCATGAATATTGATTACAATTCAATCTTTACAGTTCTTTTCTCTTTCTTTCTTTCTTTTTTTTTTTTTTTCCTTTTTTCTGTATTTAATTTAAATTTTTGTACCCACGCAAAATAGGGTTGTAAACAAACTAAATCTTTCATGAATTATTTTGAAGTTGGATTTGTTAAAATTAAGTTTATTTTAATAAAAGGTGTTAAAAAAACTCAAATTTGATAATATTTGACTCGTCGACTTATGAGCAGACTCGTGAAATATAGTATTATTTGTTTAGTATCTTAATTTACGTTTGTTGATTTTTATTTATGATCATAAATTTCGGAATATCTAACTAATATAAAATAAAATCATAAAGTTTAGTAAATATATTATATTTTTTTATAACAATATAATTTATTTCTTATGAATTGTTAAATGATTTAACTCTTTAAAATATCAAATATAAAAGTAACATATTTTCGATTTATTATTTTATAGGTTTTCATGTGTTCTAACTTTTAAGAAGTGTAAACACAGTCAGAAAATAATACCGTATATAATAAATTGATTTTTCCTCTAATCTGAAATGATTGTTTGTTTAGAGTCTTTGTGAAAAATTAAGAAATATAAAACCATGACTAGAGTACCCTCAAATAATTAAGGAATTCAGGATGAAAATTTATATTAATTCAAAAAAATAAGAGTTTCAATTAAATGTCGAAATTTAGCAAAAAATGCATACTTCAGTGGTTGGGAATACGGAGAAACTGATGAGATATGAATAATGATAAAATTGAAATAGACTTGCATAAAAATCTTTTAAAAAAAAAAACATATAATTGAATCAAGAGTTGATCTTGTGTGCACTTGGTGTACATGCAATCCGAATCGACCTAGTTTTTGACCTGAACGTGTTTTTAAACTTTGCTTTTTTTTTTTTTTTTTGCTTCAGGTTGTAATCTTTATGTTGTAAATGTGTGACTTGTATGTACAACTATCATTACCTTTATATAATGTAACTTAGAAAAAAAATGAAGATTTTCAATATAATTTGAACTGTACACCTTTATGTGATATCAATGCGGCCTTTATGTTATATTATGTCATATTTATGTACAAATATTTTGATTTTTATATAATATATAAAGATGCATAAATGTCAGAATATTTGTGCATAAAGATGACATAATATAACATAAAAGTCACATTAATATCACATAAAGGTACATAGTACAAATTATGTTGAAATTTTTCATTTTTTTCCTAAGTTACAGTGCATAAAGGTAGGGATAGTTGTACATAAAGGTCACATATTTATAACGTAAATGTCACACATTTATAACATAAAGGTCAAGACAAAAATTTGAAAAAAAAAAATTAAAAACTCGCGGATTCGAATCGATCGCACGGATCTTAAATCCGTGCACCTGGTGCACAGGAGTTTTTTTGTTGAATCAAATATTAGACTTCTAAAAAGACAGTTATTTGGAATTAGAGGAAGTATAAAACTTGCTATATTAAGCAACCTTTAATCAGCAAATCAATAATTTTTTTACAAGCATTTCTTAATTGAAGCATATCTTAGAATCTAATATTATTTTTCAATTGCAGATCAATAATAACAATAATAATAATAATAAAATTTAAGGCTTATTTTATATTATATTTTCGTTAAGACTTGGTTTAGTCTTTCGGATTTGGATCCCCTACTGGGCAGAAACCCAATAGGAGGTGCTGGGTGTAATACGACACTGTTTTTTTTTTTTTTTTAAACAAGTATGTTCTCATTTATTTGTCATGTAATTATTTATTACATCAACTAATTTTTTTCATAATTTCCTTAGTACATATTATAATATAACATATTAACAATAATTCTCTTATTGGCTATTGCAATTTCAATTATTTTAATTGTCTATATTAATTTTATTGTTGATATGTTATATTATAATATGCAATTTGATAAATAATTGGAGCCCTTTTTTATAAAATTTATCAATTACGATAAATTATGTGTATATTAATTTTATTGTTGATATATTACATTATGAAAAAATTTAGTTGATGTAATAAATAATTACATGATAAATAAATGAGAACATACTTATTTAAAAAAAAAAATTAAAGAAAAAAAACGGTGCCGTATTACACCGAGCACCTTCTGCTGGGTTTCTGCCCCAGTAGGGGATCCAAATCCGCAAGACTAGTGGACATTTATCTGTGTAGTTGAGGCGGGCCTACAGCATTTATGGTTGATTACTGGTCATTTATTTAACATAATCAAGGCTTTTTTACCTTCAATACAAGTACATACATTTAAGGAAACTCTCCCTCCATTTTCACAGCTATGCCATGTTAAATTGCTGTCATAGTTAAGTTTAAATTAATAATTTTGGTAACACGGATAAAATTTACTTCCTTCATACTGAAAAAAGAGAGTCGTGTTTCACCAAACTATAATTTTTTATTTATTTTTTGAATGTACAAAGTTTTTCATTCAAAGTTTTTAACTTAGTTACAAAGTTTTCTCAATTAAAAAATTACTTTTACTTTTGAATATGACAAAATTTTGGAGACAATTTTTTTTCTTGATTATGATTCTTTTTATAGAATGGAGAAAGTATTGATTAAAACATGTTTATTTTATCGATTACTTAAAATTTTTATTTATTTAAAGAATTAATGTGTGTGTATATATATGTATGTATGTATAAATTAACTAAATCCATTAATGAGTCAATCATATGGAATTTGTTATGCAAAGTTTATTAAAACTTAGTTACAAAGATTTCTCGATTAGAAACTAACTTTAACTTTTGAACATGACAAAATTTTCAAGACATTATATTCTTGAATATGATTGTTTTTGATATGGTCGAAGTGAAGTGAACCGAGTTTTTTTTCCTTAAATCGAACCAAAGTCAAAGTCAACATGTGTGAACAACTTAAAGAAGCGAACAAGGGTACTTCAGGAAGAGTGAACTGTTTTATGACATTATTTGCGAACTGATTAAGTGTGAACTGTTTAAGTTTTGAGACATGATGACGAACTGATTAATGATGAAACGAGGCGAACATGTTTGAATTCAAATGACCGCCATTTTCGCGGACTAGTCGCCCACTTCCCATATTTTTCGGATGATTCCAACTATCACGTATAACAGGGAGTATATAAACTTATAATGCTTATTCTTTATCATATTACTAAAACATACATATACACTTCCACTGAAAGATTGCTTAGCAACTTTACTGACTTGAGCGTCGGAGTCCCATCGCCGGGAATCCCTCCCGGTGTTTGTTTTGCAGGTATTCGGATCAGAGGTTTCGAGTTTTTGTCTGGAGAAGAAGAGTGTTGGATCGGAGCAACAATTTTTATAGGATGTCGATAGTATTAATTAAAACTATTTTATTATATCGATAACTTAATTTTTTAATATAAAGAATTAACACGTATATATATAATTAATTATATCCATTAAATCTATCATTGTAATCAATTGAATATTGATTCAAATAATTGCAATGACTACTAAGAATTTCCTGAAAATGAGAGATAATGAGATTTATTTGAATATTACATTTCAAATTTAAAAGAGTTTTTTTTTTAATTAGAGTTTAGAAGATATCAAGAAAATGATAGGGATGGTCTATTGGTCTCCCCACCCCAATTATACTGAAAAGCAAAAAAGATATTTTCTAATATTTAAACTAAGGTATTTTTGTCTAAAAATATGTGGAAGGGTATTGAGAAATATTGGGCTGCAAATATCCAAATTCTGAATTTGAAATACATATCACAAATGTTGGGATTTTAAACCCGATCATGAATTGATAATAGGCCCAACCTCCCGACCCGAACCGACCCACTTTCTCTTCAGTCTCCACACTTCTACAACTGCACAAGCAAGCCACACCAAAACCCATAAATTTGCCCAATCATAAAGGAGAAAAGGCGATTGTCGCCGCTAAGCAACCGCCATCCCGCCACCGACCGCTCTGCCCGCCGGAGTTCTTTAGGTATGCTGAGTTATCTCCAATTTACTAGGGCTACACTGATTCGATTTTGGTTCAAACGAATTTCAGAATAAAGTATGTAGTACGAGCTGGCTGTTTTTTAGAAGGAATAATCTTTGTTTTCTGGTAAAAATCAGTGCTTTCCAAAAATTTTCCTCTTGGTATGCTTGTAACAAATCTCTCGGGAATTTGAATGATTGTTGGTTCTTACATTGGTTTTATATTTTGATATACCTAATTTGGGTTTTCTGTAATTATTTTGCAGTAATTGGATATACAATCATGTCTTGGTGCACTATTGAGTCGGATCCTGGTATGTTTTTTCTATTTAAATGCCATAATTTTTGTCTCATTTTATTGTATTTTATATGTTAATGTGTCATCTTCTTTATCACTGGAAAAAAGTGAGAATAAAGAATAAAATTTAACTATAACTATCATGGTAGAATGTTTAATCATATTAAGTTGGAAGGAAAAATTCGTTGACACCTTGGACATGGTTTTAATTTGTATATGGCATATGAGAAGCATGGAAATTCCACTTTAGTTATGTATTTGTTTCTTTCTGTTTGTTTTTTCAAAATATAAGAAATGACAGTTTGGTTCGTTATATTTTTGGCCGTGAAGATGTGATAGTGGTGTTATTCCTATTATGCCAAGATTATACATAAATTATATTATGTTTACTCTTGCACTACAGGTGTTTTCACAGAACTTATACAGCAGATGCAAGTTAAAGGAGTCCAGGTACTGTTATATATATGTATGCCCTATGCTTGAGAAATTTGGATTGAGTTTCATGGTGTGGTTTCATGGATGTCACATAAAGGATGCCTAATAACTGGAATACTTCCATTTTTTCCTCATACTTGTTTTTTTTTGTTTTCTATCTTTAGTTCCAAATTTTTTAAACTCAAACAATGGAGTAAGCTGGTTAATGGTTGCAACTAAGTTGGGGAGAGTTGCTCTATTTATACAATATGTATGGTGTTGTGATCCTCCGGATTCGGGGAATTACAAATTCTGAATGCTATACACACCTGTGGACTCTTCTTTCTATAGAGTTGTCCTCTTGTTTATTATAAGTACCTTGTTGCTAAAGAAAAGGTTAAGTAGAAAATAACCCTGTGACGGAAGGCTGGTTGTGCTTCCTTCACTTTTTTAGTAGTATAAGTTGCAAAGATTCTTTCTTTAACTAGAGAAAATTCAATGGCACTGTTTGTAGCTATTGAGAATGTGATACTGAAGCAATTCCCACGCACCAGAACGTATCTCTAGCACTTTTAGCCTCGAAGCAGTTCCCCGTTGGTTAAGTGAATTGGAGCTTTACATCATTAATATAACTTGTCTTCATAGTCATTGTTTATACTGTCTTATCATTTGGTTGCCATCATCCAGAGAAACACAATGCCACATTATATTTACTTGCTATTGGCATAGACTTGTATATTTTTGTTAGGTAATTGCTTGGCCGCTGAGATTCTGCCCTGCTTTAGATTCTTAGTACAAACAATGTTTTCTCATTTTCGGTTACTACTTTCTAGTTATGTTCTGGAAAGAGAGGATCATTGTGTTAGTTATGATCTCTTCAAAAGATAAGACTTTTTATTGTTTGGCATTCAACTGAGATGTTGATGGAAGCTAACTTGATCCTGTTTTGCATCTGCACGAAATCATTTGCTAATTTACTGCAAGTTCTTGACCAGCTGAGTTTAGAAAATAGAACCATAACGAGTTTTCATATTCTATAATCAGAAAGCAAGAAGTAAAGGTGAATGTTATTGTAGATGAGATTGTTTGGTTAATGTTTAAACCAAAGCCTTTAAATGACATTTGAAAGCATTTGTGGTGTTAGTTATAAATCTTTTTAATCTCTGATTTGTTGATCTTGCAATTGATCAACGTCCTATTGCTGCTATTCTTTGCAAAAATGTCGCCCATGGTTCCTTATTCCCTATTTTTCATGCGAGTTAACTAGCTCTGTGGACTTCATACTCTTTATTGACACTCTCTTCAGCGGAATACCCTTTGTGTGTTCAGAAAGAGTATAAGCTATATGCTTGACAAACAGAGTAGAACAAAGCAAAATACTTATTTTTGGTCCTTTGCTTGATACCAAGGAGAACTTACGTCTAGCAAGGGGTTATAAGGTTGAGTGGTACCTGTTTCACTGAATTTAATTTGCTTAATGGTTTTGGTGAATTATGATTTCAAAGTTTGTCCATAAATTAACATATTCCATGGAATTTCTCTGCAACATTGTTGCTCAGAGCATCCAATTTCAGCTTTTAAAGTTGTAATGCTTAAAAGCTGCTGGTTTTTGTATGTTTATTTTGAGAGTTTAAGGATCGTTTTAGTTTTAATATTTAAGATATAAAGCCAACAGCTCACATATTTGGACTCATTTTTTCAATCAATTAGTTGAAAGTTATTCTTCTGAGTACAGTCTCAGTGTCCTGCCATATTTGTATAACTGGCTAAAAGAATTGTTGACTCAATTGCTGCGGCTTAAAGATAAAGCCTTATCATCTCAGGGTCATAATATATCTTATAATGTTGTTTTCTGTCAATTTTAAAATTTGTATCATTCATCTGCACAAAGGGTCCATCGTGGTTTGTTCTTGCAGTTAAAGCAGGCTTGGATTATGTATGTGGCACTTGTCTGCTAGCTACCTTCTCTTTATTTATTTAATTAGATCGTATTTAGCATGGGTCTTATATTTATTTCATTTATTTATGCTCAAACAGGTTGAAGAGCTGTACTCATTGGATATTGATTCTCTGAATAATCTGAGGTAAACTTATTCTCAATACAATAAAAATTCTTCTCTTGGCCAAATAATGCTAGTCTACATTCCAGCTCTTATTTTCATGGCTCTAGATTTCATTTTCCTCTTCTTCTATTTTCAGGCCGATATATGGGCTAATATTCCTCTTCAAATGGCGTCCCGGTGAAAAGGATGATCGTCTCGTAATAAAGGATCCAAACCCAAACTTGTTTTTTGCCAGCCAGGTTAATATCCGGAATCTCCCCCACAACAACAATAAAGCCTTCTAAAGCTCTGAACTGCTTCAATATTGCTAATCCTGTATAACTGCAGGTGATAAACAATGCCTGTGCAACCCAAGCAATCCTGTCAATTCTGTTGAATAGCCCTGATGTTGATATTGGACCAGAGCTATCAGTGCTGAAGGATTTCACGAAAAACTTTCCACCCGAGCTTAAAGGGTTGGCTATCAACAACAGTGAAGCTATCCGCACAGCACATAACAGTTTTGCAAGACCTGAGCCGTTTGTACCTGAAGAGCAGAGATCAGCTGGGAAAGACGATGATGTCTATCATTTCATAAGCTACATACCAGTTGATGGGGTACTTTATGAGCTTGATGGGTTGAAAGAGGGACCCATAAGCCTGGGACCATGTCCTGGTGGGCAAAGCAATATGGAATGGTTACGGTTGGTGCAACCAGTGATTCAAGAGCGTATAGAGAGATATTCCCAGAATGAAATAAGGTTCAATCTGCTGGCTATAGTAAAGAACCGGAAAGAGATTTACACGGCTGAGCTTAAGGAACTTCAAAGGAAGAGGGAACGGATTCTACAACAGCTTGGTGCTTTGCAAGCAGAGAGAACGGTCGATGGGAGTAGTGTGGACGCGTTGAATACAACGCTTTCAGAAATAAATGCTGGGATTGAAGCTGCTACTGAGAAGATTGTGATGGAGGAGGAGAAGTTCAAGAAATGGAGAACCGAAAATATTCGTCGAAAGCACAATTATATACCCTTTCTCTTCAACTTTTTGAAGATTCTTGCTGAGAAGAAGCAGTTGAGACCTCTCATAGAAAAGGCCAAACAGAAAGCATCCAAATCTTAAGAAAGGGGCATGTAAACAGCTCTCTACTCAGATGAAGCTGTTAATTCTAACATCTTTAAATTATGCTTCATGATTTTGCTTTTCTTTTTCTGGACATGACCACATGGATTCCATGGATCTTTTTACAATTTCTATTGTTTACTATCTATTTAATGCTCCATTTTCTGTTTCCGTCGATTTCTTGATAGAATTATTATTATTTTTTTTTCTGTAAACTAGCTTATATAAAATGATGAGGTATAAAAATCTTTGTTTGAAATTTCCATGGTTAAAGGAGGTTTGGTTGTTCATCCAAATTAGGTGTGTTTTGGCATATTCCAAGATACAAAATAAGTAGGGCAGAGCAATTGAATGGACATAATAGCCAAACACTCATCTAATGCCCTACAACCAACCTTTTGTCTTAAATCATCATTTCATCAATGTAAAGAAGACACAACAATAAAGAGTCATAAAATGTGAATATTTTCAGGGGAAAAAGAATGTTAATAAACAATTATATTTACATGGTAAATACACAGGCACAAGTTCCCCCTTGTATCCATAGAACCCTACCTTTTCCTTTTTCCATCTAAAAAATGCTGTAAAACTACAGGCTGTGTTTTTATCAGCTGCCAAAAGAATTATTGCAAACAAAAAAGTTGACTATATACTTCTGTTTCTGTGTATAACATCGGCAGCAAAGAATTCTTCATTTCCTCATTGCTCTCTTCACTTTGTAAGAAAAATGCTTTAAGAAGACACCGTCTGCAAAGGTCAATGGCAGTTCTTCTTCAGCCACCTCCCTCGGATCACGCCAACCCTTCGAGCTATTACCGTCTTGTGAGCAGCCTTCTTGTTGTTCGCTGGCCAAGATAGGTTCTTCTGGTATGTCCTTGTATAAGTGCTTCAACATGAAAAGGGCAGTATCGAGATCTCTCCAGTAGTTCCTGGCAATAATCAATCATCAAAACAATTTCAGCTCAAGTTTATCACATCCTAAAAAGCTGCCAAAGCAGTGAGCCAATCAAGCATCCAGATCTAAATTTGCACATTTAGATCAGAATGGTGAAGCTTACGTATGTGCTCCAATGGCTGATACGTATGGATGGCGGAAAGTCTTATCCTGCATGCACAAAGCAAAAGAGGTAACTATACGATTAATTGACTTTCAGAAGAATATTGTGGTTTGGGTTACAGACAATGCATTTAACTAGCATCAATATAACTCCTATTCATGGGGGGGGGGGGGGGGACTAAAATGGCTACTCAGAGTAAGCCAAAACAGTAAAAGCACATACTTGCAATACATGATCAACTCGCCCATCTATACTTCCCGTTAGTCTATCCATCATAATTGAGCCATAAGATCTCTCTTCCTTTTCTTGAGCATTCTCAGATTGCTCTGCGAAAACATGGCAATAGCTTCAAGAGAGAGATAATAATGCTGCTGAGTGAAAGTCTTCCATTCTCCATAGCATGAATGAATAGTAACAAACAGAAAGCAGGAGTATAAAAATAGTTTAGTCATCAAATATAATAACCAAAAAGCAAAGAGAGTACTTACCATCCTGCTCATCACTACGCCTTGAGTCACAAAGTGTCAGCACTTTAACCTATTAAAAAAGCTTACAGTAAGCCTCATAAATGAATCAAATACACCTACTTAACGTATATTATTTTGAGCTGCATGATGCACAAATTATTCATGACAAAGTTGAAGGTATCGTGAAAAGTTCCTCAAGAGAGCCTACTTCCAAACACACAAGCATCTTTGGAAAAGGAGAGCAGTCCTGATCACTAATAGCAAAAGGCCTACGTACAGCCATCTTTGGTACGTAATTTACTTATTGCTTGTGTGGTTGTCTTGTTCTCTTGGTTCAGTATTCACTTCTATCCCATCCAGATGAAAGGTAAATAAGACCTACTTCTGTCCATGCCCTTTAACTAATACCTATGTTTTGCTTTTAGTTTAATGTTCTATTTAGTGGACGTAATTATTGGCAAGAATTTATTGAATCCACTGTTTGGCTTCATAATAAATTAAAATTTATTGCCAAGAATAAGCAAAAAAATTTCTAAGGATAAATCCACACTTTTTGAGCTCCAGCAGTGTATCATAACAAATTAATAAGAAATTTAGGATTTATTCAACAAAACAAACCTAACCAGTAAAATAAGTTATTTTACTGAACTCATTAGCAATTTAGATGTTTAAGTGACAAAAAGCCATCTATACTAAAGATTTTTTCAGACGTCTGCTTCCAGCCGATTCCCATCTTTTAACTGTTTCCGCGATTAAAAACTTTTCAATTTCAGCTCTATTAGCAAATATCAAAAATTTGAGTTGTGTAGGTAAGTGAGAAAGTTTTGTAGTTCCACAACCAAAAGTTTACTTATTTTGTCAAAAGAAATTAGTGACTGAATTATATTCCATACCCCTTTTTTTATTAGAAGCAAACAAACAATCTACATGTGCACTATTTTTCCATGTGTATCCATAACTCATTATGCATATTCCAGTCAACTTGGAAACACAATGCAAATAATAGCGGGATGAATGATTTAAAAAAGACATCTTTTTACACAAATAAAAAAAAAAAATCTCTTTTTATAACAAGAGTGATGTTTCAGAGAGATGTCACAACGAAATGGTTTTGGGTTGCCTAGAACAGTTCACAATTTACATTAGAAATTTATCATCATTGTTTGACTACATCCAAATTAGTAATTATGCAATTACATAACTTTTTAACCTTCCATGACAGTAATATTTTGGAAATGTATGCTGTTCCAAGAATAAAACTCTCAAATTAGTTTTATAAGAATTTAGTTAATAGAAAAAACCCTGCTTCTGAAGCATTGAAAAATCGACTAAAAAGGGGGAATAAAAATGAAGCTATGAAGCTTATTTGGAACTTCAGCCTTCTCATTCAAGAAAGTCTAGGAGGAAGGCAAAGTACATCATACTGAATTGAAAAATCGACCAAATCTGGTGCAATCTCCTAAATTGAGAAAATAAGAAAGAAAACGTATCAAATCAATAGTTACTTACCCTTATGGTGCTTAAGTGATGCCTCAAAGCTCGAGAATATGATGCCAAACCTTCTTTAAATTCCTGTATGACATAGTGTGAAGACAATAAATATATAGAGGACCTAACTCACAAATATGAAAGACATAATGCCCTCACCTTAAACACAACATACATCCGCTTCCCCCCTCTGTGGTAAGGAATAATGACAGGAGGTTTGTTAATAAATTCTTTACTGGCAAGTGGCTCTATCCTGTGAGGCAAACAGTAATGCTCGATATAAGGTTTGTCAAGAGAGAGAAAAAAAAAAGAAAAAAAAAGGAAAGATTCTGATTGGAAGTGTAAAAAAGAGACCTATATGCTACAGGATCAAAAGGATGGAAGATGTTAAGCATTTGCCGACACGCTGGCATCTCTTCATTTATATTTTCCTCTTTCCAATAATCTTTCCCTTTGCCTAGCAACCCAAACAGCAGAAGATATTTTAATCAACTATATCTAAATCTAAGAGATTGAGAGGAAAATCATAAATATCAAGAAAGTCATGGGAGATCTGAAAAAATCAAACTGTTAAGTTCTGAATATGAGTTGACAGCGCAACCACCAATAACTAACTGTTGATAGTGCAGCACTTCTATGCACTTTAGAAATTCAGGTGGCAAGGAAAATCTTTTGAGTTAAAAAAAAAAAAAAAGTTATGTCTTTTCAGCATTGTAAATCATCCTCAACAAAGAGCTGATGGTAATCTTCAATTAAATAATAGTCAATTTGAAAAACATAAGCAATACGGAACAAATAAGCAACAATTGGTGCAACCTCCCACGAACTTAAACAACTAATAATATTAAACAACAAAATAATGTGACTTAAATGGTGAAATACATCAACTGTAAAAAAAAAAAGTTAAAATACTTATAAATGAATTCCGAAAGCTGTAAAAAACTAAGTGTGTATTGTAATCTATACTATGAAACCAAATTGGTCTTCATGATGCTCATCCCATGATTAAAACATGCCTCTACACTTCCAGAAGAGAAGTAAAAGGTGAAGAAAGAAAGGAATATAGGTAATGCAGATAAGCCTCAGTAATTACCAATCCCAATACGAACATTGCGAAGGGAAAGAAAAACCCCAAGAGGAGATCCAACAGCAAAGAATGTGTCAACCTGACATCAAATCAATGACAATCAGTCAAAATAAAAACTTTGTAGAAAATGATTAAACAGAAGAAGATGTTGGTAGGTTTTAGGAAAGGTGCATAGCAGTTATACAGGAAAACAAAATGACCAGAGACGGACATGGGTGGAGAATATTGATATGCAGGCTTTACAACAAGCCATTTTTGCATACAACTGATTCTCAGACAATTGTGCTGAGCACTGGTCCCAAAAGCCAAAATCAAATAATGGAACTATGGGACAGTAGGAAAATCACCTTGAACTGTAATTTTGTATATCTTATTTGAGGGGTATAACTTTTCAAAAAGTCTCTACCCTCAGGTTGAACTCTCTCAGGATCAGTCTGATTTTCTACTGCTGTACACTTCTTTGCATTCACTGGTAGCGCTTCATATCAAATAAGGGAATTTGAACTTATACATACCTAGGACATTAAAAATTGAACAAATACGGGCAAAAACAAGCTCTGGATACCATATTGCAAGCACATAGCCGTACCTTTACCAGCACATTCACCATCAAATTCTTTGACTTTTGCTTTCAACATATCTATCTGAGAGAGAAGTAGCTATGTGAGAAGCAAATGAGAGATTGGGAACAGGACAAACAACATAAAAAAGTCATCAGTGACTACCTCTTCCATCAACAATTTAATTGTTTCAGCTTTACTATTTTCAGAAACATCTCTATCGGCTTTACTATTATCAGAAACATCTCTATCAGCTTTACTATTATCAGAAACATCTCTATCAGCTTTACTATTATCAGAAACATCTTTATCAGCTGTAGTATCATCACACTGTACAACATCAGTTCTCATGCAATTGGGGTCATTTATCAGGTCACTTTTAAAAGAATCCATGTCATCTGAATTGTGAAAGGTTCCATTGATATTTCCGTCTAATAATGAGGTATCATTTGCCTTCTGGTAGCCAATATCAACTGTTGATGATAAATCAGACTCTGATGATGCTGGAGGACCCAATGGGGGGTTGAAATTTCCCTCTACAGGCTCTTCTAAAAGGTCTGGACAATCCCCAAGGCCGACCATGCTATCACATTCAACATTCTCTGAGTTCTCATTCCTAAAATTTGAGATGGGACTGTAGCTAGACGTTAAGTCATTCCTGGTGGAACAAGGCACATCCTTTATTTTATGTTCTTTGTACATCCACTCCATTGGAAAGGGCGAATACATAGTTTCTTGATGACAAAGGATATCATAAGATAAGACACTTCCCAAAGAGTGACCATAAATGGAAACCTGCAAATTTAGATTCATCATTCGACTACTTAGCTTGACAGATAAGTTTGAATAAGTTTCATTGTAATTATATTAAAGAAAGATGCCTATTTCTGCTGGCCAAATACCTTTCCATCATAACCAGGATTCCTCTTAAGAAACTTCAAATACAATTTGTTAAGTTGGTTGGATACCTGAACATGACATAAACACATCTCAAATTAACAGACTCAAAAGAAGTCACATTCTTTACAACTGACAGGATGTTGAAGATCGAGAAAACAATTGGTGCCAAAACAAGTGCAGAGCCACAATATTGATATAATCCAATTACAAATTTCTTGATAGAACAGAAAGATGAATATGTTATCCTACACCAAGTATTCTTTGCGATAATCATATAGCTAACGATCTTTATCCCAGAGGCGTCTTTTTTCTCATCCCAAAGGTTTCAAGTATGAGACAAAAAAAAAAAAAAAAGCCTCTGGGATGAAGTTGCTGTTATTCATTTATATTGAATTAATCCTCTTTGAATGATCTTTAGTTTGATGCACATATTGGGTATACAAAAATAAACATATAATATGTAATTTTCTGTGGCTTAATGATTTTTATTTGATTTAATAATAGTGTTAAATATGACAAGTGTTTTATATTATTTGAGAAAGGTGAAAAAAAAATTCTATAGTCAACTACTAAAGAATTTTATTATATTATTTTACTAATGCACATTATGCAAACAGAAATCAGAAAAATGCATTAGTGCTTAACAGAATTTAGAACGAGCAAAGAAACAAGGAACTAAAATCACCCATAGGTATTCTATGGGAAAAAAATGAAGACACTGAAGATGTGTAGGATAGAGATTGTATAGGGGTTACCGAGTCTATTATCTCCTGACAATATATAGGGCTCATATAGTATAAGACATCATGAACAGTTGCACTCAACATGGTGCGCAGGCCTCTGACACCATCTAATGTGATTTTCTCAACTGCAACTTCACCACCAAGTGTCAAACCCTTCCTCCACTGTCAAAGGCAAGAAAAGTAATAGTTGTCATAAGAGAATCTCTTCTTGGTAAATTAACTCGCAAACTCTCCAAATTACTCATGATGCTCACAGCATATTGTTTGAATTATTGAAGATATTTAAATCAGATATTTAAATGATACTCCTCTATACCAGCTTAAGCTGTTAGATGAGGTGGTCATTCAATACAGTATAAGTCAAGTGTAAACTCCATGTACAAATTTCACCCCATATCTTTTACTTATATAAAAGTGTGGATGTTTCTTACAAATTATGAATTGCCAAATATATCCTTATCAAAGATTATTATTTAAGGTTATAATAGTAATTTACAATTTTCATAATTAAATAATTTTATATTACAATCCTAATTCAAAATTCTATAGAATCCTATTATAATTAGAACTCTAATATAAAAATGTTATTTATAAGATATTTGTATTATTTCTTTCCTTAGTTTGAATTGATCTACACGTTGCACGAGATCTAAAACTAGTATAAAAAAAATCCTCATGCAAGGCTTTTTTAATACAAGGTAAACCACCTGCACATGACGGGGTGCGTCAAAGATATCAAATTAAATGTTAAAATGATACCCCTCTAGACCTCTTTGATGAAGAGGTCATTTAACAAAAACATCACGGCATTTGCCATATGAACAAAAAAATGATTTCACCAAAAAGATGAAAATATATTTTTAATTAAAATATTGAATCATCATGTAGGGACTAAGTAAAGAAGATGCAATCAAGCAAGAATATCCATCATCAATGTCGGAATAGTTGTCCATGGAAATGGAATAGAGTGGCCTAGTTTCACAAATATCAACTCTTCTTCAACTGGTCAAATATTATCTTTGAATGCTAAATATTGTTTCAAAACAGTATACATTGAAAGAATCGTCCTTCTCCAGTTGTAATGGAAGGAAATTATCTCAATTCTATTGGCAAGGATCGAGCTTTGCTATGTCCTAGATGTATCTTCTTCACAATGATTCGACTAAACTAAAATAGACCATCCAATCGGATGTTTGTGCAATGGCCACGTATACATTTATTGTCAGGCTGAGATCCCTAATTTCAACAGTTATAAAAGTACTTGTAGCTTTTCCAATATTAGAAATGGAAAACAGCCTCAATTTTCCAAAATTTTCTGACAGGCTTATAGGCACATTGTCTTTTTATAAAACACCAACAAAAAGTCTCTCGGCCAATCAATTTCCATATTTAGATCTTTCGGTCATAAATATTTCCATGAATTTTAGCCACACAAATTTTCATATCAAGACCCATATATCACAGTGCTTTTAGCATGAATCATTTAATCCCATATACCGATCCACATCACTAGCTAACGATACAGGGAAAGGCACTCATTATTTACCAAAATAATAAATGTAAAGGAAATTAACATTTGAAATAACAAAAGAATATCATTAGGGAAATCTAATTTGGGTGAAAGTAATTGAGAATGGCAATTAGGAACAGAGAACAAACAAAATGTGAATAACAATTGTAATGAACAATGGAAGTGCAAAATATACCTGACAAGGAATATAAAGAACTCTTTGACTAGCAAGTTGATGAAAAGTCAGGTGTCTTTCAGCAACTCTTGCAGTTACATTGCGAAAGTCACCAACATCATCCACCAAATTAGACTTCTCCAACCTTTGGCCAATACCATGAACCATGAATACTAAATGTCGAACAGGAACCTATACCAGAAAATAATGATATACTGCTTGAATTAAAAGTTATTTTACTTTATGGAAGCTTATCATTGATCTGAATCTGAATGCACAGGGAAATCAGGACAAAGATACAATCCAAGCATTCAAGAATCCATTTTCAAGTACTAAAATATAAAAAGCTAATCATGCATAAAAACTTATTAGAACATCCAGGTGCCAGCATAAAAAATTATCAATATGCATAGCAAACATTAACTTATGGAAAGACATTTTGCCAGGTGCCAGCACGATAATATTAGTAAGTTGGGAATTTTATTTCACATATATGTTTCTGAGATGCTCTAAGAATAATCATTTATCAGGAAATTCAGGACACATCCCACACCTAAATAATTTCTTAGCTTACCTGCGAGCAGTAATCATCCATTTCCTCCTCCTGCTGCTGACGTAATTCATCCTGAAACAAAATGCAAGATAATTGCAGCAGCACTATCCACTTTCAGTAATGGGATAAAAATGGTTTCCATGTAATTCTTGAAATTACAGTACATGGTTGTTTAGAAATAATTATAACACTAAAAAGGCTACTATAACTGTGAGAGACTGCTAATTGTGGCGGTCACAAATGAGCATAAAAGATGTTTGATAATCAGAGACCAGTCAACAAAATTCCCAAATTCAGTTTTTCAAACCCCTTTATCTCATTCTCTTTTTCCCATTATTTTCCAGTTTTTGAACACAACAAATCGAGTAATAATGTTCAACAAAATTCCCAAATTCAGTTTTTTAAACCCCTTTATCTCATTCTCTTTTTCCCATTATTTTCCAGTTTTTGAACACAACAAATCGAGTAATCATTTCTAGAAGAAAAATGTCGTCAGTTGATGCTCTCGAAAAATAAATAAATGCACAAAAAGAAGATAATATAAACTTGAAAATTTTGCATAACTACTTTTGGCATTTCACAAGATTTGATATCATACATCAACTCTGGTGCAGTAAACTCAAATCATAAAACTATGCAGTGATTATCAATGAAACAACTCATAATTTTATTGTTTGTGCTGTCATTAACCAGTTTATCTTTCATGGGTCAATATGCTTGTGGTTTTCAAAAATCCTCTTCCAGTTCCATTATCCAACAGACAGTGTTAAGAGTAAAAGACACTTAACATAAAAAGGTCCCAATGTCATGAATTACCTGTGTTGGTTTCTGAGACTGAGGTGGAGCATATCCCCGCCTCAACTTAATACCATTCTTTCCAAAACCTACAACACCAGAAAATCCAGAAGCATCAACACTTAGCCAAGCTTCCCATGTATTGTCTACCCCTGTGAAAAGGGCATGTAATCCCTGCAACCACAAGGAGCATATATCGGCATTACACATAGTTTTTTGTCATGTCCCAGCAACCAGAAAGTGTGCATATAGCCTAAATTGTAAATGACCACAATAAGTATAGGTTAAAGTCAAGGGGCATACTGGGGTAGAGCCTTGTAAATCAACTCGAGCGGCAAAGAGACCCGACTGTTGAAATGTTCTTCGACGCCAGACCTGGAAGCAAGCATCCAACCTTACTCATTAAGTCCTTAAACATGACAGTCAAGACTGGCCCAAATTTAATGCACAATTGAAAAGGAAGACAATGCTAGACTAAAGAAAAAGGGAAAAGGTTGATCAGAGGCCTCAAATAGAGACAAGAACATAACGTGGAAAAAAATTGGAAGGTTGGCAACAAAAATCAAAGATATCAAGCACCTTTAGCCACATGGTCTTGCGGAAATGGCAGTTTACACTGATATATCCTTCTAATCTACTTAATCAACTAGTAGAGCATCAAAGGGAAGAACTAAAGAGCACCTGAGTGCGATATGCATACTCCAATTGCTCAGAAACGTCCTCACGCAATGGAAGCCAATCAAGACCACCCTTACGACCAAACCAGTGGCCTCGTAATACCCTCCGGTTCTCTCCATTCCAGTATACAGGAAAACAATGTCTCCTGATCAAATCTACCTGCATTAATAATAAAGTTTAGAATTTTATGCTTCTTTCCCATACAGTGAAGTATAGTTATAAAGAAAGGACGTGTTTACTGAAAAATTATGAGAATCACAATTCAACAGTGTCTGATTTGGAAGTCTATGCAAAAAGTTTCCACGAGTACTAAACCGAAGCAACTAGAGATAAAAGTTTACATTTCTTTACACTAAATATTGAATCCAGACAGCAGAATGAAGCATGAAGAACATTCACCGTCTCAAATTTATTTATCATAGAGATATTTACCCACGAACACTAAAATGAAGGAAATGAAAAATGCAGCAACCTCAAATGGCACAGATATATGTATATAGTCATTCATTGATAGAGGACTGCAGATAATAAGGATACCTCATATAACCCTCCCTTTACAGGGACGCCAACTCTTTCTTCATCGGTTGCATATAGCTGTGCACATATAGGACTCTCTAACAACATTTCTTTTGTCTGTTTGGAAGTAACACTACTCCCCCTAGGGCCTTCACAACACTCTGCACACTCTTTCCACCAACCAGAAAGCAACTCATCCTCTCTCTGCAAATGCCGCAAATGTCACTCAGCAAAATGTATAATTATTCATCACATACAGATTTTTTTTCCTTCTATTTTAGAATTAAGATGACCTGCACAGCGTATTCATAAAAACAAAGGCAGAGAAGGCAATGACATGACCTGCAAGAAAAATGCCTCTATTGCAAGAGAATCCCTCATACCAAATCGAAAATAATCACCTTTTCCAACGATCTCAGTTTGAGGGACTGATGCAGCTAACTCTGGAAAAAAGAATAAAAAAAAAAAATTAAAATACAACAGGAATCACCAATCATCATGGAGTAACATATCACATACATAAAGTGGACGCCATCAAGGAGACAATTAATAGATACCTCCCTTGGCATAACAAGCATAGTAAGAACGTTATTGTTCACAATTTCCAAATGAGGCTATGCGTTCATTTACTATTGAGAAGATGCTATCATGATCCAGAATCTCTTTAAAGAAGTGAATTAATTAGATATACAGATGGATTGGGAGTCAAGTTGGAGACTATAATCCATATGTATCATTGCCTAATTATTATGTTTAGTAGCCACTCTAACGAAAAGCTGTGGACGTAGTTCTGCAATCAATTCCTAGAAAAGCTGTTTCAATCAGAATGACAAGATTTGGCTGCCATAAATACGAAATACTGTACAAGGTCCAGTAACTTCATTTTCTTACAATTCACAGTAACTGAATCTGCACTACTTTTGATCCTTCTCTTCTACGGTAAAAGGATGAACACAAAACATATCCTACAACAAATTTAACTCAGAAATATCTGCCAGTGATTTTTGTTAAATTTATAATAACTAAATCCCTAGAGTAACCCATGAATCCAACCCCCATAAAGCAACTATTCAAGTATCTTTTCGCCTTCAAACCTTTTAGAGTTCATCAGAGCATTGACATAATAGTCGAAAAAATCATAAACACATGGCATATCATTTATAATAGTCTCACAAGTTGATACTTGAGCCATTCCATTACATCTGAATGAGGAAAAATTGATAGCAGGATCACTTTGCTTATGTTTAACTGAGCACTTTCAAATCAAACCTCACAATATCTTCTCCCCGTATACATACAGAAAACGAAACTCTAACGCTTAACAGCTCTAGGATTCTATGGTGCATTGAGAGCATGCAATATAAAAGACTCAGGAGTTCCTATTCTTCATTATTTAAATCATTCCCTCTCTGCATATCAGCATTCAAGTTACATCACTAGCAACCCATACAGCAATATGAACTCATAATTTGTTTAAATCATTTCTTCATAAATCATAATCCTACAATTCATATTACAAGCTTACAAGCAAGTACAGTTGATAGTAATGCAACAGAATGAGACGACATTACGAATGGTATTGAACAGTTTCGAAACAGACCATTTACTGCCAAAGGAACCTTGCAAAAGTACCACCGAACATCACCACCATCGGAGGGACTCTTAGTATGGGCAAGGTATTTCTGCCTCTCTTCACAGTGATTAATCTCATCAGACAATCGCATAATATTCAACGGTGTATTCCTTAACATCTCCGGCGAGGTCGCCTCACCATCGCCGCCAGCTTCGCCATTCGATTCCATTGTTACTTCTTCCACACCTCAACACATTAATACTAATTGGCAAAATGGGCTCTCTCTTCTTCGCATGTGATCGCAAAAATAGAATCAGGGCTTTGCTTCAAATCTCCAATTAGCCTTCTCAAACACGTTTCTTTCCCAACTCAATTCTCAATTACCAAAAGAACAGTTATTCCAAAACTCCCAAATCTGAACTCACCAGATGCAGAAACTAATTGAAAATGATAGAAAATTATCAAATGGGCACTTGGTCTTCGATAAAAGATTCAATCTTACAATCGGAATTCCACAAATTAGTTATCTTCGCAACAGGTAAAATTTCTAGTCATCAATAATGGAATTCGCATATAGAAAAAAAAAATGTACTTGAATGTTTTGTTTCAAAGAAAGATGTAGAGAACTGGAGATTCCCCAACTTTGATTTGTTTTTTAGGATGGGATTGTGGAGTTGGTTGCCTACGTTTTGAGTTCCGAAAATTAATGGAGGATCACAGCTCACAGGTAGAGACATGTTTGGTAGAAATGTCGATTTAAGAAATTAAAAAGAATATTACCAATAAATGAAATTATAAAGACGTAAGAATAAATTTATGATGTCATACGAATTTAAATATGGGTGGGGTATAAACACTTTCATATTTTAATACATCATATTTATTATAGACATCTTCTTAATATTTTTAAATTTATATATTAAAAAAATTGAATGTTGTATCATTAGACAAGTCGAATGTTGCAATTATGCTAATCCATAATTAGAGATCTTATTTCTTGTTGGTTTATAGTGCACCAAATAATGTCAATTAAAATGAGAAAACAGAAATAAAACTGTTACAGAATACAAATCTTGTCGAGGATGTTATAACTTAACACAACAGATTCTGAAAACAGGATGTTGCCGACGATGTTGCAACACTATAGACAACATTGCATCAACAGAAACTTCGAGCGACTTCGAACTTCAAATTCCAGAATGGTCTTCAAGCTTTGACTTCTTGCTGGACCCCAGAAACAGCAGCCCCTTAAAGGTTCGAATTCCTACAAAGAATAACCTTCGAAAAAGCATCGTTAAGGTATGTGGAAAGTCGAGTCAAGGTGAGACATTTTCCCTAAAAAACGATCACGTCCCGGCTAGTGCTCATAGTACGACGTGACGTTCCCAAAGGTAAAACGACTTACGTCTTCTAGTTAGTAGCACCACAAAACTAGAAGCACCAATGAACTAAAATGGTGGTAGGACTAGATCGCACTTTATATGCTCAAAGATGCAAGTTTGATTTTCCAAAGATGCTATGAGATTTATGATATTTGCAAAGATAATTTCGTGTTTTTATTTATATGCAAAGCTATGAAAAACATGTTCTATTTATAGACACTCCCACATAGTGAATGGACTCATCACATTAAAGTGCACTTAAGGCATTTAAGCTGACTAACAAAGTGGAGCTCTCCACTACCTTACACCATCAGTTACCATCAATTACTGAGGATTTTAAAGGTCATTAGCCACAAGGGCTTCGAAATGGGTCTTCCCAAATGGGCTACCCAATGGGCTTTATGTTTTTGGGCTTCGCAGACGAGCGTTGGCCATAATGTTGCCACATAGGACACAACATCTGGCCACCAGATAGGTTTCGGCCACCAACTTTGTGCATTAATTTCCACTCACCGAAAATCGATTTTGAGAGCAGAAATGCACTTTGATCATTTACTCAAGACGTAGAACGACCTTTTGCCCTTTACTTTCATATTTGTCCAACTTTGACGCCTCAAAATAATGGTCAAACACATGTGGTCAAGACTTCTTACCAAAGTCAACGATTGACCCACATTTTATAATTGGATCGAAACCAATTTTCCAACAATCCCCCACATGAATGGAAATTAGTGCCTACAACATGCAGACTCACAATCTAATCCAATTGAGACACAATTGCATAAGGAAATGCAGTTTGTGGCTTTGAACCCTCCATAGTCGAATACCATCGAGTATACCGGCGACTTAGTGGACGCGATGCCTTGAACTATTCCACCTTGGTGTATACCGAGACAACAGTATCGACACAATGATGTCTTACCATCTTTTGTTCTCACGTTTTTGTCCATTTTGACCGTGGACATTCATTTGGATTCATAAATGTTACTTCGAAGCGGTCATTCGGCCTTAGGTTTTCCAGAACTTAGGTTTTCCAGAACTTAGGTTTTCCAGAGGCTGGCTTCTTGTCTTTGTCATTCGGCCTCTTTCGCTTATTTGAGGAACCATGTTCCAACAAATTTGTCTTAGCCTCCAAAGAGACTTGCATGGACTTACCATCCGTCTTACAATTGTCTTCCTCGATCCGGAGTTTCACAATCAAGTCTTCAAGACTCATTTCATTTCGCTTATGCTTGAGATAACTTTTGAACTCCCTCCAACAATGAGGTAACTTCTCAATCATTACAGCTACTTGGAATGCCTCCGGCAAGACCATACCCTCAGAAAGGATATCATGTAGAATCAACTGGAATTCTTGGACTTGTTCCATAACAGACTTCGCATCAACCATTTTGAAGTCAAGAAATTTAGCCACAACGAGCTTTTTAGTTCCAACATCCTCAGTTTTGTACTTTTTCTCCAAAGAGTCCCACAACTCCTTAGATGTTTTCACAGTACAATACATGTTATACAACGCATCACTAAGTCCTCCAAAGACATAGTTACGGCACAAGAAATCACCTTGTCCCCATTGATCAAGCGCAACACGTCTTTCCACATTCGTGTCATCAGGAGCGACCATGGGTTGTTCCTCAGTAAGGAACCTCGCTAAGTTTAGTGTCGTAAGGTAAAACAACATCTTTTGCTGCCATCTTTTGAAATCCACGCCCATAAACTTTTCAGGTTTTTCGCCTTGGGCAGGAGCTACGAAAGCTCTTATATTCGAAGATGTAGAACCATTCGACATTGCTTAGTACAAGAGACTACTATTCGTTTTTGAAATTGTTTGGTGCACTATAAACCAACATTTCTTCCCATTAGTTGCACGTCCTTGTCCTCATTAATCGAACATTATTATGTTCGACATACACTTGTCAGACATATATATTGAGTTCGATGATTATTTAGTAAATGTTGTTAAAACAGTTTGATCAATCACAGTAGAATAATTTATGAAATCATATTCTTTACTCATTTTTTCACGATAGAAAAGTACAAGTCCAATATAAACGTGTAGATGTGGAGCAAAACTTCCCCCTCTTTAAGATCTTCGTGGTTCATCATCATTTGATTTCTTTTATTATTTAAAATTAATTTTAGATGATTGATTTAATCAGGTTTAGTAACATTATGATAAAAACTTAAAACACTTGTATATTTGTATCATCTATATATATATATATATATATATATATATATATATAATAACAATTACCCCTCAAAATAGAAATATTAAAATTTTCCCGCCCATTTCCCCTTACTAATATTAGAAATATTATTAAGTATTGTTTTTTTTTTTTGTGTGTGTATATATATGGTATATAATACTCTTTTATAATGGATAAAATCTTCAAATAAAAAATTTAACAAATTTTTCATTTTATAAACTTAGTAAGATTTATATTGATTTTTTTTTTCTACAAGAAAACTAATTTTAACACATCTAATGTGTTATAAATTTATACTCATTTTGATTTGAACATATGATATTTTATTAGTCAATTCATTATATTGTTTCATAAAACTGCCAAATTTCAATCCTACGTAATTATTATTAATCTCATTTCTTAATATTAGAAAAATCATTTTATTTATATTGTCTCATTTATCTTGATTTTTTTTCTAACAAAAAATAACTTTACATATCTTATGTGTTATAAATTTAGTACCGTGAATATTGATTTTTTTTAACATATGATATTTTATTAGTCAATTCATTATATTTTTTCGTGAAATTGCACAATTTGATCTTACATAATTAATATTAATCTCAAATTATGTAAGTTTTTGCCTTTATGTATATTAATAACCTCTTAAAAATATATCATTAAAAAAATTATATATATATATATATATATATAAATCAATTTTGTATGGATCAATTTGAGCAGAAAAAAAAATTAACATATTTAATATGTTAAATATTTGGTAATTTCAATTTCGTAAAATTAATTAATTCACGATGAAACATTTTTTTGTATATTTATATTTACAAAAGTAATGAAATTGCATTGTTTTGATAATGAGAAAATAAAAAAGGAAGGAAGTTATGGTTCAAGCTAAATATTCTCTCTCTTTTGTTTCTTAAATTAAATTACGTTGGAATATGGAAAGTGTTCCATGAAAACTATTGATTTGAATTTATATTAAGAAAAATTCTTCAAATTCGATTTTGTTACTATAAGTCAAGAGATTTCTTACCTTGATGAATCGAAGATTTAAGTACAACTTAGCAATCAAAATCCAAATATTTTATTTCCTTAACAAATGAGAGTTAAAGACAATAATAATAATAATAATAATAATAATAATAATAATAATAATAATAATAATAATAATAATAATAATAATAATAATTACCCTTAAAAATGGAAATGCCAAAAGTTTTCCCCCTCATTTTCACTTTCTAATAATAGAAAATTCATTAAATCTTATATTTTTATTTTTTTGTAATATCAATTGAATTTATTAAGAATTTCCAAAAATATTGATTTTGAATAGTGAATATATATGGTATAAAAACAAATCACTATATATATGGATGGAAAATATGATATAGTGTTTGATCCTTTTGATCTCAAACACAATCCGGCATTGAAGTAGATTTGGAGCAATAACGTGATAAGTTTTTTAGTTACATATAACTAATATACTATTAATTATGATTTGTTTAAATATGGACTTAAAATCAATTTAGAGAAAATGGATACAACATTTGATATATATTTTATAATTTCATTCAAGTATCTATGTTTATATATATACAATTGCCTTATATAAGTCTTCAACACATGCATGATCCAAAAAAAAAAAATCATTCTAATTGATTAATTATTAATGATGAATTAATTGCGTGTAACATAAATATAATTTTATCCTTATATTTGGAAAAAAATGGATCCGTATAATTCAATTCCAAATTTAGTATTCTCATTTGTTCCATCTATAAATACTTTGTAGAATTGTTTCTACACAATCACACATCGATATCCTACGTTTGTCAATAATTTTTTTTATTTTTAGTATATCATTCTGTTTATTTTTTAATCGTATGCTAACTCATTTATTCATTCATTGTTGTTAACCGAACAATTTTGTGATGGTGTTGTTGATGTTCATGACAAGAGTTTACTTATCTTTATCTTATAATAAATGTTTCGTAGTTGTTTTAATATATTATAACTTAATTAATTTCTTATTTTAGTTTGGAAGGTATCAAATGTTTTGTAGTATTGCTATTTTATTGAGAGTTGTAGAATTGTCATAAAAAGTTGTCTATTGAAGCGTGAAGGTGAAATGCATTTTATTTCAAATGCGGTGAACAATTCCATGATGGTACATATAACTATATAACTATGAGAGATTTTTTACATTAAGTTTTTTTAAACTAGATATAATTATATACTATTTTCAGAGATCTTTTATTTGTTTTGTTTAATAATTGTTTTCGCATGATAAATACCTTATTTTAATTTTTGTAAATGGTTCAAGGTGGATTCACATTCAATAATTCAAATGCAATTCCAAGATTTTTTTTATTGCAGCCAAAACTAAAACTTTTCTTTCATTTCACAAAATGATCCTTAATCGAATGGAAATAGAAAGTCGATTTGAGACTTTTGTTTGATTTGATATGTGTAGTGTTTTAGTGTATGTTTAATGTATTTTGGTTAACAAAAATTAGACATCGATCAAATTCGATTTTGACCTGAAAAGTGACCGGAAAATGACCATAGGTTGCAATTTAAAAAATTGTGGATCCAATCTGAAAAATAAAAAAGTTTAGTTTGTAAAACAAAACAAAAAAAGTATCATAATTTAACTAGGTTTTTTATATTAACCAAAAAATATTCTACAAAAATCATTACATCAAAATGATTTTGTATCATTTTTATAAATCTCTATTCAAATGGAATCTATGTAAATGAAGTATCATGTCATTCAATAGTTCATGAATCTTTATTCGAAAAAAGGGGAAAGACAAGTCTCATCAAAAAACAGTTTAAGATCAAAATCATTTTACGCTCTTCGAAGTTGAAATCATCCATTTGGTTAAAATAAAATTAGGCATTGATCAAATTCGATTTTGACGGGAAAAATAATCATAAAATAATCATATATTGCAATTTAAAAATTTGTGGGTGCAACCTGAAAAATAAAAAAGTTTTGCAAAAATTTATTTGTCCCCGGGACACGGATCTTAGATCTGTGTCCCCAACCCGCCCCGACGCCCACGCCCCCTTGTTGCACGCCCACGCCGCGCGCATCTGATAGGTATCTCACATTTACTCTAAAGATATCCAACATATACTCTTCAGGTATCACATACTTTTAGTTTATATTTGGAATACCTATAAGACAAATGTATAATACCTCACAAACCGCGTGCCCATGCGCCCACGCCACGCGCACCTTCAATGTATACATGTAGAGTCATCAAAATGGGAGGGTTGGACCAAGCATTTAGGAGCCCGCGGGCCAAGTGGGTTGGCCCGTCTTAAATATATATATATATATATATATATATATATATATATATTACACATGTATGAAATATGTATAATAATGACACAAATTACCGTCTAATGCAAAGTAATGATGTTTAATATATTAAATTTGGTCACTTATTTATATTAATGAAATCATTTCAAAAAAAAAAAATTGCTTTTTATAATTTTTTTTTGTATTTTACATTCCTCGGGACACAGGAGAGTCACCCAAAAAGTATAGGTTGTAAAATGAAAAAAAAAAAAACATAATCTAACCAGATTTTTTTATATTAACCAAAAAGTCTTCTACAAAGATCATTGCATCAAAATGATTTTGTATCACTTTTATAAATCTCTATTCAAATGGAATATATGTAAATGAAGTATCGTGTCATTCAATCGTTCATGAATCTTTACCCAAAAAAATAAAATAAAAACAAGTCTCATCAAAAAACATTTTAAGATTAAAATCATTTTACACTATTTGAAGTTGAAATCATCATTTATCTAAATTATCCTTCGTAAATAATTTATCCGTGCTTCGCACGGGATCCATACTAGTTACAATATTATACAACGATGGGGCGTTCGACTAGTCTATAAAATCAGTACACAATAACATAATAGATAAATTAGGACATGTATAGAATAAATAAATAAATTTAAGATTTGTTAAATGAAGTGTTAATAGCTCCACCCAAAATGATTTCAAATTTTTTCTGTTTATTTATTTTGTTTACACATTAACACTTTGTGTATTTCTTTTTTTTTTTTTTTTATATATATAAATTTTTCCTGAAAAGCATAAATTTAAATAAATAAATAAAAGCAAGCACTAGAATTTTCTCATTTTGGGGACTAAAAGCGATAGTGAGCACATAATTTGGGGGAAGAAAGTAATTTTAAACAATTTTGGGAGTACATCTCAACTATTGAACCAAGACCTGCACAGAGGCCCTCCACAAGGCGCCTTCCCATCGGTACGCTCATTTTCGTGTTGTTTATGGTAGATTCTAATGATATCTGCATATGCCTTTTTTTTTTTTTTAATTATTTTGTTGGGTTTTAACTGTGGAGGGGAAACCAACATAAATGGCGGGGGAATTAGTTCACTACTGTTGATTCCGGCGAGTTTCTCAATCTGTATTGTTGAATCTTGTCGTTAATTGTATTTGCACGATTGTGTTTTTGACAAAAGCTACTGAGTTTCAGGGATGAGTTCATGTGTTATAGCTGGAGAGATTCTTTACTGTGATATTTAGCCGTGATAGCAACAATCAGTTTATTGGTTATAAGTATTGTTGAATTGAATTTGTTGAACATACTTAGTTTATCATATTAGTTAGTGATACCAACATGGGTTGTTTCCAGTGGATATATTGGTGATGGACAAACTAATTAAACTGTCCTTCCTTAGTCTGATGTTCTATTAACTGAGAGCTGTATGTCATTGTTGTTATTTATCTTATCCCGGCACAGATGAAAGAAGTTGAATACCTTGGAGAATTTATCTAAATTGGGCAGTTAGAGAATGAGAATGAGAATGAGAATGAGTTGTTCATTACTTGTAGTGGTGATAGTCAATAGAAGCATGTTATTTTTGGGATTTTTGTTTGCTAAGGAAATGGGTTTGAGATTGCTGTTATCCTTTACACTAGAATGAGTTAAAATGAGAAGGGAAATTGGAACCTCTTCTGTTTTCCTGAGTGTGAGAAGATAAGTGGCTGGTTGAGTTTTATTATTTTATGGGATTATGGGACAGGTGGACTCATTGCTTGGATTTACTTATTGTAATTTGGGGGATCCGGTAACAGTGTATGAAATGAATAAGTATACTCAAAATCATTTTATAGCTTTCCAATCCTATCATCTACCTCGTAAAGGGAACAGATGGAGAGAGCATGAACTTGTGTGCATCTGTTAAGAACAATACCTGGATTGGCATTTGTATTGAAAGTATTTACTTTTCAGTGCAAATCATGTATATCTTTATGCTCTTTCTTCCGATTTTCTGCCCTCATTCAGAACCGATAGTGAATCATGCATGATACTCAACTACTTCCATGCAGATTAACTTATACTGGGTGCAATTCAGATGGCTCATTCTATTCTGAGATCATTTTTTAGAATCCCAAGTTGTAGCATCTGTAGTTCGACTAAGCCTCTGTTAGCTTACTCTTGGCGGTATCACTACAGAAATGATCGAAGATATGAAAGTCTTTGCTTTGGTCAGAAAACATATAATAGAGGGTTTTCAAATGGTGTTAATATGGCATTCTCCATGAATTACAATTCAACTAGTGTTGCTCGTGATACTAATTCAACTAGTGTTACTAGTACTCGTGATACAGCTGATGGTAGGGAGTACCTATCAATGACAGATGATAAGCTAATGGGTCAGTGTGAGATGGGTACTTTTAAGGTATCTGGCCCAGGGGGACAGCACCGCAACAAGCGTGAATCCGCTGTGCGTCTTAAGCATCTTCCGACAGGCATTATAGCTCAGGTTTGTTCAGATTGTCTATTATTCTAAAATTACTTACCCTTAATTTTGTTTCACACTTGTGTTTTAGTATATATATGTTTCAATCACAGGCATCAGAGGATAGATCGCAACACAAAAATCGGGCTGCAGCCCTTTCTCGGTTGCGTGCTCTGTTAGCTCTTAAAGGTGTGTATTGAACACGGCTGATTGATTTACACTCAATTATCTTTGAGTGCGTTTAAATTTCTTCAATATTTGGAAGGACAATTTCCACTTGGTGTGGTTTTATTCCTAGCTGAAGAATACAACAACTTTGCTTTTCTTCTACTCAGTCAGAAACACTGTTGATCTTGATACATACGTACCTCCTCCTGAACTTGTTCAAATTCTTCCTGCAAAGGCGACTATCAGAGGATCAGACAAAGGTTCTCAGATTGGACCAAATAATCCTAAATTTGCTATGGTGTGCCTTCTCATCATGTATGGCTCTCATTTACTTTATCTAATACAAAACATGAAATTAGTCCTACCATCTGGTTTTTTCAGGGAATGCAAGCTTTGCTGGACCTGATATTTGCAGTTGGCGGTTCTGTTTCAGATGCTGCAAAGAAATTAGGGTACATGATATGATGTTCTGAATTATGATTTGTCGTCCCTTGTGTCATCAACAATTTGTGGGATCGTATATATGTCTTCTGATTGATGATTGACAGGTTGAGCACTGGAGCTTTATCACGGTTGATATTATCTGATGACTCCCTTAGACTGGCAGTGAATGAGTTCAGAGTTGGAAAGGTAATTTTATATTCAAACATATACATTTTTGCAACATAGGTTCAGCTCCAAGGCATCAGTTTATTTAGGGCTTTATATATCATCCCTCCCTAGCAATGCATGGTAGGTGATGCAGCTTTGTTATCTGAAAATTCTGTTAGACGACTCTCTCTCTTTAGTGTTGATTAGTTTACTTGAGGATTTATTGTCTGCCTATTACTTGATTATATGCTATTTTGGGTGAATCTTAAATGCTAAAGCATGCAATATAGTTTTTTTGTTTTTAACACCTTTAGAACGAGATATTGATATGACAGATGGACTGAAAAGCAACTTGAAAGTCATATATATCTATTAAAATGCATAATGTCTATTAAAATGACCAAAATAAACTCAGACCACCAAAGATAAATCAGCATAGGAGAACTGCTTTTAGAAAACTGCTTTGAGATGGCAATCATGTATAAGTTTAACTCAGAGAGGGAAAATGACAATGGTAGCAGTGAGAATAATGTGGTTTGTGCTGTTGGGCCTTTCATGGGAGAAACAGACTATTACTTAGATTGTATTATCATAGAGTAACTCTTGATTCAGCACCTGGAGAGAGAGTATTTGTTAAGTGAGAATATGATGATGTCTCCTTCTAAAATGCACTAATGATCTAATTACATGTTTGCATACTTTGCAAGTGCAATTATCAGGAGTGAAAGGACTCTTTGCTAACATTATTTACAACTTTTGAATGAACTGTTCCAGGGTCTGAAGCCTCTCAAGTAGGACTTTTTTTTGGATGCAGCTAAATTTTCAGGTACTATTTCTTCTTAAATCTGATTTCCTTGTGTGTTTATGCTGCACTTCTCTTCTGCAACTCGATGTTGTAATTAAATCAAGAGACAGCATCCATTGATCATCATGTAATGTAGATAAGTGTCAAAAGGGATACCGAGAAGGTCTAATATTATGCAGTGTAGCAGGTAATCTCTTGTGCTGGGTCACTGAACGAACGCTTCAATATATGTGGCAGTTGATAAAACCAAGCAAGAAGGGTTTGTCCTTTCTGCTTCTCTCTCTCTCTCATCAAGTTTATACCATGCCTAGCTTAGACTGTTTGAGGAGGTTATGATGCTGTAGCACTTTGTTCCATAGATTTCTTAGAGCCCATTTGTTATTAAACAAATGAATGGATATGGTAAGCCTTTGGCACCATAGTTTCCTCATTTGACATTTTCAGATGCAACGGTAATGAATTTGTCTATATCTAATCCCAAAATACTTGTACATGTAAAAGATCAAATGTGCATATGGGGTACCCTAGAATTGAGATTTAATATATAAGTTAGATCTTGTTATGAAATTTATCATATCATAAAGTCCAAACAATTGCAGGCATATTGTATCGTACTGTTGGTATTATTTTTCTCACAAGAAATACGATTTGAAATCTTAAATATAATTGTGTGAATATATGCAACCCTAAGGGTAGGGTAGATCCATGCTTAATGTATCATCACCAGATTTGCACTGAAATGAAGTTGAACAATTTTCAATTTTCCTTCACCTTAATAATGAATTATAGCAAATCAGTTGATCACTAATCAAATGAAAATGAAAACAACTCATATCAATGCTAACACACAACTATAAAGAGCAGTTGTTGATTGAAACACATAAAAGGAAAAGCAGCTTGCAGAGTGCATCTTATTAGTGACATTGGAGGAGATGGAGGAGATAGATGCATAGACCATAAATATTTACAAGAACACACAAGAATCCTTCAACTGTCAACTTGTTATCGTCGTCATCACCTAGGCTAGTATCCTCCCTGTATGAAGGCGTTCAGGCGGTTCAACTCGTCCCGATGCTCACTCACCACTGCACGAACCACATCTCCAATGGACACCATCCCAATCATCCCACCCTCGTTGATCACCGGGATGTGCCTGATCCGGTTATCTACCAATCAAGAGGGCAAAATCAGAAATTTCTAGACAATCTTTTTTTTTTTAAACTTCACAGTTTCTTCGACTAGTACCTGTCATCAGTTCCATTGCCTTGAGAACTTTTGTATCCGGGGTTACAGTAATGAGCTTGTTCTGCAAGAGACTCAAATGGCAATTGATCACTAAAACGGAACGTACTGGTAATTTTTTGCAATGAAAATTGATCATAGAGCATATGAATACATACCTCTTCAGTCATGATGTCTCCAACTTTGGTTTCCTTGGATGACCTTCCCTGGACAATGATTTTCCTCAGATAATCTGAACCAATTGGAACATAGTTTCATCAAACTTACTCTATAGACACACTTTAGTACAAGGAAAAGTCAACTGCAGCCTAAGAAGTGTGTTAGATCATCAGTTTTTCCTATATTTTTTAAACTTTCTTGCAAGAATCTGATAATCTGGTCACTAATCTACTTCAATAAGTCTTATTTCTCCAAAGTACAACTTCATATTAGCTACTCTTAAGCACTACAGAAATTTCAATTCCAAATCAATTTCGACTTTTGAAACTTGAAATGGAGAGAGTACTACCTCTTTCGGTGATGATTCCAGCCATCGACTTCTGCTCCCCGGGTTTGACCACCACGAGAGCTCCAACATTGTGCTGTGTCATCTGCAGAGAAAGAAACAGATAACATAAAAATCAAACTGATATACAGTTGCAAGAGATTGCAACGATGAACACAACAGAATTTGTATACGAATATGCATACCGACTTGACAGCATCATAAACGGAGTCTTCAGTGGTGCACCAGAGCCAGGATCCATCTGCACTTTTCCCTTTGGATTCTAAGATATCAGAAATCTTGGTGCTTTCGAATCCGTGCTCTTCCATACGAGCAGCTGATACGGACTCACAGCGCGTAAACATAAGAGAGCGCATAGCTGGAGGCACTACGCGCATATGGCGCAGAACAGCGCTCTTGATCACACTACCATGTGAGAAGATTGCTTGAATTCCTCCTAGCATTTTTGGCTATAAATAAACAAGGTAACATTGAGATTCTAAAATCATCAAAGTTTGATTCATCTTTGATATATATATATATATATATATGATCACTACCACACCCTATAATCTATATTGATGAATGGCATAAAAAGCATATTTTAGTACCAAATAGGATGAAGATAGAAGTCATCAAACAGGGTAAGATCTCTAAATATATAATATATTCAAGAAAATAACAATTCCCAAAAAAATGTAAGAAAATATCCCTTGCAATGTTGTAATAAAGATACTCCTTTATTAAATCAAGAACAGGTTTATTTCTGCAAAATTTCAGAATATGAGGTATGATTCTCATTTCTCAACACCACCTTTTCACATAAAAGTGCAAATTTTATCATAGGATCCTCATCAACATCAGATCATCATTTTCTTGAATATATACATATGATTAAAAAAGAAACCCACATCAGAAATCTTGCTTTAGAGTTCAACACAGATAAATCTTCAAGAATTGACAAAACTCTGTTCCTCTCTCTCTCTCTCTCTCTCTCTCGCTCTCTCTCTCTCTCTCTTTCTCACAGACACACACTAATTAAGTTAAAGATGGAGTTGGGAATCTGAGCTTACCAGAAGTGGGATATTTCTGGAAGTGTGGTTCACTTCACCTCGGCTAGCAAAAGTAGAGAGAGAGAGTACTAGTTAGCTTACTGGACCCTTTTCTGTTAAACCTTGTCCATCCCCAAGGCCCACGTTAATTGGTTATTCCTATTTTTTACTCCTTTTACACGTAAAAATATACTTTCTTTATTACCAGAATAGTCTTACATCTCTTATTTTTTTTAGTGATACTTGTATTATACTTTGATTTCAATGAAAAGACCATGACCCCTCTCAACTCTTCCTTCATTAATTATGATCACGTAAGGCCAACATATAATATAAAACTAACAAATTCAAGGCCCACCAAGAATCCCCCTTTGATATTTTATGTTATCTATTTAATAATTCTACTAAAATGCTTATCTTCGAAAGAAAATAATTACGTTGATGGAAGCTTAAATTGGACTAACAATATTAGGATAGGCCATGTGGTTTGTCTCATTACCCAGAAATAGGCAAAATTAATAAGTTTATGTGTGAGAAAACAATGGATTTTGGTATAAAATATTCGGATGAATGATGAAAATGATCATATGTTGTCACATCATTTTTCAAAGCGACGGATTTATTATGGTAAAACAAGTAATGTTGCATCAATAATGAATCTGTAACCATGTTGTCTTTATTTTATCATATCAATTTTTTTTGTTGCATTGTGTGTTTCTTTGATAACATAAATGCTATCTATTTCAAATGATATTATTAATTAATATATAATATATTAAAAGCTATAAAATACTAAATGTTGCATAAGAAAGAATTATAAAAAATGCATTTTGAATTATGAGAGAGAGAGAGAGAGAGAGAGAGAGAGAGAGAATATAAAAAGAATAGTCAATACTAGCTCTCATGTGATAGGATAAGGTTGTATTATTGAGGTAGACATGATTTTGGGTGATGTGGACCTCAAGACACATTATTCTTGAACTTTTCATCTTGTAGTTGACTATCCAGATTTTACCATGCTACTTCCTAAAGAAGATTCTTAGTACAAAAGTGTTTTAATTGTGTGGTTATAAAATTTAATTTATTATCTCAAAGAGATTGTTACAATCCAAGATAAAGTATGCCAACTTTGTCCTCGAGGTCTCCCCAAAAGTTTAATCCAACAACTTCACAAATTAAAGAATCATATTTCACATCCTTTTGATACATAGAAAGGAGTATCTTCAAGAATATGCAACTTGGCAACTAGTAGTGATCCTTGGTATCTAAAACCAATATGATATTTCTCCCTACTTCAACTCTTTGGTTGATTTGGAATAACAAGTCCAAGTCTAGTAACAAGAGCATCAAAGCATATCTTTTTTTTCCCTCATTTCCTGTTTCTTATACAAGTAGAATGAGGGCATCATAAATTTTATCCATTCAACCACACATTTAGTCAAATAAATAAACATATACTCATCCATTATAGTGATAAAATTCATAGTCTCGCAGGGAATGAATAAAGCCAACCTGCAAAATCAATTAACTACAACTGAATCTATTGCGTCGCAGCACCTCTCCACAGCCAACAAATAATGTCGTTAAGATACAAAACTGATTTAGATTGAAATGGATATAGTTTGTCTCCTACTCTCCCACAGTCAGGCCGAAACCAAATTTGTAATCTTTCTTTCGGTGATCTATCTGCAAGATTCAATTTTTTTTTTTTTTTTTCTGATGTATCAAACCATCGAAAAGGATATGTAGTGAAGTTAAATTACAGAAAACAAGTGACATTACCTCAGCAGAAAGAATAAAATTAAGACCCATACTAAATCTCTCTTCCAGCAAAGCAGACACCACCCCACTGGAATCGATCTTGCCTCTTAAACGGCACTACCAAAAAAGGCCAAAAGAGTTGATTAGACATACATAATTTTGGTTCCAACAATTGCATCACTCGTGTCCATGGGAGGATACAATAGCAGTTCAAAGAGCTACTCGGAATTTCAAATGCTTAAAAAATGCATATCCCCCAAAACCGATAAAGATGTCAACCACACAACAAAGGTTTGAAAATAATATTTGCAGAACTTCGCACACCAGAGAAACCCAGCAGAAGACAGAGTCATCCATTCAACAATATATGATGTTTTGAGTTTGGAAGTATGCAACATAATTTCAAATCGATTTTCATGTCCTGATTTTTCAACCAAAATACATGGAATCAATGCCGAAACACTTCATTTTCAAATCAAACAAAAGCCCCAAATTAATTGTTTTGAGTTCATTCAATTCAAGCTAAATGTGAGCACAAATCAAACAAAAATTTGAATGTTAGTCGGAAAAGTTATCATAAAATGGGCTTAGGTTGCGATGTGTGGACGGGGAGTATTGGAGGAAGAAAAAAAATTAGGTTGCAAAATGCAAAGGGGGTCATACTTCAGGTTTTTTTTTTTAATTTTATTTTAACCTCAAATAATTAATAATCACATGCTTAAAACATCAGCAATTGTCAGATTTTTCCATATTTACATGTACATCTGATAAAAGTATCTATCAGATTGTACCTCACTCATGCAAAATGATCATTCTCATCAAACTATCCGAGCAGTAAACTGCTGGGTATTGCATCAATAAAATATTTCAAATCTCTTTAAACAAAAATTACCTGCCGAAGAATATAATCATAACCGAAGCTGGCTGTTACATCCCTAGACATAAAGTTGTACATGAAATCGGAAGCTAGAGAAACCTAAATGCAAGGCAAGAAAAAAAATCAAAACAAGAAAATTATTGGACATAGTAAATTCCAACACAGCATGAATTAGACACTAGGATCACCTTTTCAGACACTTTCTGAACATAGCTTAAAGCAACCATTCCAGTGCTAGCAACTTGTGCAGTTGCGACCTGACTTAGAAAAAGTAGACATCAATTGCATATTTTCTTCTAAAATAAGACATATATGGTCCAACAAAGAGAAAACAAGACTTGCTTTCTAACTGTTTACCAGCCAAATTACACAACTTGAGCAAATATATCACTAATTTCTTAAGATACACAAGGCATATAATATATCAGGCTTTTGCAGATAATTGTCTTTGTTGTTCTCAAAAAACCAAATTATATCATTCTCAGAATCAGATTCTTTAAGGTTGTGCTTGGATAGAGAGATTTGAGGAGGGATTTAAAATCCACTGTAGCAAATCCACAGGTGGTGTTTGGATAGATGTGGCACTTTCATTTTGAACTAATTTTTGAGTAGTTTTGGTGGATTTCAAATTCCCTCTAACTTGAGAGGATTTGAAATTCATTCATTTTAAATCCTAAATTCCAAATCACTCTATCCAAACGCAATCTAAGATTATTAAGTTCCACAGGTAGAGCTAAGTCTAGAAACCAAATATAAAATGGCATTGTTGACAATTTAAAAAAAAAAAAAAAAGATCAGTTTTCCATATGAATTGCATAAAATCTCGCCACTGGATAATTAGAAATGCAGCTACAGTGAATTCCCTATAAAGAAACAAAAGAGTGATGAAAATTGCTCGATTAAGCAAAGGCGGGATCTCAATCTAATGGCACAGCCATGCGAGGCCCACTGCCCTGCTTGTATATAAGTCTTTTTATGTATCCTGATTATATATTTTTTCTCAGTTGATGGAACCTTACTTTACTAGTAAAAAATTCTTGTGACTTAATTCCTTGTGAGAACATAAATGAAACACATCAGGCGCTGACTTTAAAAATGTGCAACTAAAATGAAACTAACTTTTACACAAACCATTAGATCAAAAAAAAAAAAAAGATACAGTTTGCCATTAAAAGAATATGGAACTCAGAGGAAGCAAATGAACAAAAAGTACAGTAAAATGTACCATCTTGTCAGTGTTGTAACGTGTAGCATAGCCAATTCCAGACTTCCGATGTTGACCAGCCCAGAATACTTCACCACCTAAAGATAAGTTAGGAGTGACACTCTGCAAGAATACATAAAAACAATCAATAAGTATAATTGCAGTCTATTCAATTAATCACAAGAAAATCATAGAGAGCTGGGAGAACATGTATCTTAATACATCCATACGTGGTTTTCAAAGTCACATAGTCATTTGGTCAAACACAAAGTCCACAAATTTATTGAGCTTTGAAGGATTAACTATCTTGATGCTGAACTGCTACTAGAATTTGATATTTAAATAATTTGTAAAAACTTACAAATTCAAAATGGCACTGCACAGCCTATTTTCTTGTTCAGGGTCAAACTAAACATACTTTCTGTGAAGAAGATTGAACTGACTAGAAGGAACTCCAGAATCAGCTACAATACACACACACACACACAACAAACTATTAATATTTCTTATTGGTCCTTTCAATGATATCAATGGGACAACTGAAAGTGGTTCTACTCAATCCTTACGCAATAAAAGTACTCACTCTTTCTTTCATTCCATTAATTAAAAGCAGAGTTCCATTTAAGGTAGTTTCATGATGCAGGCTTTGCAGGATGATAACAAAACTTATTAACAGCCATAGAAACTTGTAATCTTTCACATAATAACTCTGTTGATCCCACACATTAGACTTTTCTCCTATATTAGTTACAAGTGCTGACAATAAATTCTGAACTGCTAGCAAATTCTAAAAATAGAACCTAAGCATTTCACAATAATTACATGAGCAATAATGCATGCCTGTGTAATCCACCAAATAGAGATACAAGAGAAGGGGAAAGCATGACGGAATATGATATCATTTGGTCTCCTTGAACAATGCATCAAATGCATGGCACATTGATGTCATCAAACCTCAAATTGTTTCTTATAAATGTCCAAAAAGCAGGCAGACACTTCCAGTTTCAAGTCAATTAAAAGTAAATGTATTACAAATCAGAGTCAGATTATTCACCTGGATGTAACTTGCACCAAGCAAAGCTCCATTCCCTAGTTGAAATTGAGTCCTATAGTCCGACCCCTGGGATGTGGTTTTAAGAGAGCGCACTGTTAGCTTCACACACTCAAGTCTTACGCTACATCAATTATATGTTTCATCAGTGACTCGCATTCATTCAGGCCAGCTTACAGATCCATGTACGGGCAGATTAGACAGCAACAAGTTAAAGAACTTATATTATACACATACAAAGGCTCCTTGAGTACGCTCTTAAAACAACCTCATACCTGATGGCAAAAAATATATTGCTTACCTTATAGTCAAAATTGAACATTCCATGCGACATATGTGGCTCATTGGTAAGCTACAGAAAAAAGGAATATATGTTATCAAACTTAATGCGTATCATTGAGAAACATAACACCGCCCTTGGAGAACTATTTATTGCCTTTAAAACAATAGTGAAAAGTTTACAAGAATGCCTACTTGAGCATTGGCCTTCAAAGTAAGATTTTCAGTCAAATCGCATTTCAGTCTTGCACTTAATCTCCCATCTGTCATCACCCTCCCAAAAAGCATCAACTGCCAAGGAAAAATTTATGCTCCTTGGTCAACCTGAATAATCTTTCTATTGTAAAAAAAAAATAGCATTATCGCAAACAGTGACAAACCTTTGGGTCTATAAAGTTAGCACCAAACTCATAATTAGCAGTGGGAATTTTAATTATCTCAGAAGACTGGGAAGGAATTTCTGTAGGTCCCATCATCACACTAGCAGAAATTAAACAGAAAGATTAGCATTTAAAACAAAATGCTCAGGCAGAGAAAACATCCACACTGGAAATATAATATAAAAGGTACCAATACTAAATGGTAAACGAGCAATGAATCCACCTATGGCTGAGTGAAAATTTCTGATTGAGTCCTTTTGTGAAATCAAAGCGCATTCCTTCAAAAATCTCTGGCTTCAAGGACACTGGCAGTAATAACAATTTTAATTAGTTCTTTATTACATACCTTCGCTACACAACAAAACCTTTTTTGAGCAATAGATAACTGATAAATTGATCCTCAGCTGACCGGCCAATTAATTTTCCAGTATATTCCCTAATTAAAGTAAACCTATTCAACGGTATCATTCAAAATATTTTCAAGATGATTTCAAGATCATTATCCTTTTGTTAGATGATTACATGCAAAACATAAAAATCTAAAAACAATCAGAAAAACTAACAAATGAATAGATACCCATTTTGATAGTCAGTAAGTGATAATGACCATCGTCTGAGCAAAACTCAGTAAAACATGCCAACGAAGCCACTTGCATCAGTAATGAAACTCAACTATAAGTTCTCCACTGTTGCAATTTCAATCGAAACTTCACATAGAATGGCATGGTACATTTCTCCATATAACATTAACCAACAAGGTATCATAACTTCATAAGGTAAAGCAATTAGTAAGGGACGCAATAATATCAGCTTGAAGTAACTAATACAAAGCGAAACCAAATCTAATTTTGAGGTTGGCATTATTTGCTATTGGCGCTTTTTGAAACAACCACGATAGAACAACTAAGTTCTCACTACATAAACTGCATAGCTAGGGTTTACAATAATACATAAAAAGCAGAAAAAAAAAAAACTAAAACGACTCAACAATCAACAACATAACTAAAATCCAGTCACATTGAGATCAAAACAAATGGATAAACACAACGTACACATCAAGCTGCAGATTCAGTCACATTAAACAGTTTTAAAATAAAAGTGAAAAGCACTGACTGAGTGCCTCTCGGTGAATTTCCTCGTACGGAATGGGGCAGGGCAAATTCATGTAGTCAACACTCTTCGGTTCGGCGGCGGAATTCGAATCGGCGGCCGGCGGAGTTGTTGCGGCGGCAGGGGAAGAAGGGATGAGTGTTGCCATTTTTGGAGTGCTCTGATCAGGATCAGAACAACACTGAATCCTCGGTAATTAAATGGAGTAGAAGAAAGTTGTAGTTGTTTTAGAAAAAAAAATATGAAGATTTGTGTTGATTCTTCTTCTTCTTCTTCTTCACTAAGAAAGCGGCTGATTTAGAATTTAGAAAGGTAGGAAGTGCGTAAATGAGTGAAGAGCTCTCTGTAAAACCCTTAAACCCCGTGGCTATTGGATTTGACCCGGCCTGTTTTCGTGAGAAATAAATTGGAAATAAAAAATCAAAATATTAAATGTGAAGATTATTCACAACTTCACATCAAAAGTTTTACTAGAAGAAATCACATTTACTTTATACATCACATGATATTTTTTAATTCACAAAAATTCGTATGAGACGGTGTCACGGATAATTTTCGTGAGACAGATTTTTTTTATCTATATACTAAATCCATTTTCATCAAATTAAATATAAATTGTGAATGGTGGACCCGTTTCACATAATATGATTCATGAGACGGTCTCACATAAGACTCACTTTTTTTAAATACTTATTTTCTCTAAATACCTCACACAAACTTTATATTTAGGGATGACAATTTTCTTGCAAAAATCATCTTTTATTGGGTGTCGAAGTTATTGAGACGGGAATTATGCGATAAAATTGAAAATAAAATATGGACAGTGATTTCTAGTTTATAAATAACGAGGATAGTATGGGGATGAATTGCACTCAATCCCCAACCTTGAAATAGGCCATGTTTATATAAAACAGATATTCTTCGTTTCACGCTTTTTAATTGTATTAAGTTGACTTGTTGGATTGTGATGTTCTTCTGATTATATATTCCATAATTTTGTCTTAGAGACTGGATTTATGATTTAATGATATCTGATGTTGGATTATAGTTCAATTTTCATTTATGAGTTGTTTTTATGTTTGCTAGTATTTCTCTCATACATTATGCCGATTGTGATATTTGTAGTCAAATTATAAAGTTATTATATTAAAGAGTCGAAAACTTCACATTCCGATAATTAAATATTTTGTGTGGTTCTATTTATTATTATTATTATGAATAATTGTCGTAAAAATCATGAATTTTTCAAAAATTGTAATTTTAATATGATTTTTGACTATTAACAAATTTAACTTGACTTTCAAGATCTGTGTATTCATAATAACAAGTAGATTTAAGGTATTCCAGAAATCCTAAAAATTTAGCGCTCACTAGACGCTACAACACGTTATGGTATGTTCGGTGCCTAGTAGCAAACATACTTCTACACGGTTCATGTTATGGTGTGTTCGGTGCTTAATAGCCAAACGCACTTCTATGTGTTTGGCTAACCAAAGCCGAATGAAGCAAGTTGAGTTTGATGAATTTTTTACATTTTTATACGACTTTCATATGATTTTTATATATTTAATTAATCTGTAAAATATTTGTCACTATTTTTACATTCTCTCAAGAAATAAAAAAAACGTAAAAGGAAAAAAAAAGATGAAAAAGATGAATGAAATGAAGAAATTGAGAGTCTAAAAGCACCCTATTGATTTCTAAGTGCACCCCATAATATTATAATTAAAAATAATTGAATGTGAAAAGACTAAAATACCCTCCATGCAAATATTATATTAAAAACAAATTCTTCCCTCCACTCTCTTCTCCATACATACGATTTGCAACTTAGAAGAAGGAAATTTTTTTGCATTCCTCATTTTGTGAGATTCAAGTAAAATGGCGTATGAAGATTCAAACCCGACAAACAATGTAAGATTTCGCTTAAATGTACATCGTTTTGAAGAAGCTTATGTTTGTTTTTATGATTTTCGAGAAAATCCCAAAAATCACGCAGAACTAACCCGTTCGGCCAGCATAGACCGAACGCTACCATGTGCATTCGGTCAGGCCAACCGAACGCTACCATGTGAGTTCAGTCAGGCCGACCGAACAGTTAAACTTCGGAGACGGTCGAATCAGCCGAACAATTGTGGACAATTTCAGTCAAGGTGACCGAACAGATTGCCACATGTTCGGTTGTCTTGGCCGAACAGTTTGATTTTCGTCCACTGAAATAAGCTTCATATATATGCAGATTGATTTCACCGATCAACAAGAACTGATGGATTCGGACGATTTAGAGGCTCCCTATATGCAGATTGATTTCACTGATGATTTTACCACTGACGAAATATTTGAGTCTCGAACTTTGATGATGAATTGGATTAATACCGTAGCACATCGACATAATATGACAGTATTAGTTGTACGGTTTGATAGTGGGAGTAGTGGTCGTCGACCTCGAGTTCTGTTGGGTTGTGAATGAGGTGGTGTATATTGTCCGCGTAACAAGGCGAAACACCTTCTAAATTCAACTGATGGTGGGAAGAGTGTTTTAAAAAAAAGCTCTAGAACTACAGCCACAAAGAAATGTGAGTGCCAATTTCTTTTAAAAGCTATTCAATTGAACGAGTTGGGACAATGGTCGTTCTCGGTTGTATCCGGTGTTCACAACCATCGAATGGGCCGGAATTTGGTGGGTCATTCATATGCAGGTCGACTAACACCGGTTGAAAGTCGATTTGTAGCAGACTTGTCTAAAAATAAGTGTAAAGCCCAGGATATTCTAAGTACTTTGAAGGACACATTTGTTCAGAATGCATCCACTCTGAAGACTATTTATAATACTCATCACAAGCATAGATTATTGGAGCATGGGGGGCGATCTCAAATGCAATATTTGTTGGAAAAAATGGAGCAGCACAAGTATTATTACCTTGTCAAGAGATGCGAGACGACAAGTAGGGTGAAAGATCTCTTTTATGCCCATCCGACTAGTGTGGACCTGTTGCGTGCCTTTCCAAAAGTGTTGCTGATGGACTGTACATACAAGACTAATCGATACAAGATGCCTCTATTGGAAGTCGTTGGCATCACATCCACGGATATCACATTTTCTGTGGCCTACATTTATTTGGAGGCCAAGCGTGAGGAGAACTATAGATGGGCACTTACGACTTTGAAAGGACTAATGGACGAATCATTCTTGCCACAGGTCATTGTCACTGATCGGGAGATTGCTCTGATGAATGCGGTTGAAGTTGTGTTCTCAAACGCAAAACATTTGTTATGTCGATGGCACATTAGTAAAAACATTTTGACTAAGTGTATGAAGGAATTTCATTCCAAGGCAAAGTGGGATTCATTTAATTACTCATTCAATACGTTGGTTCTTGCGGAAAATGAAGTGAATTTCAATGAGTTGGTTTCAAGATTGAAGGCCGATTTCGTCGACACTCCAAATGTTGTGGATTATGTCATCTCTAATTGGCTAGATCCTTATAAGGAGAGATTTTTATCATGTTGGACAAATAATATCATGCATTATGACAACACTACTTGCTGTACGTATATTTCATTTAGCTTATTCATATTTTTCTCGATCGATCCTTATAGTGCTATATTTTGATAATACGTTGTCGTGTGTTTATAAAAGGCGGAGAGTGCGCATTCAAGGTTGAAGAAACAACTTGGTTCCAGCCAGTCTAATTTTGAATTATCTTGGGAAAAGATACATGGGTTGTTGATCACATCCCATACCACTATCAAGGCTTCATTTGAGCAAAGTCAACACATAGTGCATCATAAATATAAGTCTCCTATTTTCAAGATAATTCATGGGTTGGTGTCACATGCAGCTATCCATAAGATTTTTGAGGAGATGGAGGGGGTTAACGCAGCCGGGTCTGATTCGTTGTTGTGTGGTTGTGTCTTAAGAAAGACATGTGGTCTTCCTTGTTCTCATGAGCTTGCAGAATTGATTCGTATTGGTGAAGCAATCCCTCTTGAGAGTATTGACACATTCTGGAGGAAATTGGATTGCGAACCATGTAAGACTGACGTCAGCGTTGCTGTAGATTTGGGGAGTCGGTGGACAGAGTCAGTCGATGATGTGAATGAGTTGTTTGCGTCCGCCAACGAGTCGCAAAGGTTGTTGCTACTTAAAAGAATCAGGGAGATAACGAACGTCTCGACATCCTCATTGCTTGAACCTGAGGTTCATACATGGGTTCGCGGTCACCCAAGCAAGACTAAGAACCGTGCAGATAAGTCCACCAAGCGTGAGAAAAGTTCTTTCGAATATGTCGAGTCTTTCAAGGATAGCAATTCAAGTCACTCTCAGAACATATTTGTTAGCGAAGCCTCCACTTTTGCACCAGTTTATTCGGCTAAGAAGAGGCCATCAAAACAACCGGTTCTACGTCGATCTGTACGAACAACCTCGGAAATTCCATTCTTAGAAGCCTTGCCCAATCGTTTCCGTCCTTACGTTCTTGGTATGAAGAATGTGAAGGGCGACGGACATTATGGATTTCGGTGTCTTGCTGACGCACTTGGTGTGGGTGAGGAATCGTGGCCGTAAATCCGAAATGACCTAATCGGGGAGTTGGTAAACAACCGGGATTTGTACACGAGCGTGTGGTTTAACTGTAGACACACGGTGGATGAGATGTTGACATTGTTGAGCTGTTTCAAGGATGAGGTATATGACACTCGTTTTTGGTTCACATTCCCTGAGTGTTATTACCTTGCAGCTTCGGCCTATAATATGGTCATAGTTCACATTTCACCCCAAATGAGTGTTCTATTTCTGCCTTTTAGAACACAAGTACCGATCAACCCTCGATGCATCAGTATGGCACTTGTTTGTGAAAATCACTTCATACGGGTAACATTCTTGTTTTTTTTAATTATATAGTCAAAGTTGATTTTGTTGAGCAAATCATTATGTGGTACTTACATTAATATGTTATATTTCTAATATGAAGGTGAATTTAGTCGACGATGCGCCGCTCCCGCCTATCATAAATATGTGGTTTGCGTACCGACTCCATTGCGCAGTTGGCTGGGGAGTAATTTTCCAACAACAATTAGCAAAGTATGGCGCGACCAATTCTAGTGAAAATACCTCATTCGTAGTGGACACCATTAGTTTAGATTCTGACTAACATTGTAGAAAATTCTATTTCAAATTGTAATACTGATTGTTTTAATATTGATTATTGAGTTTCAAGTAGTACTGTTGCCAAATATATGTGAAACGTGAATTTAGTCTTACAGTCTTACGTACCGAGAACAGGTCATGAATTGGTTTCCCAGAAAATTGTGCGTATTATTGCCAATTCCCCATTGTTCGACCACAACGGCCGAACAAATTTATCACTGTTCGGTCATCTCGACCGAACGCCGCAGGATGCTGTCGGTCATTATGACTGAACTCGACCATTTGTATTCGGTTTTAATGACCGAACGTCGTAGGGAGCTGTCGGTCATTATGATCGAACTCGGCCATTTTGTGTTCGGTTGTAATGACCGAACAGTGAGTATGCGATGATGAATTTACTATGAAATTCGAAGAAACCCCATATGTATAACAGGTCACAAATTTGCCAAGGATTTGTGCAACATATTTTAAAAGTGGAGGTCCAAATAATTTAGTTCATATAAGGCAAGTAAATACACGTCTTACACAACCTCTAATGTGTCAAATTGATTACAATCACTGAAATTCAAAGTACATTGTTGATCAAAGTTACAGCGTTCCTGAAAGGCCGAATACATAATGTGATGATGATTATGTCCTACGAGAACGTCCAGACCTGCTTGTTCGTCGACGCCCGACAGGTTCTGTCAAATTACTATCATGACTCGACAAAGCCTCATATGCCCTAATCATATAAGGCATCACGTAATCCAAGATTAGGCCGGGATCGTTGGCAACCCACCGTTAGACGATCGGATGAATATGCGCACATGCACTCTCAATCATATCCCACGGCTGTGCTTGAGAATGAGCAGAACTAGCGATAGTGGACGTCCTCTGGGGATTTTGGATCACCGGATGTGAAACGGTACAGAACCAGTCCATGTAGTCGGCCGAGCATTCCCATGCTGGACTGGCTAGCCTACCCCTGACCTCATCGACCAAAACGTGACTGCTCCACATCCGAAAGTATGAACTCATCACATCCCACACAAGCTTGTACTGTGAACCCGTGCTACCTCGTCGAACTGAGAGTGGCACCAAAGGATCCTCGGGAATCGTCTGAACATGTCCAAACTGTCTTAGGACGCGGTCCGGATGGTATGGTTCGACAACATCAAAAGATCAGATGCATCCGTGGTAGAATGTAACCTCATGTCGTGGGAATGCATCCCTCATACCCGCGTACGGAGTCCAAACAACCTACGAAAATTATCATGGACAAACATTATATATATGAACTTTTCTTCTATACACATATATATATATATATATATTAACGAGATGCTCGCAAAACCTAACACTTACAGAGTTCACAGCACAGGAATCTAATATCTCCCTCCAAGCTATTAAACGATCGAGGGAACTCCTAGGAGAAGCTTGTTGGGCCCACTGCAGCGCCAAAGGTTCACCCAAGTTGTAGTTGACATTATGTGTCGGCCTTATAATAGGAAAATACTCGTATATCCATGCCTGGAAAAAAAATAAAGCTCAATCAGATAAAATGTCCATAGAGGTAATGAAAAATGAAATAAAGTAATACAATTTACCTCCAACAATGTCAAGTACCCACCTATCTGCTTCACTCCAAATCGAGATGCGAGCCCTAACTGTCTATACAAGTACGCTAGTGCAGCAGCTCCCCAAGCGTACTTGTGTACTCGGGTAACATTCTCCAATAGTCGGAGGATGTTTGTACCGACTCTGGTGCCGCTCTTATCAGTGAAAATTATGCAGCCTAACACAAACCATAGGTACGCCCTTGCCGAACAAAGTCTCTTCTCTTCATCAAAGGAAGTGGCATCATCACTAAATCTCGATCGTATCCACTCCAACCTCACAAAACTGCCTCTTTGGCCCATTAATGCCTCGCGTGCATCATCAGCGTCCAATCCTAACAGCCATTGGAGCATTACTGATGGTGCTTCATCACGTTCTTCCCGCTGGATAATAGATTTTCCAGTAATCGGAAGCCCGGTAATGTAAAGAACGTCGTCCAGGGTTATTGTCATCTCACCAAACGGCATGAGAAAGATGTTGGTCTCCGGATGTCTGCGCTCAACAAAAGCACATATCAGGTTCTTGTTAGGGCTTTTATACGATATGGATCGTAAATCGGCAATTTTTGAACGGCGGAGTAGCCTAAACCACTGATCTAAATCGCCCTCCAACTTCCAAGATTCAATCTTGGTTGTGTGACATAGGCACCTAAGAATATCTCTCTCATTGCCGAACCATATCCTCGAAGCAACATGTGTCTTAAAACTAGGTAGAAGATGGTGGTCGATCGGGCCTCCGGGAAAAGGACCTGTAAGTACCTCGGACTCCTCTTCTTGTTGCTCATCTGTTTGTTGCTCCTCTTCTTCTTGCTCGTCATTATCACGAGCGACCTCTTCAATATAATCAGGATGTTCGGCCTCGGGAATTGCAGTCATGACTGGGATTTCCGGAATATCGGAAATATGTGGGATATCGGGAATGTTGGGAATTTCGATAACCACCTCTGGCTCTATTTCAAATTCCACATTCAGGTTAGGTTCTTGCATGCCCGAACCTTCGCCGCGCTTCAATTCCTTACGCTTCTGTTCTGAAGTGGTTGGTCTATTCTTCCTAATATACGTCTGACCTGGATTACAAAAAAAAAATTGAGTTTACGGAACACAAAAATTAATAAATTGGAAAAAAAAATTACACACTGTTCGGCAAACTCGACCGAACGCACGCACAACTGTTCGACCAGGCCAGCCGAACGCGTGCGAAATTGCTCGGTCGGGCGAACCGAACGCGTGAACGCGCGCACTTGCGTTCGGTCAGGGCAGGCGAACACGCGTGCCCCCGCTCGGCCGAGTCGGCCGACTGTGTTCTTACTCGTTCGGTCAGGTTGGCCGAACAAAACCAAAAATTTCGGCAAACCAGTGCCGAACATTTTGACGAATTTTCAGTTTCCAAACCTTCAATTTTTTCAGAAATTCGATCGAAAACATACTTTTTACATACAATTTCATCAAATTGAATTACTAATTCACTAACCCATAACAAACCCGATAAATAAGGTAAAGAAATTTCTACAAAAACAAAGTAATGAATTGCAAAATCAAATGAAATTATTGAAAATTAACTTACCCGATAAATTTAGCTTTCCAAATATTTGTTTGAAGTGACGTTCCATTGTTGCCGACGTTCGGAGGAATCAAGCGAACAAGATTGAAGATCGTGGAGATTTGAAAATGGTGAAGAACCGAACAGGGTATTGGTCGAACAAGAGGGTGTATTGGCCGAACGAGATGGAGATTTGGTGAAGAATTTTTCTGTTTTTTTTTATTTGATAAGGGTAGTGTAGGAAATAAATGGGATGCCCTTAGAAATGATATTAAGTGGTATTTTTTTTCTTGGGGTGCTCTTAGAAAATAAAGTGCCCTTAGAAATCAATGTGGTGCTGAGTAGAGTTTTTTAATTCATAAAGGATAAAATTAGTTGCTCTTAGAAAATGAAGTGCCCTTAGAAATCAATGTAGTGCTGAGTAGAGTTTTTTAATTCATAAAGGATAAAATTAGTATTTTATAATTTTTCATTGAAAAGTATTTAAATCGGAGATTCCTTAGTTTTCAGCATTTTCAGTCCATCAAGTAAACACTAAACACAAACATTAGTGAAAACAGTTGCAATTATTTGTTATTTGCAGCATCAGTATTCTTGCCTAGCAATCAACGTCCTGCTTCTCCGGCGCTGATTGTCAATTCTCCGTCACTTCGCCGCCGCCTTCCAAACACGAATTCAAACTGGTATTGCTACATCGCTTCTTTCCTTGTTTAATTTCGTCTCATTCGTGTGGTTGGGGCAGTACTCTGTGCCTTCACTGTCGTAAATGGGGAGTTCATAGATATAGATCTGCTTCCGCTGGATTTTCGGATTTTTCCAAGTTATTAGTTATAATTGATGAAAATCTCGAATTTAGGGATGAGTTTTTGGTTTTGATATCTTAGGGTTGAGCCTTATTGTCATTCGAAATGCTCACTCGTTTTTTTCTTTATTGATGTGATCAGGAGCTTGACCAATCAGTAATTAGCATAAGCGTAGATGGATAATCTCTCGAACTCGTTTTCATTACTTGAGGTGAATGCTGAGGATGCTAATCAGCACGTTTCAAGTGCCACTGCTGCTGCTGATAGTTGTGCAGGAAGAGGTTTGAACCTTTTTTTTTTTTTCTTCCCTGCAGTAGTTTTGTCATTTTCCTGTTTTTCATGGTGGGAGGTATATGAAAAGAAGAGCTACGCTATGTTTGCTTTATCATGTCATATTAACTAAAACACTCAACTCATGCTGCATGACCATATTGAGGTTTCGATTTTAGTTCAGTTTTGTTTGTGATAATCGCAGCTAAAGAACAACTTGGTGATGCTGTTAGTGGCAAAGCAGTAGACAAAGACTTAGAAAATGAGAACCACAATCAACAAATCTTGGATACTAACACGGGAGAAGATTACAAGATGCCACTTGTGTGGATTGACCTGGAAATGACTGGTAATATTCAGGTTACTAATTGTTATTTGTGGTTACTGTATTTTATTAATAGATTTTATGAGCTTCAAATGGTGATACACATGGAGTGCGGCTCTGTTTGCAAAATAATCAGAAATGTGGCTACATATTATTTTCTTTTCTGACCTATTTTTTCTATTATTTATTTGGCTGTCTATCTTACTTTTTTGGAATTTGGGCGGCTGCAAGATTTATATGCTGATGCAGCTTGGTTGTTAAAACCCACTTTTTAGCTTTTCATCACATTAGTTGTATAGCTGATTCAACAGCTATAATTTAATCCTTTATGATTAACATATTTGCTGTTAATTTCTTTTTGAAACAACTTAGAGTTCATATTTGGTCTAGGTTCTCCATGAAGTTGCTTGAGTCCTGAGTGTTGATAAGCAAAAAAGACTTCAAATAGATGCCCATCTTTCATTCTCTGTCCCAGGTTTGTTCTTCTATAACCTGTCTCGTCCCCATGTTCCTTCTCTAACCCTTTTTCCTCACTTCACTCTCCAGCTTTCATGTAAGTATACCATGTCTTCTCTTTCATCATAGATTGTTCACATTCCATATTGCACCTGGATCCTTTCTTCATATTAACAAGTTGTGTCCAATCCTATGTAGAAGAGAACGAGACCATAATATACTGGTAGTTTTATAACATTTCCTTCTCTACTCTACCTTACTCTTGCTCTGTGTTTGCGTTAAATTATCCTTTACTCACTACACATCCTTCTCCTCAGATACAGTAGCACGGTCAGACAGTGTCCTTTACTCACTACACATCCTTTACTCACTACACATCCTTCTAAAATAGAAGAAGCACTTATACAATATTGAGGGGGACTTTAACCTACTTTACTAGATTATTTATCATGTGCAAAGTAAAGGAGGAAAAACTATTTTACCTTACAATATCATCTGTTGCTTAGTGGTTGCTTCTGCTGGCGCCTGGCTGACAACCTTGTTTTCACTAGTTGCTAAATTAAGGTTGGACCGAAGATATTCTAGAATGTTGGTCAGGCATTTGATATACACTTTCAAATTACTAAATATATACATAATTTCACCCATAGTGTTCTGTGCTGTGCCACACTGCCTTGTGATACCTGGAAGATCTTTCTCCTGTGGATATAAATTACTAAATTGTTTTCCCGTGTAATTTTAAAATAAGGTTTTTGTAATCCTCTTGTCTTTATATGATTGTTTCTCTAATTTTTTTCTACTGTTGCTTAAATAAAAGGATGTCCAGCAATAAAGCAACAAATTTTCTTTTACTTCATGTGTTTGCCTGTTTCGTGCTCCTGTGGCTTCAGTCTTAGTGGAATAGAAAACCACATATTCAATAAATACTGCCTGACAACCTTCTCTCTCTCCATCTCTCCATTTATGTAGGTTTAAATATTGAAGTTGATAGAATTCTGGAGATTGCTTGTGTGATCACAGATGGAAATTTAACCAAGTCAGTTGAGGTAAGATAGACATTCAAACCTCCTTTTTTGAGAGTAATTGTAAATTTGTACTGTTATTATATTTGCATATTATCTTGCTTGTTTCATTGTATGTTTTCCTGAACATGGTGGTGCTACTGTTATTAATCTCTCTTCTTTGTGATTTTCTATTATTTTCTCTCCTGCATAAGTAATTAATGTTCCCATTTTATTTTTACAGGGTCCTGATTTGGTTATTCATCAAACAAAGGAGTGTCTTGATAAAATGGGAGAATGGTGTCAAGAACATCATGGAGAGAGTGGTACTTGACTTTTTTATTACCTTTTATGAGTGTTGGGGATGTTAAAAAATTGCTAAAATGATACTCCTCTGAGTCCTCTCTACCTTCATAAATTTTTAGATTAGGTGGTTATCCAATATGGTCATGTTTTCAAATCTCAATGTCATTTATGTGTAAAGCTTCAATAATACATGACTGCATGTGAAGGGGTGAATTCAACAATGAGATTGAGATATCTCACCTAAAATTTCCATTCAACTGAGGCAATCCTTTTGTTCATCTTGACCATTTTTGTAGTGAAACAGTAAAAGTTTGCAAAACAATCAGTTTGAATACATAACATATGTTGTGTGCCTACATATAACATTATTATTTGATTTTTATTGTCGTTTCCTAAAATGAAGTAAATAGCAATCGGTATTAGTTTGTATATATGAGAATGGAACTAACCTGTTCTCAGATATCAAAAGACAGCTATATGAAGTTTCACTGCTAAGAACACTAGCTCTCTTTGTACCTAGGTTTGACAGAGAAGGTCCTTGAAAGTTCAATAAGTGAACAAGAAGCTGAAAAGCAGGTAATGGTGATCGTATAAATCAATATAATGTTATTATACATAAGGCCTTGTATCTATGTCATACATAAGATATATGTAAGAAAATCATTAAGTTTCCATATTTCACTATCTCATAGGGTTTCCGTCCATAATTATCACCTGTCCACAATTTTTTTTTGTGGCTGTCTTTTCATCTCAAGTAGGTTGGGGAAAGAAATTTGAAACCATATGATCATTGTTCCCTGCATGGGTCCTTCCCAGCGTGAATGTGGGTGTTTAAGTGTTTGCATTTTGTTTGCCTTCTGGGCATTTTAAGTAAATACTAATCAAATGTAAGATTGATATTACTTCTTCAGTTTCTCCAGTAGAACAAGTGGTGGGGCTGGGGCATGTTAAAAAAGTTCACATATGCCAAATTTCTGCTATATAAACTGATGGTATTTCACAAGACATTTTCCATGACACATGGTATGACCTTAGGTTGGGTTTGAATGGAAGGATTTGAAATTCATAGTAGTAAATCCATTGGTGGTGTTTGGATTGATATGGATTTGATATACATCACTTTCATGTTGAACTAATTTTTGAGCAATATGGGTGAATTTTGAATCCACTCTAATTTGAGTGAATTTAAAATTCATTCATTTCAAATCTTGTATTTCAAATTCCTCAATCCAAACGCAACCCAAGATAAGTTTATGTGACATGAGAGAGAGAGAGGTATACATTATAATTAATCAGGCTATATTGGAGATGCAAAGTTTATGCATATGTATATTCTGTAAGCTTCCCCTTGATTTCCACATAGTATTGCATGAAGCTTACCGAGATTTATTATGATTCAATGTCACAAGTTTTCTTAGGCTGCTCTGTCAAATCAAGCTTTTCTTGTAATAATGCCCGTTTTAGTGCAAATTGCTTATGACTATAGAATTTTCATGTCATAGTTGATCTTTAATTGGTGATTGAACTACCTAATTAACCATGGAATCTATAAATGCTCTTGATGTTTCTCTTCACTTACCTTGGTTTGGAAAATGAGCTTATCCCCTCTTCAAATGATATTTTGATCTTTGGAAAATTAATGCCAGGACCTTTTATAAGATTTTCTTTCTTACTTAATTAAAAAGGTTCCTCCAGCACCTCAAATAGAATGTAGGATATATGCATGCAATTAGAGAATTATGCATTCACTTGATAATATCATCATAAGTGCTTAGATTTTGCCTTGCCAATGCATCATACTCGTGAGTAGAAGCAAACATCAAGCCCTTTCATAATATAGTATACTAATGTAAGATGCCATTGGTCTATATATACTCTGCAGAAGATAGTGAACATATATAAATATGTCTCTTGTATATCTCCTCCATTAGTTGCTAACACTTCCATATTCTATCACAGCAATATGTTTATCTACTACTATACTGTCAATGTGAGATATTTTTCTTGGTTTTTGGGTAATATCTACATTATATAATTAAACTACTTTTAGAATGTTGGGAGTTTTTTATGATTGGGTAATGAGGTTGCTATCTCCTGTCTAGTTTTCCTGTGAATAGACCATACATGTTATTCAACTGGATGTGGATGTACTGGTGCTATACAAACTAATTGTGTATCTTAATTAAATCCCGTTTTTCTGCTTCATCTATATAGGTACTTGAATTTGTCAAGAGACATGTGGGTACATATAAAGCTCTGATTGCAGGAAATTCTGTTTATATGGATCTTCTATTTATAAGGGTAAGGAAACTTCAATTAGGTTTTACTATCCCATTTTGAAAGTATTTTACTTTTTGTTGTTATGCATATTTTTATACCGCATTATTCTGGCATATCTACACAGAACTTGGAAATAACTTTCATGGAGAAGTGAAGCAACAAGTTTTTCTTTGTAGCAAAAGAAAAGAAGTCTAGTATAAATGATAAGAAAAAAATAGACGCCACATTCTAAAAAAAGAAGAATAAAAAAGGAAGAACAAAGAAAGAAAAGAGAAAAAAGAAAACGTCTTATCCTAGAACGACAGTTATTTAAAACGCATGCCAAGCAGCACACATATAGAAATGTAGACATCTTTTAAGTTTTTAGTCATTTTTTCTAGACTTTGCAATACTAGAGGTGCAGCAGATAAAGAGAAGCATGTACTGTTGCTTTCGGTTGAACCATGTGTTGAAGTGTGCTATTATATTTTCTCAAGATTGCTTCTATATAGCTACAATAATTTGAATTCTAGGGGCCAACTGAATACATAATGGTATCTTCTTTCCTAATTTTTATCTTAATTTTTTCTTCTTGTCACAATCCTTGTTGAATTTTTCTTGTGGCAGAAATACATGCCAGATTTGGCTGCTCTTTTCTCTCATGTTATAGTTGATGTCAGCAGTATCAAGGCACTATGTCTCCGTTGGTACCCAAGAGGTGACAATCTCACTGCTCTTTAAGTCGATGATACATTGTTCCTCTCTCTCTCTCACACACACACATACATTTGGTACTTGTTTGCTCAATCACATTACTAGCCATTTTCATCTCTTCTGGAGGATACAAAATACATATTTGGGTTCAAAGATATTTATATTATGCCACCATATAAGTGGCAGTTACCTTGATTCCCTCATCTGCGTATGTGATGCCAATTTTTATCTTTTGCTAGACAAGAAAAAGGCTCCTCAAAAGGAAAACAATCACAGAGCAATGGATGACATCAAGGAAAGCATAGCAGAACTTAAATTCTACAAGGAGCACATATTCAAACCCAAGTCGAGGAAGTGATCAATCGAGAGACTGCATCTTGGGGTCAAAGCTCTTTATGTCCTTGTTTAGATTGAGGAATACACCATGAATTTTTCAGATGTGTGTAATATTTTGTTTTTGCTTTGTGTACCAATCCGAGACCCTTTCTCCTGATTTTTCTTGAGTTTTGCATTTTTTTCTTTGAACACAGATGTCAAAGAACTCAACTTGAAAGAATGACTTTTTCAGAAAGTAAAAAATTAAAGGAAATGAACTTGAGTTTAGAAATAGAAAATTATTTTTCAGTCATAATTCCAGTTTCATTTTTTTTATTAGAACAATTTTTTTATCTACTGTACCCTTAGGTACTAATAATAAGGGTTGGATGAAACGTTTTAATTTATTATGCTACGAATTAGTGTAGATGAAATCATCAAGCAAATGATGAAACAAACTAGCTTTTTTTTTTTTTTAAATACGAGCATCAAGTATATTGATGTCCGAAAACTTCCTCTGTGCTGAGAACAAATGAGAATTAAGTTGTGGTTAAGATTTAAAGAAAAACAATAATCTGCATTTCAAGATCCTTTTGATGTATTTTTAAAATATTATAATATAACGAGATTTTACCTTATTTTTTAATAATAGTCATAATTGGTATTCTTTAAGTTTGAAATAAGTTTAGCGACATAACTGTCCTCAATGGAGTATAGAAACAACAGAATATCATGCACATCTTTATAGTGGTAGCAAGATTACTGTTAGTATAGTAGCATCATGATGAGCCTTTGCCAGTGGCAATAGTCTCATGCACAGCAGAGAAATCAAGGTCCCCAAGTCCCATGCTTCTAGCTTTCTTGAAAGCCTGAAAAGAGAATAAGAAGATCATGCTATCATATCTAACATCTTCTTAATGCTGCCTTAACAAGATAGTGTTGGTACCTCATTAGCAGCAGCTGCAACTGGCATTGAAACTGAGTTTTCGTCTCCAAGAGAAAGAGCCAACCTCATATCTTTCTGCTGATGTTTTAGGGGGAAAGCTGGGGGATAACTACTCTGGTTCATAGAGGGTCCCTTCATTTTGAACATTGGATTCGCAATAGCACCTAGATCCTGCCATACACAGCTCGAAGAGTTAGTGAAAGACGAAGAAGTTTGTGAGGACACTATTGTCATTTGTCAATCAGAACACAAAGTGTAGTTGTCTCACCAATACATCAAGAAGAGTTTGGGGACTCAGTCCACTTTTGTCAGCCAATGTAAGTCCTTCTGAGAATGCATTCATCATGCTGCGATGCAGTAATAGTTACTTATACATCCAACTAAACTGATGAAATACATTAAGAGTAGTGTCTTATATAAGGGGTTGAAATGTGATGAATAGTTAACTACTTGACTGCATAATCTAGTTCTGTATGGACAAAATATACAAGATGGAACAATCATTATAGTGATGCCAGTATTTTGTAATCTATAATCATGTTCGTGATGTCAATAGTGTATAATCCATATTTATATGAGATCTGAGTACAGGCTTTGTTAAAAATAGATATTTGGAAATTTATATTTCTAGACTTCATTCTTTTTTAGTTTTTAACTAGAGAAAGCAACAGTCCTATTTTGAGATGGGAAACAATTTTAAGAAATATTAAATATTGTTAACTTCTTTTTCCAACAACAGAGGGAAAGATGAGGACAAAATGTATTCACTTCAATGCACACAAAGAAGCATGTGGTGGCTCCATATCAGCATTCAAAAAGATTTTTCAAATTTTTTATGTATTCTTTAATAAACATTTGAGTTAATTTAACAGTTTTATGGAAAGTCACAGGAAGAAGATCGAGATTCAATTTGTGGTGATAAAGCACCGGTAGTTTTTAAGGAATAATGTTTACCTGCCCATTATCATGTTGACAACAAGCTTCATTTTTGCTCCATTGCCAACTTGTCCCAAATAAAACGATTTTTTCCCCAATACATCAAAAGCAGGAATCGCTGCTTCATATAATGCCTATGATTTTAAACGAATAGAAGACATAAATGTACATTCATTTCCAGGAAAAGTCAGATTTCAGTAAAATTATTTGCAGCATTAAGTACCTTTTCTCCAGCAGCAAGGATTACTAGTTGACCATCCTCAGCAGGCTTTTTGCTACCTGATACTGGAGCTTCAAGGAAATGACCACCCTTTGACATAATTGCCTGAAAGCATTGCAGAATTAGTCATGATGGTCCACCTGCAAAGAACCTTTTTTTTTTTTCTATTCCCACTTTAATCTAATTTAAAATTAAAATGACACTGTTATGTGAACAATCATAAGATGGAGTTTACTGATATTACTAACAGCATTTCCTATTGAAAAAAGAAAATGACATTGCATTTCATTCTTTGCTAGCACAAAAGCAAATCAGGCACATTTTCACCCTCAAGAAAAGTCTGTGAAAGATAATGAATCTCAAAGAAGCAAGAATGAATAGCAGAATGTAGATATTAAGGGTTGAGCCTTTAAGTTTAGACAAAACGCAGGAAACTCAAACCTCACTAATCTTCAAGGAAGTCTCAGCATCAACTGTTGACATGTCAATGTAGCCTTTTCCAGAGCCAATTTGCCCCAAAACACCATCTTTATCGAAAACCACCTATTTGACCATGATATTCAACTGAGATAATCCATATCAAACAGTAACAACCCCAGATAAAGGAGCATAACTGACTAACCGATAGAGCTGCAGCAGGATCAGACAACATTGCTATGGTGTACTTGCATTTCTTAATAACAGCTGCAGGAGTTTCTCCTACAGTAGCTCCATGCTCAACCAACTCATCACACTGCCACATAAGCGATGTCTGAGTGAGTAAACTGCCTTGATTGGCATCGAAGATGAACCCATGGATCAATATATAGGTAAAACCCTCCAAAGTAACTAAATAATGAGGGGTATGATGGAAGAAAATAGGTTTATCATTGCAAAACATGACATTTTATATCAGTTTTTTCCAAAAGTTTAACAGAACATGTTTAATTTTGCCAGAATTGATTCAGTCATATCTTAATGTAAAAGTGTCTCCACATTTCAAAATGTTCAACAACTTGAAAAGCTTATATGGAATAAAAAAGATGCACATACAGATAGATTAAAAGAATATACGAGCCCTAATGAACAACCCAATGTTGAATTTGTTAGAAGTCTAGAAAATAACAACAAAGTTGTAGAGGATATTCCCATTCTACTTCAAATAGAGCACTACACTGGGGTGATCAAAATAAACCAACTTTCCTCGAGCCACGACGCACTTTCAGAAATTGAAGACCATTTCCATGAATAGCAAAGGGGACTTGCAGCCACAACAAGGTCCATATATTACTCATTCTCCATAATTGAAACTATATGGGATTTAAGAATTGAGATATATCAATGTTACTGGATATTAACTTAAAGAGCCTGCAAGTAATCTCCAGATTGACAGCAGCCATCAACATTCAACAGTGACTAATTTCAATTTAGCAGCATTCATAGAGAGATCAATTTATACTCTTAACACAACCAACACTGCCATTTCAGCTAAACTGTACACATGGCCAAATAGCTTACTAAACAGATATTTGCAAAACTAAAGATATAACACCAATAATAATACATCAAATGTAACCAGTACATCAAAATGTTAATACAGAGCACTGAAGTACATGAAAGATAGAAAAGGGGGAAAAAATCCCGCACTGATGCATACCCGCGAGATAGTGCGGTTCCAAACAGTGACCTTAAAGCCATGACGAAGCAAGTTCATGGACATGGCCTTTCCCATTATTCCTAACCCCAAAAACCCAATTTCCTCCATCTCTATCTCTCCTCTCTCTCTCTCTGATGAAATGCAAACAGACCTCTTTCTCAGCTGGCTGCACACTCTCTACAAAACAATCAACTCTTCAATACCTTACCAAAAATTATTAAAATAAACAATCACTCCACCATTAATAATTCTCTAATTAAGCATCAGAGAATGATTTTTTTTTTTCTTTAAAAAAGAGTTTCTTCCCCGTTCAATCATGTGCTTAGCTAATTGGTTCAAGAGTTGATGATGGGGCCCGCTGGTTTTTGCCACGCCGTCCACTCGTTTGGTTCTCTTCTCTGATTGGTGGGTTCATATGTGGGCCGCTTCCGCTTTTCTAGGAGAGAAGAAGTTATCCTAGATCAGCTGTTTTGGTTGGGTCTGGCACACAGCCCATGTTCTTCTGCTCTTAATCTGGCCCACAGTCTAATGTTCTGTTTTTGTCTGACTGAGCCCAATGTTACTGCTTTTGGTCTGGACCATCCCAATGTTCTTATGCTTGGTCTGAACCAGCCCAATATTCTTCTGCTTGGTCTGGAGCCCAATGATCTTCCGCTTTTGATGTAGCCCACAGCCCAATATTCTTCCGCTCTTGGTCTGGCCCATACATCCCAATATTCTGCTTTTGGTCTGGCCCACAGCCCAATATCCCGCTTTAGGCCTGACTCATAGCCCAATGTCCTTACGCTTTATTCCTAGCCCACAGCCCATTATTCTTTCGCTTTGGTCTGGCCCACGTCTAATGGTCTTGCCACAACCCAATGTTCTTCCGCTTTTGGTCTGGCCCACAGCCCAATATTCATCCGCTTTTGGTCTGGCCCACGTCCTATATTCTTCTGGTTTTGGGCTTGCCCTCGTTGTGTTCATAATAATTCAAAATTTGACCCTAAAATTAGACAAATTATGATTTATGACCCCCTTGGACTTCAAAATCCACTACTTAGCGGGAAAATTACACTCACCACCACTCATCATTTCCGATCTCCCCTCACGGCTCCACCACTCGGCGACGGCGACGGAGACCGCCTTAACGACGATGAAGAGATGCAGGAAAGCAGTGTCCAGCAGCAAAGAGACGGCCGAGGTTGTCGATATAGAGGACATCAGTTTCACCGAAAAGGAAATTCCAAAAATTAGAGCCTCTTTGCTGGAATGGTACGACAAAAATCGAAGGGATTTACCTTGGAGAAGAATCAGCAATAGAGAAAATGAAATCGGTATCGAAGAGAGAGATAGGAGAGCTTACGCAGTGTGGGTATCTGAGGTGATGCTACAGCAAACTAGGGTTCAAACTGTCATTGACTACTTCAATCGCTGGATGGAAAAATGGCCTACAATTCATCATCTTGCTCAGGCTTCTATTGAAGTATGTTCGTTTTCCTTCAATTTTGTTTTGTTCTATTGATGTTTGTTATAGTTTTGATGTGAATGTGATACGTGAGCAGGAGGTGAATGAGTTGTGGGCGGGCTTGGGGTACTACAGGCGAGCCCGGTTTTTGCTTGAGGTCAGTGTTTTTTTTGGGCTATGGCATTACTTTATATACGATGCTTGTAATTGATGTTATATTGAGTTCTGCTTAGTTATCGATTTGCATTAGCATAATGCTCTCAATTGCAACTGCCTGTGGAGGTTATGGCTATGCTATATCTATGCTCCCATCACTATGAAATGGCGCATGATTTTAATGATCAAGTCATTCCCAATGCCTTGTATATTCTTTCCCTGGTAAAATGTTTGCATTTGTTTGATCATCAGAAAAGCAATAACTCATCCAAATTGAGTTATCGGGAAAAAATTTCAACTAAAAATGGAACCTTTTAAGGAAATCTAAGTCAATCAAGTTTTACGACATCCAAATTGTGGAGTTGTGGGTTTGATCCAGCACCTTATTTTGTGGGCTGGGGATATGACTGTTTTTTTTCATTTATAGATGTGAATTTTGCATGTTTAAACCAGAAAACACCATACTGGGATATGATTCTTATTGGTACTTTATGGTATTACTGATTATAACATGATGTAGGGAGCTAAAATGATTGTTGAAGGTGGAGGTGAGTTCCCTAAAACAGCATCTTCTCTTCAGATGGTCAAAGGGATTGGAAACTACACTGCGGGAGCAATTGCATCAATTGCCTTTGAGGAGGTTAGTAGTGTACATTTTCCCTTTCCCTTTATCCTGCCATGAGCTTTTCTGGTAGTTAAGATGTGGGTGCACATTCAGGCTGTGCCAGTGGTCGATGGGAATGTAATCAGAGTGATTACGAGGTTGAAGGCTATATCAGCCAATCCAAAAAACTCAACAACAGTGAAGAATATATGGTAAGATTATGATTACATGAATGCCTTGCTGATGCCTATGATTTAACAAGCTGATGCTATTCATTTTCTCCCCCCTCCCTCTCTCAGGCAACGTACACACAAGTCTTTCAAATCATTGACATATATGAATCCTGAAACTATGAATAAATGAAATATTGTTTATGAAAATTTAATTATATGAGAAAAGTATGGAATGAGTAACTAGATGGAAATGAGTAGTAGTAATAGAATTGTGTTGTATCTATATATATCATTTTCAATAATTTCCTCTTTAATATTTTAAATTACTCAGGAAACTGGCAAGGCAGTTAGTCGATACTTTGAGGCCTGGAGATTTCAACCAGGCTCTCATGGAACTTGGTGCCACAGTGTGCAGTGTAGCAGCTCCCAGCTGTTCCGTTTGTCCTATATCCCATCAGTGTCATGCACTATCTCTTTCCATGAATCATGAATCAGTTCAAATCACTGACTATCCAATGAAAGTTGCCAAAGCCAAGCAAAGACATGATTTCTCAGCTGTTAGTGTTGTTGAAATAGTCGCGGAGGGATCTCAATTTGAAAGCAGATATATTTTAGTGAAGAGACCAGATGAAGGGTTGTTGGCTGGACTCTGGGAATTCCCGTCAGTTCTTTTAAAGGGGGAAGCTGACTTGCCCTCACGGAGAAAAGCAATCGATAGTTTTCTAAAACAATCATTTGGTCTGGACATGAAAAGGTCCTGTAAAGTAGTTTTAAGGGAAGATGTAGGAATATATGTCCATGTATTTACACATATCCGTCTCAAAATGTACATAGAGTTGTTAATTTTGCGTTTGACAGGTCTGTTCACTAATCACTTTCTCTCTCTCTCTCACACACACACACTTTTTTTTTTTTTGGATCTAACATGACAATTTGATTTGAAGATGGCAAAAATTTTTCAGAGAAAAAGCGAGACAGTACAACTATGAAATGGAAGTACGTTGATAGTACAGCCCTTTCAACTTTGGGGTTGACATCAGGTGTAAGGAAGGTGATGATATTTTTACTCAATTTTTTGAGTTCTACATTGCTGATTTTATTTATAATTTGAAATAGGTTGTTCAAAAATCACACTACAAGCCACTAGCTTAGAAAAATAGATAGAAAGAGGAAAGCATGTTCTCTATTTTTGTAAGCAAACCTGTTCTTGATTTTATTATTTACAAAATTCAACTAGAAAGTTTTGTTCTCTGCTGCTATTCAGGCCAGTTTGATTCTGCAGAGTGCAAAGAACATTAACTACCATTCAATTGTTTATCTTTCAAAGTCTTTTGATTGACCATTTTTCTTAGCTCTCAATTTGCATACTTCTTTGAGGTGCATTAAAGAAGTTATTTAAAATGTAGGAATTGTGGTTGAGATAGGATTACAACATCATTGTGGTTCCCCAACTCCCAACGCAGTTCTTTGTGGCATAGCAATTTTCAGACATTGCTTATGATAGTTTCTAGCCTGTTAAAGATAAATGTACACATTTCCAATGGAATTGTGGTGTATGAACTCAGAGCTTTTGAACCATGCCTTACTGAGTTGTGCAATTGCATATTTCTTGATTTCAACTGGAATGACTAATTGTTTGAAAAATCCTGAGCATAATCACTTTGAACTTGGTGGGAACTTTGCACTTCCATTTATTATTTAATGGGCTGGTTTTGGTGATGCAGGTTTATACCATGATCGAGGAATTCAAGCATAATGGGTCCAAGTCCAATTCAGTCCCTACGAAAGCTAGAAAGAAGAAGAAGAAATCATCAAGCTGCAGTGATCTCAGTCCCTAATGTAAGAAGAGCTTCAAAAAAAAAATGATTCGCCTTTTTTTGACAGAGAACCTTCATGAAATCATTTGTGCAGAACTTACAATATAAGGACTTTTTTTGGTCTGGAATGCCGTGCCACCTTGTCACTACTTCCATGAGATTTCTGCAAGGTAACATTAGCATCAGAGATTCCATATTTGAAGGTTTATTTCTAGTTAAACCAATTTGCTTAGTTTTTTTTTTTTTCACAGGAAGTATTCACTACGTTGAGCTGAAGAATTATTGTCGTCACCAAAAGTTTAAGTTTGATTATTACTGCTGGGAAGATGTATAATAAGTTTTGTTCCTGAAATTGAGCTGAATATTGCTTCATATGTCCTTAAATTATGATTATTGGATCTGTTATTGGACAAATGTATATGTTATGGAATCTTGGTTAAGTTAATGACAGATTGTTGCATTATGTACCATCCAATCATTTTTATATAAATTCAATAAAATGCAAAAGAATTAAAATAAAACTTGAAAAAAAAAAAAAGTAAACGAATAAAGAGAGAAAAAGGCTGCAAAAATTGTGTTGTGTTCATAACAATGTGGACCATGTGGCCACAGGTGGTGCCTAGGTGGGCCAGTTTGACCCATTAGAGTTGGGCCCCTTATTCCCTCTTATTTCTCCCTCAGCCCTTACGAACGGTACATTTCGGTCCTTTACATATATAAAGTTAAAATACGGAAAAAAATTGTTTAATCTCTACAAGTAGAAAAATCAGTGGCAAACATGCATTGAAGCAATGTGTGGATGATAGAGCTTCTTCCTCTTCCTCCATGTTGCAGATTTCCAGTATCTAAGTGTCTCTAATTGCAAAGTAAATAAATTCGAAAATGCTTGATTGATTAAAAAAAAGATAGAGATTTGAAAACAGGCTCTAACTACAGAAATGGCAACAACTGGAGGATCCATTGCTGTTTTTAGCTGCCCATCTTCTTATTTCAGCCACAAAGGCAGAGCTACTACATCATCATTATCTTTATCAATGGTATATAATACTTCAACATCTCTCTCTCTCTCTCTCTCTCTCTCTCTCTATCTATAACCAGGTTTGTTTTTGCAGGTTGTTAATGTAGCAAACCAACGGCGAAACATGTGTTGTTTGGCAGTTCAAGAATCATCTTCATCTTCATCTACATCTACAGGTGATCTCCACATACCATGATTTTAATTAAGTAGTTGTGAATCTATTCTTAAATTGTAGTATAAAGAGCAATATATATTATGACACTAAAGAATTTGGTCATGTATTGATAATTGTTAACTCAGTTGCTGCTGAAACAAAGGAGAAAAAAGAGGTGAAAAAGGAAGAAGGTGGCGCAACGACTGCTGCTAAGCCGAAACCTGCAGCAAAAGCTCCAGCAAAGCCTTTGCCTGAGTTAATGGAAGAGGATGTAATTCCTTCACTCAAAGAAATTCTAGAAGCTCAACAAGACATTTCAAATCTTGAGCTTTCTTTCAATGATAATAAGGTGATCTATCTTTCAACTCTATCAATATGTTATGGTAATATGTGACTTAGATGATTCTTGATTAATGTGGCAGTTGGAAGGCTCTTTTTTGAACAAGGGCATTTCTTATTCATTTTGGGCATTCTTCCCTGATGGAAGTCTCACTGGTATGTCTTCTCAATGTTCAACTAAAGTTGATTTTAGATTGAGGTTTTCAAATACTTGTTTAGATTAATGTTTGTCTTGATTAGTATTTGAAGAAGAAGCAATATGTTTTGACAGGGCCAAAAGGGTTCTCTTTATCATCATATGGTTCAGGAGTTAGCACAGTGGAGCCATTTTTGGTTGATGAGAAGAAACCTACAGCAAAACATGTTGTTTTCTGGGTTGAGAAGCGTTTGGCTGCTCAAGGAATTATCCCTGTTTGGACACAAGATTGATCAACACTGCAATCTCTATCCATAACAATTTTTGAGCCCTGTAAATGAAGAAGTTACTTGTTAATATTTATTATCTACATTTATTCTTCCTTTTCTACACACCAAATTAAATGATTTTAGTTGTGCACTTTCACTATCTCAACCTCTGCAAACTGATGGTTGTTTTCCATGTTTGAAAATCCAAATATGTTTGCACAGTTGTATTCTTCTCAAAGAAACAAAATCTAAGATATAATAGTAGTTTATATGCAACTTATTGCATAAGTACCTGCATCTGATCAGCGACCCCTTGTTGCGAATCTGTTCAGTCACCGAAAATAGGAATCCTTCTATCTCATAAAAAACTAATTGAGAGGGAGATACATCATACAAGCTCGCAAATTGGAAAATCGTAGTCTTACAAAGTAAGAATACATAGTCCAAAATAGATTCTTAATAGTAACACATCATCTTAATAAACATACACAAGCATTCAATACAGGAAGTCACCTTCAAGATTTTAGTGAATTACATAGGAAACAAAACAGTACACCAAATGACATAACAAGCTACAGCTCAAAGGATTGAGAACAACAAACACATTTACTATTTCTTAGTGATGTTTACGAGTAGGGACCAGAATTTGCATTGTCCATTGCCTGTCTCAGTTCAGTTAAGAAATCTCTCTGCAAACCCGTAGAGGGCCCACCAGCAGGTTGTATCATCTGAAGCCGAGAAACCAAAATTCATTATCAGTTTATGCTTTTGCTCATCTCATTCTTTATTAGTTATTAAAGTTTCTTGTGTTCTTTTATTCGTAGTTTTTGGTATTCCACTTCAAGTTTCAATGGGTAGGTAGAGTGTAATATTTGGAAATTACTGGATAAGTCAACCATACCATGTGTGGAAGAATTTCTTGACCCCATGGTGATGCATTCTTCCTTGTGTACAAGACTGGCCTTTCTGATAAACACAAGAAGAAAGCACATAAAGGCCATCGAGATAAACCAATTAATAGATTCAACACAAAGACAGATGATTTGATATCTTACATCCAGAACATCCAAGTTTCTGCACCATAAGACTGACAATTATCCGGACTTTCTAACACTTATTCAATGAAAATTAGGGAACTTGTAGCATGAGTATACATTGGAATTCTTTTAAGAGAAGTGACACTAGTTTTGCAGAAGCATATAATTCCATGGGGGAAATAGATGGAAAGCTAGATGATCGAAGCAGCAATGAGATATATTTGAGGGAGTAGAATCTCCATCCATGATCATTCAGTAATGATATATACTTGAGGTAGTAGAATCTCCATCCATGATCATTCAATGAAGGATTTGCTGATTTTGAAGTTGAAATTCTTTACCAAAACTTGCATTATTATGCACCTCAACTACTTTGAGACCCAAGTACTTTGACAGTATTGAAATTTTGTACGGAATTATAACTGATGAAAGAGGAAGCTTGGACTCAACCTGTTTAGACTAACAGCAAATTTGTTGGCCTAATTGGTTACTGGTAACTGCAAATGTTTAATACCCATTAATACAAAGAATAGACACCCTTGCCTCTACTATTTCTATTCAAAAACAAATTCTAATCTACCATTCTTTCACACCAAAAGTATATAACAGAAAATAGAAGTTAAAATTCCATCTCATTCACAGGTTACTTGGCACTTTAGAAGATTAACATAATTGTATGGATGGACCGATTAAAATTTATGAATCAGAAATCAAACAGATGGAATTTCAAACATTAGCTTTAAGTATATAAATTGCTACAACATAGTTGAACCCTCAGATAGTTCAAATAATCAACCAAATGAGGGAAATTGCCACATGTAAGGTGTAAAAGTATGATAGGAGAAGTATGAAAGTATTCGTGATAGGAAAAGTATGTTTAGTTATAAAAGGTGGAATAGCCACATGTAACAAGAGTTTGTTACGTTTGCACATTCATTCATTTCAGATGGACCAAACAAATATTTCTCATGCAGATGCTTACATGTCAACAACACGCATGACACAGACAACCTCGAGAAACATTCAACATGCTAATTGTGTCAAAGCAAAAGTTGAGAGATTCAAATTTTAAGTAACCAAGGATTCGAAATATTCAACAGTTGTTACTTACCAGACGAATCTTCTGGCAGACTGTTGTGTGCATTCATAGCAGCTGCCCAACCTGCAGATAAAGACACAGAGGTTAAATGCTCAAACTCATTAACTTTTAAACACTTGGGCATTTAGGACTTGAATAAAATGCAAAGGTAAGAATAGATAAATAAAATAAAATCGTAAATCTGAATACATCATCAATTTTCTGAACAGAAAAATGAGAAAGCAACTACGTCGTACAATGACATTTTTATCAGCTTTGTTTTAAGATAAGAATGTTGGCATTTGTTAACCACTCTTAAAATTAAAACAATCTTTCTGTATAGTAATTACTCAGACTAGAATAGACAGGGTTTAATCTTAATGCTGCTTCAGATAATAATGCTGCTTCAGATAAGCAAGAGGCTCATATCCATGTAAGAATTGATATGAGAACGAATCAATATAAGACTGATAATATGGAAGTTCATCTATGACTCCGCCAAAAGAAGGGTGATTTCCAGGACCTGCAGGTCGCCAGTATTCTTTTTGTTCATTCATCTCGTATGGTTTCTAACAGAAAAGGCTATTACTAAACTTGTTGTAATTCTGGAGGGACATTTTCATACACCCATGCTCAATTTTAGTTTATCTAGGTGGAGGTTGTTAAATTGTATACCAATCTATTTGAGAGATTTCAAGGTTATATTGAAGCACCATTTGGCATCAAAGAAATAGGTAAAGTTAATGAAACATACGGTTGTTCAGGAGCTGGGAAGCTTCACTATTGCAACACCCATGCAAAGGTATTAACTTCCCACGAATACTTTCATGGGCACGATTGGTGTAGCCAAAATCTCCATAATCTGCTGCACCACCACTTTTAGTCGCACCAACAGGGTTCCTCTCTCCATCATTCACATAGTTGTTTGCCCGTTCTAGTCGATCTACACGATAGTTCATAAGATAAAAACAAGATGAAAATGAAAACAAGGACAATAGGATTACTAGATTGTACAAGTAATTTTAATCAGACTCCAACCATGAGCAAATGTACATAGTATTGAAATGCAACGCCCAAGTTATTCTTCATCACCATGAAATAAATAGAATGATATATATCATATCCATTGGCATTCAAATTATCCGCATGTTCTCCACCAATTCCATTATCTTAAAAAAAAATGTGTTACTTTGATGACATATAAATTCAATGTTACCAGTATATTCTAACCACTATTTCATTTATGGGGCAATAGAATAGCACAAGACAAAGCTGCTGTTAGAAAATTGCGCTCACTACCCGTTTTAGGAGAAGAACTGCAAAATGGAAAAAAGACCAGCATTATGAAGTCAATTTCCAGATTATTTTGGGCTCCTTCCACTATGGCCAATGCTTTCTTTCTTCCAGATTAGCAAACATCCCCCCACCCCAAAGAAAAAAAAAATCACTCTTTTCTATTAGCCTACATGTTGTAGGCAACGAGCAATCGTTAGCATGACACCAAGGAAATCCATTTTCCAAATTCTAGGAGTCATTCTTTTATTTTCTATATGCATGTCATCATTCTGATGTTTGAAAATTATATCATTTTCAGTCCCTAGAGAAAGAAATGAAGAGATGGGACATGTTCTCTCCAAAATAATTAAGCCTCTGGTCCAATACTTAAATTTATGAACTAAACTAAGATGACAGTGTTAGGATTTTCAGAAATTTCTATATTCTCTACTTGAAGGTAGAACTAAGCAAAAGCCATAAAAGTCAAGAAAATAAATAACCAAAATAAAAAACTATGCTAATAACATATTTCACAAATAATCAATACATGCAACTGATTAAACACAAGGGTGCTCAAGAATAATTAAGCGAAGATACTGCATATACCAAATAATTCTAGCATGAAGGGTGAAGAATTGATTAAATAATTAAAATAAGGAGCACGTACTTGCTTGAAGTGGAAAAACACATCAATATTAAGAAACCCTAATTTATACTTTAAACAAACTTACCTCCTCCAGATTTACGCCTGCCAAGTGATCGATTCCTGCAATCAACCAATCAATCAATCTCCACATCATCCCATGAATTTCTCAAAAAATTCAAAGATGAATTAGAAAAAAAAAAAAATATAGATAAAAGGATGGCTGGGATAGATAGATGAAAAGTAAAAATCGATCCCACTACCGTTGATTCGGAGGCGCGTATCGCTTGACGGTGGCGATGCTGGCGGCGGCTGCAGAATCCGAGCTAGGGTTTTCCAGCATCGTGAATTAAATTCTTCTACTTACACCACCCCCGCCGCCACCACCTCCAGCAAGATCACCACCACGGCGGTAGCTGTAGCCTAAGCACAAATTATTCTTTTCCGCCAAAAGTTTCTAATGAACTTTGACTGCTCGGCTCCGGGAATGCAGATTCAATTCCAGATGAAGCTAGGCAAAAGCGATCGGAGAAATGAAGCTTTCCCGTCACCGAGCGAGCGAGCTAGAGAGAGAAACGAGGGTTTCGTATTGCATATTCTTCTAGCTGAGGCTTTTCAACGACGCGCCTTTCCGAGGAGTTGGATGAACGGGATCACGTCTCGATATTTTCTAGGTACCCCTGAAGTTCTATAAAATAATTATTAATAAATTTTCTTTTAGTCCTCTATTTTGGCTTAATGACTTTTTTGGTCCACGAGTTTTGTAAAACACTTTATAACAATTATGTGTGTGAAAATTAAGTTTATTTTTTTCTCCAACCGATTTTTTTTTCTGCCGTTAATGATGATTTTTATCTAAAGTAGAATGCATATTAGAGCATGAAAGTTAGATTATTTGGCCAAAATGAAATTATGTCAATTTGTCAATGTTAAGTACAATTAGAATTTATTGGTAAAATTATCGATTACAGCAGATTGGGTATCAAAAAAACATAAATAAAGTTTTTGCACACATGGCGGGTATAGAAGTGTTTATCTCATATTTGAGGACAAAATAACAACATAGAGGACAAGCAAAATCTCTTAATTATTTGTTGAATTATGCTCGTCATTGTTTTTAATTATGTATGTTTTGGTTGGACATGAGTATATTTTGCTCCTCAAAAGTCAAATAGTATGGTAAGATGTTAGGTTGAGTTCCAGAATGAGAGTAGCTTTTGTGTTTTTTTTTTTTGGTTATTTAATTTGGATTTCTAAACATATTATCAGTAATAAATCGAGAGAAGCAAGAATATATATGAAGCCATTTCCCACCCCCTCATGCCCTGGACAACACTCGCTACAATGTTTGGGACAAATTGAAAAGCATTATATCTTTAAAATAAGTTTTACTATTTAAATTTATCATAATCCATAATTATATCTTCTGTCTAAAATATCCATTATATTAAAAAGTAATTCAATTCATTTTGGTTATTATCAAAATCATTAATATGAAATTGATCATTATACCAAAAACGTATGATATATGATATTTACTATTTAGATAGTTTTATTATATATATATATATATATATATATATTACTTTTTAAATTCAAATGTGTTTATTTATTTTTGACTTATTATCAAAAGTACATACATATGTTGAAAAACCTGGGATGTATGTTATTTGAATGCATATATTATCAAGAAATGATGTTATGTTCATATGAAATTAGTTGATGGTAAACTATTTAGATAAAAAAATACTCAATCTTCAAAGTATATACTAAAATGTTACATTGATATATTACAAATAGAAAATTAATATATATTATTATGAGATTAGTTTTGTATTAAAAAAAAAAAATTATTTCGTATCTTTACACTAAATAAAAAACCTTTGTCACCTTGAAGAATTTTGCCTAATAAAAAAAGAACACTAGCATAAATGCTAGCATGCATATTAGACTTGTACCTTCTCAAGACTACCGATTAGGGTCAGACAGATTCTCTCACCCCTCTCTCACACACATTGAGGCGCAATTACACAGTTCAAAGGATGAGAGAGAAAATGGTGGGAGATGAGGATAAAGGAATGCAAAGTTGCCGGCGATCTCTGAAGATCCCTGTTTCGTTCAGTAATTACACAAATTGGAAACACAAGGTAATGAAATGATTGATTATATTAAAGTTATCGCACATCTTATTTATATTCTGTATTTATGTGTAGATTTTTTGGTTTATGCTAATGAGTATAGCTTCGGGAGAATTGCTTCAAAAGAGTTCGTGAGGATCGAGCTCGATTGCTTTGGAAGTTGAGATTGCCCAAGGCCGAGGCTAAAGACCAGTCTTCAGAAGAATCAGAACAGAAGGTTCAATTACTTTCTCTCTCTCTCTCTCTCTCTCTCTCTCTCTCTCTCTCGGATTTTTGGTGTTTATTTCAGTAAATTTGTTTGCCCGGTTAATGCTTTATATGGAGTTGTGGTTTTGTTAAATTACGGTTTGATAGCCGTGGTTAGTTGATTGGTCAGGGGGTAAACTTTCATTTGGTGAAGCAATCAATTGGGGAAGCAAATGAGACATAGGCTTGTTTTCCTTTTCGTTGGGGTATCCATTTAGGTCTGAAGGTGAAATTGCACTAGGAAAAGTTTCAATGTGTTTTTGCACGTTTGACCTCAGGACGTGGTAATGCTAAGCTAACCAAAGTTAGAGTACTAGCTTTAGTAGTCATTGTGTTCTTTCTCGGCTAATTGTTTTATGTTTGCTCTTTTGCATTATGTTGACCTGATTTAAGATTCTGATTGCAGGATTTCATCAATTCAACACTTCAGGAAATAGTGTCTGAAGAACTAAGAAAAATTAAGGGAATATCTCTGGATGAAAGTGCAGCTACTATAAATTCCAATGTTATTGATGACATGATATGGGAATATGATGGTCTTCACACAGCTTATCAAGGTGACTGCGAAGAGATTTTATTAGAGATGCAAAGAATATTTTATGAGGATCTTGGGAGAGAGGAAAGCAGAAAAGGTTAAATACACTGAACATTTTCTTTGTGGTTATGAAGACAATTTTCCTCCTTGTTTTTTTTTCACAAGAAATATAAAATTTATGTTGCTTATGACAAAAAGAAAAGAAAAGTAATATACGGTACACAGTGTCAGAACAGAAGAGTCACTAAGCCAAATATTCTTAGAACCTTTTGATTTATTATTTAGTTCATGAAGCAGAATACTTTCAGGTCACATTAGTTCTTTACACTTCAACATTGAATGGATTAGGTTCTAGTTATCAGTGCTTGAAACTCTGACCAGCTGAAAGTTCTTTATGCTTCATCTATTAGCTGTTTTGAATTGATATCAGGTATAGTCACCATTAGTTAAATGAATTAAACACTCCTACACATCTCCTCGTTTGAAGCAGCTCTATATGCTTCTCTCTGATATTAGAATGATGGCTTCCTGATTGTTCACCATGATTGACAAAATCTCTGAAGAGTGCAATCATAAATGCTTTATTTGGATTTATTTTCTCCTTCTTAAAGGTATGTGGAAATTTTCTTTATATCGTAGATTTACTTGTAGCCTTTTGCAGATCCTGAAACTTTTATCACAACATGGGAGGATGAAGAAGACGAATACTTGGCTCATTTGGTGTATGATCATATGCAACTTAACAGTGATCAGGTATGATTCAAGTGAAATATAGTCTCCTTTTACTTGCTCAACTTGGAAGTTTAGCTGCTCGTTCTTTGATTGCATGTCTGGAGAATGAGTTTATTTGGTCAAACTGATGAACTTTGCAAATTCATGTGTTGAGCTCTGCTTTGCTGAAAATCAATTCTCTTTTTTTTTTTTTTTGGAGATCAAACTCAATCTACTTTTAATATCCAACTATTGACATTGTGTTGTTCTTTTATCCAATATGTATCTCTGCACTACAATTTATTGTGAAGGACTGCAGTCAAATAGCCATGCATATTCTAAAAGAATACGTGTGAAAGATAATATTTTGCTTATCTTTACAAAATGCCACATTGCACTTAAGACATCTATACCTTAATGAACATCTAAAACAGAAAGCTTATTTTGATTACCTGCTTTATATGGTGAATTATCTTTAGTCGCATATAAAATAGCAGCTCATCATTCCACATGATATTGTTGCTCACATAATAGGTTGCTAGCTAAAAGTTGATTTTAGGACACTTTTAGAACAACCTCTATTCTCTTTATCAGATTTTTGTCGACTACTATCAGTAAGTGAAACTCGGTAAGTGCTCTTTACATTGCGGCTATTTATGTTGGAATCTGCATTTAGTAGTCGCATTAACAGACCCGCTTATTACATGTATCATTGCATCTGGAGGTGATTCTCCTGTGATCACTCTGAAAACTAAGATGGTATTTTCTGTAACCACTGAGTATTGTTTGTATGTGATATCTTCTTTCTGGACACTTCCAAAATATTACTATATGCTCTTAAATTGTTTATATAGTTACTCATTATAGCAATATTTACCCTCACCTTGGGTTTTTGACCTCAATCCACACAGTCAAGCAGCTTTCATTGAGTCTCTGCCCTATCCTTTTTTAATTGGGTGGCAATTGAATATATGTAGTACTATTCAGCCTCTCAACTTCATTTTCTATGAATCTAGGCTCGCAACTACTGAAATGATGTGATGCTGTACTTTCCGATGTATCATTGTGTAATGATGTGTTAGTAATGATAAATAGTTCTTAAGTCAATCAGGTATCAGGTAAAGGATACATGTTAATTGTGTCATAGTTGTTGTGATAAAAATTAAAGACTAGTGACTAGAGGATGTAATAGAAACTATACTATACTATTGCCTCAGTACTTTCACATTATCAATTTGATTAAAGAGAACGGATCTTTAAAAAATCTGGATGTCCCTAAAAGGAAATTAACCCATGATACGGAAAGCATGAAGGTATTTGTTTGAGGTTCAAAAGGGTGATTATGCAACAATTCTTGAATGAGAAAAGTTTGTACAACAGAGAGGTGTGGTACTCATTGTATTGCATAAGGGTTTATGATTCTTGTGTGATTGTGCTTAGTCGTAAAAACTCTTATGCCTTTGAGTTTGAGTAGTAATATGACCTGCAAATGTAACATTTCCATAGTTAATACCAAGTGCAAAGAAAACTGAAAATACTAAATTCTCTTTATTTTCCCATGTAGGTCACAGAGGAGGTTTGGTGCCCTATATGCAAACAGGGAAAGTTGCAGGAAAACGTCCAACAAATTTATTGCAGTCAGTGCAAACTCAAACTTAAAAGAGGCCTTGAGGTGCCCTCCTCTCTCTGTTTCATATCTCTCCTATAGTGACAACAGCTTAATATGACAGGGAAGTTATCGATACATACAAAAATTTCTTCTCAGCAAAGAGCAAAATAGGAACTAGAGTAGATCTTATAATGCATTTGGTTTATTTTCATTTTCAGATATGTTTGAACTTTTTCATTTTGCATCTTCTCTTGCTATCCATATGGTGGGGGGTGGGTATGTGGTGTGGGAAAAGAAGGGGAGAGAGGTCAGTGCTGTACTGGTAAAGGCCAGAGCGCAAGTAATAGTCATTAGGGAGGAAGGAATAAGAGTTTGGGAGTCAAATAGTGAAAGTATAAAGATACTTGCAATAGTAATATTAGCTGATACCATCTCTACAATCAATTCCAGGGATGTGACCACTGACCACCAATAAGAATCTAAGCTATGTTGAAAGAACAAGCCAGCCACAATTCTGCAGAACTATCCTGGGAACTAAACAACACATTATGTGACTGACACGGGTGGATGCAATTCTAAAATGAATCTAGACCTCTAAAATATGTGAAAAAGCAACTTATAAATTATTGACCGCAGGATGTGGGAAGCAATTAGCATCATGGAAGAAATGAAAATGTGTTTCTTTTGCCACCTTTATCAATCGCAGATCAAAACTATCATGTTTTTGTTTATCTATTGAGTTCATTAATCCATCGGAACTCTGCAACTCTCCCAAAAGTATGGTGTTTTCTTGAAGATAAGATGTCATGTTTTGGCCTATGAGTTGCTGTGGTATTGAGCTTCTTGTAAGCATATAACTATATAATGACAGAATCCAAATACCATTGCACTAACTTCAAGTATGTTCCGTGATTCAGGTAGATTTGAACTTTTTAAGGCTGAGGCTGGCTGAAGCTCACGCGGACCATCTTGATAGGGGATGCAGGCTGAGACCTGATTTTTGTGTTGAGACTAAATTCAATCTCACTGCACTCTACATTAAGTGCCAAGGCTGCAAAACATTCGACATCATACTGTAGCCAACCATTGGGTCGAGCAGATGATGTCTTCACAACTTACACTTGTAAAGTAAACAAAAGTGCATAATTAATTGGCAAAGGCTGTTGCTGCTGGTTTAATTTGCTAGCACAACATTTCAACAAATAATCATCATCACAACATGGAGCATCAATCATGCAAATATGTGATATCATGTGAAGGTAATTTACTAACAATAAGCAGGCATAGTATAAATCGAGTAAACAAGCATAAGTTGATTCATTGATGAAATTTGAAGCTGAATTCATACAAGAAAAACATTGCAATGATGAAGCAATCATTTGAAACAGAAGATGCTAAGAAATCATAAGCGATCAATCTAAACAAGCCTATATGAACAATCACATACCCTGAGATCCTGTCTACAACTCCAAAACCAAACCCAATCAAATGTAGCCTTGATTTATAATTTTTTAGGCCCAAATGGGTAGGCAGCTTTTCGATCACGAAATTGGCCTACTTGGCCCAAGTCATGCTAAAATCTATATTTTTCTAGAAAATCTCTAGAAAGGAATAAGATACATAAGTCTAGAATGACATGTGATACATCTTCTAGTTAGTCATTAGATCGATAGATCATCACCGTCAATTTAGGTGTGGATAGTATAAATATATTGTATGAATTCAATCTAATTATCACAATAATCAACGTCTTTTTTATGACATTTCTAAATTGGAATAATAGAACAATGATCATTAAGTAGAGACGATCATTAGAGAGAAAAAATAATTAAATTATTAAAGAGAGATATATGATTTAATAGAGATAATCATTAAAGAGAATAAAGGATTGATTATTAAAGGGAGAGATTAAGTAGAGACGATCATTAGAGAGAAAAAATGATTGATTATTAAAGAGAGATATATGATTTAATAAAGATAATCATTAGAGTCAATAAATGATTGATTATTAAGAGAGGTATATGATGTAACAAAGAAGATCATAACTGGGAAAAAAAAAACTAAAAGGAAATCTAAAAATAAAAAACAAAAAAATGAACAAAAAGGAAATCTAAAAACTTAAAAATGAAGAACAAAAAATTGAACAAAAAGGAAATGAGGAGTAATTTATAACTAATATGAATGAACAAGGAGAAATCTTTCGCAGCTAAAAAACAAGAGTAATTTATAACTAATATGAACCAACAAAAAGGAGAAATCTTTCGTAGCTAAAATAATTCAAAATGGTAACCTTCGTTGTTCAAATGGTAACCTTCGTTGTTCAAAACCTTCACTGTTTAAAATAATTCAAATTTTCAAATAATTCAAATTTTCAAATTTTGTTGTAGTTCTTTTATAGGTTACTCAAAGATTTGGAAACCTTCACTGTTCAAAATAATTCAAATTTTCAAACTAATTTTCAAATTTTGTTTTAGTTCTTTTATATGCTTTAATAATAAGGGAATGTGTTTGGAAAATAGTTGAAAGATTTGGAAACCTTCACTGTTCAAAATTATTCAAATTTTCTATTTTTGTTGTAGTTCTTTTATATGCTCTTTAAGAATAAGGAAATGTGTTTGGAAAGATTTAGGAAGAGATTTTAATTGTGTTTTTGGAAAGAATTAATTTGAATATAACTATTTGACAACCTAAAAATTTAACACAATCGAGAAACCTTTGTCATCATGCCCAAGCTGCTCTCTCTGAAGAACACATCCTGCATATAATTTTATTCAACAGCAACAACATTCAATCAAGCTGCTCTCTCTGAAGAACACATCCTGCATATAATTTTATTCAACAGCAACAATATTCAATCAAACTGCTCTCTCTGAAGAACACATCCTGCATATAATTTTATTCAACAGCAACAATATTCAATTAAACAACTCGTCGTGTAAAAACAAAATTTTCACACAAATTTTTCACTTGATCAATTCATAGTGAAATTGTAAAATTAAAGATTTGCCACCTCTAATTGGATGAAGAAAATTCAAAAGAAGCTATAACAAATGAGGCAGGAAAGGAAGAAAATTCAGAATGTGTCCTTATTAATTTTCAGAGATCTAGTCGTTTGATTTAAAATCTATTAACTTCAAAACCCTCGATCCAAATGTAACCTATGAGAGTTCGATCCACCTACTCAAAAACCATGATTTACTTAGTTCCTTCCAGAAACAACAGTGCTAAAATGGGAACTAACCTTAACATCAATTTACAAGCTTTGATTCTGGAAAAGATAAAGGGAGAAACACAGATGGAAATTACTAGCACATCGTTCAATCTCTTGAAGCATATAAGCATGACAATCCCAACCACAAATATGATGAAGAAACAGAGAACATGGAAAATACAAAATACTGCAAAATTCCATCATCACAACGAGCTATTATTCTTGCAAAAAAGGAGGTCCTTTTTGGTTCAATGAAAGCCAAATTCTTGACTCTCCTCAAGCTCTCTTTTGCAACCACTCGAAGAATTTAGCCTGTGCTTCTAGCGTATCTGGCCTATGTAATTGGTACCAGTGATTAGCAACTTCAGCTCCTAAAGTGAATCCAACTACACCTCCAAAAGCAAATGACAGAACAGTGCCTGTGATACAAACAAAGTTTATTTAGTAGAATCCTATCTAATTCAATTATATGTGATTTCATAAAAAAACCAGTCTCACAAAATAGATTCTCTTCTAAAATATTTTCCCCTCCAACAGCCCTGGAACAAGGAAAAGTTTCTCTGTGCAAAGCATACATCATCAGGCAAATCTAAGCATATGGTGTTTCAAAATCTTTTGGGTTTGGAAAGGAATGCCTATTAAGTGTGCCATATGGTGACTTGATCTTCATTTCCATATCTTTCCCCATAATCATTCGACCCATACAAAAGGGATGCTTATTAAGTGTGCCAAAAAATGCACTCTCTATTGTATTCTATATTATCTTTTCAAGAACAATACTTGCAGAAGTCTATAAACATTGTATAATCATAAAGTCTCACAAGTACCCAAAAGTAGAAGAGCCAAATTGCAAAATCTAAAAATACCATGAGGACTCTTCGACCACCTCCAAGCATTTCCACCAGTTACAACTGCTCCGAGGGCAGCACCTGCAACACCAAATTTAGCAGCTTCCCGTGCAGACTTCAACTGAAACATGAGGCAAACAAGAGACAAGAGAACAGGCATTAGCACGACTATGAGGGTAAAAACATACACATCAAACCTCAAAAATGAAAATTATTACAATGAGAATAACTCTCAGCTTTCTTCACCCAAAGACAGGAAATAGAAACAGAAACCCACCAGGCAAAACTATATCAATATCCAGAAAACCTAAGAAAACTGTCCAACCTGAAAGAAATCACAACACATCGCCTTAAATTCAATACCACAACCTAAAAGGTCACACAATTCCAGCAATTCGAAAAACTAAAAGCACAAAAGATGGCAATACATCTCTGTCCAAACAAAAGGACACATCATATGCACATGACTCAGAAATCAATTTTCTTGCATATAATAGCTTATTAAGTGTGCCTAATAATCTCAATATTATGGACACAAAATATTTAATTTTCAAATAATAGAAGCACAATACATACAGAGCTGCATATCCCCATAGGCCATAAGCATAGCATTTCCATCAAATTTGCACCTAATATCAACACTTTGTGGAAACCAATAGGCACCTCATTTGCATTCCAAAATAACCATCTCTTAAGATATTACAAAAACCCATAGTTCTTCAAGAAGAAAACTATTCATTGCACAAAATTTATTATTTAAAAAGTATCACTTCTCCACTCCAAGTAAATTGTTTCAAAGCATTGAAACCAATATCCGAACCAAATCCTTTTTCATGGGGTAAGAAAAACATCTAGAAAACACATAAAATACACACATATTAACAAACAAAAATGAATAAACTCAAATCAATATTTCAATCATACATCACTTACAACTCGCGCAAATGAAATTTACGCAGAAAACATGAGAATTCGAACGGACAAAAATCTCATAATCAAGCTAAACATATGCACAAATAACACAAAATTGAGAAAAATGAGGGATATCAGAACATACAGTGGGTCCATGGATGGGATCAGATGCAATGAATTCCTCGACATGAGAGCTATTCCAATGGGGCAAAGGTTTTTCAGGATGAAGAATTTTTGAATACTCATTCAGATAAAAACTTTGTGCAAAATAATCCTTCATCCCTTTCCAGAAACCTGCATTCGATTCACCCATTTTTCTGCAGTAGCGATTGATTTTAGGTTTCAATTTCAAGGTTTATCGATCCAGAAAATTTTACTGTAAAAAAACTCCAGTCCGAGAGGATGAGAACTAAGGTGTTATTCTCTGGGTCGAGTCTATGCTCCACTCAGGTAGAGACTTGTATAGGAACCAGTAGATTGTTGCCACGTGCATTTTGTCCCCTCGTTTTTTCTTCTTCTTTTTTCTCAAAAAAAAAAAGAAAAGAAAAGGATTTTAATAGTAACAATTGACCTTTAGAACAATTCTTAGTTTTATTATTACGCATTTGATTTTACTTAATCACAAATAATTTAACTCAATCAAAAAACAATTCTTAGCTTTATTATTATGCATATGATCTTACTTAATCACAAGTAATTTTAAAAAATGAATGATGTAGTTCTATTTCAAGATTTTATCCAATTGATATGTCCGATCAATCTTTTTAGGAAAAAACTCATACTAGTTTTTATATTGATAGATATACTAAAAGTAAATTTATAGAAAGTAATTCAATTTATATATTCTTTAATGCAAGAGGAGCTTTTAAAGCACCAAGTTATATTCAAACATGATACATGTTTTCATTTATATTTATATCACAAATACACCGATCAAGATTTTGTGTTGACGAATTACAGTCTAATAAAAAAGAAGGAAGCAAAAACAATTGATATTCTGTTTTCTTCACATATCCTCCACAAAATTACATCAGATGAATTGGGAAAGGAATATTAATGAAAAAGAGAGAACGTGTCATCTCTGAAACACGTATACACAATCTCGATTATCATGAAAAACCCGAACAATAAATGACTAATTCATCAACATAGGAGAATAGATATTTGAGATGAGCTTCATAACCCCCTTAACAGCTTCAACCTAAGGATCAGTCAACAGCTTCGAAAGAGTAGTGCAAAGGAGAATGAAGAATATAGGTTTGATTCACCAGAAGTTTGAGCAACGGCGGATCTACATGGGGACATGTGTACCCCTATATATATATATATATATATATATATTATACAAAGCTTTAACATGATTTTGATGTTATCAAATTTTACTTATGTTTTAATCATTTTTTATTATTTTTTGCAATATTTATTTTACTTAGTTCCTATATTTTACTGCATTTTATCATTTTTAATTAGTTTTTGTATATTTCTTTCTAGTGTTGATGAAATTTTAGTAGTTAATGCATTTAAATTAGTTCTTATGGCTACATTTTTAATTAGTTTTTGTAATATTTATTTTTAGTTGTCTTGATAAAATTTTAGTAGTGAATTCCTTATCTTTTGGTTCATATCATGAGTTCCAAACCATTTTCTTCTTATCTAGTTAGTTAATTAGTCTTATAATTTATTATGATGAATTTTGTGTTCTCATAACTTTAAAATGAAGATGAGTTTATTTAAAATGATTAAATAATAGTTCATGTATAATAAAATTTTCAAAAAGAAACAAACAAAACTAAAAAAAAATCATATCTTTTTTTTAGAGCTTTGAGTTGTATATATTTAAATATTAAATAATATTCTACTAAGATATACTTATAGTTATTTATTGTATCCTCAAAGTCTGCACTCCCAAATTTTAAATTATGGATCCGCCACTGACGTTTAGAAACATGAATGAGTGTTGAGGAAGCTAATCGGTATATGAAGTAAAATAATCTTGATCGCCTACTTTTTTTCTTTTTTTTTTTTAATCTTGATCGCCTACTTAACTTATATAGTAAATCAAATTCAACCACTTGGTTCTTTATTTCTAACTTCTTCCACTTTATTTCTATAATTGATTATTTAAATTATATATTTGAAAAGAAAAACTATTGAAACTATATAATTTCCATGTTCTTGTTTCATTTTAATTTTAGTAAATAAAAATAAAAGAAATATGAAGATATATAAGTAATAAGTATATACCTAAATTAAAATTAAAATTATGTAAAAAAAAAAATCGCAGTATGTGGTTTAATTACATAATTTTATATTTCTAAGTAGATGAGATCGTTTAGGGAGAAAAAAAAACTCGGATCCATTTAGTTTGGTGAATTTGAGAAGAGATTTAAAATCCATGATAGCAAACACAATATGGTGTTTGAATAGATGTGGATTTCAATTTCATCAATTTCATTTTGAACTAATTTTGAATTATTTAGATGGATTTCAAATCTTGAATTTCAAATAAATCTGTCCAAACCAGGAAAAAAAATTTCGCGAAATTTCATCGAAATTTCGCTAATTTTGAGTCACCGAAATTGAAACGGGGGTTGAATAAATTTCGTCAGTATTTCACCGAAATTTCGGTAAATTTCGATTTCGATTTCGGTGAGGTTATAGTATAAAATGTTTGAAAATCTCGAAATTTCGGTAAATTTCGTTTCGGTTTCGATTTCGGTGAAATTTTTGTTTTCTTTACCCCAAATAATTATAATATTTTATAATGAATTACACCATTTTTTAAAGGGAAAAAATTGTATTTTGTACATTATAATTATAACGTGTATAACACAATCAAATAATTTTCTTACATATTTATCGTAAATGGCTCACGGATTGAAAAGATGAGATGGCCCACAGAGGGGCATATGAATGGCATATTCATGATTACACTCAAAATCAGTCTAATGTCATGGAGTGGTACCAATATTGTCTAAATCAAGATGGTATGCCAACTTATTCATTTGAAGCTCCTAGAAGTTCTTTTTGGTTATAGTAATAATGTATTCAATTATTTTGAATTTCTCATGTTATTATACCAGACAACATTTTAATAATAGTTAATTCCAATATTGGTTGTAAATATGTCATTTTGTTTGAAATTTTAAGTTGAATATATGTATTAATGTTAGTTATAATATTCTATACAATATCATATCCAAATTCCCAAATTTTAACAAAGTTTCTGACATTTTTCTAATTTTACCGAAATTTCCACCGAAATCGAAACTTTCACTGAAATTTCCGTAAAATCAATTTATCGAAATTTCTACCGAAATTGAAATTTTCGTCCTTGGTCCAAACACAACCTTAATTTTCAACATTCACCTAAAGAGACAATGTGCGTGCTAATCCATTTTATTTGTGCAATGTGTAAACATCATCATACAAAGAGAGAAAAAACAAGGAAAATACTTGACAAGATATAACGCCATCAAAGCACTAAGAAAATCATTGATAATAGACACATTAAAAAAAAATCCATAAAATGAAATAACAATATGATTTTGGGAGATCGATTCGACTGATTGATGATATATCCTCTTTCAAGTACCAGTCATATTTTGGTGTGTTTTTTTACCTGTTTTTAGTTTGAAAATCGCATGTTGTGTGTTCCTTCAAGATTTGCAATGTGAATTGGGGATTTATAAAGAAGAATGTGTGTAAAAAAAAAAATTGTAGTGTGTGCAAGATTGAGTGTTTTTATGTGTAAAAATTCACACATCAGATTATTTAGATTGTAATAATATGGCACATTACAAGAAGACAAAGGGTGGCCATTACTGCAACCAACCTTTTATAAAGGTAGAATTAGATTTCATTTTAGTTTCTTTTTCCCCTTTTGTGCAAAAGTCATTTACAATCTTATTTATTTCTCAACCTTTTTTAAATATAAAATATCGATGGTCAACTGCATATGATAAATTTTCTTTCCCATTTATTCTTTCATGATTTGAATTCGAATTCTTTCAAATAAATTGTGATAATGTTTGGATCTACCTTCAAGATTTAGTGTCAATTATCTAATGATTTTTTTGCTTCCAAGATGCATGCGCCGCACGCGCCTACCTCATTGGTGTGTGCTTTGCACGCACTCTCTTTGCACTCCATTTTTCATAAAACATATTTAATCATTTTTCTTATTTTTAAATGTTGTTGCAGGAAAACACTTACTAAAACACCTCTCTCTTTTTCTTTTTAAATAAGTTTGGAGGAGTAGAAGAGAGGGATAACAAAAACTATAAAACTTACATAATCCGGTTAAAATCATGGTCATCACAATCTGCATCTTTAAAAAGGTGGGATACCACTTGAACTACAAGACTTGTGGTACTTACTAAAACATATACATTAAAACATACCTATAATAATTAACAAAAAAATATGTTTTAGTTAATCACAACTCTAAGATGCTCTAAAAGTTTTTATGCAAAGTATGAACTAATCTGCAATTTGCAAAATAAATCAATAGAGTTGTTGGGAACTTGGGGTGCCCCTAGTTAAGATACTTTCACTATAACAACTCTTTATATGAATCTAACGAGTCATTCAACTTAATTACGAAAAATTAATAGTTTTAGAGGCTCGAATTTTGTTATTAATTTATTCATATATCTACGCACAGACGTATTTTATATATAGTTCTATTTTGTACCATGCTAAATGATGTTGACAATGTAGTATTTCATATGTAAGTCCTCATATTAGTCAAATACATGTACTATATTTTTACATATGAGTGTCAGATGTTATTTTGAATGTTAACCAAAACTATAATAAAAAAGTTTTTTTTATTTGTTTTTTGTGACGTAAGAAGTTACCTTCATATATATAGACACGTATAAATGAGTAGCCATAATTAACAATATGGTTACCCTTTTATTTAATAGTTAATGGTTGTTTTTATAAAACCCTATATCATTACAGTCTAATTGATAACATAAATTAATAGTCTGCTAAAATTACAAAACAGTTTGTACATTATGACTTTCAATAAAAATATGACTCATGTTGCAATTTTCTTTTTTCATAAAACTTATATGTAATTTGATTTTATCTCTATTTTTTCTTATTTTTATTTAAAAGATATGAAGTTGATTTCGCAAATTGCAATGAAAATTTATGAAGTGCTTGATATTTTTGATGACATGAATTCTCTCGCCTGATATGATCCATATGTGTTAATTGTTATGTCATCATTAATTTCTTTATATCAACAAGGTATCATTTATATAAAAATATCTTTTGATCAAATTCATTGTAATTTTTAAAATAAATTCACATGACAAATACAGATTTTTTCTCAATTACTTATAATGTTGAACTTCATATATATTTTAACAAATTATCAATCAATTAATCAAAATCACTTTTAATTAATAAATTTTGGCTGGTCCCAGTTAATTTAGAGAGGTTTTATTTATTACTGTAACCAGATGAACACAGGTACCAAAAAAAAAATTTATCACAAATATGAGTGTTGAATAAAAACCAAAATATAACATGTGAATTAAACAAGAGTATATATTTCCCTGCATAAATCTCTGCTCCACAAAGTACATAGTGCATTTTAATATCCCCTGCGTTGATCACAACATGTTCACCTGAGGTAGATGAATTGGAAACCTTACAGAAAAAATAGGGGAAAAAAAGATGAATCAGATAAAGGCAGAATAATCACCTGGTGTGTATAGGGGTGGTTAACTGTTGTAGAGTAGCACAAAATATTACACAATTCTATTCTATACGAGATTATCTTTTAGGTTTGCTTCACTTGTATATCAAATGTACACTCGGTGTAGATGTACAAACCGTTCAAGCAGCACGGAGGTCTTGTTTCATAGCATGATGCACTTTGCAATACCAAAAATATGCACCAGCTGCATCACTACTCGTATATGTATTGAGACAAATCAATCATGTGACGGTGACACCCATCAAATAGTGTAGTTCGAGGTAGCAGCTCAAAGACAAAGAACGTGGCAGCATTTAAAAGAGCTCCTCTGAGTTTAACTTATTCCACGCCTCCTATTGCCACATAAGAAAGACAATATTACGACAGAATTCCCACAAAGAAATATGATTTCACATAGAAAAGGAGGTAACCACAAAGATGTTCCTTCAATAGTAGTAGAATCATGTCCAAAAATAACTGTAAAACCCCGTATTTCGTATCTGATCATGCTTTGCTTAACACTACAAAAATCAACAAACAATTTATAGTTGAAAAAAGAAATCAAGATAATAATACCTTGAGGAGGTCAAAGACCTTTTCAGCAATGTACTTTTGCTGGAGAGTGGCACCCTTTTGCTGCACCTTGTCAGGATGGATGCAAAGAGTAGCTTTTCTATAAACTTTTTTGACATTGGCACCCGTAATTAAATCCGTCAAAGAAACAGGCTGCCACCCACATTCAGGCCAAAGCACCTGTTCATTCAGGGAACACCAGAAGGCAGCTTCAGTGAATACAAAAAGATATAATGCATTTATCAACAGCAAGTGATGCTGGAAGTGGAAAAGGCATATGTAACTCATGGAGCCAAAATTAAATAGCATGCAATAAGGCACAAAGTAATATGGACATACATATTGCAAAGTTGACAGCAGTGCTCGCAGATTGCCTTCTTTGCCAGCAGCCCAACGCTTGATTTCAATATCTAATGTCTCAGCAATTCTCTGTAATCAGACAAGACCAAGTCACAATGATGAAATGCTATTTGGCATATAGTCAAATATATCTACTAAACCATATCATTGCAATCAGATCCACACAGACATAGACCAAAACTAGTTAATCTATAAAGTTTATGTACAAATTAGTCAGTGTAAGGAATAAACATAACTTCAAAATTAAGGATGAGGGTTCTAATTTGCAGTGCCACTGAAGTTCAATAAATCATGAGTTAACCCCTAGAAGAATTGAATATATAACTTTTCAGTCACCTGAGGACGTGGTAGTTGCAACGTTAAATCTTACTGCCAACAGGCATAGCATAGGCATGATATATGTGGAGAAAATCATCAACCTTAAATTACAATGCCATTAGTAATATATTAAAAGTACCAAGTAACACCTAAAAGAAACTTAGAGATCAATAATTGACATTGTTTTTCTAATGAATATTGAATATTATGAATTAAATCATGGGTTTCTATAAAATTACCAAAATGACAAAAACAATGGTTAAGTTACAAAAACTGTCCTTCCTAGATAAATACACCATCAACTCCCATCAGTTTGGCTGTGAAAATAATTAGCTAGAAAATAAAGACATTATGGCCTTCAGATAAACAAAAAAAAAAACAGCTACTAGCCAAATGAAAGCACTGTGCTGCAAGTGTGAGTGGAGGGGAGGGAGGCAGCAGGAAGGTAAATGATGGATGGGTAAAATTGGCAATACAATACAATATCTTTTTAAGTGAAGATAAGTTTTTGCTCGTCGAACTGCCGAAGTAAGTCAAAACAGTGAGTCTGTACTCTAAAAATAATTCATAGGAACCATGTCACTCTGTCAATCTATATTGTGCAAAGAGTGCCTAGCTTCTGTAATTTGATCATAGTAGAGGATGTCAAGGTAAACAGCTCTGTTGTTTTTATTATGAATCATACAGTCTAGAATCAGCTAAAAAAAAGGATTTTAAAGAATCTCAAAACCAAAAATATGCATACCTTTGCACAACAAATATGCAAAACAAAAAAGAGTCACCAGCCATAAAAGATTAAACACATAAACTCAATTTGATTGTATACAAGTTGGAGAATTTTAGTGATCACGAAAATGCCATAGCAAGACAAATACACGGTCACAAGAAAAAAAATATCTACTCTCTGGAGGAACTTACATGTCTTTCTTCTTGCTCCATTTGAACTTGAAGGTCCCGCTGATTCTTCTCAGCCACTGCCTTGGCCTGGGCAAATGGAACCAACATTTAATAATAAAAAGGTGGCACATGTTGAAGATAAATTTGGGAAAGATCAGGAACTACTGTTTACAAGAGAAGACAAACACATACCGCCCGCTCTTGAGTGCGTTGATGGCGATCCAGCCTGGCTTTTCTTCTTTCTTCAGTTTCCCCGTCAACCTCCTGGAATTCTCCAGCTGATGGAGCTGCTTTGCCATTATTCCAAGAGAAGAAAAGTCAGCAAGACACAGATGCTAAATGAAATAAGTATTAAGAACAATACAAATGGTGATGCACCTCCAAAAATAGAAGATAGATCATCAACAATATTGGTAGTTGAAGAAGCCTTCTTCATGTTGGAAGCGGATCCACTAGATGATGATGTTCTCTTTCCAGCTTCAGATCCTCCCTTGTTTTGGAAATGCTGGTCATTAAAAGGATCCTGAATATACACAAAAGTTATGAACACTGAATGACAAAATCTTATGAATACTCATAATGCTAGCACTTACTGTTGAATTTGTTTGACCCCTTGGCACACTACTTGCTCGTCCCATGCCGAAAAAGGATTCCAGATCATCATCATTCCTTTGTTGATTCATCTTTGCAGCAGATACCGCTGCCGCCCTTTCTCGTGCCTCTGCTGCAGCTCTCTCCCGAGCCTCTGCTCCAGCCCTTTCAACAGCAGCTCGTTCAGCTCGACGCTTTGCTTCTTCAGCCCTTGCCACAGAGGCTTTATCCCTCAGTTCTTTCTCCCTTGTTTCTGCAGCAGCAGCTCTTTCCCTAGCTTCTAGAGCAGCTTTTTCTGCTCTGTCTTTAGCTTCTGCAGCAGCTCTTTCACGGGCCTCAGCTTGTGCCCTTTGCACTGCTACTCTTCCAGCACGTTCTCGAGCTTCAGCACTTGCCTTATCAACAAAAGCCCTTTCAGTTTTTAAGCGAGCTTCAGCAGCTGCTCTATCACGTGCCTGAACTGCTGCCCTTTCACGTGCTTCCCTGTTAGCTCTTTCCACAGCTTGTCTAGCCTTCTCTCTTTCAATCTCCCTTGATCTTTCCTCCCTCTGAAGTCTCCTTTGCTCTCTCTCTTCATCTTCCTTTTGATTCCTATTATGCTCTAATATCTCCTCAGTTTCCCTTAATTCATGCTCTTGACCGTCATGTTCATCCCTTTCCAGCTGCACAGATTCCTTATATTTAGCAGCCTTTGCATATTCTCTTTCACGTACCTCCTTAGCATGTCTGAATTTAGCCTCAGCTTTCTCCATAGCCTCCTTCATAGCAGCAGCAGATGCAGCAGCAGCAGAGAATGCTTTAGTTTCTTCGCTAGAATGCAGATTGGCACCTTCATCAGCGCTGGTTTGGGACCTTCCCAGGGAAAAATCCTCAAGTTCATCAAACTGTGAAACTTGAGTGCCCTTACCCGCAGGCCGTGCCAGCTTAGGACTTTGGAAATGTTGACTATGATTAGAAGGTGAAGAAAATCCATCACCTTTCTTCCTTGAACTAGAAAAGGAACCTGTTTCTGCCCTTGAAGTTTGACGAGGTATGGCTGGCGGAGGTCGTGAGGGGGGTGGAGCAGCTGTAGGCTGTGTGAAAAGAGGAATCTCTGATACAGTTAACCATAAATCATCAGACTGCTGTCCTAGTCCTGATGATGTTGGAGACATATCAACATGTGAGCTTGTTTCATAATATTGAGGCGAAGAAGCAGTTTGATCAAAAGACTTCCGAAAATCTGTAGAAACATTTGGCACATCAAATAGGGGAGGTTCCTGAAAATTGTCTACAGGAGTTCTCTTCTCCATATTGTTTTCAGAGTATCTGAAAGAAGAGTTCCCCTTGGGTTCTCTTGTAGAGGCAGATTGGGGTGATGCAGATTCTGAAGAACTCCCTTCCTTTCCTCTTTTTTCCCTCCCAGTGGAAAATGGATTGACAGGTCTTCCAAAACTATTAAGAGGATCTAAGTCATCGAATCCTCTGCCACCGACTGTTGAAGCTTCAGTCCTTGCACTCCTGGATGTACCATTTTTACTGATCTCCTCCAGTGGATCTGAAAATACCCCGGATGATGAAAATCCCTGGGTTGAAGCTGATTCTGAAACTACAGAAGGATCATCCAGAACACTCCCATGCTTAGAACCATCTACTGGTACGGAACTCCAAGTTGACTCTTTTACAGGTCTGTTCCAAAAGATAAAATGAAAAATGCCATTTTGTAACAATCTACAGTCTGATGGATAAACACACTAGAAAATTAATAACCAATTTAATTTTATTAATTTAACATGTTTTCATTTGAATACAAGTATCACAGTCATGCAAGCTTAAAACACCATTATTCTTCCCCAAGAATGGTTTTTCTTGTGCAAATTACAATGGAAGAACAAAAGGCCCAAATCCAAACAAAATCGAAAAACAGTGGCCACCAGTTTTAGAAGAAATCATCCACTTTTAGCACTGTTGTTTGAGAGGTGGAGGCTGGCTAAGAGTCTATTTGGTTAGTGTTATTTTGACAACATCAATCTATCATATATTAACCAAAAATCTAATTAGAATCTAATACATAGAAGGCACTAAATCAACTTAAATACAACACCATCTGAACTAGTCGAAGTCAAATGAGGCTTAAATGGAACAAAAGCAATGGCTCCTACTTTATTCTCCTTCCTTGAATATGGATTCTCAGAATAAATGAAGGCCGGAGATATTTCCAAAGCAGAGTTAGTCTGAGAGCTTAGTTCAAATAAAGAACAATAGCATTCCTAATCTAACCACCAGTGGTGACAAGACCCATTTCGATTCCCATTCTTATCCACGTCACTTGGACAGGGACACAGCAGTAATGCTGCTGAAATCAGAACCTTAAATCTACATTATGCAACACAACAATCTCCTAATCAACAACCATTGAGCTCATCAGATAAATCAAGCAACAATATCAACACGAAGCAGCCAACTAAAAACCCAACAATTCTCTGAGATTGCGTACAATGGACTTTTAAAAGTTAGTCCATCTGCTGAAATTCTCTTGAGATCCAGAACATTATCAAGAACTCCAGAGGACTCCTTCATGTTGTGTAATAATGTCGCCACACGTAATTGAAAACATCCAAAACATAGAGTGACATGAAAAAGAAGAATACTTCCTCTTTCTGATGATTGTCAAATGTTACCTTTTAAAATAGCTATCAGAAAAAATTTATTTTAGGAGCCGATTCAGCCATGAAACAGAAAGAATGAACCACTCCAATACCAAAAGGAAAAAGAGATCATATTCTTTCTCTGGCCCAGAAGAAAGAATAACTTGTTTCTTTAGATGGAACGACACCTCCAGCAAGAAGGATTAGCAGATTATAAGGATGGCTAAGGGTAATACCAGCGGAACCCAGTCCTAAGCTACATTTGCCCTAATATATGGCTCAACTTTGCTCCCAAACAGTTAAGAGTAGAATCATCTTCATGATACAAGCAAATTGACCCAAGCAAACATTGTCTGCTAAATGCAATAAAAATCGATGCTCAGTTTCTCATAGATATTTGAAGAGTCAAGAGAAAGATCTTTACCATTGATCTCAGATTTCAGAGATGACAGTGATATCCAATTCATGCATAGACTAGGTATGAAATTAACAAGCTTGGAAAATAGCAAATTGACACACTATCTGAAACACCTATCTAGCAAGAACTTTAATGAGTTATAGCCTTTGGACCACCCTGTAGAAACATTTAACAGGATGAGAACGATCCTGTTACCAGTCTCAAGCACTGTCAGCCCACATACTAAATTGCTATGCAGGCAAGCTAGGAAATAGCAAGTGAAATTATCCGATAGTCATTTTCCATATTATATACATTACATCAGGGTTCCTCCAACATAAGGAATTGATAAATTGCATCACGATATAGTAATAAATTACTGGCAAACACTTTACTACATTTACCAATCTACATCCTTATCAATATCGCAAACATGGTTTGAGCGAACAACTAGTTAATGGAACACAAATTTGGTTTCACAACTCCAACAAAATAACCAACTAATTCATCTATTGAAATAAGTCAACTGAGTCTTCACCATTAAGTCCCAAAAAAAAAAAAAATTACCTGTTGCTAGCAGCAGAAGTACCACTCCCAAACCCAGGTAACAAATCATCGAACCCCTTCGAACTCGAGTTGCTCTTAGTACTACCACTTGTTATGTTTGCCCCTGCTTTTTCAGGCCGCCCTAAATTTCCCAACAGATCATCAAATTCACTGTTCTGCTTTCTACTCTTACTCGAGGGTTGAGAGGAAACCGAAGCAAACACGTCATTATCATACCTAACCGTCGATGAGTGCGATTTGCTTTTCAACCCCGGCAATCCATCAAATAAATCGTCATCGTATACCGGCTTATCATAAACAGGGCCCGACTCCGTTTTGTTACTACTATTATTGGTTTTCTTCGCCTCACTGGCTGCTGACGAGTTGAAAATAGAATCATAATCTAAATCCCTCATTGAAGAGTGGTTTTTATTATAATTCGAATCTGAACTCGGTGTGAACTTGGCCGGTTCACCAAATATGTCACTGAACAAAGGATCGTCCATAGGTCGGCGATCCGACTGGGCGGATCTCATCGGGTTGGATTTCCCTCTGGGCCCGAACCCGAAGTCGCGGGCCAACACATCCAGATCATCCATCGTAGAGCCAATCGATGAAACGACTTGCAGCAACAGCAGGCAGATCCAAACACACGATATTGCCCTTAGCTAGTAGGGCAACTGGTCAGATCCGACAAATTAATGGCGGAAAATGTTCCACCAAATCAAACCGGGTCTGATTAGAGTAAACGATCACATATATGACAAAAGTCACAGTACGGTATGCTGTATTGAGGAAAATTCAGAAACAATGCACAAATACAACGCGCCTCTGTATGTATAGGCGAATTACCACAACAGTAGTATTGCCATTACATGCAAATTGTGAAGAGAGGATACAAGCCTAGGGTTTCTCTCTCTCTCTCTCTCTCTCTCTCTCTCTCTCTCTCTCTCTCTCTCTCTACCGTCTCTGTCTTCAAGCTCACATTGTCTGTTTCACTATTTTTGAATATAATTATTATTCAAATATGATTTGGTTCATACTCAAGACCGATCGACGGCACCGTTTCTCTGTCTGTCTTCAAGCCTGCAAGATTCCAATTCTTTTTTTTTTCTCAATTCCTTCTTTTTTTTTCTTTTTTGTCGTAATTTTAGTATTTTCTCTAGATTTTTGCAATTAACATTTAAGTTTATAAAAAGTTTTTTGAACCAAAAATTCTCTTATGAGTATAATTTTTATGAAACACTCTCATTGATTTAAATTTATAAGCCGATTAATTTACAATCTATAAAATAAAGGTGGATTTGTAAAGATAGATGAATCATGAATTTTGTTTCCCAAAATTATATCTATAAGTCAATAAATATAAGTTAATGTGTCCTCTTTCATTATAATTCTAATGTGGTCAGATTTTATGGATTAAAAAAAAAAACAAATTACTGAATATCTAAATATATAGTACCATAAAAATATAAGAAACCATCAAGATTTTTTGGTCCTGCAAATTTATTTGATGCACAAGTATTATAGATAAAATGACCTCAAATACCATAAAATTTAATCAAGAAGATTTTTTTACCACATAATTCTATCTATTTTTCTATCATAATTTATGTTAATTGTCCAAAATACCTTCGCACTCACACATGGAACAGTGTAAAAATGACTAATATGATGACAAGTGTCCACATTTATTTTTTATCAACAAAAGTAAATTTTATATTTGTGGTAAAAAAAAGTATATAAACTACTTAATGTGGTAGAAAAGTAATTGATTATGGTAGTAAGGATGTTATCCTTAAATATTATAAATCCTTTAAAATATAAGCAAAGTCCTGAGCTAAGCTATATGTTGATGAAATTATGTGCACACATATGATAAGAATTAATATATAAAAGTATATGGCATTAAAATAGGATATAAACAACATAAAAAATAAATGAAATAGTCACTCACATTTGTTCATGTGGCAATTGGCTTATTTCTACAAATAGAAATGACCAATCAAAGAATTATACAATTTAGTTTGTCAATTCTCTATATCCAATTATTTCCCCATATATACAAAAATAATGCATTTATATTTTTATTCACAATTGAAGAAAATACATTTTCGTTGAATTTAAAAGCTTATGTAAATTAAGACAATCAACTACCAATTAAACTTGTTGTACATTGTTCTATTTAAATAAATCACAATTGGCGCCCCTCTTTCATTAAACACCATACAGTGTCGAATTTGAGAATTCACATATCATGTACATCTCATTTGTTAAATGTTATGATGTTCCAGGTTCCATTAAATAATATATATAATGTCGAAAATTTTCGATCAACATCGTTTATTATATTTTGATATTTACTTTTATATTTAATTTAATTATCTTTAATAGTAAATGCTAATTAATAGTCATTTGAAATATAGAAATCCCATCTGGGAAGATTCACACATCAAACTTTGACTTTTTCACCCAAGACATTACACGATCACCAGAACCAATCGGATATTTCAACAACTAAAAAGTTTGAAGTCACTTTAAAAAAAAAAAAAACACCTCCAATGGAAAACTTATATCAATCTAACCAATAATGCTATGCACGTGACATCTAATGCTATTAACTTTCAGCATATTTGTCGTCTGAATAAACATCAATGAAGATAATGGAGCCTTTTTCATATTTTACAAATGAAAGGGCATAAATATGAAAACAAACATTAACTAAAAGGATGAGATAATGTTTGTTCATATTATTAAATAGACATCTTTCAAAAATAATAATAATAATAGACCTCAAAATTTATGAAAACTACAATCAACAAGATCATATGAATAATTTGATTTGAATTTTGAACTCTCAGTTTTAAAAGGATTATATGTTGAAAAGTACATGGTTTAAGCCTGAAGAGATCTAATAATAAGTTTCACAAACTTTTGGGTTGTCTTAGTAATTTGACCAAAATTCAAGGATATGTAATTCACCCCAACTATAAATTATAAATACCACACACATATATGGTGCTAGTACGTTTAAATGGCAACAAAAATATAAGCTATACTAATTTGACTATATACATACAACTCTTCCAACAACAAATGCCCTTTAAACAATAGCACATATTTTTATTAACTTTCTTCTACAGTTTATATACAGAACTAACATCAGTTCTATATCTATACTATCCAACAATGGCATTCACTCGCTGCACAATCTAAACAGATCCTAGGACAAATCAAGAAACAGAAGAAAAAACAGAGAATGAAAATGAACAAGAACTTAGACAAATGCGACTGAGATGAGCTTTAAACAATGAACACTTGAAACTTCCATCTAGAATTAAGTGACTTAGCCAAATTTATTTTGCTATGAATGACATATGAAAGGGAGAGGTCAGAATCATGGCAAGCAAGTAAGGATCTTACGATTTGTTTGCCATGGCTGTTCAACGAAGAATCGAGTTGACAAGATCTTCGTTTAGCTTAACTGGAAGTGGAGGCATCTGATTCATTATTTCTGGCAAGTCACTGAAGCTGCATCACACAGTTCAGATAAAACGGAATAAGTTCTCAGTTGATGGAGAGGAAAGGTACAAGCATTTCGGAAGGGCTTTTATGAAGATAAGAACAGTGAAGCAGAAGAATTCACGACATGTAGAAAGACGCATGCCACAAGAATTTTCTCATGATTATTAGATTATTAATATGATTCACAAACAAATAGAGGTATTAAATAAACAACGTAGAGGAGGATAATACTTATGAACTGCAGCAAACAAGTAAATAGTTCCATGGATGCAGCAAATCTCAGCAAATGATTCTATCCTGCTTTCAAAGAACACGTGAAGTGTAGGACATACTCATTTAAAATGGAAAGGATATTCGTCCGAGCTTGATAGAAGAGTTCAATGTTTTCATTGATCTGCATGAAAACAAAACAAGTACATAAGGTATACCATCAGATCATATTCAATCAGAAGTATGCCACGTCATCAACAAATGTGTGCAGTAAAACAAGTGATCCATACAACTCAATAAGATTCAAACTAGAGCTCTCTTTTAACCAATTTTAATTCCAGCATACTATCTGATGAGCTTAAATTTTTTCAAGGTGAAGCTTCAAATTTTTATTTTTATTTATCAGTTGTTCGCACAATCATACATTTTTCTACAAGTCTGACACAGATGCATCCAAATTAGGTAGAATGTTGTGATGTATAGATATAAGGAAATTAGGCAGAAAAGTGGCAATAAACCATGAGATGAGAAGTTGGACAAACTAAGACATGACTTAATTGAATTGGCTGTCAGCAGACCATCGAATACATAAATAGAAATGAAATATAATTCACACAAAATCTTTCTGGAAACGAGATCCATAAATTATAATTGCATGTACCTTGAAAGCAGAAAAATTGGCAGATATTTGCTCCAAGGCATGAGCATTTTGCTCAAGAAGCTGTCCAGTGGCTCCACCAATTGCTGGAATTCACAATTCAAGAGTACTCATCAAATAACTAAGCATCCATCTGGAAGGTATGTTCATATACACACAGCTTTGAAGCAATACGTCATTTTTTATAATATTCCTACTTGCATAACTATGAGAGAAAATAAGGTGCTGCAAGCCATTGACATGACAAAGTTAAAATTAAAATGCTTTACACTTTCCTGGAAACTGAGAATTGAATCAATTTACCTTGTAAGTAATTTTAATATGACATTTCCCCCCTCATTAGTGCAAGTAATGATAATGCTGATATCACCAACGGGCAACAGGTTTTTAAAAAAATGCTTCTTACTCTTAGTTGGATTGTTGTATATTATCAACAAACACACCTTCCATGCAAGTAGTTGTAACTGCAATTTACAAGGCTAGAAGGATGACTGCAATAAGATTACAGAACACTTCCAAGTGAGGAATTGAAACTTTGTGCACTTATTAACAGAGTCGTAGAGGCAGTATTTGTAAATTGAAAATTCCAAGAGATGGTACAGGAGAGGGCTGTGATGCTAACACTATAAATATGAGTGATAAACACAGAAAGGCAGAGTAGGGGAAAAACGTACTTGGGAAACACAATTTGTGACCAAAATAAATTGTAATGACCAAATGACTCCCCTGAGGTGCATTGACGCATTATACTGCTTCTATCGGTTGATTTACGGATATTAGTCAAAAGAGGCAGTCAATTTTTAATTTCGAAGGGGAGATGGTACAGCGATGGAGACTAACCCTATGAACGCAGCATATATATAAATATTCATACAGAGGGGAGGAGGGAAGAAATACTTCAGAAACACAAATCTGGTACAGTAAACAACATAAAAGAATATCAGAGCAAAAGAAAGGTAATTAGCAAGTGACTTCTAGCAAAACTTTCTGCTTTCCTAAATCAATCAAGTCAGTTTTAAGTGAATTAACTAACCATTATATGAAATTCCATCATCACATTCCATCATCATTGACTGAACATAAGGAGGGCCATTGGAGCGATTTGCAACTTGAGATGATTTTGGCACTGAATCTATAGCTTTTTCCTGAGAATTCAAAGTAAATAAAGAAAGTATGTATTCAGAAAACATCTTACGTTAAATGAATTCAACAAACTCCAAAAAAAAAAAAAAAGTGATTTTCACTTTGCTTCCAAGCATCCATCAAATCACGGAGAGACCAAAAAAATTTCAGAAGTTGAGCTACAATTTCTCAAAATATCTATCTCAAGGATTTGTTTGCATTCATTTCATTTTATGTTACATCAAAGTCATGTTTTTCTTTTATTTTTACTTTGCATGAATTAACCACTAAGACACCAACTCTAAGAATATGCAGTATTTGAAACTCATAACAATAAAATCCTCAAATATATGCTGATCGATTTAAAGCACAAAACTATAAAACATCAAAAGATCTGCATTGCTTTAACATAACAACAAAAATCTTATCTCGAAAAGTAATCGACAAAGGGTGTTGGGTTTTTTTACCCCAAAAAAAAATAAAGAGTACTTTCTTTTATGCAAAACATTGTTTGGTGGCCTGTGTTCACAAGCTATCCATAGCTATGCAAACATACACCTTTCTGCATATGTTGTGTAAAAGTAGTCCAAACTGAAGAATTATGTATCTCCCCATCCCATAATACTTGTACCTTCACTTATTCAGTCAGCTCAACTTTTTTCACAATAACATAATTCTTCAAATGCATAATCAAAAAGTAACTCATGAAAATCTCCATAATTCGTTATCCAAATTCCAAAGTGAGTTAAGCAACTATACTTCAGAAATGGCCAAATGAGCCATAAGATCAATTTTGCAAGAAACGAGAATGGATAGAAAATACTTGAAAGAGAGAGAACTCTTATGTTTAAAAATTAACACAGCTGTGAGGGGTAAGGTAACATGAATACTGTAAGTACCTTTTTATCTTTACTTTTCCTTGAATTATGATCATCTTTTCTTCTCTTGCCATTTTCCTTTTTCTGCAAACAGTGAACTGCTTAAGTCAGAATAGCCAAGAAAAATATACAAGTCAGATTTGGGTAAATACTTTCTGTTAATTCTAGTCCTGGGTCTTGTATATTCTATATCAGGTGTGACATCCATGAAATGAATGGGCATAGACATATAGTCATGATGGCATGAAACGGCTAAAAACTCAAGGTTATGAAAGAAATAAAAAGGAATAAGAAGTATTGCTTTTAATTTATGGTTATAAAGTTACATCTTAATCTCAGTTTCTCTATTACCTGGAAACAAAATTCTCAGAATCAATTACTGTGTCAAGCCTCGTCACAAATTTCTATTTAAGTTTGATATTTTGAAATGTGATTCAGAAATATATTATCCTACAAATCCCAAATTACAATGGCTATATGATAGCATATCATTCCTACAACAACAATCTCAAAACAAAAAATGGCAAGAAGCTCACGCTCATCCATCTGCAACGTAATGCCACATCGCGAACTGTCTTGTCTTTTAAAGCTTGAGAAATTTTGGCATACCGAATAACAATAGATTCAGAAGCATATCTGCAAAAGGGTTGACTTATTACCTACGAGATGCAATGTAGAGCAGGTAAAGGGCAAAAAAAACATGGCCCGAATTAAAACAATTATATCAACAAATAGGCCAAGGTAACTGCAATCCAGAACATGCTTTGCAAAAATGAAAAGAAACAGGTGGCAGCACATATGAAGGCCAAAAGGATGCACAATTAAACAGGTGGGGGTGCAATTTCACCTGAACCTCAGATAAATTAGAACTCTAATGGTAATTCTGAATGTTGCAAATTAGTGACAATCACTACAACTTTGTGCCTTCATTGTCAACACAGAAATATACAATGGAAGCACTGTAAAATCATTCATTTTTATTCAGACAGTTTTAGCTGAATCCTGCATTGAACTCAAGAATTTGCAACTTTTGAACGAGAATAATATGATTTGCGACTTTTGAGTTTATATATTGCAAGAGCTATTCCACATGTATTATTAGACAAATCAACCCCACATGCAACTTTTTAATTGAGACTCTAAACTAAAACCAACCATATATAACAAACAAATAGTCCACTTGGATATTCAACCAAGAGAAAACATTAATTAGATACAAGAAGCCACTGCAATCCAAAAACTTTAAGATATTCAAAGCTCCAAACACACCCTCAAGCACTCATATATTTGTATATCAAGATTTATAATAACATTATATATGAAAGAGAAAAGACAAAAGGAAAATTGGTCTGCTTCAAAGATAACTATCAAGATCATTTCCTTTAACCATGATTATAAAAATAAAAAAGAATTAAAAAAACAAAGGAAAAGGCCATCATGATAGCATACTGTCATGCACTCAAGCTTGCTTGGGCCAAATTCTGCATAAATTGGTTGGACTAGGAGGTTTCGACCAACCTAAGCCCACATTTCTTAGCCCAAGTAGCAGGTAGAAGGATCATCCAACGACTTGTAGTGAGTTTGAGTGAGTGATACTTAGAGCTTTCACACAAATTCTCTCTTGCCTACTTTCTTACCAACACTAGCACACAACAGATCAACTAGTCAAAGGAGGCTGACTCAGTTACTGCGAGGAGTAGAAAGGAGATTGTACGTGATTTTGTAAAGAGAACAGGTCCATGAAATGGGGTGACCTGAGAAGAACCCAATTGGAGAACTTTGTAATAGTTGATAAGGGAAGAGTAGAAAGGAGGTTGTGCATGATTTTGTAAAGAGAACAGGTCCATGAAATGGGGTGACCTGAGAAGAACCCTAAGTGGAGAACTTTGTAATAGTTGATAGGTCCCTTAATCTTGAATACAGACTCCTTAACTGGAGTTGTTATCTGTAGTTGTTGTTGTTTGTTTGGTAAGGAGTTAAACAGACACACTACATCCAATGAAAATAACTATATAAACCTCAACCAAATTATCTTGTATTTTGGGTTTCAGGTGAATAATATTTTTGCCTCGTGCATAGAATACATTAAAAAGTCAAATACTTTCAATTTTTAACTGAATATCACTTGTGACTCTTACTAAGAGCAAAAATAGATAAGTAAGCTAAATAACAAACAGGGTAAGCATTATTTAATTTCTTATCTAGCCTGAAATTATGTATGATCTTGGTCAATACTTGATAAATTCGAGATCAAATTAATTCTAATCAAGGTAGAAATAACGTCATCTTTACTACAGATTTACATTATCATCCTTAACCTAATCAAGTCAAATCTACTTAACCTAATCTAATCAAGTCAAATCTACACACAGACGAGCTTCAATCCTTGTTATTAAAAAATTGTTCATAAGTCAAGAACTATGTGTTTACTTGTTTAGTATGAAGTTGATACAAAAACTGAGACAAGAAAAATAAAAATTCTGTTGCTTTGACAAATTGGCTCTAAATTGCTGAAATTAAAGTGTATGATCTACTAGGATTCAGTACTTGTCATCCACATACCTCAAATAAACAATACCAATAAAATACAATAAACATTCTGCATTAAATGTTCCGCATCCCATTGAGATTTACTCACAAGCTCGAATGAACAATAAAAATACCATAATATACAATCAGTATTCAGTGTTAATCCACATTCCATTTAATGGCAAATCAATCAGAGCAAATACAAAAAGTAATGCAAATTTAGCACCCAAAAACAATAAAATCAACTACTGTTCAACATGATTTTAATGATTAAGCTAATGCGCAACTAAACAAGCAAACCTAACTATACAGTAATAACGGCTATATTTGCATATAAAACAAACAGAAAAAAAAAAAAACATAGTTAACAAGGCGAATTAAAAATTAGGCTAACTTGGTGAGCAATTCCTCAAGCGTTGACTGTTCCTCGGGGGTCCAATCAAGCGATAGACCCGGGTTATGGCGGAGGGGCGTCTGAGTAGATCCCGCCAAAATATTCTCCGTTGCGCCGCCGTTGGTATTCTCCTGCACGCCGTTGTTACTGTTGCCGTTGTTATTGTTGCCGTTGCTATGAACCCCTGAAGGATTAGCACTCGCAGCCATTGAAGAAAAACCAAACCTCGCCTCTCCAACTCTCGATTTCAATGCAATTACACTATGATAATGGGAAATTTCACAACAAAATATTTTTAGAATTCTTGAATCGTCATCAGTAAATCCAAATCCTACTGAGCTTCTCCTGAAAGTAAAAATTAAAATAGAATCGTGTAGAGCTGAGGAAGAGAAAATCAGTACGGAACGGGGTTTATCGATTCGTTTTCCTCAATTATTCATCTTTTTTAATAAATATATAATATATATGAATAAATAAATATATTTATATACGTTTTTTTGTTATATTATAGTTTAACGAATTTGATTATTAATATATAATATTTGTTCTTATTATTCAATGGTGATTGTACAAAACAAAATCTACCTACCGTAAAGGTGTGGGTGACACTAGGAGTCTAGGAACTTTTCTAGAGTCACATCAATTGATTTAATATTATAATTTAAAAACTATTAATAGTGTGTTTAAATATGTATTTATTGTTAATGTAATATTTGAAGATTTTAAGAAGCCATTTTTAATAGAAAAACTTGTATTACTCAACTTGAATAATTACAAAATTGTACCAACAACATCAATAAACTTAGTTTAGTTGGACTGCCAGTTTTATGAGTTGGACTATCAAGAAATACAATGTAGTGAGAACACAAGATTAGGAATCTGAGAGAAAATTGATCGATAATGATGTATATTTGCGGGTGTTTCTCCTTCGATGCGGAGTTGCAAATTGCTATGTTTGCAGTTGAGGTGGCTTATTCGAAGAGTTGGGGGCGGCTATGGTTGGTATCTCATTTGGCATGTGTTGTTTCTCTCCTTCGGCATAGGTCCTTACAAGTGTTGTGTTGCACTTGCACATGATTGGGAAACAAAGTTGCTACATGTTGAGTTGGAATGGTAGAATTGAGTGCCTGATTTCTTGAGTCATTTAATGTTTTTAGATTATTTAGGACATCATTTCTACAGATTTGTGTAAAGTGTTTGGTACTCTTTTTTCCTAACATAGTTCTTTCCCACTGAATTTTGCTATGTTGGGGTTTTAAAGAGGACGGCATTGTTTTCTTTCATGGTTTTTCTTGTTTGTACTGACTTTTTTGTTTCTTTTTATATATATTTAGATTTTAATTAAAAGAAAAATTGTTAAACTCTGATATATACATCAACTATCATGACATCCATCTCAATTACCACATGGTCTTTATTTAAGATTAAATTGAATTAAATTAAAAGAACAATTTAAAACCCATTACATTTAAATGTAGTGAAACTCAATAACTTTCCATGGTTTGAAAATTATGGATAACTTATCAATATGTACATAAATTCCACTCAATTTAAAGTATATTTGAGAATTTGAGTAACTTACAATGTTTTATAAAATTTTGATAATATTTAAATTTTTATTTATTTAACAACACTCACAAAATCAAGTTCATAGATCGTTAGGTAACAATCTTGATATTTATTTAATTTCATGGCATTTGTTTAACCAATTGTATAAGAGATATATATGGATAAATATTTGAAGTAGAATTATAAGTTATGAAATAGGTAGTGGATAATATACAAATTATATTTCAAAATGGTATATAAATTTGTAAGATTGCTTGCAAGTTAAATTGTCATCCCTCAGTAAAATTTACAATCACAGACATAGCTACATAGGTTGCAATTTCCTCAATTTGATTTGATTTTTTTCAGCAATAATAGTATTTTTCTTAAGAATAATATAATTGCAACTTTAACCAAACCAACAAATTCAATTTTAACTGAATTTTTTAACTGAGGGATGACAATTTAACAAAGAAAACGGAAAAAAAAAAAAGAAAAAAAAAGAAGGTTAATAATTTTCACAAATTTGAATCGAAACTTTCATAAATTAGCAACAATTCAACCAAGTACCACGAGCATTACTTATGCTTCCTCATCAACCCCTTGGAACCAAATGATGTGGGGTTTCCAGTTTAAAAAACACCAACAGAAACAATAGTACGATTCTTGTTTTCACAATACTACCACATTAATGTTTAAAAAAAAAAAAAGTGCAATAACACTGGGAAATCATGATTCTTAAACACTTAAAGCACATAAAAAAAGAAGTTCAGGAAATGTTAAATGAGAAATGGTGTTTGGGAAACAAGGCCATGTTTATTCTGAACTTAAAGCGGTTTTTGCAAATTTGAATTTAGATGTTTTTTTATTGAAAATTGTATTAAAAAATGGTAAAATAATAGGATTTTGATCATGTTTATCCAAATATGAACTAGATTGAATCCATCCAAAATTCGAATGGGCCAAGTCCAGTCCAAACATAACCTAAAAGTTTTCATTTCAACTGAAAGTTAAATTAGTATAATTATAAAAATTAGAAACATGTGTATAGTTAAAATTAAATTAAATTTAGAAGAGAAAAGATTAACCATGAGTTGATATTTGTCAAAGTTTGATTTCTCTTTAGGTGTATAATTAAAGATATCCAACTAAGAATGATATATCATATAAAATCATAAAAAAAATTGAAATCATAAAACAAGTTTCACATCCAAATTCCAATTTTATTCCAAGTTGCTAAACAAACTAAAATTAAAAATTTCAAAATTTCAAGTTTATTCAAAACTCTTAATAAAAGGGAGTGTACGAAAATTGGAAATTTGGTGTTTGGGAAATGAATTGATACAATATTTTAGTTGAAGAAATATATAAAAAAAACAATTATTATTATATTTTTAGTCTAGTTCAGTTAATCTGACCAAAAAAATCCGAAAATTGAATTTAATTTTTAGTATGTTTTCAGTTTGAACTGAAAATTTGATTCGATCGGACGATTAACCGATCCGTGCACATCCTTACATTAAAGGGTTAAAAATAAATATTTGAAGACAACAATATTTCATACAAACCAAAAATGAAAAATCACAAGTTAACATGATGTAATGAGCAGTTTAAATAGCTGGTACGATCAAATATTTTACAAACATTAGAAACTACATTACGTCACATATTTTCTTTCCGATCCAACATCTGAAAAATGTGATAAAAATGAGAACGAATGTCTAAAACCACTCACTGAAATAAAATGAATTAATTACTTATATGTATTAATAAATGGTAGAATTTCCCAAAATATCACGTAGAACAAATATCATCCATGGAATATCCGAGGAATCGAAAAGTAGGGATTTGAAAACCTTTGGGTATGTTTGTTTGGTTTTTCCCAACATGGGCTTTGATTTCAAAGTTCACAATCAATCATGTTTTAATGTTTTGTATTTACTATTATATTATATTATTATTATACCTAATTAATAAATGAGCGTACCTCATTTACATAGTAGAACACAGCCCATATGAAGCCCAACTAGTTATCATGTAGATCCAAAGCCCAATACCAAAGTGTGAAAAAAAAATAAAAAATCGAATAATGGGTATCATATCTAAAGCCCATCTTCGCTCTAGGGTTTTGCCCTATTTTAGCCTCTTCTCTCCATTTCTCTTGAGCCTCGCCTTCTCCTCACTGTCGAACTCCCTCTGCGGAGCTCATCGAATCATCAACAATGGTAAGATTTCTGATGGTTTCAATCAGCTTAGTTAAGTGATTAATCGGTGTTTGTTCTGTATGCGATGATTCCTCTACCTTCTCTCTTGCGCAGAAGAAAAATTCGTGGTTCTTCAGCATTTTTTAGGCTGGTGTTAGATTTGTTATAAGGCTTGGTTTATTGACGTTTTAGTTTCCTTCATTTACGATGTGTGGGACTCTTTTGATCCGGTTTTGGATTTGCTTAGCTTTTGTTGAGACCTAGAGATTTTGGTGTTTTTGTGGAAGAATTTGATATAGACTGATGAATCATGAAAATCTACTGTGTTTTCAATTAGTCTTTACTCATTACTTGTTTCAATCTGATATGTGTTAGTTACAAATTGGATATCTGTTTTTTTTTCTTTGTTTTCAGGTTGGTTTGATAAGATTTGTTAATAAATTGTGTTCCTTGTAGCTTAGATTTTTGTATTTTTCTGCGTTGATTCTTGAAATGATTTATCTCTTATTTCAGAAAGTTTGTAGGCTTTACTGCTTTGCGGTTTAATTGTTTGACTGGTTTGGGTCATATGAGTGGGTATGTAAAAATATTGGACGTTCACCATTGGTGTAGTGTAAATTTAAGGCTTATTTGAAAGCATGCCAAACACTTACATAGGTTATAACAATTTGATTTTGCTGCACTTCTTGTTGTTGTGAAGCTACATATAATTGAAGTTTTACTGCCTATCTGTTTCCGTAAAGGTATTTCCGTGTAAATGCTTATACTGTATATTTTTTGCTCAGGTTTTTGTTAAATCCCAAAAGTCGAATGCCTACTTCAAGAGGTTCCAGGTTAAGTACAAGAGAAGGAGACGTAAGTAGTCATGATTTAGTCTCTTCAATTTGTTTTAAATCTGTTCTTTTCATCTATTAATTTTTGATATCATTATGGTTTTATGTTCAGAGGGTAAGACTGACTATAGGGCAAGGATTCGCTTGATCAATCAGGATAAGAACAAGTACAACACTCCGAAGTATCGCTTTGTAGTGCGATTTGTATCCTCATGTGTCCATCTTTGTTTCACATTTCCCCTTTTACCTGTTTATAGAATAAATTTGTTACAATGCTTCAGCTTTTAATGTTTTTATTTAGTTCTTACTTTCTTTGATTATCATGAATATGTAACTGCTAGATTTTATATCATTTGTAGTCTTGTTACCTTGTAGTTCACTTTATTGATCTTAGTTAATATTTTTTTGATTCAGCATTGCTTATGCATAAATACAGAAATTTGGAGTCATGTCATTCTATGTCCAGCAATTGATTGTGGGATTTATTACAATATTGATGATTTTCTTAATTTGTGGTTGACCTTTTTATGAAGTATGCACCTTAACAGGTTCTTAGTCAAACACAGATATAATTTGCCAGGTCTTATCTGCTAGTATCACTGGAGATCACGTTCTTGCTTCTGCTTACGCACATGAGCTTCCTCGATATGGCCTCAAAGTTGGGCTTACCAACTATGCTGCTGGTCAGTATTTTGGTGTTATTAATTGTTTTTCTTCCCAGTGATAAAAATCCTGACTTTTCTTGCATGATAGCGTACTGCACTGGACTTCTTTTGAGTCGCCGAGTTCTGAAGGCACTTGAAATGGATGAAGAGTATGAAGGAAATCTTGAGGTTGTTTTTGCAGTTCCTGTCTCTTTGTTTTCACATACATGTTTATTTCAGAGGAGGCAATTTCCTTGTAATGTTTAATCATTTGAGATCTGGTGTAACTGAATCCTTTCAGGCTACTGGGGAGGATTATTCTGTTGAGCCAGCTGAAAGCAGAAGACCTTTCCGTGCACTCTTGGATGTTGGCCTCCTAAGAACTACTACTGGGAACCGTGTTTTTGGGGCCCTTAAGGTATTTTTCTGTTTTTGTCATGCTTCTGGCACTAGTGCAAGAGTTTGCAACCTGTATTTTAAGTTTCATAGCAGTGTGACTTTTGGTTAGTTGCTTTATCTGGATAAGAACTCTACTTTGTGGCCTTTGTTTGCTGGTTTAGTTGTTAATGTCTTGGGTTTTGTTGTGTAAGAAAGATGTGTTGGGTGTTGATGATCTAGGTTTTGAGTATCAAAAGTTTGTTTCTTTACTGCCTTTATAGGGAGCTTTGGATGGTGGACTTGACATCCCTCACAGTGATAAGAGATTTGCTGGGTTTAGCAAGGACAACAAGCAGCTTAACGCTGAAGTTCATCGGAATTACATCTATGGTGGCCATGTTGCTTCTTACATGCGCGTATGTTTTCCTTAACTTTTATATGTGACCTTTTGGTTTGTAATTGTTTGACAAGGTTGATTTTTTTAAACCTTTTTTGTTTGATATACTAGAAAGTTTCCTTTTTCCTTGAAGCCAATTAACTTAGCCATCACATGTCCTTGCAGACTTTGATGGAAGATGAGCCTGAGAAGTACCAGTCTCATTTTAGTGTGTATCTTAAGAGTGGCATCGAGGCAGATAGCATGGAAGAGATGTACAAGAAGGTTCATGCAGCCATTCGTGCTGATCCCACACCAAAGAAATCTGAAAAGCAGCCACCAAAGGAGCACAAACGGTAAGACATTTTCGTGAAATTAGGAGCTTTGATCCCCTGTTAATCTTTTACAATGGAAGTTGCTCTACTGAGTGGGGATTTCTTTTGAGCTATTTAAGTGTAGAATTGTGCTAAAGATGCATGTGAATCCACATTTTTTTTAATTCAATTTGCACCTACACTGCTAGAATTAGAGTTCTAGTGATCTCTGTATCACATATGATTGAAAAAAAATGATCTAATGTGGTACAGATGTGCACAATTTCTTTTTTCTTTTTTTTTTTTTTGACCACTTTTTTAGTGTTAGTTGTAACTGGTTGTTGTGCCTGGTTTTGCAGGTACAACCTGAAGAAGCTGACTTATGAGGAGAGGAAGAATAAGTTGATAGAGAGACTAAATGCTCTGAATGCTGCTGCTGGTAATGATGATGATGATGATGAGGATGACGAGTAAACAATCATAATTGGAGCTCAATATCCAGTCAAAATTTGCTTTGTTTTGTTCGTATGGGTTCTTCCATTTTCCAAAGTAGATTGAAGATTTTCATATTGCCTCTTTTACTTTTCTGCCTAGATTTCAATTATCTACTGTTATCTCACTTTAGAAGAAAACCAGTTTTTGGTTATGAGTTTGGACTAAAATTGGCATTTGATTCTACTAGTTATGCAATACATTTTAGATAATGAGATGGGTTTTTGGGTTTTGTTTCTGCATGCTTCAAGTTCACTTAACTTGTATGTCTCTTGATCAAGTGCTAAGTGAGTACTATGCTTATACTTGATTTCATTCTTGCAAGAACCACAATCTCTTGTGATGAAGTTCAATATCAAAACAAATTACTTGAAAAGTGGGGAATTATGTACAGCCTGGGTTTAACCTAGCGAAGTTAAACTTGAGGCAGATTTTTGCCAAATTTATGTCAATTTGATTCTTCCATTTCAAATAATGATTTTCATCTTGCAATTAACATCTATATATATAAAATAAAATTTTGATTGAAGGCATTTGTGAGATTTAAGCTAATTTCAGTACTTCTAGTGCACAAGGTTCATATCTTGCAAGCCCGATAGAAAGATAGCATTTGTTGCCTGATCACAGAGAGGAGCTTCCTCAATATGTAATGAGGTCGATAGTTTGATCCCATTCTATTCCTAACATCCAAATTTGTGCTAGGGGTTAATATAGAAGAAAAAAAGATAACTAAAGTCAAGTCCACCACTTGTTAGTTTTTTGTTATGTTCAGTCGAGAGACAAATCAAAGTTAGAATTAACACTACTACAAATCGAAGGAAGAAATAACACTACTACAACTCCTCTCTTATATCGTAGTAATTCCATGACTTGGCTTTCATGTCGAACCAATTAACCATAACTATTTTCTGAGAGGATTGCCACAAAATTCACATCAAGATGCTAGTCAAATCAATACTCAATCACAACTGTAAAATATTCATTGATTTCTATGCTGCCACATCACAAATTCAAACGAGGCAATTCTGCACGCATAGAAAACAAATTATACCACTCATCCATATGTAGTAAAGGTCAAGGCCGCTTCGTTTACTTGGAAGTCTTGAGTTTTTTGTTTCGAGAAAGCATGTCTTAGAAGTCCCATAAGTTCATTGGGGAGGGCAAAAATAAATTCAAATATTGTATTTTTTGGAGTTCTAAAATCTTGTCGATGGAAACCAAGAAACATGAAGATTCCTTCAATCAGCATCCTCTGGGTCGAAATCCTTAATCTTCACATCTGCATCCTCTCCGTACTGAATGCAGTTGTCAATTTGTGACAGAATGTACTGAATACTGCATAAAACAGGAAATGTTACATGTTCAACAACTAAAACTTACAGAAATGAGCGAAGTTTCTAATCTGCTTTCTGATAGAGAGCAAACTCAAACATGTTCACTTTACAAGCTAAACTGCAGAGTGATCAATAATGATAGGAACCACCAGACCACTAGGAAACTAACTATTGACCTCCACAACAAATGGAAAGGTCTTGTATCGTTTTATTAAGTACACACTAATATAAAACTGGAATACAGCCCAAGATACAGGACTAGATAATATACCTTCTTTCTTTTCTCAGGTCAAGAGGCAAGAAATTCACCATGCTGTACTGATCCACCTGATGCCACAATTTTCAAGCAGTTGTAAGAACTCCACATACATAATTGAAATTTGAAAGATGACAAGAAAGTACTTTGTTTTAAAGACATGCACATCAACAAGTATATTATAAAATCACAACAGAAGCTGCTTGATAACATCACAATGTTATAAGAAGCCACCAAATCAACAGCAGATAAATTAAGACCTAGCAGTTTATAAGACAAAAAGGAAGCACCAGGTAAAGTATGCACTTAAGATGTTATGGTCAAAATGATTATTGTTTCAGAAGAGCCAATAATCACGCCGTACGTGTGACCCAAATGGTAAAGCTTTTCTTAAACTCCACATGGAACTACTATCAAGTATCACCCAATATCAATCTGACATTAAAACAGATTGAATCAGATTTCTTCTCTTTTTATGCTACAAGCTATCACATCTCGTTAATATGATTGATCCATTAGAGACTACAAGCATGATTTTCTTAAGCCATCACATTTGAGGGCAATGCCAAATATTTCTCCCCATCACAGATCCCGCCCCTCCCCCACCCTCTTCTGAAATTGGGCTTTACAAATAAAGCATTCAACAAATTATTAGTGCACATATCATTATGAAATTTGACATATTGTTGAGCATACCAATTCAATTAAAGACTTGTTAAGGTTTGCAAACTGTGGAGCCATGCGCCGATTCAACTCAGCCAACAGTGTCCGAGGTTCAGGATCCAAGTAACTAAGAAAACAGAAGAACTAATATTAGTTGACAAATATCAAGCCAAAATAAATGTCAGACAAGCATACAACCCATGCATGCCTCCCCCAATCAAAGAATAAGAAATGGTTTCTGTAATGTAAACAACACTGACTTCTCAATGTCCCTCTTGTTTGTCACAAGGTCCATTTTGGAGAGAATATTGACATGAGGCAGCTCCAGTTGAACCATAGCAGAAAGTGAAGACATACAGCCACTTATGAACTTGGTCACATCTGTTATAAACTGATGAACAATGACAACAGACTTTCAGTCAAAATAAAAGATGGTATGCATTGATGCATTATGCATATACATGTGCTAGAATACATGTGTAAATTACCTGTGAATCAAGTAAGTATACCGCACAGACATTGAAATTTTTACGCTTTAGATGCTCCACAAAGTTCTTAAGCACAGGTACATGGGAGAAGAGTTCTATCTGGCCTGTACATGAAAGTCAGGCATCAAAATTCCCACTCCAAAGGACAAATATAATGAGTGATTTTAATAGAGTAAAATTAAAATAGAGATATAATGCAATTTAATTGAATATGCACAACTCATGAAAAATATAATAAGTTGGATATTATAATAGTATTAATAGAGGGAAGCCTAATCCGTGGCTCCTAAAGCAGAAAAATAAAAGAACATGGAGTGGGCAAAGATGAGCTTTTATTTGCAAGAAATCATCTCAGCAAACAGTGGCAGATTTCACATACAACATGAAAGGATAAGAGTCAAATTTAATACCGATATAGGGAATCTTATCTCAATAAATCATTTTGCACTCTTTTCATTTTTCACTTCTAAAACATTTTTAATGTAAAATCCATTGTGTGCCGCATGGACACTCCATGACAATCAATATAAGTATATCTGTGCCTCAGATGTAGTGGAAAATGTCTGCAAACAGTCGGGTGTACCTGGGCAGTCAAAAACTAAATAATCATCGTCCAAGTAGTTATCCAACTCCTCTGTAAGCCATTCATCCATATTTTCTTCCAGGTGTATGTGTTCTAGTTAAGGCTGTACATTTGTAACATAGCAATAAAACAGATTGAGATATTGTTAAACAGACATCTCAGTTGATCACTATAGTGAAAGACACTATGTAAACCTAGATAGCACCAAAACATTAACTAACAGTGAGAAGAAAATCCAAGAGCATCATATAATGCAAAGGATACTCCATGCAGTAAATAAGACCACCGTTTGGGCCTAACCCAAGTTCCTCCATAACATCCTCCAAAGAAATGAGTTCCCTTATATCTGAAAAGAAGAGTCCAAATTAAGGTCAAGAAGCCAATGCATCTCAGTGGCAGCAAAAATTAATCAAAAAGTTTAATATACTTGTACTAAAAAGCAAAACTCACCCATAGCTACAGGATAGTCAAAATTCTCCGCAGCAGGATCTAAGTTCACGATATGGATTGATCGGCCCACAGTTTCACAATGTCGGTACAAACTAGAACAGTAGGTAGACTGTAACAACCACATAGAGAGCATCTTAGTATAGAGCATTTACTCATACAAAAGCAACAAAAAAATGCACAAAAAAAGACAAATTAAAAAGATTGAATGAGTCAGTATTTTAACCACCATTAGAGACAAAAAGCATACAAAAATTTCAAAGATAGAATCATATTTAAGACATAAGTTCGGATTAACAACCTTTCCACTGCCTGCAGGGCCAATGACCAGCTGTGCATAGCCCATAATAGCTTCCTCTTTGTTCCCCTGCTATATATTTCTGAATATTCTTATAACCAACTGCAAATGAATGTTTAGATAAAATCCAAAGCCCTGAAGACTCCAAGAATTGCAACCAAAGCGTAAGTAGCACACCAAACAGCACCCCCAAATAACAAGCTCAATGCATCAGTGAGGCCCATAAAGTAGTGACACGAAGAATAAACATTACTACACCACCTTGAAAGGCCAATTGTACATTAAAAAGGAAGAGTTAGATACAGTGAAATGAGAATTCAACTTATTCCATCTTCATATTAGGTCATACAAAAACATCTTGGTGAATAAACATACAAACAAATCTTGAATACATTGAAAAATGTCATCAGTATGATCCAATTGAAACAACACAGGGAGCAAAAGATATATATAATTCGATCAGCCAATCACTGAAACCATACTCTACAAACAAACAAAAAACTAGATAATCTAAAGCTACACACACAGTTCCTTGTTCATAACTTCAACTCCAATAACAGTAATGTTCCCAATCATTACACTAATACGTCGATTTTCTCCCAGCGGTAACACTAAATAACCAAAAAAACAAAAGAGACCCTACAAAAATCTGAAAAAATAACATAAAAAAGGAACGGAATAGGGGAAAGGTAGCAGAGAAACCCTAGGTTGAGATTATTGAAGAGAACAACAAATTGAAGATGAAGGAGAAGTACCTATTGACGTCCGGAACTGAGGGAGACTTCTGCAACTTCTAGAGAGAATAAATGAGGCCCTCGCTTCCCTTTAAATAAAGCAAAAAATATTCATTCATATTTTGTATTTATTTATTTTTTTTTGGATGATAGACATACACACTCGGACTACACAAAAACTCATCTAACAGATAGTTACCGTGAGATAAAGTTCCATCACCCACAAACAACATGTGAATTGTAGGATTTGGATTGTGAATTGATCAGTCTCATATAATACAATATTAACTATTACTAAACACTTCTCATTTAAAATAAAATAAATTTTAATATATATTAAAAGATATAAATAGTAATATATAAATATCTTTATTATTTATTTAATTTTATGTATGTAAATGAAATTGTATAAATGACAATGGGGTGGATGTGTTAAAAATTGGGATAATTGCGTGAAATTCTCTTGTGGTTTGGGAAATTAGCGTGAAACCCCCATTTGTTTTCAAAAATGCGCGAAACCCCCTTATGGTTTACTAATATGTTTTTCTTTTTCATATTTTTGTTCCTTTATATCTTATAATTATTTTTAGAATTTATAAATAATTTTCTACATTGTTGTTAGATGGATTTGTTCAAAAAACATTATATTTATTCCAAAAAAATTTAGTTTATATTTATAAATTTAGGTTTCAAATTAATTTTAAATTTTTAAAATTTTTGAAACCATTTTTCAGATTTTTTTTGGAACATAATATAGTTTTTTAAAACAATTTTTAGATTAATTATATATATTTATTTGAAATAATTTTGAATAAATTTTATCAAATATTTTTATTATTTTTATTTAAAAAAAATTATTCAATTTATTAATTTTTTATATCTTACACAATTAATATTACATATATATTTGAATTAATTTTTTATTTATTGATTTAAGATTGTTAGTATTAATAAAATATGAAATTATTATTATTAATTTCAGATTTTATTATTATTTTAATATTTTTATAATAGTTTCAAACTTTTAAACATTTTACAACCCTTCATAAAATGAAATTTAGATTTTAAAACTATTTTCTAAATTTATATATTAAAATTATAAACTAATTTTTAAAATTTTAATTTTTGACAATGTTTAAATTTCATTATTTTCAAAATTTAATTATATCATTCAAATATAATCATATCATTTAAGATGGCTTCTTTTGTTTCATATCTACTCCTATATATAAATTATAAGATAGTTTATTGTGTAAGATATATGTGAAGCTTATTCTATAAGATACTTAAAAGTTATTTAGTTTTTTTTTCTCTTTTTCTATTGGTTGATAGTTTGGGAGGGAAAATGACAAATCTATAAAATTTGTTAACTTCTTTCATTTTATATATAGAATGGATTTTATTTTCATATTTAATTGTTGAATATTGATGTTATCAATAAAAAAATATTGATTTTTACAAATTTCGAAATAATAAGATGCCATAAATAACCTTTTAATATAACAACTTTATTATATTATTGCGAATCATATATACTGTTATAATACATAATAAACCGCGCATCGCGCGGGAGTACTACTAGTTTTCACATTATATTAAAACCTATAATACCTTTTTAACATTTATGTTGTTTTAATATAGCTTTTATGTTTATAATAATTCAACATTTATGCTATAATAATATAACATTTATGTTATTTTTCAAGTACATAAATGTAATAAACTAATATAACATAAAAGTTAAGCTATACTACATGAATTTTTATATTGAAAAAAATCAAAGTTATTCACTTCAAGGTTATGATATTTGTACATAAAAGTTATACTAATATAATATAAATATTATACTCTTATAATATAAAGGTTACGACATAAATTAAAAAAAAAATCTGGACGCAGACTCGGGCCAAGTCAGACCCGACCCTAGCGCGCCCAATTGCACGGATCATGATCTGTGCACCTTATTCACAGGAACAATGATATGTGCATCTTGTTCGCAAGAACAATACTCTTCTTCAAATCCCTAAAGTTGTGTTGTGATATAATGATTTGAAATACAATATTTGAAATGAATGAATTTCAAATCCATTTAAATTAAAATGGATTTGAAATGAATGAATTTCAAATCCATTTAAATTAAAATGGATTTGAAATCCACCTGAATTATTTAAAAAATAGTTTAAAATGAAAATTATGAATCGCATCTACAAAACACCACCGATAAATTTGGACAAAAACTTTATACACCTGTTGCACATGTTTGGAACCGTGCACTTGCCCCTCCACACGTAGCCAGGCGCCCCAAGGTCGCGCATAAATTCGCCCAAATTCGATCCTAGGTGTCGTACCCTTTATGTAGTGTTAAACATACTTTGTCATACATTTTAGATTTTTACTTTTACCTTGACATATTTTCAAACAACTATTAATACATTTCATACATTTTAGTTATATTAGTCATACATTTAGTTATGTTAGTCATACATTTTGATTATATTAGTTGTACCTTTATATATTACATAAAAGTATGTTTATGTTGATATAAAGATATAAATAATATCACATAAAAGTAAACATGTACAACTTTTGCCGAAATTAGAGTTTTTTTGTGTGTGTTAAAGTATTACATAAAAGTATGATATTTGTATATATAGGTATGATTAATATATATATATATATATATATATATATATATATATACTAGTATTAACCCCGTGTGATACACGGAATTTATCAAAATAAATATTTTTTAGAGACTAATATAAAAATGTAATATATTTGAAGTAAGGAATGTAATAATTTAAACTATAATTTTGGTTTAAATAAAAATATGTCTTTATGTTAATGAAAAATGTTTTTATCGAATAATATTTTAACATTTTACTAAAAATTTTAAAACCATGTTTAGAGGAGTTTGTAATACATGGACTTTAATTATATGTTAGATTAAAATTAAATTAAAATTGTAATCCATGTAATATTTTTTTCTTTTTAAATATTGGTTAAGTTTAACCCTAAATATTTATTGCAACTTTAGATGATTTCATACATTTTAAAAAAATGCATACTTAATTTTAACTTTAAATTTGGAATCATCAATTAATTATGTCATGAAAGTTTAACACTATAAATGTTTAATTATTTATAATAAATTAAAAACATTAACTATATTAATTAAGATAAAAAATTAATAGCTAAATTAATTAAAAAATTTGGGCAGGAAAAATGATTAACCAGAACACGACACGTGATATTGTTGGTTATTCCTTTAGTATAGATTTTATATATATATATATATATATATATATATATATATATATATATATATATATATAAGTAAGACCAAAGGGACACATGTTAGCCATACAATTGTTGGGTATTAAATACTCTTATTAATATTGCTATTACTAAATAAATAAGTAAAATGTTTAAATATTAAAAGAGATATTTTATTTATTTGAATTTTTTTTTAAATATATAGACTACCAAAGGTTTAAATAGTGAATAGATGTTTTATTGGCATTTTATTTAATAAGTTTAATTGATAAGTTTCTCTATACAAATCATTAAAAAAATTCTATAATAATAATAATAATAATAATAGTATTTATATATAAAGAGATATTTTATTCATTTGAATATTTTTAAATATAGATTAAAAAAGTTTTAAAATGGTGAATAGATGTTTTATTGACATTTTATTTAATGAGTTTAATTAATAATTTTCTCAATACAAATCATTAAAAAATTCTATAATAATAATAATAAATAAATAAATAAGGATGACCACATGTGTCTGATGGCAAGCTTACATTTTTTAATATATATTATTTTTTTATAAATTAAATTTATAAATGTGTGTGTGTGAATGACCACATTTGCCACATGGCCAACCTATATTTTTTTCATACTAATATCTCTTTTTTTACAAATTAAATCTACAATATATAAGTATAATTTTAAAGCTAACTAAGATAGCTAATTAATTGTACTAAATTTAATGCTGCTAATAAAAATTACTAAATAATATAAGAATTTTATCTGAAATTGTTAAAATAACACATGGTAGACTTCAAATATAGATACCATTTTATATAAATTTAGAGAAAAATATAAATAAAAAAACACTAAAATAAAGTTAGACCAATTAAAAAGGATGATCCAAACTTCCAATCCTTCGAAAGTAATTTAATAGTTTTTACGAATATGTATTTTAAAATAAACTATGAAATTTGTAGGGGAAACTTTGAATTTCATTTTTTTATCATTTTATTAAAAAGAACATTTAGAGATTCTAAATCTTGACTATGAAATCAAACTAAAACAATGGTGAGATGGTTGAATAATATATTAAACATAATATTTTTTTACATAAATAATATTTAAATGATTTATATTTTAAAATTTTAATTTAGTTTTTTTTAAACCTGTGTGTTACATGGGCTCTATACTAGTATATCATAAATATATGATTAACATAGTATGAAGGTCAACGAATTTTTTTATAAAATTAAAGTATTACACTAAGGTTATAAAATTTGAATATAAAAATATGACTAATATAACATAAATGTATGATTAACATAACATAAATGTTAGAAAAAAAAAAATATGCAGGTCAGATCTAACCCAACTCGACGTGAATGCAATGCACCAATAGCATAAGAGACATACTCATAAATTTGTTATCACGAATAACAAATTTCTCCTAAAATCCCTCCATAATCCGTGCACACACAAAAAAAAAAAGTGTCACAAAAATAATCAATAAAGTTAGTTTTCTAAGGAATATTAAAAAGGTAAAAAATCCTTCACATTCGTTTTCTTTTTTTCTATTTTTTCTTCTAAATAATCAATAATCAATTAGTGCAGTTTGTAAAAAAAAAGAAAATATATTTTTTGTAACAATGCTCATCATTCATCAACGAGTTTAAGAAGAAAAAAAAAATCGTATAAAAAAAAGTTAATAATCCGGAATTTTTTTATTTTTTTCCCCTGGCTTGACCGTTCTAACAAGAGAAGACGCATTCGAAGCTTCAAAGTGAAAAGGGAGAGGTGATTTTTCCTTTTCGCATCCCTAATCTCCACGCTAAACCCAAAGGAGAATTTTCTGCAATTCGTTGAGATTTCAGGTATATATTAAGATATCTTGTTGGTTATTTCTTGTTTGATTTTGAGTAGCCTTTTGAATTCCTTACTAATTTGGTATTTGAATATTCTATCCAAAACTTTTATTCGAGATGATAAATGATTCCGCCATTGTTGCATCTGCAAAGCAGTGTTCAGGTAATAATTGAATGATGGACTCGTGTGTGTATTTGTGCGCTCGCGTATAGTAACTGCAATATTTAGTTTGATAGTTGTGATAATCAAGGTTGAGCATTGGGGCTTTTAAGAATTGTTTCTTAGGAATTTTTCTCGTCACTTAAGAAATGTCAAGTAGACTTTCGTTTCAGCATGCTTGTTTTTAGCTGAAGAAGTAAGTGTGTAGATTTGAATTTATACTTCAAGCTTTCAGCTCAAACTGTTGAGTAATTATTTACCTTTGGCATCAGGAAGTCATGAAATCATTTTGTTGTTGGATTATCTCCCATTGTTATGTGTGTGCTCTTTACCATTTTGGCTAATGTTAGCTGGATTAGTTTAGGGAACTTATTTCTTTATTGGCTAAAGCTAATTTGTGATAATTTTATGTTGTAGTATAAATCTGGTATCACAGAAATGCTTCAGCTGTTTCTATGCGAGCCTACTTGGGATGATGACAATGGGAATGATGAATCTTATAAGCGGAGGATAGCTCTTCTTGATGAATTACAATTGATCGTATGGTCATTCATATCATCAGGAGGCCGATCTGAAGCTCGGCTCTGGCTTTGTAACACTCTTTCCGGAATAAGCTCCATTAACCCCCACCGTCAACGAGACTTGTTTGTGAGCCTACTGAGATTGAAGCCAATTAAGCGGCGGTTAGCACCACAACTTCTGCAGTTGATCATTGAGAAGCAACCACAAAAAATGGGACCTCTAATAGCAAAGAAAAGCCACAAGCTGGAGAACTTTTTCAAAGGCAAGTACTGGTTTTGCTGAAAATTCCTTTTGCTTTGGAGTTTATGTAAATTTTCTTATAGGGTTTCCATAAATTATTAAGTGAGGTTTAACATCCCTTGATCTAGTATCTATAGATTTTATTTGTTCTCCAGGTTTAATAACCGGTACTTCAGTTGGCATACACAAAACGTTGTAGATGAAGAAATCTTTTGAGATGATCTTCTGGTATTATGATTTCTGAATACAAAGATTTATAAGGTAGAGAAGGAAAAAAAATTCACTCAAAAGGTATTAAATTCACATTGGCCGTGATGAATGATAATCTTGATTTTGCAAACTAACATTACTAAAATAGAATGCACTCTACGATGAGAAGTTCTTGATATTGATAATTCAATTGTCTAGGATAGTATTGACCAATCAGCAGTACTCCGATTGACTTGTTGAATTCAAAAAATGTTGTGTTACATTTTTTTAAATTGTAAGGTGTTAAACTGATGTAAATAATCCTCTCCAGTTTTAAGATGCCAGCATTTAACTTTTCTGGACTATTATTGAAATGTTCGGTCCTCATGTGCAATATGGTTGCATGATCAATATATCAAAATAGCATCATGGTTTACGGCATTTGATTATGCATATACTTTTATCTTACAGGTGTGTATTGTCAATTACTTTATTGGAAACTACCTTTTTCTTTTTCCTTAAATAAACAAACCATTTATTTGTCCAGGAAATCCTAGGCGTATCATGCAGTGGTTCTCTAATTTTGCCAGTACTGGTGATGTGGATCATGGAAAGGGTGCTAAAGCATTGTCCCAATTTGCTTTTGTAAACCGAGATATTTGTTGGGAGGAGCTTGAATGGAAAGGTAAACATGGGCAGTCACCTGCCATGGTTGCAACGAAGCCTCATTATTTCCTTGATCTGGATGTCCAACGCACAGTTGAGAATTTTCTTAAATATGTGCCTGAATTTTGGTCATCCCATGAGTTTTCTGAGTCGTTGAATGATGGTAATATTATGCTGATTGATACAAAATACTTTGTTGATTTGTTTAGTGGCTTGATGTATGAGGAGGAAATGCTAGAAGTGTGGGAAGTTATTGAGGAATTCCTCATGGAGCAATCTTTCTCTTTCTTATGTCGTCACCTTCTAATCATTCTTGATGAGCAGGACTTGCAACTTTTCCTAGATTTGATACCAAAATATCTTAGACCAAAACTGGACACCGTTGGGCTTGACAGTAATTCTGAGTGGTTTGAGATCATACTTTCAAAATATAGTGGTTCTAGTAACATCGATCATCTACTTCTGCTGACTGCGGTGACTAATCACGGTCGTCAGCTCTTGCGGCTTGTACAGGAAGAAGGCAGTGAGGAAGAAAAAGAAAAGATAAAAAAATTGGTATCTCAACTTTGTGAATCCTCAAGCTGTGCCAATGATTTGGCAGCAATATTGGAAGAAGGCCTAAAGAGAAAGCCATTAGAAGTCATAAATAGGTTGGGTATGCAGTCCTGGGCTATACATTTTACCCTATCAGAGGAGTACCGTACTTCCGAGTCTTGGGAGTCTCTATTTATCAGCAATGGGATAAAGTTTCACAAGTCAGACAAGTTCTCTTTGCTATATGATGAATTTTCGGAACAAAGTGAATCAGATTATGATGGAAGATCTTCAGTGAGCCGCAAGCACAAGAAGAAGCATAAGAAACATAAAAAGAAAAGAAAACTAAATTTTGATCGTGCCGAAAATTTCGAGGATGAGTTGGTTGGTTATAATTTATCGAGTAACAGGCTAGATATGCAATCCAAGGTGGGGGGTGATTGGTTGCTTTCTATTGATGGCTTTTCTACTACATGGAGCAATGTAAGTTTCGTGACTCGTCTTTTGTTATTGCTGCAATTTTTCATCAACCTTCAAGTTGTTTGATTCCTTTTTTATGATATATAAGGTTGATGTGTCTCATCTGCTCAAGTGCTGATAAATGTTGCCAAATCTTTGGTGTGGGATTTTTTTAGATGTATCTATAAATATTGGAAAACCACTTTTATGAAGTTGTTCATGACTAATTTGGGATATCATAAGCTCTTTCATTGTAGTCAACTCTATGACATCCAGGGAAACTTACGTTTTTAGGAGCAGTTCAAAGTATCATTTCACGTTCTGTTTGTCTACTGCTAATATGAAGTGCCAGAGATGGTTGCTTGGATGCCCATTAAACACTGTTGACAGTTTTGTGTGACAGCTTGCCTTGCTATAGTTATCAAGCATTTGCCAAAATCTGGCCTCTTACTTTCATATAGATTGCCCAGTCAATATGTGATGTTATTTTGTAGCTTTCACCGAGTTTTTGCACATTATTGTGGTGTTCACCAAGTGTTTGCACATTACACCTCTGGTTTATGTTCCCTTCACCAAACTATGAGACATGCTTCTTTATCTAGAGAATGTTTACGATCATGCTGTTTTGTAGGTGGATCTGCCAGAACACCTCTCAATGCATTGCTTTATTACATGGTTGAAGTGGATGTTTTCCAAGTGGAGGGTGGTGTCTTAATCTTTAAGTCTTGGATTGTTCGTCTAGAGTTTGAGTCGGAATTACCATGTCTGATGGAGCTTTGATGAAAGCTTCTTGAGGTTTGTATGACAACGTGATTCTTGACTGTTAAAACTCTTCCTGCCCCTCTTGTAAATTGTTTGCAATTTTCATGTATCACTAAACTAAAGATTATTTACCAGTGAGGACCTATGGGTTGGAGCTGTTGAAGAGATTTAGTTGCACTATGTACTGATAGTGAGAGGATATGCCTTTTCCGGAACCGTACAGGTACTCTGTTATATTACTCCTTTTCTAAATTCAACTTACCGTATGTCTCTTACAACAGAAATACTGATAGGATGATGGATTCTTATAACTGTCAATCACGGAACCCAAACGATCAAGCACCTCCCTTGCCAGCCAAACCAAACACTGACTTGCTGGTATTTTGTATTTCAGCTTTATGGGTTGAAACTCTTGCATTCTTCAGATTAGCCACTTTCAAGTGCGATAATGCTTAATATACATTAGCTTGTTCGTTTCTCCTCTCTTTTTCATATTGGTCTTTGCTGGGTTTATTGTTGTTGCTGCTATTAGTAAGTTGCGTGACCAATAGCCATGAAAAGGCATTTATCATTTATCAGTGATGTTCATTTCATTGCGCACCCAAATGAGCTTCACTTTTTTGTTAAAACTCAAATTGAAATATGTCCAACGAGTTGTGTTGTACATAAATATGTTCACAGGCTTTAACAGATACTAGGCAAGCATCATCATCAACATTGCCCATGCACTGTTAACAAGCGTATAAAGAACAACTGGGTTTGCCACGAAAAATCACCATTCATTTAGCCGATTTAAAAATATATTGCGAGGCCTCAGCTCCTTCATCTTCAAGCTCTGCAATAAAGCATGCGATTAATTTCTTAAAGTTAAAAAACCAAGAAAGATCACAGATGAGGCCACTATTGTGAGCTGTAACAAGGAGAAAATTAAACTCACTCAATGGGACTTCTGGCAAGCTGACATATTTTGGACATGAATTTTCTGAAGTAATAAAGCCACTTTTAGTGTTGGATCTAACTGGACAATCCTGTATCTGCAAAAACATTTGAAGACAAACAAGAAGGTTATGAATCGGAAGCATAAAGTATACTGTAAGAATCCTACAGTTGACTAGTTAAACAACATGTGAAAAGAATGGGATAATATTCAACTATTGGTTCTAGAAAATTGCATTTTGATGCTGCCTCGGAATGCAGAATATATATTAAAGATGTACAAGCATAGGAAAGGGCATGACCTTGAAATGCTTGTTGAAGCATAGTCGAAGTTCGTCAATATCATCACCAGAGCATACAAGTTCTGGAGTTGCATGGAAAGCATTTTGGATAGCTGAAACAATGCCTCCCAGAGGATACTTTTCAGAATTTGATGCTACGTAGCCAGCTTCTCTCAAAACTTCCTGCATGATGTAAATGCATGTACATGAGGAACGGTGAAAGACCCAATATACTCCATAATAAATGATTGATAAGTAGTTGGAAGTCATAAAAGCAATATAATCAACCAAACACTGATAGTATTGCCTCTCCCACCTTTCTCAGATTACAGAATACATACAGATACATATGTGTGCATGTATGTATACAAATATTTAGACGTCCCAACACCAATAAGACGCTTATATATTGTTGAAAATTCAATATTGATGTGTGGATCATTGAGAAAAAAGTTGGATTTAGTTCACTTTTACAGGAGTTATTAATTAAGTTCAACAGTTTAGGTGCTCTTCAATCAACACAATTGCATAACAAGATTGCATTAGGCAAGCATATCATATACATGTTAAGAAAAGAGGTTCCATGAAGAGCACTGTCTTACCGTGACATTATATTTGAAATATAGATTCAGTGCTTTCACAAAGTAATCATATTCATCATGTATGGCTGGTGATGAACAAGTTCCATGCTTTTCTGGAAAACAAAAAAGAAAATGAAGAGAAGTAAGGTTCTCTTTCCAGTTGAAGTGTTTTCCCTAGGCATATATGATTCGATATAAATTTTTTTGTTTTCCCAGGTTTCCAGACAGAGGAAGCAAAGTAAGCAAGTAGATATAAGCATTTTGACATATTATTGCAGTGAAATTTCCATCTATATGAGGAAAGATCAGGAGCTCAGTAATCATACGAGGAAAGATCAGGAGCTCAGTATGATTACGGTGCACTATATACTGTTGTTTTAAGTGTACCGTATGCTGTAGAAAAGAAAGGGTAAAAAAATAAGCACGTCATTATATGACTCCCTATCTCTATTTTGTTATATTGATGGGGTTCAGAAGGCTTTTGAAAAAAGAAGGGGGGAGTGATAGCTCTAGATGGAGAAAGAGCAATAAATAATAAGCTTACAAAACTCAATCTGTTGATATTTCTGTAGCAAAAGTTGGCAGGGATTGCAAATGAATCATTCATGTAACAAAATATGCATACAAAATCATGATTCAACACATACAGCCCACCTAGTGTCAACAAAAATCAAGATAGAAATATGGAGAACTTGTTTCAGGACACAAAGGAAAATGATAAACCGGAGGAGAAATAAAATTTGCAATGATATTACCCCACTGTCTCCAGATGTGTTCCAATCCAACCATGAAAGGGAGAAAAAAAAGGAATAATTATTAGATTTATGTAATGGCATCACCAGCTCTGACAAAGCATGCATTCAATTAACAAACCTCATGTTCCCAAAATAAACCCTTTCCACCATGGCAGTTTGATGGAGAATCACAGCTCAAAGATGGCCAGTACTTATTCAAGACATCAAGCAACGTCAAAATCTGCAACAATACAACTTAAAAAATTGAAGAAAATCCAGTTACTGCCTGGGTGAAATTCCCATATGTCTAAGAAGAATTCTTTCAAGTGAATGCCTGTGATTAATGACATGTAGTCTTTAACAAGGGATTAAATCATAAAATAGCTGAAACCCCAGAAGAAAAAAAAAACTTAGAGAAGAAGTACTGTCACAAGGTAGGAGACACTGACAGAGATATGATAAGTACCAATCAGGATGAAAACTCTAGGCCAGGATTTTGCCCTGGTAACTAATAAGCATAATATGCATAAACAATTCACATTTCAATGCACATGCTAACAGAAAATTTTGATTATTTTTGCTTCAGGAACCAATATAAGCACACAGGGTCATCATGCTTCTTTGTCTACTAATTGATACTCATAGAATTCAACAGTATGCTGGATAAGAAACTAATTCCTAGCTTTCATTGAAACAAAAATATCCTTCTGATCTGATGAACATTAAGTTGTTTTCCCACACAGCTATCTGCTGATGCTCAAAGTACTACTGAATCATATACATGGCTTTCTTCTCTTTACCTGTGGCTTCTTAACCAAGTACAGAGGGAATCCCAAGGCACCAAAACTAAGTGCATCTCCAGAAGAGTCTAAAAACTCATATGTATATTCATATATGCTTAAAAGGAATATGCAGACATGTTGTAAATCTTAAGCATCTAAACAAAGCCAAGAAAACTTCCAAAACAATACCTCTTTAACATCAAATCTTTTTCCAGTGCAGCAAGCCGGCCAAGTTCCATCATTATAATCAGGCCAAAGTCCATCTGCAAATCACACGGACATTGAAAATTAAATTAGAAGGAACAAAACAATTTCTCAACATTTTTTCTATCTGAATTTGGATGCAACACTTCACTAGTAATGGAAATTCATAATTTAAATCTCAAATCACCAAAAACGCATACCACTACCCTGCTTGGGTCAAGAATGTGATAGTTTGACTTACGGATAGTAAACTCTGTCAGGGAATTTGAACTGGGCCAAATTAAAAAGAAACAAAAGTAAGTTCCCTGACCAAATGTTCAAAAATGCTTAAAGAGCAGGAAGAAATAAACCAAAGCAGGATAGTTCAAATGTACAAGGAAGCTGCAATGAGCATACTAGAAGCAACTCCAATCAGATTTGACTTGCTAAATAATCAGATCAGTAGAGAAAGAGGAAACTCTCTACCTCAAAAAATGATCTAATCTATGAACAACTCTTTGACTATTCTGTTCCGATTTGTCTAAAAAAAATGCACTTTGACTAATGGAAGGAAACAAGAAAGTCACAATCTTACAATTACACTTAAAAAACAATGTTCATGTTCTAACAATACACTACAGTAAACACATTTATGTATGGTATATTTCTATTTTCTGCAACGAAACCGCTTTGAAAACAAGCGGAAATCTAAAGCAGACTCCAAGACAGAGGAAAACTATTTGACTACATGAATCAACTTCGGTAGATCCCATTGATTTAGGTATTGGCAAAATTAAATCCAAAATTAAGTAAAATAACGAATCATAAAATTTTAGGCAGAGAAGGAAGATCATGATTACCGGCTACAACAGGCATTGAATGAACAACACTGGCGAGTAGAGCTGCACGATGTCCCCGGCCATAGAAGAGACAGCATGAAGTAATCAAATTCTCTGTATTCATTGCCTAATCCCCCAAACACTTGTCCAAAATCCCCACCATCGCTGATTCCGGCGACGCAACAGAACGAGATGCACAGAAATGAGAAAAAAATGCAATGAGTTGTCGTGAAATTAATCGATTGAGTGGGGAGAGAAGCCATGAGAGTCATCTAAGCTTTTTGAGAGGAAAATTAAGGAAGATACTATATTTTCTTCCTTCTATAAGATTGATCTTCATTTCCAACTAGAAATAAGATTTACCTTCTATTTCAATATTTTTATATTAATTCCATGATAGTATAAAAATAAATTATTTTATTTATCCATAGGTATTCGAAATTGACATATTTTAGTCCTTTGAAGCTGAAAATTATATTTATACAAATATAAAAATATATTTCGTTAAAAAAATAGCTGAAAATTATATGTATACAAATTTAATTATTTAAGGATTGGTTTCAATTTGTAACCTAAATTATGATTTATTTTTTTCACTTTGATCATTGAATTAGTTTTTTTTTAAAATTAGTTTGGTATATCAATTTTATTGAAAATTGGAAAATAATACATAATAAATAAAGTCAATCTTCAAATCAAACCACCAACATAACGAGGATGATATATTAACATTTTAATGAAATAGATAACAATATTTAAAAAAATTGAAAGAAAAATATTAACATTGTGAAATTGACATACATAACATGAGGTCATGATGCTCATCATAAATCAAGTCCCAAACAAAGATTCATTGGGCTCAAGGATAACAGGTCTAAGCCCATAAGTACAGCCCAAAAACTATAGCCCAATTGCAAAGCCTGCAAAGTAAGGGGATATCTCCTTCTATTCCTAAATCCCACATCGGAATTCTTCAACTCCAAACAAAGCTTAATATATGGCATAATAGCAATGAGGTTTGTCCCTTCGGGGACATCCGATAAAATTGGAACGATACAGAGAAGATTAGCATGGCCCCTGCGCAAGGATGACACGCATAAATCGAGAAATGGTCCAAATTTTTTTGTCAATTTTTTCCCTGAAATTAGGGTTTAAGGGTTCTTCCATCAAATTTTAGATTCAGCGACGGAATTGAAGTGTTTTACAGATCGAATGAGGTGAGTTTAAATGGATTCTGTGTTTATCATCTTCTGGGCAATGATGTTATGGTCGTTTTGTTATTCTAGCTATTTTAATTCTCTTTTTGTGCTTTTAGAGATTTAGACATTGTATTTTGGACTAGAAACGAATTTTGAATTTCCATGATTTTTTGGATTTTGTTTTGCCGGGATGAAGTGTAATGATATTTGATATATAGTTGTTGTGGGAATGAACAAAGGAGGAGTGGGCCTGGGAGGCGGAGCTGGTGGCGATGGTGAGCCGGCCGCCGCCGCCACCGCTACGGCTGCGCAAAAAGGGAAAACCCTTCTGCAGAGGGTGGATGCAGACATTGGAAATCTTGTGGATAAATTGGGATTCCTGGTCAATGAGGCTCGGGTATGCTCGGAATCCTTTCTATTTATCCATGTATACTTGATTGTGCAAGAAGTAATTGTGCATTTTTTGGTTGAATTTAAATTCAAGCAAAGGTTTTTTTACACTGAAATAACCCATTCTATGTCAGTCTTCCTCATTTTTATTTCTGTTAGTTTGCATACCAGGACACATGTAGAGACGAGCTGTCTAGGAACTGTAAAAGTATAACTAAAGCTGATGTGGACAATTGCGTGTCAGATAAACGGGGATGTGTCTTTCTGTGAGAGATTCATTGGCCACTCTTAAGGCTGATGAATGAATGCCCTGCATCTATATGTTTATCTATCGTGCATAGGTAGATATACCAATAAGTAGTTAAAATATGACATGGTGTTTTCTTTCTACTTGAAATGTGCATGTGATGTGTGGTCATAATGCTTCACTTATAACATGAGAGGTCCATATCAGCTTTCTTATAGAAATTGTGGTTTGCAGGGGTGTCAATGGGGGTAAAGGAGCAATTCTAGCAGTAACTACACATTTCTGACTTGTGCGCGGAAAAATATTTAGAACATTCAGGAAAATTTCTTCTGTGTTAAAGAAATGATTATATCGGTGTGCCCTGTCATGGAGTTGCTTGCACATACTTCAAAAGCCTCCATTGCTCTTTTGGTACTTACCTAATCATATCAATATTGAATTCTGGACTACGAGAAGAGCACTGTATCTTTGGCCTACTTATACTTAAAAGTTCTATCTTTTCAATGAGGTACCTCTGTGTCAACCCCAGTATTTATACCCATTATTAGGCCTAGCCTTAAACTTATTCAGTCTTGGTGTTTCTCTTTTCCAAAGCTGGGCAAATAATACCCAACATAAAATATCCTTTTGCTGCTTGAACTTGGTGGTGTGGTAGTATCCATTTTTTTTCCAATTGATTCATCTCATTGACATTTTGACATCATTGTTTGGTGTATCATGTATGTACAAAGCTTATCTTCGCTGCTTGTTTAGAATTTTATTTAGATGAATGTAGAAGGTATGCATCAAGATATGGAAGTGGAAATCGAGGAAGGGGATTGGTTTCTTTGTTCATACTTTACTATTCCCCCTCACAAGTCTTCTGATTTCTTAGTTTATCTTTATTAGTGGAATTCTCATGCTCAAAGTTTTAGTACATTTGGAACTTGAGCATATTCTTTGGCAACAGAGTCAACTTTCACTGTGAATATACATTGGACAAACCTATATAAATTTCAGGTGAATCATCCACCAGTGTGAAACTCCCAAGAATCTTTCATGATGGAGATGCATGCTGCGAGAATGGTGAAAATAATTATTGCAAGCTTTCAGGTTAATCATTGTTTCTACTTACAGTTTGTTGTTTCATGTTTGGTTGACTATTTCATTCGAGGAATATAGGCTCAAGCAGCAGATTTGCTGCTCAAGCTGGTGTCTGTACTGAAACAGAGCAATTTTTTCGAGTTTTGCATCTCTGAACGATCATGGAGACCAGAGATCAGAGGAGTTCAGTAAATGGGCGGAGAATACGAATAGGAGATGGCGTCCCATTCCTACTCTTTGACACTCAGAACGAGCATCCCCCGTGAACCTTAAAAGGAAGGTATAGAGGCTTATCTTGGATTAATCCCATTCAACTAAATCACTCATTGTAATTTCCATAGAGCAGAGGTTTCTAATCATGCATCTTTCATCTTATGAATGAACCCATATCTAGATTTTGTACTTGTCCTTGTTTTTTGTACTTCATGATGAAATTTTGTCATACTGTAATTTTTTTTTAAAGGGTGTTCAGAAATAAAATAGTGGGGTCGTATTTAAAGTCCACCCTTTGGGAATTCAATAGAAAAGTATTTTGAACTTTTCAATATTCACCTATTCTAATAAAGAATGTATGTTTTGTGATCACTCTCTGAATCTTTTCGCAAAAGTGAACTAGTTGATATATTTGGGGTCAAATGAGTACCATATAGTTATCAAGAACGTTTATAAGATCTTTCAAGAAAATATTGGCCAAGATTATCCATTAATTTCCAATGGTCCGCAACCTTTTAGTCTCTCGGCTCAAAAGACGATGCAAATGAGTAAATTGATTTCAACACATGACAACATAATCAATAGAAGAAATTATCGTGGACATACTTGAATGATTATGATAAAGGGAATGGTTGCAAGTTATATTAGAGATTAGTAGTTTAAATTCGAATCACAAGTGATAGAAAAACGTAAAATTTTTGCTCTTTTGTAAAGTATAGTTTTGATAGTCATATCTGTAAATCAGCACAGCCCACAATATTAAAAAAGAAAACAAAAGGAAAGTCAAATTAAAAGACAAATAAATGGTCAATTGGCATAGGTTTGAACGTTGGCTGTAGTGTGTTTAAAAGCGGTTGAAATTCCATCAATTTTTTAAATTAAGGTGTAGGTTTCAATCAACTTCAACAAAGCGATATTAAGAATCGTGGTACATGTGACCAACTCATATATATATTTATATATATATAAACATAAGAACGTGTAATATATAAAGTTTAAAATTTTGAACTTAATAAAATAAGAAAAATATAAACATTATTTATAGAGAAAAATAAATATTTATGATTTTATCTAAGTTAATATTCAATATAGTGTAATTTGATTAATATATTAACTAACTATTGAAATATATATGTGGCGTATTTATAGAAACATAAATAAGTATGTATATTTTTATTTTGAAGAAGATTTATGTTGTTATGTCTCATATTATTTATGAATCCTTCTAACATTTTTTTGTTTCTTTTTGTATACGTTTTTAAATATAGATTTTGTTGATATTTACATTTTTAAATAATTTTATATCTAAAATAGTATTTACTTTTTTTTAAACAAAATTACAAAGTTTTTCCATTTTTCTTATATTTAAACAAATTTTAGATTATTTCTAATATTTTATTTTACTGAAATAAACAAATTCCAATATTTGTATATAAATAATATTATATTTATATTGAAATAATTATTTAAATTTATTTATCGCTTTTAAATTTGTAGTTTCAATATTGTAACCTTAATATTATTATTAAAAAATTATATTGTATTATTGATTTTTGGATCATTGAAATATAACTTTAAGATTTTTTAAACATTTTCATTAGATATTTAGTTTTATTTTCATTAGTATATCTTTTTAAGATTTATCTAAGAATTTAGAATTTTATAATCAAACCTACTTTTTCTCTTATATTTAAAGGCATTTAATAACCAATTACTTTTTTTAGCTATTGCATTTTTTAAATATTCTTTTTCTAAATTTTATATTTAAAAAAAAAAAAGTGAGACAATTTATGAACTTGCCAATTATGTGACTGCTGCTGGTAGCTTACCATTCATGGAGTAACCATTTTAATCACTTGTATCTTTTAGTCTTATCTTTTCATTTAATGAGCAGATCACAGTATCACACTAACTGCTTATATAATGATGAAATCTTATTATGATTGGTCATGCGATATTTTCACATTTTGCAATTTTTTTTTCTCTAATAATTAGATTATCATGACGACATGATATACTTGAAATTATATATTGGCTATTGGGTATTATTCCTAATTTCTTATCCTTCTAATATAGTAATCACCATATATTTGCACACAAGGATTGTATCATGCATTGAAACAATTAACATTTAAAACTTGACTTGAATTTAATCGTGAATCTTTACCTACAAATAAAAAATTATATTTGAACAATCACAAAATTTATTTGAGATATGAGATAGTTTTACGGATTATATTTCAAAAATATAATCGTATTACTTATCAATCAAACTAATTTTCACAAACTCATATATAATATAGATTGTCGAATTTAGTTTTAAATACTTGCATCAATTCCCTTCCTTTTCTTTTTCTAAATATATTTTAAATAAAAAAAAATATTAATTTGAGCTTATCATTTAGAAACCCTACAAATATCTAATTGCATATCCATCCAAATCAAATTCTTTCTGATGGATCATTTTCTAGTTTGTCCCCCCCCCCCCAGCCCGGTTTCGATTACAACCTCACATCAATTGGGACTAGGGGTGGAAATTGAAACGGAATATCCGATATCCGCCGAATCCGATCCGAAATTTTCCGATTTTGGAACGAATTTTTTTTATCCGAAATCCGAAATTCCAACATCCGATTTTTCCGAAAATTTTCGGATGGAAATCGGAAATAGTTTTAAAAGTTTCGGAAATTCCGAAATCCGATCCGAAATATTTCCGAAATGCAATTTTCGGAAATTCCGATTTCCGATCCGATCCGAATTTCCGATTTCCGAAATTATAAAATGTAGAGTGAGTAGAGACATTTGAGAATCGAACACGAGACCTCTCACACTCAAAGCACAAAACTTACCATCAAACCAATAGTAATTGTTGTAAATAATTCAAACATTTTATACTATATAATATATTTTATATACACTTACTATATGTAAATATTAATATACATATTATAGTATACTTTATAATACTATATACTATATAATATATTTTATATACTTTATACTATATGTATATTGTATAGTTTATACTATAGTTTTATTTTATACTATATACTATAGTTATATTGTAGTTTTTTTTTTGTATTATTTTATAATATATACTATATACTATAGTTTATACTGTAATTTTTTAGTATTATTTTATAATATATACTATATACTATAGTTTATACTGTAGTTTTTAGTATTATTTTATAATATATACTATATATTATAGTTTATAGTATAGTTTTTTAATTATACTATATACTATATGCTATAGAATAATATTATATACTTTATGCTATATACTATATACTATATGTATATAGTACAGTTTATACTATAGTTTTATTTTATACTATATACTATTGTTTATACTGTAGTTTTTTAATTATACTATATTATATACTGTATAATATATACTACATACTACATACTACATACTATATACTACATACTATATACTATATACTTTATACTATATACTATATACCATATATTATATACTATATACTATATACTATATGATATATAAGAATACAATATATTATATAAAATAAAAAGTGAATATCTAATTTTAAAGGTAAATATATCATAAATTTCATTAAAAATGATAACATTATATATAATAGGAATAATGACAAAGAAAATTATACAAATTATAAAACAAGTATTTTAAATATTGAAGGATTTCAAACAAAGCATTATCATAAATAATAATATAGATTTAAATATTTATTTGTTTTGAGCTTCCTAAAAGAAAAATAACTTAATAAATATGAATTAATAAGTATAATTACTTACAAAATGATAAAATGTAGAGTTAGTAGAGGCATTTGAGAATCGAATACTATAATACTATATACTATATAATATATTTTATATACTTTATACTATATGATAGTATATAAATATATTATACTCCCTCCGTCCCGGAACACTTCGCACACTAAATTGGGCACAATTTTTAAGAAAAAAAGGAATCTTTGCTTTTTGATTGAGGGTATAAGAGTCAATTATGTGAGAAAAAGACAAAAAATAATAAAGTGTTGAGAGAGAAAAAGTAATGGCATTATGTGTAAATAAGTGTGTATTGGGAGGGTAATAATTGTGATAAAATTTGCCATTTTTGGGTGTGCAAAGTGTTTTGGGACAGATTAAAAAGGAAAGTGTGCAAAGTGTTGTGGGACGGAGGGAGTATACTATATGTATATAGTATAGTTTATACTATAGTTTTATTTTATACTATATATTATAGTCTATAGTTTATATTGTAGTTTTTTAGTATTATTTTATAATATATACTATATACTATAGTTTATATTGTAGTATCTGTAGTTGTTTAATATTATTTTATAATATATACTATATATTATAGTTTATACTGTAGTTTTTTAATTATATTATATTATATACTACATACTATATACTATATGCTATAGAAGAATACTATATACTATATATTATATACTTTATGCTATATATACTATATGTATATAGTAGATTTTATACTATAGTTTTATTTTATACTATATACTGTAGTTTATACTGTAGTTTTAGAATTATACTATATTATATACTGCATACTATATACTACATACTATATACTATATGCTATAAAAGAATACTTTATACTTTATACTATATACCATATATTATATACTATATACTATATATTATATGCTATATAAGAACACTATATACTATATATTATATAAAATAAAGTGAATATCTAATTTCAAAGGTAAATATATCATAAATTTCATTAAAAATGATAACATTTTATATAATAGGAATAATGACAAAGAAAATTATACAAATTATAAAACAAGTATTTTAAATATCGAAGGATTTCGAACAAAGCATTATCATAAATCATAATATAGATTCAAATATTCATTTGATTTGAGCTTCCTAAAAGAAAAATAACTTAATAAATATGAATTAATAAGTATAATTACTTACAAAATGATAATAGTTTATAATATGGTTTTATAGTTTTATTTTATACTATATATTATATACTATTCATATAAATTTTATAATTTTATTTTATACTATATACTATATACTATTCATATAAATTTTATAGTTTTATTTTATACTATATACTATAGTATATATTAAATATAAAATATGACTCAAAAACTAAAAGTGAAAAAAGTAAAAAAATTTAATATAGTATTTATATACTATTTATAATTTTATTTTATAACTATAATTTTATTTTATAACTATTTACATAGCACATCAGCAGAATAATTAATCTCTCATGTCTTTGATAGATATTATATTGATGTTAAATACTTGGAATATCATATTCGAGGTCGTATTATTTCTTAGGATATTAGAAAAGGCTATATATAGCTAAAAGACCAACTAATTAATTCTGAAAATTTCTGAATTTTTTAATTTCCGAAATTTCTGAAAAAAATTCCGAAAATTTCCGAAAAATTTCCGAAAATTTCCGAAAAAATTCCGAAAATTCCGAGATTTTCGGAATTCCGAAATTTCCGAAAATTCCGAAATCGGATGGGATTTCACATTTCCGAAATTTTTGGATGGAAATTGGAATTGGTTTTTCATTTCCGAAATTTTTTGGAATTTTTCCGAAACACCCTATTTCCGATTCGATCCGTCCGATTTCCACCCCTAATTGGGACATTTTCTTTTTTAATTAAATATTAAAAATAATATTCTGGTTTTTTAATTCAACATATAAACTTTTCAAAATAATTCTAAAATGTTCTCATGCTCACCAAATGTTTTAGATTTTTTTTATAACTTCAAAAAAAAGGAAAAAAATAACAAGCTATTACAATAAGATTTTAGAATAAGTTGTTTCTAGAAAAAAGTACAAAGACCAAAACTTATTTCTTAAACAAGATTTCATCTTAATAAACTTTTTAAATTTATATAGCTTTAATCATAAATTGTTACTATTTATATTAGAAAACATCATATGACCTTAATTTACTCAAATCTTAATATTTAGAGTAGGTCTTGTGTGAGACCGTCTCACCGTAAGACGGATTAAAAGTATTACATGATATATACAAAAGTATTACATGATACACATAAAAGTATTACATGATACAAGTATAATGTTTAGGGTTTACATGATACAAAAGTATTACATAATACATACAAAAGTATTACATGATACACATAAAAGTATTACATGATACAAGTATCATGTAATACTTTTATGTGTATCATGTAATACTTTTGTATATATCATGTAATACTTTTAATCCGTCTCACGGTGAGATGGTCTCACACAAGACTTTGTCTTATATTTATCAGCTTTCACAATTATATACAATTTATGATATTTTTGTTTAGATAAGCCTAATTGAATGTATCATATGATACCATTATTATGTATTAGAGTAGGTCTCCTGTGTCCCCAGCCCATCCTGTGGGCCCCACATTAAATTTTTTTTTTCGCTCAGGTTTTTATTTATTTTCATATATAGGTATCACTTCAAGGCATATATATTGAAGTTGCGCGGGCGGTGTGGGTGGGTGGGTGGCGCGGGTGCGCAGTTTGAGAGGTGCGATCGGCGTGGTGGGTGCACGCGCGGCGTGGGGCATGGGCGCACATGTATACCTTTACATGGGATACTTGTGCGCGGGCGGAGTAGGCGCACAATTTGTGAGTTGCGTGCGGCGTGGGTGCATGGGCGCACGGTATGCGCGCATGGACGTTTGTTTTGTGAGGTTTTACAGGTTTGTCTTATAGGTATTACAAACATGAACTAAAAGTATCTGATACCTGAAGAGTATATGTGAGATACATTTAGAGCAAATATGTAATACCTATCAAGTGCACGCACATGGGCGCGCGTCCAGCGCGTGGACCCTCGGGACAGGTGGGGAACACGGATCTAAGATCCGTGTCCCGGGGACACAGAAGTTTTTGCCTATGTAAAAAATTAATCTCCACATTCTTCATTTCCATTTTTAAGGATTATTTATCCCACTTTCGTATGTCACAACCAAGGATTATTATTAGAAAAATATATTTTTGGTAATTAATATAAAATTTTAATTAAATTTAATGAAATTTAAACATAATTTTGTGTTTAATAAAATTTAAAGTTTGACTCCAACTTGATAAATATAAAAAAGATAAATATACCAAATCCACTTGAGCTAGAGATCGTTTTTGATATGATTAAAAAATTTTAAAGTTCGTTTCAATTAATTACCAAACAAATTGAAACATATTTTATAAAATTAGATAATATTTCAAATAAAATTTTGACCTTTTGTTTAGAATAACCGCCGTCAAATTGCAGCCATATCTACTATATTCTGAGCTCAGCCACGCTCTCTAATGGAGTTCAGATTATAGACGCCACCTCGCACCTATATCTTTTCCTTTTCTGTATCCCTTCTTTTTCGCGTTATATATTTTCTGTTCTAATTATTATATAGTATTTATTATTGCTCCATTTTCTACAATGCCTACACTCTCTAGCTGCTAAATCACCGCCAGCTGGAGAGGGAGAGAGAGAGAGAGAGAGTGGGGATGACGGAAAACTGAGAATGGACTTCCTTTTCCAGCTCCACATTTTGGATCCAGCATTTATTGTGGATTTTGTTATTTAAGGGTAATTAATTTTACTTTTGGAAATTGTAAAAATGAGGGTTTTGGGGGAGTCATGGTGCTTCTGCAATGGTGGCGGCAAGTCGGAGAGAATGAAGGGCGCCATTTTCTCCGGCAAAGCTCCGGCTATGGCGAGGATTAACGGCGCCGGCACTGGCTTCTTGATCCACCGGAATCTCCTTCTCACTACCCACGCTAATCTCCCATCCGTAGCCGCCGCTGAAGCCGCCGAGATCCGACTGCACAATGGATTATCCGCTAGCCTTTTCCCCCACAGGTGAGTTTTAAATGACGTGAATCATGTGTGTAGTGCTTAATTTTATTATTATAATTTTTTTTAAATTGTTTGGTTTTGGTGAATGTGGATTTGTTGTTAAATATTGTAGCTCGTGAATTTCTATTGGTTTTGTTGGTTGTTATTAGATCTGCAGAGTGTTTGCTGGAGAATGGCGTTATCATTGTTCATTGATTAAAAGATGGAATTTTTCTACTTGAACAATCACTCTAATTAGGTTTTGTTTTTAATTTTGTTTAATTGGATTGACATCTACAGTATGGAGAGATTCACCTACTTTAAAATCCAGATGATTGACCTATTCCTCTTGTTAGTTGTTAATGCTCATCAACCACATTCTACTTATCTATGATTGGTCTGTGATCTGGATGTGTTACTACCATAAAGAAGCACTAAAGAATAATGATGATAACAGCAACAAGAGCACTGATAACTAATTATAGCGATGTGTGCTCTCAGTATCTTTGCTAGTCATGATTATGTAATGTTCCAATGCTACCAGACAAATGAATTGTCGTTGTATTGTGATAATTCTGCTGTTATTGAATGAAGGGCAGGGTATGAATTTAAAAGGCCAAAAGAAGCTTGGAGGTAAACTGTTTCAGTGACTGTTCGATTATGATTAATGTTTCCCACATTAAAGATAAATGGCTGTTGTTATGGAATTTGGTCTATCAACATCCTTCTCTTTGGTGGTTGTGGTAGAGGTTTCCATTGAGTGTTGCTCTTATGATGTGTTTTTTACCTGTTACTGTTTGAAAAAGTGATTAATCATTCGTTTTTCAATATGTTCATCAATGTTGTCCTTTTTGTGATTGACCTAACTTCTTACTATTAGCAGAAAATGAAATAATGCATGCAGCCCTTTTACCTTTTACCCATGATCAGAATGTATTTGTGGTGTGTGATTAGAACTTTCAATTATAGAACTATTTGTCAAATTTTCGCGCATTTCTCATTAACAAATATGTGTCTTGTTACAGTGGCTTGGCACTTTTAAAACTTATTAATCATTTTTAATTCATAGAGACTTATTATTTTGCCACCCTGTGCTTATAGTAACCAATTGTTTACACTTGATTAATCTGTTACTCTATCTCAATGGCCACCTGTTGAACTGCAGTATTTATTTATTTTTGCTGTGTGCACTCTGCAAATACTGTTGTTTGCATATCTAGCAGTAATTTTGTCAATAATTAACAAGACAGAAAATAAGATAATGAATGCGGTCCTTTGACCTTTTGCCCATCGGGATATATTTGTGGCGTGTGATTAGAACTTTCAAATGTTGTATTTATTTGTCATTATTTAACACCTTTGTACTTCAGCAAATATGCATCTTGTCATAGTGGACACTCTAAATTGTAATCATTATTAGTTAGTAGAAATTATTAATCTGCCATCTTGAACACTAGATTAATTAGGTCCTTTATGGCAATAATCACCAGTTGAATAGCAATATTTGTACTTTTTAGCAATTTGCACTCTGTCAAATAGTTTATTTGCATATCTAACTGTAAAATTGTCAATTAATGATGTGATTCAAGGCTGTCATCTGCTGAAAGTATGACATAAATGAGAATTAAATATCACAAGGACTCGACCTTGACTTTTTCAAGGTTTCTTTCAAGTTGCTGGTTAATATAAAAGATGAGATGCTTATTTGAAGATATGAACCTGTGTGACAGGATGTACTAACATATACTACTTATGGCCATCAGACCTAATTACTATTTTGGGATGAAGTAGTACCTCTCCTCCTAGAATGATTCTTCTGTGTACTTTACCTTGATTTCTTGCTATTGATTAATTTTGAGAGAGAGAGAGAGAGAGATGATGATGATGCATGCATGCATCAGTAATCAATGTACTAAGATCTTCTATTTCATCCAGGTTCTTTATTACAAGCTCTGTTCTTGATCTGACAATGGTGGGCCTTGATGCAATTGATGGAGAGTCAAATGCACCCGCGCAGCAACCTCACTACTTGAAGACCTGCTCGAAACCAAATTTGGAGCTGGGAAGTATGGTTTATCTTTTAGGGTACACGGATAAACACGAGTTGTCAGTAGGTGAAGGAAAAGTAGTAATAGCTACCGACAATCTGATAAAACTATCCACTGATGGAGTAACTTGGAGCCCAGGTTCTGCTGGTTTTGACGTTCATGGCAATCTTGCATTCATGGTTTGTGATCCTATGAAGCTTGCAACTTCTCCAAATACCAAATCCTCTTCAACTTCATCATCTTCGACATCATCATGGAAGAAAGACACACCAATGCAATTTGGTATCCCTATCCCTATCATCTGTCATTGGCTAAACCAGCATTGGGAGGGGAACCTTGATGAACTGAACAAACCAAAACTACCTTTGATACGGTTGATGTCGTCTGGTCAGAGAAGTGACCATTCTTGTGCATCATTCACTATGCGTCGAGTTTTTAAATCTACTGAAGGTGAAAATGAGGGGACACCAACATCATCAAACATAATCCCTAGACCGACAGAGCAACCTGGTCTGAATTCAACTGCTGCCCACACTCCAGAAGATGAGGCCCCGTCTGGTGACCCACAAGGTGCGACACATGTTCAGGGGATTCCAACTCCCAAATTTTATGAGTCCCCGATTTTGACTTCAACCCCAGTTAGAAAGAAGGAGACTACTCAAATTCAGCTTTTGGACATCAATTTTCCTCCAAGAATCAGTAAAGCTGCATCATCACCAAAGCAACCAAGAAAAATGCTGCCAAGGAGTGATCAAAACTACGTCAAGGAGTTCCTGTTGCAACATCCACGTGAAGAAGAACAACACTGTGACAAAGGACCACCTGGCCACATCCCAGATGCTGAATCAACAGGATCCGTAAGTGGTGGAGTCCAGAGTGAGGTTCACTCGAGCGCTTCCCCTATTGACATCACTGAGTTGCCACATGAATACAGCAGCGAAGGAGAAACTACCATGTACTCTGCAGAGACAGCCGAAAGCCGGAATTATTCAAGTCCTAGAGAAGGAAGGTTTCAACAGGTTGGTAGGAGCCAGAGTTGTGTAAACTACAACAGGTGGGGCCCGATGCAGAGAAACAACGTTGCTCGTGGGGCAATGCTGGAGAAGCATGGGAGCTTTATGCAAGGGAGGAACGTATATTCACAAGGTGCAACTTCTCAAAGGAGCAATGACTACTATAGTCCAACGGTTTCTTCAATCATGAAAAAACGGAACAACAACATGGAGCGTCAAAGCAGGCCGCGGCCGAGTGCAGTGCATACGTCTCCGAGGTGGATGTTTTAACATTGGAGGTTAGTTACATCTTACTATATCATCTACTATATGTGTTGGCTGCAGATATGGCTTCTTCTTTTCTTGCATATTATTTATACCTGTAATTATTTATTTGTTACGATAAAAACCTAACAGTACTCGTACACACCCTTTTTCTTTTCTTTGAAAAAAGGGGTGCAAGCAAACTGTGAAACTGTGTTTATAGGCTTATTACTCCTTTTGCAACATACAGTTTGTTCTACTCTTCAACTTGTAGACATTCTTTGAATCTGTGATTTTGTTCATGCAATGCAACAAATATAGACCATCACATTACCCTGCACACAAGTGTAGACGATCAAACACCCCCCCCCCCCCCCCTCAATTGGGCTACTTGAGTTATGTTATCTAGGTTGGGCTTTATTGTCAATAGATTGGGCCCCCTATCTAGGCTATGACCCAGAGGCCCAATTAATTTTGTGGGTTCTGGTAAAGGTTCTCGGCGTGGCTCAAAACGATAAATTATAGAACCTTTATAACATATTCATATTCATTAATGTTATTTTCCAATACATTATATTTATAATATATTTATTTTAAACTCTTCTCTCAGGATTTAAAATAAAAATAAAAAATCCAAACGTAAGTACTAAATTCTTTTTTGTTTCGAATAAGAATCTCAGTAAATGGTAGAGCACTTTCCGTTGGGAGAAGACGTGAACTCCACACACAATTGTACTTACCCTTTTGCCCTTACTTCAAACCAACTAAAACCCATACCATTCTACTTTACAACCTTCCTCTCCATCCCTTTACCCATACTATACTCTCACCCATCAAATATTAATGAAATCAAAACAATCTATCTTTGTTCAAATGCAAGCTTTTCAATCCATGCAAGAGATTGGGATGAAATTATAAGTAATCCATTATAGAAGGAACATTCTTTTTTAATCAAAAGTTTGAAACTATTATTTTTAAGTCAAGAGAATATTTTATTGAATTATTGTATCATTAATGAAATTAACCCCATACCACCATATTTCTACACCTCCTCAAATTCAAACACCAAAAACTCATCTTCATTCCATCCCTTCGACTTCACCGACGCAAACACAACACCCAAACCGCACATAAATGGTGTTTCTTAAAGGTCCTTACGATTTTTCATAATCAAAGAAACGCAAGAGAGATGGACCGAGTCACAGAACTCACAAGTTTTTCTGATGCCATGCATCATAAAGTGATGATGACGATGTGGAGGATGCATGTAGAAGCTTCGAGAAGTATTTGAAAGAGATTCTTCATGCCTACGATGAGAAGAAATTGATGGCCTCGACTGTTTCTCGTAAACAATGTTTTTAGCTATCGCCACACTTGATTGGCTAACAAGCATCAAGAATGTGCTCACACACATTCATGTACAGGAATGCTTGGCTTTTCTTTCTTTCCTTTTTATTTGATTGATTTAGTGTGTGACATGCTCTTAGCACACACAGTCATGTAAAGGATGCTTGGTTTTTCTTTCTTTCCTTTTTATTGATTGATTTAGTGTGTGACAAAAGCTCGGATTTTTTAAGAGCATGTCACAAGGTTGATTCTAATTTTTTTATGAAGCACTGTGATATAATTGTTATCATAATGATTATTTTTTTATTTGTGATAATGATAATAATAATTTTATATCTATATAATGTGTACTTGTAATTTGGTACACATAATAGCTGGAATTTTTGAATTTTTTATAATTTAGAAATGAGATATTACATTTGTTATGATGTCATTGGTCACATTTCATTAGTTTGCTAGTAACTCAATTTTGAGCTATATATATATACCCACTTTCAAATTTATGTTGATAAGTTTTATACCTACCATCTTTTTAAAAGACATCCAATCTAAAATCTCCAAGTAATTTGTGTCTTTCACCAATAAAATCAAGTGAGATTCTTTATTCCAACGAGCATCTAAATAATTATAACATACCACATATTAAATAACATTACAATTAATATTGTGTCATGAATTGAAGATAATAGAATATTGAAGAAGATTGAAATAAGAGACTGAATTTAAATAACATATGCTATAATTAATGTTAGTGTGTTACACTCCATGAATTATATCGAGTAAAACATCTACCATCCATTTGTACATAAACACACATATAACACCCAACATTTGCTTTATTTTCTTAATAAATATCACATAAAACATGTACAGAAAAGACAAAAGTATATAACTTTCAATGTGGAGTGTGTATCATTTCCCGAGTGAATTAATGCACTGGACAGTGGGCTTAATCGACATCTATCTTGTTTGATTGGGCTTCGCTTTTTAAAGTAGGTAATTCTATTCACATTTACATTTTTTTTTTCTTAGGGTCATTAGACTATCTTCATAAACAACTTTCCATAATCCAATCTTACAATTAAATATTAATTTCTCTCTCATCCACATATACAACCTACAACTCAATCCAATTCTAAATTTTTTATACTTTATCAACAACCTAATACAACCCAACTTTTTAATAAAATATTATTTCTCTTTCATCTACAAACACAACATAAAATGATTTTTTCTCATAGATAAAATAATCGAAAAATCCAAAATATTTAAAAATATATTATTTTGGATTTTTTTAATTATATTTAAAAATATAATAATTGCATAGATTAAAATCATTTTTGATATAATTTTTTTATAATAAGGAAAATATTTTTCTCACACACTTAAAATAACAACAAACTAAATAACTAAATTAAACTCACAATAGTTGGAATAAAAAATCGAAAAAAATGCATGAAATATGAAATTACAAACATAGAACTATAGAAGATACAAATTATATATTTAATTATCATTGCCGAAATTATGTTAGAAAAGAGAGATATCAAACTGTAAAAAAAGATAAAATTTGAGATTGAGAGAAAATAGGAAACTTCAAATTTATAATTCAAAATATGTCAATATTAGACTCTACTTATAAGCAAAAAAAAAAAAAGGAATTTTGATATTTTAAAAAAATTAAATACAAATTATATCATTTATCAACAATCTAAATTATATTCATAAATATTTAATTTAACCAATGATGTGTTGACACTTGGAATAAGGAGATTGAATAATTTCGTTGTTATTTAGGTTGGTAGACACACCCCTTATATTAAGGGTTGTGTCTTTTATATGCTTTTTTCTTTATTTTTTTTCTCTTTCATTTTGTCTTCTTCCCACGACCAAGACCATGGGTTGTGAATGAAGATAGTTTTATACATATAAATTCTCTATTTTAACCTTTTAAATCAATTTTTTTTTCTCTTTTCATAGCATCCAACCACCATTTTTTTGTTCTCCTTATATGTACGCAAAAAGAGATCTTATGCACTCCAAATCATTTTTTTTATTACTCAAAATTATCTATTTGCTCAGTTAATTTCTCTACAATTTTTAATATCTCCAATTATTTCATTAAAATAATTAACATTATAAGAAAATTGAGTAAAATAATTAACATTATAAGAAAATTGAGTTTGTGAGATAGTAAATGTATCTCCTTAAAAAAAAAAAATCGTTCCCACATTGAGAAACACAGGACAATGCAGAAAATTTTATGTATTTATACAATATAAATTAATGGAAGTACCAAATGTAGAAAAAGAGAATCATGGTTGTAAAGGGATATAAATTTTTTTGAAATTTTTTAAATTCAAAATAACTTCAAATAAAATGTATGGATACTGATAAAAAAATTAATTATTCATTTCCATCTAAATATTGTGTGGCAAATCATTGAAATTCATAGTTTATGGAATAATGGAGACTGAAACGAATGTTTTTGTTTAGAGAAATAGAGGATTGACGGTTGAGATAATAAATGTGGTGGAGATATGATGGTTGTGAAAAGAATAAAAAATATTAAGGATAGCAGAGAAATTAAATATATTGTGGCAGTGTTTTTGTTTGCAGAAATAGAAGATTGACGGTTGAAATAATAAAGGTGGTGAAGATATGATGATTGTGAAAAGAATAAAAAATATTAAGAATAAATAGAGAAATTAAATAGGTTGAGATAATAAAGGTGATGAAGATATGATGATTGTGAATAGAATACAAAATATTATGGATAAATAGAGAAATTAAATATATTGTGGTGGTATAAAGAAATATTGGTGGTTGCGAATAAATTTAACTTTTAAGCATTACTTATTGGGCTTATTAAAGAGATTCCCAATCAGATTAGATATCCAGGCCCAATAAGATTCCCACTGTCGACGACGTCGCATCTCCATTACGCGACGGAGCCACCCAAACTGGTAAGTTTCTCCTCTCTTTCGTTGTGAATTTGCCCTAGCTTTTTTTTTTTTTTTTTTTGGCCGAATTTTAGGAGTCGCGAATTGAATTATTTCCCCAATTTATTATTTCCTTTTTGCTTTAGATCGATCGGGATTTTGTGAAGATTGAATATTGAGGATTTTCTGGCCACCGCATAGTAAGTTTTCTTCGCGCATTAGTTTTTTAGGGATTAGGAGTCGCCAATTGAATTGTTAAAATATGTTCCCCAATTTATTTCTTCTTTTTTTCTAAATTGTTTGATTGATTTTTTTGTTCTGAAGTGTAAATTCGTATGATTACACTGGGACTTTAATTGGTTTTAGCAATAATTTTCCAATTAAGGAATGATTAATTGAGATTTTTATATTTGTTTTCCATAACCAGTGATTCTTATGTGATATTCATTAATTTTGTTTGAAGGTATAGAATCTAAAACTGCCGTACATGAAAAAACTCAGGATAAGAGCTTCTGTTCATAAGATTTTTTTGTAAAAGGCGCCATAAGTGGAACACAAGTTCCACTGTGCGTGCTTTTCACAAGTATTCTTAACCAACATCATATATATATATATATATAAAATAATAATAATAATTAATAAATAAAAACGCGACTAGATACTCGTATCTTTCCCGGGTCTCAGACTCATTGGCCTTACCCTAAGCATGTGTTATTGTTTATCATTCATAAATTATCATATTATAACTATATGAATTGTATTATTTTATTTTTTAATATATAATTGATTGTTTGGACAGGGATGAAGAATATAATAATATGACCCAAGAGGACAAAGAAGAGATGATCGCATTTGCCAATACACTATTTCGAACCGATCTGCAGTAGGTAATTTAAGGGTCTGGTTATCCGCACCTCAAGTTTTCTAAACACACCCCATTTTTTATTTTTTTTATTTAAAAATTTCAAAAAATAAAAAAAAATTCAAACTCCTTTCTCTCATCTCCTCCAGTTTTCTGCTTCTACATCTCCTTCTTCCTTTTTTTTTTCATTACTCAAACCTTAAATCCCCTTAAAAAAATCATTTGATGAGTTAACAAAGTATATAATAATCATGTGAAATCGTGTAAAAAAAAACGAAAAAATAACAACAAATCTGAGGAACCGTTCAACCCTCTTTGTCAAACACAAAGAGGCATGTTCAACCAATGATAGTATGTTCGATCACCAATAGTATGTTCGACGCTTGGTGATCGAACACGCTATGATGTGTTCGACCAGGAGTCGAACACTCTATGGTGTGTTCGACCATTGGTCGAACACATAAGGGTAAAATTATCTTTTTATTATTTCTTAAATTTTTTAAATCAAAAATAAAATAATTAAGGTGTGTTTAGTGGATTTTGAGATGCGGATAGCTGGCCCGTAATTTAATTTATTTTTTAATTGAGCAACACAAAAATACCAATAATTTAACAATTTTTTTAATGAACACAGCCTACGGAACAGGAAGTTTACAATCATGCGATTGCCCGGTGTCAACCAAAATTTGGTGCACGGACAATTGTACGAAGAATCTTCTCATGTCATTCGCGGATGACATTGCTAGAGAAGTGGGGTGGAAGCAGCATGTTGTGCTGGTTCGTGGATCCTTTAGGGCTCAGAAAAGATTCGCACCGGGTTCCAAACCCGAACCTTACCAATCGGATCATGCTGCACCTGTCCCTGCTGGCCCCACCCTTGTTGCTGCCCTGGGCGTGGAGAGACGGGACATGACATTTGTTAGTTGTGGGTTGGAAATTCTGTATCGGCTATGGCCTACGAGTGACAATAGGTTAACAAGACAAGAGTTTGAAGAACAGGCTTTACCTATGATGGCGGCGAGATACCAGATCAATCCAGATCTGTATGTAGGAGTGGTAACAAATCAATTGTTTCTTACATATATGGTGATGATGGCTCCTTCGTCAATCATCAACAACAGAACATACGATTGGTCAGTCCAGATGGAGAGACTGTGTACTTCGATGAATGAATGATCTGAGATTCTGTAATTTGTGAACCATGACACTATACTTTGAGTACCATGAGGAAAGGCAAAACATTACCTGAAAATCTTACCTCAGGATCGTAAAGAATGCAAAGATTCTCTTGCCTGAGATTATCTCGAAAAATTAAATAGTATCAAAATTGTGTTCTGAAAGTTTCTTTGAAAAGAAAATCCAAAATTATGAGAAAAGACAAAAAATTACCCGAAAATTTTGCCCCATGATCTTCACGAAAGCAAAGATTCTTGTCCGAGATTTTCACGAAAAATTAAACCGCCTTAGAATTATCCAATGGAAAAGTCACTTTCCAAGATACAATAACTAGATTATGCATTACCCCACAATTGGTATATGTAATAACACAAATAAATTGAAATTTGAAGAGACAAACAAAGTCTACCTTCGGTTATGCCAGGGAGAATAATTAGTAAAATTATCATCTATCATTCGAGTAGTGCATTGAAGTTCTTCTTCATCCGGAATCTTCTTTAGTGCTGTTATGAACCACACTAGCAGATGCAACCATTGAATTACCCGGTTGAACACGAAAAATCTAAACATCTCACCAAAGATAGTTCCAAGCATGGAAATTCCACGAATCCAATTTCTGGAATTTTTACAGAAGCCGTAATTCCCAGTCTGAAGACGAGTGGCCCAAACTAAGGGACCCATTTGGCAGTGATACCAATTGAATTTAAGCATCTATCTCAATCATACAGGAATTTCAAATGTATAAAAAAGTAAAGCTTACAAGTCTCAATTCTTCATCGAAAATTGACTGGATAGACTCCGACTGCTGATCAAGAAGGTATTGAACAGTATAATGCTCAGGATTCGATTCTAACAGCTTCGCACTGAAGCGATTCTCTCAATTTAGCTGAATGAGAATCAAACAAAACATGCTAAAATTATAATCATATTATTGTTTCCATTTATCTCGACTTATACTAGAGAGAACCATATGTATGTCCAGAACAGGTTTTTAGAGGGATTCCCCTACACAACCAAAATGGCTGAATTAGAGAGAACAATAGTAACTTGGTTACTATATAAGTGAAACTATTAGTCTTTAGTAATTTCCAAACTTCCTATATTATTCCTTCTGATCTTCAATGATCTTATTCCCAAAAACACCAAGATATATTAAGAATGTATGTACATCATAGATGTTTTATACATGCACTTTTTAAAAAACATGGACATATAAGAAAGGAAGGCATACAAGAGTCTTTTTATGAAAATTGAACTGCATTTCGACTAAGCTGATCCAACGAATAGTAATTATATTATATCTCCGTCATAGCAAAGAGCAACGAAGAACAGCACCAAGCTAGAATTTCACAATCTTATGTATAATGGTATAGCAATAAATAACCTGCAGGCTTCACAAAGGCAAGGTACATCATCAAGAAACAACTGCTCCACTATGGCCGCAACCAATCCATTTACAGAAGCTATTTGTCTGCGTGAGCTTACATGGCAAGCAAGGTTTCCAATTATTCCCAGACTAATCTCTTGTAACACAGAAATCAGTCTTTAAAGGCCAATCTGATTGACTTCCGGAATCTTATATGTTTCAATAAGACAGAAAACCAATCATCATCATAATAACAAGGGCAACTGAAAACCAATATTCATTAAAAGCAGTGAAGAAGCACAATCAAATTCACAATCCCAAACTACAATATTCCAAAATTCTAAGCATTTATTTTTCTCCCATAACATCACCAACAAATGAGAGATTCAGATAGCAAGATTTTCCTGAATTTAACTTAATCAACAAAAGCTGTGCAACACACATCAAACACAAAGATTGAGAAAACAGAAACTAAGGAAATATGCTTGACCATAACAGTAGTCAAGGAACGATTAGTGAACATTACTCGAGACTTGCAGCAGACAACACATAACATGAGAACACAGAACTAGTGAACATACTCACTTGTCAAGCATAGATCAAACACGCAACACGATCAAGGAACGATCTTGTAAGCTTTCACCTTATCAATCCAAGAAACGAAAGCTTTCTTCGAATTCCTAAACCCGAGAAATCCATGTTCCTTGCTCACAGTATGCCCAGCTTTGCACAACACATTTATCACAATAAGATACGTAATTTCATCAAACTCACATAAGCAATCAATCACAATACTCAGGGTGATGTAATCTAAAGGAGCATCCTAAACAAGCATTTTATCGAACACATAGACGGCAACAGAGTATTGCTTCATCTTGATTGACAACAGAATTTAACAATTTACCGAAATCAACAACAGAAGGGCGCGATTATGTTCTCATCATTTCATGAAACAAAGCAACAACATCATCTGGAGTGAATGGCATTGCTTCGACTAATCGAAAGGCTTCTTCTAGAAGACCAGCTCGGCAGAAGTTTTCTTATCAAAGATATAACGTAACTGGGATCAACTGTGGTTGATATATCGAATGACTGTGCAGTAAAATATCAGAAATACACCATAAACTATCCATAGTCAATTAACAGCACAATCATAATACATTGAATGGCACATTATACAGCATAATAAAAGAAGCCAAAATAACAATTGGACAGTAATAATTCTGACACCAAATAAGCCTACACATTGGATCGAAAAGTACCAACCAACTGTTTTGATTAATAACCAGAAACAAATTATCAACTAACCACCATTTCTAAATAATACAAAAAATGCTGAAAAAAAAACCATCCTCTCTCAGCCCATTTATCGAACACTTGAAATGCATAAGCGTGACTTAGCTAAAATATATGCAAATGGAATAACAAGAATACAAAGATTAACGATAAAATTCACCATACCCAATTAGTAGCACGATCACAAAACATTAAATGGCACATTCTACAGCATAATAAGAAGCCAAAATAACATGTTGGACAGTAATAATTCTGACACCAAAATATTTCTTAACAAATATTTCCCTCCTCTTTCTTCAAAGTTGTGTAAATAGTCTTTTAAAAAGTTAGAATGACGATTGTAATTTATACCAAGGATTCTCATCCCACACACACTTCTACAATGTAAACTCTTTTCCCAATTTCCATCCCAAACTCTTCTACAATAGAGGCCTTCTTCCCAATTATCATTCCACAACTCAAAGCATTTATTCAATACTCACAATCTCATTCCAAACACGCCCTTTATCCTTCATCAATTTCACCTCCTTCCCTTCCTCATACTCCTCATATTCAACCCCAAACTCTCTTCCAACGCCTCCTCCATTTACCTTTTCCATTTTTCATTTCATCAGACATTTTTTTACCTTCTACATCTGATTAAGAAAAAGACCTTTTTCCCGTCTTTTTTCTCAATCAGTCATTCCATTTTAATGATCTACATTTATTTTTCTAATTACACGAATTTTACAGGGAAGTTTCGTATAAATCTCTAATTTGCCAGAATTTTTGTGTAAATCTTAATTACATGAAATTTTCATACAAACCTAATTTTGCAGAAATTTTCGTATAAGTCATAATTTTGCAGAATTTTCTTGTAAATCCTGCACGTAATTTTTTGTATAAGCCCTAATTTTAACAGAATTTAAGTCCGAATTTTACACAAATAGATTTCTAGGTGGCTTTTTGTTTTTCGTGATAATTTCGAATTTCCTTTTTGGTGAAATTTTCAAAACTGAATTCTGAGACGGTTTCGTTTTTCTTAAAAATCTAAAAGCAGCAAAATCTTGGTTTTCGGGACGATCGGGGAATGCATTTTCATGTGATTTTTTGTTTTCTATGATTGTTAGACCTTTACAATCAATATATAAACTTATTTAAAAAGCTTATTATTAATAGACAAATAGTAATCAAATACTATTATTTATACAAAAACTAATTCTGCATGGTTATTTTTAAAATAATTAATTTATAAAAAGAAAAAAAAAAAAAAAGGAAACCGAAGTTAGGGTTTTGCGTTCTTGAATGAATTTTCAATATGAAATGCAGAAACTGTGTATATGTCTGTTGTGACATAGGGTTTTGATTTGTTCCTTTATGATTGCATTTATCTTTAGACTGAAACTACTCCCCGAAACATCGAAAATAATCTTTTATTCGTAAAAGGAGTGCCACTTTCTTTGGTGAAATTCTAAGGTAACACTTGTATAGATTTTCTTGTGTCGGAAAAACCCAAAACTATTGTTAGATCATTGAATTGTTTATTTATTTATTTTTTGGATTCCGTGTTGCAGATCCAATAACAAGCATGGCAGAGGAAAAATATCTAAAAGAGGTGAAGGATTATTAATGATTTGTATCCTAAATCGCCTTTATTTTTTTTGTTTTATTATTTCCTCTTCTTTAAATCTCATTTTGGTTCATGCAATGCAACAAATATACTTTTGAGTTATATTTCTCTGCACACAAGTGTAGACAGTCAATCTTTCTCTCTCTCTCAATTGGGCTACTTGAGTTATGTTATCTAGGTTGGGATTTATTGTCAATAGATTGGGCCTCCTATCTAGGCTATACCCACAGGCACAATTAATTCTGTGGGTTCTCGTAAAGGTTCTCGGCGTGGCTCAAAACAATAGATCTTTTTTTTTACTTCAAATATATATATATGTTTAATATATTTATTTTAAACTCTTTTCTCAGGATTAAAAAAAAATCCGAAGATAAGTACTAAATTCTTGTTTTGTTTCGAAATGTAAAATCGAATTTCTCAATCCAATAAAATCCAACTCTCTTTACTACACATATAAATACCCGTTTTTAAAAATTTCAATAAAATCTAATAAAAAACCCCTCCACATTTCTCAATACATTTTATCCATTTTACTCTGTACAATCTCATACAATTTTACTATATATCAGGATTTATTAATTTCAAGATTCCTTTGGATCCACTTAGGCCTAATCCTTACACGCCTTTTAAGCATTTGCGATAATAATAACACTGCGGAAAACTTTATTGAAAAAGAATATGAAATTAATGAGGATCTTTTTCTTTAGTCATTTGCCCGTTGAGACAAATTTTTAACAAAATATGGAAAAGAAAGCTGAATATATGATAACGAGATTCCACATTGAAAAATGAAAAGTGATCCCAATACCTTTTTATTTTTTTTCCCTTTTCTAATAAAAGAAAATGAGACTGATTAGAAAATTGGAAATGAGAATTTAATGAAAATATAGTATCTGTGATGGTAGACTATAGATTTGATTTTCCATTTTTCAGCGTCATTCCCCAAGGGTTAAAATAGGAAATGAGAATTGAATGACAATGTAGTGTTTGTGATTGTAGACTATAAATTTGATTTTACATTTTTCAGAGTCAAATGCCAAGGGTGTAAAATCAATTAAAATGGGAAATGAGAATTGTATGAAAAGGTAGTGTTTGATTTAAAAAAAAAAAAAAAAGAATATCGAACAAATCAAAATCACAAACTATGTTGAACAATAAAAAGGAAGAGTTAATTGAAGAATAATCAAATTCAAGCTATTTAATTCGTATACCTAGATAGTAATTATTGTACTTTATTTAATTGATGAGATATTATAAAAAAATAATGCATATTGTTGCATGAACCGACAATTGTCGGCCGAGGAACCCCACTAAAAGACATTATGCTCCAGTTTGGTGGCAGCTTCATTACTGTATATATATAGCTTCATTACTGTATATATATATATATATATATATATATATATATATATATATATATATTCTATTTTGAATTCAAGCATTCAACATATTGTTTTCATATTCAATATTATGAAAATAAATATTATCCTTTTTTCTTACTTGGCAAGATTTTTTTTTTTTATAACTAAACTATTCATAAATAAGAAATCAAATAAAATTATAAATGCAAAAGTCCAAATACGTGAAAGCTTTAAAATTTCATAAAGGCACTTTATGTCATCCATGATTTTGGTTACAAAAGGCTAATTTTACGATTCTGTAGGTGTTAGTGACTATGATTATTATAAGTTTAAGAGATATAATCGTACCTTTCTTTTTGATTGTTAGGTTTGGCAACAATACATGTATATAGGGAGGATCCAAATTTTTTTAAGCACAAAATAACTAAAATATAAAATATTTGAAGAAATTTTTTAATACATAACAATTCAAGTCTATTACAATTGAAACTTACGAGTTTTCATTGACTGGAATATTTGCATTGTTAACTCATTATCAACACTATCAAAAAAAAAAAAATTCAATATATACAATCAAACTATCATTTATATTGGGAAGTGATTTGCTTTAATAATAAATTAAATATATATATATATATTGTATTGGGTCATACCCACAGACCATTCTCTATTAAATTATTGTGGGATGACCTTATTGTTTTCATTCTAATTGAGGTAATTACATGAAATCCATATATAAATGAGTAACATTTCTGTGCATCAGTTGCACCGTGCAATCCATACATTTATGTTATAAATGTAGTACATTTATGCATGTTCGTTTTAAAAGGTACGAATATTTGTACATAAATGTACTACATTTATAACATAAAGGTATGGATTGCACGAATTTTCACTTCTGTGCAACTGGTGCACAGAAGTTTTTGTGTATATAAATATATATTAGTGAAAAAATTTCAAAAAAATGTGGGGGCACATGCCCCACACCCCGGGTATACAGATCCGTCCCTGCATACACACACACACACTAGTATAGGGTCCGTGTAATATACATGAGATTTAAAAAGGATTAAATTAAATTTGGTAAAATTAGAAAATTTAAAATATCTATATCTATACTATATATAAAATGAGAGAAGTTGGCTAATTTTACAAATTTGTCATTTTCCCTCCCAAACTATCAACCAATAGAAAAAAAGAAAATAGAATAAGCTTCACATATATCTTACACAATAAACTATCTTATAATTTATATATAGGAATAGATATGAAACAAAAGAATCTATCTTAAATGATATGATTATATTTTAATAATATAATTAAATTTTGAAAATAATGAAATTTAAACATTATCAATAATTAAAATTTCGAAAATTAGTTTATAATTTTAAAATATATAAATATGGAAAATAATTTTAAAATCCAAATTTCATTTTATGAAGGGTTGTAAAATGTTTCAAAATTTGAAAACTATTATAAAAATATCAACAAAATTATAAAATTTGAAAATAAATAATAATAATAATAATAATAATAATAATAATAATAATAATAATAATAATAACAACAACAATAATAATAAGGTTGTCAGATTAAGTCTAACAATCTAAAATCAACAAATAAAATATAAAAATTAATTCAAACATATATGTAATATTAATTGTGTAAGATATAAAAATCAATAAATTGAATAATATTTAAAAAATAATAATAAAATTATTTGGTAATTCATTCAAAATTATATCAAATAAATAGATATAATTGATCTAAATTTTTGAAAAAATAACTATAATATGCTCTAAATAATCTGAAAAATGGTTTCCATTTTTTTTAAAATATTGTTTTAAAATGTAAAATTAATTTGAAACCTAAATTTTAGAATAAATATAGTGTTTTTTGAACAAATCCATCTAAAAACAATGCAGAAAACTATTTATAAATTCTAAAAATAATTATAAGATATAAAGGAACAAAAATATGAACAAAATATATTATTAAGTATAATTAATCACTTCTTAATTATTCATAAATTAAAATTCACAAACACAAAAACTACTACCACTACTACTATTATTATTATTATTTATTTCAATTTTAATTGTTGAAAATTGATGTTTGAAAAAAAAAAAAAACATGGATTTTTACAAATTTCAAAATAATAAGATGTCATGAATAATCTGTTAATAAAACAACTTAATTATATAATTGCAAATCATATATATTATCATAATAAATAATAAACCGCGCATCGCGCGGGGTGTACTGCTAGTTATATATAAAATGAGAGAAGTTGACAAATTTTACTGATTTGTCATTATCCCTCCTAAAAATGTCACATCAAATTGATGATTGTATAAATATATTTTTTTTTTTGTAGGCTCTAAAAATCAATATTTTATATGTAATCAAGTTTTTTTTTTCATTTACAGGAAAATATTATGATAATAATATTTTAAAATTCAATTATGGGCCCTATTCTAATAAAATTCACTTCCTTGCATCCTAGTTTTAAATTTACTCAATACGTTTTTTAGGAAATAAAAAATAGCAAGAAAAGTACTAAACAAAATTTGTCCGCATCTATAAATTGTGGAGAAGCTTAGCACTATACACCAATATAATTTCATACATATTCACTTTGGTAATCATATACTTTAAGAATATGATTATATTTTAATGATGTGATTAAAATTTGAACATAATGAAATGTAAACATTATGCCAAAAATAAAAAAATTGGAAAATTAAATTAAAAATTTAATATATAAATGTGAAAAATAGTTTTAAAATCGAAAAATAATTTTACGAGTAGTTATAAAATGTTTAAAAGTTTAAAAACTATTATAAAAATATCAAAATAAAAATAAAATTTAAAATTAATAATAATAACAAGGTTTAACAATTAAAAATCAACAAATAAAATTTAAAAATTAATTCAAATATATATGTAATATTAATTTTGAAAGATATAAATATCAATAAATTGAATAAAAATAGCTTAATAAAAATAATAAAAATATTTACTAATTTATTCGAAATTATTTCAAATAAAGAGATATAATTAATCTAAAAAGTTGTTTTAAAAAAACTAGAATTTGTTCTAAAATAATTTGAAACATGGTTTCAAAAATCTAAAAATTATTATTTGTAAATGTAAAAATAATTTGGAAGCTAAATATTTTAAATTTAAACTAAATTTTGAAATAAATTTAATTTTTTTTTAACAAATCTATCTAAAAATAATGCAAAAAATTATTTACAAATTCTAAAATATAAAGAACAAAAATATGAACAAAAAAAATTAGTAAGTTTAATAAATCACTTCTTAATTATTCAAAAATTAAAATTAACAAACACAAAACTACCACCCCTACTACAATCACTTCTTAATTATTTAAAAATTAAAATTAACAAACACCAAACCACCACCACCACCACCACCACTATATTGATGTTATATTTATTATTTTATTAATTTTTGAATATTGATGTTCAATTTATTATTTTATTATTCAGATTTTATTATTTTATATTGTATTTTGTTATATTTATAAATTAATTATATTCGTAATTTCATTTAAATTTCATTTTTAATGCATGCTATATTAAATTCAATCTATTTTAAAATTCAGAATCTATTATTTACATTGCATATATAATTATATCAAATTTAAAATGTTGAGTTTCAAAATTATTTGCATTCAAAATTTCTAATTTTATCAAATACAATTATTTAATATAACATAATTTCAAAGTTACAATATTAACATTTTTATTAATATAGATATTCAAAGCAATATATATTTTACATTTAAATTATGTATCATTATATTATGTCATCAATATTAAAAATTATTAGATTTTATATAACAAACCGCGCATCGCGCGGGTGTACTGCTAGTTATTTATATAAGAAAAAAACATATTTACGGTTTTGTACAATAAACATCATTAGTTTAGTATTAAAATAATGTAACTCAATCTGACTAATATATTATTTAATTGTTGAATATATGTTGCATTTGTAAAGAAACATAATAGTTTATTTATTATTTTGAAAATATATGTATATTGTTATGTTTATTATATTATTCAATCCTCCCAAAATCATTTTAGTTAGATTTTATAGTTAATGTTTATAATAACTCTCAATTTTCTTGTCAAATAAATGATAAAAAAATGAAAGTAAAAAATTCCCAAAAAAATGCCATAGTTTATTTTAAACCATTAATAGAATGATGGGGCAACAGACACCCCATAAATTGTGTTTTTATATCTTTCATTTTTCAAAAAAATGTGGTGTGTTTAGTAAGTTTTGGGGTGTGTATAGTCTCACCCAAAACAGAAACTATCAATTACACTAATAACAATTTTTTATTTTGGAATTTCGTAATTTATTTCTATTTATTTATATTTTTCTCTATTCATAAATAATTTATATATTTGAAATCTAACATGTTTTAACAATTTCAGTTAAAATTCTTATATTAATTAGTGTTGTTTATTAACAACAATAAATTATATATTAATTAGCTTTAGAACTCTTTTATTATTTGTAAACAAATTAATATGAAAAAATGTAAGTAACACATGTAGTCATTCTTTTATATATAATAATAATTTTTAAAGTGTTATACATGACATTTTTCATAAAATATTGTGATTATTAAAAATCTTGATTCTAAATGTTAAAAATATGTTCTTTAATAATCCTGTGAAATATTTTTAATAAAGAAAAAATTGTACATGTATAATGATAATATATTTTTTAAATAATCCCATAAATTCATATATTCATAGTTTTATACATGACACATAGTAGAAAATGCAATTAATTGTAGACAATTTACTTTATGGTACTATATTGAAATATATATATATATATATATATATATATATATACTTATATTGAGAAAATTTAATTCATAATATTTATACTTTCGAGAATGTTTTATGGTTTGTATTGAGAAAATTATCAACTAAACTTATTAAATAAAATTTTATTTATTTTTATGTGATAATCTATTACATGTTATACCATAAATGTAATATATTATCATGTTAAATAATTGGATCATTTAACGCACCTAAAATATTTATAATTTAGAAAATATTTTATGGTTTGTATTGAAATTTTTTATCAATTAAACTTATTAAATGAAATACTAATAAAACATCTATTTACTATTTTAAGTATAATTATATATATATATATATATATATATTAAAAAGAATTTTCATATGAATAAAATTTATCTTTCAACGTTGTTAGTCTTTTACTTATCTATTTAGTAACATCTAAATTAATAAGAGCATTTATTATGTAAACAATGTATGATCGACATGTGTTTATAAATGGTCTTACTTTGATATATATATATATATATATATATATATATATATATATATATATTCTTAGGTTTATCGATAAAAGCCTCTTAGAAGACCTGGACCGTATGAGACTCTCTCATAAATTCATACTCTCGGTTTTTAAAAGGTGATTTTTTTAGATCAATGCAAAATCGGTTCTTGATACTATTGGCCAACAACTCAATTTTAGATCTTTTGGTGTTTTTTGTGTTATTATTCATATATGTCGTTCAATTTTTGAACCTGTTCTTAATTTTATGTCTCTCTTATCAGTCGACACGCAAACGAGACTAGTTATGTATTAGTTAGGTATTCTCATTTCCATACTAGTCCTACTGCTTCGTCGGTTATTCATTCTACCGTGTTTGGATGATTTTGTTATTAGTTTCACCATTTGATACATCTCCTGATGGTATATAATGTTTGCTCTTTAAAAGAAAAAAGAAACTCTCAACTCAATTGAAATTATATTATTACTTGCTTTCTCGATAATATTGCCCTGAATCTGCAGAGTTTTAAAACAAATAATGTTGACAATTAAGTGTAGCCAAACAATATTTGGAATTGGAGGCATACACGTACGCTTAAGTTTCCAACGTATAAAAAGTTTATTTTATATCGTGTAATGTGGATTTATATCAATATATTATTTTATATATGATATGATGTGAAATTGTATGAAGAATACTCAGATTAATAGAGTTTTAAGTAGTCATAAGAAACTTATGATGAGGTAAATATTGATGTTGCTCTGATCCAACGTTTTTTTTCCCAAATAAAAACTCGAAACCTCTGACTCGAATACCTGCAAAACAAACACCGGGAAGGGGTTTCCTGCGATGAGACTCCGACGTTCAAGTCAATAGGGTTGCTGCTAAGCAAATCTCTCAAGCAGTGTGTATATATGTGTTTTTTAATACCTGCAAAACAAACATCGGGAGGGGTTCCCGGCGATGGGACTCCGACGCTCAAGTCAATAGGGTTGCTAAACAAATCTCTCAAGCAGTGTGTATATGTGTGTGTGTTTTTGATATAAGTGTGCGTAAAAAATAAAGGAATGAATATTGTAAGTTTATATACTCCCTGTGATACGTGGCAATTGAAAATACCAAAAAAGTCTGGGAAGTGGGCAACTGATTCGCGAAAATAGCGGTCAGTTGATTTTCAAACCTGTTTGTCCCTTTTTCATCACTGATTAGTTCGCTGACATATCTTGAACTGAATTAGTTCGCCCATAACACCGCGGAACAGTTCGCTTTCTTAAAATTGTTCACACATATTGACTTTGACTTTAGTTTGATTTAAGGGCAAAAACTCCGGTTCACTCAAGTTCGACCATATCAAATATAAAATATATAATTATACAAATGGGTTTGAAAGATGTGTATGATAACACAAGCGATTCCTTTATGAACTCACAAAGGTAACATGAACTCACAAAGGTAACGAGTCTCTAAACTATCCTAAAGAATAGTAGTATATATAATTATAGATTTGAGTGCGTGATGGTATCACTAAAAAGGTTTAATAATAATTGATAAGTGTTATATTTAATATAATACGTCCATTTATCACATCTATATTATCTTTTTTTTTTTAATAAAAAAAGAAACAGAAAAATCTATACAATTATAAGGTAGGGACCGGAACCCTCCCTGGCTAAGGACGATGATGGGTATACTTTTGGTTTTTTTTGTTTTGTTTTTTTAAACAGATTCCCTCTTTTATAACGATCAAACCTAATATTGTTATTTAGAATAAAAGCACATTTTCACATTATACATGAAAAAAGTTCATATATTGTGGATAAAGTTAATATTCTTCAAAGAAAAAAATATATTTAAAATAATAATATAAATCATTAGGAAAATGATGGATAAATTTTTAGTACCTCTTAATTAAAATGCGGAGATTGACCCTCCTTTTTTATGTATTTGTCAAAATTTTAATCAATTTTTTAAAAATTAAAGTTAATTTAATTAATATATGAATTATTTGGGGATTAATGTGGATTTGTTACGTGGCAGAAGCGGTCATACTTTTATATATGTATATGTATGTATATATATATATATATATATATATAAGTAAAATTTCATAAAGTAATTAAAAAAAACTATAGCCAATTAATTTTAATGATATGGTGCGTGTGGGTAGATCTTTAATATTTAATATTTAATGCTAAATTTAAATATCTTCGATATAAACATTTAAAAATATATTTTAGATTTAAATTTGAAAATATATTGTGACAGTCATATTGAATATCAACAATATATCTAGCCACAATCATATCAATCTAATATTATTTTGCCCATGTGATGTATAGATTTTAATTTTATAAATTGTATTCTTAAAATATTTCATGATTAATTAACGCATAATAACATTGCTATATTAGAGAAATTCTCGTCTAGGATCTGAATAATACAATAATAAAGGAGTGATTTTTTTGACAGACATATAATCATATAATTAAGGGTTAATTGCACCAACACCACTAAACTATCGATGATTTTGAACATAAATCATTGAACTTTTTTTAGTGGCACCGATACATATAAACTATACAGAATTGACATTTAAACTAATAAACTATTTTCCCGATAATTTTTCGCTAGATTCCAGCAAAGTGACATACATATGACATATTTTAAATGGTATTTTCGTCCGCACAATCTTGTTGTTGATATTCCCTACACTTATTTAAAAATATGTCATATGTATGTAACTGGCCAGAATCTTACGAAAAATAACTGGAAAAATAGTTTAGTGATTTAAGTGTCAATCTCGCATGGTTTATATGTATCGATGCCACACAAAAAAGTTCGATAATTTATGCGCAAAATCACTAATAGTTTGGTGGTGTTAGTGCAATTAACCTTATAATTAAATATTGGAAAGTTCCTTTTTATATTATTGCATAGAAGTATCCTTCTATCTATTTCCAACTAATTATATTTTTATTTAAAAGAATTGGTGTTACATATTATATATTTCGTGGATACACGAGTATGGGATGAAAATATATACTTAAAAGTTAAAAGTACAAATTATGAAATGACTTTTGATATGAAATCAATATCGTGTTCCTCGTTGGTATTTTCGATATATACTTATAAAATATATTTGTCGTTGATATTCGCGTCATACCAAAATGAAGCTTTAATGAGAAGAGTACAAAACAGAAGCACTGTCATAGATGGATTAATACCAAGATTGTGCACATCATTTTTTTTTTTCTTAAATAAAAATTACGTTGTGTGTTTGACTGACCCGATTTCAAAATTCATCTCCAACTATGTTCTGAATGCAACACTTGTTATTTCTTGATTACACACATTTTTTGTCTTTGCAAAACTAATAATTTTAGTTGTAGGGTTATGGTAGGTTTAATCTAATAACATATTATATTTTATTTGATATTTCATTTGATATTTTATGTTTATATAAGATGGGAAAGTGCTATTTCCATTGTAATAAGGCATCATGTCTTATATTTATCAATCTTTTTATTTAATTAACATAAAAAAAATAGCAGTTTAAAAGCTCCTTGTCAAACACCCTACGAGCAAAAGAAAAATCTAGCACAAATCCAATAATAATAACATAATTACGGACGTATATGTGTTTATATGAGACGGTCTCACGAATAGTTATCGTGAAATGGAGTTTCAGATCCATGAATCAAATGTGAATTGTAGAATATGATTGATAAATCTAATGTAATTAAAAATAATTGAAGAAATATGATAAATATTAAATATCAATTAAAATACGTAATGCGTAGCGATTACGTTCCCCTATCACAAAAGCGTAGTTTTATGGTGTATTTTAATATGTCGGCTACAGGGTATTGTTTGGGGTTCCGATAAAGAGACAAAAAGAAGTACAATTAAATAGGTGCGTACTATATATGATTAATGTATTATTACAACATAATGAGACTGCACTACCCCACATTTTGCTACACTTGGATGTAAACGAACAATCGAGTTTAATGGGTTTTTTCGTAAAAATTAATATGTGTCCATCTCATAAATCTTCTCATGTGAGATGTAATTGTATATAGGTCAATTAACACAAGTTAACTTAATTAATGTTGGTTAATGTAGGTCAAAGTTAATCTACATAACAATCCACAGATCAATATAGTACATAAAAATATTAGTAATACATGTCTGATATGGAACTCATAAGTAAGTGTATTGCCAATACTTTTATAAATTTGCAAATAAATATTTATATCCTTTTACAATTTGAAAAACTGAAATGTGTCTATTTTTCAATTCGCAACATAAAGTTTTTTGCTTTCAATTGCACCTTAAAGTATATGATTTTTTCAAATTGCAATCTAATATATTATATTGGTCATTTTTTTTGCCAAAGTCGAATTTTCATTTGTTTTTTTATTAAATTGAGTTTGAATTAAATGAAAATTAAAAAATTGATTTTAAGATGTGGAGTGTTTTGACGTATGTTTCATGTATTTTGATTAAAAAATTGGAACATCATGGATTTCGACTTTGGTTAGAAAATATTACACTAGGTTGCAATTTAAAAAAATCATGAAATTTAGGATGCAATCGGAAAAAAAAAAAAATTCATTTTGCAAATAAAAAACAGTTATAATTCAAATTGATTTTTAATATTAACCCTGAAAAATAAGAAAACAAATATATATGACCGATCATCAACAAATGATCTCTCTAGTCTCTAATTATGAGGTGGTGATTGGATCTTGAGAACGAGAATGTTCATTATTGTTATCATTTTTTAATTTTATTATATAGGAGGTTTGTCGAACTTACATCTGATTTTTTTTGCTCATAATTAATTTTGATACAAATCATTAAACTGCAAAAAAAAAAAAAAAAAAACCGACCACAGTTGTTCAAAACCGTATAAGTTATAACCAATTCTAATTGAAAAACTACGATTTAAATTCAATTGACCAAATCACATTTGACAATACAATTTAAATCTAGTAAAAAAACAACAAAAATACTGAATTGGATCATCTAATTTAATTTTGTGTTTTATCTTATATTTCACTATTTTTAATTCATTGTAGGTTTAAAGTAGTAATTTTATCTTTATACGATGGTTTTATTTTTTTTTACACATCATGAAGTATCAAAGTGTAACAGATGATCTTTTTATGAAAAACACACCGAACGACCCCTCGCATGATATGTTTTAAAATGTTAAAAAGAAGAGGTAATAATTGAGGAGAGAAAGAGGCTTTTAGGATTCTCCCATGAAATGAGTCAAAGGCCACACAGAAATGTCCGTTGATGTTGATGTTTCTTGTCTCATACCTATAAAACTACTAATTATTATTATTATTAAAGATTTTATCACTCGAAGAAGTGTCGGTGCAGCTATACGAAGGTGTTTTTATTAATTTTCTTTAAATTTGAAATTGTATCGTGTTCTTTAACAAAAATCTATTGAATTTGTTATTTTCTTCATGCAGATTATATAAATTAAAATATAAAATTAGTTGATATATGATTTCTGTCACGAAAGAATCTAAAATATCAAATTGTTTATAAAAATGGTAGGGATGTGAAAGACGTAAAATAGTAATATATTTAAAAATAAATATTAGAATAAGTAAAATTAGCTTTGATGAAAAAGAGAGTAGAATAAACATAATTTTATTTTGTAAATAAAATAAATTGAGAAACTTAGGGGGAAAAAAGGAAAAAGAAAAAGAAATAGGCTCATTTCTACTATATTTTCTTTTTCTATTTCTTAGATAGGAAAATGATAAAATACCCACTATAGACAATTCTTAATATGTTCATCAATAATATATAATAATTGCATCCCACATTATATGTAAAGTGAAATTAATAGTTATTCTAAATTTTTGACATATCAATTATGAACACATTTTAACGTGTTCACGATAAATAAGATAATATGATTTTTTTTAGATATGCAATCATTTCTCTTTAAAAAGAAAAAAGAAAAAAGATAGGTAGTCATTTTCTAGCATCATTTATTGTTAGAAAGTAGTGGTCTCTATATCCTCAAGTTTAGCACATTCATAGTTTTAAAATTATATAGGAAACTATGTTACAAATCTTAATGCATGAGATCGAGTTTTATATTGAAGTAAATGAGCCTGTCTACATGATCAATGAGTGAGTCTCAATCCAATCTCAAGTTGAATCCTATATTTTTCCTTTACATGAATTTTCTTTTTTTACTTAAAAACTATTCTTCTTATTTTGAAAAATCATTATTTTTAACTTGAAACATATCATTTCTAAAGTATTACTTACTATTTCTTTTAAATTTAATTTAAATTTAATTTTTACCTTTAAAAATTTAATGAAATGTATTATTTTTCACTTACTCAGAGTAGTATTACTCTTTTTTTAAACTTAAAGTAATACTTTTTACTTGAAATTTGAAAAGTATTGTTTAATATTTAATTCTAAAAGTAGTTTCATCTCAAAATCATTTGTAAACTTACGAAGAATAGGATTTTGATGTTATTTCTGATATGATCGATTTTACTAATGTGACGATTATTTTAACAATTTAAGTTTCAGAGCTAAGAAGAAGAATATGAGGCAGAATGAAAATAAGAATGAAAGAAGAAAAAGAGAGAAATAATCGAACCCATCACACGAAACTTGTCTAATTATATATTTATTTTGTGAGATTCGTGAGTATTGTAATATTAAAATTTAAAAAAAAAAAATAGAAGAGAAAAAGTGTGGTGAAAATGAAATGGTGAGACAATGAGAAAAGGCGGGGAAGTGGGAGCTACCGTTGACCTAACAGCATTGCCGCAATTATCGCTGATTATATTTTCGGACATAGTTGACCCTCCACTGTCACACCTATTGTCGTCTTTTTTTGTTTCCACAATCACAGATATACCCCTGTTCTACACAATTATGTCTCTTTTTTATTCACATTTTCTTTCACTAATTATTAATTATTCATATTTTACCCTTATTCAGCTTGTAAGGATGAATCAATGTGCTTTTCTACAACATAAAAAATTCAACGAATATATAAGTATATATACATATGTAGTTTAGCAAAACTAAAAAAAATTATAAAAATAAGAAGACGACTTAATTGCAAACAATAAAAATAATGAAAATCGAATTTGAACATGAAGTTTTAAAATTAGCAAAGTAAATTATAAACTTAAAATTGTTTTAGTGGTCGGATCATTATCAATTTTCCGAGGAAAATCTGCGAACGTGTTTGTTGATTTTGTATGTTTTTATAGTTATACCTATATCATTTGTAATTTTTATTATTCTTTTATTTTGTTTGGCCACGATCTGGCTGCCAATGCAAATAAATTTGTCATACAAGTTTACTTTAACGAAAAAACTTATGTGAGATCGTCTCACATAAAGTCTTGCGTGAGATGGAGTTTTTTATAATCTTATATGAAATCGAAATTGACTATAGTGAATAAGTTGACCCCTCTTATTGATTCATATGAACTCTGTCTTACATAAGGTCTCACGTGAGACCGTCTCACATAGGACCTACTCTTACTTTAATCGAAAAATTAACAATAATTTGAATTGTAAAAATAATATTAAATTGATATAAATTACAAACTACTAATACCTAATGTTTTAAAATTCGTTAGGCGCTAGTCGGGTGTTGGACTGACACCTAGGGCATAGGATACCTAGTTGGAGTAAGTTTATATTGGAAGATAAGTAAAAACTTAATATTTCATTTAAATATATTTATATATGACATATTCAATTATTATAAAATTATTTTTTATTTGCATTTCTCAATTCGTTAATTTTTTATCTATATATCTAATTAAATTATAATATTTTGATAAAACCTATAATACATTAAAAACACTACTGTTTTGCTAAAAAGAAAAAAAATTATTTGACGTCTTGGACCACCTAGAATCGAATAGTTCTGTATAGCCCTGCTTACAATGTTGTAGAATATCGGCCTAGTCGGCCGACCAGGCACTATTCGATCATTAATCGACCCGATTTTGTTGAAAATCGTCCCAAAAATCGTTTTTGCAAGTAATCGGCGCTTAGTCAATTTAGGCGCCGCCTAGGTTGCCTAGTCGGTCTAGGCGCTTAACCCAATTTTTTTTAAAACTTTTATTGTAATTATAATTATAATAAAATTGAAAACCAAATTGTGTTTATGACTTTATTAGTATTTGGTTCATTATGTGGTATGAACTCATGTGACTTGCATTTCACTATTTCAGATTTGATGTGTATAATAACTTAATATGTATCATTTTGAATTTGATGTGTATTTGGGGCCTTTGGGCAAAATGTATTATGGCCAGACATAAATCAGAACGATATTCTCCACAATTTCTAAATTTTCTGTACATATAATTATATATATAGGTCATGCCAAAATAATAATAATAATAATAATAATAATAATAATAATAATAATAATAATAATAATAATAATAATAATAATAATAAAATCGTCGGCCCCTAGTCAGCGCCTAGTCGGCCTAGGCGCCAGACACTTGGAAAATGTCTGACTAGCGTGATTTTCGATTTCTGCAACCCTGCCTGCATACGACCGCCTAACACCTAAAGTGACCTAATGAGTAACAATTGGTATATATAGGAGTTGCCTAGCACCTAAACAATGCCTAGATGGTCACCTGGATCGATTTTCAGAATACAACTAATAGTACCTTACTTTGCAATAGATGCTAATCATTTAGTCAAATATGGCGAGGGACATCATTCTGCAAAATGATATCAAGCTAATAAAACAAACTTATATCTCAATAAAACCAAATTAAATCATAAAGAACTTTATATCAGATAATATAATGTTCCAAAAATTAAATTATATACATTCTAAATAATTAACATGTTCTGAGTCTTTACCAAACATTACGAAATAAATGAAAATAACTAACACACCCTTATATAAATTCGATAGACCTTGATTAATGGATGAAAGAGAATCAAATACTCACGTGAGATTTTTTTTTTTTTTTTTTTTTTAAGGATAGAGATGCAAATGATAATATTAATTGGGGTAAAGTTAGTACTATAGAAAAATTAAATGTATTAGTAAATACACCGAATATACTAAATATCAGTAAAATATAATTAAAAGTGGATTTTTATTGTATGGGTTGATAAATTCTAATATAAGATCTTAAATTAAAAAATATATAAATTATGCAAGTCAACATTTAGATAAATATTATAGATATGTATGTACATAAATAGTATCATACATATGTCACACACATACTATATATATAAGAAAGAAGCTAGTAGCACAAACGTTTTACCACATTTTAATTACATCCTTAAAAATGCGATAGTTTATTAATTATTTAATTTAATTTATTATAATATGATAAAAAAAAGAGCCAATAAAAAAAAAAAAAGAAAGAAAAAGGATTGATCTGTTTGGAATCACGTGCCTATCCACAATCTGCATATTATTCACTGGAGAAAAGGATACAAAAGGAAGGAATAGATTAGTAGAGTTGCTATACTACTATACTATCAATAACCAATGACCTCAATAAGTCACCAAAAGCTGCACATGCAATCAACAAACTCTCTTTATCACAAAAAAAGATAAAAATAAAAATAACAACAATAATAAATAGAAATTAGAATGAGTTTAACGTGAGAGTGAGTTTTATATGGAACCGTCCCATAAATTTAATTACATGAGAGATCAATTCATAACCCACATTACTTGTTAGTATGTAAATTCATCAATCACATTTATTAAAGATATTAATGTTTGGGTCGAGGGTACCATGTATCTATAAACACACCAACCCTTCTCCCAAAACTTTACTAGGATGAAGTCAAATACAAATCTCTAACAAATATACACTAGTTGCTTGCACCAATATCATATAAACTATAAATGTTACATATTTTAAAGTTAGGTAACTAAAATCATAAAAGTAAAGGATGGATATAAATTTATTACAAAATTCGAAAGTTGGTAATTAAATTGATAGAAATCACAGACTGGATTTCACTTTATTGCAAAAATGCAAATGTTGATGTCTAACAGTGCAATTTACATTTACAAAATGCAAATGTAATTTAATTACCTTCCAAAATGAGTTTAATTTAATATTACGTTAACTATACCAAAAAATTCAGTGAGCCCCATTCCAATTTTCATTTTTATTCTAATATTTTATTATACATTATAAATTATGACATAAAAATTTATCTTAATATTTTCAATATAAATATAACTCACAAAACAGAGATGGACTCGTATAAAATTTATTTGAATCGTGGGATTCTGTATCACATAATTATATCCATAAAATATAAAATTTATTTGAATCATGGGATTCTATATCATATAATTATATTTGTGAAAGGATTTGGAGAGAGTTTGGAAGTGAAAAAAAGGGGTGAAAGAATAATGTGAAAGAAATAGAAGCAGCAGTGCTATGACTTATGAGCAGACAATAAACCAGCAGAGTGTTAGCTGGATGCATTCATGCAATAACATTAATCCAATCCTAATCATGAAAAGAAAATTAATTTCTTTACCAGTAGAATAATACCAACATCACAACCACTACCTCTTCTTTTTTCACTCTCTCTTTACTGCAGTTTCCTCTCTCTCTCACACAGACACAGAGTAAGTGAGTAACACAGTGTGTATGTGAAATGTGAACAGAGCAGTAACTAGTCCATCCACATTCACACATCCTTCACACCTAAATCTTGTATTCTCTCTCTTCATCTCTCACACACACACAGAGGCTGAGAGGAGAGAGAGTGAGAATGCTCACCTCCATCATCCTCCTTTTCTTCATATCCTCCGCCACCGCCGGCGCCGCCCACCACCGCCGCATTCTCCACCAGCCATTTTTCCCGCAGGACTCCTTCCCCCCCACCCCACCCCCCGCCCCCAAACTCCCCTTTTCCACTTCTACCCCTAACAACACCTCCCCTTTCTTCCCATCTTACCCCTCTCCCCCACCGCCCCCCTCCCCCACCACCTTCGCCTCCTTCCCCGCCAACATCTCCTCCCTCAATGTCCCCCGCTCCAAATCGAAATCCACCTCCTCCAAGCTCATCGGAGTCGCCGTCGCTGCCGTCATCGCCGCCGTCGCCATCCTCGCCCTCGCCCTCTTTCTCCACCTCCGCAAGCGTACCAAAACCCAACGATCACCCTCTCTCGACAATTCCAAATCCCAGAGATCCGACTCCAACAGAACCACCCCCATCACCACGTTTCACGCCGGTCCGAATAACCACCACATCCCGAAGCTTCAGAGGCCTTCACAGACCAGCTCGGAGTTCTTGTACTTGGGAACTTTGGTGAATTCACACCCCGCCGCTGGCGGCATTGGCTATAACGGAACCAGCAGCACGGCAAATGGTAACAACACTTCAAATCCCCGTAAAATGGACTCGCCGGAGCTCCGCCCACTGCCGCCGTTGATCGCGCAGCAGAGTCTCAGGCGTAATTATCGAAGCAATGCTGACGTGGCGTCGAGTAAGGACGATGAAGATGAGGAGTTCTACTCTCCCAAGGGATCGTTAAACGGCAGGGAGAGTTCCATTGGCGCTGGATCAGCTTCGCGAAGAGCTTTCGCAGCCATAGAAGTGGAGAATTTCAACGGCTCTATTTCGAATTCTTCCTCCACCTACTCTTCTTCGGCTTCCGGATCGGGATCGGGTTCGGGCTCTCCGGCGAGGTCCATTTCGTTGAGCCTTTCACCGGGCAACAGTTTGAGCCCGAGAAATTCAATTCCCAAATCGCCTGATTTAATCGAGATTCAGACTATTGGACCGTTGCATCGGCAAATGCCGTCGTCCCCTCCGCCCCGAGATATGAAGATTAAGGAATCCGCGTCTCCTTCGCCGCCAAGTTCATCGTCGCCAGATAGATACTCTAGGAGGAGTGAAGAATCATCGCCGAGAATTTCGAATGTTTCGGATCAAAACATGGATTCTCCGGTGAGAAGTAGCACCTCTGTACGGCGTAACGCCACTGTTATTCCAAAACCCCCTCCGCCTCCAAATCTCCATGTTTATTCACCATTTCCACCGCCACCGGTTTCTGTTCCACCGCCTCCACCTCCGCCACCGACAGCGAGTAAAGTATGGGAGAGTCCTAGAACTCCAACACCGCCGCCCAAAAGGCCCATTTCTGTGCCACCAGCTCTGTTCGCTCCAATAAGACCGATTTCTGTTGACAGTCCCACATTGATTTCTCCAATGGAGTTGCCAGCAAATGGTTCAGTAATTGATGAGAAGACAACAGAGCACTCAGGTGAAGATGTGCAACGGAATGAGGAGACCACTCCTAAACCAAAATTGAAGCCACTGCATTGGGATAAAGTAAAGGCGAGCTCCGATCGGGAAATGGTGTGGGATCAGCTCAAATGCAGCTCTTTTAAGTACGATCCTCACTTTTTTGATGAAGCATATGATCTTTCCTTCTGGGTTAAACTATGTCTCCATTTTTATAAGCTTACTTATTATGCCGATTTGTTGGTTGAATTTTATGCAGATTGAACGAGGAAATGATTGAGACATTGTTCGTTGTAAATGCTCCAAAACCAACTTCGAAAGAAACAATGAGGTGGCAGGTTCTTCCCACGCCTGGCCATGATAATGGTATTCGAGTTCTTGATCCGAAGAAGGCTCAGAATATTGCAATTCTGTTGAGGGCACTCAACGTCACAGTCGAGGAGGTGTGCGAAGGCCTTCTGGAAGGTATTCTATAACAATCTTCCATGTTTCTATGATTTCAAGATTAGGTGGAGTCTTTTTATTTTAATTCAAAAACCAGCTAATTTTCAGGAATGAGATGCCATGATAGCCTATGCACATGTGTTTCTGCTGGGTTGTAGCTATTTCATTGTGGGGTTTGAATATAACGCATCATAGATAAGTTAAATATATGTATATTTATGTATAGACAAGAAACACCTTCTTGTTATTGTGGGGTTGTAGCTATTTTATTCTTATCTGCCTTGGGCCAGAAATTGTTGAAAGTTTGGAACATTGCTCTATCAAGATGCACATTTTCAGATCACGCTAAGGGCAATATCTTTTCCTCTCTTTCCCTCCTGTTGTCTCTCTGAGTTTTTATTCAACTATAACGCTATCTGATTTTGGGTTATCCCTCGATGATCTCAATTCTTGTGAATTTGTGATTTTTTTAAATTTTTTTTTGCTTTTTGGCAATTTTTTCCCCCTCAATCTACATGACTTGGGAAAGGCGTTCCATTACATTGCTTGAGTTTTCGTACATCCTGTAAGGGTGGCATACTTTTAGACTAGCCTAAGGGACCAACAAACTAGTAGTTTTCCATGAACTCTTTAATCAACTTTGATGCTAATTTCAAGAAATTGGCTCAACAAAATCAGGGGAACAGAGCTTCAATCCATCTGGATATGTTTTCATTATATTGCACTTTTCTCTATGCATATCTTTGATGATCCACGAAGCATGTTCCTTAACTCATGTTACCTTGAATCCAGGTAATACAGATGCCCTTGGTACTGAGCTTCTTGAGAGTTTATTGAAGATGGCACCAACAAAGGAAGAGGAGCGAAAGCTTAAGGAATATAAAGATGTTTCTCCGACCAAGCTAGGGGCAGCTGAAAGATTCTTGAAGGCAGTTCTTGATGTACCTAACGCTTTCAAACGAGTAGATGCAATGCTATATATATCAAATTTTGAATCCGAGGTTGATTATCTCAAAAAGTCATTTGCAACGCTGGAGGTACACTTTCACCTTATATCAATTTTTTCTGATGCAATCTAGAAATATTTATCAGTTTGAGGAGAGAAACTTAACATCAATATTGTAGGGAATAACACCAACTATAGCTCTACAGCTTGGTAGCATACAAATATGTAGTTGTCTGTGTTTATATGGAAAAAAGACCTGCTTATATCACCATTCACTTCAGTTGGTGGCAACGAAATATACTTTATCACCTGAGCTAAAAAAAATTCTCTAGAAATGAGAATGCATCAAAACAGCATCATTTTGCTTGTAATGTCTACCAATTGTTATACTACAGCACACATTGCTTTCACGTTTCAACTTTATGTGATAACCCCCAAAAGAATGGCTCTGCAAAATATTTTTGCTATTTATACCCTGAATCTTCTTTGCATGTTATGTATATTCGGTGCCAACATAGAGTTTCTTGATGTTCCAGGCAGCCTGTGAAGAATTGAGGACCAGCAGGATGTTCTTCAAACTTCTAGAAGCAGTATTGAAGACTGGAAACCGCATGAATGTGGGAACAAATCGTGGCGACGCTCATGCCTTCAAACTAGACACACTCCTCAAGCTTGTCGATGTCAAGGGAGCTGATGGAAAAACGACGCTTTTGCATTTTGTTGTTCAGGAGATAATTAGAAGTGAAGGTGCTCGTCCTTTTAATGGGGGCCCAACTGAGAACACTGCCTTAAACGATGATGCTAAATGCAGAAAGCTGGGCCTCCAAGTCGTTTCAGGTCTTAGTTCCGAGCTATCAAATGTAAAGAAAGCTGCGACCATGGACGCAGAAGTGCTCAGCAGCGATGTCTCCAATCTTTCAAAAGGAATTGGGAATATAGCAGAGGTTGTAAGGTTAAACAGTACATCATCATGTTTGGAGGGAAACAGCAACCATAAATTTTCCGACTCAATGAACAGCTTCATGAGAAAAGCTGATGAGGAAATTATTAGGATCCAAGCCCAAGAAAGCGTTGCTCTGTCTCTGGTGAAGGAAATTACTGAATACTTCCATGGAAACTCAGCAAAGGAAGAAGCTCATCCATTTAGGATCTTCATGGTGGTGAGGGACTTCTTAACATTCTTGGATCGGGTATGCAAGGAGGTTGGGATAATAAACGAACGAACCATGGTTAGTTCTGCTCACAAGTTTCCAGTACCAGTTAACCCAATGCTACAAGTAGTTTCAGGGGGGTTGCCCAATAGACGGCCTCACTCTTCCTCGGACGAGGATAGTTCGTAGCTTATCTTTCAAATGAAGTGGCATCTTAGGTTTCTGGCAATGGATAAATGTGCTCTGTCATCTGTGATGTGGCCTACAGGTGCTGCATTGGATGGTGCCTCCCTAATTTTTAGGTATTAGCAATTTCATTTTTGACATTTTGTATTTATTATATAGACGAATGAAAAGATTTTGAAACTTCAGGTCTTACACATATATACAAGAAAAATGTTTTGAAGCATGAGGCACTACAGGCATGGTGATATTGTATTTCTACTGTAAAGCAGTTTGATTCAGAATTCTTGCTGTAAATAAGCACATATCTGGGCTGACCAATTCTTATTTTTGTTTTTTCTGATTTTTTTCCTTTCTGAAATGTATGTTTGGGTTCTTGTACTTTTATATTTTATTTTTAATTGGGTTAAGGTATTTCCAATTTCAAGATTGGTCCTTGTATAAGCTATAGATATATGGACCATATATTTACAAATGAAAATATTGAGACTCAATTTAAACAAAATCGAAAATATAGGATATTAACAAATAAAATACATAGACCTAATAGTATGCATCATTTGCAATTGAAAAATGTAATTTCTTGTCTCTTGATGATCAATTCAGATACCAAATAATAAAACAGGATGCATGATTCAAAAACAATGTTTCTCATTCAGCTTGAGACAAACTGATTATGGCATTGCCTTATTTTTTGTTTCAATAGTTAAATATGACCAACACAAAGGACTGAAACTCCTACAAATACAATTACAAAATAAAAACACAGTTACATTCAATGTTCGAAGAAGCAGGCCACGATTTGTCGTGCGAAATGGCGTTCATTAATTCACTGTAGAGAATCAGCATAGATGTGCTCGACAATTCTGCGTGCTTCTTCCTGTGTAGCTGGAACCACCTTTCTTATCCTGTGTCCGTTGTTCATTGCCTTCGCCTCAGGTCGAACAGTGAAGGTGAAGTAAAACCTATTTGAGACCTGCACCACAAATAATCACTACGATTCTCTAATTGATAGGTAAAAAGATATAACTCTAAAGCACAAGTTTCTTCCTCGAAAGTATTTCGACAAAGCCCTGATCATAAGCATGTTTGAAAATGAAGTGAAACATAAATCTGTTTCCCTTGTAATGTACCCCCCAATGCACCTTCCTTAAAACACTTTTCCCAAAATAACCAAAAGATTATCCAGAAATTATGTTAGCATAAGTCGATTTTTAAGTATGCAAATATGCGTTTTTTCCCCTTGTATTTTAAATGCATGGAATGTCAGTTAGCGAAACCGATCAGTGACATTTAGCAAAGAGATGTGTTTGTAGGTCAAGATTATTACCTCACTAGATCTGAATTCAGGCCTTGTAACGTGTGCAACAACTTCTACATGGATTAAAGGCTGTTTTGAACTCTCACTTTCAGTATACAATACACATGACTTGAACCGCAAAAAATCCCCAACATCCACCTACATCACCAACACAAAGGTTAGCAATATAATGGCTATGAAGTTTGGTAAGAAACTTGGGGATATAGTCAATAAGACATACATAATAATTTATATCGGCCGTATAAAATTTGTTCAGCATGTGACAGTGATGCAAGGAATGTATGAAAATGCACCACATGAAGCTACACATGTATTTGCTGCTAACATTTCTTTTCAGATGAGGCAGTGTATCAGCTAAAATGCATTCAAATGCAAGCAATACTATATATTTGTTATTGCTCTACAAAGGGCCACTAAAATGTTCGTTTTCTAAAAACCAAATAGACAAAATAAGTATAGTTGAGTAGGAGATACTTACTGGTCTAAGAAAATCAACACGATCAACTTCGAGAAAGGATGGCATCATGCCTGCAAAAACATAAGCTGTCGAAAAAGCTAATTCAAATGCTCTGAGCATCAGAAATCCTCCAAAGATCCGACCATGAATGTTCCTTTGCTGTGGCTGACAAATCAAGGAGTTCTCAAGATGAGTGTCTCTGAGAAGAATGCTATCTCTATCAGCCAAGGCTGGCATGTCGCAGAAGATCCGTCCCTCAGCGAGCAATGATTCGATTCTGCTCATCTCTCCATTCTCAATTTCCTTCTTGTCTTCTTTAATTTTGCTTTTCCTCAATTTATTTCTTGCTTCGGCTGCTTCATACAGAAACTTCTCCCGATCTGTTTCTGGTGACAGCCGATTCACTGGAGCAGCCTTTTGTGTTTTGTAGTCACGAGCCACAAAAATGAATGTCGCAGTCAGGGCCACTGAATCAATAGCTTCAGCTGACTCTGTGCATACATCAAACAATTCTTTTAATTATCACATGTTTATTATAAATCAAACCTAAGCTAGGTACCTAGAAGGCTAGAACTAACATGTTTCATCAAGAGTAAACAAAAGGCTTTTATCCTGTACCAAAACCCAATTATAACAGAAAAACCCAAATTATGCCTCCAACGTAAGCTAAGTCCAATAAGAGCATCAGAATAATCTCAAAGTAAGTTGAAGCCAATTCTAATATATGGTCTACAGAGACTACCGGTAGCAGGCTGAGTAACATCGAGCTGAATCTCAATAGAGGACCGACCAACCCAAGTAACAGCGCCAGTCATACGCAGATCAGCATCAACATTGATGGGCCTCTTCAGCACCATTTTGTCAACTGAAGCCGTTACTAGATACAGCGGTCGAGTAGTGCTGTCAACATCAGAACAGTGCTAACAGAAAAGTGTTGCAAGTCAGCAACTCAAGACACCATAGACACGCAAGAAAACAATAACTTTCAACCATTTTTCAATATAGTCTAAGCATCTTGTGAGGAGAAAGTTGACTCCAACAGACTGAAGGTCAACTAGAGTTGGAACAATACTATGTTAAAAGGTAAAACCACACAACTTTTCCAGCAAAATAGCATTATTACCATGATCTTGAACTTTTAGTCAAACATAGTAAGAAGAACCGATTGTTGGAAAATATGATATAGCATATATAGTTTCTACAATTAAAACATACACAGAACAAAAAGAAGTAGAAAACGCACTGACTTTATTCTTCTTCAAATTGATTAAACACGGAGGCTTGCTATTGCAATGTCCTAAAACAGAATATTTGTCTTCCCAAACTTTACAAAGTGTCTTCTCAAAATCCAACGGTCATTTCTGTTTTCATTCAAATTAACTAATATAACGGTCAATTCTTCATTTACCATTATATTGCTGATTAACTCTTACAAATATATATATATATATATATATATATATATATATATATACATACTTAATATGATATATTCTATAATAAATAAAATATTTACTTCAAACACATACTATTCAACAGTGATAGAGATACAGATAGAGAGAAGATCAAACATCAATGTCAAGAATTTCAAACAAAAAGAAACGTTGCTGAAAACATTATACCTTGACTGAAATGGTGCCAGCCATGGCATCAAGATCTTCGAGCAACTTCCCGATTCTGACCTCGTTCCAAGGATCCCTATACTGCTCTCTAAGTATGTAATCAGTGGAGAAATTGTACATAATAGTCATTCTACTCTGTGAAGGTGTTTTAATGAGCAATTCACGCTGTGGGGGCGCATCAAGTGGGGGATCAAGAAGCCTTTCAAAGATTTTGGACCTTGCTTCCCAAAGCGCATTGGTCACGGGTGAATGGTACATACCAGGCCATAAGCTCAGGGGCTTTTTTGTTGAATCGTTCACATCATTTCCATTGGGAGAACCCTCAAATGGGGATGTGAAAGTGGAGTATATGGAGATGGGAGTGGATGCAGAGGAATTGGGTTCCATTGCAACTCAAATTTATGCAATTGGGGTTTTTCTTGAATTTGGGAGATCAAAATGGGGGATTTTGGGGTGAAGAAAGATATCTGGGCTAAGCTAATTTATGACTGAATTTCAGAGGGGAATTTTGATGGAACTGAAAATTGAAAACCTCCTCTTCTGTAAATTGAGGGAAAATTGTGAAAATGGTTTGACTGACAGTTGGCAGAAGAAGATAGTTAGATACAGCAGCTGCTTATTTGACTCAGTCACAAAAACTTCTATTACATGTGCTCCTAATTCATACAAACGGGTTGATTTGATTCGGAAGTCAATTTTTTTTTTTTTTTTAGCTTTATGCAAGATTTCAAGGTGTGTTCATGTTTTTGACAAATATGTAATATTTTTATGTAAATAAAATAATATTAAATATATTTATGTAAATGAAGTAAAATTTAATACCTTTAATACATTAACATATTTTAGTAAAATAATGATTTAGTAGTATCTTATATTATATTTATATTGTATTCTAACAAACATGTAACATCATGTACATTAATTACGCTAGGAGAAGAGAAAAATAAGAAGATAAAGACAACATGAGGAGAAGAAGATAAAAAGAATTCACGAGAGAAGAGAAGAAGAATTGAGAGTGAGATATAGGGAATATGGTCTGCCTTCGTAAAGAGAAGAAGAAATTTGCTCCGCCTCCATTGCGCATTGCGTGTGAATCTGAAAGAAAAAAGGAAAAAAAAAAAATAATAATAATAATAATAAAATATATATATATTGTGGATCTAGATAAGAAATTCCGGCTACACAAATCTTAGAGTATTACTCTTGACTCATTTTATATATTGCTCTAAAAAATTTCAGGATCAACTCATTTAATATTAGTCAATATCAATCTTATATAAGATTATAAAAAGTTCCGGTTTTGTAAGACATTCTTACATTAGTTTTTGGGTACCCTCAAATATCACAATATATACCAGGAATTAATTTTCTACTACAATATATAGTTTTGTTATTATTCTACTATGATTTAGAAAATTTGATAAAATTTATATCGGGAATTATTTTTCTACAATAATGTATGGTTTTGTTATTATTCTACTATGATTCAAGAAATTGACAAAAAAAATTTTCTAATAAAAAAAAATTCAATTTTCTGTCAGAGGTTATACGATATGTGTTTTTTTTAAAAGTACACGATATAATCATATCATGTAAACTTAAAAAAAAAGATATTTTTTATTTTTATTAAAAAGATTATTTTGAATTGTGGTAAAAAAGTAACAAGACAATAGTTTATGATAGAAAATAATAATTTATATAAAGTGTGCCAATAAATCCATCGAACCCTCTTTTCTTTTTTCTTACTTGACCCTAATAATGAGAAATAATTACACCGACCACTTGAATTTATTAACTTTTTTTTTTCAAATTTATCATTCTTTTTTATATAACCCATCAAATTATGTATTTTATCATTCTTTTTTATATAACCCATCAAATTATGTATTTTATCATTCTTCAAAACAATAGGTTTTATTTGAAATATTAAACTTAAAATATAAAAAATATATTTTTTATTCAAAATATTAGAATTAAAAGCAAAATGTAACATGTAACATTGTTTGTTGGATAATACAAAAAGAGAGCATGCCATGGCATATAAATTAAAAATCTCCATATTTAACATATTGCTATATTTATTTTGGGTAAAAGGTCAATGGTCCAATAATGACCTTGTATTAGGCTTTTTTTGTAGAGCCCATTGGGCTTCTCTGTATATCCCTTGAACCGTCGATTTCGTGATTTGAAAAACCAGTAACATTTGAAATAATCAATTTAATTACCTTAGATTAAAACTGTAAAAAAATAACGTTATTTCACATACCTATATATATACATATATATACTAGATAGTAATTATATTAAAAACAGAAGATCCGAACTAGTTGGGATGCTGTTCATTCTGTATGTGTATATCAGTGTATTTATACATTTATAGGTGTGTTGCATGTAGAGGGGTCAAATCTGGTTCATAATCAAGAAACCAAACATAACTATACATCCAAGTAGTTTTGTCTGATAATACACTATTAGATATAGGAAAATAATACACTAATCTAAATGAAAAAACAAAAATCATCATATAATCAATCACACATAGTAATGTATGCTTCCAATCACCATTACATCTTACCAGGTTTTCTTCATACATCTATGAATCTCGAGCAACGATGAGCTCAACCAGCTCAATAGCGTTCCCTGCATCGGGCAGCACCGACAAATCATCCTCTATTGTGAAATCATACCGTTGCCCAACAGCTCGCAAGAGCTGGTACAACTCAAACATGGTGGGCCGCTCTTTGTGGGCCGGCAAGACACAGCTACAAGCAACCTTAAGAAACTGGAAAAGCTCGCCATCGTAGCCTTTCCCAACCAACGACGTGTCAATGGCTTCTCGAAGAGTCGAGTTGCTAGACAGCTGTGTTATCCAGTCCACTAGGTTTCCTTTGAAGCTTTCTGGGGCTTTAGCCACATAGGTAGGTAATTCCCCTGTTACCAACTCCAAAAGCACGACCCCAAAACTGTAGACATCTCCTTTTGGTGTGGCGACCAAAGTGCTAGCGTATTCTGGGGCAACGTAACCTATGTCTCCGAATTCACCGTTCACAAATGTACTCAAATGAGTGTCGATTGGATTCATGAGTCTAGCGAGTCCAAATTCGGATATTTTTGGCTCGTAATCAGCATCCAATAAGATGCATTTTGAACTGATGTTTCGGTGGATGATGCGTGGGTTGCAGCTATGGTGGAGCCATGCGAAACCTTTTGCAGCCCTGATCCCGATTTTGAGCCTCAGAGGCCAGTCCATGGTTTGGACCCCATCATTCGTGTGTAGTTTATCGTGTAGATTGCCATTTGCCATGTATTGATAGACTAAGAGGCGTTCCTTCTTGGCCACACAGAAACCTAGAAGTGGGACCAAGTTGTGGTGCTTTATACTGCCTAAAGTTGCCATCTCGGACATGAATTCTTTTTCCGAGTGCTGAGTGTCTTGCAATCTCTTCACCATAAAGGAGGTTCCGTCTTCAAGTACCGCCTTGTACATTGCCCCGGTTCTTCCTGATCCGATTATGTTCTCTTTGCTGAATTCATTGGTAGCCCTCATGAGATCATTGAGGTTCATTTTCGAGACAGTATTCTCAAACATAGAAAGCTGAAGAAAGAAACCAGTCACACATTAACACCAGCTCAAAAGAATTTACAGAATACGACACAAAAGGGTATAAATTTGTAAAACGGAATCCAAAAGCGTATCTTGCCTTAAAGCGTTTTGCACCCTTGATATTCCTTGCCCACTTGTTTCCCAGAGGATCTGCGTCCCTCTTTTTCTTAGAATACCTGCGGAAAAAGAACATACCAATTGCAAAACCCAAAATCGCGACAGTTAAACCACCAACAGCTGCTCCGATTATTGGAGCATGGCTAGGCTTCGAAGCGCTTCCACATTGCTTCAGAGGACGACCACAAAGTCCAGCATTATTGGCATAGCTCTCAGCAGTGGCTGTAAAATTTGGAAAAATGGGAACTGGTCCACTCAACCGGTTATTTGCCACTGTAAATGTCGTGATTCGGTTAAGAAGACCAATCTCAGGAGGGATTTGACCAGTCAGCTGGTTGCTATCAAGTTTCAGGATATTCAAGAAAGAGCAGTTTGAGAGATTCACAGGAATCTCTCCAGTTAGTTGGTTGGACGAGAGGTCGAGGCTAGTGACATAAGTAATCAACTTTGAGATATTATTTGGAATGTTTCCTCTGATATTGTTTCTAGAAAGATCTAAGCCAGTGAGGGACGAACAACGAGCAATGCCTTGAGGAAACTCGCCCTTGAGTCCCATGCCTGGCAATCTCATATTCAATATTCTGTTGTCATCCTCATGCCAGCATTCAATCCCAGCAAACTTACAGATAGATGTTCCACCACTACTGTCAAAATTCCATGAAGCTAAGTTGTTCAACGGGTCTTCCAAAGAACCTTTTATAGCTCTGAGGCATTCAACGTCACCTTGAGCAAATACATTCAACGGCTCACTAAAGAGCGACCAAACGAGGATGCTAATGAGAGCAGAGGGTAATACTACAACAGCCATTACCCGAAAAGAAACAAGAGCGTGAAACCAACTCAAGATATTTGGAACGCGTCAAGACTCATCGTTTGATCGGGCTTTCCCTAACAGATAGAAAAACCAATGTGACGAAATCAGAAATTTAATCTTACATGCATAAAGTACTTAAAACATTACATGTACACATCAAATTTAAGTACTTGTTGGTTGAGATTATAATGGAGAGAAAAGGCAAACAAGTATTATATATCTAATCTCAGTAATTTGTAAGACAGAGTGAGATAGAAAGTAAAGCTCATCAATCAATTGTATTTACTACACTAGAAACAGAATCTTAAAAAGTAGGTAAGAAAAGCACATATATATTAAGGGAGGGTAGATGGTAGAGCAATTCCATCACAAAATAGCAAACAAAATCCAACAAAAACATAAATACATCATAAATAAATAGAAAGGAACTTCTTCTTCCTTGAAGAAAATACAACAAAAAAGGAAACAAAATAAAAAACCCACTCAAAGTAACTCAACTACGCACCCCAGCAAGCACAAATTTACATTCCCAATCAAGTATTTAAAAAAGTAAAAAAAAAAAGGGGGGGGGGGGGGGAGAGAGGTTATCAATTCATCATAAACTCCAATACATAATTAGGAAAACCAAAGACTTCTTGAAATAATTCCATCGCTGATGTAGAAATTATCCAATACTGCAATAATAATTAAAACGAATAAATTCATGACATTAAACACTCATAAAGAAACTACAGAGAACAGTAGAAGTTACCCTGGGTTTCTTAAAGCTTGGATCCTCGATGTTTAATGGAGTCGACTGAGATTATGATAGTTTTCCAGCAACAATCGTGTAATTTGGTTGAGAATTTTGATGATTCAATTACTGGTGAGTTACGGGTCAAATACGGGGTGCATAGCTTTCATCATTTCTTAGTTTTCCCACTCGGAAAGCTCAAGACTCTCTGCCTGCAAATTGCAACGACCAAAAGGCTTGACTTTTCCTTTTCTTTTGGCTGAAATGTGGAATTTTTGCCTACATTTCTTTTTTTCTCAATTACTTTAATTATATATTAAAATTGTATTATTTTAATAATAGTATACGATGGAACATAAAAATATGGGTGGGGCACCCTGGCCCCACACACTAATAGGGTGTTGTGCCCTTAGTATGGGTGTTGTGCCTTTAGCACATCCCTAAAAATATACTTATATATATAGGAGTATAGGACAAGAATTGACTGCTTTTCACACTATGATTTTTACATTCTTTTCAAGTCATGAATTTTACGTAAAATAATTATTGCGTTTCATTTTAGTAGTTATTATTTTAATATGACTGCTATATTATATTATGTGCTGATATGCTAATTTTAGGAGTTTATAATTATCTGCTAATTATATTGTCAGCATATATCATTATATGCTGATATAACTATATAATAAATTTATATTATTTATATTCAAATTTTAGGAGTTTATTATAGTTATCTTCTTCTTCTTTTTTCCCTCTTGAAGCAAGGTTATGGGTCCTTCCAACAACTTTATTGTATTTTCCTAAATATGGCTAGTTTTTCCAGTCAATTTTGTCATGGTAAAATAACTCTAATTAAGGACAAATTCAAACAATTGATTACATTTATGACTTCTATCTAATTCTCTCGCAAACATTCAAATGGAAGGGACCTACGTAGGATTGGGAAAATCATGAAATTTGTAGAAAAAATGAATAGTTAAAAAGTATGTTATTTTTAGAATTTAATAAGATATTATTATATTGTGGATATCAAATTAATGTTGTAAAATGTAGGTTGATGTAATATGTTATTGTGAAAAGATGAGTTGATGCAATGTAATGTTTTATTATGAAAAAATGTATTTGATAATGATTGATAATTGTAATATAGATAATAATATTTGTGTCTGAATTTTGTGATCCAAATTTAAATACGAAAACAATATTTGGAGTTTGGATTTTCCTGCAATATGTGTTTAATCACTTTTTCTAAAAGTAATTCCTTTTGTTTTTTTTCAAACACATAGACTATTGTATACTATGTATCTTTTAGAAAGATGTAAGAAAATGGGAGAGATGGTGGACAAAATAATGGACATATGCCTAAATCCTAAACATAGGCAAGGCAAAACGATCCTGCTAATTGCATAATTATAATTCCTTTCTATTTATTTCCCCTTTTTCTAGCTTACATCATTATTGTTAATCACTTAGTCATCTAACTATATTCTATGAACATGAACATTTCATTCCTTGTTTTTAGAACACATTGTATTAGGCTATTTATTGCAAATCAATCAAATTAAGTCTGGCAAGGAAAATTATTTGCAAATAAATCGAAATGAATTTCAACTTGTAAGAATCAACGACAACTTGACCAATTAGTTTCAATTAATAATACTAATTTCAATTATTTTATGAAGTATTGAATAACCATTCAAAAAGTAAAACTTTTTGGTAAATGAAATTTGAAAGTTTGGTAATTTGATACAACACGATAAATATATGGAAATTTAGTGAAACGAACCTTAAAAGTTTTGTAAATTTCTATTCCATCCTTATTAATAAAAACATTTGTTCACGATGATGGGTTAATGCATGAGTATGAATATAATAGAAAATTGTGAAGTATAATGGCTAATGATGGATTATAAATAGTTATAACTTATAAATCTATCAAGTTAACCAAAATGAAAAATCAACATTAGAGAAATATAACTTTTTTTTTTTTGGGACGTATGGAATATTATATAAATATTTCGCTTTGTTTTCTCTTAGTATGTCCAATAATCATAAAATTGAACAAAGAAATTAAGAAAGTTGGAAAAATAAAAAGTAGGGATCAGTGCATCATCCATATGGCCGGCAACTGCAAGTTGACTTGAAACATTTTTACGTAGTCAAGAATACAATAGAATAATGGTTTGATTATCAAATTGAAACGATTCAATATTAAACATAATACTCTTTTTTTTTTTTCACAAAGATTAAAATAAACCTTTTAAGTTTTAATCATACGAGATCGTTTTTCATTAAAAATGCCTCATATTGTACAGTTAATTTTTTTTTTTTTTTTTTTTTTTTTGGGTTATAAATGGAGATTCAAACAGAAGACTTTATTTTGGTTGAAAAATATATCTTTATTAGGTTAACTCTATTGGTTAAGTTGGACTAATTTTATACATGAGTCATGACAATTATATCTTTACAGGTCTGTATTTTGGATTTTTTTAGTTTCATATCTATAGAGATTTTTGTTATTCTAACGGGTTCGTGATTTTTCCATATATAATCAATGTGAAATTTGTTTGTTTTATGTATAAGTGATGTGGGATTTGTTTAACAATCATAACAAATTGATCAATGGCCATACAAATGAGGGGAGAAAAAAGGGAAGTTGAGAGAAAAAGGTACAATAATGATCTAACATTTCGTGAATGACGTCACTATCATTTCAATTTACCTTTTCTTAAAAAGTTAACTTCATAATTGAATATTTGAAATTTGAAGAGCAAAGATTAAAGTCAAAAATAAAATAAAATAATAATAATAATCTAATACGCGTAGACGCTACCAATTGTCGTGGGTGTAAAATGCTGAGATATTGCTTGATAATAGTCTTTGACTTGACAGTAATTACATCTCGGAGAATTAGGAATCAAGGATAATATATTTACACAAATTCTTCTTTGCAACAGGTGCATGATCTTAATTATTAAGATTTGGAGAAATAGGCATCAAGGATAATTTTTTTTTTTTTTTTTTTGCTAATTCTTCTGTACATCAGGTGTACGGATTTAAGATTCATGCAATTCGGGTCAACTCGATTCGGATCCGTAAGTTTTGGTTTTTTTATTTTATTTTATTTTATGTGTTAACGTTTATGTTATAAATTTGTGACATTTATGTTGTATTAGTATGACCTTTATGTATAAATATCATAACCTTTATATACTGTAACTTAAAAAGAAAAAGAATTTCAGCACTTTTTTGAATCAACATATCTTTATGTGATATTACTCACACCTTTTAGTTATGTTAGTTGCACATTTATATATTTCATAAAGATAATGATATTTGTACATAAATGTGACATGAATATAACATAAATGTGACATGAATATCATATAAAAGTATAAATATACAAAATGTGTTGAATATATATATATATATATATATATTTTCCCTAAGTTACATTACATAAAGATAAAGATATTTGTACATAAATATCACACTAATATAACATAAATGTAACATATAAATCACACAAAAAAAGGCAAAAATAAAAACACGTGGATCCGAGTCAATCAGGGTTGACCCAAATTGCAAGTGCACCTGGTGCACACAAGACCTACTCATATATATTTGGATTAATCAATGATAAAATCATAATTTTTTCCTAAATTGTAATTTGATCAAATATTTCAATATTGTAATTAATACGATTCTTAACTAATTTTTAAGATTAATTCTGATTCTGTATTTATTTAAATGGTTTATTTAAATTTTGACCATATTTATTATTATTAAACATTTTTTTGAAGCCAATGAATATTTCTTGTGTTTATTATATTTAAAGTCAAATAATAGTCCACCATGTTCATAGCTATTACCTTTTTTATATTTTCTTTTCCATATTTTTATATTTAAGAAAACCAAAGAATGAAATTAGGGTAGCACTCTTGTACCCCTGGGGCGCGGATCCCCCTGGGGCGCGGATCCTAGGATCCGCGCCCCCGACTCGCACCGACCCGATCCGGTCTGTATATGGGTCGGTATATGTAGATTTTAATTTATTTTTTTTCATTCACTCCCCTCAACGAAATCCTCTGCAAATCACGTTCCTTTGTCTGCAAATTTTTCCCCTCATCACAACCCTTTTCCGTTGTCGCTGCCGGCTTAATTGAATTTGTCAATGAAGCCCTCAGATCCTCCGCCACCGCACCACCGTCGTTGTCGCCGATTTGAGAAATTTGACAATTCTTTCCCCAATTCTCCTCACAGCTCCTCAATCTATAAAATATTCTCCATAATGACACTTTTCTTATTGTTTCTGAGGTTTATATTTGTATTATATGATATGGATTGATCTGTGTTGTGGATGTTTGTGTTGATTTGCTAGCTTGATTCTGTATTTGGGGTGGTATTGGGTTTTGCAGTGATGAATGCAAAGTGTTTGATGAAACAACGGTTAGAACTTTAATTTAGGAATCTTATTTGATTTTTTTAATTTTGTTTAATTGTTTTTTGTGGTATTTTGATATTGTAATTGTTTGATGATTTGATTTCTACCAAGAACAATAGTAAATTAAAGTGACAATAATCTCCATCATTTTTGTTTGTAATTAAAATGTAGATTCAACTGTGTCTTTAACCCTTTTTTTTCTTGACTATTTTTGTTGATTTGATCATGTTAATACTTTATCTTACAATTGGATGAATTTGACTCTTAATACTTTATCTTACATAGTCTAATACCTTAAGAGAAACATGTTAATACTTTATGTTATTATTAGTCAAAAGTACTCAATTGATACTTGAAAGTTATTCAACAGATACCTTAAAAGGTATACATATGATACCCGAAAGGTATTCGATTGATACTTAAAAGATATTCAACAAATATCTTGAACACCTTATGTTATTATGGGATACATTTGGTGTTTGGTAATTGCTGATACCTAAGCCAAATAGATGAAATACCTCAAATGATAATTACTAATACCTTATGTGTGACTATATGTAGATCTTTACTCAAACAAGACATAAACTTTGTCTAAGACATCTACAACAAAATTCAGTAAATAGATTTGCAAAGTTACAAAAGGTTGACGACATAGGTCATTTTCAAAAGAACAAGTACACCAAACAAGCTAGTTCAAATTCAACAGCATTAAAGGACTTTGGTTCTAAAACTCCAAATCCTAGATTATTTTAGATGAATTCTGAAATTGTAATTCTAGAATACCATTAACTTATGTAATTAATACTATTATGTTTTAAACTTTCTAACTATGTAACTTTATGTTTTTAACCAGTTTTAATATATTTATATATGTAAGTATCTAATAATACAGAGGTAAATACTTTAAAGAGACTTATGTAATACCTGTAAGACAAATATCCATTATCTTTAAATGTAAGTATATAATACTATATATGTGAATATGTGATACCTTTAAGGTATTAGTGTGATACCTTAAAGGTGCATATGTAATATCTTAAAGGTATTATCTGAATGATTCATTATGTTGTTTAAAATGTTATACCTTAAAGGTATCTATATAATAGTTTAACAGTATTTATTAAATAACTCAAATATTAATATGCAATACCTCAAAGGTATGTACGTGATACCTCAAAGGTATCTATATAATACCTTTAAGGTTACCTTAAAAGTATGAATTCAATACCTTGGAATGTAAATATATAGATAGTTAAATATGTAAGACATTAAATGTATTAGTGTAATACTTTAAATGTGTATATGTAATACCTTTACTATAAACATTAATACCTTTAATTGCAATCAACTGGTACTTTCGCTTATTAGCCTATAATAAAAAGAACTTTACAAATGTAATTATCTGATTAATCTCCTTATGTTTTACTCTTTAACAATATCATTATCTAGTTAAATATGTGATATTTTAAAGGTATCTAGATAATACTGATATGGTCGAACTTATCTAAAACGAGTTTTCTTCCTTAATTTCACACTGAAGTCAGAAACCGAACTGAGTTGATAAATGACGAAATGAATTAGTTATGGAACACGATGACGAACTGAATTAGTTATGGAACACGATGACGAACTTATTTGCGATAAAGCAAAACGAATTGTTCTACAACCTTATGATCGAACTGATGAAATGCGAACTGATTCAGCTTGGAGTTATATCGACGAACTAATTAACATTGAAAAGTGACGAACATGTTTTAGTCCAACTGATCGCTATTTCCGCGGGTCAGTTACCCATATCCTATATTTTTCGGGTGAAATCTCAACTACCACGTATTCCATGGAGTATATTTACTTACTCTATGCATTCTTTTATTTTGGGACACACAATTGTATCAAAAACACATTCCCACACATTGCTTAAAAGATTGCTTAGCGACTTTACTGACTTAAGCGTCGGAGTCCCATTGCCAGGAACCCCTCCTGGTGTTTGTTTTACAGGTAATCAGATTGAAGATTTCAAGTTTTTGGTTGAAGAGAAAGAAGGTTGGATCGGAACAACATCAATTGGCGCCGTCTGTGGGAACGAATTCTGAGTTTTAAGACGTTGAGATAACAATTATGGTAAATACCAGAGGATCGAGAAGAAGGGTAGAGATAGGTGAACCGTCAGGGAGGCGCAATGATTAAGGTGATAATCAGAGTTCTACCCCAGTAGATCCTCCCCACACCATCACTCTAACACTAGAAGATCTTTCCGATTTGATATCGGCGGCAATTCAGAAGGCTTTGGGTAAGCAGATGGTGGAATCACAACATGATAATGTTGGGGTTAATGTCGAAAAGGAACAAAAAGATAATAAATCACAGACTGATGAAAGGGACAGTCAATTTGATCACCCCAGGGGCCAGAAACGGGATCATAACGAGCTGTTAGAGAAGATGGATGAGCTGAAGAGAGAGCTACGGGAAGTACAACGTAATGTTTGGCGGGTTCCAAAGAGTTAAAGGGGAAATCCCTTTTCTGATGAGATAATGGAGGACGAACTACCGGTTTCCTTTCGGCCAGTGAATTTCGATTATGATGGCACTACCGATCCGTGGGACCATTTATATCGGTTTGGAAATACTGCCCTCTTGCATCGGTATTCGGATGACATCAAGTGTAGGGTGTTCGCTACCACTCTCACTAGAGCTGCTCAGACATGGTTTAGCCAGTTAAGTGATTGAGCAATTCATGACTTCGAGCAACTGTCAGATTTGTTCTTGCATCAGTTCGCCAGTTCCAGAAGGCAATTGCAATCTACCCAGACTTTGTTTGGGGTTAAACAAAAAGTGGAAGAGACGTTGAGAGAGTATGTCAAGAGATTTACGGCTGCAACTCTGGAAGCTCCCGAAGCTTCGGACGACCTGGTGGTCAGTGCCTTTATACAAGGCTTGAAAGAGGGCGACCTTCATACCTCTCTGGTTAAGAAGACGCCTACAAATTTTAATGATCTATTACAGAGAGCTACTAAGTACATCAATTTGGAAGAAGCAGTTCGGATTAAGAAGAGTGAAGGCTCTAATCGAGAGAACATGACACATGAGCAACATCAAGTAGCGCTCGGTATGAACTGATTAATGATGAAGCGGGTCGAAATAGAGAGACTGATTAGGGAGAACCGACTCACTCGGTACGAACTGATTAATGATGAAGCATGACGAATTGGAGAGCCTGATTAGGGATAACCAACTCGTTCGGTACGAATTGATTAATGATGAAGCGGGACGAATTGAAGAGACTAATTAGAGAGAACCGACTCGCTCGGTATGAACTGATTAATGATGAAACGGGACGAACATGTTTGAATTCAATACTTGAAGTGCCACACTTCTGTATGTTGCTTGCTACTTTTTTCAATTTCCCTTACTTGAATAAAATGAGAAATATTCTCTCCGTGGATGTAGGCTAATTTAGCCGAACCACGTTAAATTGCTGTGTCTTTTCTTTTTTGTTTGATTTTATATGATTGTTGTTATGCTTGTTGATTAAGCGAACCGAAACATTCCCTCGGAATGTAAACACTCCATCAAAGTGTCCTGATTAAGCGAAGTGAAACATTCCATCGGAATGTCCTGATTAAGCGAACTGAAACATTCCCTCGAAATGTCCTGATTATGCGAACTGTAACATTCCCTCGGAATGTAAACACTCACTCGGAGTGTCCTGATTAATGTAAACTTACATTTCTTTTAAGTCTTGTGGATTATGAGTACGAACTTTTATGTTAGGAACAGATTGATTATGCATTACTGGTGACAGTTGTCAGATTGAAGATTCTGATAACATTCAAATTCTAGAAGAATAGTTACAGATAAGGAGGATATGTAGTGTTTTCCAAAAAAAACACAACAAAATTTCACTAAGAACTGTCAGACGGTGAGAGATGAAGAGACGCTCAGTGGGAAACGTATTTTGCCACATGTCGCTTACATGAGACAGAGGTTGTTGAGAAGATGGTTCACCTTGAAAAAGAGTGTTGGACGTTCGACAAAAATGTTTAGCGAACTGCACCAGTGCGTGTACACGCACTTCGAATGAGAGAGTACTTGATATGGTCGAACTTATCTAAACCGAGTTTTCTTCCTTAATTTCACACTGAAGTCAGAAACCGAACTGAACTGATAAATGACGAACTGAATTAGTTATGGAACACGATGACGAACTTATTTGCGATAAAGCAAAACGAACTGTTCTACAACCTTATGATCGAACTGATGAAATACGAACTGATCCAGCTTGGAGTTATATCGACGAACTAATTAACATTGAAAAGTGGCGAACAGGTTTTAGTCCAACTGATCGCTATTTTCGCGGGTCAGTTACCCATATCCCATATTTTTCGGGTGAAATCTCAACTACCACGTATTCCATGTAGTATATTTACTTACTCTATGCATTCTTTTATTTTGGGACACACAATTGTATCAAAAACACATTCTCACACATTGCTTGAAAGATTGCTTAGCGACTTTACTGACTTAAGCGTCGGAGTCCCATTGCCGGGAACCCCTCCCGGTGTTTGTTTTGCAGGTAATCAGATTGAAGATTTCGAGTTTTTGGTTGAAGAGAAAGAAGGTTGGATCGGAACAACATCAAATACCATAAAAGGTATTATCACCAAAATCATTGTTATCATCCCAAAGTCACCAAATATATAAAATATAAACATTGTTATCAACCTCAATTCCCAAAACATAGAAATTAAAAAGATTGTTTCAATCTAATTACACAAACATAGAAACTCAAAACATTGTTTATAATAAAATGATGGCATTTCGAAAGCTTATCGGAAAAGAACTTTTGTGACGACTCAAACATTTCTGAACTTGAGCTGCAAGCTTATTTCTTTTTGATTTTATTCTTCATCTTTAGCAGCTTCATCATATGGTAATTGGAAACAATTGAAATCTCTCTTATAATAAAAAAAAACTTCATGTATTTCCTGCAAAATAAAATAGAAACATGTTTATCAGTCATAATACTATCATAATATACGTATTTATCAAAATACTTAAAAATATTCAACTAATACATTGAATGTAGATATCTAATACCTAAAAAGTATACAGTAGATACCTCGAAGGTATATATGTGATATCTAAAAGGTATTCAACAGATACCTCAACAGATATCTCGAATGTATCACATGTCATACATTAAATCAATACATATAATATTTTGATATTAAAACATTTAACATATAAGAGTATAGTCAAATAAACAGAACTAAACACATTTTCCTTTTGCATAAGAAAACAAAATCATAACAAATAACTTTTAATATATTTAAGGTAACACATGTGATATATTAAAGTAACACATATGATACGTTAAGGGTATTCACTTGATATCTTAGAGTAACATCCTATATATGCATGTAATACCTTTCAGATAATCATATGATACCTTAAATGAACACATGTAATACCTTCAGACTATTCATATGATATCTTAAAGGATATCCACACAATATCATACATAAACAATATAAGAGCATAACACCTTTAACATATAAAAATATCTATTTAGAGTACAATAACATTAACAATATAAGAAAAACACATATCAATAGCAACACCCATTTTTTCCTTTTGCATAAGAAAATCACAACAAATAACTTTTAAAGTATATAATTAAAATACTTATATAAATACATGTGATACCTTAAAGTAAGACATGTGATACTTTAAGGGTTTTCATCTGATACCTATATACAGAAACTCAGAAACACAAAAACTTAGAAGCACAGAAACATATATACAAAAATTAATACCTGAAAGAAACATTTAAGGCAACATATGTGATACATTAAAGTAACACATATGATACCTTAAGGGTATTCATCTGATACTTTAGAGTAACACCCTATAAATATGCATGTAATACATTTCAGATAATCATATGATACCTCAAATGAACATATATAATACCTTAAAACTAATCATGTGACACCCAAACAATATAAGACAAATATCTAGCTATCAACTGCAACAACCACATTTCCCTTTTTCAACTTCTTCTTCCCAACAAGTTCTTTTGGCAAAGTTACCAGAATTTCATTACAGCAAGATTCATTGTATCCATTATTCTAATACAGACAAAATGAAATTACATAACATGAATATGAATTCACTAGAAGAAAAATATAAACATGAAGGCTAAACATATAACAATATATACAATACACAAACTCTTCAACAAATAAAATATACAGTAAACAGAAAAACTCCAAGAATTGAAACAGTAACACAAAGCACACTAAAACAGAGAACCATATATTCAAAAATTAATCTGTACATTCAGCAACTTTCAATTTTTTCAACGAAACTACAAAATACAAAAACTAATCCAGTTTGTTTCACATAAACTTCCAACTCTAAACACAACTACAAACACAAATTATATAATAAAATTCAGTTTAATATAACTATCACACAAAAAAAACATGAAAAACCCTAAAATTTGACAAAAACAAACATTCAAACTAACAAACTCAGAAGAAACAAATAAACATGAAAATAAAAGGAAAAAATTATGCACTCAAAAAACCCTAGAAATTCGAATATTCACTCATGGCACAATTGACGACACTACACGAATTGGACTCTTTGGAATAGTAGTCCATGAGAAAGCCGCGGAAATCGTTGCCTCTCCAATTGCGATTGTTTTCGATGACCGAGAACAAGGTGAAACGATTGTGGTCGCGGATGAATGTCTGCCATTGGATCAGGTTGTCCTTTGTTTTGGGGTGGAATCCGATGGGGTAAGGAACAACGACGTCCATCTCGTCGCCGGGACATTTCTCGACGATGAAGCGCATGACTTCCTATATCGAGGGAAAAAGAAGAAGAGAAGAAGAGGAAGAGGGAGAGAGGCGTTGTTGTCCTAATATATAAATTAATTTTTAAAAAAAAAAAAAATATATATATATATATATATTTATTTAATGAGCGGGTCGGTGCGGGGCATACAATTTTTTATCATGAAATTAAATGTGGAAAAATTTGTGGATTTGCCAAGTTTCTCAAATGATCATTCATTTATGGTTTGTTAAAGATATGTAAAATTTAATTACTTATGTACAGTGGCGGACACAGTAAGGGGCAAGGGGTGGCACGTGCCACCCCTTTCTTTTCCATATAAATTATCTAAAATAATTTTAAAATATTTTAAAATTTAAAAAAAATTCCCTAACTATATACATAACATAGTTTCTTTCTCATTTTCAAATTAACTCTTTTCAACTTTTATTCAGTACTATTTCTTTCAAATCAAGTCTTCCTTATCATACGTGTTGCTACGGCGAAAGCCCAACAAATTTAACATGTATCAACGGCTATCGATGGATGGTGGTTCTCACTGCTAGCACTAGATAAAAAAATAAAAATAAATGTATAATAAATCCTAAGTTAAAATTTTTATTTGTTTTATTAATTTGGACATTATTAAATTGACATTGAAATTTTGATTAGTTGTTAGATAACTTAGATGAATTTCTCAATTTTAAAACTTTGATTTGCGTATTGAGTTACAGAAGTTAACAAATGCTCGTGAAAACACAGCTTCGCAATCGAATGAGTGACTAATAGATGAATGATAATTTGATGGTTTATCTTGAAAATGATATATTCGAGCATAATGAAGCTATCATTTACAACGTTTTAAAATATGGTGAATTGTCGGGATAAATTGTAAACGAGATCTTTTCGTTCATTTTTTGATTCAAATGAAATGTATAAACTGAATCTTCGAAATCACTTGTAAGTTACATTTTTTTATGGAAATTTAAATTTTTGTATATTATTTTTAATGATGCCACCTCTTTCGAAAATTTCTGCGTCTGCCACTACTTATGTAGACAATCTGAAAATTGTTGTAATATAACTCGAAATGTGCAATCAAATTTAATAAATCTCGACTTGAATACTTGGATATATAATTAATGGGTTACCAGCCAACTGTACCACAATATATATAGTTGTGGACAATTTTACCACTTTAGATATAAAAGTGACAAAAATACCACAATTTTTTACGGCTCTTGAGTTAATTTGATTGAAATACTATTTGGGTTAACTAACAATCAAATCTCATTAATGAAATAAGATTAAAAAAATACTTGCATGAATTGAGATTGAAATGGCTAGTACTATTAAACGAAAATATGGTAAACAAAAGACATTATTAAACAAATTTGTTACACAAGAGACATTATATGCATTTAAACGAATTTGACTTATTAAACGATTTTTTCAAAGAAGAGTCATTATATGCATTAAACGAATTTGAACTTGAGAGTGTTAAACGAAAATGTTTCAATTTGACTTATTAAACGAAATTCAGTTTTTCGTTTAATAGTGCACTTCCAATGTCGTTTAATAGCTGATTTTCGTTTAATAGTTCATGTACTTCCAATTTCGTTTAATAGTTCATTTAGTTTCCAACCAATTTCGTTTAATAGTTCATGTACTTCCAATTTCGTTTAATAGTTCATTTAGTTTCCAACCAATTTCGTTTAATAGTTCATGCAACCAATTTCGTTTAATAGTTCATTTAGTTTCCAACCAATTTTGTTTAATAGTTCATTGAACCAATTTCGTTTAATAGTTCATCTAGTTTCCAACCAATTTCGTTTAATAGTTCATGTAGTTTCGAACCAATTATTGAATAGTTCATGCAACCAATTTCGTTTAATACAATTTCGTTTAATAGTTCATGCAACCAACCAATTTCGTTTAATAGTTCATGCATTTAGACGTCGACCTATTTAATAGTTGCAAATTCTTGAATAAATGCATATAATAATCTTTCCAACAGGTTAAACAAATTTTCGTTTAATGCATATGTTAAATTTAAAACTTGTTTTATTACATTTGTTTAACATAATTCGCCAAATGAATTGTTAAACGATTTTTTTGTTTTTTCATTTAACAATTCATTTCGTTTAATTCTTGCCAATCTCAATTTTCGTTTAATAGTTGATTTCCTCTAATTCGTTTAATAGTTCTTGCCACCTTCAATTTTCGTTTGATATTTGCAATACAAATTTTCGTTTAATAGTTGTTTTCCAATAATTCGTTTAATAGTTCTTATACTCTCAAATTTCCTTTAATATTAGCCAACCAAATTTTCATTTAATGGTGGCAATGTTAGAATTCGTTTAATAGTTGCTCCATCACTTCAATTTGTCTGAATTCAAGCTCATTTTTTGTCTTCATTTCGTTTAAACCTAGCCCATGATTTTTGTCTTCATTCGTTTAATGTCAAGCTCTTATTTTGTCTGAATTTCGTTTAATTGTGGAAAATGAATTGGTTTAATTTTCACATGAACTATTAAACGAAAATTTGGAAAATTTAACACTATTAAAATGGATGCCCATATTAAACGAAAATATACAAATTTTAACACTATTAAACGAAAATTTGTGGAATTTGAAACATTAATTCGTTTAATTGTGGAAAATGAATTCGTTTAATTTTCACATGAACTATTAAACGAAAATTATGAATTTTAACAATATTAAACGAAAATTAAAAATTTAAACACAATTAAACAAAAATTACCAGAATTCGTGTAATTAATTCGTTTAATAATGGATAATTTTCACATGAATTCGTTTAATATTGATCTATTTTCGTTTTATATACTATTAAACGAAACTTGAATCATTTTCGTTTAATGCATATAATTATATGAAATTTTCGTTTAATGGTATGTTGCTTCACCAAACTTTTCGTTTAATGGTTGATGGCATTTCCATGTGTATTTCTTTTAATCTTATTTAATTCTAATGATTTGATTGTTAGTTACACAAACATTGTTTCAATCTCATCAACTCAAAAGTTGACCACATTTATGGTATTTTTGTAAATTTTATCTTTGAAGTGGTATTTTTGTTATTGACTATATTATTTTGGGTACAGAGGCCTATTTCCCCTATAATTAATACGGTATTATTATTGAACTCGAACTCTACTACTAGATAACTTGAAGTGTTAGCAATTTTGGGAGTGGCGGAAGCAAAAAGCATAGGTCATAACTAATGAGGAGAGTCCATGTGGTGTCAGCGTGCGAGTGTGTGCTTTAGTGCGTGTAGCTGTCGGAGACTCTCTCTGACAAATATAATCCTTCATTCCTTGCTCACGCTTTCCTCTTTCAAACAACATTCTCTCTCTAGGGATTCGCTCTATCCACCCAAAAACCCTTGCTCCCTCCAAAATCATGCCCTGAAATTCTGATTGCTTCCACCGCATTCCAATCGTCTTCGCCGCCGTCGATCGGTGAGTTTACGCTTCTGGTTTCTATTTGTTTTGTGTAGTTTCTCTCACTAGGATTTCAGATCAGCTCTCTTTTTATATATGCTTCTCTTAGATGAGTTTCTTCGTTAGTGAGGGATGTTTAATTTCCAGAATTGAGTTCTTGTACTGCTAATTGCAGCTGCATTTATCACTTTCAGTTACTGGTGTATGCCTTTTGTTGTATGATCGTTGTGAATTGTTTTATTTTATTTTATTTTAATTTAATATGTCTCTTCTTACTGATTTGAGTATATATTTGAGGTTTAACCGTATTATTTAATTATAGTTTATGTTTGTTGAATTACTTAGATGTTTTCATTTTATTTTCCAAATTAATTGCTCCAGTCATTGAACTGGATTTCTTGTTGAGTTCGGTTCTTTTTCACTTTGTTTCACTAATAAGTAATTATTTTCTTGCAAAATTATGTCAAGACTCCTTATCGTACCACCATTTTAATTTGTGAAAGGGGAAGAAATGAAGGGATTTGGGTGTTCTGACCTTTCCTCTGTTACAGCAAAACTCTTCAAGCATACTCTGTGAAATTGCCAATTTCTATGGCTGTATTTGTTCAGATTATTGAGTTGCATCTGAATCCGTGCTAACCAAGTTCTTTTCCTGCTAAATCAATTTATTCATCGTGATGGTTAATTTTTGCAGTGTCTCTGCCAGTCACTTATCCTCACATTCCTTTTGTGAAATTTCAGCTTAGTTTTCTCCTAGGTATATGCACTGTCTTCGATTTTCTACTTTGGCGATGGCCATTGGTTTGGCACTTCTGCTCCAAAATTCTCATTATTGTTTGTTATTTTTTCCTTCTTATATGATCTTTTTGCTTTGTTCATCAGTAGCCAATATTTAATTGTAACTTTATTGCATTTTCACAGGTTTATTGATTAGTATCCATGTATTCCCATTAAAATATAATTCTTTCCACTTTGTGCATCTAACTTGATTTTTGTTCGGCCCCAATTCAGCAAAACGTGGTATGGGGAAGATTCAACCTCTGATATGTGCAAGTATATCATGATTTTATTTGTTAATGGTTTGAGTGAAAGAATTGGCCAAAAATCTGAAAATACAGAAATAAATAATGTATGAGATTTTATATGCCTGGGTTAAATACAATCATACAAGATTCAGAGCAAAAACATGGCTTATGTTGATATTCGCTTTATGTATGTCGTGCTTGTACTTAATTCTCCATTGTGCGGAAAATTATTTTAATGTGAAGAGTTTGAAGATTATTGGGTAAGCTTATTGTGTACTTCAAAAGGAGTTATATTCCAATTTTCAAATATCCATATGTATGTTTATTATGTCAGTATAATATGAGTTTTAACATCAGTTCTGAAAATGACGCTTGTATAGGATAAAAGTTTCAGGAATTGTAATAACTAGCTTAGGTTAGCCATTCACAGAGCTGATAAGGGAACATGTAGATTTATTGATCTGGATTGAACCTAGTGCAACATTTTGGTTTTACTCTTCCAAAATTTAGCTACAGAGACTACAGTTGTTTCTGTACTAGAGACTTTGTGTAGTTCTCCAACTTATCTCTTTCTTTCGTTTCCCTGATGAATTGGTAACTTGTTTATATTGTGTCCAGAATTTCTATGACATGGAAGACAACTTTTCCGCTGCCAGTCTGATTGACTCCACAGCCTCTAAGATTCAACAACTTCAGAAAGCATTTGCAGAACTTGAGAGTCATCGAGCCATCACTCTCAATTTGAAATGGAAGCAGCTTGAAGAGCATTTTGATGGGCTCCAAAAGTCTTTGAAGAGGCGATTCACTGAACTAGAAGAACAAGAAAAGGATTTCGAAATTAAAATAGTTGAATCGAAAGAGATATTGGAGAAACGTAAAGCAGCTGTGATGACTAAGGAGCAAGCTTCACTTGAGAGGCTCCAAGAGAAGAGAGATGCTGCTGTTGCATCAATTTTAACTGCTATGCAAAATCATGAGAAGCCATTTTCTGTGGATTCAGGTGTCAGAAATAGTAAAAATCAAATAGAAGCACCTGGTACTGGGGAAAAGGTACTTGATGTGATGGTTACAGAAAGTAGCATTGATGGTAAGAAAAAACATATTGAAATTATGAATATGGAGGTAAAGTCTTACCCAGAGCTAGTAAAATTGTGCCAAGAGATGAATTCAGAAGCCCTACACAAATTTATATCCGACAATCGTAAGAATCTTGCTACTTTAAGGGGGGAAATCCCAAGTGCACTCAAGACTGCTGCTGACCCGGCCTCTCTTGTTCTGGACTCTCTGAAGGGTTTCTATGGCGTGGACATGCCAAACTTGGATGCAAAAAGAGATTCAAATCTCTTGGGCATTCGCCGTAGTTGTATCATGCTGATGGAGTGCCTCAGCAGTTTATTCATAAATCTGGATGTAGACTCCCTGTCTGCTATCATCTCAGAAAATGCTAAGGTAAGAGCAAAAGCTATTGCTGAAGATTGGAAACCAAAGTTAGATGATCTTGATGCTGATGCCAGCAACGGGAACTCTTTAGAAGCACACGCCTTCCTACAACTTCTGGCTACTTTTGGCATTAATTCAGATTTTGATCAGGAGAGCTTGTCCAAGTTAATACCCATGGTTTCTCGCCGCCATCAAACAGCTGAATTATGTCGTTATCTTGGGTTATCAGACAAAATGCCAGGTTGGTTACTCTGAGTCTCTGACTAGGTCCATCCAACATATAAATAGTCTCCTCGATGGTCAAAACTTCATATACTGAGGTGTTTGAATTTATTAGATGTGGCAAGTGAAAGTGTCATAAATTCTTGGTTTTTTGCACGTGTAACATCCCTTCTCCCTTTCTTTTAGAAGGCCACATGGTACCTCTACCTGCTTTAAACAAACTAACCAGAAATTTTAGCTCGTATTAAACCAGTTGACTCTGAAAATTAGTTCTAAAGCCATTAGGGGTACTGTCCACAATAAGATTTGTTGGTAGATGTCCCCACTAGACTTACTAAATTGTATGTATCAAAGACATGTAGGTATATGCCCCTTGGTACCTCTTAGGATATCATAATAATGATTTGCCTTTTCTTTTTGAAGTTTAATTTCTACCGTGCATGTGTAAACTAATTTCTGTTAGACTCCAATCATTGCTGTAATTTGTGAAATGTGGTTATCATTAACTGCCTCTTGTTATCTATGTATGGAGGTTCATCCTTACTTTGTCTTTTGAGGTGTATCTTTATTCCTTTCTTTCATTTGTTTCATTACTTCCAGCCAAAATTTATACATAAAATCTTCTCCTTGTGGTTTTATACATAAGATTATTTTAATATACAGATACATCCTTTTTTTGTTTTTGTCAAATTATCAACGCAGGCATGGAAGTGACCATTAGGTTTCTCATGTTCATTTTGCCATGTATAATTCATAAAATCTGGATGTGGTTCACAAAAGAATATCTCTGAACTGTTTAAGATGAATTGGTTTGTCTTTTCTGTTTCCTGATCTGCCATATGTCTGAAATTATAGGTGTTTCTAAATCACATTAAATTTTCATATTTTGCTTAACAATTCCAGTTTCCGGATTATTAATATTTCTATGGTTGCCTTGCTTCATGACTTATCAGGTGTGATTGATGTGCTGATAAAGAATGGAAGACAGATTGATGCAGTCAATTTGACTTTCGCATTTGAGCTAACTGATCAATTTTCTCCCATTTTACTATTGAAATCATACTTGTGTGAGGCCAAAAAAGTGCCATCAGCTGCCAAGTCTGGCAACATGTCACCGGCTGCTTCTACACAGGTCTATTTCTCAAGCTTCTGCTGAATTTTGTGAATCTGAGTTTTGCTTTTCACTGCTTGCTTGATTTTTTAAAGCATCCAGATTATCACATTTGCCTAAAACCTCAGAGTTGACTGTTATATTGCTCCATGAGAAACACATCTAGAGTTGTAATAAAAGCTTCACTGATTACCGATTTCCTTCGTCCTATATCTGAAAATCAAAAATCAAGTGTTATTGGCAAAAGTTAGACACTTGAGCTGACAGTATCGCATGTTAAGTTATTGTTTGGATAATTTGTTTCTGATATTTTTGTTAGGATTCTTTGATAATTGAAGTTCTGAGCTCTAGCTTCTTAGGAAGTTCATCATTATACAACAGGGTTTATAAGTTAGTTTAAACACACGTGGATTTTCGTGATAAAAGATTTGCCACTTGCCACAATTTTCCATACAAAATGTTTCTGCATGGTAATAGTTCTTTTGTTGCAGGGTGATGTCAATGAGAAACAACTTACTGCACTTAAAGCTGTAATTAAGTGCATCGAAGACCATAAGCTCGAGCAGCAATTCCCCGTGAACCCACTCCAGAAACAGATTCTGGAAATCGAGAAAGCAAAGGTGGACAAGAAACGTGCAACAGAAGTCGCTAAACCACAATCAAAAAGACCCCGGGCCAATGGCGTTGGGCATGCACCTCGAGTGGCCACTGACAAGAACTTCCATGGCAGAATGACTGATAACAGGTATCCTCAATACATCTACGAGAGGCCTTACGCTTACCCTGCACCCACTAACCACCACGTTCCCTCGTTTCTCGGTGCCACCGCTTATAACTTCTCTCCCAACCATGGAAACTTCTTTGGAAATGCCTACCAGTACCAAACTGCCTACTTGCACTAATCATTAAAGATGCAGAAACTGATGATGATCCGTTGACTACTAGCGTTGACCCTTCCCAATTTCTTAATGTAATGTTCAACCTTCAAGAAAAATTGACATTAAAAAACCAAAAAAAAAAAAAAAAAGTGGTATTGGCCTTGTTAATTTCTAGTCTGTTGTCAAAGCTAATATCATGATGATATTCATTCTAACTTATGTACTGCTTATAATGTTTATAATGTTGTATTAATCTTTTTTATTTCAAGTTCTGCATTCTATAATTGTTCGTGGCTGCTTGCTTGCTTCAATTTGCCTCTCTTGCACCTTTTAGGTATATGTGTACTTAAAAATCCAAGCATGCATTTTTGTTTCAAGTTATCACTTTAAAACTATAGGTCCTTAAATTGGTTATGATAATAAAATCCTCCTAAAATTGCACATAATTTTTAATCGAAAGGAAAAAAATTACAAGATGGAAAGTCTATGATTTATGAAGACTTCAACTCTTATTTCTAACACAGAAAACTAATTATCACATAACATAAAGCGTGCCATTAAAAAAATTGATACTATGAACGAAGATGAGAAGACATGTTAGACGTTAAAAGGGGAAACTAATATCCCCTCCATATCAAAATAGCTATCGCTTAAAATTGTTTTAGAGAGATTAAGAAAACATTTACTTACAATAATTATATACTAGCAGTCCACCCGTGCGATACGCGATTTATTATTTATTGTGTTAATATTTGCAATTTGTAATAATATAATGAAGTTGCATAAATCAACAGTTTATTCATAACATCTTTTATTATTTTAATTTAAAACATGTACCATATACAAATGATTTTTCATATTACTCATGTGCGTTGCACGAATTGCCACATAACTTTAATAATTTTAATTGTTAATTTTATTTTTAAAAATTTTTATTTTATTTTTTGATTTTATATTTTCGTCAAATTAAAATTATTATATACAATAATATTTCCTTCAATCATAATAATTAATCTTTCCTTTTAATTTTTTATATTCCACTCTCATACTTCAATCAACATATATAGTTTTCTTACGTCATTTATTCATTTCTCTCTCAACAAATTAGTTGTTCAGTTTGTGTTTAGTATACAAAGACAATTTGGTGGGATCTCCTTAGATGAAGATATGAGATAAAGATCTTAGAGAACTTTTTTACCTTTGAATGTTTAGTAAATCTTTTATTCTTTCATTTTTTTAGTTTTATATAGATTTGATAAATCAATATAATTACGATTTTTTATTGTTCTTTTTTTCTTCATACAATAAGATATAAAAGAATTTTTCCACCTTTGAATGTTTAACAAATTTTGTATTCTTTCATTTTTTTAGTTTATATAGATTTGAGAAATAATTATATTTATGATTTTCTTGTTTTTTTCTTCATTCTTTGTATATCTTGTTTTTTTTTTTTCATTCTCTATGCATATCTCTTTTGTTGAGAAATTACTATATTTTCTCCATTTTTTTAGTTTTACATAAATTTGAGAAATCAATGCATCTCTCTCTTCATCCATTAACTTTATATAGATTATAAAATAACTTCTAGAGTAAGATAAATCTAATTATTATTATTAAAGAATAGCTTATCATATAAGATTTATTATTTTTTTATTTTTTTTATCTTTATTGACATGACACTTTTGGGCGGAAAAGTGGCATTCTTGTAATTTTTACCAATTTTCTTGCTTTAATATATAGTATAAATATGATAATTATATTATTCAACATTTAATAAGTATAAAATAAAAGACTAATACAAAAAAAGAAAGAGCAAATTTAAAAAGATCATTATTTTTTATAATTAAAATAGAGAATTTTAAACAAATTTGATTTTATAAAAAGAGAATTATTTAAAATGAAGGGCATTTGTCTAGATAATTGGAACGTTGAGATCTCAGTATAAAATACAGAGATGCACATAAATTGACACTCTTCATTTTTATTTTCTGCCCAAACTGTCTTCCGAAATTTCCCGCTGGAACTTTCAGAAATTTGAAAATAATATATAACTGAATATGAGAATCGCCGAGATTTCCTCCACGCCTGCCGGCGCCGACGCCGATGCCGATCACTCAGTCGTGCTCTCGCAAATCGAGTCCACGATCAAATCGCTGGAGCGTCACACACCGGCGCAGCCGTTGCCGGATTCATACTGCTCCGAGATCCGGCTACACCTGGCTCAGCTGAGTCAACTCGCTCCTTTACTTAATTCCACAAAACTTCTTGTCTGGAAGCTAAGCTACCGTCTATGGAACGCGTGTGTCGATCTCTCCAATGCATCCGCCCAAAAAATCTCCGAGGAACATGCCAAGCTCCGGCAAGTCGCGGCGGAGATGCTCTTTATCACCGCCGATGTGTCAGGAATTCCTTCTGCCGCGTTCAAGGCGGCTCTGTTCTTCTACAAAACCGGTTTGATCTGGTGTGATCTAAGAACGTTCGATTTGGCTAACAATTGCTTCGAGAAAGCTACCGACCTTGTATCCAGTGTCGAAATTAACTCAGTTACGGATGACGATGAACGAAAATTGCTGTTAGATCTCAACCTCGCCCGATCTCGTGCTGCATGGGAAGTTTCAGATCGCAATTTGGCTATTGCATTGCTGAACAGGTCCAAAAATGTTTTGTTTGGAGTTTCGAGGAACTATAATGCCCTAGCTAATCAGTACTTAGCTTTTGGAAAGACTTTACTATCCACAAGTGAGGTTTCTGCTGTGAATGAAGCGTTGAAGTTGATGAATGATGCGTTGGAATTATGTGAGAAGGGGCTGAGAGTAGTAAAACGGACTGAGGAGACTTTTACTTTGAAGGAATTGAGGTTGAAGACTTTGAGATTCATCGCTGCCTCACATTTGCAGAGCGATGAATTCGAGAGCGTGTTGAAATGTGTGAAGGTTCTGAGGGAGGTTGGGAGTGGTGGGGATAACCATCCAAGTTTGAGTGTATTGGCAATGAAGGCATGGTTGGGGTTGGGTAGACATGCAGAGGCAGAGAAAGAGTTAAGAGGAATGGTGCTAAATAAGGGGATACCTGAATGTGTTTGGGTGTCGGCTGTGGAATCATACTTCATGGCTGCAGGCGCAGCAGGGGCAGAAACGGTTAAAGGAGTGTTTCTGGGCCTATTGGAGCGCTGTCATGTAAGTGCAGGTGCTGCTATTAGGGTGGTCAATAAGGTGATTGGAAATGGATTGAGCAATGGTGAAGGAACTAAGGTGAGAGCTAAAGTTGTGGCTGACCTAGTTTCAGATGAGAGGATGGTGGCACTGTTTGAAGGTGCTGCTAAGGAGAGGACCATCATGCATGCTCTTTTGTGGAATTGGTAAACTTCACTCAACCCTTAGTGCTTAAGAACTATATTGAGTGGATAATGGAAAAGGAACTAAATCATGTTTTTTATGTTTGTTTGTGATAATTGGAAGGAATGTTATGTTCAACCATAGCATTATAATGAAAAGAAGTGTATCTTAACTCATTAGCAAGCTCATATTGGTGCTGTAAAATGGTCAGCTATATTCAGTAAGCTTTTATATTTTCTTCTTTTGCATGGGATGATGTATAGGGTGATTTAGTTGTTTTTGCCCGTAATTGTGCTTATGTGAAGCATAAAATGGCTAATGGACCTAGTAACTTGTAACAGAAGTGGCTATTGCTTGAATCAAACTTGTAATATGATTCTTTGTTTTGCAGTGCCACTGAGCATTTCAGATCTAAAGATTATGTGCTCAGTGCTGAGATGTTTGAGAAATCCATGCTATATGTACCTCACGGAATAGAGAACAGAAATCTTAGAGCTAAGGGATACCGAGTTCTGTGCCTCTGTTACCTAGGCCTCTTGCAGCTCGATAGAGCTGAAGAATATATTAATGAGGCTGAAAAGGTATACATTAAATAATCAAATGAATTAATTTCTCCATTAAATCAATTTCACAGACAATACCGCCAGAGATATCTCAGTGTCCTGATGCTTTGTTTTTTTTCTGCAGCTGGAACCCAATATAGCAAGCTCCTTCCTCAAGGTATGATCATGTTTGTCAAAACGTTCTCATCCTTGATCACTTGAACTCAACAAACATATGACCTCCTATTTTTAACAATTCTTCTTAACTAATGGCCTGTAATGGAACTTGCAGTTCAAGATTTTCTTGCAAATGAATGATCACAACAGTGCTATTGCTCAGATGCAAGCAATGCCTAGCTGCCTTGACTTCACCACTGATTTCATCTCCCTCGCAGCCCACGAAGCTGTTGCTTGTCGTTCCCTTCCTGTTGCCATTGCCTCACTTTCCCAACTCCTATACTTTCATTCCTCAGGAAAACCAATGCCGACGAATGAGGTTGTAATATTCCGCACCTTGGTTACAATTTTAAGTCAGGACACAGCTAACGACGATGATATCCTCAAACACATGAAACGAGCTCTTGTCCGACAATCTGAGGTTGGACCTGACCTGTTTTTTGGAACCTCCGTGGTTGGGAACCGGGAAAAGAACTGGTTTGCAGTCCACGCTTGGAACTGCGGATTAAGAAATAGACAAGAGAAAAACTATGACTTATCTGCAGAGTTCTTCAAATTGGCGTCAGACTTTTATGGAGTTGTAGGCTATGGAGAAACAGAGGGAAATGATGTGATGGTTTGTAAATCAATAATACTGGCTGTATATGCTATTATTGCTGACGAGAAAAATAGGAAAAGCACATTGCTTGAAACTGAAGTCCGAGAAGCCATTGAGCTGTTAGGCAGAGCAGGAAAGGTAACCAATTAGTACCATAGCTTGTAATGCATCATTCTTTCAAGTTGTTTAATAGACATAGTCACATAGCTATATGGTTTCATTGTGTTAATGCTTGTATGCAGATACTAACATCAAGGTCAAGAAAAAGCGATGATCAGGTGGGAGATATCGAGTCCTACTTCTTCTTCATATACACATGGTGCGCGCTTGATCTCTACTCAAGGCTAAGTGATATGGGTGCCCAACAGCTCCAATTGGTAAAAAGTTTTGCAAGCTCCAAATGTTGCAACCCAGAACATTTGCTTCAGATTGGTCTGGAGGCCTCACAAGGACCACGGTCCAACCCCGAAGTGGCCATCTTTGCTTTGAACACCTCTCTTTCCACCCTTCTTGCTTCACCCTCCCCAGAGTACCAAACTGTAGCTCTGGTTCTGAGGAAGCTAATCTCAATTGGTAGTGTTCTTAAGGGAGATCCAGACAATGAATCCATAATCGAGATGTACAAGAAAGCATATCGGATTATGGTTGGATTAAGGGAAGGAGAGTATCCGAGTGAGGAAGGCAAATGGCTTGCTATGACAGCGTGGAACCGAGCTGCCCTCCCAGTCAAGATGGGGCAGATCGAATCGGCTAAGAAGTGGATGAATATCGGGTTGGAAGTGGCGATGAAGGTTCCGGGGATGCATAGTTATAGATCATGCATGGAGGACTATTTAGCAGGCCTTGAGAAGAAACTCAATGGACAAGATAGGAATGTAGCTGTGTCATAGAATTCTAATTCTCTCAAGTTTGTTTGCATAGAAAGTCTCTTTCATTAAAAAATCATTTTTCTAATCGAATATCTAAAGCAGTTTGTTCCAGTTTTTTTTTTTAGCTTGATTTCAGTGTGTAGGAGTGGCGAGGCAGCGTTGGGGGCAAAAAGGTAAAATCAAGTATGGCCGTTGCATGTGGCGCCACTTGTCATCAATTTCCTTTTTATCATCTATCCATATTTAGATCAAAAGCAAACTTCCCTTCTCTCTCTCTCTCTCTCTCTCTCTATGGAGTCTCTCTCCAGATGCCTCTCAGCTTCCCCACCATTACTAAACCCTTCTAAAAACCCTCAAAAATCGACCTCCAAGACACATTATTTCCTCTCAAATTACATTCGCATTTGCAATCCAAAACTTATTTCCTTCAATTCTCCCCAAAACCTTTCCACTTCCACTGATGAAACCCAAACCCCAAATCACCAATCCACCACCACTTCAAGAAACCCCAGTCTTTCCGATGATTTCCCAAGAAATCTCTCCCTTTTCAATTCCCATAATCTGTTTCTCAAACCACATTTCTCATTTCCTTTTCTTGGGTTCTTTTTCCCACTTTCTTGCTTTGCCTCTGAAACTGCTCTTCTTACAACAGAAGAATTGCCCAACAGAATTAACTTGGAATCCATCTTGGTTTCCATTGACAACTTTTTCAATCGGTACCCATTTTTTGTTGCCACAGTCACATTTATTTGGCTTGTTGGGATCCCTGTAACTGAGTACTATTTGCAGAAGTACAAGTTAATTTCTGCCATTAATGCGTTCAAGAAGCTACAGAATGATCCAAATGCTCAGTTGTTAGATATAAGGGACATTAAGAGCGTGGTTTATTTGGGCTCTCCCAATCTGAAACTTTTGAATAAGAAAACTGTGCAGGTTGAGTTTCGAGAGGGAGATGAAGATGCTTTTGTTAACAGGGTCTTAAAGAATTTTGGGGATCCAACTAATACTACTGTTTGTATAATAGACAAGTAAGCCTTGTGTTTTATTTTATCCTTTATATTTGGTGAGTTTCAATTGTCATTTGGTTGTTTCTTTTCCAGTATTTTTGCTGAATGACTTGGAGTTGAAGGGAGATTCTTTAAACTTATTAAATTAGTATTAATCAAGAATTGGGCACTAAAAATTTATGTTTCTTGCAATACGTAGAGGATGTTTCGAAATGACTATCATTACCTAGAATTGACGGAAATTGAAATGATTGACTTGTTAAGATAGTCAGGAATTTGTCAAATGCTAATCCATTAAAACTCTGTTATTACTTTCTCTATATAACTGATGTACTAGCAGTTTATGCTGTTCCTCTGTACAATATACAAAGACTAACTTCTCTATTGACTCGTTTCACGTGTAAGGTAGTTTTGATGGTAACTCTATGAAAGTGGCTGAGCTGTTGGTGAAAAATGGTTTCAAAGAGGCTTATGCTATTAGGGGAGGGGCCAGGGGCAAGAAAGGATGGCAGGTTTGCTACCTTTTTTTTTCCTGAAATGAATGAAGTCTCCTGTTTCTTTTACATGCTTGCATATCAATTTGAAAATCAATTTTTCTGTTAAGTTCTCGATCTTTGTCATATGCTACGGCTACTTCATAGAACAGTTTATTCCTTTGAAGTTTATGGAAGTAAATAATTTACCAGAAATTATGACCTATGCGATTTGATTTATATGACTTAGTTTTTGCTGATGAAGTCTCAATGTATTATTAGAAGACCCTTATGAATATTATATTAAGACAAATCAACTAGGTTGACATGTGTTGTCTAGTACGACCTTTTTCTTTTCTGTCCAAGTGACGTTAAGGAATTAGGGCAACATTCTATTTTTCTGGATGCTGTAGATAGGAAGCACTTATTCAAATTGAAGTGCAGTACATTTTGTCACGAAGAAAATCTCAGATTTTGCAAACAATTATGAAGTATTGAAAGCTGATGATAGTTGAAAACATGTTCTTTCATGGCTAGGATAGTTGATCTTTGCTTGTTGCAGGAAATACAAGAGACCCTCCTTCCTCCAGCTGTACATATCAATCCTAAGAAGAGGGGCAAAAAGCCAAAACAACTCGATATAAATGGAGGGATAACCCAACCGGATGGAAATAATGACATTGTCTCCTCCAATTTAGGCTCCGCTGTTGATACCACCCGTAACGAAATCAGCAATGAGGATTTAAGTTCTGTTAGCCCCATTGCCAAATCAATAGGTGGTCAAAGGCCACTGTCACCATATCCAAATGTATGTAAATGTAAAGGTTTAGCTTTCGATGAGTTTATGTGGAAATCAAATAACGTGAAATTGCTTTGGCATTGGTCAATGTTTATGTGAATCTACTAAATATCGCTCGTTTGTGCAGTATCCAGATTTCAAACCTCCGTCTTCTCCAACTCCATCAAAGCCGAAGTGATGCCAACTTGATTGCTCGCTATGCCCTCTTCAGTTGCTTTTCTCTAAGAAAGAAAAACAACATTCAAAATCAGGTCTGAGGAATCTCTGCCACGAATGAGTCGTATCAGACCCCACCCTGAAAATAAGGGAGTAATTGTAATTTTGAAAGTGTAAACTTTTATGTATGAAATAGGAACCAGTTGTCCATTTGTTTGAGCTAAGGAATCTGCCATATTTCTTGTTCTCTCTACATTCAATCTTCGTTAATAGTATATATCAGCTAAACGATAAACCTTCTTTTAATTGATAATAAATAATAAAAAGGATTACTTGAGGAATTTAAACATCAATTTGATACTAAATAATAAAAGATTTTAACAAATCAATGGTTGCAAATTCATTGGTGGTGTTTTAATAAATGTGGATTTTTCATTTTGAACTAATTTGAGTCATTTTCCTAAATTTCAAATGACTATCTAAACACAACTTAAAAGAATTTAACCGAGCCAAATATATTATTGTTTTTATGTTTTATTGTTATTGAGTTTAAAAAATTATGTTTAAACTATTTGATTATTAATTGAATCAAAATTGAATCTCATCTGAATAAGTTTTTATGGTGTTAAATAAAAGTTAAATTTAGATAATTTGATATTTTCACCCTTAATTTTGTTGTTTTTCTCTATTTAAATGGATGGATTTGATGAGAGACTTGAAATTCACGGTAACAAATCCATCGATAGTATTTGGATAGAAGTAGATTTGAAATCCATTATTTTCATTTTTAATTAATTTTGGAATCATTTGGCTGATTTCAAATTCAATCAAACTTAAGTGAATTTGAAATATATTCATTTTGAATTCTAAATTTTAAATCACTCTATTCAATCAAAAAGAAGAACTTATGTGCACCAGACCCCCAACCCGACCCGACCATATTTAAATATATATACATTTTTTTTTCTTTCCAAAATTAGGGCAAAGTCAGCACAGGTAGGCCTCTTCACTTCCTCTCATCATCTTCTTCTTCTTCTTTTTCCTTTCTTCGTGGCTGTTCCTTCTTGCTCTTCTCCGTTTCTTCTTCTCCATTTTTTTTTTCTTCCTCAATCGATGCTCTTCCTTATCTGCTTCTTCTTTTCTCTCTTTTTTTTTTTTTTCCTTTCTCCATTCTCTATACTTCCTTTCCGCTTCCATGTAATCACATACGGTCCTCTTATGATTCATAATATCGTGAGTTTCGCACAGTATATTTCCTCCTAATCTCAATTGATAACCAGCCGTTGGTTTTCGTTGGTGATTAACTCATTGTGTACTGATAGTGGTTTTGTCCTTTGTTTTTTTTTTTTTGAGCAATTGTGTTTTTCTCTGTTCATTTTTGTTTCTTCTTCTCAAGTGGGGCTGCGGTAATCTATTGTTGGATTGCTGCGAGGTCGAAGTTCCCTTAGCTGGTGTTTTGATTTGAGTTCGTTCAGTTGTTGAATTTCACGATTTGACGTTGATTATTTGGGTGTGAAGATCTATTAAGTTTGAAGAAATTGAGGTGAAGTTTGGGAGAGTGAATTGGGGAAGAAAGGGTTTTGAACAAATTTGATGAAAACGATGATTTGTAAAAAAATTGAACTATTTCAAATGTAAATATGTGATATTTTAAAAATATTTATATAATACCTCGAAAGTAAAAATATTATACCTTAAACTAATGTATAGAAAATTTGAAAGACAAAAATGATTTGTTTGAACTATTTAAAAATGTAAATATGTGATATTTTAAAAATATTTATATAATGCTTTAAAGGTAAAAATATAATATTTACTTTAAGCATATTTAAAAATAAATATGTAACCTTAAAGGTGCATATGTAATACATTGTTTTATAAGTATTAATAGTTTAATGGTAAATATGTAACTTAAAAGTATAGTATACAAATGATATCTTTCATTAAATGAACAACTAATACTTTAAGACTAAATGTGTAATACCTTAAATATGCATATATATATATATATATACACTTTATACTATAAATATTAATAGATTAAAGGTAAATATGCAGTACTTTAACAATATACAACTAATAAGTCTGATATCTTAAGAGTATGAAAAATCAATTGATACTTTCACTAAATAAACAACTGATACCTTAAAAATGTATATTTGATACCTCTCATTAGATGAATTATATATGGATCAGGTAATGTGCAGCGCATACCAACTTCGATGTGGCCGCTCATTTGGGTCGGGTTGGGGGCACGCACCCCCTAAGGATAAGTATTTACCCCAATCAAATATTAATCATTATCAAGTTTATTTTTTATATGTTTATGGAACTGTTATCTGTAAGTATCGGTATTTGAGAAGGCTTTATACTAATTATATTATATACTCCCTCTATTCCATTTTAAATGACGTTTAGGAACTTAAAAATCATTTCTATATAATTGACGTTTTGATAACTTTTTCCACATATACCCCTATAATTAATTAGCATCTAAATTAAATACATTGTATAGTATCAATAGTGACATGCACTAATAATAACTGAACATTAATCATTGAAATTCTAATGCATGAACCATCTGTTATAGTTCAACTATAAATAGAGCAAGTCTAATTTTTAGAATTATTTAGTAAATTATTGTGAACAAAAAGTCACAAAAATCACCCCTCTTTAAATATGAATGATGAGAAATCCATCTACACTCGTGTTGTTGAAGACTCTTATGCTAACATTGAAGTGAAGCAAGAAGATATTCCATGTACTGGTGATGCTCAAACATGATTTTGATTTGAACAAACTTTATTACGACGAGAGGAGTTTCATCCCAACAAGGAGATTCAAGAAATGATAGTGCAAATGCTGAAAATTATTCTCCCTAAATATTTTTAAATATATGGATAAAGTTGAGGTTGTTATCTTTTTTTAAATATATGGATGAAGTTGAGAGTATTATCGTTTTTATGGTTAATCATTATCTGTAAGCCATTTGAAGTTTATTAATTAAGTATTTCTATTTAAAAAAAAATTATTATCATATTTTTCAAGGTGTTGCATCAGATGTGTTGGACACTTGTGTTTAATTTATTGGACACTTGTCAATGAGACTCAATGTGAGTTAGTTAAATACATCGTATAGTTTTTTGGTAATCAGATTGCACAAAAATAAATAGAGATTCTGATAATGAGATTGCAGAAAAAAAAGTGGTCAAAAAACATTAATGAGAAGTATTTTAAGAAAAAAAAAAAATTCTTAATTTGTGTGTAGAGCTGTAGGAAGTCAATTAAAAAGGAATGGAGGGAGTATTATTTTGATTACCCTTCAATTACCTAACAATAGAGTAATCAGTTTTCGACTCAATTAACTTGTGAGTATTTCATGGAGGGAAAATCCAAAAACCTAGTAATCAGTATACTTCATCTCTTCTAAAATCCTTTTCTTTTTTGGATTTTTTATTACTTTGAAGTTCAATGGTGGAATCTTGGGATGGTACACTTTCTTTTTCTGAATTCTGTATTGCCGCTTCTAATTTCTCCCAGCAATGGAGTAAATTCAACGCATCACTTCCTCAATGGTCATGGGTTCCTTCTCCGAAGCGACCCTGGGTTTCCCATCATAATCAAGTAAATTCAATCTTCTCTCTCTGATTACTAGTTTTTATCAACCATCGTGCTAGATTCTTTTGAATTCTGATTTTCTATTGTTCTTTCCGAAGGTCGGATATTTATCTCTGGAAAATGTGATTCTTCCCAGGTTATCTGAGGTAGGTTTTTGTTTCTGTCAAATAATGTCTATTCATATGCAAAGAATGAACTAGATTTTCTTACTTATTCAAGATTAGATGCTACATCTAGTGGTACAATATCTATCATTCATTGATGTGTATGCACAATGGATGATTGCATTCGGAATAGATAGATTATATTTCTTATGTTCCTTTAGTATTTCGTTCCATAGGAAGATCATCACAAAGGGGATTCGATAGAGAAAGAAGAGTGCAGCAGTGAATATGAAGATGTGGTCAATGATCCTGCTGTAGCTGTAAGCATGTCTTCCCTTTTCTGTTCATTTGGTTTTTCCAGGATGAACAACGTAAAATTCTTGATATTAAACAGCTAAAATTGATTGGTCTTTGTAAAAAAGTTTGTGTATATAATGTTATCCAATCCTATTCAATATTCAAAATCTTGAAAGTCGTTTCACATTGCTTGAGGTAGCTTGGCCTCTATGGACATTGCCCTTTATGTTGCTCTATGATGCAAGCTATTGTATATTGAAAGTGAATGGAATCTATGAGGCTAGAATTGCCTTAGATTTAATAGGTTATGCCTGAAAATCCATCTTCTGGCTGCTAAAATAGCCTTGTTCAACCAGTGTTATATTATTGATAAACTAAGTGAGGTAACTGTATTTCAAACTTTAGATAATATGGAAAATGTTCTACAAGTAATTATGCCATTTAGAAAGGAAATGTCTAACTGGAAAGGGATTCTCGATCCCAGAATGTCTTTCCTGTTGTTTGTTGAAATTTATTTCCAGAGTATTTTATATATGTTCTTGACTCCGGTGGCTTGCGCTGATATATTTTTGTGCACTTAATATGTCCTCGAGCTATTTCACGTTGAATAATCAGATTTGTGATTTTTAAAAGTAGTTTATTTACAATAGCAAGGGAATAAATTCATTTTTGCTTTGTGGTGTGTTTTTTCTACCAGGTTCTTAATGATGGTCCTGGAGAACATCGCTACGACTTCCATGCTGTTTTTAGTGCTTCTTATAGTGTTCCAGTGCTTTATTTTCGTGCTTACCGCAATGGCAAGTTGATTTTTTGTCCCTGTGTACAAGAAATATTTTTACTGGTAGAAGTTTGCAGGTCAATTATGTGTATGAAAAGCCTTTGCATGATCTTTACAGATTGACAGTTCTTTCATGGTGTCTCTGCTCTGTCCATAGCTGCTGTTGATGCTGAGATTTTTTTTCCGGTCTATATATAATTCTAGTTAGACCCAATTTTATTAATTACTCATCTTAGAAACCGTATACACACTGTACAACTACTAATTGTTTGGTTTTTATTCTGTGTTTTATATAATAGTCAACCACGATTTCCTTAAGTATAAACATATTTAGAAGGTGGATGGGAGAAAAAACCATGCCATTCTGAGGGCCCCTATTTCTCTAGAATTCGGACTTCAATTCACACTAGAGTCTGACCATGCATCATTGCAGTAATGCTGTTTAATATAAACTTTTTACTTACCAAAATTATTAATGTTTAGAATGATGTTGTTGTTACAAATATGTGATCTTGGAGGTAAGCTAAACTGATGGACTTGATCCATTTATTGTTGAAATTTTGCAGATGGGCAGCCTCTGTCATTAGACGACATTGAAAAGGATATCCCAGCCGAGTCTGCACAACTGCTAACGAGATCCAAGTGGACATTTATGACTCAGGAGGTTAATTTCTCAAGCATGCTGCTTTTCACTTCACCTTATTTGGCATTCTCTAAAATAATGATTATGATTTATTGTATTGTAATTGTTTCATGAGCTTGCTTATTCTTGGCTGCATGTTTGCACTTTAGTATATGCATTGTGCATACGCAGTTTACCTCTTTCATTCCTCCATGACATTTTGATCAATAATTCTCAGAAGGAACTCCATCTTTGCTAAGTATAATATATATTTTTTAAAATATAATATATCCCTGTTGTGTCGACTGAGGCATAGGTGGATATTAACTGTAGGAGCACCCTGAATTGAATCGACCATGGTATACATTGCATCCTTGTGGAACAAGCGAATGGATGAAGCTACTCTTAAGTGATTTGGTTGCGCAAAGTGGTAGGATACCTTTAGAAAAATACATGGTTTCGTGGTTTTCTGTTGTCGGGCAGGTTTTTGGTCTTAAAATTCCTTTCGAGATGCTGAATCTTGTTGGTGCCCCGTGATCTATACTAGTTTGTTCGCTAAGCTTCGCAGGTGTTTTGTCTTTGACATACCTTTTGAGATGCTGAATCTTCCTGTAAATATGTACATGCCTTGTTGAGCCATGACTCTACTCTGTTAAATCTTGAATACATTCATACTATATTCTTTCATTTTCCACCTAAATAGTGTAAATGATTTAATATGTTTTTAGCCATTTCAAGTTTTCCATTGCAGTTTGGTGATTCATCTTATGTAGAATCAATGAAACATAAGATTCAATCATATATGAGCTGACTATGCATTCAATATTCTGAAACTACACTGTATTCATGAATAAGTTTCTCAGATGTGTCGATATAAATGGTGACTCATTATCTTGATTAATCAAACTCTCTACGAACTCCAACAAAAATTGCAATTTTGTGCTATATAAGAAAGCTGCTCTTCTATAACAACAATACATTCTTTGCACAAATCATTCATCATATCACTGGTTGCTCACTTTGTTTTCCTTTGTATAGTTTAGCAATATTAGGCTTAGAAGCAGTGAGATCTGTATCATTCGTGGCTGTCCGGCTGAACGAAGCCAGAAACTCTTTATTTCCATCAGCCCCCTTGAGGGGCGACTCGATCCAACCTTTGCATTCAAATCCCAAATCTTGTACACCATTTATTATCTTCAAAAGAACCTAAAATGCCAAACACAATGCAGAAATAAGTTACATTCTTCTCAATTTTCAAGAATCAGGACTAATATTGATGGTGCATGTTCAAAATGTACAACATATGAGCAAGGCAACTTGAAAGAGTATTCTCTACAAGTATAAAAATTCTTGCTTTTGCATTCAGATACGAACAATATTGCATAATTAAGATTTGCAAAAATCTTACCTTCTGATGGACTGAGGGATCTCTAACAATCCCACCGCCTCCCACCTGAACAAAAATTGAAATTCAGTTACTGCTTATATAGGCAACAAGATGCAAGTGACAGAAACATTATTCTTAGCACTAAACTCATGTTATGTCATGATGAAAAATTGTCTGAAACATGTTGCGCCAAAGTGACAGAGGCCATTTATCAGAGGGGAATGAGCATGGAATGATGTGATACCGATTTTGTTAATTTTTGGGAAATAACACTCAGAAAGATGCAGTACTTCTTGTCACCTTCATAAATGCTTTACTAGGGAAAAGAAGGTATGAAACAGCTCATGTATCGAACTATTATTGCTTCTATACTTAGCATGCCATGCCCCTCTCGAAACTGAGATGAGATTGAAAGATCTGCATTCACTTTTAGTGATGCCATATAATTTTTGTACTAACATTGGAATAATGTATAAATTTACACTCCCGTTTAGCATTTGTCCGAATTAGAATCTGATAAAAATTAGAACAGGCAGGAAAAAGATTACTTCCACATACTTGGGATCTATGTGCCTCGAATTGCGGTTTAATCAGAGTAACTAAGATAGCATCATTCTTCATCAAGCTGATAACAGCAGGCATGACCTGCAAAGTTAAAGGCCAGTAAATTTTAAAGATCCAAGAAAACCTAAAATAATATTACTTTGGAAAAATAAAGAGGAAAATGTTGCACATGTTTAACAAAGAAGAGAGATCAACAAGATCGAGTATACTTCCAGTACCTTCTTTACTTAAAAACAAGAAAAGGAAAGACAACAAAGTACTTTAAATGGGAAAAGTGAATGACTGATTGGAAACATGAACAAAGATATGTCGCTTCCAATGACTTACCGTTAGTATGGAAATAAAAGAAAGGTCCAACGTGACTAGATCAACCTTCTGTGGGAGCTCAGAAAGATATCTTAAGTTTGTCCGTTCGATAACACTTACTTGATCATGCTGACGTATTTTTTCAGCCACCTGAACAGAAACAAAAACCCTAAACTACTTAGAAACATAAAATAAAAATATAACTTATCTGAAGATGAAAGATCCCAAGTTTAAAACAACATTCTGATCCATCTTCACTTGTATTAGCAGATTCTGAGCAATTTATTTACACCTCAACTGTCTCATGCAAGAAGTAAATAATATTTTCTAGGTATCTAATATCTTGAGTCTTGAATGTCATGAAAACATTTGTTTCCATTGTTGATATGGTGATTAGAAAATGCCTTATAGCACATGAAATAATGTTTTCAGAGTATAGGATAAATTTACTATCTCAAGTCTATGACGCATTCACAAAAAGCCATGCCTCTGAAATTCATTTAAAAAAAAAAAAAACTGTCAATAATAAAAGAAAGAAAGAAAGAAAGAAGTTATTGACTGGCTCTATCTAATATCAATTAGAAGCAACTAGAAGTAAACAAATAAAAACAGCCACTTTGCCATGGATTTCACTTTTGAAGCCTACCTGTCCATAACCTACATCAACACCATAAACAAATGAAGCGCCATACTGAAGCAAGCAATCCGTGAATCCACCAGTAGACAGTCCAGAATCAAGAGCCACTTTGCCAGTAACATCAATCTCTAGTTGTTCTATAGCAGCCTCTAACTTGTGTCCAGCTCTATTATTATATATAGCACAAGAAGTATTGCAATGTCGATGACCACCAATAATATCAATAAAATAAGGGTACAAATAAGAGCTGTTTGAAGAGGGTAATCACCTACATACATATTTTGGAACTTCAGCCTTGATCTCCACAACTGATTTATCAGAAATGGGAGTTCCACATTTGTTTACCACTTTTCCATCAACAAATACTTTACCTGAGAAAAGGAAGTATAAAAATGCTGGCTAAAGGTATTTCCAGGAAGCAAGTGGGTAACAGCTGATTAGCCAGTTTCCTTCTTTAAATATATACGCAATTCCACACTAAGACGGAAAGGAAAAGGTAATATTAGATTTGATAAAAAAAAAAAAAAAAAATAGTGTCCAAATTAAACAATGGACTTCTTTTGCTATGTTCAAATTCAAGATATGATAACATAGGGCCTTTTAAACCTCTGCATGGTAAACATGTAAGATTTGACTCCTTTTTCTTCTGTGCATGGAAGAATCATGAGGACATAAATTTCAGCAATTAAAAATGCACTACACTAGGATCTGATGCAACATGGTAAAACACAAGGAATCACTTTTAATTAAAACATACAGACTAAAATACTTTCTCTATAAAATTTCCTATTAAACTGTATCTGCTATAAGCATATCAAAGTTCTCACATGAATTTCAAGTGATCTGTTTGAATAGTGCTTTAGATTATATATCACAATTACATGATTCTTTAATACCAAATCAAGAGAGCCTACCCTGCACGATCCATGACTGTACAAATGTTCGACTATATTGTTGATATCTCTCAAGACACACTTCATCCAGCCTCCTTTTCCTAAAAAATCAAGCACGGCAACGCAATAAGATATTCACTATTGCAACACTTTACAGTACACATCACATTTTAAGCAAAAGAGAGATCAAACGATGTTGCCATTACTTTCTCTGTACTTTAATCTTCTCCGAACTGGAAGCAGCAAAGCCCCTGATAGTCCGATGCACAGGGTTGTTATATACCCACCTTGCTGATTGAAAACAACATGATAATCAAATCCATAACCAACAAAAAACACAAGAAACATACACATGCTAGTATCACAAATTCACACACAAAAAAACAAGTTAAAAACACACACACACACACACACTCTTTCAGGAAGTACAGCAACGCCAAAAACAGATAGCTCACGATTACACTCAGCAAGATTAAAACTTTAGGGCACTCCACAACGTGGTAACAATAATCAACAAATTTAAGTTGAGCCCACTTGACAATCACGTCAATCAAGACTCAACGAAAGATGCACAAATTATTTCCCATCTGTGAATTTATCTTTTTTTTTTTTTTTTTCTTTCTGTGACATAATTAAGAGTTAAAGAAACTAGTACCCGTGAGCTCTTGAGAGTAGTGGGATTTAGAACAGAAGAGGGCGAAGACGTTGCTACAATTGGAATGAGAGTGGCCTAAGAAGAAGCGTGAGGTGGGCACTTTCAGAATCTGTTGCAGTGCCATTTTTGCATTCAAGCTTCGAGGACATTATTTTTCAGACACGAGAGAGGTTTAAGGTTTTTCGAAACTCGGGCCGGGCCAGAGCCCAATATCAATGTGGGAGATCCAATTTAAAGGGGTTCTTCACAATGTTTCACTTCAGAGACTATCTTTGAGCTGGCCCATTTTCATTTATAATGAATTTAATTTTATATTGTTTACACACCCCAAACATTACTAAAATTCATCCACTTTAAAATAATTTAACACTTATAAATTTCTAAATATACTCCACAATATTATCATATTATCCTTTCAATTATATGATTTAAATAAAATAAAATAAAATAACTAATAGTAATGATTAATATATACTTAATTTTTATTTATTTTAAATAAATTGTGTTTAGTAATGAGTTGAGTGTGTATAACTCCACACAAAAACTAAAAAGCTAGTGCAATATGAGTATGAAACAATTTAAGTAGACGTGGTGTCATGAGGGTAGTTTTTTTAAATCTTCTCACAAATTTTATTTTGTAAATGAATCAAATTTCTTAAATTGATTAAGTTTATCCATACATAACCTATTAACTAATTGAGTTAAACACTTAAAATCAATACATAATCAGGTTTTTTTTTTTTTTTTTTTGCAATTTAATTTATTTTCTTTGATTGCACCTCAAGTCCATGAGTTTTTGCTGTTTCAACTAAATTTTTGAATAAAATTTTTCAATCAAAATCAAATTTGATATTTTGGATTTTTTTAATCAGAGGGTACAAACTGCCTATGTTGAATATGGTGTGGAAAAACAATAATTTTGATTTGGATAGTTGGAAATAAAAGGAAAGTTTCAGAAAAATGACAAAAATAATTTATAGAAAAAAAGAAAGGAAAAGGAAAGTGAAATTCGTGAATGGAAGAATGAATTTGCAATTAATGTGAGAAATGGGAACCAGAAAAACCCTATCCCTATTTTCGTATTATAAAGACCAAAGAAATATTCCCTTTCAGATTTTGAGGCACATTTTCCATTTAAGTAGGAAATAACGGTCATAACTGTCACTCTATTTGGAAGAACATTGCAATGGCAATTTGCCTTTCCTCAGCTTCAATTTCATTGCCCAAACATCATCCCATCATATTAACTCATCAATCTCTCCCCAATAAGAGAAACTCGCTACTCCCTCGCCGATCAAGCACCGAATCAAATGAGGTATACATCTCTCTCTCTCTCTCTCTCTCTCTCTCATATGGCGTTTAGAATTCTCTCTTTATATTGGGAAATGGTGATGTTTCAGGATTATTTGTTGGATGCTCCAGTTTCAGTTGGAGATGGGTTCTCTTTCAGTGGAGGTCAGATTTGGGGATTACTATGTTTCACATAAACCCTAGGATTTTGATCTGGCTTCTTTCTGAATTGTGTGTGTGTGTGTTTGGACAGGGAAATATTCAGATGAACCAAGTCCTGCTGATGAATGGTTCAAGCAAGGAAAAATCGTAATTACTTTGCAATTTATTTTTTTGTTCTGATACTGGATAAAAGGCTTATGAATTAATCTTTTGAAATTAGAACTAGTGTATATTGGACAGTTCATGATCATTGAGTTATTTTCTTTTCTTTTCATTTTTTTATCTATAAATTAAGGTAAAAGCACATCCTGTTGGTGGCACTGGTGAGAAGGCAAAGGATCCCATTTTTGGACTTGCTATGGCCGGTTCTTCACAGGCCTCAACTGATCTGTTCAGGTGATTGATTTACAACTTTGAGAAGAATCATAAGGTTGTGAGGGCTACAAGTATTGGATTCCCAGCATTTGCTGTTATGCAGATATTGAGCATGGATTATTGCAGGGATTACAAATTGAAACGTGCTCATTTTGTGCAATAGATGGTTCTGCGTCGAAAGTGGAAATGCTGGCAATCCGCCAGTTATTTTAATTCATGGTTTTCCATCGCAGGTTAGTCACTTGGTCTGTTCATGTCTTGGTACTCAGATCAATTCAATAGTCTTGACATGTTTGATTAATATATTCTCTAAAAGCTGTTGAGATTTTGTCACATTGCCAATAAATAAATTTAACCTAATTATCCAGTTTGACAACCTAGAGGAGATTATAAATCTTTAGAAGACTATAATGATTTTTATTTTTATTTCATTAGATAACATCTTATTTCTTTATTGGAGTTTGTTAGATCTTTCATGAAAGGATTTTTCAAGCACCTTCAAACAACATGTATTCTACAAATAACTTATAATATGCAATACAACATCTAACCAGATATCAGACTCGAAAGTAAGCTTATTTTAGCAGTGTCTTCATGCAACTTTCTGTTGAAACTAGCTCTCAAACATAAGGTTTTCCTTTGAATTGATGTACTTAACCTCTGGATATGAGTTTCACTAAGCTCTCTTGAGAACAATTAGAGATTTGTTACCAAGTTATATAGTTTTTTATCTTTGTTCTCCTGATCTATGCTGAGTATTTACAATTTTCTAGCAGGCCTCCTATCATTTGAAGGCTCTCAAAGCATCATTGATACAATACTTACCTTTTCTAGTTGGAAAAAGTGAAAAACCAAGTGCATATGTAGAAATCTGAAACCTTGAGATTTGACCTATTGCTTCTCCCTCCTACTAACCTAAGTCATATATTTCTTCTTTACATCAGTGATTTACCAAATTTCCACCCTTATACTGAATCAGTGGATATCATTTAATTATTCAAATCCAGACACTGGACCTCTCACTTTCTAGAGTATGTTGTTTTGAGTTCCTATTATTATTTATTTATTAACGTGAATTACTGAATCAATTCCTATTATTTATTTCTTCTTTTTATTTATTTGCTCTTATTATTATTATTATTATTATTATTATTATTATTATTATTGTTGTTGTTGTTGTTGTTACTATTTATTTATTTTTTGTTCATTTTGCTAATGAGAACCATCTGATAATAGTTTTCATCTTTCTGTTGTAGGCATACTCATATCGTAAAGTTCTACCCATTCTCTCTAAGAATAATCATGCTATTGCTTTTGATTGGCTAGGTAAGCCTAATTCCCTACTGATGATATCATTGATAGTTACTTATTCTGCCTTGCTTCTGGTGTGGAATATTTGTCAACCCTGAATCATCATATGGTGTTATTCTTTTAATTTCAAATCAGTTTGAGTTCTATTGTTCCTGCAGGATTTGGTTTCTCAGATAAACCCCAACCCAAATATGGTTTTGACTACACTTTGAAAGGTATGAGCTTTGAAATTCAAACAATTTTTTTACTAAACAATCTTCATATGTTACTATGCCATTTCATAGAAAAAAGGAATTAGTTGAAAGCTCAAAAGTGCCTGTCTTGCTTTATAGAATATGTAGAGTCCTTGGGATCTGTCATCAATGAATTCTCAAAGGATAAGGTTACTCTTGTTGTCCAGGTACATTTAACTTCTTATTAGGGTATGAACATGAATTTTCTTTTGGCATGTGATTGTGAAATATTATCTGGTTTTTGCTTGTTGTAGGGATACTTTTCACCAGTTGTGGTCAAATATGCTAAAGATCATCAGGAAAAGCTTAATAATCTCATCCTATTAAATCCTCCTGTAAGATAGTTCATCTCTCTCTCTCTCTGTGATTTGGTTCAATTAAATCTTTATTAAGCAGCACAATCCGTCCATTTTGGGTTTCATGAAGCAAAACCATTTTCATGCTTAAAACAACTATAACTTCGGATATGATGTTATATATCCAGCCTGCATTATTATTTTGAGAAGTGAGAAGGGTGGATTGCAAATAGTTACTATTGTAAGCTATGGTTTTTATACTTCCAAGTTCAAGTAATTTGATCTGATTTATATTGATTTAACCTTTCAACTTGATGGAATTTACATTTTCTGGTGGAATGGATTTTTGCAGCCAACATGCAATAGCCAAGAATTCACAATTACATATGCTTTCAGCTCCCATTTTAACCACATATGGATGTCTAATCTTCTTATTGTTCTGTTTGTTAAAGCTTACAGTCAAACATGCCAATCTGCCATCAACCCTTGCTATATTCAGCAACTTTTTGTTGGGAGAAATTTTTTCTCAGGTAGGAAGTTCAAAACACATCATTAACAATTATAATTCATAAGGCTAAAAACCTCTTTTTTTTTTCTTTTTACTTCATAGCTCTAACCTTAGTTTCATTACTGTTAAAATAAACTTAAACCAGGATCCTCTAAGAGCCAGTGATAAAGCCTTGACAAGCTGTGGTCCTTATAAGATGAAGGAAGACGATGCAATGGTTTATAGACGACCATACCTTACCTCTGGGTCGTCTGGATTTGCTCTGAATGCCATTAGTAGGTCAATGAAAAAGGAGTTAAAGGTGCTTTTTTTTTTTCCTGCAATTTCTTTTCCTTTTTTTGGCCTTGAGATGCGCTGTTTAGTTAGCATTTGTAACATGAGGTGAGATTTCTCTTTAAATTATTCTTTTCCATCATAGATCTGTTCATGCAACCATGTTTCATATGAGAACAATGTCATAACTATTTAAGGATCTGGTGGTATTAAATTTTGGGTGACAACTACATCCTAGTCCTTAATGAGAAGTATAAATATATGATATGTCATCCCCATAACAAAAGTTAACACTACCAAGGTACTTCAAGAGCATTGGATTAGTTAGAGTTCTATGGTTGCATGAGACTTAGTTGCCATAATATATTCAATACTCTATTTCATTACTAAATGTAAACACTGTTAGCATGAATTTGTGGCAAAAGATCTCCGGATACTGGCTATAGGTATGTACAAGAACTCGTAACTGAATAAGTGAACTTTGAAAGTGCAAACCCAAGAAATGTTTCATGAGAATACTGTCAGCACCTTGAAAAGCTGAAATTTATGAGCAATTCAAGTATAATTAGTGATACTTCTTCTTTAGTTTCTTTTACTTTTCCTCTACCTGCACCTGCCCTTCTCCTGTTCTGTTTCTATGAGGTGAAACTGAGAGTACTTGTTAGTCGAGGGAGCTAACATAGTTCTAATATCATTATCAACTCTTTTTGGTAAAAATCCAGGCCTAACTTGTTGGATCTCATTTTGTTTAATTGGTAGGTTTATGTTGAAGATATGAGAAAAACACTTATGAGTGATGACTGGAAAGTCCAAACAACTGTTTGTTGGGGTCAAAGGGACCGCTGGCTAAGCTTTGAAGGTGTCGAGGATTTTTGCAAAGAGTCCAAGCATCAACTTATCACACTCCCAATGGTAATATATCATATACTTAATATATTTCACCTTATTAGCATTATAGTTACAAGATTTCTGAAGAAGTGAGCAAAGAAGCTTTTTATCAGACATTGTATTTCTTAGTTTTTTTTTTTTTTTTTGTTTGATTGTTTTTAAACGGATCTATTTGGTTGGTTTTTCAGGCAGGGCATCATGTGCAGGAGGATTGCAGCGAGGAAGTAGGAAATCTCATTGCTGGAATCATAAGCAAAAGAACACGTATATGGTAGATACTATTTAAGAGAGATGTTTACTCTTTAGAAGTATTTACTCCCTGTTTTTTGGTCATCAAAATTCAATATCAAATGAATAACTCAACTGAGATTGAGATCAGAAATGAAAGTAGAACATTTCTGCTGTGTTCATTCTATTTTTTATGTCTAAATATTTAATCCAGCTATTGATTGAATTGTTTTGTATAATAATAATATGATAATTAGTCATTACTTTACCAGATGAGGATTTTAAAGTAGGAAATGTCAATTTGAGTAAGGGCGTGTTTTTGGTGAATTGATTTTCAAACATATTTTTAACTATTATTTCATTCATTAAAGTGTTGTTTGAAGTTTTACACACACTCACCCAAAATATTCATAACATTTTGCAATTGAACAAAATAACTAAAGCAACTGGACATTTTGCAAGGCCCAGGTGTCATTTTATTAATAATATACTATCATGAAGAATTAAAGCATGAAAACTGGAAAACAAAAATTCCATTTTGTATTAAATGTAACTTATATAAACTGTGTCCAAGCCAATAGGCTTGGATTTTCTACTGTGTGCACAAAAACATCAAAAGTCCATTTCATTAAAAATAAGTACACACAAACACAGATTTTTCTACTGACTCTATGGATGTACTAATGAACGAATCCTAGTTTGAAATTTTAAAAATATTCTTTTTATATAAAATTTTATCTTATACTCTTCATCTCAAAATAATGTTGTTTTAAATATTTTCACACAGATTTAGAAAGATGATTAAAAAACTGATAATGTCCCTATTTTATTTAGAAGTTCATTTTAAAATAATTTCATACAATTGCCCCCAAAATTCAAATGATATATTATATTTTTATCTTTTTTCCTTATTTCTTTCCTTGTTATTTGTATTACTCACATCAAAAAAAAAAAAAAATATATATATATATATTATATGTATGTATGTATATTGTGTTATAGAATAATCAAAAATATAGAGTGACACTCCTGTGCACAAGGTGCAACAATACTGTTATATTATATGAAGTGATACTGTTATATTAATATAACACTATCACTTCATATAATATAACAATATTACTTCATATAATATAACAGTATCACTCATATAATATAACAGTATTACTTCGTATTAACAGTATCACTCATATAATATAACAGTATTACTTCATATAATATAACAGTATTGTTGTGCACAGATTTGGATCCGTGCACCTTGTGCACAAAAGTTTTTGCCAAAATATATGTTTTAAATTGGATATATAATCATAGAAAATATATATGTAAAATTTCAATATATTTAGACTTTTCATGAATGTGTTCATTTTTTCCGTCCCACAAACACTAAATACCGGATCCACCATTGATCCTAACAACCACTTTTAATTTGGTAGGAGCAAATGATGTTATTTTTTATAGATTATTAATGTTTTCAAATCCTAAAATAAAACTTATTTTGGATAAATTTCTTTTAGTAAAAATTCTATCAATTTGCTTCACAAAATTTCCAAGCCAAGAAAGACGCGTGTGTAAGACGCGCGTTTCTCGCGAGTGGGCTTATTTTTAACAAATTTGACTTTTTTGAGTTCTTTCCCTATAGATCTAATATTAAGATCAACGTCGTTTTTTTCTTCAACTTTGCGTCTTCTTTTTAACCTTTCATGTTTTCAAGCAAGAATCCACTAATGCTTCGTTGACTTGTCTCTTTCTACATGTATAAATACACGCAGATTTCTCTCATGTATACACAAACTCCTTCAAATTATGTATGCACTTTATTCAGCTGAATTCTCTTACAAGTATCTCTATGATCCCAGGTTTTGATGCATACACGCAAGTGGAAGTTATAATCCTAGGTAAGCATATTCTGTGTTTGCTTGTTTTATAGCGTCGACAGTTCTTGAAAGCTCTTAAATTTACGTTAGTTTAATGGCCATGCTGTAACTGACACTATTTGATTTCAATTTTGTGTGTTTTAATGCGTTATTACAAGATGTATTTGTTGGGGTTTCAGATGCTTACTCATACAATGGTTGAACCCAAAAAGAAGAGATCTTTCATGTCCATTTGTCTCCCTTCAGCAATTCTCCTTTCAGCAATTTTATTTATATGGAGTGTGTTCTTAGTCACTGATTATAAAGAGGTATTGCTCTTATAGTCTATGTTTACAACTTTGAATTCTGTATTTTATATTGGTGGGCTTTTATGTACTTAATACGCTTTCCGTAATTTATTATAATTAATTTGATGATTTTGGTGCTTTGTGACTGGTTTATGCTTATGTGAGTTCATTTTTTAGGCAAAATGATCATTTTCTTGTAAGATGAATTTGTTCATAGTATGATTCTAACTAGTAATTTTTTGTGTGGCCCTTTTTCTTGTAGAGGTTTTTGAGATGTAATCTTGATCCAATCAAAGTTACAAACTCCAACCCTTGTGAGGTTTGTAGAGAATTTCAACAATTATTTTGTGATTTAGAAGTTCATATCTCCCTGTTTTTGAGCATGTATAAAATGTTGGATATGCTTTATCTTGACAGTGTCTTCTTCGTCTAGTATGAGTGCAGGCCAGATGGAACGGAAACACTGCCCCGAGGTATTGTTTCTAGAACTACTGATCTGGAGATGCGACCACTTTTGGGTCCACCTAACAACAAGGTATATCATTTTTCGCCTATTGTATGTGTAATTGGTTATTACAAGCAAGCGCGTTGAATAACATAGGATGGATCAATGACTATGGTTTTCATTTGATTTATCTGATCCATGCCTTGTTTTGTGTTTCTACTCTCATTTAGAAGTCAAAGTCACCAATGAACTTATTGGCTATTGCAGTTGGGATAAAGCAAAAGAAAAGTGTTAATGAAATTGTTAAAAAGGTAACGAAATTGAAAGTGTCTTGGTTTCATCTGTTAAGACATATCTTCTTGTGCTTGAATAGTTATCTTGTCTGATTTCAGTTTCCACTGTCTGATTTCACCGTCATGCTTTTTCATTATGATGGCAATGTGGATGGATGGAAAGATCTAGAATGGAGCAATAGTGCCATACATGTTTCGGCCATAAACCAAACCAAGTGGTATTACTTCTTCTTCACATCTCTTTGTCGCGCATATTAAGTTGCTTGGAATAAATATCTCGTGTGTCTGGATTTTTATTTTTCGTTAGGTGGTTTGCCAAGCGGTTCTTGCATCCAGATGTCGTTGAACAGTATGACTATATTTTCCTCTGGGACGAAGATCTTGGCGTTGAAAATTTTCATGCTGGAAGGTGAATCCTTATCCACCGAATATATATATATATATATATATATATATAATTGATAAAATATCGCATGTGTTTGGTTATTATCTGTGTTTAGCAAACATAATGTATATGAGTTTCTTGAAATCTTTAGTGAGCCTTGATGAGGTTATGAAAATGAAAGATGTATATGAAGATCAAGTTTATTTTTTCAAATAATTTAGTCGTGACAACATTGATTAGTTGTTGCATTTGTGTTTTTTCGAGTGATATCCCTTTGTTTTGGTGCAGATATCTGTCAATTATTAAAGAAGAAGGGCTTCAGATATCACAGCCTGCAATCGATGCTGACCAATCCGAGGTGCATCACAAACTTACAGCACGAGAATTAAATTCTACAGTACACCGGTATCTAATTGGACTCGAAAATCTGCACTGCATGATTTTGATTTTTGAATTAACAATTAAGAATTGTTGAGGGTTTATTCTTGTTCTTATTCACAGGAGGGATATTAATACACGTGGTCCAGGGCGAAGGTGTTACGAAAATAGTACAGAACCTCCATGCACAGGGTAACTTTTCTTGTCAATCCACAGAAACGGTGTCTCTACTTTTTCACATGAATATGCAATATATGATTATGTTACACGTAACACAGGTTTGTGGAGATGATGGCCCCTGTTTTATCTAGGGCATCATGGCGTTGTTCATGGCACATGATTCAGGTTTGGGACTTGTTAAATTGTACTAATCGAACTATGTTATCACGGACAATCTTCATAACACCGAGCATGACTTTTGTCCACTTTGTTGTTCAAAACAGAATGATCTTGTTCATGCATGGGGCTTGGATTTCCAGCTAGGATACTGTGCACAGGTTTGCAACTTCTATACTGCACTATGCTTCGATTTATTCTCGTTGAGAGTATGTTATACAGCTTGTATTGCTGGCAGGGAAATAGGACGCAAAATATTGGTATTGTTGACTCCGAATATTTAATCCACTTAGGTCTTCCTACGCTTGGAGGTTCGACTGGCAGTAAGGTATATAGTTTCAACCGATGTGAAATGAAACGATATTTTTAAGGATTAAACATTTTTCTATTTTAACTGATGCAGACAAATGGTGAAACAGAGAAGCAGTCTTCTCCAATTATAAAGTTGCCCAATGCAGGGAAAACGGTACGTGCCAGATGGCATTGATATCCCATTATTTGTCGTAAAAATTTGCAATGCATAGTGATAGGGTGTGGTGATCTACAGGTGATAACTGCATTGGACCAATCTGATGACAGAAATGCTGTAAGTTTGCTCGTTTTTTCATATCTTAACATGTTTATTTCCTTATCGGAGGATAGATCCTTATTATTATTATTTCGTTTTCTGGACAGGTGCGAAGAGAGTCGTATATAGAACTAGACAACTTCAAAAATAGATGGAAGAAAGCTGTAAGAGAAGACGAATGCTGGTTTGATCCTTTCCAGCAACCTGTGAAGCCCAACTGATCATAATGTTCTCTAGTCTTCAGATATATATTTACTACAAAGATATATATACATACAGAAAATATAGTGTTATCTTAAATAGGGTTCTTGGTATAATAAGCTTGGATGATTTTTTTCCTCATGAATGTTCCCTTGGATAGAATATGTTTCTCACTAAGAAATAATGAAATAAATGACCTTTGTTTAGCTTAAAATGTATATGAAAAGTTTCATTTCTTATTCTTGAAAACCGACCTGGATTCTCTGCAATTTCATTCTATATTTCAATGTCTTTTAATAAACATAACATATTAATTTGTGATGTTATTTATACGTGTGATCAAGCGTTTGAAAATTCGTGATTGAACTCAATTAGTAATCTTTTCTATAAGTTTGTTTATTAATTTAACAAGCATAAATGAATAATAAAACGTGTTCTTTTATATTTATGACATATATATATATATATATATATATATATATATATTTTTATATAAACATGGTTTAACTTTTTTCATTATGAATAACTAATGAACATACTCCAAAACCAATTGTTAATGCTCATGAACATGCTCGATGATTAAATAAACGAATACTTCCAACCCTTTTAGGATAAACCAACAAATATGAACCATTCTCGTTTGTTGAGTTCACCTTGTAACTGCCCTACAAAATACAAATACTAACAAGCATTTACATGCGAAACTAATACTCTTTTATTGATATGTTTAGATCTCGGAAGATTTTATTCAGAAGTCATTCTGATTCCTAACAAGCCACACATTCTTGTTTTGTGGGTCTCACTTCGCTTGTCGATCCTCGAGTCAACCTTAAAGTCTTCATATACAAGTCCAGCAACCATCATTCAAGTTCGGCAGTCAACTCGTCTGATTAATTGCAGCTCTAATATGTGGTATAGTTATTTAGCCTTGTGTGATTCTTCAACGCATTTGATTTCCACATCCTATCAGGCATTAGATCAATGTTCTGGTGGAAAAAATGCATGTAAGGTTGAACCGAATTTGAAGCTTTGCCTGAAAGAGACAATGTTGCATAGACTTTGACATTTTCCTTAATATCATGGTCAAGATTGTCTGCTTATTCAACTTGACCCAAATGTGGTGCTAAATTTTTTAACTTGATTACCAACTCTGCTTGGGGACGTGGAAGATTTCAAATGCAAGAACTGAAAATACTCATTTTGGAGTTAAAGAAATAATGAAGACTCTGGCTTTACTTTTATCCCTACTGGTACTTGGTGTTTCTAGTCACAAGGTTTCACGGCCGGATAATGGTGATACAAGTACTATCAATGTTGGTGAGGAGGTTTCACGACCAGATAATGGTGATACAAGTACTATCAATGTTGGTGTGATCGTTGATGTCGAATCATGGGTGGGGAAGGTTATCCAGAGTTGCATTAGAATGGCCGTAGAGGACTTTTACAACCTGAATAGGAGGTACAAAACTAGGATTGCTATTCATGTTAGAGATTCCAGGGGGGATTCTTTGCATGGTATTGCTGAAGGTGAGTTTTTGTTCTGATGTTTTGGAAACAAAATCACAACCTTTATTTTTTTCCCTGTTTGCATTTACCAATTTCATGAACTTTGCTTCTCAGAATCCATGTATGTATATGAATATGTTGTTTATACCTGTATGAGTTTTCCTTTAGCAAGCAATATGATAATAGCTTTAACTTGGTTTTCTCATGTTATAAACTTGGTTTTAAGATCATTTTATGTAGTACATATAAGTTCGAATGATCTGCAAATGCTAATAGTCCAACAGGTTCTTTAGTTTGGTTGCTCTTTGGTACGCATTTAGGCCAAATAATTGAGTTGGCTGTGCATTATGTTGACAGAAGTCTGGATCTATTGGATGGGAACAGAAATTATTCAAAAGAATAATTTTATTCTGATATTTCATGTACTTTAAGGCAATTTGCTCCAAAGGAAAAAAAAAAAAGGAATAACAATGTTTCTAGGCTGTACTTTGTTTCAATTAAACTACTGTAAATTTGTATTATTATTTCCTGATTACAGAAGAATGTGCTTTTTACTATAAAAAAATTGCTTAAAATATTCTCATTCAGGAGACCGTGTTATCTCCCTTTGCAGCTCTTAAACTTTTGGAGAATGTTGAAGTCCACACAATCATTATTCCTAAAATGCCAAATGATGAGTTTTTTCTGACCAGGCTAGAGGACAAAGTTAATGTTCCTTTGATATCATTTTCCTCTATATCTTCATCCAATGAGCATCCCTATTTTATTCAAGTTGCTGAAAATGAGAACTATCAATTTCATGCCATTGCTGCCTTAGTACAAGCATTCAAATGGAGAAGCTTTGTGTTTTTATATGAGGATACTGCTGAAGCAAGACAGGCCCAAACTTATACGATTGATATATTACAGGAGAATCACTTGGATGTTGGATATCAAACTGCAATTTCTCTTCAGGCCACAAATGATCAAATAATCAATGAGCTTCATAAGCTCATGAAGATGAAAGCTTCAATAATGTTGGTGCACTTGTCACCTTCTTTAGCATCTAAAGTGTTTAGGAATGCCAAAATGTTAGGGATGATGAGTAAGGGATTTGGGTGGATCGTGACTAGCAAGACCATGAATTTGTTGGACGTCCAGAATTCCTCAGTTTATGAGTCAATGCAAGGAGTTCTTGGTTTTAAATCTTATCCTTATGCTTCAAGTAAGATCCAAAATTTGACTCAGAAATGGAGAAGTGGTTTTGAGCAGAATGAATCTAATGTGGAAACCAGAAGCTTGAATGAGTTTGGTGTATGGGCATATGATGCTGTTTGGGTTTTAGCAGAGGCAATCGAAAGGACAGGAATAGAACTCTCTCAAAATTGGGCTCCAGGTGCAGGATCAGCCATCTTGAGACAGATTCAGTATACAGGTTCGAGGGGCAAGTTCCAGCTCGCAGGCAGTAAATTAGTCCCTGAGACCTATGAAATACTGAATGTAATACATAAAGGGGAAAGAAGAATAGGTTTCTGGACTTGTGCATGTGGATTTACTGAGGAGATATATCCATGCATTAATTCTTCTTCTAACACGCTTGAAACTATTATCTGGCCAGGATTCTCCTTGACGGCCCCTGAAAGTTCTCTAGTCCAGAGAAGAAGGTTTAGAATTGGAGTTCCAGCACATGGGAGGTTTCCTGAGTTAATAGGCTTGGATTATGATTCACAACATAAAGTAACATACTCCAGTGGATTTTGTATAGATGTGTTCCATGCTGCTGTTGGCAGGTTGCCATATAATATATCTTTTGAATTTATTCCCTTCTTCAATCAGCATGGAAGTTACAATGACCTCATACAACAGGTCTACCAACAGGTATGTTACTGTTCCAACAGTATAACAAAGTCTAGTGAAAGTTCTCACCATTACCAGCTTAGATTTTGTTGTCTCACAGTTGGTTTCATCCCTTTCCTGTCATATACATATGGATATTGTATCCAAAGTTGCAGTTATAGTCTATGAAACCACTTTCTGTTTGTTTCCTGTGTACAACACCTAAATCTATCTAGATTTAAAGACACTGAAATCATGAAAATCCTCTGAGTCTTGTTAACAGATGCTTGTAGTAAAAAAAATAGATGTCATGAGCATCTACAGAGAATCGTCAGATACTGTCAAAAAGTCAAAACTATTAAAAAACACTAAAGCATTCCAGTAAAAGATATAAGTATCTATATCTTCTAAGGAACCCTCTTTTATAACAGATGTTCCAGGATTTTGACCATTCGAAAAACTTTTATGAATTTGTGTACCCACAATTCAGATGCACCAAGATGAAATGTGGAAGTCGCCTCATTTTGACTTCCTACGCATCAAGTCTGTTGGAATTGAGTTGATTGTTTTCTAGGTCAAGTTTTTACTCACTCAACCTTGTTGGTGTGTGAAATGTGCATATCTTTTCTTTTGACAAAACATGTAGAACAGAGGCATTAAATAAATATTAAAAACTGCATCTCTTTTCCCTTTCTTCCAAGTGATTCTGCCTGATATTATGCTTTGCTTCATGCATGGTATAGAAATTTGATGCCGCTGTGGGGGACATCACTATCCTTTCCAACAGGTCTGCATATGTCGACTTCACATTGCCTTATACTGAGTTAGGTGTGGGGATTGTAGTAAAACTGGATGATAACGACCCTTGGTTCTTCTTGAGGCCACTCAAAGCAGATCTATGGATAGTGATTGCCTGTTTCTTTTTTCTGACTGGATTTATTGTTTGGCTTATTGAACATCGTATCAATGAAGAATTTCAAGGTCCTCCAGCTCGACAATTTGGAACTGCAATGTGGTTTGCTGTTTCAACTCTTGTTTATGCTCATAGTAAACTCTCTATTCCATTTTCATTATCGACTCTCAAGTAAAGTTGTGATTTTTGGAATTATACTTTTAACTTATCCAATGTTTATTAGCAAAAGAAGCAGTTTGATTCCTCCATATAGGACATATTATTATTCATAGTTTTAGTTATAGGTTTATGATGTTTCATCATTTTTCTGATATTTTCATTGGGATACTTTCATATGTTTGAGATTTGCGATGAAGAACTTAGAACCCAGTGTTTATGAGAATGTACAGAGTTGTTTTCTATTGTCCATTATTGAAGCCCAAAGGAGGTGCCAGGTCAATCTACTGTCAAGCTGCATAAAAGCTCAAAACTATGTCAATTGTGATTGTCTATGAACTTGAGAGAAGATATAATCTAACATAAGTTAAAACGCCGGAAAATTAATATTAACCCTTCTTTCTGTATAAGGTGCTCTGTGACTTCAGTGGCCATTTGACTAAAAGAAAATCAGAGAAGGAACATAATTCCTTTCTCAACAACTTGAGAGTTAACTGCATTATGTGAAAATGAGTGAATGTGGCTTTTCTTTATACAGATTGGTTCTCAGGCACTCTTCAAGAACACACTACTGGAGAACATATGAGGTGTTAAAGAGCTTATTCCTTTTAAGGATTCAGTAAGAGATCATACGAGGAAATAACTAACTAGAAATGATGGATTGAAGTAGATTAGGAAGAAAGTTAGTTTCCAATAATTATATACATTTCTTGAATTACGTTTCTGTTGTTGTTGCAGGAGAAAGATTACAGAGTAATTTATCCAGATTTGTTTTGGGGGTCTGGTTGTTTGTAGTTCTGATATTGACATCCTGTTATGTTGCAAAGTTGAGTTCACTTTTGACAGTTGAACAGATCAAGCTGACAAAAAGTGATTACATAGGATACTCAGCGAACTCTTTTATTACAGGAATTAGTGGGAGCAATCTGAATTTCAAGGATAACCGGCTTAAGCCTTATCAGTCCCCGGAGGACTATGATAAGGCTTTGAGAAAAGGAAATAGAAACGGTGGTGTTCGCGCTATAGTGGACGAATTACCGTACCTTAAAATATTCGTTGCAAAGTTTCCAAATGATTATGCTATAATTGAGTCCTCAATGATAACTAGTGGCTTTGGATTCGTAAGTGTCCTTCCTTGAAAATCTGCATGTTTATATCAGAACCTCTTTCTCCCTCATGCAGGTAGGAATATTGAATCATGTATCACTAATACTCGTTTCGGTTAATTCTTGTATATGTGTAACAGGTTTTTCAAAAAGGCTCACCATTGGTCAGTGATATGTCAATAGCAATTGCTGAACTTCGAGAAGAAGGAAAGCTTCTACAATTGGAGAAGAGATGTTTTTCGTCTGAATCATCACTGTCAGGGCAGGACAGTGAACATCCCAATAAGGGTAACCCTCTCAGCATGGAGAGCTTCTGTGGTCTATTTCTTGTAAGTGGGATATCTGAATCTATAGCCTTACTCATATTTCTCATCTTCTTACTTCGTGAGAAATTGCCAATCTACTGCAGTATCTTCACAGTATTGACCAGAGAAAGACTAATGTTTATTTTGAGGTACTTAGATCATAGGGTGGATAATATTATTGATGGGGTAGATGCTGGATGATGTCAATTTATTGTGGTAAATACTTTGTTCTGTTGATGATTTCGAGGTGGATTTTAGTCTAATTGTGTTGGTGAAGTAAATATTTCATGGTTATGGATTGGCTATTTAAATTTCTTATTTCCAAGTTTTAATTTCTCATAAAAATATTTCTTTTTTTGTCCCATAGAAGAGTAATGAGTATCATGTTCAGCTCTTGCTTGTGTAGCTGCTGATGTAGGTAAGAAACTAGACGAATATTTAAACATGTTGGTATTTATATATATCTCATTGGTCAATTGGTGTCTATCATGCGTCAAAATCTTGAGAATGTTATGAAATTAAATATATTTTATTTGATAGTTATCACAAATATGATGGATATACTCCATCATGGGACACTAATCAAATTGCTGTGTTATTACTCTAATACTCTCTAGTTGATATTATATCTCTTTTATTGATTTGTTTTGAATCTTGGAAGATTTTAGTTAGAAGTCACATATTCTTGTGTAGTAGATCTCTCTTCGCTAGGCGATCCTCAAGTAAACATTAAACCCCCAAATACAAAGTCCAACTCAAGTTTCATTACATTGTTTGTTACAATTTCCAAAATATCACAAATAATGCAATCATGAATGCAACCATATCAATGAAACATGCCATGAATAATATAAAACACTTAAGAGTTGGTCTTGTGTGCATTTGGTGTACATGCAATCCGGGTCGACCCGGTTTTTGATCCGGATCCGCGTGTTTTTGAATTTTCCTTTTTTTTTTTACTTCAGGTTGTGACCTTTATATTGTAAATGTGTGACCTTTATGTTATAAATGTATGACCTTTATGTACAACTATCATGACCTTTAGAGACTGTAACTTAGAAAAAAAATGAAGATTTTCAATATAATTTGAATTTTCCACCTTTATGTGATATCAATGCGACCTTTATGTTATATTATGTCACATTTATGTACAAATATTCTGACCTTTATATAATATATAAAGATGCATAAAGGTCAGAATATCTGTACATAAAGGTGACATAATATAACATAAAAGGTCACATTAATATCACATAAAGGTACATAGTGCAAAATGTGTTAAAAATCTTCATTTTTTCCTAAATTACAGTGCATAAAGGTAGAGACCGTTGTACATAAAGGTCATACATTTATAACGTAAAAATCATACATTTATAACATAAAGGTCAGGACAAAAATTTGGAAAAAAAAAATAAAAACTCGCGGATCCGGGTCGGATCGACCCGGATTGCACGGATCTTAGATCCATGCACCTGGTGCACAGGAGTGTTTGCTAACACTTAAACTTAAATTGTATATTTAAGTTATGGTCAAATAGCTAAAAAAATCCAAACATTTTCAGGTTTGTGCTATTTTAGTCAATCTTTTTATTTTTGTCAATTCATCCATAATTTTAAGAATTTGTTGTTATTTTGGTCAAATCAAGTTTGGAGTCAAAATTAAATTACATGGCTTATATGTGGCTGTCACATAAGCTTCATCATCAAAATGTTAACTCTCTTTAATTAACTACGATTAATGTCTTTTTTTTTCATTATATTTCTTAAACAATTTTGAGCAACTTAAAGGTCAAAACAACAAACCTCATTTCTTATATCTTTGATCGAAGAAAAAATTTACCATACATCTCATTCCTCTTTTACCAACAAAAATGTTACTTTTTAACTTTTGAAAATATCCAAGAAATTCTCAACCCTCATGAGCCTCGAATCCTCACTTCCAATCCTCACCTTATCAAACACCAATGGCAAACTCTGCCAACTGTACTTGCTACTCTCGGGTCCAAACATCGGATGGGTACAGAGTATATCAAAATGAGTAGGAAGAAATTGAAGAAATAAATTCATCGGAAACTCTCTAACAGACAAAACGTCAACAAACAGAGTGTTCCGCCTGAGGCGCTGGAGGGGCAGCGATTTCAGCACAGATTCAGTCGAAATGATGGAGGTGCAAATTACCATGACGTCAGGGTGCTGCTCACAGAGGTCGTTGAGATCGGAGAAGAAGGCGGCGCCGATTGATTCCGCATCGGAGTGGTAATCAGATCTAGAATGTGCATAGACTGAGTGGCCTTGGCGTATGAAGGCCTTGGCGAGGAATTGGCCGAAATTCCCAAACCCGAGAATAGCAATTTTGAGTTTGGTGGACTGAGTGAAGCGGTTTATCAGGTGAGCTTCGTAGTCGAAGGGCTGCCCGCGTCGAGTGCGCGGATGCGAAGACCCTGGGGGCGGCGGTGGGAATGTCGGTGGTGGCGCTGAAGCGGCTAGGGGAATAGTAAGGATTGGAGATGGTGGCGGAAAAGCGCGGCGGAGGTGGTGGCGGAATTGAGTAACAGTGAATTCGTGGATACATGTGAGTGAAGAACGGAGACCGCCATGGACATACTGTTCATTCCATGGTGGTGGGAATTGGTAGACTAAGTCGCCCGATATTAGCAGAGGATTCAAATTAAAAGTGATCTCGCCTGTTGGTAAAAGAAGAAAAGAAGAATGAGATGACTGTTAAATTTCTTCTTCAATCGAAGACATAAGAAAGAGGATTTTTTGTTTTTGCTTTTTAAGTTGCTCAAATTGTTTAAGAAAGATAATGAAAAAAGACATTAATCATGGTTAATTAAGGAGGGTTGACATTTTGATATTGTATACTAGAAGGAAGAGGGTTAACATTTTGATGATATATACTAGATGGAAGTTTATGTGGCAGTTATATATACGTCATGTAATTTAATTTTGACTCAAAACTTGATTTGACCAAAATAACAACAAATTCTTAAAATTATGGATGAATTGACAAAAATAAAATGATTGGCCAAAATAGCAAAAACCTTAAAAAATTTGTATTTTTTTAGCTATTTGGCCTTAAGTTATTATAAGATAAATGAATTTTATCGCTCCACGTCCTAAAATATTGACTAGTTATGGGTTTTATTAATATAGGTCCTAAAAAATTGGCTAATTATCAAAAGGTCTAATTGATGATCCAGTGACTGTGACTTTGTTGATCGTTTTTCTATATTAATCAATAGTCTTGTAATTAATCAATTGACTTGATTGATGGTACATAGCCTTATCAGCAGCTCAAAAACTTAATTTAATTGGTGGTCAATAGTCCTATTAGTAGCCCAAGAACTTAATTTAATCGATGATTAATTTAATCGATGACCAATAACATTGTTAGTAGTGCAAAGGTTTAATTCAATCGGTGACCTAATAGTATTCTAAGTAGCTCAATAACTTAATTTAATCGGTGGTCAATAACTTTATTAGTAACCTAAAAACTTAATTAATTGATGACAGTAGCCTTGTTAAAGCTTTATCGATTGAGTATAACATGTTACAAATAATGAAATAGATCACTTCTGCTAAGCTCAAAATGTTTATGGAATGTTTCATTTCTTATTCTTGAAAACCAACATGAATCCTATGTTACATTGTGTTTTTAAAAACGAATAGTGGGAAAATGAGTTTTTGTTCATCAAATAGTCCATCATAATTTCTAAATGAAACAAACCTTTCTTGCTACATCTTTTAACTTCTGATTAAAATAGTAAAAGGAAAATGGGCTGCTGAAATTCTTTTGATTTCACATAAAAAAATAATCATATTTTCAGTGGGACTGGGAACAGAGGGTTGGGGAAGGGGATCAAATCAAAACAGTAAGAGTAACACTTCCGTGCAACTGGTGCATAGAGTTGCACGGAAGACCTTTATGTTATAAATGTAGTACCTTTATGTACAAATATTTGTACCTTTTAAAATGAACATGCATAAAGGTGTTACATTTATAACATAAAGGTACTACATTTATAATATAAAGGTGCGGATTGCACGGTGCACCAGTTGCACGGAAGTTTTTGCCAAACAGTAATCATGTTTTCTTGTTTTACTTTTTTAAGAGATTAAACAATAGATATGAGGGGTTTAATAAGAAATTGGGGTGCTAATATTCCGACCCTGAAAAGATATCAAAGGTGTGATTAACTAGTTGAGGGGTGTTTAAAACTTGGTTTTTCATCATAGGATAATAAAATGGGCTAATTGTCAGAAAAATCACAATCTTTAATCAAAATGTCATTTTAATTAAACTTTTTAATATTTATCAAAATAACATAATTTTATATATTTAGTATGTTTTTCAATTAAAATCGGTTCTCGAAAAATTGTATTTTTGTAAAATAAGCTTGAGGGGAGTGGAAGGAAAGGGGGAGAGACAAAAAAATTAAAAAAAAATTGAGTGAAAAGTTGTATATCAATAGTAATGATTTATTTTTTTCACTATCTTAGTTAAAAAAACATATTATATATATAAGGTTATGTTATTTTGACTAATAGTGGAAAGTTTGGTTAAAATAACAATTCAAACAAAGGTTGTGATTTTTCTGGTAATAACACTAATAAAATTGGCCTATTGTTTGCCCCTTTGAAATAAACAATGTATCTTCACACTGCAATTAGGTCTTATTATATGTACATTTGTTTGGATTGGGAGTAGCCCATCCGAATTTGAGATGAGTCAAATCACAATATGTGTTTGTTATGAAATTTAAAAATCTTATAACTCTACCTTATTTTTTTTTCTAATTTTTACGATTCCTAACAACATCATCTACATTTTCAAAATAAAATAAAACAACCACCGCAAATTCTCATGTGCACTAATGCATGGATCTAAGATCCTTGCAAATTGGGTCGACCCAACCTAGATTCACGATATTTTTGTGTTTTTTTTTTTTTTTTGTATTTTTAGTGTTGACTTTTATATTATAAATTTGTGACATTTATGTTATAGTATGATATTTATATACAAATATCATAACATTTATGTACTTAATTTAGAAAAAAAAAGAAGAAGAATTTTTGGATCAATATATCTTTATATAATATTACTCATACCTTTTAGTTATGTTAGTGGTACTTTTATATATTACATAAAGGTAAGAATATTTATACATAAATGTGACATGAATATTACATAAAGGTATATTATATGTACAAATTGTCCTGAAATTCTTTTTTTTTTTTTCCTAAATTGCATTACATAAATGTAAGGATATTTGTATATAAATGTCACATTAATATAATATAAAAGTCACACTAATATAACATAAATGTAACACATAAATTACAAGGAAAAAAAAACACGCGGATCTAGGACAACCCGGGTTGCATGTGCGTCTGGTGCACACCAGACATACTCTACAACAGCATCTACTTTTTTCTACAATTTTTAATATGATTTGACATTTTAATTATAATTCTACCTTATAAAATCCACATAAATTTCAAATACATACTTACTAAATCCATCTAAATCTCAGTCCATGAAGAGAGTTGGACTTGGACCATTGAGTTTGATTAGTGTTTTTTATATTTATTTATTAATTTTAATAAACATAATCAAATAAAAAAATTAGTTTATTTATTTATTTATTTATATTCATGAATATATAATTTTTATTTTTATATGAGCATATTTTGAAATTTTCATTCATTCTTGGTGAAAGGAATGGATGGTTAATATTCGTGAAAATGTTCGGTGTTCCTCATTTTTTCGAGTTGGACTGGTTTATTGTCCTACACACACTATCCATGGTTAAAGCTTCACCCAACTCCATTTCTTCTCTAAACATTTACATATAAAATTATTACTCTTTTATTGACCCGTTTCGATCCTCAAGTCATCCTTAAAATCCCCAATTACAAGTTCATCAACCATGATCCAATTCTGGCAGTCAACTCGTTTTATTAAAATGTGGTATAGTTATTTAGACTTATGTGATTCTTCAACGCATTTAATTCGCACATGCCATCAGACTTTAGATCAATGTTCTGGTGGCTTAAAAAATTATGTGGACAGTGGAATTGAACCGAATTTGAAGCTTTACAGTGAGTGAAAGATATGGACGGCAAGATGTTCGACAGAATGCCTGAAAGAGACAATGCTGCATTGACTTTGACATTTTCCTTGCTATCATGGTCAAGATTGTTTCCATATTCAAACAGCCAAAATCTGGTCCTAAATTTTTTATCTTGATTAAAAACTAAATGAAAGCCCCATTTCTATTTTTTATCTTGATTAAAAACTAAATGAAAGCCCCATTTCTATTTTTTTTATTGATTAAAAACTCTGCTTGGGGGCGTGTAAGACTTCAAATGCAAGAACTGAAATTACTCATTTTGGAGTTAAAGAAATAATGAAGACTCTGGCTTTACTTTTATCCCTACTCGTACTTGGAATTTCTAGTCTCGAGGCTTCAATGCCGGATAATGGTGATACAAGTTATATCAATGTTGGTGTGATCATTGATGTTGAATCATGGGTGGGGAAGGTTATCCAGAGCTGCATTAGAATGGCCGTAGCGGACTTTTACAGCCTCAATAGGGGTTACAAAACTAGGATTGCTATTCATGTTAGAGATTCCAGTGGGGATTCTTTGCATGGTATTGCTGCAGGTGAGTTTTTGTTCTGATGTCTTGGAACAGGATTACAACATTTATTTCTTTCCCATTTGCGTTAGCAATTTCATGAACTTTGATTTCTCAGAATCCATGTATGTATATGAATATCTTGTTTATACCTGCATGAGTTTCCTTTACCCCTGCAATATGACAATAGCTCTAACTTGGTTTTCTCATGTTATAAACTATGTTTTATGATCATTTTATTTGGTACATAAAAGTTTGAATGATCTGCAAATGCTAGTAGTCAAACAGGTTCTGTAGTTTAGTTTCCCTCTTGGTACACATTTAGGCCAAAAAATTGAGTTGGCTGTGCATTATGCTGACAGAAGTCTGGATTATAGGATGAGAGCAGTAATGATTCAAAATAATAATTTTATTCTGATATTCTCATGTACTTTTAGGAATTTCTGCTCCGTGGGGGGAAAAGAAGAAGGAATAACAATGTTTCTGGGCTGTAGTTTGTTTCAATTAAACTGCCGTAAATTTGTATTATCATTTCCTAGTTACAGAAGAATGAGCTATTTACGAAAAAAAATTGCTTAAAATATTCTCATTTAGAAGATCATGTAATCTCGCTGTGCAGCTCTTGAACATTTGGAGAATGTTGAAGTCCACACTCTCATTATTCCTAAAGTACCAAACGATGAGTTGTTTCTGACCAGCCTAGAGGACAAAGTTAAAGTTCCTTTGATATCATTTTCCTCTCTATCTTCATCCAATGAGCGTCCCTATTTTATTCAAGTTGCTGAAGATGAGAACTATCAATTTCATGCCATTGCTGCCTTTTTACAAGCATTCAGATGGAGAAGCTTTGTGTTTTTGTATGACGATACTGCTGAGGCAAGACAAGCCCAAACTTATATAAATAATATATTACAGGAGAATCACTTGGATGTTGGATATCAAATTGCAATTTCTCTTCAGGCCACAGATGATCAAATCATCAATGAGCTTCATAAGCTCATGAAGATGAAAGCTTCAATAATTTTGGCGCACTTGTCACCTTCTCTAGCATCTCAAGTGTTTAGGAATGCCAAAATGTTAGGGATGATGAGCAAGGGATTTGGGTGGATCGTGACTAGCAAGACCATGAATTTGTTGGACGTCCAGAATTCCTCATTTTATGAGTCAATGCAAGGAGTTCTTGGTTTTAAATCTTATCCTTATGCTTCAAGTAAGATCCAAAATTTGACTCAGAAATGGAATAAGGGTTTTGAGCAGAATGAATCTAATGTGGAAATCAGAAGCTTGAATGAGTTTGGTGTGTGGGCATATGATGCTGTTTGGGTTTTGGCAGAGGCGTTCGAAAGGACAGGAATAGAACTCTCTCAAAATTGGGCTCCAGGTGCAGGATCAGCCATCCTGAGACGGATTAAGTTTACAGGGTTGGGGGGAAAGTTCCAGCTCGCAAGCAGTAAACTAGTGCCTGAGACCTATGAAATACTGAATGTAATACATAAAGGGGAAAGAAGAATAGGTTTCTGGACTTCTGCATATGGATTTACTAAGGAAATAAATCCATCCATTAACTCTTCTTCTAACGCGCTTGAAACTATTATCTGGCCAGGATTCTCCTTGACGGCCCCTGAAAGTTCTCTAGTCCAGAGAAGAAGGTTTAGAATTGGAGTTCCAGCACATGGAAGGTTTCCTGAGTTAATAGGCTTGGATTATGATTTACAACATAATGTAACAAAGTTCAGTGGATTTTGTATAGATGTGTTCCGTGCTGCTGTTGAAAGGTTGTCATACAAGATATCTTATGAATATATTGCCTTCTATGATCAGCAGGGAAGTTACAATGACCTCATACATCAGGTCTACCAACAGGTATGCTACTGTTCCAACTGTATAACAAATTCTAGTGGAAGTTCTCACCATTACCAGTTGAGTTTTTGTTGTCTCACAGTTGGTTTCATCCTCTTCCTGTCATATATATTTGGATATTGTACCTAAAGTGGCCATTATAGTCTATGAAACCATTTTCTGTTGGTCTTCTGTGTACAATAGATTTTCTTTCTTTCTAAATGAAGGTCACTGAAATCACTGAAATCCTTGAATCTTGTTAACAGATGCTTATGGTAAAAAAATTAGATATCACGAGCTTCTCCAGAGAAGTGTCAGGTACTGTCAAAAAGTCAAAACCATTAAAAAACACTGATCACTACATTGGAGAAGGGTAATGGTATCTCATTTCTGTCAGGAACCGTCTTTCATAGCAGGTGCAAGATTTTGACTATTCGAAAAACTTTTATGAATTTGTGTACCCACAGCTCAGATGCACCAAGTTAAAATGTGGAGGGCGCCTCATTATGGCTTCCTGCACATCAAGTCTGTTGGAATTGAGTTGATTGTTTTCCGGGTCAAGTTTTTACTCACTTAGCCTTTTTGATGTATGGAATGGGCATATCTTTTCTTTTGACAAAACATGTAGAACAGAGGCGTTAAATAAATATTAAAAACTGCATGTCTTTTCCTTTTCTTCCAAGTGATTCTGCCTGATATTATGCTTTGCTTCATGCATGGTATAGAATTTTGATGCCGCTGTGGGGGACATCACTATCCTTCCCAACAGGTCTGCATATGTCGACTTCACATTGCCTTATACTGAGTTAGGTGTGGGGATTGTAGTAAAACTGGATGATAACGACCCTTGGTTCTTCTTGAGGCCACTCAAAGCAGATCTATGGATAGTGATTGCCTGTTTCTTTTTTCTGACTGGATTTATTGTTTGGCTTATTGAACATCGTATCAATGAAGAATTTCAAGGTCCTCCAGCTCGACAATTTGGAACTGCAATGTGGTTTGCTGTTTCAACTCTTGTTTATGCTCATAGTAAACTCTCTATTCCATTTTCATTATCGACTCTCAAGTAAAGTTGTGATTTTTGGAATTATACTTTTAACTTATCCAATGTTTATTAGCAAAAGAAGCAGTTTGATTCCTCCATATAGGACATATTATTATTCATAGTTTTAGTTATAGGTTTATGATGTTTCATCATTTTTCTGATATTTTCATTGGGATACTTTCATATGTTTGAGATTTGCGATGAAGAACTTAGAACCCAGTGTTTATGAGAATGTACAGAGTTGTTTTCTATTGTCCATTATTGAAGCCCAAAGGAGGTGCCAGGTCAATCTACTGTCAAGCTGCATAAAAGCTCAAAACTATGTCAATTGTGATTGTCTATGAACTTGAGAGAAGATATAATCTAACATAAGTTAAAACACCGGAAAATTAATATTAACCCTTCTTTCTGTATAAGGTGCTCTGTGACTTCAGTGGCCATTTGACTAAAAGAAAATCAGAGAAGGAACATAATTCCTTTCTCAACAACTTGAGAGTTAACTGCATTATGTGAAAATGAGTGAATGTGGCTTTTCTTTATACAGATTGGTTCTCAGGCACTCTTCAAGAACACACTACTGGAGAACATATGAGGTGTTAAAGAGCTTATTCCTTTTAAGGATTCAGTAAGAGATCATACGAGGAAATAACTAACTAGAAATGATGGATTGAAGTAGATTAGGAAGAAAGTTAGTTTCCAATAATTATATACATTTCTTGAATTACGTTTCTGTTGTTGTTGCAGGAGAAAGATTACAGAGTAATTTATCCAGATTTGTTTTGGGGGTCTGGTTGTTTGTAGTTCTGATATTGACATCCTGTTATGTTGCAAAGTTGAGTTCACTTTTGACAGTTGAACAGATCAAGCTGACAAAAAGTGATTACATAGGATACTCAGCGAACTCTTTTATTACAGGAATTAGTGGGAGCAATCTGAATTTCAAGGATAACCGGCTTAAGCCTTATCAGTCCCCGGAGGACTATGATAAGGCTTTGAGAAAAGGAAATAGAAACGGTGGTGTTCGCGCTATAGTGGACGAATTACCGTACCTTAAAATATTCGTTGCAAAGTTTCCAAATGATTATGCTATAATTGAGTCCTCAATGATAACTAGTGGCTTTGGATTCGTAAGTGTCCTTCCTTGAAAATCTGCATGTTTATATCAGAACCTCTTTCTCCCTCATGCAGGTAGGAATATTGAATCATGTATCACTAATACTCGTTTCGGTTAATTCTTGTATATGTGTAACAGGTTTTTCAAAAAGGCTCACCATTGGTCAGTGATATGTCAATAGCAATTGCTGAACTTCGAGAAGAAGGAAAGCTTCTACAATTGGAGAAGAGATGTTTTTCGTCTGAATCATCACTGTCAGGGCAGGACAGTGAACATCCCAATAAGGGTAACCCTCTCAGCATGGAGAGCTTCTGTGGTCTATTTCTTGTAAGTGGGATATCTGAATCTATAGCCTTACTCATATTTCTCATCTTCTTACTTCGTGAGAAATTGCCAATCTACTGCAGTATCTTCACAGTATTGACCAGAGAAAGACTAATGTTTATTTTGAGGTACTTAGATCATAGGGTGGATAATATTATTGATGGGGTAGATGCTGGATGATGTCAATTTATTGTGGTAAATACTTTGTTCTGTTGATGATTTCGAGGTGGATTTTAGTCTAATTGTGTTGGTGAAGTAAATATTTCATGGTTATGGATTGGCTATTTAAATTTCTTATTTCCAAGTTTTAATTTCTCATAAAAATATTTCTTTTTTTGTCCCATAGAAGAGTAATGAGTATCATGTTCAGCTCTTGCTTGTGTAGCTGCTGATGTAGGTAAGAAACTAGACGAATATTTAAACATGTTGGTATTTATATATATCTCATTGGTCAATTGGTGTCTATCATGCGTCAAAATCTTGAGAATGTTATGAAATTAAATATATTTTATTTGATAGTTATCACAAATATGATGGATATACTCCATCATGGGACACTAATCAAATTGCTGTGTTATTACTCTAATACTCTCTAGTTGATATTATATCTCTTTTATTGATTTGTTTTGAATCTTGGAAGATTTTAGTTAGAAGTCACATATTCTTGTGTAGTAGATCTCTCTTCGCTAGGCGATCCTCAAGTAAACATTAAACCCCCAAATACAAAGTCCAACTCAAGTTTCATTACATTGTTTGTTACAATTTCCAAAATATCACAAATAATGCAATCATGAATGCAACCATATCAATGAAACATGCCATGAATAATATAAAACACTTAAGAGTTGGTCTTGTGTGCATTTGGTGTACATGCAATCCGGGTCGACCCGGTTTTTGATCCGGATCCGCGTGTTTTTGAATTTTCCTTTTTTTTTTTACTTCAGGTTGTGACCTTTATATTGTAAATGTGTGACCTTTATGTTATAAATGTATGACCTTTATGTACAACTATCATGACCTTTAGAGACTGTAACTTAGAAAAAAAATGAAGATTTTCAATATAATTTGAATTTTCCACCTTTATGTGATATCAATGCGACCTTTATGTTATATTATGTCACATTTATGTACAAATATTCTGACCTTTATATAATATATAAAGATGCATAAAGGTCAGAATATCTGTACATAAAGGTGACATAATATAACATAAAAGGTCACATTAATATCACATAAAGGTACATAGTGCAAAATGTGTTAAAAATCTTCATTTTTTCCTAAATTACAGTGCATAAAGGTAGAGACCGTTGTACATAAAGGTCATACATTTATAACGTAAAAATCATACATTTATAACATAAAGGTCAGGACAAAAATTTGGAAAAAAAAAATAAAAACTCGCGGATCCGGGTCGGATCGACCCGGATTGCACGGATCTTAGATCCATGCACCTGGTGCACAGGAGTGTTTGCTAACACTTAAACTTAAATTGTATATTTAAGTTATGGTCAAATAGCTAAAAAAATCCAAACATTTTCAGGTTTGTGCTATTTTAGTCAATCTTTTTATTTTTGTCAATTCATCCATAATTTTAAGAATTTGTTGTTATTTTGGTCAAATCAAGTTTGGAGTCAAAATTAAATTACATGGCTTATATGTGGCTGTCACATAAGCTTCATCATCAAAATGTTAACTCTCTTTAATTAACTACGATTAATGTCTTTTTTTTTCATTATATTTCTTAAACAATTTTGAGCAACTTAAAGGTCAAAACAACAAACCTCATTTCTTATATCTTTGATCGAAGAAAAAATTTACCATACATCTCATTCCTCTTTTACCAACAAAAATGTTACTTTTTAACTTTTGAAAATATCCAAGAAATTCTCAACCCTCATGAGCCTCGAATCCTCACTTCCAATCCTCACCTTATCAAACACCAATGGCAAACTCTGCCAACTGTACTTGCTACTCTCGGGTCCAAACATCGGATGGGTACAGAGTATATCAAAATGAGTAGGAAGAAATTGAAGAAATAAATTCATCGGAAACTCTCTAACAGACAAAACGTCAACAAACAGAGTGTTCCGCCTGAGGCGCTGGAGGGGCAGCGATTTCAGCACAGATTCAGTCGAAATGATGGAGGTGCAAATTACCATGACGTCAGGGTGCTGCTCACAGAGGTCGTTGAGATCGGAGAAGAAGGCGGCGCCGATTGATTCCGCATCGGAGTGGTAATCAGATCTAGAATGTGCATAGACTGAGTGGCCTTGGCGTATGAAGGCCTTGGCGAGGAATTGGCCGAAATTCCCAAACCCGAGAATAGCAATTTTGAGTTTGGTGGACTGAGTGAAGCGGTTTATCAGGTGAGCTTCGTAGTCGAAGGGCTGCCCGCGTCGAGTGCGCGGATGCGAAGACCCTGGGGGCGGCGGTGGGAATGTCGGTGGTGGCGCTGAAGCGGCTAGGGGAATAGTAAGGATTGGAGATGGTGGCGGAAAAGCGCGGCGGAGGTGGTGGCGGAATTGAGTAACAGTGAATTCGTGGATACATGTGAGTGAAGAACGGAGACCGCCATGGACATACTGTTCATTCCATGGTGGTGGGAATTGGTAGACTAAGTCGCCCGATATTAGCAGAGGATTCAAATTAAAAGTGATCTCGCCTGTTGGTAAAAGAAGAAAAGAAGAATGAGATGACTGTTAAATTTCTTCTTCAATCGAAGACATAAGAAAGAGGATTTTTTGTTTTTGCTTTTTAAGTTGCTCAAATTGTTTAAGAAAGATAATGAAAAAAGACATTAATCATGGTTAATTAAGGAGGGTTGACATTTTGATATTGTATACTAGAAGGAAGAGGGTTAACATTTTGATGATATATACTAGATGGAAGTTTATGTGGCAGTTATATATACGTCATGTAATTTAATTTTGACTCAAAACTTGATTTGACCAAAATAACAACAAATTCTTAAAATTATGGATGAATTGACAAAAATAAAATGATTGGCCAAAATAGCAAAAACCTTAAAAAATTTGTATTTTTTTAGCTATTTGGCCTTAAGTTATTATAAGATAAATGAATTTTATCGCTCCACGTCCTAAAATATTGACTAGTTATGGGTTTTATTAATATAGGTCCTAAAAAATTGGCTAATTATCAAAAGGTCTAATTGATGATCCAGTGACTGTGACTTTGTTGATCGTTTTTCTATATTAATCAATAGTCTTGTAATTAATCAATTGACTTGATTGATGGTACATAGCCTTATCAGCAGCTCAAAAACTTAATTTAATTGGTGGTCAATAGTCCTATTAGTAGCCCAAGAACTTAATTTAATCGATGATTAATTTAATCGATGACCAATAACATTGTTAGTAGTGCAAAGGTTTAATTCAATCGGTGACCTAATAGTATTCTAAGTAGCTCAATAACTTAATTTAATCGGTGGTCAATAACTTTATTAGTAACCTAAAAACTTAATTAATTGATGACAGTAGTCTTGTTAAAGCTTTATCGATTGAGTATAACATGTTACAAATAATGAAATAGATCACTTCTGCTAAGCTCAAAATGTTTATGGAATGTTTCATTTCTTATTCTTGAAAACCAACATGAATCCTATGTTACATTGTGTTTTTAAAAACGAATAGTGGGAAAATGAGTTTTTGTTCATCAAATAGTCCATCATAATTTCTAAATGAAACAAACCTTTCTTGCTACATCTTTTAACTTCTGATTAAAATAGTAAAAGGAAAATGGGCTGCTGAAATTCTTTTGATTTCACATAAAAAAATAATCATATTTTCAGTGGGACTGGGAACAGAGGGTTGGGGAAGGGGATCAAATCAAAACAGTAAGAGTAACACTTCCGTGCAACTGGTGCATAGAGTTGCACGGAAGACCTTTATGTTATAAATGTAGTACCTTTATGTACAAATATTTGTACCTTTTAAAATGAACATGCATAAAGGTGTTACATTTATAACATAAAGGTACTACATTTATAATATAAAGGTGCGGATTGCACGGTGCACCAGTTGCACGGAAGTTTTTGCCAAACAGTAATCATGTTTTCTTGTTTTACTTTTTTAAGAGATTAAACAATAGATATGAGGGGTTTAATAAGAAATTGGGGTGCTAATATTCCGACCCTGAAAAGATATCAAAGGTGTGATTAACTAGTTGAGGGGTGTTTAAAACTTGGTTTTTCATCATAGGATAATAAAATGGGCTAATTGTCAGAAAAATCACAATCTTTAATCAAAATGTCATTTTAATTAAACTTTTTAATATTTATCAAAATAACATAATTTTATATATTTAGTATGTTTTTCAATTAAAATCGGTTCTCGAAAAATTGTATTTTTGTAAAATAAGCTTGAGGGGAGTGGAAGGAAAGGGGGAGAGACAAAAAAATTAAAAAAAAATTGAGTGAAAAGTTGTATATCAATAGTAATGATTTATTTTTTTCACTATCTTAGTTAAAAAAACATATTATATATATAAGGTTATGTTATTTTGACTAATAGTGGAAAGTTTGGTTAAAATAACAATTCAAACAAAGGTTGTGATTTTTCTGGTAATAACACTAATAAAATTGGCCTATTGTTTGCCCCTTTGAAATAAACAATGTATCTTCACACTGCAATTAGGTCTTATTATATGTACATTTGTTTGGATTGGGAGTAGCCCATCCGAATTTGAGATGAGTCAAATCACAATATGTGTTTGTTATGAAATTTAAAAATCTTATAACTCTACCTTATTTTTTTTTCTAATTTTTACGATTCCTAACAACATCATCTACATTTTCAAAATAAAATAAAACAACCACCGCAAATTCTCATGTGCACTAATGCATGGATCTAAGATCCTTGCAAATTGGGTCGACCCAACCTAGATTCACGATATTTTTGTGTTTTTTTTTTTTTTTTGTATTTTTAGTGTTGACTTTTATATTATAAATTTGTGACATTTATGTTATAGTATGATATTTATATACAAATATCATAACATTTATGTACTTAATTTAGAAAAAAAAAGAAGAAGAATTTTTGGATCAATATATCTTTATATAATATTACTCATACCTTTTAGTTATGTTAGTGGTACTTTTATATATTACATAAAGGTAAGAATATTTATACATAAATGTGACATGAATATTACATAAAGGTATATTATATGTACAAATTGTCCTGAAATTCTTTTTTTTTTTTTCCTAAATTGCATTACATAAATGTAAGGATATTTGTATATAAATGTCACATTAATATAATATAAAAGTCACACTAATATAACATAAATGTAACACATAAATTACAAGGAAAAAAAAACACGCGGATCTAGGACAACCCGGGTTGCATGTGCGTCTGGTGCACACCAGACATACTCTACAACAGCATCTACTTTTTTCTACAATTTTTAATATGATTTGACATTTTAATTATAATTCTACCTTATAAAATCCACATAAATTTCAAATACATACTTACTAAATCCATCTAAATCTCAGTCCATGAAGAGAGTTGGACTTGGACCATTGAGTTTGATTAGTGTTTTTTATATTTATTTATTAATTTTAATAAACATAATCAAATAAAAAAATTAGTTTATTTATTTATTTATTTATATTCATGAATATATATTTTTTATTTTTATATGAGCATATTTTGAAATTTTCATTCATTCTTGGTGAAAGGAATGGATGGTTAATATTCGTGAAAATGTTCGGTGTTCCTCATTTTTTCGAGTTGGACTGGTTTATTGTCCTACACACACTATCCATGGTTAAAGCTTCACCCAACTCCATTTCTTCTCTAAACATTTACATATAAAATTATTACTCTTTTATTGACCCGTTTCGATCCTCAAGTCATCCTTAAAATCCCCAATTACAAGTTCATCAACCATGATCCAATTCTGGCAGTCAACTCGTTTTATTAAAATGTGGTATAGTTATTTAGACTTATGTGATTCTTCAACGCATTTAATTCGCACATGCCATCAGACTTTAGATCAATGTTCTGGTGGCTTAAAAAATTATGTGGACAGTGGAATTGAACCGAATTTGAAGCTTTACAGTGAGTGAAAGATATGGACGGCAAGATGTTCGACAGAATGCCTGAAAGAGACAATGCTGCATTGACTTTGACATTTTCCTTGCTATCATGGTCAAGATTGTTTCCATATTCAAACAGCCAAAATCTGGTCCTAAATTTTTTATCTTGATTAAAAACTAAATGAAAGCCCCATTTCTATTTTTTATCTTGATTAAAAACTAAATGAAAGCCCCATTTCTATTTTTTTTATTGATTAAAAACTCTGCTTGGGGGCGTGTAAGACTTCAAATGCAAGAACTGAAATTACTCATTTTGGAGTTAAAGAAATAATGAAGACTCTGGCTTTACTTTTATCCCTACTCGTACTTGGAATTTCTAGTCTCGAGGCTTCAATGCCGGATAATGGTGATACAAGTTATATCAATGTTGGTGTGATCATTGATGTTGAATCATGGGTGGGGAAGGTTATCCAGAGCTGCATTAGAATGGCCGTAGCGGACTTTTACAGCCTCAATAGGGGTTACAAAACTAGGATTGCTATTCATGTTAGAGATTCCAGTGGGGATTCTTTGCATGGTATTGCTGCAGGTGAGTTTTTGTTCTGATGTCTTGGAACAGGATTACAACATTTATTTCTTTCCCATTTGCGTTAGCAATTTCATGAACTTTGATTTCTCAGAATCCATGTATGTATATGAATATCTTGTTTATACCTGCATGAGTTTCCTTTACCCCTGCAATATGACAATAGCTCTAACTTGGTTTTCTCATGTTATAAACTATGTTTTATGATCATTTTATTTGGTACATAAAAGTTTGAATGATCTGCAAATGCTAGTAGTCAAACAGGTTCTGTAGTTTAGTTTCCCTCTTGGTACACATTTAGGCCAAAAAATTGAGTTGGCTGTGCATTATGCTGACAGAAGTCTGGATTATAGGATGAGAGCAGTAATGATTCAAAATAATAATTTTATTCTGATATTCTCATGTACTTTTAGGAATTTCTGCTCCGTGGGGGGAAAAGAAGAAGGAATAACAATGTTTCTGGGCTGTAGTTTGTTTCAATTAAACTGCCGTAAATTTGTATTATCATTTCCTAGTTACAGAAGAATGAGCTATTTACGAAAAAAAATTGCTTAAAATATTCTCATTTAGAAGATCATGTAATCTCGCTGTGCAGCTCTTGAACATTTGGAGAATGTTGAAGTCCACACTCTCATTATTCCTAAAGTACCAAACGATGAGTTGTTTCTGACCAGCCTAGAGGACAAAGTTAAAGTTCCTTTGATATCATTTTCCTCTCTATCTTCATCCAATGAGCGTCCCTATTTTATTCAAGTTGCTGAAGATGAGAACTATCAATTTCATGCCATTGCTGCCTTTTTACAAGCATTCAGATGGAGAAGCTTTGTGTTTTTGTATGACGATACTGCTGAGGCAAGACAAGCCCAAACTTATATAAATAATATATTACAGGAGAATCACTTGGATGTTGGATATCAAATTGCAATTTCTCTTCAGGCCACAGATGATCAAATCATCAATGAGCTTCATAAGCTCATGAAGATGAAAGCTTCAATAATTTTGGCGCACTTGTCACCTTCTCTAGCATCTCAAGTGTTTAGGAATGCCAAAATGTTAGGGATGATGAGCAAGGGATTTGGGTGGATCGTGACTAGCAAGACCATGAATTTGTTGGACGTCCAGAATTCCTCATTTTATGAGTCAATGCAAGGAGTTCTTGGTTTTAAATCTTATCCTTATGCTTCAAGTAAGATCCAAAATTTGACTCAGAAATGGAATAAGGGTTTTGAGCAGAATGAATCTAATGTGGAAATCAGAAGCTTGAATGAGTTTGGTGTGTGGGCATATGATGCTGTTTGGGTTTTGGCAGAGGCGTTCGAAAGGACAGGAATAGAACTCTCTCAAAATTGGGCTCCAGGTGCAGGATCAGCCATCCTGAGACGGATTAAGTTTACAGGGTTGGGGGGAAAGTTCCAGCTCGCAAGCAGTAAACTAGTGCCTGAGACCTATGAAATACTGAATGTAATACATAAAGGGGAAAGAAGAATAGGTTTCTGGACTTCTGCATATGGATTTACTAAGGAAATAAATCCATCCATTAACTCTTCTTCTAACGCGCTTGAAACTATTATCTGGCCAGGATTCTCCTTGACGGCCCCTGAAAGTTCTCTAGTCCAGAGAAGAAGGTTTAGAATTGGAGTTCCAGCACATGGAAGGTTTCCTGAGTTAATAGGCTTGGATTATGATTTACAACATAATGTAACAAAGTTCAGTGGATTTTGTATAGATGTGTTCCGTGCTGCTGTTGAAAGGTTGTCATACAAGATATCTTATGAATATATTGCCTTCTATGATCAGCAGGGAAGTTACAATGACCTCATACATCAGGTCTACCAACAGGTATGCTACTGTTCCAACTGTATAACAAATTCTAGTGGAAGTTCTCACCATTACCAGTTGAGTTTTTGTTGTCTCACAGTTGGTTTCATCCTCTTCCTGTCATATATATTTGGATATTGTACCTAAAGTGGCCATTATAGTCTATGAAACCATTTTCTGTTGGTCTTCTGTGTACAATAGATTTTCTTTCTTTCTAAATGAAGGTCACTGAAATCACTGAAATCCTTGAATCTTGTTAACAGATGCTTATGGTAAAAAAATTAGATATCACGAGCTTCTCCAGAGAAGTGTCAGGTACTGTCAAAAAGTCAAAACCATTAAAAAACACTGATCACTACATTGGAGAAGGGTAATGGTATCTCATTTCTGTCAGGAACCGTCTTTCATAGCAGGTGCAAGATTTTGACTATTCGAAAAACTTTTATGAATTTGTGTACCCACAGCTCAGATGCACCAAGTTAAAATGTGGAGGGCGCCTCATTATGGCTTCCTGCACATCAAGTCTGTTGGAATTGAGTTGATTGTTTTCCGGGTCAAGTTTTTACTCACTTAGCCTTTTTGATGTATGGAATGGGCATATCTTTTCTTTTGACAAAACATGTAGAACAGAGGCGTTAAATAAATATTAAAAACTGCATGTCTTTTCCTTTTCTTCCAAGTGATTCTGCCTGATATTATGCTTTGCTTCATGCATGGTATAGAATTTTGATGCCGCTGTGGGGGACATCACTATCCTTCCCAACAGGTCTGCATATGTCGACTTCACATTGCCTTATACTGAGTTAGGTGTGGGGATTGTAGTAAAACTGGATGATAACGACCCTTGGTTCTTCTTGAGGCCACTCAAAGCAGATCTATGGATAGTGATTGCCTGTTTCTTTTTTCTGACTGGATTTATTGTTTGGCTTATTGAACATCGTATCAATGAAGAATTTCAAGGTCCTCCAGCTCGACAATTTGGAACTGCAATGTGGTTTGCTGTTTCAACTCTTGTTTATGCTCATAGTAAACTCTCTATTCCATTTTCATTATCGACTCTCAAGTAAAGTTGTGATTTTTGGAATTATACTTTTAACTTATCCAATGTTTATTAGCAAAAGAAGCAGTTTGATTCCTCCATATAGGACATATTATTATTCATAGTTTTAGTTATAGGTTTATGATGTTTCATCATTTTTCTGATATTTTCATTGGGATACTTTCATATGTTTGAGATTTGCGATGAAGAACTTAGAACCCAGTGTTTATGAGAATGTACAGAGTTGTTTTCTATTGTCCATTATTGAAGCCCAAAGGAGGTGCCAGGTCAATCTACTGTCAAGCTGCATAAAAGCTCAAAACTATGTCAATTGTGATTGTCTATGAACTTGAGAGAAGATATAATCTAACATAAGTTAAAACGCCGGAAAATTAATATTAACCCTTCTTTCTGTATAAGGTGCTCTGTGACTTCAGTGGCCATTTGACTAAAAGAAAATCAGAGAAGGAACATAATTCCTTTCTCAACAACTTGAGAGTTAACTGCATTATGTGAAAATGAGTGAATGTGGCTTTTCTTTATACAGATTGGTTCTCAGGCACTCTTCAAGAACACACTACTGGAGAACATATGAGGTGTTAAAGAGCTTATTCCTTTTAAGGATTCAGTAAGAGATCATACGAGGAAATAACTAACTAGAAATGATGGATTGAAGTAGATTAGGAAGAAAGTTAGTTTCCAATAATTATATACATTTCTTGAATTACGTTTCTGTTGTTGTTGCAGGAGAAAGATTACAGAGTAATTTATCCAGATTTGTTTTGGGGGTCTGGTTGTTTGTAGTTCTGATATTGACATCCTGTTATGTTGCAAAGTTGAGTTCACTTTTGACAGTTGAACAGATCAAGCTGACAAAAAGTGATTACATAGGATACTCAGCGAACTCTTTTATTACAGGAATTAGTGGGAGCAATCTGAATTTCAAGGATAACCGGCTTAAGCCTTATCAGTCCCCGGAGGACTATGATAAGGCTTTGAGAAAAGGAAATAGAAACGGTGGTGTTCGCGCTATAGTGGACGAATTACCGTACCTTAAAATATTCGTTGCAAAGTTTCCAAATGATTATGCTATAATTGAGTCCTCAATGATAACTAGTGGCTTTGGATTCGTAAGTGTCCTTCCTTGAAAATCTGCATGTTTATATCAGAACCTCTTTCTCCCTCATGCAGGTAGGAATATTGAATCATGTATCACTAATACTCGTTTCGGTTAATTCTTGTATATGTGTAACAGGTTTTTCAAAAAGGCTCACCATTGGTCAGTGATATGTCAATAGCAATTGCTGAACTTCGAGAAGAAGGAAAGCTTCTACAATTGGAGAAGAGATGTTTTTCGTCTGAATCATCACTGTCAGGGCAGGACAGTGAACATCCCAATAAGGGTAACCCTCTCAGCATGGAGAGCTTCTGTGGTCTATTTCTTGTAAGTGGGATATCTGAATCTATAGCCTTACTCATATTTCTCATCTTCTTACTTCGTGAGAAATTGCCAATCTACTGCAGTATCTTCACAGTATTGACCAGAGAAAGACTAATGTTTATTTTGAGGTACTTAGATCATAGGGTGGATAATATTATTGATGGGGTAGATGCTGGATGATGTCAATTTATTGTGGTAAATACTTTGTTCTGTTGATGATTTCGAGGTGGATTTTAGTCTAATTGTGTTGGTGAAGTAAATATTTCATGGTTATGGATTGGCTATTTAAATTTCTTATTTCCAAGTTTTAATTTCTCATAAAAATATTTCTTTTTTTGTCCCATAGAAGAGTAATGAGTATCATGTTCAGCTCTTGCTTGTGTAGCTGCTGATGTAGGTAAGAAACTAGACGAATATTTAAACATGTTGGTATTTATATATATCTCATTGGTCAATTGGTGTCTATCATGCGTCAAAATCTTGAGAATGTTATGAAATTAAATATATTTTATTTGATAGTTATCACAAATATGATGGATATACTCCATCATGGGACACTAATCAAATTGCTGTGTTATTACTCTAATACTCTCTAGTTGATATTATATCTCTTTTATTGATTTGTTTTGAATCTTGGAAGATTTTAGTTAGAAGTCACATATTCTTGTGTAGTAGATCTCTCTTCGCTAGGCGATCCTCAAGTAAACATTAAACCCCCAAATACAAAGTCCAACTCAAGTTTCATTACATTGTTTGTTACAATTTCCAAAATATCACAAATAATGCAATCATGAATGCAACCATATCAATGAAACATGCCATGAATAATATAAAACACTTAAGAGTTGGTCTTGTGTGCATTTGGTGTACATGCAATCCGGGTCGACCCGGTTTTTGATCCGGATCCGCGTGTTTTTGAATTTTCCTTTTTTTTTTTACTTCAGGTTGTGACCTTTATATTGTAAATGTGTGACCTTTATGTTATAAATGTATGACCTTTATGTACAACTATCATGACCTTTAGAGACTGTAACTTAGAAAAAAAATGAAGATTTTCAATATAATTTGAATTTTCCACCTTTATGTGATATCAATGCGACCTTTATGTTATATTATGTCACATTTATGTACAAATATTCTGACCTTTATATAATATATAAAGATGCATAAAGGTCAGAATATCTGTACATAAAGGTGACATAATATAACATAAAAGGTCACATTAATATCACATAAAGGTACATAGTGCAAAATGTGTTAAAAATCTTCATTTTTTCCTAAATTACAGTGCATAAAGGTAGAGACCGTTGTACATAAAGGTCATACATTTATAACGTAAAAATCATACATTTATAACATAAAGGTCAGGACAAAAATTTGGAAAAAAAAAATAAAAACTCGCGGATCCGGGTCGGATCGACCCGGATTGCACGGATCTTAGATCCATGCACCTGGTGCACAGGAGTGTTTGCTAACACTTAAACTTAAATTGTATATTTAAGTTATGGTCAAATAGCTAAAAAAATCCAAACATTTTCAGGTTTGTGCTATTTTAGTCAATCTTTTTATTTTTGTCAATTCATCCATAATTTTAAGAATTTGTTGTTATTTTGGTCAAATCAAGTTTGGAGTCAAAATTAAATTACATGGCTTATATGTGGCTGTCACATAAGCTTCATCATCAAAATGTTAACTCTCTTTAATTAACTACGATTAATGTCTTTTTTTTTCATTATATTTCTTAAACAATTTTGAGCAACTTAAAGGTCAAAACAACAAACCTCATTTCTTATATCTTTGATCGAAGAAAAAATTTACCATACATCTCATTCCTCTTTTACCAACAAAAATGTTACTTTTTAACTTTTGAAAATATCCAAGAAATTCTCAACCCTCATGAGCCTCGAATCCTCACTTCCAATCCTCACCTTATCAAACACCAATGGCAAACTCTGCCAACTGTACTTGCTACTCTCGGGTCCAAACATCGGATGGGTACAGAGTATATCAAAATGAGTAGGAAGAAATTGAAGAAATAAATTCATCGGAAACTCTCTAACAGACAAAACGTCAACAAACAGAGTGTTCCGCCTGAGGCGCTGGAGGGGCAGCGATTTCAGCACAGATTCAGTCGAAATGATGGAGGTGCAAATTACCATGACGTCAGGGTGCTGCTCACAGAGGTCGTTGAGATCGGAGAAGAAGGCGGCGCCGATTGATTCCGCATCGGAGTGGTAATCAGATCTAGAATGTGCATAGACTGAGTGGCCTTGGCGTATGAAGGCCTTGGCGAGGAATTGGCCGAAATTCCCAAACCCGAGAATAGCAATTTTGAGTTTGGTGGACTGAGTGAAGCGGTTTATCAGGTGAGCTTCGTAGTCGAAGGGCTGCCCGCGTCGAGTGCGCGGATGCGAAGACCCTGGGGGCGGCGGTGGGAATGTCGGTGGTGGCGCTGAAGCGGCTAGGGGAATAGTAAGGATTGGAGATGGTGGCGGAAAAGCGCGGCGGAGGTGGTGGCGGAATTGAGTAACAGTGAATTCGTGGATACATGTGAGTGAAGAACGGAGACCGCCATGGACATACTGTTCATTCCATGGTGGTGGGAATTGGTAGACTAAGTCGCCCGATATTAGCAGAGGATTCAAATTAAAAGTGATCTCGCCTGTTGGTAAAAGAAGAAAAGAAGAATGAGATGACTGTTAAATTTCTTCTTCAATCGAAGACATAAGAAAGAGGATTTTTTGTTTTTGCTTTTTAAGTTGCTCAAATTGTTTAAGAAAGATAATGAAAAAAGACATTAATCATGGTTAATTAAGGAGGGTTGACATTTTGATATTGTATACTAGAAGGAAGAGGGTTAACATTTTGATGATATATACTAGATGGAAGTTTATGTGGCAGTTATATATACGTCATGTAATTTAATTTTGACTCAAAACTTGATTTGACCAAAATAACAACAAATTCTTAAAATTATGGATGAATTGACAAAAATAAAATGATTGGCCAAAATAGCAAAAACCTTAAAAAATTTGTATTTTTTTAGCTATTTGGCCTTAAGTTATTATAAGATAAATGAATTTTATCGCTCCACGTCCTAAAATATTGACTAGTTATGGGTTTTATTAATATAGGTCCTAAAAAATTGGCTAATTATCAAAAGGTCTAATTGATGATCCAGTGACTGTGACTTTGTTGATCGTTTTTCTATATTAATCAATAGTCTTGTAATTAATCAATTGACTTGATTGATGGTACATAGCCTTATCAGCAGCTCAAAAACTTAATTTAATTGGTGGTCAATAGTCCTATTAGTAGCCCAAGAACTTAATTTAATCGATGATTAATTTAATCGATGACCAATAACATTGTTAGTAGTGCAAAGGTTTAATTCAATCGGTGACCTAATAGTATTCTAAGTAGCTCAATAACTTAATTTAATCGGTGGTCAATAACTTTATTAGTAACCTAAAAACTTAATTAATTGATGACAGTAGCCTTGTTAAAGCTTTATCGATTGAGTATAACATGTTACAAATAATGAAATAGATCACTTCTGCTAAGCTCAAAATGTTTATGGAATGTTTCATTTCTTATTCTTGAAAACCAACATGAATCCTATGTTACATTGTGTTTTTAAAAACGAATAGTGGGAAAATGAGTTTTTGTTCATCAAATAGTCCATCATAATTTCTAAATGAAACAAACCTTTCTTGCTACATCTTTTAACTTCTGATTAAAATAGTAAAAGGAAAATGGGCTGCTGAAATTCTTTTGATTTCACATAAAAAAATAATCATATTTTCAGTGGGACTGGGAACAGAGGGTTGGGGAAGGGGATCAAATCAAAACAGTAAGAGTAACACTTCCGTGCAACTGGTGCATAGAGTTGCACGGAAGACCTTTATGTTATAAATGTAGTACCTTTATGTACAAATATTTGTACCTTTTAAAATGAACATGCATAAAGGTGTTACATTTATAACATAAAGGTACTACATTTATAATATAAAGGTGCGGATTGCACGGTGCACCAGTTGCACGGAAGTTTTTGCCAAACAGTAATCATGTTTTCTTGTTTTACTTTTTTAAGAGATTAAACAATAGATATGAGGGGTTTAATAAGAAATTGGGGTGCTAATATTCCGACCCTGAAAAGATATCAAAGGTGTGATTAACTAGTTGAGGGGTGTTTAAAACTTGGTTTTTCATCATAGGATAATAAAATGGGCTAATTGTCAGAAAAATCACAATCTTTAATCAAAATGTCATTTTAATTAAACTTTTTAATATTTATCAAAATAACATAATTTTATATATTTAGTATGTTTTTCAATTAAAATCGGTTCTCGAAAAATTGTATTTTTGTAAAATAAGCTTGAGGGGAGTGGAAGGAAAGGGGGAGAGACAAAAAAATTAAAAAAAAATTGAGTGAAAAGTTGTATATCAATAGTAATGATTTATTTTTTTCACTATCTTAGTTAAAAAAACATATTATATATATAAGGTTATGTTATTTTGACTAATAGTGGAAAGTTTGGTTAAAATAACAATTCAAACAAAGGTTGTGATTTTTCTGGTAATAACACTAATAAAATTGGCCTATTGTTTGCCCCTTTGAAATAAACAATGTATCTTCACACTGCAATTAGGTCTTATTATATGTACATTTGTTTGGATTGGGAGTAGCCCATCCGAATTTGAGATGAGTCAAATCACAATATGTGTTTGTTATGAAATTTAAAAATCTTATAACTCTACCTTATTTTTTTTTCTAATTTTTACGATTCCTAACAACATCATCTACATTTTCAAAATAAAATAAAACAACCACCGCAAATTCTCATGTGCACTAATGCATGGATCTAAGATCCTTGCAAATTGGGTCGACCCAACCTAGATTCACGATATTTTTGTGTTTTTTTTTTTTTTTTGTATTTTTAGTGTTGACTTTTATATTATAAATTTGTGACATTTATGTTATAGTATGATATTTATATACAAATATCATAACATTTATGTACTTAATTTAGAAAAAAAAAGAAGAAGAATTTTTGGATCAATATATCTTTATATAATATTACTCATACCTTTTAGTTATGTTAGTGGTACTTTTATATATTACATAAAGGTAAGAATATTTATACATAAATGTGACATGAATATTACATAAAGGTATATTATATGTACAAATTGTCCTGAAATTCTTTTTTTTTTTTTCCTAAATTGCATTACATAAATGTAAGGATATTTGTATATAAATGTCACATTAATATAATATAAAAGTCACACTAATATAACATAAATGTAACACATAAATTACAAGGAAAAAAAAACACGCGGATCTAGGACAACCCGGGTTGCATGTGCGTCTGGTGCACACCAGACATACTCTACAACAGCATCTACTTTTTTCTACAATTTTTAATATGATTTGACATTTTAATTATAATTCTACCTTATAAAATCCACATAAATTTCAAATACATACTTACTAAATCCATCTAAATCTCAGTCCATGAAGAGAGTTGGACTTGGACCATTGAGTTTGATTAGTGTTTTTTATATTTATTTATTAATTTTAATAAACATAATCAAATAAAAAAATTAGTTTATTTATTTATTTATTTATATTCATGAATATATATTTTTTATTTTTATATGAGCATATTTTGAAATTTTCATTCATTCTTGGTGAAAGGAATGGATGGTTAATATTCGTGAAAATGTTCGGTGTTCCTCATTTTTTCGAGTTGGACTGGTTTATTGTCCTACACACACTATCCATGGTTAAAGCTTCACCCAACTCCATTTCTTCTCTAAACATTTACATATAAAATTATTACTCTTTTATTGACCCGTTTCGATCCTCAAGTCATCCTTAAAATCCCCAATTACAAGTTCATCAACCATGATCCAATTCTGGCAGTCAACTCGTTTTATTAAAATGTGGTATAGTTATTTAGACTTATGTGATTCTTCAACGCATTTAATTCGCACATGCCATCAGACTTTAGATCAATGTTCTGGTGGCTTAAAAAATTATGTGGACAGTGGAATTGAACCGAATTTGAAGCTTTACAGTGAGTGAAAGATATGGACGGCAAGATGTTCGACAGAATGCCTGAAAGAGACAATGCTGCATTGACTTTGACATTTTCCTTGCTATCATGGTCAAGATTGTTTCCATATTCAAACAGCCAAAATCTGGTCCTAAATTTTTTATCTTGATTAAAAACTAAATGAAAGCCCCATTTCTATTTTTTATCTTGATTAAAAACTAAATGAAAGCCCCATTTCTATTTTTTTTATTGATTAAAAACTCTGCTTGGGGGCGTGTAAGACTTCAAATGCAAGAACTGAAATTACTCATTTTGGAGTTAAAGAAATAATGAAGACTCTGGCTTTACTTTTATCCCTACTCGTACTTGGAATTTCTAGTCTCGAGGCTTCAATGCCGGATAATGGTGATACAAGTTATATCAATGTTGGTGTGATCATTGATGTTGAATCATGGGTGGGGAAGGTTATCCAGAGCTGCATTAGAATGGCCGTAGCGGACTTTTACAGCCTCAATAGGGGTTACAAAACTAGGATTGCTATTCATGTTAGAGATTCCAGTGGGGATTCTTTGCATGGTATTGCTGCAGGTGAGTTTTTGTTCTGATGTCTTGGAACAGGATTACAACATTTATTTCTTTCCCATTTGCGTTAGCAATTTCATGAACTTTGATTTCTCAGAATCCATGTATGTATATGAATATCTTGTTTATACCTGCATGAGTTTCCTTTACCCCTGCAATATGACAATAGCTCTAACTTGGTTTTCTCATGTTATAAACTATGTTTTATGATCATTTTATTTGGTACATAAAAGTTTGAATGATCTGCAAATGCTAGTAGTCAAACAGGTTCTGTAGTTTAGTTTCCCTCTTGGTACACATTTAGGCCAAAAAATTGAGTTGGCTGTGCATTATGCTGACAGAAGTCTGGATTATAGGATGAGAGCAGTAATGATTCAAAATAATAATTTTATTCTGATATTCTCATGTACTTTTAGGAATTTCTGCTCCGTGGGGGGAAAAGAAGAAGGAATAACAATGTTTCTGGGCTGTAGTTTGTTTCAATTAAACTGCCGTAAATTTGTATTATCATTTCCTAGTTACAGAAGAATGAGCTATTTACGAAAAAAAATTGCTTAAAATATTCTCATTTAGAAGATCATGTAATCTCGCTGTGCAGCTCTTGAACATTTGGAGAATGTTGAAGTCCACACTCTCATTATTCCTAAAGTACCAAACGATGAGTTGTTTCTGACCAGCCTAGAGGACAAAGTTAAAGTTCCTTTGATATCATTTTCCTCTCTATCTTCATCCAATGAGCGTCCCTATTTTATTCAAGTTGCTGAAGATGAGAACTATCAATTTCATGCCATTGCTGCCTTTTTACAAGCATTCAGATGGAGAAGCTTTGTGTTTTTGTATGACGATACTGCTGAGGCAAGACAAGCCCAAACTTATATAAATAATATATTACAGGAGAATCACTTGGATGTTGGATATCAAATTGCAATTTCTCTTCAGGCCACAGATGATCAAATCATCAATGAGCTTCATAAGCTCATGAAGATGAAAGCTTCAATAATTTTGGCGCACTTGTCACCTTCTCTAGCATCTCAAGTGTTTAGGAATGCCAAAATGTTAGGGATGATGAGCAAGGGATTTGGGTGGATCGTGACTAGCAAGACCATGAATTTGTTGGACGTCCAGAATTCCTCATTTTATGAGTCAATGCAAGGAGTTCTTGGTTTTAAATCTTATCCTTATGCTTCAAGTAAGATCCAAAATTTGACTCAGAAATGGAATAAGGGTTTTGAGCAGAATGAATCTAATGTGGAAATCAGAAGCTTGAATGAGTTTGGTGTGTGGGCATATGATGCTGTTTGGGTTTTGGCAGAGGCGTTCGAAAGGACAGGAATAGAACTCTCTCAAAATTGGGCTCCAGGTGCAGGATCAGCCATCCTGAGACGGATTAAGTTTACAGGGTTGGGGGGAAAGTTCCAGCTCGCAAGCAGTAAACTAGTGCCTGAGACCTATGAAATACTGAATGTAATACATAAAGGGGAAAGAAGAATAGGTTTCTGGACTTCTGCATATGGATTTACTAAGGAAATAAATCCATCCATTAACTCTTCTTCTAACGCGCTTGAAACTATTATCTGGCCAGGATTCTCCTTGACGGCCCCTGAAAGTTCTCTAGTCCAGAGAAGAAGGTTTAGAATTGGAGTTCCAGCACATGGAAGGTTTCCTGAGTTAATAGGCTTGGATTATGATTTACAACATAATGTAACAAAGTTCAGTGGATTTTGTATAGATGTGTTCCGTGCTGCTGTTGAAAGGTTGTCATACAAGATATCTTATGAATATATTGCCTTCTATGATCAGCAGGGAAGTTACAATGACCTCATACATCAGGTCTACCAACAGGTATGCTACTGTTCCAACTGTATAACAAATTCTAGTGGAAGTTCTCACCATTACCAGTTGAGTTTTTGTTGTCTCACAGTTGGTTTCATCCTCTTCCTGTCATATATATTTGGATATTGTACCTAAAGTGGCCATTATAGTCTATGAAACCATTTTCTGTTGGTCTTCTGTGTACAATAGATTTTCTTTCTTTCTAAATGAAGGTCACTGAAATCACTGAAATCCTTGAATCTTGTTAACAGATGCTTATGGTAAAAAAATTAGATATCACGAGCTTCTCCAGAGAAGTGTCAGGTACTGTCAAAAAGTCAAAACCATTAAAAAACACTGATCACTACATTGGAGAAGGGTAATGGTATCTCATTTCTGTCAGGAACCGTCTTTCATAGCAGGTGCAAGATTTTGACTATTCGAAAAACTTTTATGAATTTGTGTACCCACAGCTCAGATGCACCAAGTTAAAATGTGGAGGGCGCCTCATTATGGCTTCCTGCACATCAAGTCTGTTGGAATTGAGTTGATTGTTTTCCGGGTCAAGTTTTTACTCACTTAGCCTTTTTGATGTATGGAATGGGCATATCTTTTCTTTTGACAAAACATGTAGAACAGAGGCGTTAAATAAATATTAAAAACTGCATGTCTTTTCCTTTTCTTCCAAGTGATTCTGCCTGATATTATGCTTTGCTTCATGCATGGTATAGAATTTTGATGCCGCTGTGGGGGACATCACTATCCTTCCCAACAGGTCTGCATATGTCGACTTCACATTGCCTTATACCGAGTTAGGTGTGGGGGTTGTAGTGAAATTGGATGATAACAACCCTTGGTTCTTCTTGAAGCCACTCAAAGCAGATCTATGGATAACGAGTGCCTGTTTCTTCTTTCTGACTGGATTTATTGTTTGGCTTATCGAACATCGTATCAATGAAGAATTTCAAGGTCCTCCTGCTCGACAAGTTGGAACTGCATTGTGGTTTGCCTTTTCAACTCTTATTTTTGCTCATAGTAAACTCTCATTCCATTTTCATTATCGACTCTCAAGTAAAGCTATCTTTCCTTTGTGATTTTTGAAGTTATACTTTTAACTTTTCCACTGTTTATGAGCAAATATAGCATATTCATTCCTCCATATAAGACGTATTATTATTCATAGTTTTAGTAACAGGTTTATAATGTTCATATTAGGAATATAAGTTAGGGAGCCCTAACTTAACCCAAAATCATAATCAAAGGTAAATAGTTGACTCCCTCTTGTATACCCTTCCACACTTTCATGTAGAACCGATGTGGGATACAGTAACAATCCATCCCCCTTCAAACCGGACGTCCACGGACGACACACTCAGGGTGGCAACCCACATAACAAGGCCCACTTCCCGAGTGGCAACCCCCCTTGGGCCCACATCCGGGGTGGCAACCCCTGGGCCCACCATCGGGTAGCCCCTTTCCGCAGCCCACCCGAATCCGGCAGATCGGACCAAATTATTAGGAATATAAGCAAGGGAGCCCTAACTTAACCCAAAACCATGGTCGAAGGTAAATGGTTGACTCCCTCTTATATACCCTTCCACACTTTTATATGGAACCGATGTGGGATACCGTAACAGTTCATCATTATTCTGATATTTTCATTGGAACACTTTGATATGTTTGAGAATCGCTGTGAAGAACTTAGAAACTGGAGTTTATGAGAAAGTACAAAGTTTAGCCTTAACTAGAAGCGCAAGATATCAATATTGTATTATAGAAACAAATTTTTTGTTGTCTATTGTCCATTATTGAAGCCAAAACGAGATGAGACTGACAAACAACCTTCTTTTTATTGGTTAGTTGGGTAGTGTCTTTATCTTCACACTGCATAGAATCTTTTCAAGGCAGCAAATGCCATCACAAAGTCACCAACCAATCATTGTGCCAAGTCAATCTACTCTCACGCTGCATAAAAGCTCAGAGCTATGTTAGTTATGATTGCCTGTGAACTTGAGAGAAGATATGATCTAGCATACGTTGTAACGCCAGAAAATCAATATTAACCCCTCTTTCTGTATACCTTACTGTATAAGGCACTCTGTGACTTAAGTAGCCATTTGATTTGGAAAATCAGAGAGGAATATTATTCCTTTCTCAACAACAGGCTATGTTTGTTTCTAGTTTCATGAGTCAGGATTTGGGATTTTAAAACCCCAAATTCTTATTTGAAACCTCCAACAAACAAGGTGTTAAAGAGTTAACAACATTATGTGAACATGAGTGAATGTAGCTTTTCTTTAAACAGATTAGTTGTCAGCCACTCTTCAAGAACATACTCCTGGAGAACATACAAGGTGTTAAAGAGCTTATTCCTTTTCAGGATCCAGTAAGAGATCAAAGAGGAAATAACTAAGTAGAAGTGATAGATTGAAGTAAATTAGGAAGAAAGATAGTTTCCAATAATTATATACATTTCACTAATTATGTCTCTGTTGTTGTTGCAGGAGAAAGATTACAGAGTAATTTATCCAGATTTGTTTTGGGGGTCTGGTTGTTTGGAGTTCTGATATTGACATCCTGTTATGTTGCGAAGTTGAGTTCACTTTTGACAGTTGAACAGATCAAGCTAACAAAGAGTGATTACATAGGATACTCAGCATACTCTTTTATTCAAGGAATTGGTGTGAGCAATCTGAATTTCAAGGATAACCGGCTTAAGCCTTATCAGTCTCTGGAGGACTATGATAAGGCTTTGAGAAAAGGAAATAGACATGGTGGTGTTCGCGCTATAGTGGACGAACTACCTTACCTTAAAATATTCCTTGCAAAGTTTCCAAATGAATATGCTATAATTGAGTCCTCAATGACATCTAATGGCTTTGGATTCGTAAGTGTCCTTCCTTGAAAATCTACATGTTCATATCAGAACCTCTTTCTCCTTTATATCGAATCATGTATCAACAATACTCGTTTCGGTTAATTTTCTTATATGTGTAACAGGCTTTTCCAAAAGGCTCACCACTGGTGAGCGATATGTCAAGAGCAATTGCTGAACTAAGAGGAGAAAGAGAGCTTCTGGAAATGGAGAAGAAATGGCGGCTTTCGTCTCAATCATCACAGTCGTGGCAGGACAGTGAAGATCCTAATAAGGGTAACCCTCTCAGCGTGGAGAGCTTTTTTGGTCTATTTCTAATAAGTGGGATATCCAAATCTATAGCCATACTCATACTTCTCATCTTCTTAATTCGTGAGAAATTGTCGATCTACTGCAATAACTTCACAGTGTTGAGCAGAGAAAGACTAATGTTCGTTTTGAGGTACTTAGATCATAGGGTGGGTAATACTATTGATTGGTGATGTCAATTTATTGACATTTTCTTTTTCTTGTGGTAAATACTGTATTCTATTGATGATTTAGAGGTGGATTTTAGTCTAGTTGTGTTGGTGAAGTTAATATTTTATGGTCATTGATTGGCTGCTTAAATTTCTTATTTTCAATATTTTATTTCTCACAAAAATTGAAGTCGTATTTCTATAACTAACCACGACTCTCGTTTTGAGAGGATGGAGTAATGAATATTGTGTTCAACTCTTGCTTATGTAACTGCTGATTTAGGTAAGAAGTAGATAATAATATTTAAATATATTTGATTGGTTAATCAGAGGTCATCATATGTCAAAATGTTGCGGACATTATCAAATCAAATATAACCAATTTGATAATCATCACGGTTCACGAATATGGTGGGTATAATCACATAATTGCTTTGTTATTACTCTAATACTCTCTAGCTTTGGAGTAACATCTTTGAAATTATTAGTCTTTCATTAATCTGTTTTGAATCTTGGAAGATTTGAGTTGGAAGTCGTACATACTTGTTTTGTAAACCTTAAACCCCCAAATACAAAGTCCATCAACTCAAGTTTCATTACAACCTTTGTTACTATTAGCAAGAAAACATCTACTTTTGTTGTGCCCCCCATTTCAAAAAATATTACAAATTATGCAATCGTTAGTACAACCTTAGTAATGAAACATGCGATGAGTAATGTACAATAACTTATATTGTATATTTGAGTTATTATAAATTAAAGAATGACGGAAAACTTGGGAGTAAGTGCAATTAAAAAATATATATAAATTGGTAGGGGTACAATGCTAAATAGTGAAAGTTGAGGGTGTGGAGTAGCATTTACCTAAAGTTGTAATCAAAACTGGGAACCCCATCTCTCTCCCAAGTGAAAGGACAGAGATGATGTGAGAGGAGAGAGAAATAGCAAATTGGAAATCCATGGCTGCATCATCTCCACTTTCTCTCTCTTTGATTTTCAACCCTAAACCTCCTTATTTGGTGGCTCCCCACAATTCATACTCTTCGCACCACGCTCCTATACTTACATTCTCACCCACCCATTCCTATCGTCTCAATTCACAGACTAAAACCACCAAAATCTGGAGACGTTCCGCCATTAACGAGAATTTCTGGGTTTCAGAAGCAAACGTAGTTGAAACTTCTCAAGAAATAGTAACCACAACAAGTGATGATGGAGTTTCCAATATCATATCAGCTCTTCTTTTGTTTGCCTTTATCGGCTTATCCATTCTTACAATAGGGGTGAGCCTTTTTCCCTGCATTTTATTTATTTATATTTATTTTGCGATTTTGAAGCTCAACTAACTAACTCGAAAAGATATGAACATGGCAATTCCAGGTTGTCTACATAGCAGTAACAGACTTCTTGCAGAAAAGGGAGAGAGAGAAGTTCGAGAAAGACGAGGGTTCTAAGAAGAAGAAGAAAACCAAGAAAGGGAAAGTTATGAGAGGTAGAAGTGGTGGTGGGCCTAAAGGATTTGGACAGAAGGTTGAGGAAGAAGAAGAAGATTGATTCAATCTCTCACAAACACTCTGTTTTTGATCTTGGTAAGATTGTTGTCATTACATTTAGTTGGCAAGTAGATCCATTCAATTTCTTGGGAGATAGTTAAAAGAAAGAATGTACAATGAAGAAATTGTAGTGTTACTTTGTTTCTTGAAGAATTTTTCTTGGAAATTTCACTGACTTGTTCCTTTTTTATTACTAAGAAACCTTAAAACACAAATAGAGAAAGCAAAGATGAGGAAAAGTGAGAGTAGTGATGAAGATGTATTTGGCCAAGTAATAAAATCGTTAAATTAGCTAACCATACATTACATAATCCCTTTCTCAGCCGTAACCTAAAAAAATACCCAACTCTTGACATGGCATGATTTGTACAGTCACTCGGCATCATAAACTATATATTACACCCTCAGCATTTGTATGGTGAATTAATCTTTTCATTCGTCTGGACGGGGGGCATTCATCGACTCGACTCTGAGCCTTACTAGACTCTTCTCCATCTCTTTCTATGTATATAAACTTAAACACTACAGAATGTACAGTTTTTAGTACAGGCAACACAGCTTTTTATTTGCAATGAGCACTTAAGAAAGAAAGACAAGAAAGAGAGGCAGCTCAAACTGGCCTCAGTTAGCTGTACAACTTCCTTCTTTCCCCTACCAGACAGTAGACCACATCTATGCCGATGCACCATGTGGGCCCTGAGCGCTTCTCCTTTCTGTCGACAAATATATCACATCATCCAGTTACATTTGTGTTCGTCTAATTGTGTCATAAATAGTGATGAATTGCAAAATAAGAGTTGGAAAGTTGAGATGAGTATAATACCCCCAGCAGCTACAAGTTTCTCGACACGAGCTACTATGTGCTTCCCATATGTGTACTTCTTCAGTGCGTTCAAATGCACCTTTATTCTTGAGAGGATCAGCTCGCGCTGCTGGTCACTACAGGTTTCTAGTACTTTCTGTACAACGTAATTTGCAAATTGATCCTTCATCATAGCCTGGTTGGAGAAAAACACGCGTAAATAAACTTCAAGAACCTTTTGAAACAGGTATAAGTAAATTCTTTATTAGAATTTGGAGTATGTAACAAACCTGAAGAGGCTCATTCTCATCAGTTGTTCCAAGCATCTCGTTCACCAAGAGCTGGCGTTCACTTGGATCACCGAAAGTTAAGCATTTCTCAACAACGTTTGAGGCGAACTTCTGCTGACTCATCTGAACTATTTTGCCAGCTAACTCCTGAATTATGGCAGATCGCTCGTGTGGCTTTCCATGCTCCAGTACATGCTATACCAACAACATAAATAATAATTAATGGAACCGCTTCATTTCCATTCCTACTCCTTGTGAATAATATAATAGAAAAAACACGGACCTGAACAACATAATTCCCATATTGATCCTGTGCCAGCATGCTCACAGACCCCAGAATCTCTTCCATCACTTTGCTCTGGGTGTTCTCGTCCATGCAATGCTCCAGAACTCGCTGTCAAATTGAAAGCATCTATTAACTCTTTGAAAGTAGTCCCAAGTAAAATAATGCAATTTTCTCTAACCTGTATTACACGACAGCCATATGGATGCATGGAGAGACCTACAACTTGGTCGAAAAAGGTTGTCACGATAAACTGGATATGCTCCTCAGGGACACACTCAATGCACTTCTGAACGACATGATTCCCATTTTGATCACGAACGCAACGCATGACGTTCCCATCCAGCTCTTCCACCATTTTGATCTTTTGATCTACATCAACAACTTCTATTGCCTGCAAAATCAGACAGAAATCATCATTTTGGATTTCAAACAACAGAGTGCAGCTGCAGCATTTTTCACTAGAAATACTATGAATGAGAAAAGGAATGAAAAGGAATTGGGGATTTAAGGCTAATGTTACCTTTTGTATCACTCGACACCCATACATTTGGAGGCTTAAGGTAAGCACATGTCCGAAAAGCTTGCCAGCCAGTTCTCTTCTTTGAGACGCCATTCCATGTTCAAAAAACTGGGAAGAACATAAATTAATGAAATTGACCAACGCAGTCGAAAAGCCACCACTATGTGTAACAGAACCATAATTTGCAACTAAACAACTGACCCCCGGAACTTATACCTTTTGGATAACATAATTGCCAAACACATCAGTCATTAATGCAAGAGCTTGAGGAAAAATTTCTTGGAAAACCATGTTCTTCTCGTCCGTTGTGGCAGTCTCAAGCTTTTGTTGAATAAATCGACTCCCATATTGGTCAGCACTAGTTAAAACGTTACGACGGAAAATCAGAAATCCACTTTTAAAAGAATAAAAATAGCCATTTTGACGTAAAGCACATACCTAAACTCAACAACATGACCAGCAATCTCCGAAAGTTCAAAGCACTTGGTTTTATTGCTCTTGAACTCTTCCAACAGAGAAGAAGCAAAAGTACTATCCATGTTATCCAAGTGCCAGGGCCCAACAACACTACCAGCTGCATTTCTCATCCCACCAGCGTACCTCATATTGAAGTCACCGTGCCTCATAGGGCTACCGGGCCCACCAGCTGAATTTGGAATAACCGGACTTCCCAAGGGGCTTCCAGGGTATGTCAAACCAATCCCGAATGCAGGATTTGCGTAGTAACCATGAGGACTAGACGCACCACCAGTTTTGCCACCCAAGGGAACACCGTATTGCGATTTCTGAGGAGACATCAAGTTTCCAAGATAGGCTTTTTGCAGAAGGTCCATGTATGAGTTACCCATGTAGTTCCTATCAACAGAAGGGTCGTTAAGAGCTGCAACTTGTGCAGCATATTCAGCCGTTCTCAAGTACTGAAGATACAAAGGGTCGACGAAAGGTGCTTGGAGTGCACTCCCTGGCATCTGGTTTCCTAATCTATTAAGGTTCTGCTCACCGATATTTGAACCCCCTAACATCCTAGAGTCCATCCCAGGTACAGCCATGGCAGATGCCACAGCAGCATTTTCAAACAACGGTGGCAAATTGGGGCTGCCAAGTTGACCTGATATCGGACTCATAGGGTAGCCACTCAAACCATAGTTCGAAAACGATGAGTTGGGACTATCCAAATGCTGATACTGAGAAAGTACGCCACCTCCACCGTTAACTGCAGCATTAGGAGATACTTTCAGGAATGAGTTATTAGGAGCACCGTTCTTATGCAGCTCGGCTTGAAGGGAAGTGTTATTGCTGTGATCTGATCCACCACCATTGTTCGCACCAGGTTCAAGTTTCTTCATATAGTTTTGTTGTCGAGCATTATTCTGGCCTCCTTGAAGATTATACATATAGTTCTTATGGTCATCAGAATCAGATTCAATTCGAGATGATAAATGATTCTCCTCGTCCATAATGCCGTTTGAAAGGTTCAAGCCGGATAGAGCAGCAACAAGGTCAGCAGATTCATTTGCATGAGAAGATGCACCGTTAAACGAGCTGGGGCTGTTAATGTTTCTTTTTTCTGAATTTGCTCCCCTGCCTCCTCCAATAGGAGCTGGGCAAGGACTGGGCGCTCTTGCAATGCGTTGAGCATCAGGAGTTGAGCTTCTTGACAAGGACGCACCCAATACGGCAGCATAAGAATATGATGCAGGTGGTCCGGTGAGCTGAGCAGCAGATGTTGCCTGAATATTTTGATTTGAGTGAATCGAGTCAGAGGACGCCATATCACGACGCAGAAGAGCCAGCTCAGCCTCCGCTGAACCCATAGAACCAGTATTCTCATCGAAAGCATTTCTGCTAGCTGGGCGAGAAGGGTGTCCAGGAACTGGACTGGCACGGTTCATGTCATCCTGCATAAAATATTTCAAGAACTTTAAAGAGATAAATGGGACATGGAGGAAGAGAACTCTGATTTTGCGCACCAAAATCAAATTGGTATTAGAATTATTAGCAAATGCCATCCTCCATCAACATGATATGATGAAAAGGGAAGGAAGCTACGCCACACCACAAACTGCATTCCTGACAATCAAGTAGCTTTCTGTTTTAATTTTAAAAAATCATAACATGTATTTGACACCGGAATAAGTGAAATTATCAATAATATCTACATCTCAAAACTGTGGAGGATAACAAAGGGGAGAGATAATCGGAACGTCTCCTACCATACAGAAAACTTGCAACAATGAAAGAGAAAAATGATTGGAAAAAAACTTTGCACGGCCAAATGATAATGCTGAAATAAAAGCTTCTATGATAATGGAAGGAAAAAACTTCTTGGAATTGTGCCAGAGATCCTTGTGCAGACACTCCTGCTATCTAGCATGTACCAGGTGGGGCATTATGCCCAACTTCTATGACCCGTGATATAATTAGATTATGTTGTATTTTCAAGAGTTAAAGAACAATCAAACACCAATGCATTCCATCGAAAGCTTCCATTGATGCCCATATATAGCCAGTTGCAAAGATGGAGATGGAGAGGAAGTGGTAGATAAAGCTTCATTGTGCAAAATTAAAGCGAACTATTCAAATTCACAAAAGTAAAGTAACTGAATGGTTTTCAAATACCACTTCTACACAAATACAACATTAGTAAAATGGACATATTATTCAATCTGCTGTACGTCTCCAACACATTTTAAGATGGACCAAGGTTCAGCAAACATGAAGGTGCATCCATGTGACCCAATGACAACAAACATACAACAGGGAAGACCACACAATTCAGTACAACAGTGTCATTCCAATCTGATAAATCTGCAAGCACACATAGAAAGCTTATATTCCAACATCACATCCAAGGTATCAAGATTTCCAAGTAAAGAAAAACAAAACACATATAAGCAAAAAGCAGTGCAATGAAAATTAATAACCTGAAATATCTCTGCAAGACTCTTCTGCTTGCTACCAAGTCCTAATCCAGGCAAACCAATAAGTCCATCACCACCCCACTCCACAGAACCCTGCAGATTGTCCTCATTCTCACTCTCTTGCTTCTTGGAATTGAAACCTGGAGGCATCGAGAACATGGATCTCGAACCATTGCCACTGTCATTCCTGTTCACCTTCCTCTTATCCCCAATAGCAGAACTCCCTCCTTGCAACCTCTGAGCGTACCGCCAATCCTCTCTCGACAAGAGAGGTGGTGGCAGCCTCGGGTTCAGATTGACATTTGAGTAATAGTAAGATAGATATGCAGGATCAGACCTAAGCTCCTCCTCGGACATGAAACCGTTCCCACTCTTATTTCTTGCAAACTCAGCAAAAGCCGAGCCAGCACCACCACCACCACCTCCACCTCCATGGTTGAACAACCCTCCAACTGCACTCAGTGAACCCTCAACAGTAGGTGGGGCAGATCCACTCCTATACAAATTCAGCTCCTTTTCATGATCATCAGCCTCTTGCCTCCTCTGTTCTCGGAGCAACAATCCTATTTCCTTCTCAAACTCATCCCCAAATGAATTGTCATTATTTCCAATCACTGGTCTCCTACCCAATTCGGATAACATGATTCTTCACAAATTAACAGCCAAATATTTCACTGCACATTCCAAGAAAGAAAAAAAGAAAGCTTCAATCAATAGCACCAAAAGACACCAACCCAAGAAACCCTAATAAGCTACCAAGAACCAAACTTTAACTAATCAAAAGCTAAATCCAAACAAGACCCATATGCACAAATTGAAACTAAAAGCTCAGAGCTCATAAGAAAACCAACCTTTGACCATCCAAGGTTGAAGACAGCTGAGTTCTTGAAGATGAATAAAGTCTTCAAAATGATATGATCAAACACAAAGCAAAACTCTCTTCTACACCATGTTGAGTAACCGTAAACCAAAAAAATCAAGTCTTGTCAACCGAGTCATGCTCAAATTAAATTTCAAGAAAACAAGCAATCAGTCTCACAGACAACAAGAAAATGAAATTTTAAAAAAAAAAAATTCAAGCTGAGCTTAGAAGTGAGAGCTTCTAAAGAGGAGAAGAAGAAGAAGACTGAATGAGACAGAGGGTCATAAGTTATAGTATATAAGAGAAAGATCAATCTGGCGGCGAATTGTTGTTGCAAAGAACCCCTTTAGGGTTTTGTTTTTCAACTACAACAGTAGAGAGAGAGAGAAAAAGGGGCGTGGTGATTAAATACAGTGGCTAAATATATCTAACCTACTTTATATATTTTTTCCTTCCAAAAATGCTTTCATTCAGATATTTTAACTTGGCAATGTTTAGTTGTGTGTCAATAAACAAATTCCCTCGATAATAGGTGGTCTAATTGACCCAGCGATGGATAACCGACTGTTTCTTTTAAATGTTTAATCAAGAAAAGAAAAACAACAAACAAAAGAGAACGATAATCTTGTAAAAAAGTTATATATACACAGAGATATAGAAAGAGAGTGAAAGAGAGAGAATGGAAATAGTAATAAATTAGGTGGTATTGGAAAGAGAAGAATCTGGTAGCGACACGTTCACTCTTTACATTCGGAGTGGAACTATGAAGTACAAACTGCCCTTATGCTTAATTGCACTGCCTAAAAGTGGGCACCAGTCTTTGCTCTTTTTTACCGTTTACTATTTACTGTTTAACTCTCTTCTCCACCGTCTGAAATCTCATTTTTGCCCCTCCTACGACATGCTATTCTTTATTTCCAGGATAAAATATCTATGCCCTTTCTACTTTGATGCTTTTCTGGGAAATTTAAAGCTTTTCTCTTCCCAAGAATGCAGATTTTATTGTTTAGTTTTCATGTTTTTTTTTGTTTGTTATTTGATATATGTGTGCTCTTAAAAAAAAATAGGTTTATTTAACCTTCTAGCTTTATTTTCTTGGAGTTTTAATCTTTTATCGGTCCATTTTTTCTATTTTGGCCTAATATATTTATCTATGCATTCTAGTATGATTGTATGTGTTAACATGTCAGAATAATATATTGTTGTTTATTTGACATTCTCACTATGTATTATGAATAAATAAATAAATAAATTTCTGAAATAATCACAAAGATTCATCATCCATTGATAAGTAAAATTTATTTATTCACTAATATAAATTAATAAAATCTACATATTATTCTAAAATGATTTTTTTTTCAAAAATTAAAATAAATATAATACTTTAAAAAAGTATTCAAAGTTTTAAATAAATACCATGTAAAAAATTTGTCAATGCATATGTTTAATACTTGAATGCGGAATAAACAATGTCGAATCCGTTTGACCTATTATAACTTATAACAAATAACCGAACTAAAAATTGGAAGTTCTTAAAATTGCAGGACTACTATAAAAAATGATTGGATAAATGACCAAAAATCCAAGATGGTAAAGTTAGAGGATTAAAATGAAAAAAAAAATCCCTAAACTTTCGAACTTTACCATCTCAAACAATTTATTAGTCGACACATGTGAACTTGGGAACGATTGGATACGGTGAAGTGTAAAATTATGTATATTTCAAATGACAAAAGCATGAAAAATAATCAAGACGGTGTGTAAAGAAAAAAAAAAATTGTGTATTTTATAATTAAGCATATTTGTTTTCTAATTATAGGGAATACTCATCTACCCTCTATAGCTCAATGAATTCGTGTCGAGATTACACATTAAAAATATGAGTAAATGGCCAGATATACCCCAAACAAATAACGAAAAGCCTTTTCTAACCCTGAATATAAGGGAATACCCACTTCTACCCATTTGTTGAAAAGTCAGCGTGAGCAGTGTTTAAAACAGTGTATGAAGGGACGTTTGCATGGTAATTTGTCGGCTGACCTTTGCAGAATGATGGGAAACTTGCATGCATTTGCATGCATGATGCACGATGATTTATTGAACTTGTCAGAAATTTATTAACGTTTAGCAAAGTTTTAATTTTTTATTTTTCCTTATTAAACTCTATATAAGCCTTATTTTTTCATACAATGCTAAATCACTCCCAAAAGTTTTATACATGAAAAAAAATTGTCGCCGAGGGTGCACCAAGAATTTTAACATCTCTCATTTTGGAGGTATGTAATTGTTTTTTGAGTATTACATGTATTTCTTATGTCATTGTTTTATGAGAATTTTTAATGCACGAAGATTTGCATAATTAAGATGTTAGAAGATTTTAATTGAAAATTTAGTACACTTGCACGAAAATTTATATATTGATGCTCCACGAACATTTAAATTCAATTCTACCCGAAATAAGGGTTAGTAATTGAGATTTTGCTAAATAATAGATTGCACGAAAATTAGAGTAATAGATTTTAAACTGCATATTAAATACTGAAAGCTCCACGAAAATTATTTTAAACTAAAAATGTTAGATTGCACGAAAATAATAAATTTTCAACTGGAAGTTACACAAAAATTATTTTCAAAGGCTCCACGAAGATTTCCATAATAGATTGCACAAGAATCATAGTTAGCCAAAAATTTAAACCTTTTCAAGTTTACACGAAAATTTTAAAAGGGCGAACGAAAATTTGTAATCTTCGTGTAAATGTTTTGAAGGGTTACTCGAAAATTTTATTATTTTGTAAAGGGTTACTCGAAAATTGTTGAAGTGTGAACGAAAATTTTTAATGTTTGTGTAAGAATTTTTAATGTTTACTCGAAAATTTTATTATTTTGTAAAGGGTTACTCGAAAATTTTTAAAGGGTGAACGAAAATTGTTTTAAATGTTACACGAAATTATTTAATGTTCGTGTAAAAAATTTTACGAGATTTTTTACTTTTTAAATTGAAAAGGTTTCACGAAAATTGTTAGTAATGTAATGTTTAACGGAAATTAGAATATTTGTAAAACTACACGAAAATTTGAATAATTGTATTCATTAAATAACTTTATTTTAAAAAGATAAACCTAAATTAATTTTATTCTGTGAATCCACAATAATTGAAAATAATTGAAAATCTATTATGAATGTATTCTGTGAATAACTATATATTTGAAAAATAATTTTACTGTTAATACAAATATTATAAAATAAGTCAAAGTTCTATTTTTTTTAAAAATATGTCAAAGTATTCTTTGTAACAAAATTATTTGTGTTATGATTTTTATTTGAGAAATATGTCAAAATATTCAATTTGTTATTTCTGTTAATACATTTATATGATTTTTATTTATATATGACGAAGGTAACATTTATTATCTTTTATTAATGTTGAATAATTATTTTACATTACTGAATTGGTGAACATTTTTCATGTCTACTTGTTGTTATGTTTTAAATTATATAATTATTAAGAATTATAGTATATTTTACTTAAGTTTATGAAAGTTGTAATTATTTTCAACTGATTATCAATATGAATAGTTTATTCATTAGTAATTAGGTAATGATTATGCAAAATTAATTAATTTTATTAATTAATTATATAATGATTAATAATTATGCAGTTTGAGTCCTGAATAACAATATTTGTATATTAACTATGTTGTTGCAGTTTGGATTGTTTCCCATTCCATAATATTATAGCCAATATGAATGGATTCTTTTGATTTGGTTGTTTGGAAAGAAAACAATTATGAAATAACTGACTTGTATATATATGTTTTTTTATAATGTTTAGGAAACGATGGGATATGTGTCTGTTGTGATTTGGTTTGGAGGTTACTGGGCAGGCTTAGAGTATAGAAATGGTGAGCAAGAGGTGTTTCAGTTTCAACAGATCACATATCATGATTTGTTCGAGTCAATTCATGGAATAGTGCATGCGGACTTGAATTTGTGGAGATATGTGATTCAGTCACTGGTGGAGTCCAATGGATCAGTGAAAAGAACAAAAATAAAGAATGATTCGGATCTGGGTCGATTATTGTCAATCGTCGATGATGTCCTTGTCGTTTTTGTTTCACTAAAAAGGGCGGATAATGGAGCACTAGATAGTGTGTTGTCGGCTACAACCCAGAATAGGATAACTGATGGTTCGTCATTTGAAGTATTTAATGTTGGATCATCGCATCAAGAATTGTTGAACGCGGGTACCTCGAATGATGTACAGAATTTCCAATTGTCCCCAGTTCCACTAGGACTTGCAGGCGATTCTTCATTTTATGCACGATGAGGTTTATATAATGAGGATCAGACGAGTCAGGTTGGGACATCATCGTACCACAGATTTGAGGATTGGTCTTCTCCATTCCTAGAGATGAACCCGCCATCAAGTTTGGGTATGGAGTCTATTGATTTGAATAGTTCTCCAATTGCGTACGCGGATCAAGGGTACACACAACGTGAACAAATCAACGAACAGGCTGCACAAGAACCACAACCAGTACAACCGGAAAGACGATCAGACAATGGATGTGAAAGTGGAAGTGGTAAGGTTACATTTTCAAATTATACATAATTGTTGAGATTGAAGAACGAAAAATCTGATTTTTACAAGTTATATGTGTTGAATATCTTGCAGATAATGGCGAAGATGACCTCGAGTTAGGCCAAGAGGTTCATGAGAATTTGGACAATGAGCAGCGAATAGCGTACGATGAATTTTTTAGCTACATTTTGCAACCCGAATGGTTTATCCCAAATACACCGCCATTTGAGCAACTTATTGTCTCCGAGTTTGCCCTAAACGAGCCGAATCCATGTAGTCTGAAAAAAGGAACCACGTTTGTGAGTAAAACAGAGTTGATGAACGCAGTTGGTTTTTACCATCTGGAAAATCAAGTTGAGTATCGTGTCAAGCGTTTAGACAAACAGAGGTGGTACGTGAATTGCAGCAAGAAAAATTGTCCGTTCAGACTCTGTGCAGCCGAGAAGTATGGCATATGGAAAATCTCGAAGAGTATTATATCTCATGAATACACGGACGAGCTGAACAGTGGTGCTAACCGGCGTCTGCGAAGTAATCTAATCGGTGAGTACTATGCTGATCACGTTCGTAAGGATAACTCATCGCTGGTCCCTAAAAGCATCATAGATGAAATGACCGAGCGACATGGTTTACATATTAGTTATAAAGTTGCATTGAGGGCTAAACGTCATGCAATGAGGGTTGCATACGGAGATCCAAAAAAATCATTCGCGATGCTTCCAATGTACTTGGAAATGCCGAAGAGTTCGAACCCCGGGACTTATACAGCCTTAGACACGCACGACGATGGAAAATTCAAATATGCCTTGTTTGCGTTGGGGGCCTCTATTCATGGATTTAAAAAATATTCCCGACCGGTTATTGTTATTGATGGTTGTCACTTGAAGGTGCAATATAAAGGTATAGGCTTTGTTGCTGTCACAAAGGATGGCAACGATCAGATATTTCCGCTTGCAACAGGGATAGGTAGTGTGGAAAATGATGAATCTTGGTCGTGGTTTTTGAAACATATTCGTGAAGCATTTGGCTGTCCTGAGGAACTACTGGTAGTGTCTGATCAACACGTAAGTATCAGCAACGCAATTGAGAAAGTCTATCCAGAAGCCTGTCATGGTCTATGTTGTTATCATTTGCAGCAAAATCTTGCCAAATACGGATCTGGATTAGTTGGACTATTTCAGAAAGCAGCATACTGTTATCAAGACTCCGAGTTCGACAGGTGTTTGTTTTTTTTGACATAAATTCGAGTATAATTTAGTATCGTGGTGAATTGTAAGATGGTAATCATGTTAACCAATTTACATCTTTTTCTGGATTTTATAGGTACATAAGAACTTTGGAAGCAACAAATATACAAGGTGCGATTGAGACATTATGCAGGGCAGAACTGAGTAGGTGGAGTCGTGTTAGATGTCCGGTTCGACGCTATAGCTTCATGACATCAAATGCGGCTGAAAGTTGGAATGCTCGTCTTCTTTGGGCGAAAAAGCTACCGGTTTGCTCATTCTTCGAGTGTGCTCGTCGAATAATGGAAAAATGGTTTGTCGAGAGGAGAGAAGCAGCAAATGCAAGAGAAAATACCTTCACCAAATCAGTGCATGATCAGTTACTTGATCATGTAAGGCATGGACGACGGATGCAGGTCGCTAGACTTGGAGGTGACAAGTACAAAGTGACGAATGAGAGTAAGATTTATATAGTCGAACTCTCCCGAAGTAAGTGTACATGTACAGTATGGCAATTAGACGGGATTCCGTGTCCACACGCATGTGCCGCAATCAGGTAGCACTTCCGATTTGAAATCTTTTAATGTGACTCCCTCGGTGAAAAGTATGTAACTATTGTCATGGTTTTTGAACAGTTTTGCAAAGGAATCAGTTACTTCATATGTGCTCCCATATTACACGACGGAGATGTTGAGGGGTATGTGGGCAAAAGAGGTTCTCCCAATCCCCGAGCCACAAGAATGGAAATACTCTGACGAGATGCAAAAACAAATCTGTCGAGTACTCGACAATCCTAAGCAAGCTGGTCAGCCGAAAGGGAAACGAATACCATCGTCTGGTCCAGAATCGGGAAGTGCACGCAAGGTCGGGTCATGCAGTCGTTGTGGGCAAACTGGCCATAATATCACAAGATGTACCGAGCAGTTACCCTCGAGTGTGCAGTATGGACATTTCGAGGGTGCCGAAAATGAAGCATTGCCGAAGACTAGGAGAAAGAAAAAATGCTCAGTTTGTGGATCGGATCAGCATACACGTCGTAAATGTGATGTCTATCTTAGACAGCAGAGACCGGATTAGCATATCTTGACATCAAGATTGTATTTCGTATTTTAATACTGTAATGCATGTTCTGTTGTTATCGTCTTCAGTGAAACTCGTATCCTATCTCGTATCATAGTACATTGAAAGTTTCCCAACATGTTGATAATCAAATAAACCACAAATACCATAATAGTAATATATAATATCCAAACTCCATTAAAGCTCTGTAAAATAATCACATCAAGTCATACAATCTCACAAATCAGAAGGCAGAATGATAGATGCATCCGATGAGAATCTAAAAATAGTCAACCCGACCTCCTGTCTAACGGCATCCAGTGGCTCTATCATGCCAGGTCTCGGCCAGGTGCCAGACAAACAAATCTCGATCGTCTTTATCGCATATATACCACATGATTTGCTGTCCTTTTGTTTGTAACAAACCTGCGGGTTGGCACTAGTCAGTTGCACCTCCTCAGCGATCCACACATCACCACCACGTCTTGTTTTGTAGTCCAAATACTCCAGCAAGGCAGGGACCACACGACGTACCGGGAGCGTTTGTTTGTACCTTAAACTTTTAATGAACTGACTCCAAGTGTGCAGCTTTGAATCGTAAAGCACTAACTTCATGGAGACAAGATCGATACAGCCCGCCACCCAGTGGCCATCCAAATTCATAACCAAGTACAGCTGCAAAGAGAAACAAGTTGAATAAAGCAAGACTGTTGGATTACCAAAAAATTAATTCTATATATATGGTTTACTTACATCATTGATGTCCCTCCACCACGGCTTTGCAGGTCCCCATTTGGGCCGAGAACCTTCGACATACTCAACCAGTCAATCTAAGTCCTCACTTGGGAATGTCTCTCGCGTGGGGTAAACATACTTCGTGTCTACGGGGTCATGTCTGTGCTTCTTCAACCATATCTCTTTGCAGGTCTCCTAAATAATTATTTCTCAATATGAAGAACTGAGCAAATATCAAAACAAAAAACCACATTCTTCATATGAGGAAGCAAGGACACTCACAAAAAAATGACAGTCCAACATAAGATAGTGCCCTGTAGATGTGGCCTGACCTGAACCCCAGCCAGCACGGGCTGCATCTGAAGAATCCTCAAGTATGCGTCAATAGCCTAATGAAATTAAAAATATATTCATAACATTTTCCAGTCACGACATATTGCCTGTCATACTCAATATTATTTACACAACTGAAATTAGCAAAATACGGATCAAACCTCGTAATGAGTATCCTCTGACGTAGAAAGCAATACTCTGAAGAAGTCGGGTCCAATTGGGAAACCAACACCGACATTATGCCTGCATGAATGTGATTGAATTCATTATTTCAAAAAACAACAAACTATAAGATTCATTTCAGAAATGAGAATTGTATCAAACATATCATTCAGACTCGTCTCCACAGTGATTCATCCACGAAACAAACTCATCCATAGTCAATATATCCCTCCTAGCACCCATCTGCCTGTACGGACTTCTAACAAGATGAGACGGAGCTCTCTCTCTCACGACACGGAGGCCTCCGCTCGTATCATGGATGTCATGTGCCCCTCCCACCGACAACGTTGTGTCCCGTCTCCCTGAATCGGCGTGAACGTCTAAAGGGCCATAAGAACAACCGGCGCCAGGTGCTGACGGATGCGGTAGATCAGGTGTGGTAAAATATTCATCGCCATACCGGGTCTGATCAAAACTGGTCCACTGATCTTGATGGGACTGTGGATGGTAGAAACCATGAAATGACTGTCTCTGACCGAAGAAATGTGTAAGCTCATCCCTGATCATCGAGGGGATCTCCAACTCCAAACGTTGGGTCTCCTAATACACTGCGTCATGGACTAAGCCGGTGATCTGACTCTCCACATGCTGAAACCGTTCTCCCACATAATTCCGCATCTCCATGTGTCGAGTGTCAATCAATCTGCTAAGCCGAGCGTACAAGCCCTCATCTGTCGGATCATCTGTCCCTTCGTCTGTTGAAGGGACATGCTGGTGGTGTCCTCGGCTAATCGGCCTCGCCCTAATAGGGGCATCATCATGCTGTGCGGAACTCGACTCCGGGACCGTATGATGATCAAATGCCCTCTCCGGCGAGCTATGCAGGTCTCGATCTGCATCAGGAGCCTCGTTCTGCATGGCAATAGTACGGCTTGATCGACTACTCCGTGCAGTCCCCTGAACCGGTGCAGCAACTGTAGCAGCTGGTGGTCGACCACGACGCTGAAATACTGGCTGTACCCCAACATGAAGCTCAGCCTCTATACTCTGCCAATACGGCTGCAGTGACTCCTGTGGAGTCGGCTCTAGAATCTCGGAACATGCTCCTACATGTTTTCATTACGTCAATAAACTTAACTCAAATTTAAAAAAGATCAAACGTAGATGGATCAGGAATTGCCATCAACCAAAATGAAATACCTGCTCAGAAAGTGCATCGGTGACATCAGCGTCGCTAATCTTAGTAGACCACTTCAAACAGCGAGGCATGTCAAAATCAGTCCTTACTCGGTAGCAGGCAAAAGTCTGTGTAACGGGGATCGCCTCGAAACTCCACATCTGAAGATAATTATTTAAATGGTTAGCATACAAATTTCGCGTATAAAAGAAAAAACATAAAAAATATGGACAAATAAAAAACCACTAACCAATAAAGCCATCGAGAAACCGTAGAAGTGGTATCTAAATACCCTGTTCCCCCTCTGTAGTGGCACAACAGTGGGTAGCTTGTTAATGTATCGGAGTAGGGTCAGGTAAGATATCTTGCCCCACGGAAAACTCTCCCAAAGAGCCTCCTGCTCGACTAGATCCCAAACCCATAAATCAACTGTCGATTTGCCGATATCGACTCCGAAGACAATACAGTAGAGAATGAGGATCTTCGCAATCTTCAAAGAATCATCCATTCTTGCACGAAACTCGTCAGCGATAAATCGATCCCTAAGATTAGCGACAGTCACACGGTCCCAGCCGGCGTGAACTCTGTAATATACTCCATCTGAAGGTGGAACATGGGTCTCGGATGGATCAAAGTTGGAATCACCAAATCGCAATCCAGTGATCAAAGCAAACTCTCTCCACGTGAATCGACAAAGATGGAGGTCTCGACCAATAAGAAACCATCGCTCGTCTGCAGGGGTATCCGTCCTACGTATCTCACGTGACATCAACACGTGCAGAAAGGCCTTACAACTTTCTAGCTGAGTCTACCACCTCAGAAAATGGCCGAAACACGATCTCATGAAGCCCGACAGAGGAGCTCTCCCATTGCGCAACAACTCTTCCTTGATTTCATCTAATATGCTCAAACGAGTATACCCATTGATGTATGCCAACGTACCCTGGCAACCCTCGCGAACCCAATAGTACTAAAATAATAAAAAATGTCTAATTAATTATCACATAGAATAAACTATTATATTCACAATAAATTAATTATTTTAATTAAGTCAATTAAATAGATGGTTAATTATTAATTTATTATGACCATGAAGTATAAAATGATTACAAATTGTGGAAAAATACAAATTTGTATTAATATATTATGTCATTGTTTGAAGACATTTTTCATAGAGGGTGAAATGCACAAATAAATAGCAATCCACATTATTTCATGATTTATTATTTTACAAGGAGAAAAACAAATACAGTGCACCAAATATCTATAAATGACATTTGACTGATAATTATTTAAAAGAGTTTATTATTTCCATTATTATAAGTTATGGCATGAGATATATTGTTAAGAGTCAGATGATTTATTGTTAGTTCATTCTGACCAACATTCGCGATTTATTATTTCATTTTTTCTTCATAATTATAAGATTTTTATTCAAAATTTATTCAAAAATCTCGGCATAATAATCTATATTTTCTTCAAAGGATAAAGCCGCGAAGTTTATTTTATATGATTGTAAATGGTTTCTTATTTCAAACAATACATTATAATAGCTACGTAATATATTTCAAACATATTACATATTTATGTTCAATCCATTTTGTAAATTATGTTGTATTATTTAAATTTTGGAGATATTCATGTAATCATATGATTCTTATGAAAAAAATACATTTTGTCGGCATTTAATTCTTTCATGTTGGTTTAATAATGGCCTAAATTTTTTAACAATGTTGGAATCTTTGAAATTAATTTTCGTGTAAAAATTAATTTTTTTAATGTTGTTGGTCACTTTAAATTTAATTGTCGTGTAAAATCTATTTTCTTTAACAAATCATCTTGTAAATTTTTTTTGGCGTCAGAATTTTTCGATTAAAATTTAATCTTTTTAAGAATTGTTCGTGAAATTTTTTTTAAGAAGTGTTCATGTAAAATTTAATTTTTTTAAGAAATGATCTCATTAAAAAATTAATTATTTTAGGAAATGTTCTCAGTGAAATTTAATTTTTTTAAGAGCTGTTCGGGTAAAATTAATTTTTTTTACGAATTGTTCGTGTAAAATTACATTTTTTTAAGTCATGTTCTTCTCCATTTTTTTTTAGAAATGTTCGTGTAAAATAGAAGTTTTTTAAGAATTGTACTCAGTGAAATTTAATTTTTTTAGGACATGTTCGTGTAAAAAAAAATTTCTTTTTAACATTCGAATCCACAATTTTTTTATTTTTTAAAATTGTTCATAAGAATTTAATTTTTTTAGGAAATGTTTGTGTGAAATTTAATTTCTTTAACAAATGATCTAAGTAAAATTTAATTTTTTTAAGAAATGTTCTTCGTGAAAATTAATTATTTTTAGAATTGTTCGTGTAGAATTTAATTTTTTTAAGAATTGTTCGTGTAAAATTTAATTTTTTTAAGAATTGTTCGTGTAGAATTTAGTTTTTTAAGAAATGTTCGTGCAACCTTTATTTTTTTTGAGAAATGTTCGTGTAACATTCAATTAACTTTCTTGCAACGTTATGATTTTTTTGGAAATGTTCGTGCAAGCATAATTTTCCAGACTCTGCAGAATCTTCGAGTAAGCCTAATTATGCAGAAAAAAAATCAACGAATATCGAGCAATCTAACCCACCAACAAATCAATAAATAAACTTATTCGGCCATTACCCCAACAAGCAAATATACGTAAATAGACAAATTTCGAAAACAAATTAAAGCTACAAACAAGTAATCGACCAAAAAACTGTAAAAAAATCAAACCCAAATAAAACTTTAATTAAGTGAAATGGAAGACTAACATTGTTCGACGCCATAATCTTCGTGTAAGAATCCCTTCTCCAAGAAAAATTTCGCCTTCTCAAACGGATGAAATCGAAGAGGAAGAGGCAGTTGGTAATTTTTTTTTCACTCTCGGTAGTTTTTGGGGGAGGAAGAGGCGTGAGTTTTGCATAGGATAATTAGGGCTACCCGAAATTTAATTAAAATAATTTTATCTTCATGATGGGGCCCATGGGTTGTTGGGCCATAAATCATTGCTAAGAGAAATTTTTTATAATTTTCGTGCAACCTTGATTATTTTTCGCGTAGCTTTATTTATAATCTTCGTGCAATATTACATTTTCACATCTCAGTTAATGTTCAATTTTTTATGTTCGTGAAATTTGAAATATTTATGTAATTTTCGTGTACCTTTAAGAAAATATATTAATATTCGTGTAATTTTATATTTTCATTTCTCATTTTATGTTCAATTTAAAATGTTCGTGAACTTTAAATTTTTTAGGTAATCTTCATGTAACCTTAAGAAAAATAATTAATTTTCGTGTAACTATATCTATAATGATCGTGTAAATTTTTAATGTTCTTCAAATTCCAATTTTTTTTAATCTTCGTGCAAGGTTAAGAAAATAAATTAATTTTCGTGTAAATTTATCTTCATTGTTTGTGTAAATTTTTATGTTCGTGAAATTAAAAAAAAATTAGGTTAATTTAAGGTTAATTCTGTAATGTTTGTGTAATTTTATTTTTCTTCTACAGTTACTTTTTTAATGTTCGTTCACAATATTTTTTCCTTTAATGTTGATATTTTAAATGTTCGTGAACTTTAAAATTTTTAGGTAATCTTCATTTTAATCTTCGTGCAAGGTTAAGAAAATAAATTAATTTTCGTGTAAATTTATCTTAATTGTTTGTGTAATTTTTTATGTTTGTGAAATTAGAAAAAAAATTTAGGGTAATTCTGTAATGTTCGTGTAATTTTATTTTTCTTCTACAGTTAATTTTTAAATGTTCGTTCACAATATTTATACAGTTACTTTTTTAATGTTCGTTCACAATATTTTTTCCTTTAATGTTGATTTTTTAATTCTTCGTTTAATTTTCATTTAAATACTCGTATAACTTTGTGTTAATTTTCGTGCAAGGTTAACCAATTAATGTTCGTGAAACAATAAACTAAATGTTCGTGAAATTCATAAGATAATTTCGTCCACCCTATATCTATATCATGTGTGTCAATGATGTGAAATGGGTAGTTAGGAGCAATTAATATTTGGCCAGTTGACAGATTTAAGGGGTATATTGGGATCAATTCTTATATTTTTGGCTATTATGAGCATTATTTTATATTGACGGGTAGAATGAGATTATATTATTAATTAAAGGGTAGAATGGGTTGCGCTCTCTTAAAAATATCAATTTCTCATCTCTAAGATCTCTTGATGTCCTATTGATAAATTAACAACAGACAAATTAAAATGTATTCTAAATAAGAGCATATTTTCCCTACTAATAACAAATATTATGTATAAAAAAAAATATATGTATAGTAATAGGTGTGATTATAATAGAAAAGATTGGTGTTGTAGCTCATATTTTGTATTTCAACGCCATCAAACTTTATGTATATTTGAATTAGCTAGGTGATTAAGTATTTTGAAGCTAGCAACTAAAAAAGCCTAACCAAAAGAGTCCAAACTCAATAGTAGTTTTTAGCCAAGTAAATAGGGACGTCCAACTTAATGATTTAATTAAGTACCAAATGTAGCAATTTTAAATAATTCATTTCTGAATGGTTTCATTATTCACTTTAAATTTTGTACTAAGAATACTGTTTATCAGAGTATGAATCAAATCTAGCATTGAATGATTATCATCTTATAACAACTTTAATATTACTAATTGTTCGTTCATGTACAAAATAAATACAATATTTCATCAACTTTTTGAAGTTGAGTTCAGTTCATTCCTAAAGAACTAATTTCAGACGATCTAGCCAATGTATTCACTTTTTTGTTATCACATTTAGTTATTTTTCCTTAAAGAAAATATCAATTTGGTTATTCTCATGAAGTCAGAATTATTTCTTTGAATAAATGAATTGTAGTCTATAATTATTTACATCCTTTTGAGTGATTAAGTGAGTTTAATTAAAAAACCCACATATATACTGTATATAATTATTTAAATTCTTCTTTTTAGAGTTTTTCTTCAAAGTTATTCTGCATTTTTTTTAATTTCTTTTTAATTATTATCAATCGAAAATAACATTATTGTGCTTTGGTTTTGTTTCCTTTTATGCATAGGTCTTTGGGTGATTTGCAGATCAATGAATTAGGATCATAGCCTAGCTCATAACTTGCATCATTTAGTCAATAGGTGTTTTATTGCAGGTATATTTTATTATTCTTGTATTATATTCATTTCAATATAAATATATATATTTATATATATATATATATATATATTCCAATTTGAATTAATTAGCTACCTAAACATACTATTATACTTTTTAATTTTACTCTATTAATATTGTGACTTGAAGGAATTCGATTATTTCTTGCCCCCATTTAACCATAATGTTTCAGTATCCTTTGTTGCTAATTATTAATTGGACATTTATGACCTATATAATGACACACATCATTCTAAAATGCTCATAACCAAGTAATCATATTCTTGACCTAAGTCTCATTTTGGGCTTAAACCAACATAAGAACATGAATTTAAATTATCGTTGGATAAAGTGTAATTCATATATAGGGTTTGACCTATATATATATTTTTTAAATTCTAACCAGTTTTACTAGTGGTGCCCACGGTTTGCCAAAAACCGGAACCGGCCTGTTTAAAACCGGCGGTCAATGATTCGGCGAACCGTTGACCCGGTTCCGATTTGGAACCGGAACCGTAAACTGGTTTCAGCCGGTTCGATTTAGGTTTATGTTTTCTGAAACCGTGAACCGTCGGTTAAATCACGGTATTTTTTTTTGGATGAATTTGTGTGTACAAGATGGTCTAACCGCTTTGCATGATCAAATTAAACCTATTACGGATGCAATTTATGAAATTGTTAAATCAAACAGTGGCATAAAAAATGGGCAAGATTTTGTAAAAATAATGGAATGGAAGTTAAGAAATTTGTGATGGACGTAAAACATAGATGGAATTCAACTTTTTATATGCTTCAAGATTCTTATAATTATAAAGAATTGCTAATTGAATTTTATAAAGAAAACTCACATGAATTGATATATTTGAATAGCAACTCTTGGGATGCATGCATTAATTTAATTCAACTTTTAAAATTTTTTGAAGAAGCCACTAGAGAATTAAGTGACACTTATTATCCTACTTCTCCATTGGCCTTAGATCATTGTGTTAAAATTGCTTTAATTTTGAATGAATATTGTGCATGTCCTGTTATAGGTGACACTATTATAGCAATTAAAGCAAAATGGTTAAAATATTTTCACAAACTTCCCGATTTATTTTTACTAGCTAAATTATTAGATCCTAGAATTAGAGAAGATGGTCTAATGGAATTATTACAAATGTATTATAGTGTTTTGTTCCCCCATTTTTTGTTATCCGATTATGATGCAGTTGACTATGTTCCAAATTATATAGAAGTTGCAGTTAGAGCTAAAACATATTTGTATGATTTATTTAAAGAATATAAAATATCACTAGGGGATGATTGTGGGGTAAATTTAGGTGCTCAAAATGTAGGTGATAGTAGTAGTTCTTCACATAATCCATATAATATTAGTGGTCTTAGTGCATTTTATGATTTTTATGATAACCGAACACAAAAACGAGCTAGGGGGTCTAATCCCACACAAGAATTAGATACATATTTAAGTTGTACATTTGAATTTATTTCTTTTGAAAATTCCGTGGATCTTTTGAAGTGGTGGTAAAAAAGGATCAACATTTATCCTATTTTAAGTCATATTGCAAAAGAGATTTTTGCAAGTCCCACCTCCAACGTTTCCGTCGAGTGCGCCTTCTCCAAAGGACGACATATGTTGAATCCAAAAAGGGCAAGATTGACCATAGAGAATGTTCAAAACATTACTCTACTTGAAGATTGGCTTCAAGCCAAGAAACGTCAACAAAATCTAGATTTATCTGTCTTTGATGACGATGGCCTCGACGAGTATGGCTACGATTCCAACACATCCTCCTCCACCAGAACTAATAGGTAAGATTGAGGTAAGAGAACTACGTGAGCTTTGATTCCCTAATTCAATTTAGGGATACGTAGACAATTTCATTCTAAGTTTGATATTCACTTTCTAACTTAAAATGAAACTCAAGTTCTTTCATTTTTTTTTACTTCTCTTAATTGTAATGAGCAAAGGAGCTGTGTGGTAAATGTGTGTCTCAAAGAAATGAGAAGATAATAAGATGTGTCTTAGATGCACGTCTTATTATATCCACTTTTCTTTGAGACACACCATCTACCACACAACATTCTTTACTCATTACAATTAAGAGAAGTAAGAACTAAGAACTACGTAAGCTTTGATTCTCTAATTCAATTTAGGGATACGTAGGCAATTTTATTCTAAGTTTGATATTCACTTTCAAACTTAGAATGAAACTCAAGCTCTTTCATTTTTTTTTCCTCTTTCAATTTGTAAGTTGTAATTTTTTTTTATTGTTTCTAAGTTGTAATTTTTTTAATTCAAATTTAGAAGTTTGTTGTTTGTAAGTTGTAATTTTTTTAAATTCAAACTTAGAAGTTTGTTGTTTGTAAGTTGTAATTTTTTTAAAATTCAAACTTAAACTTCGTTATTTGTAAGTTGTGATTTACTGTCTAATTCAAACTTAGTGTTTATACTTTGTAAGTTGTAAATTTTGAATATTTATACAAAGTTGTATATTTTTTAACATAAATACATTGTTTTAAAGAAAAAAAAATCGGAAAACCGGCCAATTCGAACCGAAACCGGCGGTTTAACCGCCGGTTACAAACCGGAATCAGAACTGAACATACCCCGATTCGATTCCAGTTAGCCCCCGATTTTCCGAACTGCCGATTCGATACCGGAACCGGCGGTTTAACCGAACCGGGCACCACTAAGTTTTACAATGGAAAGTGTGTGTGGAGAAGAATTCGAAATCCAATTCTTTCTTTAATTGAGGAGGGCTACTATATTCTACTTCATCTGATTAGATGTCATTCTAGAATTCTTATTTTTTTCTTAAACCAAGAAATATAATAGTTAGATAGATATATTTTTAACTTAATTTAGAATTTAAATTAAAAATGAATTAATTTTAATTTCAAAATTTGGGTCCTATCAAATTTCTAAATTTTAACTAAGGAATTGTAATAGGAATAACCTTGGCATAAAGTTGGAGAATAAAATTTCTAAAAAGACAAATCATTGGAAACAAAATTATTTAACTTTTTAAACAACATTTAATCGGAATTAGATGAAGTATTATACTATTTTTTTATTAATACACATATTTATATATCATATTAATCAAATATTATAATCTTAGACAAAGAGGCATTGATCATTTTCTTTAGGGTTAATTACATAAAAAAACATGAATTTTAGGTTAAATTTCAATTAAAATATGAACATTGATATGTAATAACAAATCACAATTTTTAAGAAAAAAGAAACACAATTACAATATAAACCCTATGTTTGGAACTCAATTGCAACATTACGACTATCATTATTGGACGTTACTCGATTAGGTTGTCTCAAATCCACCACCAATTTTGCAATTGGACGATAGCACTAAACAAATCGAGGATGGAAGTTAGGTTTGACATACTTTCTACTCTAAATTTATGATAATTATAGTGGATAATGACAAAATTGATGGTAGATTCAAACAATCTTGTGTATAAAAACAATGCGATTAAGTGTCTTAAAATGGAGTTGGTTTTGTAATTTTTTTTTTTTTTTTACAAAATGCATAGCCCAAGTTAATTATTATAAAAATAATTTGTGTTAGTAATTGAAATTTGATTTAAAATTCTTGAGTTTCTATATAATTATCTCTTACTTTTATTAGCATGACTTCTAGTTATCGAATATGTTTCATACAAAAAACTAGAAAATACAAAATGGACCGATCAACCTTGTCCTCATTATAATGTATTTGTTTTTGTGTATTGATTGTTTCAGCATATTCAGAAGAGGACAGAAAATGCCACGTAAAACCTTTATCTACAAGAATTTTAAAAATATATGTACTTCTATGTATTATAGAGGCCATGATATATGTATGTAATGAAAATTTGATAAAAATGAAAAAAGAGGGAAAGAAAGATTTTATTTGATTTGAGTATATACTTTTTCCTGAGTTTTATAATGATTATTTATGTCCAACTGTTATTTTTGTGGACGAATACTTATAGACCATCAATTGGACATTTTAAAGTTCACAACCAAGTCCATTATTTTTATATCGTTATAATTAGTATTTAAAGTAAATGATTTTTATCAAGTATGTAGCAAGTACAAGATCATGTTACATTGGTCGATTTTAATATTTGAATATTTAGTCCTTTTCCAGAATCTTGCCGCTTGAAATTTTTTATTCTCTATATATTTAAATTTTGCATTTTATTTCATCAATATATATTAAAGGTTAACATGTGAAGCACTAATATATATATATGGCATGAAAACTTGTATAATAAACTCTAATCCAATCAAAAGAGGATTAAACTAAACAACCCTAGTGATGAATTGGAGGAACTCAATTGGATTATTGGAGGGCTATTGCCTATTTGTGGTTTGCAATTAAATTTTGCAACTCTATAATCATAAATCCATCTACACTTGTTTCACAACTTGCTTCAATTATTGTTTTGTGCATAGCTTGTAGCCCTAATTAAGAATTTAATGGAAATGTGAAAGGAAGATGATTTAGCAATTTTTATTGCTAGAAAAGAGATGAGGGTTATCTTTAGCCAAGTATATTTGAAACCAACCAAGTAATATATAATATGATAAAAACAATGAAATAGGAGTCGGAATATTCTTTACAAGTATAACATTCTCATTTAAATCACAAGAGAGAAAATAATATCCTCATATAGAATCTGAATTGGGCAAAGTAGAAAGGGATGCACAACTATGATAGCATTTTGGACCCAAAAGGTATATCACTTTTTCGAATTGAATCAAACCAAAAATTGATTAGAACCTGACTAAGTTGAGTCCAAGAATCGATTTTAAGGAGTTATCAAAATATAGTTATGCATGTTTTTTTTTTTTTTTTATATTCATATTTAAATAATGAGATATTAAATTTAATTTAATAATATATAATGCTACGAATATTAATGATAATTAATTATACTCTATTTGAACCTCACAAGAAAATTTATATCATTTTATAATAAAGTAGCAAATTAATATTCATATTTTAATGTTGACCAATTGTCAAATAAATTATTTTTTTAACCTGATCGAGAGTTTATCTCTATAATTAGTTCAACATAATTTAACAGTTTACAAAAAAGTATATATTGAATTACTGGTACATTTTTTATTTGTTAAATTTTCAAGATGATTCAATAATAGATATTTTGTACTTTAGTTTGGTTCCAAGTGTTCAATTTTGAAATTTGATTCCAAAAATTCGATTTTAAAAATTCTTGAATTACCAAACATACTACTCTCTAATCTTGAATTGCTATTTCTTAGAATCTTAATTACCAATACCAGAAATTTGACTTGATTAAAATCTTTAGCTCAACTAAATCCATAATCTTTTCTTGATACTCTCTAATCTTGAATTGCTATTTCTTAGAATCTTAATTACCAATACCAGAAATTTGACTTGATTAAAATCTTTAGCTCAACTAAATCCATAATCTTTTCTTGATCACCAACCTTTAATGGTCAACTCTACATAGTACAAAAGTTGAGACAGAAAAATCAAACAAAGATGAAATTTTATGCAACATCCCCACATGTTGACTACAATGAAATAAAATAGCAAAGGCAATAATAACATTAAGAAAAAGAGCAAGAATTACATGGTTTGAACATTCGCATAATCCTTCTATTCCGCTCTACTCCAATTAATCGAAAAATCAACTGGAGATCCACAAACTTTACAAAACCCTACACCTCCTTTCATATATTTTTCATACATAATAAAATCATATCCATCTCTATGCCCTTACCTAGAAAAACAACTCTTGACATGATGGCATCATTTGTACAGTCGCTTAGCATGTAGTAAATTACCTCATCTTGTTTTGTATATTACACCCTAAGAGCATTTGTATCGGTAACAATCGGCCTCGGCTAAACTAGACTATACGGTATAAACTTAGAACTACACGATGTACAGTTTTAGTACAGGATTTTATTTGCAATCAGCTCACACCCATATGTATGAGGGCACTCACTACTTGAGAAAGACGAGAAAGAGAGGTAGCGAAAACTAGCCTCAGTTAGCTGTACAACATCTTTCTTTACTACACATCTAGCACAAGTTCGGGTTCTGACCAGCAGCAATTCTCCTTTCTGTCAACCAAAACACGAAAACATGAAAAATGCTAACTCAATGTTACGTATTTGCAGAAAATGGAGTGATCAAATAAGTTGTGACATAAAAAATGCTCGTAAAGAAGTGGATGTCAAAACAGGAATAAAAAAGTAGAGAATTGCGTACCACCAGCAGCAAGAAGTTTCTCTACACGAGCTACTATATGCTTCCCATATGTGTACTTCTTCAGAGCGCTTAAATGAACTTTAATTCGGGACATGATTAGTTCACGCTGCTGATCACTACAAGTCTCGAGCACTTTCTGTACTACATAGTTTGCGAATTGATCTTTCATCATAGCCTGGTTGCACAAAAATATTAGGCAAAAGTAAATATGATTGTATAGACATGGACATTCACCGTGTCTGGTGGTTGTCTTATTCGAACCTCTCATTTGTCAGATTATATTATAGAAAGCAATGTTAGAGATGACCATGATGAAGATTTTAGTAGATGCCACATAAAACAACTTATGAGTAATGATCATATTATCATGAGTACATAGTCTACATTTATAGCAATCTCCTGCGATACAATCAGGGAGATAGTTGTAAAAGGCAGAACTGGAGTTTTTATTATGAGTACTGGTTGATCCTCCGTAAGAAATAGAATGACAAGAAATATGCAGTTAAGCACCTTTCCAGAGCATTCCAGATTGATGTCAAAAAATACAGTTCTGACTTCACCAGCATATAACAAGTATCATACGTGAGATGTTCCACTTCTCATTTCCACCTTATTTCCTTCCAACATTGACTTTAGGAAAACAAGATATGAATTTATCCTTCTTTTCTTTTCTCGCACCTTTGTTTGTCTAAACTTATCTTCCCTTACCCAAAAATTCAATAAAAGGATAGACCACAACTTTTATCTTATAGTTATTCCATTTCCTGCATATTTTCAAGGAAAAATCTACTCGCCATAAATTTCAAAAAGGGCACAAGAATTGGAGCTGAAATTGTATGCTTTCTATTTTACAATCATAACAGGATAAGTATAATTTACCTGCTCTTAATTCCAACTCTCTCTCGTAAAGTTCCACGAACCATGTAAAAGCTTCCGAAATACAGTGTATCTTAGATAAGAACTCCATGTGATTGGTTCTTTAAATGCTCCTTATATTTGGACTTTTACAAGTCAAAGAGGTACGAGTACATGGCTCAGAAACTTAAACTCATACTCCTCTAATCCATCATTAACATCTCCAGAAAAAGCATAGAACCAAAAAAAGATAAAACTTCCAAGCCACTGATGCAGCTTTGATTACTGTAAGCAAATACGTAATATCTAGGAAATAAAGGAGGGCATAACAAACCTGAAGAGGCTCATTCTCATCAGTCGTCCCAAGCATCTCATTCACCAACAATTGGCGTTCACTTGGATCACCAAACGTTAAGCATTTCTCAACAACATTTGATGCAAACTTTTGCTGGCTCATCTGGACTATCTTTCCAGCTAATTCCAGAATTATGGCAGATCGCTCATGTGGCTTTCCATGCTCCAGTACATGCTACATTAACAGCAAATTGAAATTCAATTAGTCAAAAGTTCTCTTGCCAAATCTTCTGACTACAAAGGGTCCCAAGAGACCTTAATCCTCTAACAGGCATGTGGTTTTACAAAGAGGACACAAAATTTTGAAGGGCTGGGCAAAAACCTAATGTATATAAAAACTTAAATAAACTGCAAGCATTCATAAGGACATATTTTCAGCAAGTAGAAATGTTGAATCCTTAAGCCCTTCCTGCTCCAGCAGACAATGTAGAATCTTTCAATATATGCTAATTATTGAAATGATATCTGTCCATTTGTTACAAAATTCAAATTACTTGCTCATTTCTAAATCCATGTTTTACTCTGATGAACTCAAAAGAGAGTGAAGATAGGAGAAGTAAATTGCGCATTCAACACAGATGAGCATAAGCTATTTCAGACACGCAGAGGCAGGTAGAAGCAAGTTACTGTCTAGATGCCCAACTTATTCTGTTGTTTAACTCATATAGGGTGTGCAAAAAGAAATCAACATCATCCCCTTTCAAGCAAGTAGAGCATGACTTGAGGAATAAAAAGATATGATATAGAAGCAGAAAGATTGAAGCTAAGGTGCTCATACATTTAAGTAAAATGTTTACAAGCAATTAATTGAAACAGAATTTCCAACTTCATAGTTTGCCTGCATCGATGTTTATTACATCCAGATAGTACTTTGAAACTTTAACACTACCTACAGCAAATACAAGCCGACAATGACCATATGAATTCTCCAGCAAAATTACAAACCTGAACTACATAATTCCCATACTGATCCTGTGCTAGCAAGCTCACAGACCCCAGAATCTCTTCCATCACTTTGCTCTGGGTCTTTTCATCCTTGCAATGCTCCAGAACTCGCTGCCGAAACAAAAACATTTCACAATATAAACTAATACTTTGACAGTAGTCTAAATGAAAATGACCAAGAAAACATACACTTCTCTCTAACCTGTATCACACGACAGCCATATGGATGAGCTGAAAGACTCACAACTTGGTCAAAAAATGTTGACACAATAAACTGAATATGCTCCTCAGGGACACATTCAATGCACTTCTGGATGACATGATTTCCATTTTGATCACGCACACATCGCATGACATGCCCATCCAGCTCTTCCACCATTTTGATCTTCTGATCCACATCAACAACTTCTATTGCCTACATAATCAGATAAAATTCTTCAATTGGACATTCAAACACACATCTTCAACCAGCCATAGCATTGTTTCAAAAGAGTTAGTACTTTTATGACCCGAACGAGATGCAGCACCCAAGATATATATTTAGATTCGATTCAGAAGCAGACAAGACTAGCATTACCTTCTGTATCACTCGACAACCATACATTTGGAGGCCTAGAGTAAGTACATGCCCAAAAAGCTTGGCAGCTAATTCTCTTCTTTGAGACGACAAGCCATGTTCAAAAAACTGATAAGGCGGAAATCAATTCCAAATAGGTTAACAAGGTCCAAAAGCTCCAAATAAGTAAAAAGAGTCATGCTTATCAATTGATTGACTGGCCAATTATGTTTGATACCTTTTGGATTACATAATTACCAAATACATCAGTAATTAGTGTAAGAGCTTGAGGAAACATTTCCTCGAAAACCATGTTCTTCTCTTCTATAGTGGCAGTTTCAAGCTTTTGTTGAATGAATCGGCTTCCATATTGATCAGCACTAGTCAAAGAAATTAGTAATGAAATGTCAGGTATCAATCTTGACAAATATGAATAGAATCTAATTGTTTAGTTTCTTATTCCTGAAACAAAAATAAATGATGATGATGATGATGATGATGATGATTATAAAAAAGAAAAGAAAAGAATCTAAGTAAAATACATACCTAAATTCAACAACATGACCACAAATGTCTGAAAGTTCAAAACATTTGGTTTTATTGCTCTTAAACTCCTCCAGCAGAGTGGAAGCAAAACTATTACCCAAACTATCCAAGTGCCAGGGTCCAATGACACTCCCAGCTACATTTTGCATCCCACCAGGGAATCTTAAAGGGCTACCAGGTCCTCCAGCTGAGTTAGGATTAACTGGACTTGCTAAGGGACTTCCTGGGTACGACAATCCAACTCCCATTGTAGGATTCCCATAGAAACCGTGAGGACTAGATGAACCAGTCCTGTTATTCAGAGGGATACCATACTGTGATTTCTGGGGAGACAACAAATCCCCAAGATATGCTTGCTGAAGCAGATCAATGTATGAGTTGCCCACATAGTTCCTAACAGAAGCATCACTAAAAGCAGAAACCTGTGCTGCAGTGTATTCAGCTGATGTCAAGTACTGTAGATACAAAGGGTCAACAAAAGGTGCCTGCAGTAAACCCCCTGTCATCTGGTTGCCTATTCCGAGGTTCTGCTCTGCAACAGCAGCACCAAGACTTGATCCTCCATACGTTCTAGAGTCAATTCCAGAAGCAGATGCAGCATTATTGAAAAATGGCTGTACATTGGAGCGGCCATGTTGACCTGATATTGGAGTCATAGGATAGCCACTTAATCCATAATTTAAAGAAGAGTAATTGGAACTGTCCAAATGCTGATACTGAAGAAGTGGGCTACCCCCACCATTACCTGCGGCATTAGAAGATCCTTTCAAGTATGCGTTATTAGAACGGCCAGCATTTCTCTGCAGCTCAGGTTGAAGGGAAGTATTATTACTGAAAAGTGACCCACTGCCATTATTTGCACCAGAATCAGAAGCAGATATTTTCCCAGGATGAGGAACAGAAGTCATATTGAACTGCCTGAGCTCATGCTTTTTAGTATAAGCTTGCTGTCTTACATTATTCTGGCCTCCCTGCCGATTAAAGAGATAATTCTTATGGTCATCAGGATTGGGTTCAATCTGAGAAGATAAAAGATCCTCCTCATCCACAATGCCATTTGAGAGGTTCATGCCTGATAAAGCAGCAACCAGGTCAGCAGATTCGTTGGAGTGAGAAGACACACCATTAAAGGAGCTGGTGCTGTTAATGTTTCTTTTTTCAGAATTTCCTGCCCTGCCTCCTCCAATAGGAGTTGGGCAAGGACTAGGAGCCCTTGCAATGCGTTGAGCATCAGGAGTTGAGCTTCTTGACAGGGATGCACCCAAAACAGCAGCATAAGAATATGATGCAGGTGTTCCTGCATGCTGAGCATCTGATGCGCTCTGAATATTTGAAGTTGAGTGTACCATGTCTGAGGATGTCACTCCATACAGATGAGCCAGCTCAGCCTCCGCCGAACCCAGACCACTGGCATTCTCATCAAAAGCATTTCTACTAGCGGGTCGTGATGGGTGTCCAGAAATTGGAGTTGAGTGGTTCAAGTTATCCTGCACAGATATTATCATATTAAAAACTAAAGTGAACTAAAAAGAACATGGACAAAAGTAACTCCTGTTTAGAACAAACTAATCAAGTAAAAAGCATGACAAGTTTCAACTAGTGTAATAATGCCAACTTCCATCAATATGATGTGATTTGGAAGGCAATGCTGCTACGCCACACTGAATTTAACATGGTAATGGAAGAGGTTACCAACCACTATTAGCTATCCATTTATCCCCAAAAATATTAAAATGTCCATAGCACCATCAACAAAATCTATAAGAACAAAAAAGAAAGATAACCAAGAAAGTATAGTTTATAAAAAAGTAGAATAAAAGGCAAATATAAAAGTAAGATAACCAAGAAAGTATACTTTATGTAATAGTTGAGAAAGATTTGTCATTTTAACAAAGGGGTGCCATTCCACTAATGATGTGCATATAAAGCTGGTTACAATGTATTGAGAAAGAAAGGAAAATATATAAATCTTTCATAAAACTAAACAAAGATAATCAGTCCACAAGGATCATGAGAATTAAACAATTTTCATACACTGATTCATGTTAACACAGTTAATTAGTGTAACAAATGCATTATCTAATCTGCTAAGGGTCCTATCATACATGTTAAGAAGGACCAGTTTCAGGAAAAGATGTAATTCATGTGAACCCAAAAAACAAAAACAAAAGAGGAAAAAAAGACAATAAAACTGCATAGAACAGTGTCATTGGAATATTTAACAAACCTCCAAGCATAACATAAAAAAAGTAAGGACACTCCAATATCACATGCAACACATCCAACTTTAATCTAGAAACAAATAAATTTAGAATTTAAGAAAAAGGAATCTACACAAGTAAAAGGAGCAGCTTTGCAAATGAATAACCTGAAATATATCTGCAAGACTCTTCTGCTTGCTACCAAGTCCTAATCCAGGCAAACCAATAAGTCCATCACCACCCCACTCCACAGAACCCTGCAGTTTGTCCCCATTCTCAATCTCTTGCTCCTTTGAATTGAAACTCGGCGATACTGAGAACAGGGATCTCCCACCATTGCCACCGTCATCCCTATTCACCTTCCTCCTATCCCCAATTGCAGAACTCCCTCCCTGTAATCTCTGAGCAAATCGCCAATCTTCCCTCGACAAGAGAGGAGGCGGCAGCCTCGGGTTAAGATTGATGTTTGAGTAATAGTACGATAAATATGCAGGATCAGACCTAAGCTCATCATCCGACAAGAATCCATTGCTACCCTTATCTCTTGAAAACTCAGGAAAAGCTGAACCACCACCTACACCATGGTTGAACAACCCACCAACTGCACTCAGTGAACCATCCACAGTAGGTGGAGCAGATCCACTCCTACACAAATTCAGCTCTTTTTCAAGATCATCAGCCTCTTGTCTCCTCTGTTCACGAAGTAACAAACCTATCTCCTTGTCAAACTCATCTCCAAAGGAATTTTCATTATTTCCAATCATCGGCCTTCTCCCCAATTCAGATAACATGATTCTTCACAAAATCAAAACCTCCGAGCTATTCTCGCCTCATTCCACAGCGAAAGAAAGATTAAATTTCACCACCGCCAACCTAGAAACCCTCGAAATGTATGCTAACACAACACTAAAACCAACAAAACAAAACCTGTAAACAAAAATTGAAGATTAAGTTCCGAGCTCATAAATTCTTAGCTTTGACCATCAACTAATTAAAAACAAATTAATTCTTGCATTAAAGCGTCGAAACGATTTGATCAAAGACACAGGAAAACTCACTTTCACGATGGGTTTAGTAACCGTAAACCAAAGCAGTTTCGGCGAAATGGTCATATCCCTTCATCTTGAATTTCAAAACAATAAGCAATTACATTAGTTTGATTAGAAAGAAAAAATCAAGCTGTGCCATGGGAATGGGATTGGTTGAAGTTTTGTAAACAAAGCGAGTGAAGCAGTGAGTGACGACTTATATAAGATCAATCTGGCGGCGAATTGTTCTTACAAAGAACCCATTTAGGGTTTTGTTTCTGCTACAATTTTAGAAAGAGAAACACTTGGATGAAGTACAGTGGCTGAATATATAACATTCTGCATTTGCTTTGTGCCATATCAGTAGTAGATTTGCTGATTATTTTTTTGGATAAAATAAAAAAGACATACTTTTATAATGTAATAATAATATTCCTTGTAGTTTCTGTTTCCTCTAATTTCATTTTTTTTTAATTAATTCCTGCAAATATTGGGCTCATTATATTTTACGTTGGAGCATATTAGCCACCAATTCTAAACCAAATTTTAGTTCAAATAACTATGTATCAACTCAATTTGTTAATTGTAGTATAAAACGCAAAACTTAATGATAATAAAACTATAAAGATGTAATATTCATTAATAAAAATGTGTGAACTTAATTCTAAAAAATATAATGACCGATATATGCAATATCCGTTTTAATTATGGTATTATTTTACTTTTAAATTAGTTACGAATAAAATTGTTGCATTTTTGTTCTAGAGGTATCTACTCCAAAAAAATATTTAAATTATCCTTTAAGCCACACAATGTTATGTTTGTTCAAGGGCTTTTAGGCTATTTTGTGTTTTAACTGTTTAAGTGGGTTCAGTTTTATTGCAAGAGTATGTGTTTGTTTGTGTTCGATTATTCATCAGAACTACATCTCATATAATCCTTCTAGACGAGTACTAAGTCATGTATGTACATTATTCTCACACTCCAGAAATTCTCTAAATACCCCTATATAAAAGTGGGTTAAAAGAATAAATATTTGGGCTAATTTGTACACACCGCTCAAATTAAAACTCCAGGAAAATTAATGTGCATGATTGGGCCAGTTGGGCCCTATATGTATAATTATACAATAGTTAGAAATTAATATAATTGAATTACAAGGTGATAATTAATTAATTAACCCACCCAATCCTCTCTCCCCTCTCTCAAATTGTTGATAAAATGTAGAATAGAGAATCTGCGATTTACTTATAGGGAATATCATATAAGGTATAATATAAAATATTTTTTTCTCACTTATTAAAACATTTTTATTGTTGATAAAATGTAGAATAGAGAATCAATGATTTACTTATATGGAATATTATATAAGGTATAATATAAAATACTTTTTCCTCACATTTATCAAAACACTTGTATGATGAATGGTAATGGATTTTCGTATGTGATTTCATCCCAACGTAAAAATTTTAACAATATTAAGATAGGTTGCACTTTTGTTCATTTAAGGTGCAATAACTCCTCTTTTTTATGCTGCAAAGGTAAACTTCAATCTTCTTTTATTAGTACTAGGTTTGGAATCGTGTGTTTCATTTAACACTTAATTAATTATTATTTTATAAGTAATATTATTTTCTAAGTGTTTGTTGATTTATTTTTATGTATGATATTTTTTTTATATTCTTAAAATAATATTTCTCTTCTTTTTTTTTCATTTGATCTTTAGCACAACATTGTTAATTGTTAGTTTTAACTATTTTATTAGGTATTTTCATATCTTTCTTTAAAAAGTATATAATAAATCTCATTTTTATCGGTCGAAGGCACGTGTTTTATTCCGATTTTGCCTTTGAGTGCTCTTTTTATCAAGTTTACATAATGATTTCATTTGCAATTGTTTTCTTTGTGTATTTTTTTTTATTAATCTTAATCAATTGTTACATCTGTTGTTGTAATGTTTTATTACAATTTTTCAATGGTTGGGGATGCTTAGACGGGATGTGTCCATTCGGATTTTGAATGGATGATATCATAATCACGCTATTTATTAATTTGCTGAATCCTATAACTATAATCTATGTTTTCTACTTTATCCACTTTTTTTTTTACAATTCCCACTAAAAATAATTTTAAAAAAAATAATAAAATAATAGAACATCATGTTTGTTTTCCAGAATTTCCGATATGATCAATTTTCAAACTTGTAAATCTATATACTTCCCAATCTAATTGCTTTAAACAAAGTTTTCTCCCTGCGCTTTCAATTTTTTTGGTTTTGCTTTGATATTTCTATTTCATTGTTTTTTTTTTTTGCCCTTTAAAATAGACATTGTCAACCAAAATAAAAGTATATTTGATTAAGATGCATAGTGCGCTACATATTCCACATTTGAATATGTTGCGGTCCTAAATGAAACTTAATGTATTATTTAATTATTGAAGTAATTATAAAATTTTATTTATAATTTGTTATTGATTTTTGTACTATACTTAGTTATGCGATACTGTATTGTAGCAATTGATTGCAAAAATTGAAAATTGTCCTCCATAGTCTGTAATTTTTTTTAAAATTATTTTTCCGATAGACCTAGTAGATTTGTAAACTGTAAAATAGGATGGTAAGTGTATTTTAATTCCCATAATAAACTTCTGTGAATTTTCTTTTTACTATATAACTTTTGTAATGCTACTGTTTGTTAATTTTTACCATAATTAAATGAATCTTATATTTCAACAATGCTGGAAAAATAACCATAGATTTCACAATAATTTACATAAAACAAAAAATATAATCAACCAAAAATTATTAAAAGTAACACAAAAATTATTTAAAGTAACACAACATACATTCTCTCCACGTGATATTGAAATCGGGGACCTGAAAATAAGATGAAGAACGATATAATTTCAAGAATTTCATTGAGGACTTTCATTGAACAACTTGTGTGTCAGTTTTCCACATTTGCTCCCCTAGCTTTCGTCTCTCAGTGTCAGTGTCGGCCCAGCAGAGTGCTTTCGTCACAATACATTAACGAAAATAGGTCTTGACCTTTTTGATGCATTACTTTCATAACGAAAAAAACCGAGTTAAATAAATTCAACAGAGAAAGATGTAAATCAAGTAGAGCTATAATTTTAACAAACACAATACTCCAAAGAAAAGCTAGACGAAGATATAAGGAACCTTTTTCGGAATAATGAGTTGGGAAAATTTCATTATGGAATATCTATATCAATTCAGACAGCCTTTTTTGGAAGCATCTCACCAAATACAATTTCTGCATATGTTGTTCCAGTAGAACACTACAGATGATAAATTTTTAGCATTTTAAGCATTTTTTCATTGTCGATTCGACAATAAATAGATATTTAACATAGTATAAAAACTTATACAACCTCAAATTAATTACTCAAATGATCTCTTCATTGCTTTTGCATTTATTACCAAACAAATTCCTAAGAAACCAAGAGACTGTTGCGCCGTATTCTAAAAACTTATAACACAATTGAAATAATAAGCAAGAAATATGGTCACAGATACAATGAACGGAAGAACTATTAAAAAGAAAAAAAGATAAGTTGCATGCTGGAAATCATACTTTGTATAGCATACAGCTCTCTTGCAAACTTTCTCAACGTCATACGGGAGCACGTTCCTCTCTCTCTCTCTCTCTCTCTCTCTCTCTCTCTCTCTCTCTCTCTCTCTCTCTCCCCCACACCCTACACACATAAAACTCTACTTGTAAAAAATTGTTCAGAAGCCTTCTGATGTAATCTTGATCGTGATTAAACACAGTTTCTGAGCAGCTTGCAGCTTGTCACAATCCATTTTGGTTTCCATTAATCACACATGCTATTTATGTCATGCAGCTACCGATATTTCTGCTCGTTTTCCTTCTAATTACTGGATCTTGGTTGGGTTTCTGGGTTGTGCGCAAACTTGTAATCACAGAGGATGGATCTATTGATATTTCAAGAATTTCATTGAGGAAGAGTTTGGGCAGAATTAATATTTAGGAATTGAATGACATGAAATAATATTTAGGAATTGAATGACATTTAAGAAAATACAACAATGGCAGTTTCATTTTCTCGACACATGGTGGCTGGAGAGGAGAGACACTTGGAGGATGCAGACTTCTCCAAAATGTTGAGGTGACAAGTTTTGGGAGAGTCAAAGCCTCCTTTTATGTATATAGATCAGGACTAATTTGACAAAAGAAAAATCCTCTGAGTGATAAAAACTATTTTTTCAAACTTTAGAAAATTTCCAAGTAATATTTATTATAGTACTTGGTATGTTATAGGTTAATTTTGGAAAGTTTCACAAATTTTGGACTTACAACTCATGAGATTTTATGGGATTTATTTGTTCTCAAGAACATAGAGAACATATTTGATTTTAATGTCATTTTTTATGCAATTGTATGATTAGAGATGTCGAATTTGAAAACTAAATACACAATTAAATTCAGAATAATTAAAAATATGTTTAATCATAGCTCGAATGTTGATGTGATGTTCAATTCCCAATATCGTGGGAATGATCAAATTGGAAACACTCTTTTCTTAATGACATAACTTATATGACTAAAGAGCCAAAATAATCCAAACATTTTCGGGTTTTGCTATTTTGACAAATTTTTTTATTTTTATCAATTCATCCATAATTTTAAAAATTAATTATTATCTTGACCAAAATCAAGTTATGAGTCAAAACTAAATTCCAACAAATATGTGGCAGCCACATGAACTTGTTCCTACTACACACCCTCAAAAAACAAAAATTGTCTTCCTTATTCCTTTTTTAGCAACAAGAATAATTGTTAAAGCCATCACCACCAAAAATTAGCAGGCCCTCTTCCATTCCCTCAACTTTTTTAAACAATTCTTGTTTATTTCTTCATACAATATCTCTTTGTCAATTTCTTCTTCCTTCTTCTTCTTCCTTTATCGTGTGGCCATTGAACCCAACCATAATACGCAAACGTGTTGCTCGTCGTTGCTACTCCTCCTCTCCTTGTTTTTGCACATCCACCACCCCATCACTGTATGTATTAAAGACTGATATGCTAGAGAGAGATAACATTCTACTTTATGAGCCCAAGTACATGGCAGAGCCCCTTTCTTTCCTTCTCTTTCACCGCTTGCTGTCGGGTATAGTTGAGTTAGCCACATATTTGTCATGCATAATACTTGATTTTGTTAAAATAACAATTAATTTTTAAAATCATCGATGAATTGACATAAATAAAAGAATTGACCAAAATAATAAAATGCTAAAAGGTTTAGATTTTTTCTGCTATTGCCCAATTTATATTTATGTTTAAGAAGATCAATAGTTGAATATCTTCATCTTTTAGAGTTTTTAAGACTTAAATGTTTGTCAGCCCTATAACTATAAAACCACCACCAACAACTCATTCACTTGTGTTATAACTAAAGGACAAAAGAATGATAAAAGAAAAAAGAAATAAGAATTGGGTGTAAATACATGACCCAAACATGAATGGGTTAGTCAACCAACTCACCCCACAACCCAAGCCATCACCCCCGACATGTGTCTTATTTGTATTGGTTGTATTAAATTGTTTATTGATATAATTTAGATTATTGATAAATGAGATAATTTTTATTTAAATTTTAAAAAATAAATTATCAAAATTCGTAATTTTTTTTCTTCTATATAAGTAGAGCCTATTATTGACATATTTTGAAGTACATAATTTGAAGTTCTCTATTTTCTCTCAATCTTAAATTCTCTCTTTTTATTTACATTCTGAAATTCTATATTTTTTCACATAATTTCTATCATTTTTTATTATGGATCCAAATAATCCAAATTATTAAATATATAATTTGTATCTTCTATATTTGTAATTTAATATTTCATGCGTTTTTTTCGATTTTGTATTCCAACTATTGTAATTTTAATTTAGTTATTGTGTTAGTATGTTATTTTAAAATTTATTTATTATAATTGTGGAATTAAAATATCAAAAAATAATAATATATACAATTATTATATTTTTTAATATAATTAAAAAGGCTCCCAAAATAATATGCAATTATTATATAATGAAAAAAATTATTTTAAAGGTTGGGTTGGTAAAACAAAAAAAAATTGAGTTGAGTTGGGTTGTATGTTGTGTATGTAGATGAGAGAGAAATGAATATTTTATTAAAAAGATTATATTGGGTTGGGCTGTTGATAAAACATAAAAAATTTGGAATTGAGTTGAATTGTAGGTTGTTTATGTGGATGAAAGAGAACTGAATATTTTATTAAAATGTTGGGTTGAGTTGTTGATAAAGATAGTCTAAAATCTTTTCTTAATCGTTTATTAACTCTTATCATTATATTTCCAGGTTCATATTTTAACATAGGAACAAATTTTGAAGGGTTAACATTATTTATAAACAAAAGACTTTTTTTTTTTTTTTTTTTTTGCCACGAAGCAATATATAACATTAATTCTAAATTTATAAATATAAATGCACAATTTCTCTTTAATGAATCAGGTGTATTATGGATTTATTAATTAGGAAATAAGGGAGTAGCACTTGTATAGATATATTGAGACAGATAACAAGGTATCAATAAAGATGTCGTATGACTTATCAATGAATCTGATAATGATGTCCAAAAAATGGTGGTCACGCGTAATCCTCTTTATCTGTACATTGGAAGCACTCATCGATTAGTTTCCAACAGATGCATCAAACTCGGCGTTCCAACCAAGTCAACCATTTGGCCCTTAATTGACTCAACCCACTCTTATTATTATTTTTCTTTTTCTAATTTCATTTCCAATAGTTATAAATAATAATAATAATAATCAACTTGCATTTCTATGGTTTAAAGAAGCTGACCGGTCAACTTTCTAAACAAGTTTAACGGCGTCAGTCCTCCTCTCACGGTTACTAGTTAACCTCTTTTCTAAGAAAAAGAATTATTGACATCAAATTTCTTGTATTGATAAATTATTTTATTCAGGCATGTGTTAAAAAGAATTTTCAACTTGTAAATCGACTAGTATGATAGCTGTGGTATAAATAAAATGAGTAACATTTACTGGACTAACTTATCAGGTCAAAGTTAAAAATAAGTCAACAATTTTAGACATGATCGAACAAGTTAACAAAACAAAATAATTGTCGAGCAACTTGGAAACCACAACTTTTATCTTCATTAATATTGATGTTTTAATGTATATTAGATAATATTTTAACGTATAACAAATGATATTTTAATATATATTAAATGATAATTTAATCATTTAATATATATAAAAATATATATCCAATGATTCTTTAATGTATAAACAAGTAATATATTAATATATATAAGTGATACTTTAATATAGAGTTCAAATATGATTTCTTTTAAGTAAGTTGGTCGTGGGATCCAAGTGACCGACTCACTTGATTTTAATATCCAATTAATTTAACTATAATACAAAACCTGTTTGACAATATATATTTCTAAATATGATTCATTTTTATTGAGTGTGTGATTCATAGAGATCAACCCTATCCCCTTGACTATAATGCCCAAACTGTCTTACATAATGAATTTCGTGGGACATTGTCATTTAAGAATTTACCAAACAATATTCTTGTTTTTGTAGGAAAACAAATGGTATCGTATATGTACTAAATTTGTTAATACTATTTAAATAAGCACTTTCTTTTAAAATAAAATTCAATATCATGTACAGATGCAATACCATTAAGATGCACATGACTCATTTTCCAATCCTCATGTAATACTATAATATCCACATAATTGGATGTTTTAATTGGAGGGTTGAGTACATATTACATTCCATGGACAATTTTTTTTTTTTTTTTTTTTGTTTCTGTATTACACATATTTAGTGGATCTTTATTCTTTCCTTCAATTTATGTAGTAACTTGTTAGTATATATACGAAAAATGATAGAATAAATATAAACTATATATTTTTCTTCAAGAAGATATAATTAAACTATATTTTACTTTTCAAACAAGTTATCCATACTCCCCTAAAAATAACAAAAACATGACTCGCTCAATCAATAATTGCACATACCCATTTGAATTTTTTAATATTTTAGAGCAATAATTGCACATACTTTTTTATACTTATGGTTGTCTTGTACACTTTTTAGGCTAAATCCCTTGTCACAAAAATCATATCATGACATGTTAAAGCATACTTAAATTTTTGGTAAGATGACTTTCATCTTTGGGCGGGAAGTCCACTTTCTGGGCAACGTGCCCCAATATTATCCATGCCTCTTTTTTTTTTTATATATATATATCTCTTTTTACTGTGACCTTCTTTTCTTTTTTTTTTCTTTCTTTTTATTACGCTGTTCATTTTTTTTTCTTTTTTTCTCTCTTCCTTCTTAATTTCTTCATATAATTGCTACAAATCTAAGGTTCTTATTTTTCTAATATTCGAACAAGTTCTTCTCTTTTTAATATGTAAACATCTAGGATTTTTATTTTCCCATAACTTGAAATTCTTTATATCTTGCTCCGATTCATAGCAATATACGACAAAATTGATGCAACAAACACCATAGTTGATTATTGATTAAGTAATATGAATTTACATAAATTTTGGGGAAGAAGATGATAAAAATCGTGTATTTGAAATTTTAAAATTTTAAACTCACATCTGATACCTTAAGAGTATATAATTGATACCTAAAGAGTATACAAAGTGATACCTAAAGAGTATACAAGTGATATTTTTCATTAAATAAACAACTGATACATTAAGAGTAAGTATGTAATACCTTATACTGTAAGTATTAATACATTAAAGGTGCATATGTAATATCTTATACTATAAACATTAATACCTTAAAGGTAAATATGTAATATACCTTAAAGGTGCATATGTAATATCTTGTACTATAAACATTAATACCTTAAAGGTAAATGTGTAATACCTGCAAGGTAAATATGTAATACCTTAAAGGTGCATATCTAATACCGTATACTATAAACATTAATATCTTAAAGGTAAATATGTAATACCTTAAAGATGCATATCTAATACCTTATACTATAAACATTAATATCTTAAAGGTAAATATGTAATACCTTAAAGATGCATATCTAATACCTTATACTATAAACATTAATACTTTAAAGGTGCATATGTAATATCTTAAAAGGTGCATATGTAATACCTTAAACTATAAGTATTAATACCTTAAAAGGTAATATGTAATACCTACGAGTATACAACTGATATCTTAAGAACATACAATTGATACCTTAAGAGTTGTCTTATACTATGAGCACTAATACCTAATATGTAAATAAGAAGAATAAGAAAATAAAGAAGAAGAAGAAGAAGAAGAAGAAGAATGTACAAAACAAATAAGAAGAATAACAAATCAATAAGAAAATAGATTAAGGAGAATGAGAGGGAAAAAAAAAAACAACAACACCGTTTCTGCACTAATACCTTAAGAGTAAACAACTAATACCTTAAGATCATATAACTAATATCTTCACTGAAAATCTTAAGATTTCAAATGCTTCATCATCTTCTTCCTCAAAATTTTTGCAAATCACGATTTCATCAAATTTTCTACAAATCATGATTTCATATTGTTTGAAATAATTTATTTTCAATGTTTTAAAATTACTCATAAATAAGAAGAGAAAAAAACCTCATAAATGATTTCATAGCAATTTGAAAAATAATAAAAAGAAGAATATACTAAACAAATAAAAAGAATAACAAATCAATAAGAAAAGAGATTAAGAAGAAGGAGAAAGAAGGGAAAAAAAAGGAAAAAGAAGAAAACAACATTGTTTTTGTATAATAGGGTAGATATGTGATACTTAAAGGGTAAATATGTGATACATTCAGTATATATAATCAGATTTGTGCGTGTCACACAACAATGTGTGGCCACACATGGGGATGCGTCGACGCGCCTGGAAGTTGTCCACGTGCCGGATCGGGTTGGCCGTGTCCAGGGTATATAAGTTTTTCCGTACATCTTTTGATGGACACATTTTTATTATTAAATATTAAATTATCGTCAAAAAGAAAAAAAAAAAAAAAAAAACATATCGAACGCGCAAGACGTCGTTAACTCTTCAATAGCCGTTAACACGCCCACGCGTTAGCACGCGTTTTTTTTTTTTTTTTTTCATTTCAATTTCTATTTGTTTATAATATTATTTTTTATTCTTAATTTTGGATATAGCGTGTGAAAATTCTCGCATGTAAACTCATTCTTCACAGCTCATACATAAGAATCAATTACGTGTACAATATATACCCATTACCCACTGCCAATCAAATCTTATAGTCTTCATCCTCTTTCTTTTTTCTATGGATCTCCTTGAGCTTTCTGGGTCAATTCCCATGGCGTCGCCTCCTGCCTCACCGTCCTATTGGTGCTACCAGTGCACCAGAACCGTTAATATCGCGTCGGAAGACGCCGTCGTCTGTCCGTACTGTCAAGGCGGGTTCATACAGTTGGTGGACCCCACCGATTTCTCTCCGGAGCCTCCACGGCGATTCAGCCGCCGCCGCCATAACGGCTCCTCGTCCTTCAATCCTCTCATAGTCCTCCGGAACAATTCTGAGGCGGAGTCGCCTCCCAGCGCCGACGGCAGCCGGCGGAGTTACGAGCTGTATTACGACGACGGATCGGGGTTAGGTCTTCGTCCGCTGCCTTCTTCCATGTCGGAATCGTTACTCGGAACCGGATTTGAGATTATGCTTGACCGCCTCTCGCAGATCGGGTTCAGCCTCTGGAGCCGGCCGGAGAATCCGCCGGCGAGCAAGCAGGCTGTTGCGTCGCTGCCGACAATTGAAGTCCTACCGAGCCACGTGGACTCCGATTTGCACTGCGCCGTATGCACGGACGCTTTTACCCTCGGATCCGAAGCTCGCGAAATGCCCTGTAAGCACATATATCACTCCGATTGCATTTTTCCTTGGCTGAATCTCCACAACTCCTGCCCGGTTTGCCGGCACGAGCTGCCGAGCGACGAGGCGGATGGGGTTTCCGGCCAATCTGAGGCGGTGGGGCTGTCGATTTGGAGGTTACCAGGCGGCGGCTTCGCGGTGGGGAGATTCGTTGGGGGAGATGGAGAGATGCCGGCGGTGTACTCGGAATTGGATGGGAGCATGAGCCTAAACGGCGGCGTTTCAAGTGGAATTCAGTGGGGCCCGTGGGTGAGGCGGCGGAGGGGTGGTGCTGTGCGGAGGTTTTTTGGTCATATCGGTTCGATGTTTAGGAGGCGCCGGGAGGATGCCAGTCCGGTTCGGAGTGCCAGTGTTTCGGATACCGGTTCGGTTAACTCGGTTTTTAGTAGATACGTGTTGAGGAGGGATAGGAGCATAAATGCGGGTCCCATTCAGCAATAGAGAATGGGATGCCGAATGGTCAATTCACTGCTATTTAATTTTTTACATGGATTAATTCAATTTTATTGGCAAGTATTGTAAAGTCATGCACTTTTTCGACATTTGTACCTATAATATGACTAACCTTTTCTACTAGTTTCTTCCCACAAAATCAATAGGAATATTTTTGTATAAATTTTTGTACGAATGTTAATTGTATCAACTATAACAATTACTCTATGAGAATTGAGAAATGTATAAAATCTATTCTTTTGGATCTATAAATCATATCTATCTTCTTGATATTTATATCAAAATTTTAAATTGATCGATAGGTAATATTTGTTTTACAGAAATAAACATTTAAAGTGTCAAATTTTTTTGTAAAATATAAATAAACCTTAAAACTTTAAATGGTAAAATTACACGAAGTTTGGGTTTGAATTGGTCTTGTTATGGGCATAATGATGGTTGAATGGATTTAGAGAATGAAAAGTCATTAAATATCAACGCTTTTTTTTAATGTTTAAACGTAGGTTCTTCTTATTTGACCTATCCAGGAATTTAACATTATTATACATTAGTGTATTGCTAAATATAGATGCTTCACAATGTAATTCAAATATATATCTCTAAGACGGTTTTATAAAAGATCAATTTTTCTTTTAATATAGTAGTTCCACATCCAATCCTATATTTCAAATAAGTGTCCAAATTCATCAATTTGGTGTTAGATTTGATCTAACAGTGAAGTAATCTCCAATCATTCTATACACGAAATTAATATTCCAAAATATATGTTCTATTTTATTAAACATTTGTTCATAAGAAAAAGATATAATTCCATATTCTTCCAACTATTAAAAATTAAGGTACCTATTTTGAATTTGTACTTTCACATGTGTTTTTGTATCAATGCTAGTTTGATTGTTGTGTCTATAATCACTATAGCTTGTGTAATTTTAATTTGTATCTTCTCTAGTTTGTGTTGACATGTAATATCCTATTGTATTTTTCTAATTAGTTTGTATTATGCGTTCATCTTTTTCAATCAAGTTCTGTTTTTTTTTTTTATAATGAATAAATCGATTAAAATAGAGGATTTCATTTTTTTATCAGAGGTCAACAAAACCGTCGAACTAATTGAATAGGTTCGATTCTGTTTTCCTACAATGTCATTCCATTTTATTTCAACTTTCGAAACTAATTTATAAATGGATTTGATTCAACTTACTAAAATATAGAAATTCAGTTTTCGATTTTTTCTAGTTAAAATTGGGTCAACCCCTGCTTGAGATCATATCCACATTGGGAAGCGTGAAGTCAATAATTGATCAGGGTCTACTTGAACTTGATGCTACATTTGTATGTATATATCTTGTTCAACAATTTATGTCCTGTTTCGAAGTTTATGGATCATCATCCACTATTGACGAAAATTAGGCAAGATGTATAAACTCGTCACCTATCAACATAATTAGGACATATATATAGATTCTATTTGTAATGTGTCTTCCAAGAAGTAGTTGCTTGATTAAATGAATCTTTAATTTCTTCTATATATCATCAACCTTGCTTAATTTGACGAAAAAACTTAAAAGGGATTTGGTCAAAATCCACATATAAGACTACTATATATACTTGAACATTTTCATACCTGATCGTGATTACCACATTTCTCCTTGTCAAAAATGCCCATCCAATTAATCATTCTTTTATTAATGAATTTTTTTCTTGATGTTAATTACATCCTTGTCCACTGCTGAATTTTCTAAGAATTAATGTTTCCCCATCCACGGTGGATAATATTTTAATATATCCACCACTGATATGTAAGAATTTATATTTCTTAAAATACTATGATTTGAAATTAATGATTGTATTGAATTTTTGATAAATCAACGATGAACACATTAATATATGCCCAAGATGGATAATTAGGGTAGCGCAGATCAACCTGCTATATTTTCATATAAAATTTTCTAATTTCTCACTTAACATATTTCTTGTGAACAGCTAACTAAACGCAGTACTGCATTTCTTCATCAAATATAGTACAACCCTACAAAAAGTCAAACATGTACTGCAAAAACACACACCATTATATAAACCCTAACCACAAAATTCTCCTACATACATATGAACCATGACAGCTTCTTTCAAGTCAACTTTCTTGATCACACTCACCATTCTTCTCCTCCAGTTGTCCGAGATCAAAAGCCATGGCGGCAGCGACGAACAAGCCTCCTCCGACAGCGGCGATCACCACCAAAAAAAAGGGCTGATTCCGGTGAAAATCTGGTGTCTGGTAATCATGTTCGTGAGCACATTCGCGGGAGGAGTTTCGCCGTATTTCTACAGATGGAATGAGAGCTTTCTGCTTCTGGGAACTCAGTTTGCAGGTGGGGTGTTCTTGGGAACAGCTCTCATGCATTTTCTGAGTGATTCCAATTCAACGTTTGGTGATCTTACAGACAAAGAGTATCCTTTTGCATTCATGTTAGCATCCACAGGCTATCTTCTTACCATGTTGGGTGATGCTGTGATTGCCTACGTTATGAGGGACAAGCTGCAAAGGGAGACCAGAGTCGATGTCGAAGGTGGCGGCGGCGATAAGGCGGAGGAGGAGGTGGCGATGAACCCGGTTTTTGTGAAGACGAGTTCGGTTGGTGATACTATACTTCTTATACTGGCTTTGTGCTTTCACTCCATTTTTGAGGGCATTGCTGTTGGAGTTGCAGGTAATGATCTTCTTACATGTGTTGAACATATGTAGTGTGTTAATTTATGGTTTCATGTTGTGTTAGACATCTAGTGTTTGAATTGATACCAAAATGTTCCATATTATGTGGATTCTTATGTTACATTGCCATTTTTTTCTTTTATGATTTTATGAGTTTATATGACGTGATTACTCATGATTACAGTGAAAAATGCAAAACTGATCGATCTCATAACTATAGGGGTGTGGTAAAATAGTTCTTAACATTTTAATTTTATTGTGTTTTTCTCCTAAACTCCTCAATTTATTTGGAATTCCTATGATGATATTAATTGAAAACTATACTTTTGCAACAATTTGTCAGCTATTTGTCTTATGAAGCGTCATATCAAGTTTAATCCATCTTGAATTAACCACACCACCTAAAATATTTGTAATACACAAATTCTAACTAATTTAGAGATAAAAATGCGTAATTAAAATAAAATGGCCTAATTTTACCATAACAACATGTATAGTGTTTAAATTAATCATGAAGAATGCAACTCATTAATTAATAGTTTGATACATGTTCCAATATTTCTTTTGATTTGAGCAGATACAAAAGGGGATGCATGGAGAAATCTATGGACAATCTCACTTCACAAGATATTTGCAGCCATAGCAATGGGCATAGCACTTCTAAAGATGATACCAAAGAGGCCATTTGTAGCCACAGTTGTATACTCTTTCTCATTTGCTATTTCCAGCCCAATTGGGGTGGGAATAGGCATTGCTCTTGATGCCACCAGCCAAGGCAAGACTGCTGACTGGATTTACGCCATCACAATGGGGCTCGCCTGTGGGATCTTTGTCTACGTGGCAATCAATCATTTGATAGCAAAAGGGTTCAAACCACAGAAACAATGCTACTTCAATACACCACTCTTCAAGTTCTTTGCTGTCCTCTTTGGTGTGGGAATTATAGCTATTGTTATGATATGGGACTAAATATAATTACTTGTTTCTCCTCGACTCGTTTTTCTTCTTTCACATTACTATCAAACCATTCAAATTTATGATCAGTTTGTGTACACTCTCATCTTGGTAAATGTTACAATGCCCTTTAATTTTCTTGCATTGTTTTGTTTGAATACTTTACAAATAGCTTAGAGAAGAAAAGTGGGATTTGAGCAAAACTGAAAGAAGAAAATCATATTTGTAAATCATATGTACATAAGTCTTGTACATGATCCGTAGTTGGTGTAACTACAAAAAACATGATTATGATGATGCATAAATGAACTTCCAACCTTAAAAATACTAATTTTGATGTTGTATTCTACTTAATAAAAATTGAGATTTTTACTTTACGGTTAATCATGTTATGTTAGTGTTGTTTATAGTAAAACTATTGGCTCTCATTGGTTGATCTTATCCTCTTCAAAAGAAAGGTGGATCACATGTCCATTTCCATGACCCTCACACCAATCCGACAGGAAAATGATTGCATCATGGTTTCTCGATTTGGAAAAAATAAAAAACATTAATTGTTGTTAGTGTCTTAATCAGCTGGAAGATTAACAGTTGGATAATTATACTATCTAATTGGGTTTCTTGATCATGATTTTCTCCAGCTAAAATGTACATATATCTCATCTAAAAGCCCTTCAAAATGGAGGATAGAAAAAAAAAAGGGTTGAAATTAATTAAAGATTAGGGTGAATGTCCAATCAAATGATGATCACTTAATCTACACTGGTTGGCAGAGGTTAAAAAGTTTAAGGTTTGTGACACTTGGACCAACAGTTTGGTACAGTAGCCCTCTACACTGTCAACATTTTCTTTGTGTATAATTTTCTTACATTTAGGAATTAATTCAAATCTCATTACCAACCTAGTACAATGAATTAAACCCTATTTAAGCACACATAAGTCTCACTTCATTTGATCAAGAGATATCACAACACAAGAAGTACTAATTGCTCAACTCATCATGGGCTCATTCAATTCTCAAAAATCACCTTTATTTTTCATTTACATTCTCTGCATCCTTTTGTTTGCTGATTTTGCATTAACACAACAAACCGGCAAAACAAGGCAGTTTACGTTCAACGTAACTATTTCTATTCCCCGATTACTATCTTATGATTATATATATCTCATAAATTCAAGAAACACATCACGTATTCATATTTTATGCAGGTCCAGATGCATAACGTTACGAGACTGTGCAAGACTAAGAGCATTATCACTGTGAATGGCAAGTTCCCCGGCCCCCCCATTGTTGCAAGGGAGGGTGATCGTCTCATTGTTAAGGTCGTCAACAATGTATCAAGCAATGTCAGCATCCATTGGTACGTACTACTCGCCTTCTTTAATCCAAAAAATTGATCTTCCAATTTCACATTCGTTTTCTTGGCAGGCATGGAATAAGGCAAGTGCTGAGTGGATGGGCAGATGGGCCATCATATATAACCCAATGCCCAATTCAAAGTGGGCAGAGTTATGTGTACAATTTCACCATTATAGGACAGAGAGGAACTCTGTTCTGGCATGCCCATTTCTCATGGCTGAGAGCCACTCTTTATGGCCCCTTGATCATCCTCCCTTCCAAGAACACTTCCTACCCTTTTCCTAAGCCCCACAAGGAACCTCGTCCCATCATCTTCGGTCAGTTTTCTTGAACATTCTTGATTCTATTACACATCTCTTTCTATGCTAACATGCAAGAAGAACATGATAGGAGAGTGGTGGAATGCTGATACAGAGGCAGTGATCAGCCAGGCTCTCCAAACGGGTGGCGGGCCCAACGTCTCTGATGCTTACACCATCAACGGACACCCTGGTCCACTGTACAACTGCTCTGCTAATGGTGAGGTGAGATTCTTGAAATGAAGACAAGTCAATAACTCCATTTGACTTGTGTGTCCAAATCTGTGTGCAGATACCTTCAAGCTGAAGGTGAAGCCTGGGAAGACATATCTTCTTCGAATCATCAATGCTGCCGTCAATGATGACCTGTTTTTCAGCATCTCCAACCACACATTCACCGTTGTTGAAGCTGATGCAGTCTACGTTAAGCCATTTGAAACGGACACTCTCTTGCTCGCGCCAGGACAAACCACCAATGTTCTTCTTAAGACAAAGGCTAATCCTACAAAGCCCACATTCGCCATGGCTGCTAGGCCTTACTCCACAGGCCAAGGCACATTTGACAACACCACAGTTGCAGGAATTCTTGAATACAAAACCCCATCTCAAAAGCCACTCAACACTTCAATCTCTTCCCTCCAAATGCCATCACTACCACCCATCAATGGAACCTCTTTCGCTGCCAATTTCAGCAACATGTTTCGCAGTCTCGCCAACACACAATTCCCAGCCAACGTGCCACAAATCGTAGACAGAAAATTCTTCTTCACTGTAGGCCTTGGAAGCAACCCCCTGTCCAAAAAATCAAACATGTCAAGGCCCTAATGGCACGAAATTCGCAGCATCAATCAACAACATTTCATTCACAAACCCCACAACAGGGCTTCTTCAAAGCTACTTCTTCAGACAAAACGACGAAGTTTACACCACCAATTTCCCCCAATTTCCATTGACGGCGTTCAACTACACAGGCACGCCGCCAAACAACACCAACGTCGTGAACGGAACAAAAGTGGTGGTGCTCCGATTCAACACCACCGTGGAGGTGGTGCTGCAGGACACGAGCATTCTCGGCGCAGAGAGCCACCCTCTCCATCTCCATGGATACAATTTCTTCGTGGTGGGACAAGGGTTTGGAAACTTCGATCCCCAAAAAGACCGTCCCAATTTTAACCTAATCGATCCCGCTGAGAGGAACACTCTGGGCGTGCCATCTGGAGGATGGGCTGCGATCCGTTTCCGGGCTGATAATCCAGGTTAGATACTATCAATCCTGCATGTTTTATCTCGAATTCAAACGTGGTATATGTGATGATCAGGAACTGCAGGTGTGTGGCTGATGCACTGTCATTTCGATGTGCATCTGAGCTGGGGATTGAGGATGGCGTGGATAGTGTTGGATGGGAAGCTGCCCAACCAGAAGCTGCCCCCTCCACCGTCCGATCTGCCCAAATGTTGATGATGCTCGTTTCTGCTTTCCACTTCCAGTTTTTCATGTAGATTATTTATGGGCTTTTCTTTTCTTGGTTGTTTTGATTCTGTGAGAGATGAAGGAGAGCTTGGATTTGTTCCAACGAATATGAATAAACAAGTTGTGAGTGAGGTTTTTTGTGATTGCTGTTTTTGACACAAATCACAATTCCATATTCTTTGATTCACTGAATTTTATTTCGGCATCTTCTAATCTCAACATATATCTCAAGTATTTAAGTTGATACTATCAATATAGATTCGATTAGTTTTTTTTTTTTTTTTTTTTTTAACGGTAAAATATATTTCATTTCAAAAGGAAAAAACTCTTGGGTTGTCCATTGTAATTTGTACCCAAAAACAAAGAAAGGAGTACAGACTGGAGAGTCTTACATTCAAGACAAACTTAACCAACTAAGCAATTTAAGATTCATCTAGGATTCGAAATCCAATTATTACAAGGAACGTTACAAAAATAAATAAATTTTATGGAGTACCAACTCCACATTCTACCCCTAATCTTGTTTTTTTACTTTTTTCAAGTCTCATATTGTATTTTCAAAATTTATGTTATTCCCCCATTTCCAAATCACCCTTATCATACAAATCACACAAAAAAACAAAAAAAAAAACAAAAAACAAAATATGCCCTTCTTTTCATTAAAAATGGCTTAGAGTTCTTGAAAATGTATCACGAGAATATTATACATCGCCAAGGAAACTCTCAGTCATCCAAGAATACTTTATTAGATTGAAAGAGTCGAAAAGCAGTTGAAAAATAAGTATTTGACTGTTTCGAAAACTTCTCCACACATGTTGCATATTATGTCTTCCATAGAGTGAATAATATTTCCACGAACAAGGTTAGATTTGGTTGGCACCAAGCCATTGCACTAATGCTACTAAAATATGTTAAGAGGTTTATTTTGGCAAAACAATTTGTTGAGGTTTCCTCTAAATAATAGTTGATTAGAAGTACACAAACTATCATCTATTTGTAATTTAATCACTTCTATTTTATTTTTGATTTCGTAGGAATTAAAAAAAAAAAAACATTGTATTTGATTGATCTGATGATTCTTTAATGATGTTTAAAAAAAAAAAAATTTGTTTGTTAGAATTGTCATATTAGACGTTAATGGCCAATGTCTTTTTTGTCTGATGATTCAATGTGGCAGCTCTTACAACCAAATCAATATATATATATATATATATATATATATATATATATATATATATATATATATATATTGAAAATTTATCAGATGAATTGAATTATAATTTTTTTAAACTTCCTGAATGGAACATGATAAAATTTTAACATGATTAAATTGTAAAAAATGATGGTAATCGTATTTATTTTGTAATAAAAAAAAAAAACAACAACAATTCCTTTCATGATCACACACCACAAACTTTTGGATCCATCAACTTGTTCAAAATGCCAAGGCAAAACATTTATGAAGTATATAGTTTTTGTTATTTAATATAATTTTCATTATATTATATCCGCAATCATTATTAATACACAAATAGAAATATAAAACGTTATATAGAATAGGAGTTGATTTTGTCTGGTGAGAAGGTCCTTCTTTTCCCCTTTTTCTTGGAGTTGATAGCAAAGTGATGATGAAAAGGGAATAGAGAAACAAAGAAGCAAATGAGCATATATGAACTCGATGGAAAAAAAATCATCGAAGTGGAGCACAATCTAAATGTCAGGGAACCATCATTAAAGCAGAATCAGTTGAAGACAATACCTCTCAGTTCGTCTGCAATCTGTTTGTGAAAATGTCCGAAACAAAGCTTCAGGTTCTTACTCTCCTTCCCAGATTGTTGAAAGCTCCGCCATTGAAAGCGCTTTCACTCTTCACCTCCTCAACCCACCAGAACCTCCACCACACTCACGAATCTATATCAATAATCATCAACCATCTTCTCTCTTTCAACATGCTCTCGCATGCCGAGTCTCTCATTCTACAGTTACTCTCTGGTAAAATTACATCTCCGTTATTCACAATCACTTCTCTTCTCCCGTATTTGACAAACAACAATAAGCATTCTAGTTCTACTCTTGTTTATGAAACAATCATCAATGCTCATGTCAAAGCAGAGTTGCCAGGGGATCGGGCCCTTCTGTTGTTCGATGAAATGATTGATAGAGGGTTTGTGCCATCGGCGATTCTTTTGAATACTGTGCTAAAAGGTCTTATTAAAGGATGTGATTTTGAGAAAGCTTGGTCGGTTTTTGAGAAAAATAAGGGAAGAGTTGGATTGGACGCGTACACTTTTGGGATTCTGATTAAAGGTTGCTGTGAGAATGATAACTTAAAGAGAGGTTTTGAAGTTTTGGGTGAAATGTCACGTATGGGATTGAGTCCAAATGTTGTTGTATACACTACATTGATTGATGGGTGCTGTAAGAAGGGCGAGGTTGAGAATGCGAAAATTTTGTTTTTGGAGATGGGGGATATCGGCTTGGTTGCGAATCAGTATACTTACACCGTTTTGATTAACGGGCTTTTCAAGAAAGGTTTGAAGAAAGATGGATTTGAGCTTTTTGAGAAGATGAAGAGTGAAGGGCCATTGCCTGACTTGCATACTTACAACTGTGTGCTGAAAGCATATTGTGATGATGGTGAAATGCACAAAGCATATCAATTATTTGCTGAAATGCGTCAGAGAGGGTTAACATGCAATGTTGTGACTTACAACATTTTGATTGAAGGATTGTGTCAGCTGGGGAAAGTGGGAGAAGCCAAAAAATTGGTGGATGAGATGAAGGGGAGAGGTTTGAAGCCAAGTATAATTACTTATAACATGTTGATAGATGGGTACTCTCGTGTTGGGATGCTGAATAAAGCTTTTATCTTGTTTGATGAACTGAAGTCTAATGGTTTATCTCCAACTGTGATTACGTACAATGTCTTGATTGCAGGATGTTCTAGAAGTGATGATTCATCGCAGGTTTTAGACTTTGTTCAAGAGATGGAGGAGAGAGGCATTTCCCCATCTAAAGTGACCTATACTATATTAATTGATTTGTTTGCTCGTTGTAATGATATGGAGAAGGCACTTCAAGTCCTTTCCTACATGAAGAGGACCAATTCAGTAGCAGATGTTTGGACTTACAGTGTCTTGATAAAGGGGTGGTGTAATCAACGAAACATGAAAGAAGCATCAGAATTGTTCAAAACAATGGGTGAGATAGGAGTTGAACCCAATGATGTAGTATACAATACAATGATCTATGGATACTGCAGAGAAGGTAGCTCATATAAAGCCTTGAAGCTGCTCAGACAAATGTCTGAGAGGGGTATGATGCCTAATGCAGCTAGTTACAACATGACAATAGAAGTTCTAAGGGCAGATGGGAAAGTGGATGTGGCTCACAATCTTCTTGTTGGCATGTTAAAGTCCGGTTTAAAACCATACAATTCCATGTTGTTATGATGCACGAAGAAACAATTTCATTAATCGTTCCCCACATTTTTGACTTGTGTAAAGTTCAACTGGAGAGGACTCATTTCTTGCACTTGGATTGGACCACATCAATTTTGGTAAGCTTACATTTGTTCTCTGGAACCACAATTCATAATAAATATCAGTTAAAAGAAAAAAACAAAAATAAAGTGGATGCTAAATTGAGTAGTAGTTTCTATAAATATTTTGAACGGCATGAGTAGATTCTGTAATCAATTCTTTAAGAAATTATGGTTGCAATGTTGATCTCTGTTTACCTTTCATAAGCTTAGTAGTGAAGGGAAGAGGTGGTTGTGAAATTTGTGATACTATATTGTACTCAACTGTCAGAGATGTGAAGAAAAAAACAGAGTATACAAAAAGAAATATGATTAGTTAAAATACAAGTCATCATACTTTATGAAAATTAGTCAAGATATAATTGTCGTACTTGATGAAGTTATCTAGGTAGAATGTAAAACTTAAATTTGGGGAGACATGATAGCATGACAGTGAATTTTCAAAAACCTGATACTAGAAGCAGCCGAGCAGGTATAGTTTTTCGATATTATGACATCGTTATTGGTACTTGTGAAGATTCCCATTGTTTTCTGATAGCAGCAGTGTTGTACACAGAGCACTTGAATTCTATTGCTGAAAGGAATCTTTCTCTCAGCCAGCTAGATGCTTAGAGAAATATGTATGGAACACACACACCAAGCAAAAAGATCAAGAAAGAGATAAGGTAGTGCACTGTAGCTAGATCTAGTGTAACAAATTAACGATCCAATACTGCAAACAATGTAGATAGCAAAAAAGATAGAATTTTTAGATTGTATCTGCAATGAACTTTATAGTATCATACATCTCATAACACAGCACTCTTGCAAGCTAGCTAAATTGAAGATCTGATGAACTTTTCGCTGTCTTCTCTTCTCTCGGATGGCAGGAAAACTTGTTCGGGTCAGATTTGAACCCGAGATCCATACGCATAGAGAACACATGATCAACACGAATGATTTCTTCTCAAGAATCTCCATTCTTTTTCCAGCTGACAAGCATGGTAATGCACCGCTTGACAATGTAGAATTTCGCCTTCTGTTCCTTGGCCATGCTACTGCATTTTCGCGTGAATTCCGCGCACCTCTGAGACGAGCTTCTTGAGAGGGACGAGGACTTGCTGGAAGAGCTCTTCTGCGAAGTGCTCCTCGAGAGATTGAAGGGGTTCTTGTGTGATTTTGTGGAGGTCCGTTGTGAAACGCTTCTGGAAATAGAAGGCTTGGTAGATGAATGTGAGTGTGAGTAGGTGTGCTTATGATTATCTTCTTTGGATAATTTCCACTTCTCATCCATGTAATACTCCATGAAAAGCATGGAAGGTAGAAGAGAATATATAGAGAGAGAGGGGTGGTGGAAAATGCAAGTGGTGGGGGGTGTTGACGACTGTTGGTTTGCAGCATCACATGTGGATGCTCGAGTAAAATGGTCAGACCTTGCACCTTACTTTATAATTTGCAGCCAAATTCTATGCTGGATCTGGTTTATTATAGGTCCCAACAATTCAGATGTTGCCTACCTTTTTTTTTTTTATCTTGTTGTAATTGATGGTTTTTTTTTTCTTGTGTAGCTACTCTCTATTAGTAATATTTATCCATCTCTTCTTTCAGTCTCACTCACACTATCTTGCTGACCTACAACACTTGGCACACGTCATTCTAGTTGGGGTCTTGCCCCCCAACAATGCTCCTTCCATGCCTAAATGCTTTTTCTTTTTATGATTTTTAGTGGTATATTCGGTCCTGATTCTTTATTATATTTGTGTGGATTAGATTTGTCACATTCAAATTTTGAATGAATTCAGCTCAAATAATAACTTACAATATCATTACTCATATTCTAATTTTCCTATTTTTTTCTACAATTCTCTATAAAAACGACCATTTTCCCCATTTTTCTACAAATCCCAACAAATAATATTTTCTACAATTCCTAATGTGAAGATGACATGTTAACTATAATCATACCCTAAAAAATATCAAGACAAAAACAAGATTTTCAAAATCCATACTAATTAAAATCCTCCTATATCTCAAATCTTAACCTGAAAAAGTCACCTTAAATTCAGAATAAACATAGCATTTGGATTTAACAAGTTAAAAAAATCTCAAATCCGGTTACAACAAGGATTATAAAATCTACCAAAATGCTACTCTATTTAAAAATAAAGAAAACAACACTATAATTAATCATACATTTTAACCTAATAATACACAAATTACAATACACGTCTAAAGTTATACTATTATAATCATTCAATCATTATCATTATATCAACCAACAATATAATATTATCTCGGCACATTTTTTTAACATTGATTTGACATCTACAATACTAATTCTATCATATATAATCCTTAAACAAGCACATATTTTAATTATTCAACTTTATTTCAAAAACTCAAAATTTTAAAGTCGAATTTCTCCAATCTTATATAAACCCAAACAAACATAGCCTTAGTGTTTTATTTTCTTTAACAGATGTCACATGTTAATTTATGATATCGTTTAATATATATATATATATATATATATATATATATATAATTTTTTTTTTTTTTTTGCTTACTATGAAATACAAGATGAAAGATAAAGTGTAATTAATATATTTAGTTTTGCTAAATCTTAAATTTTTCGAATTTATTCTTACATGTCCTTTAAACTTGTTTGGTTTCATTATTAGTTCCCATACTTTAATTATTGAAAGGACTTGGTAAATAAAATTTAAAAGTTCGGCGACTTGGTAAAAAAAAAAAACTGTAAAAGGACTGTATAATAAAATGTGAAAGCTGAGGGACTGAGAGAAAATATAACAGAAATGAACAACCGCTTGGGGAAATAAGTGGACAAAGGGATTGGTAAGTGTGAAATCAAACACCGTAGCATTACTGTTGGTTAAAATCTAGCATTTTAACTAGAAATATGGTTTTTCAAAGAAAATTATAAAAAAGAAAGAAAAGTAGTTTACTTCTTTCTATTTATGGATAGAAAATAGTGGAAGAAATTCAAAAATAATTAATGAGATAAATTTAAGGATGAAATCTTTAATGGAGATGCGACTCATGCTGCGATGGAAGTGGTTTTTGACATTGTAAAGCAAAGTTGTCTAATTTCTTAAAGAAGGAAAAAAGAGGACTGCACATGAGAGAAGAACTTGGGTTTTATATATTGGAAATGTAAGATTTGATTTGATTTGAATTAGAGTGGAATTTTGTTGAAATTTGATTTCATTTGAGCAGAAAGTCGGTGCTTATTAATATATTCTACCTTCACTCTCTTCTATTATTACATTATTCCTACTCACCCTTCTCTTTCATCTTTCCATTCTCTATTACATTCTTACCATCTCTATATACTCCCTAATTAGTGAGGGATTCTATTGTGAAACCATCTCACAAATTTTTATTGTATTGTGTGAGACGAGTCAATCTATAACTTAATCACCTACAACCCGAACCCTACAATTCACATGTTATTTGTGGGTGATGGGACTCCGTCTCACGGTAACTATCTGCAAGACTGTCTCACGTGAGTTTTTGTGCTACTTAGTATACATAAAGTTAAAGAAAATGTGCATTTTTGCACATCTTTTCTTTTTTCCCCTTTTGTCTTGTGTTTTCTTTTCTCTTCTTCTAGTGTGTTTTATGTTCCTTGTTTGAGTAGGATTTTAATGAGAAATTCTCACGAATTTTATTATAAAAGACGGATCAGTTCACAACTCATAATCCATAAATTAAATATTAAATTGTGATGAGTTTTGTGTTGAGTATAGTCGGATTTATATTTATGACAAAGTTTCATATATGTCTTTTTGTTTTGTTTTATTGGCCTCTACCCCAGCTAATCTTGCTCCTAGTTAGTTAATAAATGGCAAAAGAGTACACAACAAGTGACAAAAGTTAAAAAAAAAAAAAAAAAAAAAGCCCGTAAAAATGTAGAAAATAAAGTATGAGGGGTCAAAGGTGAAATACAATTAAAATACAGGGTAAAATATGCACTATTATAGATTTACACATAAATACAGGGTAAATCCATCATAGATTTAATTAGTGCTATGATTAAACATTCAGTTTTAGTTTTACTAACAGATAGTAATATATATTTTTTGTTAGAAAAAGTTATGCGACCTAGTTTACATTGTACCCTATAAAATTCCAAACGTAGTCAAATATTCAAAAGATCTAAAGTTTTTTTTTATAATAATGTATGTACAGATAAAAAATAAGAGATGAGACTCATGAGAGTAACGTGCACATGGTAGTGTTCGGCATGAAAATTTTGTACCTAAAAAGCTAAATATAAAACGAGGATTTAATTTCAACCTCAATTACCCTAATTATAATTTATATGCTAAGTTAGTGTCTAACATGATTTAATTATATTTTGGCTCTAATTGCGATCCAATACTCTATTGCATTTATTTAGTATTTCCTTTTATATTTCACTGTTTTTAATATATATTTCACATATAAATTAATTATACTATTTATAAATATATTTAACATCACGTGGTAATTATTTTGAAATACGAAATAAATGTTGAAATAGTGGATCTTGTACACTCTTATTGTTATCCATAAATTTGTAGTTATTAGTTAATCGATACTTATGCTAACATTATATGACGTATGAAACATGCAACCTATGAATAATTAGGTAAGTTGGAAACATTTATTAATATAGTACAGTTCAAATTTATTTACAAAATTTTAGCATAAGAAAACAATACGAAATTAATTAAATTGACATGGTTTCTAAATTCTAATATGAATGGAGCTGGCTAGCTTGAGAAATCTTGTCATTTTTACAAATACTCATCAATTAGAACTAATTGAATATAATCGTCTGGCTTCTGAGTAGAGTTGTAACATTAATTAATTAAGTTCAACCTTGTTTAAATTGAATTAAAATACAAAATTTTATAATTAAAAATACAATGAGTGTACTTTGCTTATTTATTGTGGGTGGACATCCATATTAAATGCAAATTAATTAATGCCCATAATATGCTAATTAAGTTGGTAGTTTGATTGGGAATCATTTGACTGTTTGAGGGAATTGAAAAATCAAATTTTTGACCAGTCAATAATAATGGAGCTATAGTTTAAAAGTGAACAAAACTGGTGATAGATAATGTTTTTGTACCATATAGTATTCATAAAAAAAATTCATGTCACTATTAATTGGTCATTCATTTTCAAACTTTATAACTTTGTTTGTTCACATCACCTCCAGGGTTTATAATTACTCTTCTATACTATGTTTTTCATATCTTACAGTAAATAAATTAAATCCACCCTCCTTTTTACCTTTTCATCTAATTTAACTCCATTAAATTCCAACAAATTAAAAAAAAAAAAAAAAGCAACAGATACAAACACTAGATAGTTCCCTTTTTTATTTATTTATTTATTTATAAAGGGTAATTAATATTTTCACATCCGCACAATATATGTTTTGACTTTTTTTTTTTTATAAACTTTGAATCGTTTTATTTTGTCGTCGTATTAATTTTGAAATTGATGTGTTTTACTATATTGAATAAATTCTAATCGGATCACATTATGATTTATCCAATACAATAAAATATATCAAATTTAAGGTTTATACCATAAAATGGAACTATTCAAAATTTACACAAAATAGTGTCAAATTGTATAATTGAAATGAATATATATATATATATATATATATATATATATATATATATATATATATATAAAGCATATGTGTGTATATATAGTCAGTTAATTTTAGGCATGAAAGTTTATAAGAGTCGCAAAATAGAACTTTTCCACGCAATTGTGCTATTGACTTGAGATTGATGGTTATTAATTGAAATTGAATCAAAGTATTCCCCCAATTTACAGTTCATGTTGTTTTGGAGATTAAATGTTAATGTGAATTAATTGTCATGTTTACTCAACTTTATTTCATTAACTCACTTACATGTGATTGTTTTGGTCAAAAAATAGGCATTTGATTGTCATTCTTAACGTATATATTAAAATGCAGATAAATCTTTAATTCTATTTTCTTTTTCTTTTTTTTAGAGTTGATTCACTCATCGTGGTGCAATTGTACACCCCTAATTAAGAAACCAAAATCCATGACTGGACTTCAATGATGCTGTCATTTGAATATCCAAAAAAAAAAAAAAAACAAGTGAATCTTGATCAACGTTCTAGATATATATAGTAATCTGAAAAAAAAAATACAAATTATTGTGTGGTTATCATATTAATTATATTAATATAGAGAAGGAATTTAGTGATAAATCCTTGAAGTAGGGAGAAAGTTGGTAATTAGCATGTGAATTGAGAATATAGGCATTTGGAGGCCCACATGCGAACCATGTGGCTTACACGATCCCCCACTCCTAAATAATAATTATTATTATAATAATTAATAAGTGTAATAACAGTAATAATGTTATTATTATTATTATTATTCAAATCTCATAGTACGACATCACAGCATATCATGTTTGAAATAATTTAATGATTCAAATAATATTATTTGGAATGTGGTACTACTCCTTGATTAAGGATCATGATCAATTTTGTCATTTTGACTACGGTTTCATCACCTATATATGTATCTTTATTCCCACTATATTAGACACACACATTTATATATCTCAAAATAAAAATTGAAGTACAGAAATTATGGTGTGAATCAAACTCATCCTTTTCAAACCTAAATTATGTTATGTGTGAATCGTTGACTGATACATAATTCATCGAAATAATTATTAAGGTACTAAAATTTTATGTTTTTTTTTTACTAAGATCTTCTAGGATTTTTTGAAATACTAAACTATTTAATCGATGAACCATATTGTAGACCATCCTCAGTAGAGAAGGACGAGCCCTAATTGGTAGTAGAAACTTCACAACTCATTAAATTAAAGTAATGGAAAAATGTTAGAAATGATATTCAACAAGCTTAGTTAATTAAATTAAGATGAATATTTTTTTTTATACCAAGTCTATAGGAGTTAAAATTTTCAATTGTTATGATAAAGGGCGGTTTCGAACATAGTATTGATAAAACTATCCTCATAGCAAAATATCACATCAAATAACATTTTCAGTTTAAGAATTTTATATATGAGTGGACGAGATTCCCGTTTGGATTCCTTAAATTTATTTTTATACAAGTTAAATTTATCATTTTTGTAGACAATTCTCAAGAAATTAATATCACAACAAAAACAACTCATATATGAAAATTCAACAATAATCAAATATCATGAGATCGTAAGTTATTTAAGGAAGAGATGAAAACTATTGAAAATTTTGGGATAAGTTATTAATAATTATTGATATATATATATATATTTTTGGGTTAATTGTCAGAAAAATCATAACCTTTGCTCGAATTTTCATTTTAACCAAATTTTTCACTATTGGTCAAAATAACATAACCTTATATATATAGTATGTTTTTTTAACTAAGATAGTGAAAAAAAAAATCATTATCTATTGATATACAACTTTTCACCCAAGTTTTTTAGTCTTTTTTGTATCTCCCCCCCCTTCCCCTCCACTCCATTCAAGCTTATTTTAAAAAATACAACTTTTCGAAAACTGAGTTTAGTCGAAAAAATACTAAATATATAAAGTTATGTTATTTTAAACAATATTGAAAATTTTGGTTAAAATGACAATATGAGTAAAGGTTGTGATTTTTTTTAGCAATTAATCCTTTTTCTTTTTCTTTTTTTCTGTGAGTTGAGAGAGTGGAAGAGATGAAATAAAAACGTCTAGAAAATTTATGTGATCTAAGTTCAAATCTTAATCATCAAAATCTACACTTATATATATAATGTTAAAAGAACAGAAAATCCCCATTTTATATAAACAAGGTTGGTTTTGAGGTTGGGAATATATCGGGTGGGGAATAAATATTCTTTTATATCCTGTAATTTTTAACCAAGAATCACCGTTCCCATTCCATTTCCTGATTCGACTGGAGAATTTCCGTCCCGTTAACTTCAATAATCGATGGGATCATTTACCACAAGTAAATTGACATCTCTGGTATGAATAATATTTCATTTTATTCATCCAACCTAATTTTCATATTGCACGTGTATATTGTCTATTATAATGTGAGAATAGTTATTCTAGTTTGGAAAACGTTTAATCATAATTAGTCTCACTAGTCGTAATCAATACAATATATATATATATATATATATATATATATATATATATATATATATAAAATGTAATACTTATGTCTATATATATACACACATTTACATATAAGAAGTATCAAAATAGAAAGCTAGGTATTTTTTCATCCGATGACATGGAAAGCAATTCAAATTACCCTCCAGTAGAAGAAAATTTGACTCTTTTAATTAGTTTTTCAAAATTTCCTTTTACCTTTCGAATAAAAAAATAACAAAAACCGAATAGTATTTGTATGATCTTCAAATTTACGCTGATACCACATATATAAAAACACATGAGATCTTCTATTATACTTGATGTTATATCTCCTATTCCATAACAATCACCACACGCCAAGTGTATAGATGACATCACTATTTAACACGTCATATAATAAATGCTATAAAACATGAGATGTAACACTAAATTTAATAGAAGATCCAATTCGATATAACACTAAATTTAATAGAAGATCCAATTCGATATATAAATGGAACTCAAGATATAACATGCTGAAAGCTTTGATTGGTTACTTGGAGGATTTTAAAGTTGGTTCATGTATTTGAATTGAGAGTATTTAATTATAATGCGTTTGACTATATTACCCAAGGGCCACAACGTGATAAATTTGAAATGAAAAATATAAAATATGAAATAGATGATCTATTAAAACTTAACAAAATTGTAAATATAAAAATAAATAAAATAGTTTTTAATTGGAAATTAGATTATTTGCAAACAAATCTACTAAATTGATATATAAATATATAATTAATCGAATTCCTTATTCAGCTACTAAATTGTTGTGTTTTAGTTTTAATAACATCTTCTAGCAATTTTTAAAATACTAAAACAAACACAATCTTTTCTCCAGCCGAGGCCCGCTCCATCCACTACAATGTAGCTTTGATAAATTTGAAATGGACACAAAATATAAAAAATGTAGTATTTGAATATGAATTTAAAAAAAAAAAAGTGGAAAACGTTGGAGAAACATCATTGTTAAGTTCTTATTTATTTATTTTTACTTTTATCTTTCTTCAACAAAACCTCATATTAAAAAAATACTAGGCTAGGCCCAAGAATGATATAAGAAGAAATAAAATATATAGCCCAAGAATTATAGCTTACAAGTAACAGCCCAAGTTAGGTGCAGCTTGGAGCCTTGGAGTCATGACAAGATATGTTGTTTTATCTCCAATACTCCATTTTCTTTCTTTTCCTTAATCTTGATTTTCCATGATTTAAGTCGCCCCCAACAACATCCAACCTATATTCTAATTATATAATACCCTATTTATGACTTCATTATTTAAATATAATGGAGACTCGAACCTAAGAAGTTGCTCTAGATGAATATGCAGATATCATTAAGCTAAGCCTATGAATACTTATTCCAAGTCAAAATGTGATTCGATTTCCAAACACAACACCAAGACAAGGTACAATAATCATACAGACAAGTGCATAAGTGTTTGTCTTACATAGCAAGTGCAGTAACATATTAATTGATCAACACAGCAAAATTAATCTAAATTCTAAGTAACACATACTTCTATAATCAGTTGGTCCACGACAATTATCAGTTAAAAAAGAAAATGAAAAAAAAGTGCATAACTGAAAAGTGGTTAGCCTTAAAATTTACAAAATTTAGACACAATCATTTACAACTAAGCCATATACATAAAGCCCAAAATGCCATTAAAAGGAAGAACACCAAATAAAACTGTTCTCACTTTCTGGCAAATAACAACATTATATATATCTAAACACAAGCTTCCGGCCTCGGCCGTACAGCGAACAGCAGCTCCAGATCAGGCGGTTGAAAGTAACCGTTCTCCGGCGGCGGCGGCTTGCCGGAGCAATGACGGAGGGGCTTCTTTCTGGGCGGCGGAGGCGGCTCTGACCTCGCCGGAATACCGAGTCTGGGAGTAGAACATTCTTCTTCCCCCACCACCATCACCGAGTCGTAACCACTGTGATCTATTTCCATCCAATTATAATACGATTTATATATAACCTTTTGTTGTGCGTTTATTTCAGTGTAGAATAAAGCTCTTGACAAAGTGAATGATCAGAGATGGGTTTGCGTTTATGGATAAATATATGATGTAAATCGGGGGTGGGTTCTGGAAGGTGGTACAAGTGTGTGGTGAATGATGGAGACAGGTGGGTTGCTCTGGGCCTCCACGTGTTGAGCTCACAAGAGTTTCCATCCAAGTCAAATTGTGTAGTGGCCGTTCGATTTGGCGGGAAAATAAGGATCGACGCGTTTTGAATATGAGGGCTTTTTCTTATACTCTGTTTATGGACCCTACACCATGCCGTCGATGCACAGTGTCATTGGCCATTTGTCTAATTATCAGCTACTTTATTCTAAAGGTTAGTTCTCTAATTAAAAAAGATTGTTTCTACTCAAATTTAAATTGTGATTAAAAGATTGTCATCCTGTTTGATTTTTTTTAATAATTTTTAACTTAAAATAAAAATAAATAATATATACATGGAGATCATTATACAATTAAAGGCAAATTAAATAAAACAAAAAGTCATTACATTCTTCAATGATTTAACTTTTAATTTAAATTACTGAAAATCGTAAAAAAATAATCCTATTGTATTTACTGTTACGTTTTCCCAACTTAATTTGATGATCTGGGAATAATAGTTCGAAATTTATATTTAAAATTTCAATGTAAAAAAATTATATGAGAAAAAAAAATTAAATGGAATACATTTAATGCCAACTTCTCAAAAATGAAAAGAGACTTTTCAATGATTATTATAGGCCCAGTCCAAGTATAATACAACTCAATTATAATTAGTTTTCTGTTTGGGCCCAACTATATTAAATAAGCCCAACTATTAAAACCACCGTCTTCTTCCCTAATTTCATCAGCTTATGCTGTACTATTTCCATCTCTTTCCTTTCACATTCTTCCTTTTTCCCACTTTCACTATAGCCGTCAATGATTCTCAGTAAATAATCAGGTACTCATTCGTCTTGTTTAGTTTTGTCCTCATTTTTGATTCCTTGTTAATTCTTCTTTCTTGTTCTTGTTTAAATTTGAATTCCTCCATTGATTATCTTCAGAGATGCTTGCTGCACTTCTTCTATTTTTGTTAAACTATCTTGATTTTGACTATGTTTCTTTGAAAATTTTCAGGTGGCTGTGCTTGCGGTGAAAAGTACTATCACCAAACACCAGTGATTTCGACGATTACTTGCACGAGGAAGATTGAGCGTGAGGAGAAAGCCTCTGCTTCACGAGATGATATAGGTTAATTTGTTGAGATCTTTTTGTTAGTGATGCTTCATAGTAACTAGTGAAGTCTGTTTTTCCTGTCAGATTTGAGTGTGCTTGTTTTTCATGGTTGTTTTTTGATAGTGAAGATTGTGGGTTGTTTTTGTGTTGTGTCTGTGCATGCTTGTTGTTAACAGACACTTGGCACTTCAAATTGTATTGGATGTTAAAATGGAGAAAACTGATTATTCTTCTCTTTTGCTGATAGAATGCATTTGAAAAGGATACAAATATAATTGATACCTAATGGGAAGGCAAAGGAATTGTGCATGTAGAAGTGTGCCGATTACCTTTGTTTGCATTCGTTTATTGTGCATCAATTATAGCACAATGAGTGTGGATTTTGCTTGAAGTGTTAGTTATCCATCCTTATTGTAAACTGAAATTCAATAAATTGTTAATTCTCACTGAGGCTTTCAATTAGTAAAAGTGTGTATGCTGAAATATGATACATGCTGATATCTTGCTGATAATTGAAGCTGATCACCAAATATTGCAGCAAGTAAAGCATACAGACTTCAGTCACCCAATGACATTGATGACAATGGGAGCTCATGCGATAAGGATGACTTCATTGCCCCTTCTGTAGAGACTACTTCAATCTCACTTTCTATCCCCTATAAACAACAACACTGGTTAAAAAAATGTCTTTTAATTATTCTTTTTGGTAGCTTTTTGGACAAACTCCAAATCATTTGCAGGACAGCAAACAGAAAACGGCGTCCTTTGTAGTGGCTGGATGTATTCAGATTATCATTAATTATTTGTTTGGTTTTTTCCATGCTAAGAAAATTATGCTTGGATTGTCAAATATTGGGGTAGTTTTTCGCATTGAGGAGATCTTGATTTTCATTGTGATTATTTCTGTGAGTTGGTATTCAAGTGGAAGTATTAGTTATTTATTGATATATATCTTGAAGCACTTTCTTGCATATGCTTGGTAATTGCAATTTTGAATCTACATTGCTTGTCATGTAGTAATTGTGTATTTTATTTTATTAAAGCTCACCATTTATTTTTGTACATTATATCATCTTTAATATACACTGGTGTGCAATCATAATGAACACAATATTAGAATATTGAAATATCAATAAATTAGGTCTGTTGTAGATTAAGTATTCAAAATTATAATCAATAAAGTGTATGTTCAATGGTTTTTATGAACAATGTTCTTGGAATAGTGCACCTAAAGCACTGCAGGATCTTTGTGCCTTGAGTATGCCTTACGCCTTTGACTACCTTGGTATTGATTAATCTCATATATGTGTTTTCAGGATTTGACTTCTCAAGCATTCAACTCTTTTAGCATGGATGCTACAAAAGATGTGCTTGAGCAACTGTTAATTGCTCCAGACTCTTCCACATTAACTGAAGCTCTTGAGCATCTCATTGAAACTGCCAAAACATCTAATGGTCGGTTAGACCTTGCCTCCAAACATACTCTTATACGAGTTCTTGAACTTTGCCAATCTCCACTTAAACTTTCTTCTCAAAACCTCTTCTTATCCATAAAGCTACTCAGAAACTTGTGCGCTGGAGAAAAAAAAAATCAGAACTTGTTCATTGAACAAAATGGTGTTGGGGTTATTTCAACTCTTATTAGTTCTATGGGGTTGACTTACAGTTCTGATAATAGGGTACTTCATATGGCGCTGCAAGTTCTTGGAAATGTTTCATTAGCCGGTGCACAACATCAGTCTGTTATATGGTGCCAATTCTTTCCCCATGGATTTGTGGACATTGCTAGAGTTCGAAGCAAGGAAACATGTGATACTTTGTCCATGGTTATCTACACATGTTTTGAAGGTAGCAATGAAAGATTTGCAGACTTGCTTACAGATTCAGGTCTGGATATTGTATCAGAAATCATGCATAGTTCTACAGCAGGTAGTCACCTATCTTTAAGCCCCAACCCCCCCCCCCCCCCCCCCCCAAAAAAAAAGAAAAAAAAATAGACCATGTAGCCTTTTTTATTTTTAACCTAGGGGAGTTACTCACTGATAAAAAGGTAATATTTACCATGATAAATTTATTTTTTGATCTTTTGCAGCTGGTTTTTGGGAGGATTGGGTAAGGTTACTCCTCTCAAAAATATGCTTTGAAGCGACTTATTTTTCAGCAATTTTCTCCAGATTATCCATGGATGTTGAAGCTGGGAACTCTGATGACAATGAAACTCGAATTCATCATTTTGGAGCTGAGCAAGCATTTTTACTGAGTATCCTATCAGACATATTAAATGAGCAAATTAGAGATATTGTTGTTTCAAATGACTTTTCTTTGTGTATGTTTGGGATATTGAGAACTGCTGTTAGGATTGCTGATTTTAGCACCAGGGGGGAGTCATCACTCCCAACTGGTTCAGCTGATATCGATGTTATGGGCTACACACTCTCCATCTTAAGAGATATTAGTGCTTGCGATGATAGATTAAGGAACCAGGATGAGAAAGGGGATGCAGTGGATATGCTAGTGTCTGATGGGCTTATTAAATTTCTTATAACACTACTCCGCAACCTAGAGCCTCCACCAATCATTAGGAAAGCAATGGCCAACAGTGCGACTGAAGATGATAGTACATCACAGCCTTCTAAGTACTACTACTGCCCTTACAAAGGTTTACGAAGAGATATTATTGCCATTATCGGAAATTGTAGCTATTGTAAGAAGCACGTTCAAGATGAAATAAGAGAGCAAGATGGGCTTCTTCTCTTGTTACAACAGTGTGTAACTGATGAAGATAATCCATTCTTAAGGGAATGGGGCATCTGGTTAATGAGAAATGTTTTTGAAGGGAATCCTGAAAACCAGCGACGAGTCACTGATTTGGAGCTCCAGAAATCTGTGGACGTTCCTGAAATTTCCGAACTGGGCCTCCGAGTAGAAGTTGATCCTGAGACTCGGCTCCCAAAACTTGTTAATGTCCCTCGAAGGTATTGACAAAGGCCCTTTTATTTTTATCCTACCATCCAAACTATTGTGTGTTTTACACTTTACCTCTCTTCTGTTGACAATTTACCATCCAAACATTTTATTGTAATTGTATTTTGTGACAACCAAAACTACATTTTCTACAGATAATGATGGTTTGTCTTCATCAATGTGATCGCTTTACTTATTATGCAGCTAAAAAGCTCGGGTGATCTCTCACTGGCTTCTCCAATTTCTCGAAATGTCCAACGGATGGCATGAATGAATCAAGAAGCTCATGTTGAAAGGTTTGGGCAATGGTATGACTGAGGGTGGAAATAGACTGGCATCTCAGAGAACCAGGATGGGAACAGGTGAACTTTCTCATGCTGTACCTTATGGATTTCATACTTGCTTCGGTTTGTAGCTAAGAAGCACTTGGGTTAAATGACGTATTAGCTACACTCTGCAGAGTTTCTTCATGTGTAGTTTAGGTTCAAATGAATTGGTCTGTGTTCTCACAATATTTGAGTTATTTCTCTTGGCCTCTTATTCCAATCCTAATGTCACATGATTTTTTGTTAAATCCATATTTATTGGACAGTATGAGTAAAATCATATTCTTTTCCTGGATTGGCAAATCTGTTTGTACTAATAGAAGACAGACTGTGTAAACTGTGAACATGGCCTTTAATTTTAATATTAAAATTCCAGTGATTGGTTTTGCTTTTGTGATTCAATTTCTTTCAGTTTGCTCCATAGCAGCAGGGCACTGGATTCCTATGTTATGCAGTCACTTGGCAACCTTGAGATGAAGAAGAAGGGGGATGGATGGTGAGGCCCTTTTGGGCTTCATGCAAGCTTCACCATCTCTTTAGATTTCTATGTGGTTAGGCTCAATGCAAGTATTAGTGTATTACAACTGCTTTCTATTATTTAAATCCATTTTTTGCTCATGGATCTATCTCCAGTCTCCACCTTCCCCCATTGGTCAAACCCGTAATACGGCGTAGTTTAGTGTTGTTAGACTTAGACATCACATGAAACTATGTCATGCAATACATGATGTTATATTATATGTTGTGTTTTACAAAGCATAGTTTTATGCTCTCGAATTATGGAAGTAATTACATTATTTTTTAATATAGTAACGATAATAATAATAATAATAATATATAAAGTGTGCCAAAGTTCAGTTTTGGGTTTTAACCGATAGTAACTTCTCGAAGACTCGAACATGTGAATATTTAATTGAACCAAGAAAACTAATTCCGTACACAACAAAGCTCCTTTTGTATATTATACAAACATATAATATCAACGAATTCACAAAATTTCATCAGTTTGTTTCAGTTATAAATGAAGAAAATTAATGTAGACTTGCATGTTAAAGCAACCGTGACACGTGACATCCTACAATGACAAGGAGCAAACAAATAAATTAAATCAGAGAAAAGGAAATCAAATTAGAACAGTCATAGTAGTATAAAGAAAGGGAAACGCGATTAAAGAATATATTATTATTTATTTGTTATTATTACTATATTGATTAACAAGTGTAGGGAAACTATGCTTAAAGAATTGCTACTTAATTCGTTCTTCAAAATTTCTATTTCTTTTTTGTTCTACAATATTTTATATATATTTTTACAGAACTAATCTTATTTATGTTTTGGGCTTTTGTAGAAGAGCCCATCATTCTTCTAAAACCCAGTCCAATTGTATCCATTTTTTGGTTTATTGAAGCATGTTTTGATCTTCTCATTGAAAAACCCTGCACCTCAATTTTCGGCCGCAGATCTGCATTTGTCGAAACGGTAAATTTTGCTTGAAATCTTATCGAATTTTTGTTTCAATTCTTTTCCAAGAAATAAGATTTGCGTAATTGCTTCAGTCTTCTATATGCATGGGATATATACAATTTACATTCATATTTATTGCGATTTGGGTTTTTTGTTTGATCCTCTAGGGTTTCTGTTTATATTAGCTTGCACTCTAGAAAAAAGAATTTTCTGTTGTATTGGGGAAACTATGGGTTATAATTTCTGCCAAATCTAAGCTTTTTTTTATTTTATTTTATTTTATTTTTTATGTATACAGGTATTTTTTATTACTGAAAATATGAGGGATGGTTTTTTTTTTTTTTTTTTTTTTTGGCTTCTGAATTTTGTACTAGACTTGGTTAAAAGTATCTTTGAATATGTCGAACAACAAATTTTGAGCTACTGTGTGTTTGAAGGACATTATTTTTGTAACTGTTATTTGTATCTATTTGACTTTTGTATAACGTTTCACAGAGTTTTTAGTTTATTTTTGCTAAAATGGCATCCCTATCAATCTGATGATGAATTGGGACCTAGGTCTTGGTGTAAATTCACTTCTTCCTTATGAGTTAGGATTACTTGTGCATTGTCTTATTGATTAATGGTATATGTGACAAGTTAGGAACTCCCTTTTTGCAGCCGATTTTGTTAATCATAAACTTTTTGTTTGGTGTTTAGAATTTAGTTTGGGAGTAAATGGCGTCAAAGCTACTTCAATTGCAATCGAAGGCTTGCCAAGCCACACAATTTGTGAGCAAGCATGGAAGTACCTACTATAAGCAGTTGATGGAGAATAATAAACAATACGTAAAAGAGCCACCAACTGTCGAAACATGTAATGAATTAGCCAAGCAGCTGCTCTACACTCGTCTCGCCAGGTTACTTTTTTCCTTCCACTCTCTCTGTATCTTCTTTTATTATATTAGAGTTCCTATTCAGCCTTTTCTTAGCAGATTTATTTGAATATTGGTTGGTATTTAAAGTAGTTGTCAATACATGTGCATAATTAGAAAGGAACTCACAAATTTTTTTAATGTTCCTGTCTATTTCAAAAGTTTTGATTCAAAGAATTTATTTTACATAAGCATCTAATTAGATTGAGTGATAATTGTTCTAGGTATTGAATCGGCTAAATCTAAATTGCTTATCACATTTCTTGCTAGATTTGGATGACCGATGCTAATAATATCCAGCTTGAAACTTCTTAGGTAGATCATAAGGCGAATGTGATACTGATGACAGCTGATGCATTGTAGCAGGTGCCATTGAATTGGAAATGTGAATTAATGCCCATTTTGCCTGATCTCTGTAGGTTTGATGGTCATATGATTGGACTATAAGTTATAACCACTGTGTATGTGGTAAATCTCTTGATGTCTCTAGTTATCATCTTGTCAAAGTAATTAACTATGCCTTTTGTATTCATGGCACAGCTTTGAACAATTATTGCGGTTTACATGTTTTTATAGTTTGCCTTAACAGTCAAATCTCAATGAGCATTCTGAGACTCGGCTTATTAGATTGAATGGTACTAAGATGTTCAATTATTGTATAGGTAACTAAGGTAGGTCTATCCTTTTGTATTCATAAATTCTACTATACTTCTGTTTGCAGCATTCCAGGTCGCACCGAGTCGTTCTGGAAGGAATTTGATTACGTCAAGAACATGTGGAAGCATAGGCAGGAGCTCAAGGTTGAGGATGCTGGAATTGCTGCACTATTCGGGCTTGAATGCTTTGCATGGTTTTGTGCTGGTGAGATTATTGGAAGGGGATTTACGTTCACTGGCTACTACCCATGAGGACAATCAACCGTCTTACAATTGCAATTCATGTAATCATGTTTTGGTATGCAAGATTTTGTTTTCCAATGAAGTTTTCAAGTCGGAGAAAGTAGCAGTGATTGAATATAACACCTCAATAATCGGTATATCGATATTTGAATCATCATCCTCTCTTCTGAGGAGTGGTCTTGAATTTGATTGCATTTTCATTTCGCTTAGATGATACTGACCTTGTGATGAATTTATCTCTGAGAAAAGAATTGGCAGAGGCCTCTTGATTGATTATCCATGACAATGTCTCTTCACCTAATAATGTTCTTATACCCTTGGCTGTGAATCCAGATCTAATTTGATGCTTTGATTTATCCTTTTTCATAGCTTATATATCTCACAGGCTATTTATAGTGTGTTTAAAATACCTATTTATAGAGCTTATATATCTCACAGGGTATCCATTCTTCACTCTCTATACATACCCTGTAAGAAAGATTAGGGTTACATGTTTGGGGAAAGAAAGATTCAGCCCTTAAACATTGAATATGGAAGTAATTACATTTAAATTGTATATAATAATAATATTATTATTATATAAAAAGTATATCAAAGTTCAGATTTCGGTTTTAACCAAAAAAATTAATGCTATATTCAAACCGAATTAAAATATAGAACTACAATTGAGCTCAAAATTGAATACTTTTGAATAGAATGCTCCGATTCCATTATCGGTTCTGAATCGATTTTTATTACAGGTCAATATTCAATTTTAATAGATCGATCAATGTCCAAGCAAATTAATTATTCATCCAAAATAAAATCTTCCAAGCTATGGTGTTCTTCTAGTCTTTTAGATGTTGTTCTAGTCTTTTTAGATGTTACACCTAATGAATTACATGTGGTGCAATATCTACCATCTCTATATTCCTAAAGTGTAGTATGAATTTTCCATCGTACACTCCTCACTTTAAAAAAGAAATTTTATTTTAATATATATTTTACATTCATTATAAATCCCAACCCCCAACTGAAAAAAAACAAAAATGTAGATGATCTCATTATTTCAGTCGTCCCCTCAAATATTAATTATTCACTATTTAAATATGTAAACTAATCAAGTTTTAAAGGTTCTTCCCATTCTGATAATTAAATTATGTTCAACTTTATAAATTCGTTGAGTCATCGATATTCCTTCATCTTTATAAAACTAAAAATAGAAGAAATTTTAAATCTACTAAAATCCTATCTACAAATATCTAGGGCCATCACCGAACAGATGTTAGATATTTCCTTTCTTTTTTGTTCCAACCTAAATTTGATCTCTTAGTTTGGGTTATGAATGGCCACGTTGGTGCCTTGATGTCTATTTAATAGTCCCATATATATTTGAATGGGGCATTTGTTTATTCATGTGCATTAGAAGAAGAATAAAGTCACCCCATACAGAAATCTCTCTAGAAGATTGAATAATGTTTTAGAAAACACCAAAAAAATCAGACAATTATGCAGCAACAGGTTTTGCCAAGTTTGATGTAGTTAATGAAGTCATGCATGACATTTTCATTGCTTTAATATTTCAATTATTTCCTTACCATACACCTACCTATACTGCATGTATATTTATTAATTTTATTCATTAATTAATAAATACTCCATAATGTATGTTCATAGAATAAAGATATTAGAGATATAGACACTTGCACAAAACTCAGTGGATCAAGTATATTTTATGATCCAATCCCAATATCTCATAGATATTCATTTAGCTAATTAAGAATTAAGAAAGAAATTCATGTTGTTTTGAAAAGAAAAAAAAATAGAGATTTATTGTTAGTGAAGGTACTACTCTATCATTCAAGAAAATATACCTTTATCAAGCAAATTGACATGGACATACGATAACTTATAAATAATCCCATATATAATTCAGTGAAAGATAGTATTATTTTTCTTGATTTCATCTGATCGATCAATGTAGAGATCTCAACTGATAATTAAATTCATTTATAAATGAGACATAAATCATGCATTGATTTCTTGACAAATGTTAGTAACGTAATGAATAATTAATTAAGTACCAAATTTACATTAACTAGTATAGTAGAAGGAAAGTATTAATTAAGAAGTTAAAAGTATATCTACACTTGTATGCACGATAATAACCCAAAATAAATATTTGCCATTTTGCATCACACAGCCTTCATATATTTGAATTAAGGTTCGTAGTATTAATTAATTAGCTGTAACTTCAACAAACCTAAATTCAAGTCATCATTGTGACCAAGATGGCAAGACATGGTTTTTTTGTCAAACTACATTTTTCTACACTACTTTTTGCATAGTCTGCTGAATTCTCACTATATATATAATTAGCCAATTAGGTGTGATTAAAGGGTATGTAACGAAAATTTTGATTTTTGTTGGAAAAATAATAAAAAAATGAGTTTAGTTTGTAAAGTGAAAAATCAGTGAATTTTGGGGGATAAAAATGTTTGGGTTGTAAAGGGCATAAATGATCATAATTTGGAGTTTTTTGTTTAACCCTTAGCAAATGATTTTCAAACTAATATTTGAAAGTTAATTCATGGCACTTGTTATGGAGGAGACAATCGTGAACCACAAAGAAATTTACCCTGAGTACCTAGAATGAAATCGGAGATTAAGAAACAAGTTTTCTAAATGAGCACTAATTGGAAATAGGTGATAAAATCATATCTTCATGATTTAGAATAAGATAAAAAGGAAAACAAAAAAACATAAAAACGTATATGAGATGGATCTAGTTATTGTGAGACGAATTTACTTACAAATAAAATTCAATTTCATAAATTGATATATATGCGAAACTTGGGTTGTGGATGAACCTATTTCTCATAAATAAATTCGTAAGACGGTGTCACATAAGATTCAATCGAAAAATAAATAAATTATCTTTCTAACACATTTCTTAAGAAAATCTTCACAAAACATTTTCAGAAATCTTTTATTAGAAATGAACCCAAACAAAGATTAGATCTTCTTGGATACGCTTTTATTGTCATACGAATCAATGAGGGTCGTGCCAATTTTTGCCTTGACAGCTTTTTTCAAATTTCAATTGTACCTAAAAACTGCAAACTGTGGACATATTAAATCAATGAGACTCATTAAATAGAAAAAAATGTTGAAACAAAAATACTTTTAAGAGCAATAAATGTAATGCCCCATACATTACCTAAATAATACAAACATAGAAATTCAAGACCAAATAATTGAAAAACTTTAACATACATAAGATTTTACGTACATTCATCCCTCTTAGACCCAAAAGTCCCAAATTCTAAGTCAACCTTTCTTTATGCCCATAAAAACATAACGCCACGTATGTGTGCCAATTTTGGTGCCACGTATGAGTTGACGTTAAGGTTCCATTTATGGAAATTTGAAAATCTGGAGACATGCCAAAATTTTCCACCCAACGCCCAATTTTTTTTTTTTTTTTTTTTTATTTCAATGATTTGGAAGTTGATATAACATCCGGTATTTGTTTTCTTTTTAATGACGTAGAGCTCATATTCTTAATTAAAAAATATAAAAAAATCAAACTCTCACCCACAATCCTTAACAAGTCTTAATACCACCTCATTCTAATGTATTGAAATAACTTTAACTATGTACATATTATCAATTTAGTATGCATTAGCAGTTATTGCACGCTTTATTATTTATTATGTTAATATTTGCAATTTGTAATAATATAATGAATTTGTATAAACTAACAGGTTATTCATAACATTTTTTATTATTTTAATTTAAAACATGTAGCATATACAAATGATTTTTCATATTACTCATGTGTGTTGCACAAATTGTCATATAACTTTAATAATTTTAATTGTTAATTTTATTTTTAAACATTTTTATTTTATTTGTTGATTTATATTTTCGTCAAATTAAAATTATTATATACAATAATATTTCTTTCAATCATAATAATTAGTCTTTCTTTTTATATTTTTTATAATTTGTATATTCCACTCTCATACTTGAATCATCATTTATAGTTTTCTTACGTCATTTCTTCATTCCTCTCTTACAAAATTATTTGTTCAATTTGTGTTTAGTGTACAAAGTCAATTTGGTGGGATCTTCTTAGATGAAGATATGAGACAATAAGATCTGAAAGACTTTTTTTACATTTGAATGTTTAGCAAATCTTGTATTCTTTAATTTTTTTTAGTTTTATACAGATTTGAGAAATCATTATATTTACGATTTTCTATTGTTCTTTAGACAATAAGATCTGGAAAAAAATTTCTACGTTTGAATGTTTAGCAAATCTTGTAGTATTTTTTTTCAAGTTTTTTAGTTTTACATAGATTGAAGAAATAATTATATTTAAGGTTTTTTCTTGTTTTTTTTTTCTTCATTCTTTGTATATCTTGTTTTTTTTTTTTTTTTTTTCCATTCTCTATGCATCTCTCTTTTGTTGAGAAATCATTATATTTTTCTCCATTTTTTAGTTTTACATAATTTTGAGAAATTAATGTATCTCTCTCTTCATATCTTAGCTTTATATAGATTATAAAATAACTTTTAGAGTAAGATTGATTTTTTTTTAATTCTTATTAAAGAATAACTTATCAAGTAAGATTTACTTTCTTTTTTATTGACACGACATTTTTAGGCGGGAAAGTGACAATCTTGTAATTTTTACCAACTTTCTTATTTTAATATATAGTATAGATATATAATATAATTGATAAGATATACACAATGTAAATAGAATCAAATGAACATCAGGTATTCTTTCGTGAGATTGTTTCATAGATTTAATTATACGAGACAAATCAATTCATAACTCATACTTTACAAATTAAATTTAAGTTGTGGATAATGATACTTTAGCTCACGATAACTAATGTTTTGTGTTAATTAATAATAGTTGGCTAACTTGATAAAGGGTAACATTTTGGGAATAATAATTAATTAAGAAAGGGAAAGTTGAGAGCAGCTTAAATTCCAATATTACAGATTTCTGTTTAAGAGAATGTGTAATTAAACATATTTCTGTTAGCTTTTATCAAGATTAAATTGATATGAAGTGGAAGTAATTTCACATAATTACATTTCTATTTGGCTGTTTCCAACAGAAAACCCAATCCGAAATTTTCATCAACAAACGATTATAACATAATAAAATAATGTGCAGAATGATTAAAATATTATTCTATAACGAAAAATCTAAACAGTCATAAGCGAGCCCATCTGAATTCAATGTATAACTAAGAAAGCAAATTACATAAGATAAAGATGATCAACCACCAAACAACTACATACACGTGTCTACTTACGAATCATGACTTTACATAACGACGCTCTCTTACCGTCTTACCTTTTTTGTTAACTAAATAATACTTATTACTTTAATTCTGGAAAATATTGTATATCCGGAATAAAATTAAAGTACTAATTAATACTCTCTTTCATTCTAAACTAATATGGTTCTGGCGTTTTTATTATAGATTAAAGAATGTAAAATTATTTTTAAACAATATTGATCTTTCTTCACACATTTCTAAACTAAGATGATATATATATATATATATATATATATATATATATTTTAGAATCTCAGGTGAATAAATATCAAAGAGATTTAATAGATGGGTTGAAAATTCAAAAGTGTTTTTGGGATTGGAATGGGGTACACTAGGAAGAAAAAATTTATATAATTGTAGCTAAAATGATAATTAGTTGAGGTTGAATGAATTATTAATTATAATTGTAGGAAATAACTATATAAACTTCCTAATAAAAGAAAGGAAGTTTGCAAACAATTTCTCTTTTTTATAAATTAAAAGTAAATTAAAGTTGGATATACATTACAATTCCAATTAAAGGAAATGAAAAATCAAATCAAGTTGATTTTTTTGACCGGCATTGCCAGATAATTAGTTTTTGCCTAATTTAATAAATTCACAAAATAATAAAGGGGGTAAATTTCAACAAGACTTAATTGGCAACTAGTGGAAGAGTATAAATAAATAAATAGAATTTGATATTGATGCTTTATTTATTTATTTATATATATATATATATATATAAGTATATATACAGTGTTGTTACTCTACTCACTGTGAACACATTAATATGTGTGTCAAATATCTAACATAACTATTAATTTTATTTTTTATATAATTAGGAAATGAGATCATTACACGTCATCGGTGAGCAAAATAAGAGTTGTACGCAATGGACATTTTAACATTATCCAATATAACAGGGTTGTAAGAATTCCAGAGATGCGGAATCGAAAGGATAAGCTAAGTGGACAAATGAGAAGAGTCCACGTGTGAAGAATCTGCGTATCTTTGAAATAATGACGTGCTGTAATTGAATTCAAACTCAGTCGTAATAACCTCGCATCATTAATTATCATCATCAATCAAACCTACTTCCAATATTTCATGCTATGCTAGCTGTTGGGTACAACTGTGCGGTGGTCCTGCGGCGGCGGCGGCGGTGGTGGACGGCCGGAGCCATGTGCATGCGATCACACATGGATTCTTCTCATCACCTAATTCATTCACTATTTTATTTTCACTTTTTCTTCAAACATATACAGCATTAATTATCCTTCAACTTATAATTGACTTTAGGAATTAGAGAAATGGGATAATTTAAGAGTATATTTCTCAAAACTTTAGAAATCCAGATTCTAAAAATACTGTGAGAATCCGAAAGTTGCACCTTGTTCATTAATCTCGTCTGATCTCGATTAAGTATATTGTGATTGACTCAATAACTTGACCACGAAAATTATGATCATTCGGTTTTCTGGCCAAATTAAACCTTTGAATCTTATAATTTCATTAATCTAAAGTTATAAATGGGTTGAGATATTCAAACTTAAGACCTTCTTCATGCTGATTTTTGTTTTCCCATGGATTTCTTGATTTGCCGCTTATACATATGCAGATTTTGATTTTTTTCAAACTATGTCAAATCAATTTATGTTTGGGTTTTACAAATGTTCTTAAATTAATATTGAGACATGTTCATTTTAATTTAACTCGTGATCTTTCTGTATATTATCAATGTGGGAAACCTTGCATTAATAACGTGCTGAGGTTTTCATAATGCAATAATATAATCATGACCGATATTGCAGCTAGCTACTACTCAAATTCAAGAAAAAACTTCATATACAAGAATATAGATGAATTTGTTGCTGAATATGTATTTACATTTATCAACAAATTAATTAAAATAAAACCAATACTAATGTGATAATTAACTACTTTATTCGGTTTTCTTTCTATTTCTACTGTCATATATCTTTTACTACATAATTTGTAGTAATATCTAAGGTTGTGTCTGGATGGAGGGATTTAAGGAGGATTTGAAATCAATAAATAGTAAATTCATATATGTGTTGTTTGAATGGATATGAATTCGAAATTCAACATTTTCATTTTAAACTAATTTTTGAACAATATGACTGGATTTAAAATTCACTCTAACCTGAATGTATATGATCAATCCAAACACAAGCTAAATAAATTCATATGAAAACGTATTCATGTTATAATTGTCTTGTAAGCTTTTCATGATCCGTTTGAATCTCCTATATTAAATTTTATATCTCTTATATTGATTAAATCAGCATAGGTCATATCTGCATTAACAATAATTTCCATACGTATAATATATGTACCAATGCAAGTTATACAACAAAGTGTTTATGAGTTGAATTATTATTTCGAACTAATCTGGGATGTTATGAACATTGAAAAGTGAAAAGAGGAAAATTTTATCCACATAGAGAACTTTGGAAATCATATAAAAAAAAAAAAAGGTTTAAGCCAGAATGACGCATCATAAATATAGGAAAGAATGAAAATCAAGAAACAATAGTATCAAAATTTATAACAACTTGCTCATACATTTCTTTATTAAATAATCACTAGTCCTCATTGAACTACCTTCCAATCATCAACAATCTCAACTTTGAAATTAATATTGTTATTCAATAGTCAGAGAAAAATATCCACGATGCCTAGCTAGTCAAGTTTTAGATATTTAGATAGAGAGTATATACTCTAAAAATCATAACTTACATATATATTCTTTAATATTTTAATACTCACAAATAATACAGGTGGTGCATAAGAATTGGAGATTCCCATTTGATATCATCAAGACTTGAGTATAGCGCAGATAATCTCCAACACAACCCCCACCCTACCCCCATTATAAATACAAGGGCCAAGAAAAGAATCACATAAGGTTAATCTCCACCGCTTCCAATAACTAAGCTTCTTCTGCCACCTCCACCATGCACTCAACACTTCTACTTTCACTACTGCCACTCTTGCTAGGAGCACTCCTCTTCCTGTGGCGGCGCCGCCGTGCGATGAGGAAGCACGAGCGGCTGCCTCCGGGGTCGATGGGGTGGCCGTACATCGGAGAAACCCTGAAAATGTACAGCCAGGACCCGGCCACGTTCTTCTCGGTTCGCCAGAAGAGGTACGGAAAGGTGTTCAAGAGCCACATATTGGGGTGCCCATGTGTGATGATTTCGAGCCCAGAAGCAGCAAGAATAGTTCTGGCAACCAAAGCCCATCTGTTCAAGCCCACATATCCATCGAGCAAGGAGAGAATGATTGGCCCACAAGCACTCTTCTTCCACCAAGGCCAATACCACTCTCTCCTCAAGAAGCTCGTTCTCACCTCCTTCTCTCCATCCGCCATTAGAGCCTCTGTCTCCGCCATTGAAGGAATTGTGCTCAACCTTCTTCCCACTTGGGAAAACACTACCCCTTTGTACACTTTGCAAGAAATGAAAAAGGTAATTAATTAATGCTCCCCTCCTCCCAAAATAAATATCGTGTGTTTCACATATATTAAGGAAGATGATATAATGACTGTATTTCTATTTAAATATAGTTATTGTGATAGTTTTTTCATAGATTATTTGTAAATTGTGTCTTGAAATCCTAAAATGAAACTTATTTTAGGATAATACTTTATACTACTAAAACAACATTTATTTTGGAGTTGATACAATAAATGTTACTAGTTAATTCTTTTCTTTTAAATGAAAATGTCATTATTTAATTTTTTTATTTTTTTTATTTTTAGTATGCTTTTGAGGTAGCTATGATTTCAGCATTTGGAGAAAACCTGGAAGCAGAAACAGAAGGGATTAAAAGCTTGTACCAAACATTGGAGAAAGGGTACAATTCAATGCCTTTGGATTTTCCAGGGACTTTATTTCACAAATCAATGAAGGTAATAAATAAATTGTAACTGACATTTTAAATAGCTAGTGATGAAATATAGTAACTACTTATTTAATTAATACCCTAGGTCACAACATTTCACGTGTACAATGTACTCCTTGTACATGTTTTCATCCACGTCTTAACACCTCTATATGTTTATTTCAAAATTACAAAACAGGCAAGGAAGTCATTGAATGAGAGATTGATGAAGATAATAGAGAAGAGAAGAGGAAAAGATGAATTGGGAGGAGGGTTGCTGGGAAATCTATTGGGAGCTCAAAAGGGAAAGCAGAAAGAATCATTAAGTGATTCACAAATAGCAGATAACATAATTGGAGTGATATTTGCAGCTCATGATACAACTGCCACTGTCCTAACATGGCTGCTCAAGTACTTGCACGATAATCAACATGTCTTGGAAGCTGTTGCGGTAATTATTATCTAACATTAATTTCATATTATTATTTTGGTATTTAATGTTAACAAGTTTTAGGAACATATATATTTCAGAGAGAGCAAGAGGGGATTCGAGGGAAACTAGTACAAGACAAACGAGGGCTTACGTGGGATGACACCAGACATATGCCACTCACTACCAGGGTATAGCATGTCCCTTCATTATTACTACTATTTTATTTATTTATTGTATAAATATTGATGATACGTACAATGTTATACCCTTGTGAAAATGGCTGTTTTTCTTTATACCTAGTATACATTTTCTATCTATCTCAATAAAGAAATAAAATAAAATATTCTTAATTGAAGTGCAGGTGGGACACTATTCTGTTACGTGTTAACACGATATTTATTTTTTGGTGAAAATTTATTGGAAATTGTGGGTAAAATTAAAGGTACTACAAATTAAGTTGTTTTTGAATTTTTTTTGGATAGAATGGGCCTACCTAGCCCAATCTCTAAAAGCATATTGGTAGCGAAGTTTATTGATGAATTTATCTTGGTATGTGCTATACATGCCAGAAATACTCTATAACCATCATAGATATATGTTAATATGTGAACATCGCATTCATAAATTTTAGAAAATTAATTTCAGTACCATGTTTTCTCACTATATGAAAACTAGTAATTATAGAATTATGTGATCATTCATTTATTGAACTGCTTGTGAGTTTTATAGTTAATGAATTTTGTAATTAAATAAATAAGTTATGATATTATGATGTGCAGGTAATACAGGAAACATTGAGAAGTGCAAGCATTCTTTCATTTACATTTAGAGAAGCAGTGGAAGATGTGGAATTCCAAGGTTATGTGATCCCCAAAGGTTGGAAGGTTCTTCCCCTCTTTAGAACCATTCACCACTCCTCAGATTTCTTCCCCCACCCAGATCAATTTGACCCTTCAAGATTTGAGGTATATTATTATTATTTTTTTTAGTTTAAACAATTGATTTATAATGTTGACAAATGACTTGAATTGATCTTGTCACAATTATGAGCAAAGATTGTGGGACTGGGACAGTTCATCTATCCTAGCTCTTTGTCCAACAAACATAAGGTTGTCAATGTTTCAATTATCTTAGTGCTACACACACACACACACACATATATATATATATATATATATATACATATATATATATATATATATATATTTGAAAATTCAAATCTTCCTCCATCTTTGGGGCCTTTGCCTTTCTCATCATCAAAATCTTCATGCTATCACACCACGTGACCTATTCTTGTACTCTACTAAGTTTAAATTAATATTTATATCTTTAAATATCCATATATATACAAATTAATATTTGAATATATAATGCAGGTTCCTCCTAAACCTAACACATATATGCCCTTTGGCAATGGGGTGCATTCCTGCCCTGGAAGTGAACTTGCTAAGCTTGAGATGCTCATCCTTCTTCACCACCTTACTACAACTTATAGGTACTCCATCTTTTAATTTACATTTAATGATAATAATAATGTACATGTTATCATAATTTTGCTGTGTCTATCACTGATGTGTCAAAAATCTAATACAATTATTAATTTCAAATCATAATATTTAAAGGGATGTGATCTTTATACATCAATTATATATGTGTTATAATGATGTTATTAAATTAGCATAGGCGAAGATTTAGTTAGTATTTTACTATGTATATACCACGTGCAGGCATAGTAGTGAATCTGGTAATAGGGGAATCAAATCTTAATAAGAGTAGGTTTTGGACCATTTATTCTAGTTTCGTTGGGATTGGGGGAAGTCGAAGGTGGTCCTAAAAGCAGCATAATTGATCGCTGGACATATTGGTTTTTCATATTTATCAACAATATTTGGAAGAAATTAAAGTAGAGGAAAATAAATAAATTTAATAATAATGAAGTCAAATAGAAACAGCTAATTACACAGGTGGCATTAATGCACCCAGCTCCTATTTCAGTCTACGTTAATTTCATTCTGAGGCCACCATGGAATCTGGCTGAACCCACCTTTTGTTTTACCACATAAATCATAGTATTTTAATAATATAAAATAACACACAATTATTGCTTGATCTTTTTTGTGGATTTGTTGTGGAAATCTACTCATTGGTCCTAATTCTTACGAAAATGATCTTTTTTTTTTATTTTCTAATGTTAATTATGCAATTTAGCCAGAAGATAATTTCACTAGATTCCTAAATCACTTAATTTATTGACCCTGCTGCTCCACGTCGTTTATAATGATCTTATCCTATCACTTTTTTTTAAAGTTGCAATTAAGTCATTGGAATTTTATATTTCATGCTATTTTTACAAGACCACAGTAAAGAGTTTTATATCATTCTAGAAAGGACAATGGACACACATATATTGCATCATCATGTGCATTGTAATTATAAATAAAATATGAGATAAATGCATTAGAAGATCCCAATTCAGAAGTTTTTGTGCACTTGAGTAGAAAAAAATAGAATTTTTATTTTTTTGAGATAAAAGTGATTGATTTATATGAGGCAAATGAATTTTGTGATTATTTATTCCTTAATTAGTTGAATTAAGTAATTAATTAGGTGGATTATTTGGGTCAGGTGGAAAGTGATTGGGGAGGACGATGCAATTCAATATGGCCCATTTCCTGTACCAAAAGGAGGACTTCCTATTCAGGTTAATCGATGCAGAAACACCTAGCTACCTACCTCAATATTCAAAATACTAAATAAATAAATAGAGAGCTATGAAAAAAACTGGGGACAGAATGTCCCCTGTTTTTCTTTTCTTTTATTTTCTTTTTTGTAGAGCACGAAAAGTTCCATGTTCTATTCCTACTTTTCTTTTCTTCATTGTACTTGTATATAAGTTTCCCCCTTTTTTTTTCGTACAAGAAAAAATGCATTTAATTTGTGGATATTCTCTCCAAGGCTTACCAAACATTAAAAAAGAATCATTCGTTGGTTAAAACAGATATTTTTACTTTTTTTGTATTTTATTATATCAATTATATAGGGTCCAACCCTAGCTCGTGTTGTCTGGTAATGAACTATAATTTCAAGTGGTGGCTGTACGGACAGACAAAAGGAAAATTATTATGACAACTACTACTACAATGTGTACAAATCTGCATATTTTCAATGAGAAAAAATAAAATAAAAGGAATATGAATAAGAATGAAATAATATAAATTAAAAGAAAAATATCAGAAACACATTTCTTTACCTCCATTAGTTAATATGTGCCTTAGAAACAATCTTGCAAAGATCAAATCTCTGTGGCAATAACTATGGATGCAAGTAACTGTCGTCCATGTTACCCCTCTTCAATTTTCTATTCCAAATTGTATATTTTTTTTTTCAATTTCAGTAACATATACAATGTATTTATTACTTATGTCATTTTATAGCTTGGAGTAAAAGTGAAATACAAAGTCCAAGTTGGTATCCTACCTGAACATTTGCAACTGTAGGATTAAGAATTATTAATTCCAACAAAGTTGTGCAAATGTCCATTTTTCACTGATTTCATTAATAATTTGTCACATTTCAAACTTTAAATTTGAAGACTATATTTGACGTCAATATATATTTGTACTATTAATGTATTCTATACAATAGCAACTAATTAGAATTAAAATTCGAACCCAAAAAGTTGAGTATCAGGCCCAAACTCTCTTTTACAATTTTTTTTTTTTTGTTTTTTAAATAAACTCTCTAAAATTAGCAAAAATTAGATAAAATCATAAAGGCAAAAAATTCTGTACCCGGGGGTATGGATCTATCCGACCCGGTTAGAAAATGGATCAGTATATATATATATATATATATTTTTTTTTTCCCCTCTTATTCTCTCATTTGGTTACGGTTCTTTCTTCCTTCAACGTGGTTACGGTTCTCTCTCTTCTATCTTATTTTCTTTCTTCTCTTATTCACTCTTTTCAGCGTGATTTTTTTTTTTATCTCTTAATTTTCTCCTTCCGAAGTTGGGAGCGCAGAAGTTGGTGGTTGTGACAATGATGGTGTCGGGGTTGCACCATCGTAGGTCCTCGATGCAGTGGATTTCGAAGCAGGCGCCGCAAATCTGTCTCTTCTCGAAGAGGACGCACGGTGCCTGGAGTTGTGTGTTTTGAGGGGTTTAAGGGCTGGGAATTTATGTGAAGAAGGAGATACATATTTGAAGAGAGACGACAGACTTGGAAGCTATATTGGAGCATTTATTTGTTGTGCACTATGTTTAAATTCAATAATTGAATGGTTAGGTTTGGGCTGTTTTTCATTAATTGTTCTAAGAAAGTATTGAGCTGAAATATGAAATAAATATATGGTCACCTATCAATTGCTCTTAAAAAGATACAATTATATTGTCATCATATCTCTTAAGGTATTACATATATATCCTTAAGTAGGGCTGATAAAAAAAATTAAAAAACCGCCCCAACCGCCCACACCGTACCACACCACACCGCATATCTCAATTTATTAGAAAACCACAATTTAAAATTGTAAAAGATAACCACACCGCTATTACAATGCGGTGATTATTTCAATTCCTTTATAACCGAACCGCCACCGCACCGTATATATTCTTAATATATATATATATATATCAACAAATTTAATTATATTTTAGTCTTTAAATATATCAATTGAGATTTGACCATATATAAAATATTCAAAATGGTATTCATAAAATTTGGTAAAGAAACTAAATCATGTTTATATTCTTCCATGTATAGATTCTTCTTTTCTCTTTCAACCAACTCTACGCAGAAAATTCTAGCTTCAAACTTTTCTTTCTTCTACTTTATCTTTATTTTCATTCTTCAATTTTCATTATTCCATGAGTCCATGACAACAAATACAATGAAAATTAAATAAGGTATGTACATAATCATAACAATAAAAAAAAAATTCTTTCTTTACATTCTTCATTGATTCACCTACAATTTTGTTAGAATGTTTTGAATTAATTGTAGTGCATTTATTCAAAATTGCAAGTATAAAATAACTTACAATTATATGGAAATGGACAACACCAATAATGAATCAGTAAGTCTCAACTCTGTAATTGATAATCTCTTTATATTAATTTGAATCTCTCAAATGTTTACAAAGTCAAATATTAACAATCTTCCATTACAATCTAGACTGTTAGTCAAGTCACCATGAGTAATTTATTTGCTAATTTTTAGTAAACATCATGTACTTGCACTTGAATTATTTTAAAATAAGAATAATTTGTAGTTTTTTGTGTGTGTTTTGTAACAATTTTTTTTTTTACTTCATTTTATATTGACTACTTATATGTTATGAATTTGTGGTTTTTTTATTGTTGATTTCTTTTGCCAGATTCAAGAATGGTTATTATTCTTGCAATGATAAGAATTATGAAGATGTTGGTTTAGTTGCTATAGGAAAACCAATGGTTAGTTGTTGTTGATAATTGAATTGAATTTTTTGTAATTTAATATATGTGTGTGTGTGTATATATATAAAATTTTATTAAAAAATAAAAACCACAAACCCACATTGCAACCGCACCAAACCGCTTCAAACCGCACTTGTGGTTTTGTTTAATCAAACCGCAATTCAATTTTTTTTAAAGAAAAACCCGCATATAACAATTTGGTTTAAAAACATTGAATATAACCGTAAAACCGCACCACGATCACCCCTACCCTTAAGTTATTATATATATATATATATATATATATACATATTAATTAATTTTTGAGGTATCAGGTAAATACCTACAAAGCATTATATTTTTACCTTCAAGGTATCACATATTTTTAATATTTTGTTGGCATAAGTACTATTGATTATGCTACAAGATATTATATACTACCTCCGTCCCACAACACTTTGCACCCTTATTGTGCACAGTTTTTAAGAAAAATTGAATGATTGATTTATAAATGAGGGTATAAGGGTCAATTCTACTTTTTCTAATGGAGGGATTAGTTTGAATGTTTGTGAAAAAATAATGACATTGTGTGTAAATAAATGTGTATTGTGAGGGTAAGAATTGTGACAAAATTTGCCATTTTTGAGTGTGCAAAGTGTTTGGGGACAGACTAAAAAGGAAAATGTGCAAAGTATTACAATTGAGATGATCAGTCAGATAATCAAATATGTAATACATGAAGATATTAATTGAATGCACATTTACAATATCACATAAATACCTTTAAGGTGTTATATACATACCTTTAAGGTATAACATATATACATAAAATTTATACATATTAATTTTTGAGGTATTAATGATAAAATAATACATATTCTCGTTAAAGGTATTACATAAATCCCTTTCAAGTATTTATCTTTGTGGTATTATATATTTTTAAATATAAATGTATTAAAACTGGTTACAAAGATAAGTATTAATGATTATGCATCTTTAAAATATTAATGTTTATAGTATAAGGTATTACATATTTACCTTTAAGGTATTAATGCTGATAGTTTAAGGTATTAGTTGTATACTCTTAAGGTATCAGTGTACTGTGGAGTGAGATTAAAATTTTAAAATTTTAAATACACGATTTTCATCATCTTCTTTCCCAAAATTTTTGCAAATAATATCATATTATTACAATAATTGATTTTTAATATTTTAAAATCCTTATATTTTCATTAAAAATTCTTTCTCTTGCTAATCAAATTTCAAGAAAATGCACCAGGACAGGTTATAAGCATGAACTCTTAGAAGCAAATCCACAATCTCAAACAATGGCTTTCTTCATACAACATAACAACAATCAATGTAAGACATTTTTAGAGCATAAATCTCCTTCTAAAAACTCAAACTTGCAAATAAATCAAAAGGAAGAAGAAGAGAAAAGGAAGAGCATCGATGGAGGAAGAAAAAAAAAAGAAGAAGAAATGAAGAAGAGCGGAGAACGAGCAGCCATGGAGAAAAAGAAGAAGAAGAAGAAGATGGGAGGAAGAGAAGAGAAGAGGTCTAAAAAAAAGAAGAAGATGATGATGATGAGATGAAGAGAAGAAAACGCTGATTTTGTCCTAATTTAGAAAAAAAAGAAAAAAACAATATGTATATAAAATTAAATCTAGTCAGATCGGGTCGGGTTGGGGGTATGAATTTAAGATCTGTGCCCTTGTGCACATAAGACCTTCTCAATCATAAAAGTACTCAAAATCTTTTGCAATCATTTGATTATATAATTATTTTCCAAATCAATCGAGGAGGTGAAAGATAAATATGTCTATTTTTTTCAAATTAGTTTTGGTTAAATATCAATAAATTAACCAGTTGGATGGCAATCAATGATATAGATTTATATTTTTTTATAAAAAAAATCAGAAAATATCAATAATTTTGAACTTTTCAATTTTACGTAGAAATATTTTAAAAATACATTATAATTCAGGGTCCACATAAATCCATATTCTATGCATTCAACACATGAGACATGAACCACATTATAACAACCAAAAAAACAAAACATGTAATGAATTTCTTCTTGTGCATTTGAACCTCACATGGTGTCATATTGATATTGATATTGTATCTACTAATTATGAGCTCGTATTCAAATTATTGTTGTAAACATATTATTTGTTAGAAATTTGTACACTAAATTAGTTTGTTATGTGCATAATGATTCTTGTTTGGTGTAAAAGATCGATAAAATTTATTTTTACATTTAATTAAATTGTAGAGTGTGCATGTTATGCAGCCACGTTTATGATGGGTAGAACACAATTTGTGTTATTAGTTTAAGAATAAAATACAGCTGGCAGAGGTAACTGTTGTGAAACATAATCTGGACCAACTTTGTCTTCATTGAACATTCCTATCTACACACTGTTGCCCTTTAGAATTTTAGCTCCAAATATATATTCAGCTTTTAAAATTACCAATTTCCAGTCTTCTTTCAATAATTTCTGAAAAAACTAATTTTGGCAATATGGAAATCAAGAGTGTACATTTCTAAATTTGGATTGGCTGTATGCAACTATAGTTTATCTCGTATTTTTGTTATATAGTGTATGAGAATAAGTGGGTGTTTGCAAAAAATTGTATGGTTGAGAAAGTGATTAAATTTAGTGATTATGGAGAAACCACTTACTAGCAAAAATAGATTGTGTTTGCAAAATAATTTTAAAAGCTAATAGAAGTAAAATTTGAAGTGTTTGCTAAATAAGATATACATGTGATTGACAAGGATAAAATTGGAATAAAAAATGATATTTTTTTAAAATTTAATTGAGAATTTGTCAAAACAACCCCAGCCCACTTCTGGATTATAGATTCTAGTAGATTTTATAATTTGTTAAAAGATAATTAAAATACTAAAAACTGATTTATAAAGCTTAAATAAGTGATGAAACTGTCTAAATTTCTTGCAAATAGCCCTAAGTATAATGCATGGGCTTTACATACAATGAATTGATCTTTAAATATCATGATTTAGAAAGGCAATTTGATTAATTTTTATTGAATATTTCAAGAAATTGTTGAATAACTAATCTTGGTTTATTGAAATTTCTATAAAGGCTCTTTTATCTTGTTTTATATATTTATAAGTTATCAATATTTGATCATTCGCATGAATATATTAATTTATAGTTAGAGTTTTTTAAATTCCCGAATGATTTTCTGAATAAATTTAAATTTAAGAAATATACAGTAAAATTATGTTTCAAAAGTTATCCTAAAGTTTATTTATGTTGTCAAGATTCATGAATCTTAATAAACTTAATAAATACAAATAATATGTAAAATATGTTAATTATCTATAGTATATTGTAAATAATTATATATAATAGGGTGAAAAGTCCAAAAATATTTCTCATATCAAGCCATTTTTCAAGTCATCTAAAATATTAGTTTATTGTAAATAATTACATATAAATAGGGTAAAATTATTGTACTTCCAAATCATCTAAACTACCGGTTTTGCTTGTTTGGGCCTTTGACGTATTCTCATTTTTTGTATGCAAAACCTTATTTCTTTGTAGGTTAGTAATTTTTTCTTGTAGGTATTTTAGTCCAAAGCCCAATACCTTTGTTTGAGAAGAAGTCCATCTGTTTTAAAAGTAGGCTATATTTATTAATTGCAACAAAAATTTGGTAAGATGGAATTCGAATTGGTTTAATTCTATTAAATTTTGTGGGCAGTTCAAGCTTGATATCTAAATGATTCATTGTACAAGTTAAATAAATCGAGTTTGAATTCGAACTCATTAAACATGTAATTGAAGTCGATCTTGATTGTTAAAATAATTCATATGTATTATTATTTTTATTTATATAGATGAGCCAAACTTAAACTTAAGGTCGTGAACGGCCCAACGAATGTATAATCAAACATGTGTTTTATATAAAAAAATCTTATCTCCATATATGATATATTTTGTTTATAATTTAAAGAGATTAGTAATTACTACTAAGTTACGAGTGGAACAACAACAAAATTCCTGAAACACAAAAACGAGCTCGATTGATGAGTATTAAGATTTAAGACACACATAATTTAGAGATGATTAAATTAAGTTTAAACTTGTTTGATTTAAATTGGTCAAAGTTTAGACCAAAAAGTTAAAGAGAAGAAGACGTGTCGAGAATGCAAGTAAAGATAGAAGTCCCAAATTAGAAAAAATAAAATAAAAAAATTGAGAAATAAGTTAAAATAAGAGCACGTGAGGGACGGTGGTAAGTGAGGATGGGCCGCACGCCACGTGTGAGCCCACGCCATTATTGAATAACCATTAACAAAGTCTAATAACGCATCTCATCTAAAAGTGCCACCACGATAGAGATTAATTAATCTTTTTAAATGGTTTGAGAAGAAAATATATTTAAATTGCTTATTCGATGTATGTTAGAGTGTTGCTTTCTAATCAAAAATTAATTAATTTTCTGTTTTTTAAATATAAAAAAGTGTTTCTTAAAGAATTATGATTGTTGGTGTATATAAATGAATGAATGGATGATGAATAAGTGAGTAAATAAAAATCTTATTTGTTGTAAGCTTTACATATGTGAAAACTTGGAACTAATTCTGATATTGTGAAATTTATGATAAATATCATGATATTAATGGAAGAATGATTAGGATGGTGAGTTGGTACTAATTAGAAAGTCAAATTTTGTTGAAAAATCTAACACATTAATAAAATTTTGTTTTAAGTGATTAATTTGAAGTTAGTTTAGAGATAGATGATCGAAATGAAAGAAAATATAGGAGATCAGAATAGAAAGTAAATTCGTAATTTATATTAGAGTGACACTCTTGTGCACAAGGTGTACAAATCCAGATATGTGCACAACAATACTGTTATATTATATGAAATAATACTATTATATTATATGAGTAATACTGTTAAAACTTTATATAATATAACAGTATCACACATATAATATAACAGTATTACTTCATATAATATAATAGTATTGTTGTGCACAAATTTGGATGCGTACACCTTGTGCACAAAAGTTTTTGCCTTTATATTAATATCTCATAATTCTTCAAAAGACAATCTTTATAATAAATTCAAAATAAATCAATTAGAAATTGGCAATGAAAGTCGCACACACGTCAAGATCAGCATTGTTGCCCTTTGAAATTTGAATCCTAGCTGGGACACCGTAGGAAACAACCCCAGTTCTCACTCCCAATTTTCCATTCGTTTTAGAAAAAGCATACTTTCAGAAAACAGACAAACAAACCACTAAATACATCGAAATGTGATTAAAGAACCCAAAACAAATTAATTATTTGAAATAATAAAATATTAATTAGCCTAGGGTAGTCATTCTCAAAGTAAATTATTATTATTAGATTTTTTTTAATGATTTAGGGAAGGAAGAGGTAGAGGTGTTCAAATTTCGGTTCGAAAAACCGTGGAGGGTCAAACCGAAATCGAACTGTGGGGATTTCGATTTTGATTCCGATTTGTAAACCGCTGGTTCAGTTCAAACCGCCAGTTTGTTTTCTTTCTTTCTTTTTTTTTTTTTTTAAATTTAAAAAAAATTAAATTTGCATATAAATATTACAATTATTCATATATTACAAAATAACAATGTTTTTTGAGTAAATAATTTGATATAAATTAAAAAATAGAACTTACATTTACAAGTCACAACAATACTACATTACAACTTATAAGTTACAATTTCAAAAATTAGAAACTACAATTTAAATACAAGCAGATACAAACCATAAACCTAAAAAAATTACAACTTAAAATTAAAGAGTAAAATAACATAAATACATAATATTATTTATATAAAATATAATTTATAAAAAAAAAAAGATAAACCGGAGGTTTAACCGCCAATTTGGAATCGCCGGTTTACGGTTCGAAATATGTCGAACTGTCAAACCACGGTTCGCGGTTTCATTTTTCCGAACTGAATGAACACCTCTAAAGGGAGAGAGATAATAAAGACCAAAAAATGTGTATGATCCAAACTCAAACTCTGTCTATCACAAAATATACCTTTACAAAGAAACCTCAAATTCTGAAATTTATCAAATATTTTAGAATTTGAGGTTGCAATTAGATAAAAGAAACAAAAATTAGGTTGCAAAGTGAAAAAGAATTAAATCCCGTTATCTTCACTTGGCCAGAAAAAATGGTTGAAAATAATATTTAAGTTGCCTTTTGATAAACTCAAAAAATTCATGATTACAATTGGATTAAAAAATTAAATTGCAATGTAAAAAAATATTATTTAATTTAATTTAATTTTTGCATATAGCCCGAAAAAATTATGCAATAGTTAGACTAACTTTTTGGTTCAAAGCTACAATAGAGGATCTACAGTAATCTCATAGTTTTGTTTCTAAGGTATACTCGCATAACCCACATTTAAATATCTGATAGTTTGCTATCTCGTACAGTTTTTGCAATTTAATGTCTACAAATTTATTTATTATTATCAGGTCTAATAAATTGTGAAGATATCATCTAAAATCAATGCCTTCACTTTTTCTAATTTAATATGCTGGTTGCTTAACTTGAATATTTGTTGAATTATTAGAAAATAATTGGAATATCTGAGCAAATAATTAGTTGATTCGTTTTCAAATAATCTAAAAATTAGGGCGTGTGTAATGTGGGGTTGAAAGGAAGGAAAAATTCAAAAGGTCTAAATTTAATAATTGTTTCCATACTATATATACCATATGTGGGCAACGGTCATATTATTATATTCTAGAACCGATTCTTAAGCCTTAATTAATAACGCTATAAATTGATTTTCTACCTATCATTATTCGAAAATATATCATTATTTAGAGAAGTCTAAAATAAAGTAAAAACATTTTACACATTATTCGAAATATATTTCACTTCGAAAGTTCTATTTTCTTAAAAATTTAGAATCATCCTATTTAGTTTACTATATTTCCCTAAGTTAATGGATTCAAGATATTTATTATTCTATGAATTTAAAATTAATATCTCTTATCCTCCTAATATAATTCATTTTTCAATTTGAACGAGTTATTTATCGACATCATGATAAACAATTATCATATTTATTACTTAATTTTCTGGTGTTCTTTCTCGTTAAACTCTTTATCCGTGATTATCGAAAACAATTTTTCCATAAGCAATTTGATGGATTCAAAACACCAAATTTGTTCACGTTCTCCTCATAAATCTAATCCAAATGAAGGTAATATTTGTGGATCCATTACAATCCTCAAATTAAATCAAACCCCACAAATCAAAATCAAAGAAAACCTAGAATCAAGAATATCTAGATATGTTTCCTCAAAAGAAAAGAAAATCTAGAAATCCACTAAAATAATAATGGGAGTTACTAGAATTTTCGTAGGTGTCAAAAAGAGATTCAAGAAAATGATAGTTGAAGTTTCTAATTCCACAGAGTCTCTTTCCTATCGCTTTCTGCTTTCCCACATTAAAGGGTAAGCAATAACTGCATTAATGGCAGTTAACATTATTTTATCTGTTCTTCGCCTCTATTTATAAACCCCCTTCTCTCTCGCTCTTTACTCTATTCTCATTTCTCTTTCATCACCAGCGCAACTGCTCTTTCTCTCTTCTCGTGTTGTTTTATCCAAAATCTGGTTTGTTTTTCTTTTTATTTTCTACAAATATGGGCTCTATTCCTTTATGCATTTTCACTAGTTTCCAGTTTTTCTTCCCTGTTGAAGTGATTAGTTTTTTGTAATGTGGATTTGAATTTGTTTTTTGATTGTTTACTGCCATCTTTTCTTGATTTCTTCAATATGTGATATTGAAAAATAGTGAGAGCGTCTTACATTAAATGTGCAGATTTGGGTGTCTTTAAATGCTGTGATTTTATGGTCTTCAGTTTCATTTCTTGTGTTAATTTTGATGCTTTGTTCCAGAAGCCACGGACCCCTCTTTTTTCTTCACAAATGTGAGTTTGCATTTTCTATTGAAAAAGCAAAGAATCCTTCTATTCGTCTATTGATTTTTGTTTCTAAAGTTTTCTGTGTTTTTTCACTTTCATTTCTAGTACATTTGATTTAGATGATTTTTTTTCTTAACTTATAATTATGGGTCACAATTAAACATTCACTGTTATTTACTGTTCTTCTTGTTTTTTCCTTCAAGATACTATTTTGTTTCTTAATGCTGTTATTTTTCTTCCATGAGTATAATTCAACGATTGAACACAGTTTTCTTTCTTTAATTATTTTCCATTTTGCAATTTTCAGACTCTTCTTTGATCGAAATGGACTGTGAAAATGGCTACCAGAAAGTCATTGAGCCAAAATATGATTGTCTTCTCTTTGGTAAGTTTTTCTGTCTACTTAATTATGTGAGTTTTTTCCCACAGATTAAATAACAATTTTAAGTTATCTTATGGCCATGATTTTCTTTAATATGCAGATGTTGATGATACCCTTTATCCCTTTAGTTCTGGTATATCTACAGAATGCACCAAAAACATTATAGGTATCATATATATTACTTTGTCTGATTTTTCATTGTTGTTGTATCATGTTGTTTTCTCAATTCTTGAATGGATTTTCACTGTGTGCTTTAATTTAGATTATATGATCAATAAGCTGGGCATTGAGGAGGAGAAAGTTCCTGTAATGTGTTCTCAACTCTATAAGGAATATGGAACAACTATGGCTGGTCTTCGGGTATAACTTCTTACCATTGTATTTTTCAGGCAATATTGTTTTTGGCTATTGATGAGTGTTTGACTATGAAAAAATCAATGGAAAAGTAAATTTATTGTGTATTGACAAGTCCAAAATATCCTTGTTTTCTCCCCTTTTCAGGCCATTGGGTATGAGTTTGACGATGACGATTACCATAGGTAGTTGCATTCTGCCTTTGTGTGGTCCTTTTCTTGTTATTCTTTAGTTTTCATTGCTTAGTATCTGATATGTTATATCTCTCTTTGTGTAGCTTCGTGCATGGTAGATTACCTTATGAGTGGTTGAAGCCTGATCACACATTGAGGAATCTTCTGCACAGCTTGCCCATTCGGAAAGTTGTAAGTTCCTCTATTTGTATCTATTATGGATGAAAGTGGAAATTTGTTATGTATTTTCGACATTTGACATTTTCTTGGAATATATTTGTTTGTGAAACAGATTTTCTCGAACGCAAATGAAGCTCATGTGGCGAAAATTCTTCAAAGGCTTGGATTGAAGGACTGCTTTGACGACATTGTTTGTTATGAGACCTTGAATCCTAAGGTTGAAGTGCCTCAAAACGGGTCTAATGGTGAGTTTCTAAAGGTTGATATTAAAAGAAGCGGAAAATATGATCCTTTGTTCCTACAAGTGAAAGACTGTTTGATGATTCATTTGCAGAACCCCCAAAGACGAAAATTGTGTGCAAGCCACTTGAAAATGCATTCGAACAAGCTTTCATAATTGCTGAGATTAACCCTCAGAAAACGGTGAGAGAGTTGGCCTTTTTGCCATATACTTAAAATATAATGAAGAATACAAGAATGTAAGATCAAATTTATTTCTTTTCTCCAGATGTTCTTCGATGACTCCATTCGCAATTTGCAGACTGCAAAACGTATGGGCCTACACACAGTTTGGGTATGTTTCTGATATAATCGAACCTAATGTGAAAGGATATATATAATTGTATCTGTGCTAAGTGAAATTTTGATGAAAACAGGTTGGTTCGTCTCATAGAACGCCGTGTGTAGATTACTCGTTGGAGAGCATACACAATATAAAGGAGGCGTTGCCGGAGCTGTGGGAGGCCGTGGAAAAGTCAGAAGTTCGTTATTCGGGAAATGTTGCTATTGAGACATATGTGAGAGCTTAGTCTAACGTATGGTTTTCGACTAACAACAGATGGTTTTATTGTTTTCTTGTTCTTTAATTTGTATTTTCCATGTAACTTCTTACTTGGTGAAAAACAAGGATCTCCCATCCCTAAGTGTATTATTTGTATTTAGAGGATGTATATATCCTTGTGATCACCAATAAATAAATGTTACTTTTTAAATAGTTTCTGATCGTTTTGATCAATGTAATGAATGATGTTAAACAGTTAAAGGCTTCTGCAATCTATGCTACTGGTTTCCCTTCTTCTTCCTCAATAATTTGTGATAAATAAAAGAAATAAATGAAGTAGTGCTGCTGTGGCATTTATAGTACAATACTTCTTCCCAGAGAATGCTGTAAACATGGCGAGAAAAAAAAAAAAAAACTAATAAAAGGTTACGTATTATATTAATTTGAAAAGATGAATACATATTTATATCTAATACTCAGTTCAATTGAGATAATAATTGGGGCATAATATTTGTATTGTAAGAAACTCCCTATATCTATTTTTTTTTTTGGTTTTGCATTTTATGTTATAGAACATGTGAAGACAAATTTGTTTAGACAAAATTGATTATATAAATTTGAATGCTAATATAATGAAATGAACAACCGATGAATAAAATTGACCAACACTAATGCTATACTTGTACTTTATAATGTCTAGTGACTAATTTTATATTAATAAAGAGGGGAGCATATTTAACTCTTTTTTTTTTTAAATCATAACTCTTTTCTTCGACACTAATTATATATTTGTACAGTAAAGTAAAAGAACTTATTAGTAAGTTATAATAAACATCAAGATGTGTTAAAATAATGTTCACATTTTGTCTTAAAAAAATAGTTTTATTCAAATAAGATGAAGTAAAAAGTGTGTTTTAGCCCAAAAAAAAAAAGGAAAATTATTCCACGAACCGGATCTTTCTGGGGGATATTTTAGTCATTCCAACTACAATGGTCTAACTCCAAGCCGGGCCGAACCCAAACGGCTAAACCCTTTTCTCGAGCCGAACTCTGTCGGACGCCGCCACGCAGGAGACGGTCGGAGAGACCGGAGAGAGAGGTCCTCAATATTGGATTTCAAATTGAAAAATTAGTCCGATAATTGTTATGTCCCAACCCAATAAACAACAATTTTATAGAATAACTGAGAACTCAAATACAAAGATATAGAATTCTTAATAGAAAGTGCTATTCCCTGAATAATACGATTTCTCCATCTGACATGAGACAACAACTTTCTTATGAGAACAAAGAAATATAAAATGAAAACTCCTGGGATATAGCCTTTAGCTCGCTCACCTGAACAGAAATGGCAGATATTGATTAGAAGAATTGGGGAAGAAGAAGAGAGGAAATTCAGGGAGAATAGAGAATTTACTTAATTTCTGCATAATTCCTTTTCTCTCTCCCCAGCTATTTGTTCACGCTCTGGGCACCATCCCTGCCAACAGATTTCTCTCTCTTCAGGTACGATTCATTCGAAATGCCGTCGTCTCTGACATGTGGTCCTGCGCAGCTGACGTGGCCATTTGAGGCATTTATAATCACGTGCACCCTCCAATTCTCATGGGTCATCCGTATCTGCCTTAATTTCTCTAATTCCTCAATTGATTCTGAAACGGCACCGTTTGACATACCCGTTTGATTTAGGATTTGGTGTTTGAATTGTTTTCTGAATTTTCTTAATTCTCCAATTTCTCCAGTCATAACAATAATTTACCATGGCGATGCGAGAGCTGTCTAGTACTTTGAAGAACTCAAAGGTACAAGCAGTGTTCATTGTTTTTCAACTGCATTAAACCCTATGTTTTCAATCGAATCCATAACCGCATCTAATTTTAGTTGATCTGGCTTCATTATATTTGTCAGTGTTATTTGTTGTGGACCAAAGGCACAATCTTCATATTCTCTGATTTCAACTCTTCTTCTGTTCAGTTTATGCAAAGGGGAGATGAGAAAGCCAAGAAAGAAGAAGAGGTCATTCCTGTTGGAGATTTCCCTACCTGTCAAAAAAAGATGGTATGCCTTTGTTTTTACTCTTCAGGTTATCATTATATCTCATATTCTGTATAAATTTGTTTATCTGAACGTAAGTTGTTTGTAAAATTGTTGAGTTTATGTTGGTTGCAAGTTACCTTCATCTATAATGATTGGGAAAAGAAAAGGTTAGAAAGAAGAATCATATTCTTGTAATGTTCATCTATAGTGATTATCTTGGTATTGATCAGTCTCATATTCGTTTTTTCAGTATTTGACTTCTCAAGCACTCAACTCTTTGAGCATGGATGTTGCAAAAGATGTGCTTGAGCAACAGTTAATTGCTCCTGATTCTTCAACATTAACTGAAGTGCTTGAGCACCTCATTGAAACTGCCAAAACTTCTAATGGTCGGTTAGAACTTGCCTCCAAACATATTCTTGTACGAGTTCTTGAACTTTGCCAAATGCCACTTAAACTTTCTTCTCAAGCCCTTTTCTTATCCATAAAGCTACTCAGGAACTTGTGTGCCGGAGAAAAAAAAAATCAGAACCTATTCATTGAGCAAAATGGTGTTCAGGTTCTTTCAACTCTTATTAGTTCTATGAGTCCAACTTACGGTTCTGATATTAGGGTACTTCATATGGCATTGCAAGTTCTTGGAAATGTTTCATTAGCCGGTGCACAACATCAGTCTGTTGTATGGTGCCAATTCTTCCCTCTTGGATTTGTGGATATTGCTAGAGTTCAAAGCAAGGAAACATGTGATACTTTGTCCATGGTTATCTACACATGTTTTGAAGGTAGCAATGAACGATTTGCAGACCTGCTTACAGATCCAGGTCTGGATATTGTATCAGAAATCATACGTACTTCTACAGCAGGTAGTCACCTATCTTTAACCATGGAAAAAAAGTCCATGTAGCCTTTTTAATCTAGGGGATGTACTCACTGATAAAAGGAAATATTTACGTGATAAATTTCTTTTTTGATCTTTTGCAGCTGGTTTTAGGGAGGATTGGGTAAGATTACTCCTCTCAAAAATATGCTTTGAAGCATCTTATTTTTCATCAATTCTCTCCAAATTATCTCTGATGGTTGAAGCTGAGAACTCTGATGACAATGAATCTCAAATCAATCATTTTAGTGCTGAGCAAGCATTTCTACTGAGTATCCTATCAGAAATATTAAATGAGCTACTTGGAGATGTTGTTGTTTCAAATGATTTCTCTTTGTGCATTTTTGGGATATTAAGAACTGCTGTTAGGATTGTTGATTTTAGCACTAGGGGAAAGTTGTCTCTTCCAACTGGTTCAGCTGATATTGATGTTATGGGCTACACACTCTCCTTCTTAAGAGATATAAGTGCTTGTGATAATAGTTTAAAAGTTATGAACCAGGATGAGAAAGGGGATGCATTGGATATGCTAGTGTCTGATGGGCTTATTAAATTTCTTATAACACTACTCCGCAACCTAGAGCCTCCACCAATCATTAAGAAAGCAATGGCCAGTGCAACTGAAGATGATACTACTTCAAAGCCTTCTAAGTACTACTACTGCCCTTACAAAGGTTTCCGGAGGGATATTGTTGCCATTATCGGAAATTGTAGCTATCGTAAAAAGCATGTCCAAGATGAAATAAGAGAGCAAGATGGGATTCTTCTCTTGTTACAACAGTGTGTAACTGATGAAGATAATCCATTCTTGAGGGAGTGGGGAATCTGGTTAATGAGAAATGTTTTTGATGGGAATCTGGAAAACCAGCAACTAGTCACCGATTTGGAGCTCCAGAAATCTGTGGACATTCCTGAAATTGCCGATCTAGGCCTTCGAGTAGAAGTTGATCCTGAGACTAGGCGCCCTAAACTTGTAAATGTCTCACAAAGGTATAGACAAAGACATTGAAGCCTAATCACACATTAAGGAACCTTCTGCATAGCTTGCCCATTCCGAAAGTTGTAAGTTTCTCTATTAGATGGAAGTGGAAATTTGTTATGCATTTTAGACATTTGGCATTGTCTTGGAATATATTTGTTTGTAAAAAGATTTTCTTGAATGCAAATGAAGCTCATGTGGTGAAAATTCTTTGAAGGCTTGGATTAAAGGATTGCTTTGACGGCATTATCTGTTTTGTGACATTGAATCCTAAGGTTGAAGGGCCTGAAAACGGATCTACTGGTGAGGTTCAAAAGCTTGATATTAAGAGTTAGAAAAATATGATCCTTTGTTCTTACTAGTGAATGACTGTTTCATGATTCTGCTGCAGAACCAAAGACAGGAACTGTGTACAAGCCATTTGAAAATGCATTCGAACTAGCTTTCAGAAGTGCTGAGATTAACCCTCAGAAAATGATGAGAAAGTTGGCCTTTTTGCCCCACTCTTAGATAATGAAGAATGGGAGTGTAAGATCAATTATATTTACAAATTTTTCAGCTGTTCTTCGATGACTCCATTGCAATTTGCAGACTGCAAAACACATGGGCCTGCATACTGTTTGGGTATGATGCTGATAATCATACCTAATCTGAGAGGATTACTGTATCTTGTGGTAACTGAAAGTTTGACGAAAACAGGTTGGCTCCTCCCATAGACCAGAGTGTGTAATTACTCATTGGAGAGCGTACACTATATAAAGGAGGCATTGCCAGAGCTGTGGGAAGCCGTGGAGATGTTAGATGGTGGCTATTCTGGAAAGCCTGCTATTGAGGCGTATGTGATAGCTTAGTCTAACACATGATTCAGACTATAAACAGCACATGCCTTTCTTGTTTTATCCTTGCAATTTCTTGCTCAGCTGCAAAACAATGACCTTCCATTCTACAGTAATCCTCTCAGATTAGGTATGATTATAATTGATCCATTGAATGCATATAATAGATATAGCCTGCATATATAATTATTTTGTCACTGTTTCCCTTCTTCTGCTGGCATTTACATATGAGTGACAATAGCTACTGTGTGAATATGAATGAGTTTGCTTATGATTTGGATCCATTGAGCTCATATTTCTTCCCAGTGAATGATGTAAATCAGAGTACTTTACCAAGGCAACTTCATCTTCTTGTATCATCATATTGTCCATCTTCTAGGTTACATAAATCAATATAAAAAAAACCAATGAGAAGGATTACAGATTACTGAGATATTTTTGTAATTTGAAATAACTTTTTTAGTTCTGTTTTGCATTTGACATTATAGAACATGCTAACACAATTTTGTTCAAGCATTTAATAAATTTGATTATATAAAATTGAATGTCTAATTAATGAATAAAAGATGTGAATGTTGACCAGCACTAATCCTATGTTTATACCTAATAATTATTTCAGTGACTAATTATACTAAACAAAAGGGGTGCATATTTAACTTTTTTTCTCGACACTAATTATATATTAATACATTATAAAGTAATCAAGAGGCTTCTTTGTAACTTATAATAAACATGAAGTATGCATTTCTAATGGTGGTGTTCAAATTAGTCTCAAAAAAATAGCTTTGTTCAAATAGGATGAATTATATCTATTATTACTACTATAAAAATACAAATAATTTTAAGTTTTGTTCATTTTTCATAATACTTATTTTAATCCTATTTATATGATTTAATTTAATTTAATTAGAATTCTAATTAAAGAAAGCTCTACATATAACTAGTCAACCAATTACGACATGGTATTCTCATATCAGAATCATATATATGTATGTCATCCACAATTGTAGGCATCTCAATTAAAATTTTCACAAAAAAATTATGTTTCTGGATTTATAAAATTCATTTCTTCTTGCAATGTTTTCCATTTTTCATATGTCTTTAATTAAAATTAAATAGAGTCCTAATTAAAAAAAAAACTCTATATATCTAATTTAGTTAGAATTTTATTAGAACTTTAATTTAATATGAATCACACTATATATTATTATCACTACTTCTGCTGCTACAATAAAAAGTATGAATAATTTTATGTTCATCTATTTTTAGTAATACATATTTTTAACCCTCTCTCATATAAAATAATTTGATTAACACTTATTAGTATTTCTAAATTCAATTAGAACTTTAATTACATGAACTAACCACAAAAAACAATTAATTGGCTTCAATGTACAACTAAAACTAGTAATATACTGTGTTATAGCCAAAATTCAAAAAATCATTCCATAAACAACCTTACACAGCATTCTGGGGGTATTTTAGTCATTCCAGCAACTACTCCTAACCCGAACCCAAACCCTTCCCAGCCGAAGTCGGGCCTCCCGACACTCGAACAAGGGGCGGACGCAGGAGAGAGAGAGAGAGAGAGAGAGAGATTTCATATTGGAAGGTTAGTCTGATAACTAACCATGGCGAAGCGGGAGCTCTCCAGTACTTTGAAGAACTTGAAGGTACAACCAATAATGCTTCATGGTTTTTCAACTGTCTTATGCTCATAAACCCCTATGTTTTCAATCGAATCTGTTAGTGCGTCTAGTTTTAGTTGATCTAGGTTATTTTCAATTTGCTTGATGTTTTTTGTCAATGTTCTTTTAATTCCTGAAAATTTAAGAGATCTTTTGTGGAGCCAAGAGCTCAATCTTCGTATTCTCTGTTTTCAACTATTCTTCTGTTCAGTTTATGCAAAGGGGAGCTCAGAAAGAGGAAAAGGCCAAGAAAGAAGAAGAGGTCATCCCCGCTGGAGATTTCCCTGCCTCTACTGTTGTCAAAAAATGGTATCCCTTTGTTTTTCCTCTTCATGTTATGAGTAAATGTGTTTATCTGAATGTAAGTTGCTTGTAAAATTGTTGAATTTAAGTTGGTTGCAAGTTTCCCTTTTTTGTTCTCTTTTATACCTTCTTCATCTATAATGATTGAGAAAAGAAAAGGGAGAAGAAAGAAGGATCAAATTCTTGTAATGTTTTTCTCTGCTAGTGATTTTTTATTCCCATCTTCTGCAAGATAGTGGCAGAGGAATAGAACTTTTGAATGAACTGTTATTTATTAACTCCCTCATCCCAAAATAAGAGGCATGTTTTTATAACCATTTTAGTTATAGAAACAGGACTCTTATTTTGGAAGAGGGGCAGTATTATTTGTCATCAGTTGCTTAAGGAGGTGATGTTTCTCTAGAGAAGTCGATTAGCTGTTTGTCTTCCTTTATTATGAACTGACATTGAGTATTGAAGTTACAGAAAACTTACTGCTTGAAATTCTATTTTCTTAATTTATTTTTGATGTTGTTGTTGTTTGGAACAATGAGGCTGTTGTAGAATCAAAGGATTCGTGTCAATTTTAGTGAGGTGGAGGTCAAAGTCTTAGTGCATTTGAAGATTATTATCTTTCATTATATACAGTCCAAAAAGATTAAAAAAAATCATGAATAGAATGCTTTAGAAGTTGTGTCTATAATATTGCTTTCAGACTATATTATAGTTTAATTTTGGCTAATGCTTTTCTGCAGAATGTGAATGAACTGGTGAAAATGAAATTTAACTCTTAAACTAGGGGCTTAGATAGTTAATTTCCATCTTTTAGTGTAAGGGTGGCAGAACAAAGGACATACTTCTTTCTCATTGAGATGTATTACATTCTCCTATCTAGATTACTTTAAAGAAGTTCATAAGTTGTTTTGTCTTCTTTGAAACAATTTCGTACTAAAATAGTAAATACTATTACTTGCAAAGTTCATTCCAGGTTGTATGTTAAACCGAAACTTGAAATACTCAATTTACTCAAAACATTTAATAAATCATCTGTCATTTGCAGAAAGAATTGATTTTGAGATTTCATCATCACTAATTTAAATTTTTAGCCTTTGTCTTTCTTTACAACAAGAGAATATTGAATCTAGCTAGTAGGGTCTGATTGACCAAGCCGAACTGAACAATAAAGCTTGAGTTTGGTTCGGTTGAGTTTGCTTGGGCTCGAGATTTATAATTAAGCTTGAGCTTGGTTCGTTTTAAAATTATAGAGCTCGTGAGTTTCTCTAAATCCTGTTATATGAATATGGAAATCGTACTTAAAATCAAAATCGTGCAGTCAATAGTCAAAACCCTAGTTATAAGTCGAACATGCTTGTATATCCATTTATGAAATATAGCTATAACCACTCATGTTTATGAAGCTATACAAGATTACTATACCTTGAAAATCTTTAGTTGTGTTCCTTCTTTTTTGGAAACTATTAACATGTAATGCTTTCTGTGTGAGTGAGGAGGAAACTCTTGTGAGTTTCTGAGGAGAGAACTAGTGTTATGTTGAGGTTTAGAGACAGTAGATCTATTTTTTCTCAGCAAATTACTTGAAAAATCTAGGCCTGATATATTGCTAAGTTTACCACAATATATCTTTTTCTATGTTTGCACATATATATAAAGACATAAATATTTGATAAGTATGACTGTAATAACATCAAGCTGAAAGATAATCATATGAAATTTGAGAATAATCAAATTATTGTTGTAATACATGTACTAACTCGAATTATCAAGATAAGATCGTCAATCCATTTAATTTCATAAACAGAACAAATACATCAACATGAGGGGCATGAACTTGTCTTAGCACATTTGGTTTGTTTTTTTGGCTGGTGTAGACACTAACTAAAAATCTATAATGATACACTTCAATAGTTTTAGCATAATTAAATAACATGAACTATTATTTCTGTTATTTCTTACAAATCATTATTGTAAAAAAGCAGAGTGCCTTGCTTACTTTTCAAGCCAAGATTTACTGTAGCGTTTGATATGACTGACGTTGCTTCTAATTGAATATCTTTGCTAGCCAATGCATGTGAATATTAAAATAGGATTTTCTTAGTTTAGATATTTTTGTTATTTTATTCCTGTGTATTCACATGCAGTGTCGTTATAGCTGAAGGCGATCCACATCCTGGAGCAAAAAGAGGCCGCATGTCATTTTTAAGTTTTAATCCATCTATTGATGTGAGGAGTGGTTTAATAAATCAACAACTTCTATTGGACTTATAATTTCCTATAGCCGGTTCTTACACTGAAATCTTTGTTTTGATAGAAACTCAACCAAGAGCCATCCAGCCTTGGTGAAACTGAATCAGCTGCTTCAAGTTCTGGCAGACAAAACGAAACTATATCCGTCAGGTCAGTTTTTTTTTACCCTTGCATTTCTTATCCTATTACCCTTTATTGTAATTCCTTGAATACATTTTTGGTTTTGAAATGGAGGACCCAATGTTTCTTATCTTATAGTATAGGTATGATGATTTTCTTGATGAAAAGTTTCTTGGCAATATTAAATCTTTTATGTTGATATAGCTTTTCCCTAACTGATGAAACGAACATATTAATAGCTAAATCAACTGAGATTGCCAGAAATTGCCAAAGTCCAATTGAGTGAAGTGTGTGTGTGTGTGTGTGTGTGTGTGTGTGTGTGTGTATTCCATCATATTCTCTCCAAGAATGATTTAATCTTTGTTCTTCTTGAATTTGTCATGTTGAAGTAATTGAAGGACGGGCATTCTGTTTGAGTACGTAATATGCCATGAGACAGGGAAAAGGCAAAAACTATGATAAATAAACGATGAAAATTAAGTTTCATGGTAATGTTCTGGTGTCCCTTTATTACAGAGAAAATGGGTCCTCACAATATAGGTTAAGCAACTTGGAACTAGATGATGCAAATGGCGATCACAAGTGTAAGCCAGCTGAAGCTGTTGCAGAACCGGAGTATCCCAATAAGAGAAAGATTGATGAAAATAACCAAGATTCGTCTCCATCTAGAAGCCGTAGTTCTCAGAAGAAAAATAAACGAGAAAAGCTGGATTGGAGTGTTCTTCGTCCTCCCAAGTATCAAAGCAAAAGGAGCTAATACTGTTCCATGAAATCCCTAGATTTGCATTATGTTCTCCTATTTGCATAAACCATCAGTTATTTTTATATATATTCTTTTGTTTTCAGTTTGTATTCAAAGTTTAATTTCAATAGTTTTCATATCTTGCAATCAGCACCTTGAAGATACTTAATGGTCTTCTTTTTGTTTGTTTGAACATACACTATGATTCATTATCAGTTTTGACATTAGATTTCAATAGATACCAAGTATATTGCATTTGAGAATCATCTTAAATATTCAATAGTATATTCCCTGAATAATTCTTATATTGAACACAAAAGTCTAGCATACAAAATACTCTAAAGAAAGATCATTTATGAGCAGGTTGCCAACATGAAAAGCCATGAATAACACGTCCTTTCCACCCCTGCAACATCCACTTGCCATCTTCATCCACTGAAAAATCCTTATGATATTCCATCTTCACCTTATTCCTCACATGCTTTACGATCTCTCGATCGAGACTCATCTGTCTAAATCCGGCCCTCACATTCCTTCCTTGCCACTGCTTGTACGTCTCCGGCCTGTCTATCCTCTCCGTCCCTTCACATGCTATTATATTCATCGCATCTTTTCCAAACACCTCCTCCTCAAACATTTTCCTGCTCTGGGCCTCTGCTTTTGGCACCGCGGTCTCAAACATGTCGAACAAGGAAGAGAAGTGGAACATCGCTTCTCTAAACCTCGTTATAAAGAACGGCGTGTTGTAAGTCCCGTTCACCACGCCGTGAATGAACATATCCGGGTTGATCTTCCTTATCAAGCTAAGAACCGCATCTCTCGGGCTGTTCACCATCACCGTCTCATCGAGCACATTCTGAAAGCGGTACAACGAGTTCACCACAACCAACTCATTCTTCTCAATCTTCACATCCTCAACTTTGATCGTCTCCCATTTTTGCGCTATAGCATTGTATTCGAATGGCACCCCGAACCTCTCGCAGTATTTTGCCAGGCGGCGGCCAGTGTCCTCCACCCTCTCCGCAGGGCGGAACCCCGCCTGAGGGAAATCTATCCCGGTTATACGAAGCTTGGGGGGCCCACCGGGCCTCTCTGAGAGGGCTTGGATTAGGCAAGGCCATTGGAAACCATACAAAATACCAAAGTCGATAACATGAACCGTGGTTGCTTTGCTAGCCAATTTGGCAATCGTTTTATTCGCCAAGAAATTCGATATCTTCCTAAAAGGGCATGCCTTGATGAACGTTTGGTAACCTCTGAGCATCTCAGCAGCCGATATCCTCGACGAGAAGGAAGCATACAACGTTGTTCCATTGCCCACCAAACGAGCCTCGAGTCCATTGGCAAAGTAATGAGCAAGCCTTTCGGTGCCATCGCCATTTGGAGACGAATGCTGCCTTATCTTGGCAAGCATATCGAACACAGTTCTGGTGTCATGGCTAGCTACAGCTTGTGCACATTGCATTAACAGGCTTCTTAGATCCACCACTTCTTTAATCATCCCCTGTTTCTTGCCTCCTTTAGGCCTTCCTCTGTTTTGCTTCGACTTGATTTGCTCTCTTTCACTGCCAAGAGGGTTCTTGGATTTGGAACAGAGCAACACCTCATCATACATTTCCAATGCTTCAGTTTCACCCACATTGTTGGCCAACTGTTTGTTACTCCTCTCATCTTCTATCAACTCACTATCTTCCCTATACCGATTTTTCTTTTCTCTAGACGGAGAGATATCCTGCCTATAAGGCAGCAGATCAGAAGGATAGTGAAGATCAGATGGACTAATGAGGGATTCAATGGAATTGGAGAGATCAGAGGAATCATCTCCACTGCTAGTGAAATGATGATTAGGGTTTTCTCCAAGATTGTTGTTGTTAAGAACATCATACAAAGATTTCTCAGTGGCTTGAAGGGCCAAGCAATCATTGAGCATACATGGCTTATTTCCCAGGTCCTCCTCTTCCATAAGCATTTGGCTTATGAATTTGAGGATGGCATCTGAGTGATCATTTTCCTTGAAACTTTCACCCTCAGATGAAGATGATTCATCAACTGGTGATGAAGAACCATTCATGGGAGACAAATCAGGCTCTAGTTTATACCCAAAAACATGACTTTCTTTCGACCCGAAATTCAACTGGAAATCATTAGTTGGACCTAAATACCCCTCAACTAAAGTATTCATCACAACCCCAAATCCAAGAAACAAATAATCAAGGTATCAAATAATGGTTTCTTGAAATTTTAAACACAACCCAGATAACCTAACAAAGAAACGACTTGAACAAAACAGAAAGGAAGAGAAAAAGATTGAACCTTGGAGTACCTTAAGAGAGTCAAAGAGGGAGATTAGTATGAAGTGTGAAGGGAAAAGAGAAGTTTGAAAAAGATGGAAAAGAAAGAGCTTTTATAGGTCATTGACGAAATGAATATGAATGAATGGGGTAAGGAAATGAGGAAGATGCGAGGAAGGAGAGATACTTGGGCAGAGGGTTACATGTTCATCATTTGGGCCCCACCCACACCCTTTTAATACTCACAACTTTGACTTTTTGGTCACTCTTACAATTAATTACTAGGATTCACCAATCAGTGTGTGTGTCTGTGTGTTTTTACTAAATTTGTTTATTGGATGATGATTGAGATAAGATAATGCACCTGCACTGAAAGTGTTGATTTCTTCATCTTGGAATATTTGGTGTAAAGGGAAGAGGTTAGTGTGTGTGTGTGAGGGAGAGAGAGTGAAGTTTGAAAAGTTATTTGATTATAGTATAATATTAAGTCTTAGTTAGTGCTCTGTGGTGTTCTCTTTTGAGTGGTGGGGGTTTTTGGTCATAATTTTGGAGGACAAATTTAAATAATCGATATAATAAATCAAGTTGGGGAGATTTTGACATCAGTTATGATATTCAGTTTTCATGTACATATATGACCGGAATATGAAGGTGTTTTGTGTAAATATTTAAGGATTTTTATTTTGAAAATGTATAGAACTACCTTAAATCTAGCCTATTTGTCACCTCAGTTTTTCATCATTGTGCATTTTACGATTTAACATTAAGTTCGATTCACATGATGAATTCACTTTTATTCCTTTTCTTTTTATGTCTTCTACTTTTTTTTTTAATAGGAGAGGCACAATACATTATCTAAAAAGATTTTGATAATTTTGTATAGTATTAAATGATATATAAAAGATAATAAAATATTAGACAAAGTGAAATAGAGATTCTAGCCAAATATGTACAAACAATAAGAAAAAAAGATGTCGAATGAGAGGAATTAATCACACAAATACTCTCAAACTAGTATCAAAAAGAGATCTAACTAATCATATATCCCCATTTTGTTCAGTTTGGACCCAATATCTCACATTATATCTTTTCCACGTAGCATTAGTTATGATAATTAATTTAAACTGTTAACTAAACAACTATTAAAATTTAGTAGTTTTGATAGTTGTATATAAATAAAATATAAATTTGTTAAATAGAGGTTATGTACATTTTATTGGCCATTACTATTTTATTCTTTCAGACAAACCTAAAAACTTTATTTTCTTTTAATCCATGTTTAAACATTTCGTCAAATCTTAATGGTATAAAACTGATGTAATATAAGAAAGTCCAAACTTAATTAGCAAGTATGATCATTCATCCATCATGCAATGAACATGGAATTAGGTAAGAGGATAATAATAATCTTTTACATAGTCAAATTATATCAAACACTACATGCATGTTATACCTTTCTTTATTATGAAAGCTAATAAAAGATACGTTAAATCAATTTATTTAATTGGATGGTAAGAAAAATCTACATTATTAGGTGAAGCCATTAAGTTTTCTTGTCTCTCACCCGGAAGAGAAAAATACAAATAAACTCTTTAGTGGTAGAACTTAAACCACTAGTTTCTCAGATATTCATTATGATAGAGCTTAACCATATACCACATGTTGAAAAATTTCATGTCAGTGGCTTTTCTTTAGGATATCCAAAAAATATTACTCCCTCCGTCCCACAGTAAGTGTCACATTTACTGTTCGGCACTGTTTTTAAAAATTATTGTATTTAAATGTGAGTGGAGGGAGAGAGGTAGTGAGATATATTATTATAATGTAAGTGGGAGGAGAGAGGTAGTGAAATATATTATTATAATGTAAGTGGGAGGAGAGAGGTAGTGGGATATATTATTATAATGTAAGTGGGGGAGAGAGGTAGTGGGATATATTATTATTATAATGTCCATTTTTAGTAAGTGTAAAGTGTGACATTTATTTTGGAACGTCCAAAAATGGAAAGTGTGACACTTATTGTGGGACGGAGGGAGTATGATTCAATACAATAGTATTGTGTTAGTTTTGAGTTAAATCTAGCTAATATATTCATTGAGAAAGTAATATACAATCGGATACATGGAGTTTAGTATAATAATGTGTCTGTTCTACTTAGGTAGGAAATTTCGATGCTCCACGAGTATTCATTATCTCCATTTCGACACAAAATTGAACACTATTTAAATCAAAATTGTAATCCATCATGTGAATGTCAGGGGTTGCACTTTAACATTTTATATTAATATTTTAGAGATTCATTATAAGAGCAATTTGTTACAATAAAAACCAAATTAATTTTCAAGGTAACCAAACAAATTCATTCAAAACGATTGAGTTCACATTGTTACTTTGAAAAAGTTTTCATACTAGTTGCCATTCTAATCCCACTTTGACTATCTATAACTGTCACTTTCCTCTTACCATAACTATAATTTTTTTTTTTTTTTCAACTTTGAAATAACTACATAGAACTTAAAAGCTCATGTTACCATTTAAAATTTTCCCATGGTTCACGATTATATTTTTTGTAACCACAAGTTTGGTTTGATAATTGAGTTTGTTAAGATTGATTTGTTAACTGTTATCTTGAATTTGCATCGTTCATAATATGTAGGGTAATGTAATCCATTAGTGGAGCCCAAAATACGTAGTTGATGATTAGGATAGAAACACACATTTTAGATTTCACATTAGCAATTGAAACCTAAAATGTCAATTACATCGATTGATATGATCTTAAATTGATCTGTTGTGTTAACATCCAAAATTTATGTTGTTAAATTAATATTTTTTATGCATTCACCGGACTTTGTTGCTAAAAACAACAACAATAATACATCAAAATAAAATTTATCACCAAAAATAAAAGAGTCAAATTATATATGACATAATATATATTTAAAAACAAATTCTCCAAAAGCCCAATTTATATTAATTAAGTGCATTTAAAAAAAATAAAATTCAACAACCCAACTTCCTGGGTCCTCACAATCAAAATTTATCGACTTTTTTTATTTGAAACAATCTTGACATTTTTTTTGACCACTGTTAAAAGACTATTCCAAAACTACCCTCTATTATGATGAGAAATTATAAATATTTATTCGAAGTAATACAAACATCCCCTGCAATTTTTTTACACATGCCCCTCAAGAAAGGCAGTTTTTTTTTTTTGGCTAAAAAAGAATCGAAAATTTTCACTTCAACCTATTAAAAAAAATTATAAACTAGAATATTTGACATAAAGAAATTCTAATGTATTGTTTTAAATATATAATTTTTTATATAATTATCCGTATGAAATTATTAAGACTGGACAAAATGACTGAATATAAAAACCAATAAACCGGGAGCCGCCGGTGAAAAGATGAGGTGAGAATGAACAAGGGAAGGCAAGCGTGATGCCCAAGCTTCTAGTAGCTTTGACCGGTCAACGTGGCACTGGCATGTGGGACCCAGTTGATTATACGATGCTCCCAAAGGTAACATCCACGAAACATGATTATTTTTGTTTTATTCATTCATTTTATTGCATTTATGGTCATGGATAGTAATTTTGCTGTTAGAGTCGATGTATCTTACCAGGATTCCCATTTCGAACAACATTTTTTGTTTTTATGCACATGAGGCGGTTGTATGGATAGTTTCCATAAAACAGAATATTTTTATCCATAAATCAAATTTATTTTTATAAATTTATATGTGAATTGTGAACTATGCATTGTGGTTAACATATGATTCGTGAGACGGTCTCACATTAGACTTACTATTTTTTATGACTTTTCCCCTTTCAATTAAAAATAAAATCGTTTTTGAAATTTAATTCTATTCCATGAATTTATCCTATAGTCATTCACATAAAGATTATTTATGAAAATTAATTTGAATGATAAAATTTCATAAAATTATATCCGTAAAATGATCTTTTATAAATTTCTGTAACAAATCAAATTAGAACTCATCGTATTTTTTTTATATTTGATTAAAACATTTGGTATTTTGTTTATAAGACTGTTCGAATTATCTTAATTTTCTATGTTAATCATAAATTACTCTGGTTATTAATTACAATAAAAATGTTTTTTTTTTTCATGATTGTCATAATTTGAAATTAATTTTACGATTATCAATGATACATATTTTAAAATTAAAAAATAAAAGATTATGATGGGTAGGGTATATTCACTTAACCACTATCTATGCCCGTTGATCATGGTGTTTTTAACTTTTTGACTCAATTAGTATGTGGTGGATGATATTAATTAGTTTAAAATTGAGTGTCATTAGTACATGCATCTGCACTAAGGTATGTATGTATATGATACGTTTAATGGAGTCATTTTCAGTTATCGTTCTTTTGATAGTTAAATAAATCAGACTAAATTATGAGTTCAAAGAAAAACAAAATTAAAAGTAAGGATATATAGAAGAAATACAAATATGAAAACACCAAAAATTTTGTGCACCAGCACTGGGGTCAAACCCGACCCGAGACCACCTCTAACGCGCTCTCACACACTCCCACGTGTTTAGATATCCATGCTCAACTCGTTTCAGTGTGTTAAACCTTTTAGTTTTGTTAATCATACATTTTAGTAATGTTAGTAATACCTTTAGTAACTTTTTAGTTATGTTAGTTATATATTTAGTTATGTCGTCATGTCTTTAGTTATATTAGTTGTACGCTTATATATTACATAAATTAATGACTATGTTGATATGCATGTATAAATAATATAAAATAAAGGTATATGTGTACAAATTGCAGCAAAATTTTTTTTAAGCTAAAGTATTACATAAAGGTCGGGTTATTTGATTATAAAGATTATACAAATATAACATAAAGATCACACTAATATAACACAAACATCAATACCTGAATCAAAAAAATAAAAAATTAAGAGAATGCGGATCGGATTGGAACCGACCCAAGTGCACCATGTAAATAATAACTTCATTGCAATATCATGGAATATAGTTCTGATACAACAAGATCAATGATATTTGCTATGGTTCGGGTTATTCCGAGTCGAACTAATTAGCCAATTAAATAGACGTGGTTGTTGGAATTTGGATGCCACATTAGATTTTTTGGCCGTCATATCAGAATTTCCAACGGACATGTCAACAATTTTGATAATTCCGACAAAAAAAGATTGAAATTGAAAAAAAATTAAAATATAGAGAACCAAAATTGGAAAATTGGTACTTAATTGTCAAAAAATGGAAAGTGTCTTACATACAAGACCAAAATTAAAATTATCTCTATTATTTATTTATTTGATTTTAATATACATAGTAAAGATAAGATAACCAAAATTGAGATATGTGCAAGTTACATAAGAACAGAGCATTTTACAATTTCTCGAACATAATAAAAATATTAGGATTAGATCCAAACTTTCTCTCACACTAAAAGTGAAATTACTTGATAGATAGAGTAATTTCAGAATTGGTGCCAAACCTGGACAACAAGTATTAATAATATAAAGTTAACTTTATGTGGAAGCTGACTCATGGAAAAAATCGTATTTTACCCCATCTCAATATCTTATAAATACATATGAGAAATTTATTCTTACTTTAGAGATGCCATTTTTCTATTTTAGTTGGTTCATCAAGTATATTATATATATTGATATGGTCGAGATACACAATAGGCTGAAATGATCATCTCAATCGGGGAGATCAAAAAATGCTTATTATACTTGATATAGCCGAAATAAGTATTCCGTTCAGAGAATCCAAAATGCTATTATATTAATACGAAATGAATTATTATTTCGTATTAGTTAGCTCGAGCAATATATTTCGAAGACGCAGATAATAGAATATCTCGCTAGATTTAAGGTAGATTCTTGGATCCTTAAATCCTTGTTCTACATTTCGAGATAATGATGCCAAGATACATTTATGTTGACGGGAAAGCATACTTCAGTTCGAATATTTCATCTCGCTAATAAAGATGGCGAGATACTTTATTTTTATCTCGAACCCACGTTCTCAAGCCTTAGTAACTGTTCTTTGTTGGTGGCTTAGTGGTGCGATATTTTAGGAGTAGTTAGATCAATTCAAATTCATGTATAAATACCATTTTTACTCCATTTTGAAGTAGAGACATCAAAATTTAAGGAAAGAGATTTGAGAGAAGAACAAATTGGCGCCGTCTGTGGGAAAAATCAAGCTAAGACGTGAGATTATTAGATCATTGTTATAATGGCGAATACAAGAAATTCTCGAAGAAGAACAGAAGTGGGGGAAGGATCCAGACTTGCACCAAATGATGATCGATCGGGAGAGTCAGATGTTGCTCCAAATCATCCTCGTCAGGATACTATCATTTTAACTAAGGGAGAATTGGATGAGATAGTTGCAGCAGCAGTACAAAAGGCTTTGAGTAAACGTCCTTTGGAGTCACAACAAGATGATATGGATAAACATCGAATGCAAAGTCGAGGAGAAAAAAGGCATTTCGATGGGAGAGAAAGTCGTTCAGTATCTCCCTTGATCCGAGGTCGATCACAGACCAATTTATCTGAGAGAGAGGATTTGCAGAGGGAAATCAAGGAAGTGAGGAGAAATATCAGGTCAAGTTCTCGGGGTAAGAGAGGTAACCCTTTTTCGGAAATCGTGATGGGAGATGAATTACCGACTTCTTTTAGGCCAGTAAATTTTGAGTATGATAGTACTTCGGATCCCTGGGATCATTTATGTCGGTTCGAGAATACGACATTATTACATCGTTATACTGATGGGGTGAAGTGTAGAGTTTTCGCTACTACATTAACGAAAGCTGCACAAACATGGTTTAGTCAATTGGCTGACGGGATCATTCAGAGTTTTGATCAGTTATCGTCGTTGTTTTTGCACCAGTTCGCAGGATCCCGTCGACAAGTTAAGTCAACTCAAATGTTGTTTGGGATAAAACAAAAGGAGAACGAATCATTGAGGGCTTTTGTAAAGAGATTCACAGCAGCTACTTTAGAGTACCCTGAAGCTTCAGACGACTTAATTACTAGTGCTTTTATGCAAGGTTTGAGAGAAGGTGATCTACATGCTTCTTTGGTGAAGAAAGTGCCGAACAATTTTGATGATTTGCTTAAGAGAGCGACCAAGTACATTAATTTAGAGGAGGCGCTTCGTATTAAGAAAGATGGAGCTGCATTTCAGGAGACAAGAACCAGAGACCAGAACAGAGTGAAGAGAGAAACAGATCTGCGAGGTAAATGATTGATATCGAATACTCGGACCGAGATGAAAAGAGGTCCTAGGTATGATACTTACACTCAGTTGACATTGCCACCTGGGCAATTATTAATGGAAATTTGGGGTCATCCCCAACTACGGTGGCCGACCTCATGGGCTCCTAATCCGAGAAATCCGCCAACATTCGGGAATGGAAAGTTATGCCGATTCCATAATGAATATATGGACACAGTACTGATGAATGCACGCATCTCAGAAATGAGTTGGAGAGATTAGTTCGTGACAATAAGTTGGCTAGATATGTATCTCGATCCCGACAAGATAACAACAATAGGATGAATGTTGGAGAAGAACCTCAGTGAGATCAAATGAAAGATTTTACCTCGGACATGACACATCAGTCACCTTAAGAAGTACTATTTATAGGGCAATGTTATGGTATGTTGTAATTTTCTTTCTTTTTTACTTTGTTTCACTATGTATTTTGTTCAAACTTGGGTAGTAGTAAATCTCTTTAAAAACTCTCCGTGGATGTAGATCTCGATTATTTGAGATCGAACCACATAAATCGTTTGTTCTGTTTTTTGGAATCTCGATAACTATTGAAGATGGGAGATCGAGATCGTCAAGATCCGATCTAGGGAGTTGATTGACCGAAAGGCAATCAACTATTGAAGATGGGAGATCGAGATCATTCTGATCCGATCTAGGGAGTTGATTGACCGAAAGACAATCAACTATTGAAGATGGGAGATCGAGATCATTCTAATCCGATCTAGGGAGTTGATTCACCGAGAGGTGATCAACTATTGATATTGGGAGATCGAGATCATTCTAATCCGATCTAGGGAGTTGATTGACCGAAAGACAATCAGCTATTGAAGATGGGAGATCGAGATCATTCCGATCCGATCTAGGGAGTTGATTCACCGAGAGGTGATCAACTATTGATACTGGGAGATCGAGATCATTCTGATCTGATCTAGGGAGTTGATTGATCGAAAGACAATCAACTATTGAAGATAGGAGATCGAGATCATTCCGATCCGATCTAGGGAGTTGATTAACCGAAAGGCAATCAGCTATTGAAGATGGGAGATCGAGATCATTCCGATCCGATCTAGGGAGTTGATTCACCGAGAGGTGATCAACTATTGATACTGGGAGATCGAGATAATTCTGATCCGATCTAGGGAGTTGATTGACCGAAAGGCAATCAACTATTGAAGATGGGAGATCGAGATCATTCCGATCCGATCTAAGGAGTTGATTCACCGAGAGGTGATCAACTATTGATACTGGGAGATCGAGATCATTCTGATCCGATCTAGGGAGTTGATTAATCGAAAATGTGGACGCGTGTCTCACCCAAAACGTGCTGGATACGCCTCGTTTCTCGTAAAGATTGAAAAGACTGCTTTAATTAATTTCTCGATGTGTGCACACCCACACATCATCTCGGGGGGGAGTGGTTGATATGGTCGAGATACACAGTAGGCCGAAATGATCATCTCAATCGGGGAGATCAAAAAATGCTTATTATACTTGATATAGCCGAAATGAGTATCCCGTTCAGAGAATCCGAAATGCTATTATATTAATACGAAATGAATTATTATTTCGTATTAGTTAGCTCGAACAATATATTTCGAAGACGCAGATAATAGAATATCTCGCTAGACTTAAGGTAGATTCTTGGATCCTTAAATCCTTGTTCTACATTTCGAGATAATGATGCCGAGATACATTTATGTTGACGGGAAAGCATACTTCAGTTCGAATATTTCATCTCGCTAATAAAGATGACGAGATACTTTATTTTTATCTCGAACTCACGTTCTCAAGCCTTAGTAACTGTTCTTTGTTGGTGGCTTAGTGGTGCGATATTTTAGGAGCAGTTAGATCAATTCAAATTCATGTATAAATACCATTTTTACTCCATTTTGAAGTAGAGACATCAAAATTTAAGAAAAGAGATTTGAGAGAAGAACATATATGATCATTAATTCATTATACGTTATTGGTGGATATATGAAAAATTGTTCACGGTGTTTATAATCTAAGTGGACATTTAATCAAAATTTGTTCTTGCTCCCAATAAGTTTTGAATCTCATCCTTTATGGTATCTTCACGTCTGATTCCTTATGATCATATTAGGCTAGAAGGCATAGATTCAGATGTATTCATAGTTTATTTTTAATTGATATAGGTGTTCGGTTTTTAGTTTCATTTTTTAATCGATTCGAATTTCATTCAATTTATCATTCATTTCATACTTGCACTATATCCACGTCACAGAATCACAGTGAAAAAGAATGACTAGTTTTATGGGGATCAGACTAGAATCAACCATGGAAGCATTATTAGGCATACCTTTGTATTCAAAATATGACAAGCACTCGAACGAAATCAAATCATTTATGCATTAGTTTAATACTTGTTGTCATAATTTGATTGGCCAATTACCCAATCAATTGGGCGGCATATGCAGAAATCGTGGCCGATTCAGTCAATTTACTTGACTAACAAATATAGAAAATAGGTAGTATTGTGTGATAACGATAAAACATCTTCCTTACAAAATAATACGATCATGCACGACAACCTACATTAATGTATATTTATTGTACGCTTGTATCCTGAATAAAGTTAAATTGTACGTGAAATCACGTTGTTGTGGATAGCCGAGCATGATCATGTCCTGTGGAATGTTGTGCACGGTTGTGTCCTAAAATATAATTCGACTACACCCTTTTATGAGACAGTTTCATATAAGTTTTTGCGATCGTGCTTCGTTCAAATATTTCTTTTTTGTTTTTAATATTTTATCTTTGATTGAATCATATATTTAGAGAGGAGGTTTAAATACAGAACTTGCCATATAGAATTTGTATTAATTACTTATTAGTTTTTATTATTTACTTACGTTAAGGAATCCAACTTATTGAATCGATCGTTGATAGTGCAACCAGCTCGATCACTAATTAGTTCATGGAAACATTAATTTTGTTGGAAAAATATTAAAGTCAATAACAAGTTTAAGTAAGCCTCTACATATATGGTTCAAAATAGGTTAGTTTAGAGTGGCCTTTCTTGTAATCGGTAAGGCTTGAATTGTAAATTTTAGACCTAAGCATAACTTATTATATATGATAAACTTTTTTTGTCCTAGTTTGACCTATTTTATATTGAAATATATACAAAATTATATTGAAAAATATAAAAAATGAACAATTTTTAAACACAAAAGTACAAAATATATATGTTATATAAATATATATTATATATTTTTATAATAAACTATAAAGATGTCGGCTTATTAGGTATTTAGACTTTTTTAAGGCTCGGCCTAACCTATTCTCCTGACAAAAGGTCATGACCTGACTTATTCACTAAATAAGCCAATTTGAATCAAACCAACACTAAATTAGATCATGATTCATGTCAGTATTGATAGGTAAAAAATAAGTGCATTTTATTGTAAATTAATTTGAGATTTTACGTTTTTTGATGTGAGTTAATGCACTATTTTCTTACCTATGCGTGTCTTTGCCTCCAAATTCTTTACATATAATTTTCTTGATTATTAGAAATTTTTGGAATATTTTCGAATCAAAAAATATGATCGTGGGCAAAAAGAAAGCAATGAAAAAGAGAATTGGGCCTGTATAATAATGGGCCACTTCAATGAACTTAAAAGGATGGAAAGACCGGTGCTAGGCTGCAAAAGGAAGAAAAGAAAGAGCCATCTCTCACGGGCTTAATATGAAGGAATGTAAAATTGGACCTGAAAGAATGGAGGAAAGCCCACTACCTGGGAGCTTAAAAGAGAACACACGCAATTCACGCCAACTCCCACAATTCCAATCTCACATTTCACTACTTTTCTCTCTCCAAGAAATAGACGTCTGGGCTAGAGAAAGAAAAAGAGATTTGGAACTCAAGACACCATTTTAGATTAGTTACGTGATTCGATTTTGAGGATACTCGGTTAATTCTTTTATTCCGGTTAGTAGTGATATTTGAATCTGTATATCTATTTATTTTCTAATTAATCTTGTATTTCATTCTCGATATTTGATTAGAATTGATTATAATCGGTTCATATTATCTTTGATTATTGATATTTGATTTAGCCTGGTTATTTAGGTTAAGTGTTTGATAATTTATTGTTAGAATTTTAAATTGTGAATCATAATTGTTGTAATTTAATTTTCATAAGTGGTAAACTAGAGATCGTGCATTTTTAAGATAGCATAATCCTAAATTATCAAATCGAACATGTGTATTTGAAGTTTAGTTTATCCTATCGTCTTAGTGATTAATGCATTTAATGAACTAATTTAGAGAGATTATTATAGGTTATTCAATTAAATAAATGTTAATTATTGATTTTATTCTAATTTAACTAATCTTAAGAGACGATTCGGTTTAACAGAACTTGTTGACTATGGGTGATAATTTCATGATAATCTGAGAGAGAGGTGTTACATTAATTAGAGATAATTGATATAACTAGGGTGATAATTTCATGATAATTTGAGAGAAGTGTTACATTAATTAGAGATAATTGGTATCGAGGGATAACTGAACTATTAATTGGAATACTTGCATCCATTGATTTCTTATTTAATTTGTTTTCTAGTTTGTTTAGTTAATTTAGTGATAGTGATAATTCAAAAAAAACCCCCATATTTTCTTATTTGATTGAATTGAACATATGTGACATAGTTTAAATCATCACTCTTTGTAAGATTGACTCTAACTTACCTTACCTACTAGTTAGTAAGGTTATGAAGGAAAAAATAATTAATTTTATCACGTCGCGACAATGCGGTCAAATTTTGACATCGTTGCTGGGAGTGATTTGAATTTTATTGTGTCATCTTGTGTCTTTTCTTGTTTATTTATTTAAAAAAAAATTGATGTTCAAAAATTCTGTTGTTTTTGCTCTATTTTGCTCCTGGTCTGCTCCATTTTTGCCTGCTAATTGCTCTGTTTCACTGCTGCTCTGTTTTGTTTTGCTCTGTTTCCCATACTGGTAGACCCAGTGTGACTCGAGTCATCCAGTGTTAATCTGTGGACTGTTTTTTTAGTAAATTTTAAGAGTTTTAACTTAGTTATTGAAGATCTTTTGTAGGTTGAGGATTAGAATCAAAGGGAGAAATTGCTACAAATCAAACTTGCTACAAATCAAACGTTGAGGGAGTGTGCCTATACCACATCTATTCAACAATCGTTTTGCATTGACTACTCTAATCTTGCTACCAATGCAACTTTTGAGCTTGACTATGAATTTATACTCTTATTACCTTTATTTCATGGTTATGCAGATGAGGACCCATAAAAATTCTTGAAAGAATTTCACTTGGTTTGCTTAAGTATGAAACCTTCAGGAGTGACCGATGAGCAAATTAAGTTGAGGATTTTTCCATTCTCAATGAAAGAATCGGCGAAGGATTGGTTGTATTATTTGTCAGAGTTTGTCACCACATGGACAAAGATGGAGAGCTTATTCTTGCAAAGATATTTCCCTGCATCTCGGGTAATAAATATACGGAAGGAGATTTGTGGTATAATGCAAATTTATGAAGAGTTTCTTTTCGAGTATTGGGAGTGTTTCAAGAAACTAGTAACAAGTTGTCCACATCATCAGATATTAGAAGCACTCCTAATCCAATATTTTTACGATGGATTGTCATCGATGGACAGAAACATGATTGATGCAGTTAGTGAAGAATCGTTGGTTAATATGACTTTTGAAGCAACAAAAAGACTTGCTTTGAAGATGACAATGAATTTATAATAATTTTACACCTATGAAGTACCATTTATAGTACCATTTAAATGGTGGAAGAGATAGGTGATTATTCTTTTAATGAAAAGTTAAATGCATAGGGGTTGTTTAGATTGTACCACAATAGTTCTTTAATTAAATTGGCTTCTTATTTATCATCGATATTTGGCTTTTATTAGTTATACAAATATTCCTTTTTTTTTTCTTTTTTTTTTCTGGGTAGTGACAATTGGGTGTGAAAATATGGAGAAAAAGTTTTTTACTTTAGTAATCTAATTTTGCTTTTATGATTATTTTTTTTTATCACCCTTATAATTTCTAAGACTTGCAACTTTTAACCCGATTATCTATAATAACAAGTTAAAAGGAGTTATTGTTGTTTATTTGTCATTCAAACTACATATTGAAATAGCATCTATTGACTCCACTTCCATGTCAACCTAGTTGTCCTTGTACAACCAAACACAAATTTGTGCCAAATCCATCTTTTATTTCATCAACACAAGCCAACTTACAAAACCAACATCTTCTTTTATTTTCAACACCATGAACCCAAGTTTCAAGTAAACAAGGATTGATCACACCAATTTCCAACAAGAAAGAGCATACATAACCCTCCCTTTCCAGCCCTGCAACAACCACCCACCATCTTCTTCAACGAGAAAGTCGTTATGATAGTCAGTCCTCACCTTCATCTTCACTTCACTCACAATCTCCTCATTCAAGTCCAACAGCCTAAACCCACTTCTCTGATTCCTCACCTGCCACTGCTTGTAGCTCTCCGGCCTCTCCACCCTCTCCATTCCCTCGCACGCGATCACGTTCATAACATCCCTCCCAAACACTTCCCTTTCATACATCAATCGATCCTCGTCCTCCCTCGGAAGCGTGGCCTCCATCATGTCGAACAACGACGAGAAATGGTACAGCGCCTCCTTGAACCTTGTCGGGAAAAACAGGGCGTTGTAGCTCCCATTCACCACTCCATGCACCAATAGATCGGGTCTCAGTTCTTTGATCATGTTTAGAACAGTGTCTCTGGGGCTCCTCTTCACGCCCGGTGACAGCTCATCAGGGACGTGTCTCAACCTGTACAAGCAGTTCACCACTAGCATTTCGTCTCCCTCGATCCGAAGATCTTCGACCTGAATGTCCTCCCATCTCTTGGCTATGGCCGTGTACTCGAACTGCACGTTGAATCTCTTGCAGTAGTCCTTCAGGCGCTTCCCTGTCTGCTCGACTCTCTCCGCGGGCCTGAACCCGGGCTGGGGATAGTCGATCCCGGTTATCCTCAGCTTCGGCGGGCCCCCGGGCTTCAGCGACAGGCCCTGGATTATGCAGGGCCATTGAAAGCCGTACAGAATCCCGAAATCTATGATGTGAATTTTAGTTGCTTTGCTGGTGTATCGTCCTATGGACTTGTTGGCAAATATATTCGACATTCTCTTGAAAGGGCAGACAGTGACGTAAGCCTTGTAGGATTTAAGCAGGTCTGAAGCCTGTGTTCTTCTGGAAGTGAAAGCAGTGTAGAGTGCAGAGCCAGTGGCTGTCATTCTTGCTTCGAGGGCGTTGGCGAAGCAATGAGCTAATCTCTCGTGGGAATCTCCGAAGGGAGATGAATGGTCTCTGATCTGTCTGAGTAAATCTTGAGCTGTTTTGATGTCGAAAATGGAGACAGCTTCTGCACAGCGAGTTAGGAGGCTGCCAAGATCCACCACCTGGCATACTTTCCTGTTCTTCTTGCTCCCTTTAGGCCTCCCACGCTTCACCTCTCTGGTTTTTCTATACTGCTTCTTGTTCTCTTCATCGCTGTCAGAGGTTTCGTCGGAGTCAGCGAGGAGTGGGGGCTGCTCGTTGTAGAACCCCGGGTTCATCTTCGGACAAAGAAACGTCTTATCGTATTTCTCCATCTCATCAAGATTGATATCCGTCTCTTCACTTGCCACCAGCTTGGATCTTCTTTCTTCTCCACACTCGCCATTGTTGGTGTCTCCTCGATCGTGGCATTTCTTGGACCTGGAATCCTGATCGGGCCATGTTTGGACGGTTAGATGGGATGAGGATGGGTAGTCGTTGAGGGCTTCGTGGAAGTATTTCTCGGCGGCTTGAAGGGCGGAGCAGTCTTGGAACATGCAGGGACGGTGATCCAGGTCGTCTTCTTCCATTAGCATATGCCTTATGTACTCGAATACTCCGCCGAAGTAGTCGCACGCCACCTCCGGAGATTCATCGTCGCCGGACCGGCTCACCTGAAAACCGGTCATGGTTTGGAGTTGATGGTGATGGAGAGAGTTAGAGATGAGCTGGATATTTATCTTAGATATATTCTGCACTCATTAAATATGTTAATAATATTTGTGTGTTGAAACTCACAATAATGTCAGGAGAGTTAAGGTGAAATATTTGTTTTTTAAAAGAATCGAACGAGATCAAATTTTTTTCATTAAATATTACGATATAATCCCGATCGAGAATCTCTCTCTCTTTCTATAATATATTATGGGCAAGTGGCCTTACCAAAAATGTTCCAAGTATGGGATTTGCTTCATTTGGACACTAAATTTAAAGAAAAAAAAAACTTTTGAATGGATAAAATAAAATACTAGTGCATCCCAATACAAATTAAGAAGAATAAAGTAAAAACTAAAAAAGAAAAAAGAAAGATAATAGCTCATAAAGTTGGTTTTGTGTGCACTTGGTATACATGCAATCCTAATCGATCTAGTTTTGACTCGAATCCGCGTGTTTTTGAATTTAGGTTTTTTTTTTTTTTTGTGCTTCAGGTTGTTACCTTTATGTTGTATTAGTGTGATCTTTATGTTATAAATGTATGACATTTATGTACAATTATCATGACATTTATGTACTATAACTTAGAAAAAAATGAAGATTTTCAACATAATTTGAATTGTATACCTTTATGTGATATTAATGTGACTTTTATATTATATCATGTCACATTTATGTAGAAATATTCTGACATTTATGCACTTTTATATATTACATAAAAGTCAGAATATTTGTACATAAATGTGACATAATATAACATAAAGGTCACATTGATATCAAATAAAGGTATACAATACAAATTGTGTTGAAAATCTTCCTTTTTTTTTCTTTCTAAATTACAGACATAAAGGTACAGATGTTTGTACATAAAGATCACACATTTATAACATAAAGGTCAAGACAAAAATGTGGAAAAAAAATAAATATTAAATAAAAATTCATGGATTCGGGTCGGATCGACCCGGATTGCATGGATCTTAGATTCATACACCTGGTGCACAAGAGTTTTTGTGTAGCTGATAATACAACATATGGTATAAGATTCATTTTCAATACCTCCAAAATAGTTGGTGTCTTTTCTGTCACAAATAAAAAAAATTGATAAAATTATACTTTTAAAAAAGATAAAAATAACGACTCACTCATTGATCTATATGAAAATTAAATTAATTTTTGTGTAACCATAAATTGTTTTTATTACATAAAAATTGTGTATGTTAATGAATGCATCGTTATTTTTAACTTTTTTTAAAAGATAATTTTATCAAATTTTCTAATTTGTGGTATAAAAGATACAAAACTATCTATATTATATAGAAATTGAATCTCTTATATTATATCAAATGGTGTAGTATAGAATGTTTAGTCACCAAGAAAAAGAAAAAGACCATTCGCTTTTGGCTGTCTCTTAAGCGGGTGCGTCGGGCGACTTATTCTCGATAATTTCTTTCAAGATTTGACCCACTCATTGTGGTCCACTCCACTATTTTATCCTCTTTTTTTAACTTTTTTTATTTTTCTTTTTATCTGTTTACTTATCCAATTTTGGATAGATATATTATTTGTTACAAAAGGTAAAGAGGTATAAGAATTCTTCCGTTTTAGTTGTCACTTTTTCTCCCTTAATACATTCACACTTTGCAACAAGTCCCATAACCTGATTGTAACCTGTTTGATTAAGAAAAATGTATATGTTTATTCAACTTGTCCTTTTGACATTTTGTAGGAGTTTTAAGAGACCAAATGAAGGTGTGGAGAAGGTCAAAATTCATCAATCATCCAAAGGTGGGGTACCTGATATGGACCTAAGAATTTGAGTGTGACTTTAACAATGTTATCTTTATTGAAATTCAAGTATGATAGGTTAGATTATTAGATTAAAGATAGAGTACTCTATTCATTATCATCCTTGACCATCCCTTTTATTGGTGTATTTTAGGTAAATTAAGATGTCTTTGTTATTTCTCATGATCATGAGCACAACATTATAGCTTCTCGAGATGACTTTTAAAGCTCCTAGATTTATTTATCTATTTGATATACACCAAGGCTCCACCTATATTGTAAAAAAATGGGTTTAAATTGAAGATGATATATTTCAAATCCACATCTTCCAAACAATATTAACGAATTTACAATTATGAATTTCAAATCTTTCTTTACACCCGTTGTCCTAAATTCTAATTTTGAAGATGAGTTTCAAAAATTAAAAATAGAAAAATCCAGCTGTGAACTCGTGGTTGTCGGTTTATGTTTAATATTTTTTGTCCAATATATAATTATATATTCTGATTCGATTCACATAAAATCAGGCATTTTGTTAGAACTTGCTGGATTACTCAGCGTTACACACTAGTTTTTTCTTCAACATAATTGATTTTAAAGCAGCATCTAAATATGCAATCAAGCCCTACTTTTACTTGATTCATCCTCAAAGTAAATCATACTTGCAGCGGATATTCGGTCATTTGTTTCTAAGAGGATCAGAAATTGGATCCTTCACTTTAATATCATATATTTCACCACTGTATCATACCCATGAGACTGACTAATTCATTGAGCACATGGTCAGAGATCACTAGCTATTGTCTATAGCTAAAGGATAAAGTTTGTTGGTATTCTGAGACACAAGGAAGAAGATGACAGGATGAATCGAGGAATCCTTTACCTTTAAATGGGGTACTAGGATATCAAGAATTAGGACATGGTATGGGACAATGGACAATAATGACACTATCATGTTTCACTTTTCTCAACCTGTAATCAAGATATGAAACTGTCCAAGATTAAGTTTACACAAGCCCCTATTATCAGAACCCCCTTCCCACTCTTGAAAATCTCCTTTTAACTCTTGGATTTTACTAATCTTTTTTCCCACAGATCAAAGTATGATTGAGCTTGTACCATTTCAAATTTCAACAAGAGGGTAATATCGCAAGCCTAATTTTATAAAATCATAACTACAAATTAGGATCACACACTAAACTGTATCTATACTATCATCTCAGTCGATATATACAAAGATGAAAAGTCACCAATCCCTACAATCGATCTAGGAAAGCACTTTAAACAAACAAAACAAAACAAGCCAAGTACTAAGTCAACCGTATCCAAGACTTCAACCTCCAATGACTTCATCAAAGGGCAGAGAAGTTTCAAATCCCTCTTCAGCCTCATAGGTTAGCCTCATGATCGATATGTACTCTGTGTGTTTTCGTATGTTACAACATCATAAGCCATTACAGAGAGCTAACAAGAAAAAAGGAACTTTCTAAAGTATCTTGTAATAAGAGAGATCTTTGCATGTCATAGTACCTTCGTTTCTTCAGATAGAATCCTAGTTCAGCTGCAGATAATGTCTGAAGAAAAATAGCAACTCAGTGCACAAGTAATTGTTGCTATGCTTATGTGCTTGCTAATCAACTCGCATTAGAAAGAAACGAGGAAGAGAGAGAATACCTCGGATGTTAATTTATTGGTCCCCTACAAAATGTAGATGTCAAGATATGTTAGGCTTCTATGAAGGGACCCAACACGAGCTAGCACAAATAATCCTGCCTTTCCACCCCTGCAACATCCAACAGCCATCTTGATCGAACAGAAAATCTTTTTGATACCCACTGCCCTTGTGCTGTATTTTTCCCATAATCTCATCATTCAATGGGAGCTGTTTGAACCCAGCCCTCATATGTCGAACTTGCCACTGCTTGTATGTCTCGGGTCTCTCGACCCTCTCCGCTCCCTCACATGCAACGACATTTATTACCTCACGGCCGTAGAAGTCTTGTTCAAAATTCATCCTCTGGGCATTATCCCGAGGCAACGTAGCATCGAACATATCAAACAGTGCTGAATAGTGGAAGAGAGCCTCCCTGAAACGTGTAACGAAGAAGGGTGCACTATATGTTCCATTGGTGACAGCGTTCACAAATATATGTGGCTTCATTTTCCTAATTAATTTCAGAACAGCATCCCTTGGACTGTCAACCACAACACTCTCATCAAGCAATCTGCCAAATCGGAAAAGACAGTTCACAGCGAGCACTTCACCACTTGCAATCTTCAGGTCTTCAATCTTGATTGCCTCCCAGTTTTGTGTTGCAATGGCTTGGTATTCAAATGGCACACGAAAACGTTCACAATATTTTTCTAAGCGGCAACCTGTCTCTTCTATTCTTTCTGCTGGTCTGAAACCTGGTTGTGGAAGCTCAATTCCAGTAATGCGCAGCTTTGGAGGCCCACCAGGTCTCTGCGAAAGATGCTGAATGAGGATAGGCCACTGGAAGCCATAAAGAATACCAAAGTCTACAATATGCAGGGTAGTTGCTTCTGATGCCACTGATTCGATCATCTTATTTGCAAAAGCAATTGACAACTTTTTGAATGGACAAGCTGAAAGATAAACATGGTAGGCTTTTAGCTTCTCAACAGCTGTAATATTTCTCCGAGCAAGGGATGCATAAAGCTCACTCCCGGTGCCACCCAGCCGTGCCTGAAGACCACTGGCAAACACATGGGCCAACCTCTGGTATGCATCACCCGTAGGAGAAGAATGTTGCATAATCTGTTTTAATTGTTCGTATGCTGTCCTACTATCATCAGCAGCAACAGACTGAGCGCAGCTGATCAAGAGGGTTCTGAGATCCACTGAATCCCCTTTGCTCTCGTTTCTCTTAGAACGAGCTCTTCCGTTGTTAGACCCATTAGGCAGCACTCCTTGCAATGAGGTGTTCACCGATCTACTTGGCAATTCAGTATCATCAGCACAACTTGCCGGCTCCCCTTTGACATTAGTGCAAAGTAGAACCTTGTCAAACATTTCAGATAATTCAACTTCTTCAATGAAGATTGCAGATTGTTTGCTGCTTCTTTCCATGTCTTCCAAATTACCATCCTGTGGATACTGATGCTTCCTTCCCTTCAAGCCATTCGAAGTGTCATCAGTCTCATCCTTTTCTACCTTAACCGTAGCAGCTGGACCAATTTCTTCAGATTTCTGAGGTAAATCATATTTGTCCAAATCAATAATCAACTGATTACTGGTAGGAAGGAATTTACTGGCTTCTTCCATCCCTCTCTTGAACTGTAAGATGGATTCACTATCACTAAACAAATTTTGAAGCATATTTCCAGAGTTGTTCATCTGAGTGTGGTCATTACTATAGGAGCCATTGACAGCACCTAACGATGATTGTGAGCTGACCTGCAGGGATGAATTTGATGAAAATTCTTGCAGATGACCCTGCTCTACAGACAAATTATATTCACCTGGATCAACAATCCATTGAGTGTCAATAGAACTACTACCAGCATTACTGCTGCTTGTATACTCACTGGGACTCCCAAAAAAGCTATCAGGACTATCCAACTTTTGATCACCGTAATTTCCAGGGTGAAAAGGTGAAGGTGAAGGTGGGTATTTCTGGCCAATAACTTCATACAAAGATTTCTCAGCAGCACGTAGGGCAAGAGGGTCATGGAACATGCTGGGCTTCTCTTCCATATTCTCTTCAATTAGTATCTGATTAAGGAACTTTAGCACTGGATCGGAGTCTTGATCATCTGGAGAATCTGCCTCATAGCTCACAGTTGAAGATGGAGCAAAATTAACAGGACCAGGACTTAATGGAAGGAATGGGATATCCAGGCCATCAAGGTCTGAGTAATCATATTTAATCCCATTGTTAAGGTTTTGAGATAGATCATAACCGGGAAAGAAATTGTCGTCATCATATTCGAACCCATTTTCTATATTGGGCATTTCACTGAATTGATGATCCATGACAATCAATGGCTCAAATTCCCTAATCAATCAAAACGACCGAAACTCAATGAGTCAAAAATTGAAAATATTCATTTCACAGAAAACTAATAGGCAGAGATGAATACAACTCATTGACCAAATTAAAACTGAATATCAGGATAAACTTGAACAAATCCGCAGAAGTCACTATATCTTACCAACCAAAACAACTAGAATGCCATGAAGTAGATGAGATGAGATCAAATAGACTCAGCAGCTTATAAGATAACATCTATAACATCCACAACTTGCTGGCCAAATGACCATTTCATGGCACTAAAAGGATTGATAAAATACTAAAGATTTCATTGTGTTTGCAAAAATGCAAACACCCTCCACTACACACACATACAATTATACATGAGCTTAGAAATGCATTCGGTCATTCAAATGCTTACACTGTCAACAACTGAGGATGTCATTTAGTGTTGAACTGGTCAGTATATCCTTTTGTGAAGTTGTGAACTTATTGTTATGTATATATAAACTAATTTCAGATTTTAAAAAATTATCACCCACAGTATAATGCAAGCGGATTTCTGAACCATAGATCATATTTCGTATTTAGCTGAAAATATATATTTTAAGTTAAAAATTATTAATTTCAAATTATATTAAAAAATTAGAAAACCTAGAATGGTCATTTCCATATTTACAAATTGGCTTTAACACTAAGCCTAACTATTAAAAAATTCAATTTTAATTTAAAACAGAGGTTCTTTTATTTAAATTTTATATTATATTGTTTTATTTCTTAATATTACATGTATACATATTCATCGATTGAGTGCAGGGGTATGTTAGTCAATTTCTGTAAAATTCTCAATTAAGAAAGCCATTAATAAATATCTTTGAATAATAAAGATTTTTAAGAATCTATTTTCAACATTCGACCCAATCAAAACTGATATAGAAAGGCAAATAATCACACACACACAAAAAAAAAAATTCTTCAAAATATCAGCAATGATCTGAAGCTCTGAAATCGTGACGAGGAAACGATGAAAAGGCATCATAAACTGCAACGGAGTTGTAGTGGAAACACATCAAACAGCATAATTAAAACACCTTACTAATCAAAAAATCCTTATCTAATAATCAAATTCAAAGCAAAAATAAGAAAATATCTTAAACGACCAAATGAGGAAATACACATACACACACCAGAAACCCCAGAAAAGAAAGCAGAATAACGACCAACTTAGCACAAAAGTATTCAGATCCGAAGGCATAATCTGAAGATAGGATGCAAAAATCAGAGAAATTAACAAACCATAGCAACACAATCACGAGATACAAATAAAGAAAAAAAATCAATTAGAAAATTAGCAATTTTGTTTGCTAAGTCTGAGCACGTACCTTAGATATTTGTCAACTAAATGAGAGGAGTCAATCACTCTCAGGTTCAGTGAAGGATTCTTGACTGAGTTAACCAGGAACACTCGAGACGAAGTGAACAAAGATATGATGATACATACTGTGCGCGAGAGTGTTTATGTGCGTGTATATATAATAGGAGGGAGAGAGAGAGAGAGAGAGAGAGAGAGAGGCATTTTACTATTTTTCACTTTTTAGGATAATTAAACACATCCTTGAGGATTAATATCATTACAAAAGGCCTCTCTTTTTTTCAATATTACATTGAGGACCCCAATTCTCCAAGTTCCCACTACAAAAACCAAAATATGTTATAATTATTAATTACTTGCTCTCGAATTAATATTATGTTATCTTTCACTTTTATCAAAGATAATTATTCTATCATTGACAAGATTTAATAAATAGTATGTATCAGTTGCTTCACAAATATATATATATATATATATATATATATGAGTGTAACTTTATTATTTTAATGCACTTTAAATTTATATTCTTCAGAATACCTAATTCCATTATCAAACCAATAATCAAAACATAAAGTGAATATTGTCCTTTATAATTTCACATTTTGAATTTTCTTCTCCATCAACACAGGGAGGTCATATATTAATTGTTCAAATAATAAGGGGTGCTATGTAATTATACTAAACTTGAAGGATGTCATTCTTAATTATCATTAGCTTTTTCTCCAAGCACGAAGTGAAGCTTCGGTGAAGCAGGGAGCAAGCAGCCAAACACTGTGGTCCGTGAAAAAAATCCTTTTATAGTTTTATTATCTTATTTTCGTGTTGACCAAACAAATTATTCCTTCTGGTAATTTCAAATATTTTCAACAGTAATTCTCCTTTTTATAGAAATAAAGAGTTTATAATGTATACCCAATAGTTAAATACTTCAATTCATCAATTTATTATATCGATATTTTTATGATTTGAAAAACGAATCTTTATCTTAAGAAGTTGCCGAAAACACAAAATAATTACCTTCTTTTAAAGAAAAAGAAAATCATTTCCCATGGACGACATAATGCTTACCTTGTTCAAAAAAACAACTAAGGTGAAGTATGATTAGCAACCATGAATCTTTTCATGATAAATAGATTATTTTTGAATGTTAGTTATTACAAATGGTTCCTACAAGCATTATACTATGACTTATACTGATACGGATCGTAAAATATAGAAGACAAATTAACACTCCTCATACGAAAGATAAAAATAGATTTTATTAAGCCAAAAGCGTAATGTAATACATTTCAGAATGACAAGATGTTTATTTAAAGGTGCAGAATCAAACCCTAATTCAAAAGGAAATAAAAACCCAAGAAACACGATAAAAAAGATAGTAAAAACAATAAAACTGTCAAATGTATTATAATAGAAAGTTCAAGCCCAAAGTCAAAAGTTGCGCCCGTTTCAAATCCTACCAACGATCGTTCTTCTCTTTATCCTTGAATGTCAAATATATTTCAGCAATTTTTTTCATATCGTATTGCAATACTTGAATCCTCATGGTTGATTCTCACCCTTCAGAGATTACAAATGTAATAGGAATATCCTTCTGACATATATATGATCATTCTAAGACAATTAAGCACATTAAAAGTTGTCTAGATCTCATAATAGGATAATTAGTTTTATAATGCAAAATCCTTAAATATAATTAAGACACATCAGTAATAAATATGTTCACACATGACATTGACATGATTTACTTATAATTTCACGAAGAAATAAATTAATTAATTAACTGATCATTGATCAACAAACCTCCTATCCCAATAGATACATAAATTATACTTAGGATGATCTATTTGGGGTAGATAGGTGTTGTTCAATTTGAATCGTCAATTTCGGTTTCGATTCGACGGTTCGAACTGTGGACTATAAATTGTAATCGAATAATGTTATACAGGGTTTCGATTTGGAACTGTCAATTCAATTTTTCTTTCTTATAAGTTTAAATAATAATGTGATGATATATTATACTAAATAACAATTGTTTGAACTAAATTTGAGACAATATATTTGATATGAACTAAAAAAATAGAACTTACATTATATAACTTACTACTTTAGAAATTAAAAGTTACAATTTATAATACAGATTTATAAGTACAACTTACAAAATACAATCTATAAACTAAAAGGTTACAACATAAAACACAAATAACAAATAAAAAAAACAAAAAAAAAAAAACGATCTAATGTTTTAGAGTACGCTTCATAATATAATTTTTACAAATTATAAAAGAAACGAAATGATAATTCTAATTTAGATAGTAGAATCTAAAATTTCTAAATTCTAAACTTAAAATGAAATTGTTTGTACATTTATTAATGTGAAGGAATCAAAGCCTATGTACTTCCCTTACCTTACCTATTGATCAATCTTCTTCTTTTTTTACTTTATAAGAAAACACTTGTCGGTTATTGCTTACAAGAGAATATGCCACACTAATAACAATAATCACATACAATATCAACATGATATCTTCAATTAGAATTAGAATTTCATTCGATATCTTTAAATTATTTTCTTCCCGAAATATATATTTAATTCTTCATGTATTCCTCAGTCTCACCACTAAAATAGATTCTTCTAAATTATTCTCCAGAAATACAAGAAAACACTAAAAGAAAACCTTGAGTTTGAAAAGGACAAGAAGGATATTGACAAATTATTCAATATTGGGATTTGAGATATGGACCCAAAGGCTTACTTTATTGTTATCTCCTTGAATACATTTTCAAAGTTCAAATTTCAATCTTAATTGTACCTCAATAAAATTTAAAATGGGAGGTAGATTCTCTTGTTTTTCAAATCAAAATATTAAAACTATTATACTTAAATCTTGATCAAACTATTTTTAAAAAAATATATATCTTGATCAAACTTTTCGAAGGGTGTAAATGCAAATTGACATCGACCGAAGATGGGGTTATAAGCGTCTTTTACATAATACGAGATATTAAATTTAGTAATACCAATTTATGAACCAAACTTCAAATCATTCAAACCTCTAACGGTGTGATTGGTATGATGGAATGAGGTGGAAATAAAATCATCATTTTTACCTTCATTTGTATTCATTTGATTGGTATGTTTAATAAGTGGGAATGGTGATTCCAGCATGAATCGGTATTACCATGGATGAGGGAATGTCCATTCCTTCCTACCCCATGGTATTACGTATTCATGTCTTGAAGAAAATGAACGTTTTTTTTATTAATTTTGACAATTATCATTATTTATTTTATATTTTCAAAAATTAACCTTCTAAAGTTAAATTATTATATAAAATTTCGTAAATAATATTAAATTATTTATAAAAAATATAAAATAATAACTAATAATTTTAAATAAATATAAAATAAAAATATAAAAAATAGCAAAAAAAATTAAATACATAAATAGTATAAAAATAATTAATAAATATAAAATCTTAAAAACATAATAACATAATATGAATATAATTTTAATAATACAAATAATTTTAGTTCTAATATAAGATTTACTATATATATATATATATTTGTAAATACATATATATATATATATATATATATATATATATATATATAAGATAAATGAATATTAGTATAGATAATAGATTATTTAAAAAAATATAAATAAATTGTAACTAAAATATTTTTTTAAAATATAAAATAAGATATTAAGATTTTAATAATATAAAATCATATAGAATAATTAATAAAAATATGAAAAATATATTATTATTATTATTATTTAACTATTTTAAGAATATGTAAATGATACAAAAATAGTAAACTAATAATAAAATTAAAAAATAAAAAATAAATATAATATATCTTAATATTAGTACAATGATTAATTTTCTGTAAAAAAATTATTTTTAAATTTAAATATGCCAAATATTTTAAATTTGAGTGATATATTGAATATGAATATTAAATAAAATTATAGTGGAAGGTAATTTGGTCAAATAAAGATTGATTTAATATTATACATTTTATTTATAGTTATCAATTATAAAATATAATTATAATGATTATTTCATTCATTTCTTATTCATTTGTGATACCAATCACATGAATCAGTATTTTATATAATTCCTTTCCCATCACCATTCCATTCTTGAGTTCATTCAATTCCCACCTAATTTCATTCCATCATATCAATCATGCCGTAATTAGTACTCCTCCAATCCCTTTTAAATGATGTTTTAAAACTTTTAAGTTTTTATTTTTTAATTGATGTTTTGTGTATTATTCCATAATATACCCCTATATTTAATTAATTCCTAAATTAATTGATGTGCATATTACCCATATTCTTGAATATATGCTTAGTAAATGAAGGGCATATTAGGAAAATAAAGTCATCCTTAATTTGTGTGTCCAGCTTTAGGATGTCAATTAAAAAGGATTGGAGAAAGTATTAATATATAACAATGTAGCAGTTAATTTAATTTCATATTATGCTATGAAGAATAAATAGTCGTTAATGATACGCGTCTTAACGACCCAAAATATATTAAATATATGTAAATGATTCTCTAATTATGTCAGCAAGTACGTTTTACTGTTAAATTATGAACTAATATTGCTTGATTTTAAAATCATATACCACGATGTTATGTAATTTATATATGTCACAAGATCTGATTACGTTACATACATACAAATTAAGAATTTAAGACCTAAATAAAAGTCCTTTGACTATTGACCTTGTTATCTGTTCAAACTAGTAAATTAAAAAAAGAAATATAGCAAATTCAAATTTATTAAGATTGAAGTTGAAGGCAATAGAAGACTAGATTACACATGTCAAAAAGTGTGACAATTCTCAGTACAAGAATAAAATGAATCTTTAACACTAATAATTACAATAAATAGTGACTCTCTCAACCTATATAATAGAATGAAGCAATTTTTGAAACAAAAAAAGAACTTCACATTGAGAGAGAATGCCAGTTTGCCAGCATAAAGAATTCTGTTAGCAAAAAAGCTTTTATTCTGCCACCCATTTACAGACAACCCCACAAGACCTAGACATATTACACCAACTAATTATACTCCTTTTCTTGACACACATTTTTTACATAGTATTATTAATCACAAAAGAAAAAAAGCAGAGCGTGGGCCCCACCTGAAGCCGCTAATGCTCAGAGAAGAAGGCAAGTGTCTGGTTGGGACTTGAGCTGCTGTTTAGCTTGCTGCTGAGACCAGTAAGCGTGAGCCGTTAGGACCCTGTCCAGGAGTTCCTGTGGCACTGGCTCGCCTCGCCTCTGTTGAGGAGATATTCTTGCCGTGTGGACCAATGTCTTCCACTTATCCTACATCAGAGAGAGATTATGGTGATTATAGAGAATTCTTCTTCCATCACTTTCATTTTGGATTAATTTTTGAATCCTGTATTTCGAATCCCTCAATCCAAACACAACCTCAATGTATTTCTTGTAAGATGATAGAAAGCTAACACGTAACCACCATATATAGCACGATGCCAAATTGTAGAAAACGTAGCGTGGAAATTTAGGAAGGCTGTCAAAGATAGGCACGAATGGAGAATAGAGTTTCTATTACCTTCAAATCTACGTAAGTTCTATGTTTTGCACTGTCGAAAGCTCTCAGCTTAACATCACGCCATCTGCAGCATAAACAAGCATATAAGCATACAATATACATCATTCAACTTCTCGTAATTTAGTTATGAGGCTTCACCAAACATACCTTCCAGTTCCCAGCTTCTCAACAGCCTGAACCAGAGCTTCAACTTCAGCAACAGTGAAAGGTCGACGAATTCTGCGCTGAGCAGCAGTCTCAGATCGCTTAGATTTCCGCAAAGGCATCACAGCCAGTGCATCTTGTTTCATCGAAGGTAGAGGAACCAGAGCCTTCGATTCTGAAGCTGTTCTCTGTAATGGCAAACCAGGAGGAGAAGGAGCCGAGTCATGATCACTTTCTATGAAATTGCTGAAACTTCCAGGATGATCCGGAGGACTGTCGTGATTCCCCTGATGGCCCGCACTTTGAGTGACAAGAGGAGTCGGAGGGTACCTGGTGGCCGACCAACGTAAAAAGTAAGAAAAGAAACAAGACTTGTAGAGGAAAAACAAGGAGATATATACCTTGCCAGTGGTTGTGGACTGTCGCAAAGCAGTTGACTTGGACGATCTTCGTTGTACGATCTTATCGGTGCTGGAGCGGGGCTGGGTTCGAGAGTGAATCCGAGGGTATCCATCTTGTAGTCATGAGAAATCCCAGTTTGCAAAAGGGTTTTGTTGTCGTCTCTAATCTTCTTACCCTGGAGAAGCATGCCTACGCGTAAGCCACCGCCAAGTACTGCGTTTACTGCTTCCATTACTGTTCTCTGCACAGCATTAAAGCTACCAACGATATGATATAGTGCTGCAACGTTAAAGCGTAGATAGAAGAGTCAGATTGATGTTCAAAAATACCTTGAGAGAACCGACAGTGGCAGTTTCCGGGATCTCAATGAACAGTTCCGGAACCCTAAACGACTTGATCTTAAGTTTCACTGCTTTCAAACAATTCGACATCAGCAATCTTACACCGCAACAGATTAAAAAAATGAATTACTCGAAGAAATTTTCGTACCTTGGCTATTCCTCGAGTGGAAGGACGCATACCCTCCGGCTACAGAGGTCGGGGCTGGATTAGCTGCATTTTGTGAAGTTAATCGAATCTACTCAGTCATATCCAACATCAAGAGTGTGTGAGATGGAGACGAGATGAAAAGTTACCTCTTGGCAGAGTTGGACGAGATCCAAGTGCGTCTCCATTAATGCACTTTTCAGAGCCCCTACATAACCCATCACCACTGATGCTTTCATCAGAATTAGAAACTGAGCTACAATCGTAAAGCTTCCTCTTCTTGAAAGGGTAATCCCTCAGAGACCTTTGGCGCTTGAAACCGTTCTTCCGGTTGAGATAATTGCACCTTTCTGTACCCATGCATACACGATAACACACAATTTAACACACCATTTTAACGTGTACGTCAATATAACACACAATCAATAGCAGCTCACCAGAGTTATAGAGTTCAGCATCCTTCACATTTGAAGTCGTTTTACAATGCTTAGAAGCGAGCAGCTTCCTAAACCTACGGTCCCCGGGTGACTTAAAGGTTTTACATCTAGTGGTAGTAGGTTCAATGCACTCAGAAGAGTTATCGTCATCATCTTTAGTAACTAACTTTACATTGTCCCGGTTAACGGGGAAAGAGCCACAAGGAGTGTGGTCTCTGCTAAAGGGAAACTTTACACTATCAACAGAACAAACTAAAGCCGAAGATTTTCTTTCTGAAGCCTTATTATTTACTGGGAAACTCCTAATATTTGCAGAATCCATTTTTACGTCTTTCCTACTTTCATCCTCCGAATCACAATTACCACCAGATGGTCTAAAACCAGACGACTCAATATCTACTGAAGGAGTAAAAATTCCTAGGCGGAGATTGCAGTCATCGTTCACCAATTGCTCTTCAGAGCCAACCTTCTCGGAGCAGTCAGAAGATGTTATTCCAGATGCAGGCCTCGATATTATATCATTTTGGGTGCAAGCATGTTCGTTCAAACAAGAATTTGGATCGGGAGCTTCTGGGGCAAGTTCAGTAAACATAAAATTCCTTTCGTAGCAGTCTCGATCGAGAGGCTTTTCTTCTAAAGGCTTATCTTCTTTCTTTACTTCCTTCCCAGCAGAATCGTCCATAGTTGCATGGTGCTCCTTACCAGATGATGCATTTGCAGATGGTGGAGAAGTCTCCCCATCCAACAGTAACTTTCCAGCTACAGTAGCCAATAGGTCGAATGCACACATTTGATGGTCATCGGCTTTTCTCTTGACCAAGCATCTCCTCTGAAAACAAGTGAATGAAATGAAAATCAGAGTAAGTTTTTCAATAGGCCATAATGAGCAAGAGAAGGAAATACCATAGCGACAAGATTTAAGGAGAGTCTAGTATTATTACCCTGGCTGATCTGGCAGCTCGAGGAGTGGGAGGAACCTGATAGCCATTAAATCCGTAGTCTAATCTCTTCTGCAATTCCATGTCTTAGAACCATACCCAGGAAATTCATAAAGCAGTGAACACCAGCCTTCGTGATCTATTTTACAACATAACCCCACGACAAGGCGCCTGTGATAGAAAGACAAAATACAAAAGCCGTGTCACTCAATGCACATTGGTAGTGTGGAAAATCTGATCAGAAGTTTTGGGTAAATCAACATGGTAATAGTCTACAAGGAAGATATCACAAATGTAGAATAACATAATAGACTCCATGAAGATGAAACAAATGGCAACCTTTGACGTCAACTGGCTGTCAAAATTAGTAGGAAAGGGACAAAGTATGACTTTTAGTTACAACAAGATAGTGCAGATGTTGATTGGGACATTTGGTTACACCTAGTTCACCTAAAACATTGCTATTAAATGAAGACTAATATTGAAAGCATGGATCTAGAGTTTACTACATAAAAGGGGTTAAATAAGAAAAAGACCATCAAGATAAAAAGGGAGCACCAAGAAAAGAAGACACCAGTTGATCCTCTAAACACCGGATCCTTTAGTACCCATCAACATTGAAAGCAACGTAAACATTGATTCCAGAAGTTCAGGCAATAATGATAAACCATCAGTAGGAATGAAAGGCGATTGCGTATATTTATTGGCAGTGTGGAATCTATGAAGATAAACAAGAAAGTCTTTGAAGCAAATGCGTAACTGTTTTAACCGCCTACATTACCTTGTAGGCGATAATCAAACATTGTCATACACATGATTTCTTTAAGAAAAAGAGTTCCATCAGATCAATGAGTTTCAGATACATATTAAAACCCCTTGAGGCTTTTGATAAAACAGACCAATAAAGAATCACAAGAAATCTGGGGCAACATCACAAGATCAACAAAATCAGGTGTTCTGACGAGGGAGTGCATAACAATTTAAAACTAGAAACAACCACAGAAAACACAAAGATAAATTGGTACTAACCTCTTTTGATACATCAAATAAGTGACAAATTTCATTTCATGAAGAAAGGGGAATTTAAAAAGGAAAGGAAATCAACTTTGAGAGAGGACATCACTTATAGAAAAAGTAACCCTCACAAAAACCCTACAAGTGAAAGGGATTTCAACAGCATTTTCAAGAAAACATTATCTAATATGTTTGTAACACAAGTTGCATGAAAATGATCTTAAATTAAAGGAAACACAGATCAAAAATAAAATGAAGAAATTTTCAACAATGGATCAAAACCATGTAAAATTTTCAGAACCAAGACCCTGAAATTCTTTCTGAAACCCAGAAGGAATTATGATACTTTGCATGGCAAAAACAGATCAGATACTTTCAAATTGTCAGAAAAAGAAAGTGTGTAAATGCAAAACTAATGAAAACACTTGATTTGGAAAATACAACATAAATAAATAAACATAAAGATGAAGAAATCCAACCCCTGTTTGGTTGCCACAAAAACTGAAACAAGGATGAGAAAAAACAGAATCACACAATTTATGATTTCCCATTTAATTTACCAAGAAATTTCTTCAAGTAACAGAAAATTTTGAACCAAAGGCTCCAACTTTACCAAACTAGAAACAGAAGAAGCCCAGAATTTGATGATCTCACCTTCAAAGAACAAAATTTTCTTCCATGCCACCATCAATTTCCTTCAATTCCCACATCATTTCCTTCAGAAAACAAAATTCCCCTAAAAATTACATAATCACACTAACAACAATGCAAGATCAGTTTTTTATTCCTTGTGAAAACACATCATGAATCTTCCACAACCCAAATTCTCTAATCCATTTCTTTCAACAAACAAATCGAAGAACCCACAAAAGATTGGGAAGAAAAACAAAGAATAATCACTCAAATTCACCCATTATGCTTTCTTTTCCTTTCCTCTGTGAAAAAGATAGGCAAAAACCCTGTGAAAACCACCCCCTTCACACCATTGCTTAAACCCCAACTCTTATACCATTGACCCCTGTCACCGGCCTCATCGGTAGATGCCCAGTGCTCCACCGGCTATAGCAGGTTACCGCAAAGAACTGCCTGAAGACCTGTTCTTTTGTGGGCCCTAGACCTCGTGAGATTCTGCCACGTGGTAGTGAGATGTGAATCCTGTGGTCTTTCCTCGTTTACATCATCGAGAAAAACGTTGGGTCACCAAGCGAGGGAATTTCTTTAAATTTTTGTCTGAATTTCTTGTCCCTCAAACCTTTTTTTGGAATTTCTGTAATAAAAATATGGATAATAAATTAATAATTTGTGGGGTTTCTGTTTATTTCGAATTTTTTTTACTAGACATGTATTTTATTTAAATTTTTTTATTACCAAAGGTGTCCGCTGAGTAAGGAGGTTGTATAAAATCTCAACAAAATTGTAACTGATTTTTGTTAAGTTTTGCTTTAAATCTCACCAAACTCATGCCTAACCAAGAAACATCTGTGGTTTAACTAAAACTTAGCATAAACTCTCTCTATATTCCTCAATCAAACAATGTTACATTTAGTAACAAAGTAACTTCATATATTAACTAAGAATTTATTAGCAAATATACAGTTTAAATAAATATATAAATTCAAGAAATGAAGTGCAACATTGGTATGATGGTTCAATAATATATTGTAGAATAAATGCATGGATCATTGGATTGTCTAATTTAGAAGGAAAAAGGAGAATATCCTCATGGGACAAATGAATGCGTACTATAAAAATAATATCTTGGTTATTTATAAGCACGTGCATGTCGATCTAATTCCACTAACAAATATAGGTGTCAATGCATCTCTTCATTGATTTTAGTTGGCAAAGAAAGATTCCCCTACCATCATTCAGATCTATCTTGAAATTTTAACAATTGCTCAGGGTTATTGTGGTCATTTCATGTCAAAAATTCATATTACCTAATTGGATGTATATCCAACTTTACTAACAATATGATGAGTGTATTTTTAAGTATAAAATTAAGAAAAAAAATCACATATGATAAAATAATTTAAAGTCGTGTTTAAATCATATTTTTATGGAGTTGAATATAAATCAATCAAGTGGCATAACTTTTTTTTTTTTTTTTTTATCGGTTCTTCGAGTTTAAATCTTCCTTAATAAAATGCAATACAATCAAATATCACATATTGTAAAATAGCACTTATGTTTTCATTGTACAATATGTTATGAATGTATTGTCGATATGCATGCACTGATAAAGAGAAATACAATAGGAGATTTTGAGAATTAAAGAAAAGATGTATCTATTTAATTTAGCCACTCATTCATTTACTATTATCCAATGAAAAAATATATGATCCGTCTTTTATTATATTTAGTTCAATTGACATTTTCTCTAACTAAGTTAAGATTGTGGAATTGCTCCCTAACTTTTACCTTTTATCTCATACACCCTCAATTATTCATTGCATGTTTATTTGTTTTAATCAAATTCTTGAACTTTTCATTATCATCTTATACTGTCTTTTTCTAAGGCAGCGAATAGTGTGATATTTAAAACAAACATTAAAAAACACCTAAAAATTGGTTTTACCTTTTGAGAAATTTCAAGGTCGTAATTTTGTGTTCATAATGATTTAAATTTTACTAGATTAGTCGATAAAAATGACTTCATATTCAACTCCATTGTTATTCACTTCCAAAATTAAATTCTTTAGTACAAACAACCAATTATCCTTTTATTTATGTTATTAATGAATTACAAAAGTGATACTATATGATACTAATGGAACTCCTTTTCACACAAGTGCCACGTCAGACGAAATATAAATCCTACGTGTGCATCAGGATAGGCCTGGATTGGATCTTTTTCGTTGGGTATTATCTGGAAAGAAGCAAGTTTTTAATTTATATTTTCGAAAATGGACAAGAAAAATGTGAAACGGAGGTGACGGCGATAAGGTGAAATGTGGGGCGATAAGATAACGGCGTTACGGAGGGATAAGGGCAGTAGGCCCCGTTCTCCTTTCTTTCATTCGTTGAAGATGTCGATGAAATTACAAATATATATTATTTTAATTTTTAGGAGAAAATTTAGTAAAGAGAGTACAAGTGAGGAATGACGGTTTGTGGGTCAATGCTGGGCCTTTGTCTTTTGTCCTCTTCTCATATTCATCATAAATAATAATTTGTAATTTATTAAAAAAAAATTGTATATTTGTTGAATTCAAACTGGGGTTGAAATATGAAGTGGTAAAACATTAATAAAGAAAAAGAAAGAATAAAAAGGACCCTTAAATATAGAGTTTAAAAACAGCAAAAACTGCGCTATACGGAATGCGATTGATCCGGCGAGTGCCTACTTAACGTAACTATGTTTAATAAAATAAAATAAAAAAAACAGATAGCGGTTAAAAGTAAAAAAATATATATATAGTGATTATATTATATGTAATTAATTTTTTTATAAAAGTAAAAAATTCAAAATCTAATGATTCAATCATTGTGACGTTGATCGTCATTTGATGAAAAAGTTATATTCATTTTTTATTCTAAAAACATATAACTACTAATAAAATTTCCTAGTTCAAAGAAAAAAACTAAAGAAATTTCCTAGAAATGTATATTTTATATCACCAATTTTCATAAATTTGTATTTATATGTGCATCTAATATTTATAACTAAATTATCTATTGATGGTTTCTATAATCGTATGGAGTATAATTATTTTGAGACTGTATCATATATTTGATTTCTTGAGATAAGATCAACCAACAATTCTTGATCTACATATCAAATATTAACTTGTAAAAATGATTTTGAATTGTAGATCAATTAATAATTTATGACCCAGAGATCAAATATTATTGACTTATGCAAATAAATTTGAATTGTAGGTAATGAAATATTGTCTGATTTGAATATAATAAGGATTATATGTCATTACTTTTGATATTTCATGATTGAGAAACGAAAAAAACATTTTACAATTTAATATTCTATTTGTGTAGATAATTATGAGAATCTTGATCGTCAAACACAGTTTCATTAAAAAAATATAACTCATAAGGCAAACATTGGGGTGGCTAATGATCTGGAATCATTTTGTTTGCCACTAAATTACTAATAAAGAAGCCTTTTCTTAAGGTGGTGATATATTTCGTCAATTATAACTATAAATAAATAAAGGATAAAAAACACTTAACCATCCAAACTATAGCCCGTTTTATAATTTCTTGTAAAAAAAAAATTTCGTTGCACTGTCCCTATTAAAATTTGTGAGATTTGCACGTTCCAGTAAAATACCACTTTCTGGCTATTTTTTCCAACATACATGAAACGTTGTCGTTATAATTAAGGGTAAAACGGTAAGTCACGTGAGTGACACACGTTTAGTGGAACGTACGCCGGAAAGTAGCATTTTACTGGAATGTGCAAATCTTACAAAGTTTAATAGGGACAGTGCAATGAAAAAATTTTTTTATAAGAAATTACAAAACGAGCTATAGTTCGGATGGTTAAATGTTTTTTACCCATAAATAAATATGGAGAGGTCACAGTCTAAGTCATTTTCAGGCTTTATGAATTCGGGCCAACTATTCTAAAACTATTCTAAAAGCACATGATAAGTGAGATGGTAGGTGGTAGGTGGTAGGGTAGGGACCCCCTTCACTAAATAAATACTAAAATTATTTATTTTTCATTCTATCCCCAACAACTTGGAGCTTCTCTTCTATAAAGCTGCCAAAAACCTTGTAATACTAACTTTTTCAAATTTTGAATTTTAAACAATCCTATTTCAACATAAACTGATAATGCTGTTTCTGAAATTATTCTAGCAGGTTGAATCCCAAATCGTGGAACTTAACAGTAAATAAGAAAATGAATGACTCAGCATTCATAAATCAATCCTTCAAAAGTGTATCAAACCAATATTTCTAGTGAAACAATTTTTTATTTTTTTAACAAATGCCAATCATCATAAAGTCATATTAACAAGCAGAAGGGCTATGTTTTCATAGCGGTCTGTACATTTCCATGGCTGCAAGCCCTGTTTTGCATATCGGACTCCTCTACGGCTCAACCATATGCATACATACATCAAACAATGCCTAGTGTAATAGGAAAATTACCCAAACAATTGAAAAAAAAAAAAAAAGATTAATCATCTTCAAACTTATAAAACTTTTACTAGTAGAAATCCCAGGCTAAAACTACCCGGGATTACCCAAACTATTCAGCCATCTACAATAGAATAGATAATTCCAAGTACAACTGTAAAATAAGATTACAAAGTACACATGACCATAAACAACAGCTAATTAATTCTACATCACACCAAAAAACTGTTCAGACAGAAGAAACCAACTGCAAAATGAACAAAGTGTTACCTCATTCGGACAAATCAGCATACTGCCATGGATTAAATTCTGTTGACTTGACATCTTCTGTCTCAACGGCGTCTGAAGTGTCAACAGCACTCCTATGCTCACTGTACTTGCCATTGTATTGGTAGATTTCCAACTCACCCCATGGTGTAGTTGTAATGTCTTCAGATTGATCAAACCATTTTGGGGAAAAATGGTCACCTTTTGCTTCTCGGTTTCTCTTTTCAGCTCTCTGTCTCTCCTCCAAACTAAAAATATCCGAATGGGTAAGTCACAATGCAAGTTCGATTTCTAATTCTGATCATCTATGAAAATGTAAGACTTTCATGAATCAGCAATTTTATGGTTTTTTTCTATATAAAATATTCAGATAAGCCTTTATCATTCATCAGGAACCAAGGACATTGATTTTCACTTGATCAAGAAATAAAAGAGATGACTGAAACCTAAATCCTCCCTTTTCCTTTCACAGCACCTCGACCAGACTTTGTTACTTCTTTGTCAATGTCAAACATATTAGTGTCCTAAAGAAATGATAGTGTATGCATTCCTCAACAAGATTAACCCAACCGAGGAAAAAAAAAAAAGAACCTTATGCAGCTATTCAGTAGGGTTAAATCATTGCATTTGTCAGCTTTCAAGAAACAAAAGCTATCACAAGTAAAAACTAGGCAGTACTTAAATCCCATCAACGTAATATTGAGGCAATTCAGAATGACATTATGGTATATCTCAATGTCAACAAATAAAATACAGCAACTTTTTTAATAGTGGGTAAATCGGGGATGTTTATGGAACATGACATTGAAATAAGAAGGTTGCCCCAAAAATGAGTGGGGTTCAGTTTTATATTCTGGAAACTCAACTAACTAATTAAAAATTGTGATGGGCCACGTGTACTAGAAATTATCATTTTGAAGTCATTAAAAAAACCCTCTTCAGGATTGCAATTGGTTTGTTTGTTCTCTATGTTAATTCAAGTATTTTGAGCATGTGAATGCACATATAGAGTTGAACAACCACGAGTACAGAAAGAAGGGAGAGAGAAACAGACCTGCTCTTTGCAGCACCAGCCTTGGAGAGATCGCCTTTCTCAAGTGCCCATCTATCAGGGCGTAAACGTGAATCTGATGCCAACAATTTCCTGGGTGCAGTTTCAAAGCTGTTTAATTTATGTGCAAAGTGGGTGAACTGAAATTTGTCATTTGGTGGAGCCGGTGCAACATGCCAAACCTAACATTTCATCAATTATAAACCAGTCAGTACACAACTTGAAACCAGTGCCAACAAGCTCAAATGCATGGCCTTTACATTATGACATACAGGGAAAACAATATAACATTGCAGTGCAATGCGTACAAAACTTCCCAGACCAGGGATACAAGAATCACTTGCACAAAAAAGCCAACCAAAAACAAGATCAAGTATAATGCTAATTAAGAGAATTGGCTTGAGCATTTATGATCAACCAGATAGGAGAACACGTAGATAACTAGGCCATCTATTAGATGTTCCAGCAATAGAAAATCTCAGCCTCATTAACTTAACATCTCAGCGATTAACAATAAATGAGAACCCGTGAATAATATCATCTCATTATCAGATGAGAATATTTCAACAAAGAAGAAGATAATAGAAAATCACCATTTCAAATTGCAGTATCATTGAATGAGAATAAAGGATATCAAAAGGTTCACCTCTTTCAGTTCTGTTCCAGGAAGAGGTTCCCCTTCCAAATCACATGGTTGGTAACTCATGGACTCACTCCATTTTCCAGTCATCAAAATCTTAGGTTCCTCATTGGCATTATACACATATCCGTCCACCTCATATCTATTAGCTCTGCACTCAAAATGATCATATAAACACATCAGAAAAAGTCACAAATAATTTTCTGAAGCACATGATGGTGGGCACACACAAGACAAAGACTAGATGTAGAGAAAAAAACCCACATTATAACCAGGAATAATTTTTACTTCGGGTGCCAAGCAACACAAATTGAATTTTTTGACTATGGTTGTGGCATTGACTTAATATAGACAAGTTATATCTGAAAGAAGTTGATGAAACTTTTCCTGAGCTGTCCAAACATATTTATAAACTCTACTAGTTAGCTATATCTCCCCAAAGTCATTGCATTCGGATTTTAGACACTTGCTCCTGCCAATGACTCATAAAAAACAATTACCTTTAGACTTGGTTATTTTTTAAAATTTTAATGAAGTCACACAAGCTACATCTTATGCATCTGTTGAATGTCTATGCTCTTAACGCTTAACAAGAATCAACCCAGAAAAGAGAAATGAGAAATCACATAAAGCATACAAATAATTGGTTAGTTTACACAGTAAGGCTCGTCAATCATCCAATAAAATAGGCATCTCTACCATCAAAAATACTTCCAAATCATAAGATTCATTGGAAGCAAAAAACTTGGTGATTGATGGAACTTATTATTTAGATGGACTTCAGAATAACAATATCCTACATGAAAGTAACCAAAAATGCTGAGAGATAAATGGCAAATGAAAATGAGAGGTGACATACCCAAACCAGCCACAAGGTTGAAAATAAAGAACAACTTTGTCCCCTGTAGTCAAATTTGTCATAACCATTTCTCCAGGTGAGTCCACCCAAGTTCGTCCAAAAATCAAGTTGTTGACTTTGGTAGGAGGAGGAACCAAATCCAGGACAACACCATCTTTTTTAAGTGTCACTCGTGTTCTGCATTAAAGATAACATAAAATTTCATCAAAAAATAAAATAATTTACTTGAATCTCATAAGAAAAAAATCACAGAGAATGATCCTGCAATTTCATATCATCCACAGGGGATAATCATTTGGATATAACAAACCAATGATGAAAACGAAATGAATTTACCTTCCAACAGGATAGACATCGAGTGAGTTGCCTAAAAATTTAGTTCTCAACTTAGATGTCACATCATATGTGAAATGCTCATTTTCAGCATGACCAGCGCTCATTGGAGGATGATGGCTGACCTAAAAATTATAAGAACCTCAATTAAGAAAAGAAGGCATGCAGGAGCAACTAGCAATGCAGGCACAGATTTATCATTTGTCATAGATGAAGTCTTACTGAAAACTAGGAACCAGAAATTTCATTTCTCACAACTACATTGCAGTTAAGGAATTCATGCATTAACCAGTAAGTCCAGTATGGAGGATGATGAGATTAATAAAATGTTGGTGAAATGAGTTATAAACCAAAAGAGTAATTGATGATTAACTCACCTGCTCTGAGATGAATGTAACGCCACCATGGTTAGCCATTTCATAAGTCTCACCAAGAATGGGATTGAAAGGCTTCCAAGTGCGTTGGTACGCATAATAAACAGATATAGCCCATGATGCTGTCAAATAGCAGAAAATAATGCATAAATAAGTTCATCATCAAAAATTTCTCATACTCGGATTAGATGATAATATATTCTGTCCATCACTCAAAGCAAGAATACTTACATGCATACACCATTCGCATGTAGGGATCTTCACAATTATCTGCTTGATCTAAAAGGTGCGAGTACTCCATTAACTGCCACAGTAATCATAAAAATAGCATCACTACAAGCTAAAACAACACATTATAGGAGTTGCAGCAAGCTCACAAGGAAAACGCACAAACCTCCGCCATTTTCTGAAGCATTGTCATTGGCTCGAATATAAGGACAGGGAGAGTTACCATTGATGTGACATCAGAACCAACGTATTTTTGCATCATTTTCCAGTAACTATCTCGCTCCTTTGAAAGCAAAACATCTATCAGTACATATATATGCACACACATATAATGACAACAATCACTTTTAGAAACAATTTGAAGGGTCATTAATCATTAATAAATAAGAGAACTGAAATATCAGAGAAGAATTTAACTAGAGTACCAAGAGAGCTATATCATCAAGCATTGCAATATGTCTGAATTTTTTCAAAACCTTCCACCCACTTTTACATATTGAAATCAGTTTTCATGAATACATATATATACACATCTACATATACATATATATAGTGTCTAAAACTCTCCATTCAATAAATGTTATAACACCTTAAAAGAACTTCAACTACACAATTATTGAACTTTAACCGGTTTCCATGTATCCTGGGTTTAATGCAAACATAATCATCACAAAGTCAATCTTATTAAAAATGTAAGTAAATGTTTTTCAAAGTGCAAAAAGAAAAAGATTTACAAATAAATAAATCAATAAAATAACAACAACAACAACAACAACAATAATAATAATATAATCTATAATCTAATCCCTTCCAATACTTGACAAAATGCAACCATTAATTTCAGAATAGCATAAAAAGCATCATCAACAAAATGCATATAATCACATGACAACCCACCTCATCCCTCCATCTTCCTTTCTGAGCTTCCTCTTCAGCATCCTCTTTTCCTCCTTCAGGATTTATAACCTCCATCCCTTCATGGCCAAGCAAACTGAAGGCGGTATAGAAAGTATATAGTTTAAAAATCATATATTAACGTGTGGTATTACTAGGAGAAAAGAATCAGTAGAAACAAAAGAATACTAAGATAGTCAAAAATATTTTGATATATATGACAGCATCTTTGTGTTGTAAAGATTAGAACCTCCCAAGAGTTACAAGAAAAGACACAAGAATCAAGATTTCCATCCGACTAAGCTCATAGAAGCATGTTCTTTGGATGTAAACATTAGTGGATAAAAATTCAGGTAAATAACTCAGAGCAAATCAAAAAATAAGAATACAAGTGACAGAAAATACTTTGATGAGTAATGTGAATAGTAAAAAAGGCTCATTTTTTAAAAAGTAATTAACTGGAACTGCAAAAGTTCTAAAAGGCTGATGTGCACATAAAAGGTAAAGTAGTAAAAAAATCAAACTCAAGTATTAGATTTCTATAATGTAAACCTCCAGTGTGGAGCTGGGGCATCAAACTTTATGGTATTATATACTCTACATTGCAAATGATTCTAGCTACCAGTAAACCAGCTAGGCTAAAATCTTGTAATTGGTTTTGATTCTTCCTTTACAGTTAAAAAAGTGATGGAGATTGGAGATTAGAGATTAGATATATTTGGTGGAGATTTATATTGATTTATTGTTATTCATATCTATATATTGATTTCATCGTACCTTTAAGATATAAATAGGAGTTATCTTTATTATGTTGAGGAGTTGAATTGATTTATAAAATAAGAAAACATAGTTTTATCTTTACATTCGGTATTCCCAGAATCAACGGATTGTAATATTATCTTTATCACGCTTCTGTCTGCATCAATAATAATAAATCAATATAAATCTCCACCAAATATATCTAATCTCTATTCTCTATCAAAAAGTTTCAAGGGAATTTTCAGATCTTTAATGTAACAATAGGAAAAGGTAATGTCTGGCCTGGATTTCAACCGTCTGGAGTACCATAACATGGTTTTTTATTTATTTTTTCACATTTACGAGCATGACATTAGGAAGGCAATGAAAACAATCTGAACCAAACCAATCCCTATGCAAATTAACTCACCAAGCCAGACACAAATTTATGATTTTGTGTCGGATCTCTCCATGTACTGCTCAAAGAAGGGTGATGCTAGGATAGTTGGAAATTTTTAAAGTATTACCTCCGTCCCGGCTTAACTTGTCTACTTTGACCGGGCACGGAGGTTAAGAAAATGTAGTTGACTCAAGTGGATATGCACTTTTGGATGACATTTTTGTAATAATATGCACATCAAATCAAATTTTATGCACTTTTGGATGACATTTTTGTAATAATATGCACATCAAATCAAATTCTATGAACTTTTGGATGACATTTTTGTAATAATGTTGAAATATAAGGATATTAATGTAAAAAAATTTTGTCATTTATGGGCTGGCAAGTTAAGTTGGGACAAACAGAAATGACAAGTAGGCAAGTTAAGTTGGGACGGAGGGAGTACATATTAAACTGAGAATAACAGAACAACTGATCTTACATGAGTCACTTTGGATAACTGAATATTCTTCATCAGTTTCCATCACTGGATATTGCCTTTTTATTAGAAAAAGAAATAAGAAGGCAGTAAATCCTCACCATCTTGAAGAAATGTAAAAGGCAAACCTTTCCATTTTGGAAGAAAAAAAGTGAGAGATGAAAGATCATAATTGCAAACAGATATACTTACGAAGCACCAAACACTTCTGTAGCACATCCTATAATCGTGTTTCAATATCACTTGCTCCCAAGTATTTATAAAAGGCCAAAGATTCCGTGTTTTTCTTTGGAGATTTGCATGCAAAACACTTATGTAAACCAAACTAAACACTCATTAATCTAAAAATCAATGAATCAATAAACTAAATAGTCCATCATCAGAGAATATAGCAGCTAAAATTCAAATTCAAGCTCACATCTTCAGAATCACAAGCAAACATTACCACAATCAAAAACAATCTAAAAAATGCAATTTCACTCACCAACAAAAGAATCCCAATCAAATCAACTTCAACAACCAAAAACGAGCTACTTTCCATTCAGAAATCAACAATCATCAATTATATGTACATACCCGTTGACAGATCTATGCATGGCGTTGCTGAAGAGCGACAGCCCCGACGTCATGGCCGCGAAGAAACCTCCTTTGTTTTGATTCTTTTCTGGACTTCCCATGTTCTTCAACGAAAATAGAAATTGAAATCACCAAACTCAAATCGGATAAAAAAAAGAAACTAGGGATCCAAATCAGAAAATAATCAGAATCCAATTTCCACAATTGCCAATAATCAACACCAGTGCTATCAAAATTGGAACCCTAATTCGATCGATCAGGCGATCTGGCCGAGGGGCTTGATAATGATAATGATTTGAGAAGTTGAATAATGTTTATATAACTAACAAGTTGTGTGTGGCAGTATCGCAATTATGAGGAACAGAGAGTGGTGAATGCGGAAGAAGAAAACATACAGCGAGGAAACACAATGGAGCTGGTTGGCGGTTCCTCCTTTCGATTTAGATCGGATATCGCACGCGCTTAAGCTGGAGCGTGGATACACCTTCACAATCCAAACCTTACAAAAAACAAGACTTCTCTTCAGATGTCAACGTTCAGGCCACGTCCATTTAGAGTGCTCAATAAAACAAATCTCTGGGCCTCGGCCCAATTTCAACCTTCTTTTTTTTTTTTCAATGGTCCATTAGAGGAGTTTTCTCTTTCAGCTTTGAATTACACTCATTTCCCCTTCAACAAGTAACAGTACTTTTTTTTCTCTCTCTCTCTCTCTTTCTTTTCCAATTGGATAGATAAATATGGTTTTTTTTTAAGTGCTAGGAGTATAATTTTTTTTTAATTAAGCAGTTTAATAGTTATGGCCCATTAAACAAAATAAAATCATGATAACAAAAGTTCTCCAAAGGCCACCTCGATTGGTCCGCTGAGTCAAATTGGGCCTGTTGAAGTTGAATGGTCTTCGAACAAGCTTTTGTTGGTTTCTTTCTATTGGTAAACTTAGAAGAATAAAATGGAGTAATGGACAATTGACATGGCCCCACTGATAAGGGCCCCAATTGTCTTCAATAAATGATCTAATAGGTATTTTTATATCTTAATATGTAATAAATATACTATTATTCTGTATGGGTTTAAATTTGTGCTCCATTCATTGTTCTACCTAAATTACAACCCAAATAAAAGATAAAATAACATACAGATGCAATTATACATATATTGGAGTCCAATTTAGTGAAGACTTTAATCAACTATCTCAATAGATTATAATAACAATTAATTAATAACACAAATCAATTCGTCCGATCACAAAATTGTAACTTAAATTATATTAAAATCATCTTTATATGAATTGTTGATTTGAAACGTGAGAATCTAACTATAAATCGATCATCCAAATTTATAATATTTCTTGCTTCAATTTCATATAAGTTGATTGTTATATCTCGATCTTTGTTATAATTGAAAAACAAATTCATAAATGTTTTATATTGAACACATTTCCAAAATGTTAGCAAATTATTCTAAATTTAAGGAGCAAAACAGTGAACACATTGTGATCTATTAACAACAACAATGTTGTAAAACAATTTTAATATTTGTAAAATTAACGAAACTTAAAACACTTTATTATATATATATATATATATATATATATATATATATATATATATATTAATAAATTTAAAATCGGAGCGTGGAGTTTGATGGATCTTCTTCAATCTACAAAAATTCTTCCATTTTAAAAACCCTAAATTGGACTCTATTTCAGAGCGCTATTGATATTCCTACCGGGTTCCGACTTTCTACAGGCTACTGGTAAATCTCTCTCTCTCTCTCTCTCTCTCTCTCTCTCTATTATGCCCTTGCGAAGTTAAACAATGCGCTGGTTTTCTTTTGAACTAAATGTTGCGATCGTTGCTTTCATTTTCAACATTCTTTCTTTTTTGTATGTTTGATTGTTCATGTTTCTCCCAAATACTGCTTTGGGAAGTTGAGACACTAGATGGGTTTCTCAGTAAATGTGAGGAAACAGATCTAGAAAATTAGCTTCGCAACCCAAACCCCGCGAAACAAAACTTTGTAAAATCATCATTCTTTTGAGCTTTCTATATTTTCTTTCATTTTTCTCCTTTTTTTGTCTGTAATCCTTTAGCCCTTGTGAGCTCCTCCCGCATTTTGTGTGCATGTGTGTCTAAATATATATAGGTTGTTTGTTTTGTTTTGTTTATGAAACTATTTTATCTGGAATTTGACAGAGTTATCAAGTAAAATAAACTCCAAGCATTGCTGAATGGATTGTTTTGTACCTTGTTTGGTGTTTCAGAAAGCTTTTCTTTTCTGCATGGGGGTTCTATTAGCTTTTCTTTGAATATCATTAGTTTCCTTGTTCTGTCAAAAACTATGGCATTTTAGATAATACGGTAGAGATATATTATGTGTTTTAATTTGTTTTTCCCCATATGCACTTTTCACATACCAAGCAAAGAACAGGAATTAATAATAACTCCTACTATCTGATAATGATTTTAATTGTTACCTTACATTTCAGAATCTGTGAAGATGTCTTACTCCTCTGAAGACGAAACGGACATAAGTGACTCTGAGTTGGAGGAATATGTTGATCGATGCTATGAGCAGCTGAAGGACGGCGATCATAACGTGAAGTTTTCAGATGATTTGTTCAGGTGCCCGTACTGCCCTGGAAAAAAGAAGCTGGTTTATCCATTCAAGGACCTTCTCCAACATGCCATTGATGTTGGTAAGGGCTCACAGAATCGGGATATCAAGCACAAGGGGAAGCATTTAGGCCTTGTCAAGTACATGAAAAAGAATCTTGATCAGGAAGGCTTATCAGCAGAATTTACTGGGTTATCCCTTGAGCCTTCCCCAGGCAAAGATGTAACCGAGTTGTTTGTGTGGCCTTGGATGGGAATTCTAGCCAATGTTGATGATGGTCAGAGTATCTCCAAACTGAAAAATGATCTGGCCAAGAGAGGATTTGATCCAGTTAGAGTTCGAGCACTGTCTGGTTGTGGATATGCTGTGGTGGAGTTTAAGAGAGACTGGTCTGGATTTTACAAAGCCATTATGTTTGAGAAGGAGTTCGACATTGATCATCATGGGAAGAAGGATTATCATGCAGCTTCTGATTTGGCAGATGGGTTATATGGTTGGGTTGCTCGTGATGATGATTATAAATCAGAGGGTATCTTAGGTGAGTACCTTCAGAAGAATGGGGACTTGAAGACTCTCAGTGATTTGGAAACCAGTGAGAAGCGCAAAACTGGCCTGCTCGTTGCTGATTTAAGTAATACTATTCTGGAATTGAGGGCGCGTCTTCATAAACTTGAAGGTGACTGTTGTGAGCCCCCTGCAGCTGTTGTTCGTGATGTATCAGAAAGCTGAGAGGCTCTTAATTACCCTTTTAGTTATGTTTAGCTTGCTAGAAGACCTGTGAATGAGTAACGACCCAAATCAGCTAGTTATGTGTTGTTTTCCTGCTACTTCTCGTACTAGTCTATTATGTTCGACTGTCTGCTCACAAAAATTTGTTGGAGTATTATCAGCTATGCTGGTTGAAGAAAGTGAGGGTTGACTTTGGTTTCCAGCTTTAGCTGATGTAAATGTTTTATGAAATTCAAGCTTGGAATCTCTATCCGTACTCTGCAGGTTTTTCTGGTTTTGATCCATCTGATTCCACATTCCATTGCTTAGTGAACTCTCTCTCTCTCTCTCTGATCCTGTCTTTCTTGCTGTTTTTACATATACATGGATCTAGTGCAGATACTGAATTAAGGCAATATGTATTGGCATCTGTCTTGGTGTGGAAAAATTCCTTTTCTTTGTCATTTACTTCTGTTTTCAAATGGATCACCAAGAATAATTAGTAGTCGTTGAAAATCTGTTTATATTATTGGTAATGTTCTGTATCAACTGCTTTCTTTTGTTCTTTTTTTTTTTTTCATTGTTTTTTTTACTTGATATTGTGAGGGAATTATTGTGTTTAAGTTTTTTCATTCTTCAAGGTCCAACTGTGAGATGTTGAAACTATTGCTGGATGTAATTTGTAACACGACAGTTTAAATGTTGCTGTAATTAGGAGAAACCTCAAGAAAAGTTTGTGTAATTTGAACCAACAAAGAAAACAACTGAAGTAATATGTTTAGCACAATCATCGGTTGAGTTCCTATAGTTAACATGTATAAACAAATGCATCAAGAAACATAAAATAAGTGTTACAACTATATGCAATTTCCCAGATAATGAATGAAGGCTGTTTCGACAGATATTGTCAGCATTACCTCCAACTGAATAAAACAGATGCAAAAAACTTGAATGTCCTCCTGTCAACTAAGCACATTCCCTCTCACATCCATCTTTGACGTCTACGAATTAAGTAGATGCGTCCATATACCCATTGTCTACCTGGTCTTGAGACGGATTGCTGTAAACATAGAACATTAGGGGAGCATTCTTTAATCAAATGTCATTTAATTGATAAACTGGAAGGGGGTTAGGAACTCTGAAAACTTTTTAAATATTCCTCAAAATCCATCTAGATATGTGATGACTAGATTTTGATAAACTATGGTGAGAACTATGAGTAACAGATAATTTACTATCCGTAAGCCATAGATAATAGGTTTCAAAGATGATGACTGGAGCCAGGCTCAAGTACCTCAACTTTTGTACGGAACTCCAAGAAGCTCTCACATACATGACATTCTGTTCTCTGTGGTGAATGACTGGATCTAACAAATGCAAATACCTGTAAACAATGTAGTCCTACAAGTTTTAGCTCTACACGCCACAGAACAAGTCGTTCATCAACTTAGATATTAAACTAAACTAAAAGGTAGTTAAAAGGGTGTACTTTTTGCACCAACCTCTTCACCACAATTTGGGCATACCCCCTTCAATGCCACCAAGTTATTCTTCCAGAGTCCTTGAAGTGCTCCAACTGCAAGTAATCGAAATTAGAGTTTCAATAAAGTCATTTTTTATTGTGTCTTATATGTGAACAAACAAAATTATGCTCCCTACATGTGACAATGAGAAACACTGATCAGATATAGTAGTCAACTAATAATATTCATCCTAATTGAGCCAAGAATGGACAATGTGTTGTCAAACATGACACATAATTCTAGCTCTCATGAATTAATCCAAGTAATTTCCCAAATTCAATTCATAATATTTTTTAACATTCTTGTCAGCCTTTGTGAAGTAATAATCATGCTAAGAAATTTGTTGATAATTCAAACAGGCGAGGGTAATGCAGTCCATAGTTTACTAAATCTTACTCATGTCACTGAAAAAGTAAATAGCAGATGCCATAATCATTACCAGAAGCTAATGCAATTGGGTACCCAACCATGGAACCAAACAACACGAAGAGCAAGCCGTTGAGTGTTGCAAGAAACTCCAGTGCAGAAGTTTGATTAGTGTAAGGAAAATCTGAATTGAACGCATCTTGATAAGCTTGAGCAACAGTGTATGCTATAGGCACAAGGCAGACTGAAGATCCAAAACCAAGAATCAAGAGCCACACACTCGCCAATGCAAAAACCTGTGAAGGATCTTCCTGCCCTACATGCATGTTATTTGCTATTAAGTGCAGAGAAAGACAGCTGGTTTAACACAAGCATGAGCAAAAAAGAGTCGACAGGTACAGAAGCTATGGTGTTATTCAAAGCAAAAGATTATTTTAAACTAGATATAGAACACAATTAAGGACTACATTGACAAAGCCAAAAGTAATGCTCATCAAATTCTCAGCTGAGAGTACCTCATGACCAATATATTAGTACATCAAGCCTCCCATTGTATGTCATGGGTATTTAGTGAATACGGAGAATCTAATATATGCCATTTCAAAATTCGTGAACCATTTAACCATTGCAGAGATCTAAATGCGACATTATAGCTTTTCTAGATGCCCAAGCCAAAGGAAAACTGGTACGCAACCAGTTTTTCTTAGAGATACAAACAGGTTAAGAACATTAGTTTCACTTTTGGGAGGCAAATTCAAATAAATATGACATGGACCAAGACAAGCCTTAACAGGGAGGGATAATACTCACATAATTACAATGATCATAAATCTTAACTCTAGTATACTTTTTCAGGGGCTATGCCTTGTGTCTTTTCATGAGTTTTTTTCTTTTTAAAGAAAATCCTAACATATGGATCAATGGAAAAAGAAGAAAAAAAAGCACTAAATTTGCACCCCCCACCTCCGATTGGTTTGGCTTGATTAGTTAGATATACAAAGAAGTTTAAGTACTTGCAGTATCAAATATGTAGTATTTTCTCAAATGTAAGTTTCCATTTCCTTTCCCCACCTAGGTCTCAAGCATGATACAAAAAACAATGAAATTGTGTATATCTCCATGTTATTTCAGTTACTCTTTAATCTTCTGAATTTCAAATAAGTTTCTATATTGAAGATATAAGATCATGTGCATAGTTAACATCAGAGGAAGTACATTATCAGAAGAATCACCTCAGCATCTGCATAGGTGGATTGCCGCTTAAGGCTACAGCGTGGATACTTTACGACGTATTTGGAGCCATACCATCGCAGTTTTAACTGCAACAACAAAAGCTTTCTCTATCAACACAAACCAAATAACCATGGAAATTTTTAAGCAGGGAACAATACTAATCAAAACTAAAGCCAAGCAAAATTCACCTCAACTCTATCAAACATATCATCAACAATTAAAGGTTCACCGCTGTAGTAAGCCTCCCTAGCCTTCATACACAACGGAAAATAGGTTATTATGAATTGATTAAGAAATAATTTTCAAAATTAGCTAAAAGGACAATTGAGTGCAAAATGTGAGCACGCATAAACTCACTTGCCGATAGAGAGCTTCTAGAGTTTCCTGACTGGCAGTTTCTACAGGTCCGACGAAGATGCAAGAAGGTCCTTCCGAGCCGTCGTGCACGGCCGCGTCGGCGGTGGTAGGGACGGCGTAGCTCCGGGAGGAGAAGCGCACGGAGAGCGGGGCTCCAGTTCGGGAACAGTTTCTGGAGAGCTCGACAACGGTGGATCTGGTCACGTGAGGAGTGACCGGGGAGCACGTGCCGGCCATGAACTACCAAAACTGGTAAAGCTAAAGAACTGTTTTGGTTGGACTATAAAAGATTTGTTTGGTCTCTGGGTTGCTTGCGTTCGTAGAAAAGGAAAACTGTTTGTGGCCACAAGATGAAGAGAGAGTTGAATGACGAAAATGCCCTTGACTTTGAGGTTGGGGTTCATTCCCGCTCAAATATCTTCTCTGCCCAACCTTGAATTTTTTTGTAACAAATCATTTTCTAAATGATAATAGAGTTGGGTTTTTTAGACTCTTATTTTGATGTTCAGAGAAACAAAGACTGATAGTTACATTATTTATGTCAGTTTTTCTTTTATGTTTGTGGTTAGACTGCTTGCTATCCAAACTTAAATATTGGATTCGAATCATTAAAGTATATATTCAAAAGAAAAAGAAAATAGTAAGATCAAAACAAGACTTTGCCAACTTGATGAAATAAGACAAAGGAGATACGCAATATAGTATCTATCATATGCATATGAATATGTACATTTTATACCAAACATTGTATATATATCAAATCTATCCCATTGCACCTCCTAACTATCAAAACTAATCAATTTCTTTTGAAGTAATGATCCCACTCATGTGGCTGTGTTGTCCCAAACGTATAATATTTCCAACTACCATCTGCATCAAATTCATCACTATAATATCTCCCTTGTCTATCTTGTTTCTTCAACTCCTCCACTCTCTCAATAACCCCCTTTATCGTCAACTCAAACGCATCATCAATTTTCTCCAACCTCGCCCTCGGATCACCATATATCACATTCGGAATCAGCCTAATCACATTCTCTCTCATCGCCAGAACCCTCGATTTTGGAATCCCAGATAAAACACGGTCGATATTCACCTTCTTCTCCTTCACCTCCCCTTCGGGTATCAAAACGGAATAGGAGTCATAATCCTTAGGCAAGTGCCACAAGTATTGCACATAGGCCGAAGCAGGGGTGAAGAAAACCGGTATGCAGCCAGCAAGAATCGAATCAAACGTGGATCGCCTAGTAAACGAGTCCCCCGGAGGCTGCAAACAGAACACAGAATTCTGAAACATCTTCATCACATTAGCCGGCTTCAAGCAGTTATGCTTGTCGTCCTTGCACTCAATCATCCCACATCTTCGCCTGGACGCGGTGCACTGCGCCATGATCTCGTCCCTGATAGACCCCTGCATGTTGGGACGAGGCGCGCCCGCGAAACAGAACAGAGACCGCCTCCTCTGTCTCCTCATCTTACTCTGCCATTCGTAAACCTGATTGTCGCTCGAGGGATGGAAATAAGTCGGATAAGGTATAGCGAAATCGTTCTTGTGCCAGGGGCTCGACTCTATTGTCAACAGTGTCATGTTCTGAGACTCAGGCAACACCATGAGCTTGCTTCCCCACTGGGACTCGTCTTCGACAGGTCTTCGAAAGTCCCACGTTATTCGACCCGCGACTAGGAAATGGTCCTTTCCTCCCATTACATTCCACTCAGGCTTTGCTCTCAACAGCTTGAACAAATCCAGGGAATCCCTGTCCTTTCTCCCTGTGCTGGATTCTTCCCATAGGTATCGCGAAACGTCGAGCCCTGGATAGTAAGGCACGTAGATTGCAGACGCCATTGACGAATCATTAGTCAAGCATTCATACTGCTTCATTCTGTTGTGGAATATGACTTCCAATGAGAACTGGTTTGTTACGTACCAACCTGAACTCGAGAACAGCCTCTGTGGATTCCCAAGTGCCTCTCCGAGTCCATCGTTCATGAAATACGGACACATGTCGTGCCATTTGTTCAACAATTTACACTGCTTGATATAATCCAGGTTGTAACGAGTCGGAATTTCGTGAACGTATATGTATCTACCCCTACATCGTCCTGTACCTCTACTATTTTCGATCGCATCATCCGATCTGGAGGATTGATTCGTAGGATTTAGGACATCATCGGAGATGGAAGAAATGGTGGTGAGAGAAGGGCGATCGAAACCGTAGAGCAATAGATACCAGAAAACGAACAACACCAAGGTTCCGAACCAGAATATGTTTCGTGGCCTACTGTTTGCGTGATTCTCCATTGCTGATTGGGGCCGCCTTCTCAACATGCGTCGGCTATGGCTCATCTATATTATTACAGCATCTTTCGTGTAAGGATTTATCAGTTTATGAATGAAGAATGTGCGTTGTGCTTTGATCTGATCGAGAAGGGGATTAGTGAGTTTGATGAATTGAATTGGAGTGGGACTGTTAGAGGAAAATGGGGAATGAATGGTTGAAGATAGCCTCTTCATATTCAGTTGGGATAATCTTGACTTTATTTTGTTTAATGATTTCAAGATTGTGTTATTAATGTCGATTATGCAATGAAATCAAGGTTATGAATATCCCATATTTTCCCAATTGGAGGCGATTCACTTCTCTTAATTTTATACAAAACGAAATAGCTAAATTGGAATTTGAGAATATTATATTCTATACTAATTGAAAAAGATTTAGAGAGACGGAAAAAAAATTAAATGCAAAAGTTTGACTTGCACTTATTAACACACACACTTACGTGTATATAAGTGAAATGACAAGATTTTCTAGCCCAAAGCACATTTCTAAGTATAGTGATATTCAATAATTTTTCATGTTTTGAAAATTATGAATAAGCCATAAATTCCATTCAAATTAAGTTGCAGTTGAAATTATATGTAAAAATTATCATGAGTAAGTACTTACCATATTTGATCAAGTTTTATTAATTGAATTTCGCTCAAATTAAATTTTAAATGTTGTTAATATTTTAATATTTAATTTATTTAACACAATCAAAACAATCAAGTTAATAGATCCTTTATGTAATAATTTTGAATTTTATTTTAATTTTCGGTCATTTTTTCCCGGCCAATTATATAAGAGATCTGAAAGTAAATTATATGATATAAATAGGTATTAGTTACATGCATGTATATGTATATATTAACTGAAAATTCAAGCCAACACTGTTATAATTTATAAAGGTTCAATACAATTTTCTCAGTCTGGTTTAATTTTTCGATAATTTTATAATTTGTGATTAAATTCGTAATTTCTCCCTATCTGTGTAATTTCTCATAGCAAACATTTTCAGTATAGCATTCTATTTTAATAAGTTGCTTAATTATTGTGTATATTATCCATTTTTAATAGTTGTATATGCAAAGAATAAAGATGTCACTCAAACAATGTGTGAAGAAATTTTATTCCTCATTATTTTTAAACAAAAATTATGTTCACGAATGCGCTCAACAATACAAGCAATCATGCGCGCGATATAAATGTTGACTCAAAATTAGTAATGTGCAGCATTTTTTACACACATATTATGTTTGTTTGACAATTTGGTGATATGTTTTTATTTATTTTAATCGTGATAAATGAAACCGTTAAATATTCTAACTTAACGAATAATAATAAAACAAAATTAAAGGATGACATAAAAAGCAAAAAAAAAAAAAAAAATTATTTAAGTTTATTAATAATTAAACTAGAAAGAAAAAGAAGAGAGTCTCATCCCAACGTCCTCTACCCCAAACTAATTCCCTAATTCCATCATTCACCCAATTCTTTCCTGTCTTACCAATTCTGGTTCCGATGGGAAAGGCTCCGACGACCACGTATTCGCCGGAGATTCATCCTTCAATCGCCGGCTATCCGCGCGGCGCGTACCGCAACCCGCCTCCTCTGCCGCCTTACTTACCCTCCAAGAAATGGTTCCCCTGGCTGGTCCCCACTATCATCATCATCAACATTGTCCTTTTCATCATCGCAATGTACATCAACAATTGCCCCGCCCACTCCGACGACTGCGTCGGCGTCCCCTCCCTCGGCCGATACGCCTTCCAGAGCACCCGCGAAAATCCATTGCTCGGCCCCTCCTCCGCCACGTAACCTTCCTAATTATTCCAATCGCCAATTGTATAGCATTATGAACGATTCATGTTATGTATTTTTGATGAATTTGCAGGCTTCTGAGAATGGGCGCCTTGGAGGTGAAAAAGGTGGTGAAAAAGCTGGAAGTATGGCGATTGGTGACCTGCATGTGGTTACATGCTGGAACCTTTCATTTGATTGCCAATATGCTCAGTTTTCTGTTTGTTGGCGTTCGCCTTGAGCAAGAGTTTGGTTTTGGTATGCCCTAATTTCTTAATTAATTACCTTTTATTTAAAACATATAACCACAATCAATCAAGAAGTTAGAAATATCTTGGTTATGTTTAATTTGTGTTGATGAATTGTTGAACAGTACGTGTTGGTTTGCTCTATGTTATATCCGGAATTGGAGGTAGTTTGTTGTCCGCTTTATTCGTACGTAGAAATATTTCAGTTGGTGCCTCTGGCGCATTGTTTGGTTTGCTTGGTGCTATGCTTTCTGAACTCCTTGTCAACTGGACAATATACGAGAACAAGGTAGCTATACTAATCTTGTGATTGATCCTTTTCTTTTTGTTTGGTCTAATATATGTGTATCTTGATCATCATCAGTTGGAATCATTAGTGAGTCTTCTCCTAATCATTCTCATTAATCTGGCGGTGGGAATCCTACCCCACGTCGATAACTTTGCTCATTTGGGAGGATTCGCCACTGGATTTCTACTCGGTTTTATCCTCATGATCCGTCCTCAATTTGGATACATCAGCAAACGAAAGCATCCTGGTTACATTGCAGCCAGGTCCAAGCCCAAGTACAAGGTCTATCAGTACGTGTTCTTGATCGTTTCAACCGCTGCTTTGACAGCAGGGTAAGTCTCCTACAAATCTTTCTACCTTTAACATATGCAAACCTTATCATCATCAATCAATCTTCTTGCATTTGCAGATTCATAGTTGGTCTAGCTTTGCTTCTTGGAGGGGTTGATGGAAATGACCATTGTTCTTGGTGTCATTATCTGAGCTGTTTTCCTACGCCCCTATGGACCTGCGAAGCACGATGCACGGTATGATAATTTGAGATAAAAGATGAAACACGATTTGAATTTAATGATTTGCTAACACTCTGATAATGCATGTTTGTGCTTACAGACGAGCCAATTTGAGAACCAATTGAAATTGACGTGCATGCAGAGCAACAAAAGCAAGCTCTACACGTTAGTCAATGGAACCACTGCTTCAGATCTTCAGCAGCTCTGTTCAGACCTTTGCAGTTGATGTATTTATTACTTTTGAGATAATTAATCTCACCAAAAAATGATATATTATTATTTGTTGTATGTAGTAAGTATGCACGTTGTTGTATCAAATTCAAATGTCAGGAATGTTTAGGCTATCAACATCAGCAACCTTAGATGATCTGACTTGTGCTTTAGTTTCTATTATTACTAGTTTCATTAATATTTTACACCCAACAAGTTAATATATTGTAGTTACAAAGTTGTGAAAAAATTCCAGAGAATTATATCTACGACTCCATAACAACACATGCGCTCTATGCGCATTTTTCAAATGTGTGTTGAATAATAACGAAAATATTTTAATAGATGAATTTATTATGTAAATATATCGATAGTAAATAAAGGATACAAGTTTTTATTTATATACAAAATTTATGAAATTTATAATTAATTATGCATATATTTTTGTAAAACTAGTAAAAGTGACCTCTTTATAAACTAATTTTTTTTTTTTTTGAGTTACAAATGAGATGGAGGATTCGAATTTGCGATCTTGCTCAAGGTAAGAGATGTGCATGTCGCTAGGTTAAGTATATGAGTAAATTAATTCTAATTTCGGTCATCCTTATAATATTTCTCTTTTAAACTCTTATTAGTTTCATAAATAAATGGTAACTCTCTGAGCCAATCTTTTTATGATGAGAAAGAATATTGTAGAAGTAGTGCAGATATAGATAGATATAGATTTAGGCATAGTCATAAAAATACTTATATAAAATATACATGAAAACTTATATGTATATATAGCACGTAAATATTGTTAAATGATAATATGTAATTTGAAGAGTTTTGGAATGTCTCCTAGAATTCCTTACTCAAGTCAAATTAGGACTTTATTGCTTTTAAAGATTGTTTGTTTTCTATGTTGAATTTGTAATTCTCAAGATGTATTCATCTACTATAAAATCTCATGTATGTGGATGAGTTTAGAATCATCAAGAAATATTAATACAGAAGCAAGAGCAGCAGCTTTGCAATTCCTTTTATCCTTTCTTGCAGCCATATTCCCAACAATTTTGGTATCTAGAGCCAAGGTGATCCAAAAATGGCTGCAAACCCAAATTCAATTTTCTCATACACAACAAGCCAAATTCCAATCTTCAATGGAGAACACTACGACTATTGGAGTTCTCAAATGGAGATCATATTTCTTTCACAAGATTTATGGGATATGATTGAAGAAGATTATGAAGATCGCCCTGTTCCCGTCGATGACTCGTGGACTGAAAAGAAAGAGAAGGAATACAAAGAAAATGTGAAGAAAAATGCTACTGCCTTAAGGATCATCCAACAAGGGGTAAGCAAAACCATTTATCCTCGAATTTTTAGTGTTAAGAAAGCAAAAGATGCATGGGAAACTTTGAAAATAGAGTTTCAAGGATCTGAAAAAGTGATCACCATAAAGTTGCAATCATTGTGGAGTCAATTTGACAATTTGTCCATGAAAGAAAGTGAGTTTGTCAAAGATTTCTTCTCTAGAGTTGCTGAAATTATCAACCAAATTAAGAGTTGTGGAGATGTTGTTCCTGAAAAGAAAGTAGTCGAGAAGATTTTGAGAAGCCTTCCGCAAAAATTCGAGCATATTGTGGCGGTCATTACCGAAACAAAAGATCTTGCAAAACTCACTCAATATGAACTCATGGGGTCCTTAGAAGCTCATGAACAACGAGTAAGCAAATACAACAGTCAACCATTGGAGCAAGCTTTTCAAGCAAAGGGGAATGTCTCAAATAAACCACAAGGAAGAGGAGGCATGTCTCGTGGAAATTTTCCCGGCAGAGGTCGTGGAAGAAATATTCAAGGTAGAGGCAGAGGACGAGGAAGAAGTGATTCTTCTTGGCAACAAAGATCTGGTAACTCTGATTCTGAATGCTTTATTTGTAAAAAACCTGGTCATGAATCTAAAGATTGTTGGTCCAAGTGTACAAGATGCAAAATTGCTAACCATTCTGATAGAGATTGTTGGTTCAAAGAAAAGGGAGAAAATAGTGAGAGGAGAAAAGCCATTCATTTCTCTGCGGAAGATGATGCCAATAAATTATTTCTCTCCATTGCGAATAATAGAAGATCTGGTGAAACGTGGTATCTTGACAGCGGGTGTAGCAACCACTTGACTGGAAACCAAATGGAATTTGTTGAGTTGGATAAAAATTACTCTTCTCATGTTGAACTTGGTGATGGAAAGAATGTAAAAATTGAAGGTAAAGGAGTTATTGCTGTACACGAAGGTGAAGGTAATAAAAAATTCATTCACGATGTTCATTATGCTCCAAATATTTCGCAAAATCTGTTGAGTGTTGGACAGATGATGAGAAGGGGATACAAGCTGATTTTTGATGATAACAAGTGTCAGATTCTTGACAAAAAATCTGGAGATGAGGTTGCTATTGTGAAAATGACTTCAAATAATCTTTTCCCTCTCAATTTGAAGTCACATGTTGCTCTTAGAAGCGGAGCACCAGATGATACTCAACTTTGGCACTTGAGATATGGCCATTTGAATCTTAAAGGCTTGCAACTTTTGAAGCAAAAAGATATGGTTATAGGGCTTCCAGAAATTCAGAAAAATAATGAAGTTTGTGAAGGATGTGTCTATGGGAAAATGCATCGTCTTCCTTTTCCAAAAATGGCGTGGAGAGCTCGTGAACCTCTTGAATTGGTTCATGCTGATATTTGTGGCCCAACAAGAACTCCCTCACTTGGCAACAAGAGGTACTTTCTTCTTTTTGTGGATGATTTTACAAGAATGAGTTGGGTTTATATTCTTGAGCAGAAATCGGAAGCTTTCTCAAAGTTTTTGCACTTCAAAGCTTTTGTGGAGAAGCAAAGTGGCTATGAATTGAAGTGTCTCAGAACTGATCGAGGAGGGGAGTTTATCTACAAACCTTTTATGGATTATTGCAAAGATGAAGGCATCCAAAGGCAACTTACAGTTCGACACACACCACAACAAAACGGTGTGGCTGAGAGGAAAAATCGCACAATTGAAGAAATGGCAAGAAGTATGTTGAAAGGTAAAGGGCTTCCAAATAAATTTTGGGCAGAAGCTGTAAATACAACTGTCTATATTCTTAATCGGTCACCCACAAAAGCCGTGAGGAATAAGACACCCTTCGAAGCTTGGCATGGGAGGAAACCAAACGTGAGCCAATTAAAAGTCTTTGGTTGCATAGCTTATGCACTTATTCCTTCCCAAAACAGAGAGAAGTTTGATGGCAAAGGTGAAAAACTTATTTTCATCGGATATAGTGATGAATCCAAAGGTTATCGTTTGTTTAATCCAATGTCTAATCAGTTGGTGCTTTCGAGAGATGTTATTTTTGACGAAAACGCATCATGGAAGTGGGTAGATGAAACTGTTGAGCAAGGGCCTGCTGAACTTGCAATTCTCGAGCCAAATAAATCTGCACAAGAAGTTGCTGGACCATCAAGCAATAATATTCCTGAAAATGAGTCAGATTCGGAGGATGATCATCCGAGAAAGTATCATTCTTTGGCTGAAATATATGAATCATGCAATGTTGCATTTTTTGCTAGTGAACCAAAGAGTTTTGAAGAGGCTGTACATGAAGAAGTATGGAGAAAAGCCATGAATGAAGAGATGAGAAGCATAGAGAAAAATCAAACTTGGCAATTGGTGGACCTTCCGAAAGGGAAAGAAGCTATTGGTCTGAAATGGATCTTCAAAACAAAATTCAATGAAGATGGAAGTGTACAAAAGTACAAGGCACGTTTGGTTGCAAAGGGCTACTCACAACAGCCTGGTGTTGATTTCAACGAGACTTTTGCTCCCGTTGCACGAATGGAAACAATACGAACTGTTCTTGCACTCGCAGCTCAATTGGAGTTGCAAGTTTTTCAACTTGATGTGAAATCTGCATTCCTTCATGGAGAGTTAGAAGATGAGGTTTATGTTACCCAACCTCCAGGTTTTGAAACAAAAGGGCAAGATGGCAAGGTCTACAAGCTACATAAAGCTCTTTACGGCTTAAAGCAAGCACCGAGAGCGTGGAACAATAAAATTGATTCTTATTTCTTGAAGAATAATTTTCTGAAAAGTCCATCCGAACCATCTTTGTATGTGAAGAAGAAAGGAGGTGATTTCTTGATGGTTTGCATTTATGTTGATGACTTGATCTATGCAGGAACTAATGATGAGATGGTGAAATCATTCAAGGAAGAGATGATGAAAGAGTATGAGATGACTGATCTTGGTTTAATGAAGTTTTTTCTTGGAATCCAAGTTAAGCAAGCCAAGGGAAAGATTTTTATCTTTCAAGAGAAATATGTGGGTGATTTGCTTAAGAAGTTCAAGATGGAAAATTGCAAACCTATAGCTACACCTATGGCGTTGAATGAGAAGTTGCAGCGAAATGATGGAGCAGAAAAAGTTGACCCAAGTGTTTATAGAAGTCTTGTTGGTTCATTGATTTATCTCACAAACACAAGGCCTGATATTGTGCACTCTGTTAGCATAATTTCCAGGTATATGGCTGAACCAAGCAAGGCTCATTTTGCAGCGGCAAAGAGGATTCTTCGATATCTACAAGGATCGAAAAATGTTGGTATCAACTATGTGAAGGAAGAAAATAGCAATTTGGTTGGCTTCACTGATAGTGATTGGGCTGGAAGTTTGGATGACAGGAAAAGCACCTCAGCATACATTTTTTGTTTGGGATCCAAAGCAATTTCATGGAGTTCCAAAAAGCAAGATTCGGTTGCACTATCTTCAGCCGAGGCTGAATACATTTCGGCAAGTGAAGCTGCGCGAGAAGCAATTTGGTTAAGGAGAATTTTGGATGATTTGCAACAAAAGGTTGAAGGTCCTACTCCTATCTTTTGTGATAACCAATCTGCAATTGCTATGACCAAGAATCCAGTTTTTCATGGGAGATCGAAGCACATCGAATTGAGGCATAATTACATTCGTGATTTGGTTCAAAAGAAGGAAATCTTCCTAGAATTTATCTCAACTGTGGAACAACCAGCTGATGCTCTTACCAAAGCCGTTTCAGTGGAGAAACTTCACAACTTCATGGATGTGTTGCAAATTACAAATTAAGAAGGGGTGTTAAATGATAATATGTAATTTGAAGAGTTTTGGAATGTCTCCTAGAATTCCTTACTCAAGTCAAATTAGGACTTTATTGCTTTTAAAGATTGTTTGTTTTCTATGTTGAATTTGTAATTCTCAAGATGTATTCATCTACTATAAAATCTCATGTATGTGGATGAGTTTAGAATCATCAAGAAATATTAATATAGAAGCAAGAGCAGCAGCTTTGCAATTCCTTTTATCCTTTCTTGCAGCCATATTCCCAACAAATATATGTATATGTACATATGAACTAATTAATTTGGATTTGAGTCTTACTTAAGTCGAGATGAAAGCAACATATTTCTCTTCAAGTGCTTGAAACTTTATTTTACTTTTTTAGATGTTTTCATTCGTGTTATTGCAAGAATGTTAATTACCACGAGAGTCGAGATATTGTTGGTGGAGTGTAGTATCTTCAATAATAAAAATAATAATAAAATTTAGTCCCTCAAATCTAGATTATATTTTATTAGATAGGAGAGTTTTAGATTATATTTTTAATTTAATTTTTCTTTTACATTTTCCCAAAAGGACAAAGAGTAAATAATGTTTATATTTTATCCCTAATTAACTAATATTATATCCCATGGGCCGTTTCTTTTAACTACGGGCTTGATCCAGACTTCTTCTAAAGCCCATGTTCATATTACGTAAAGTTCACCTGCCCCTTTCAATAGATCAGTTAATACACAAAAATTGGAGCAAGAGTGACCTAGTTAAATTAGGGCAAAATTCAACAGCGAGGAATGCGCGAACGAATTTGAAGAAGGTAAGATCTAATGTTTCTTTCCTTTCTTGTTTGATTTCTGACTAGATTTGCGGTGGAGTGCGCCGGAAAGTTACCTTTTTTTTTTTTTTTTTTTTTTTTATGGTATATGAGTTCTGAGATCTGTCTCTTTGATCCCTATGATAAAAACTGCACTGATTTCTTCACTAAAATCTAGAAAACCACCTCCGTGAAGGGTTGCTTGATTACATATATCAACAATAATTTAATTGCTACATCAAGGAATGAGGCTTTTAAAGACAGTAATTTACCAAAATCTGACTACATTTTGTGTTCGATTTTAATGTGAGCGTGTTGAATAATGTTTCTTTATTATATTACCATCAACAAATTAATTAACACATATCGGAAGGAGGCTAAAGACAGTAGTTTTATGAAAATTTGAATACTGATATTCTTTGTGCTTTTTTACAGAGCTAGCCCAAAGTGACACCTGAGAGTTTATAACATTTTTACAATGATTTTGATGTATGTATGACTGTATGAGTTAAAAATAATCCAAAATCATGTAATATCTACAAGAAAGAAGTGAGCTTGTATCCCTTGCTTTTTGTTATGGAGGGCTATTGTAATCTGCACCCATTGTATGTTGGTCTAAAGGAATAGAAGGATCTTCAATGTGATTGAGGAGACTGTTTTAAAATGCCAGGATAATATTAAATCTAGGGTGGCCCAATGGCTCAAAAAAGCATAAAGATTTTTGTCACTTGCGTATTTTAGATGTCGTGAGGTACTGGAGTTTAGCTCTTTGATATATTTGCTCAGTTTTAGGGTGGTTTTGAGTGAATGTTTTGTCCGCCATTTATAAATGTTTGTTTATAATAGAATATCTTAAAAGAAAAGGAAAAAAAAAAAAAAGAATACCTTGTCTATCTTGTAAAAATATCAGAGGTAAAATGTCAAAATGGTATACATAGAAAAAAAAGATAGTATCAGTGTAGCACATAGGCCCATCTTTTGCAACATTATGTTCCTCAAACCTGTAAATAGGTGAGTGACTTTGAGGTTTCATTATATCCAAAGGCTAAAACATTGACTAGGTGTTATAATTTATATGCTCCAAAGGTTTGAACATAGCTAGAATAAGACCTGAATGAAAAACCATCTACGGTTACCATTTCATTTGATTGATGCATTTTGTACTGTACACAATACACATGTATCTCTAGTGTCTTAATTTTTTTTTTCATCTCCATTATGTGAGCAAAGGATGTACTTGATATGTGAATTGGTTATAAAGGTTGAAAAATGGTGAGTACCAGAGGGAAGAAAAATACAAGTTATGATAAAAGTCTTGAGGAAGCTCCTGAACATGCTGTAGCTGAGCCACCGACTTCTGAAGTTGTAGCTGAGACACTAACATCTGATTTAGTGACAGCAAATGTGGAAGAGTGTGGGATTGATTCTCAATTGGAAGATAAAGTAGACGTTACCGATGAGGCCAACAGTGAGAAATCTGAAGGAATTTCTGAAGCAGAAGAAGAAATTGAAAAAGTGACACAATTAGACAATGGCGATCAAAATACGTTAATGACAGAAATGAATGGTGATAGTAAGACAGAATTAGAGGGAAATACTTTTGAAGATGATGAAATAGATGATCAAGAAGATATGCTTTGGGAGCACGACGAAGAAAATGATGACCATGACAATGAAGAAAGAGTCATTGATGAGTATGATGAAGAAAATGACGACCATGACGATGAAGAAAGAGTTATTGATGAGTATGACTTTAGTGATGAAGAGGCTACCGAAGAAGACAACGAGGATGATGACATTAGTCAGGAAGAGGCAACAGAAGAAGATGATTACGAGGATGAAGTTGGTGAAGAAGAAGAAGGAGGAGGAATAGACGAAAATGATGATGAAAAAAATCCCAAAGAGAAAAAAGAAATTGCAAAACCGGATGCAACAGAAGCCAAGGCAAAAAAAGATGGAAGTGAGGCTGAAGAGCATAATAAAGAGAAAGTGGAAGTAAATTTAAGTTTGAAGAACATGAAGAAATCAAGTGAAAGAGCGAGTAAGAGTAAGGTGCAAGCAGAAAGGCCCAAGAAGTTGGACCTTGACATTTCTAAGAAAGCGGACCTTACAGATGACCCAGAATCATCTCGCAAGAGAAAGGCGAAGAAGAGAGTAGAGAGCATGGGGATGATTTTCATGTGCAGTTCTAGGACAAAAAAAGACTGCTACCAGTATAGAGTTCTTGGGTTGCCAGAGGGCAAGAAAGATCTTGTTCAAAAGATTTATACAGGTATGCGACTCTTTTTGTATGATCTTGATCTGAAATTGCTGTATGGAATCTATAAGGCTGCAGGACCTGGAGGTTACAATATTGAGCCAAAGGCCTTCAAATCACAGTTTCCATCTCAGGTTTGTCTATGGTTTTGAATAATATGTTAAGGCGTGTGTTATATTATTACATATATATTACACCCTTCACCATTTTGTCAATGGAAAATAATTTCTTGAGAAAAAGCTCAAGTACTTAGGGAAGTGGGTAAAATATCACTTCATCATCTCCAAAAGGAAAATTATCAATAAGGATTGAGAAGTTAGGTTCATTTTGCTGCATGTTGCAACATGATTATAATGCACGTAACCTTTTGCTTGTCCAATGTGTGAATATTTCATTCTTCATTGGAAATGTGTTTTTAATATTATAGTGGAGGGATTTAGTTCAAGAAATTGTCTTCCCTCCCCTGATTAGGGCCAGCACCCTCATTTAGTACACTACTTTCACTGATTCTCTGTAAAGAATATTAGAGAAGGAATTTCTGATATTTGTTGCTAAGAACAGTAACTCTTTGACTTATTATCTGCTTTTCAAAATTAAATACCAGAATCAATGCAAAGCTTCATATTGCAAAGTCTGTACTCAGAAATAAATAAAGTTTACTTCTTGATTTATTTAATATAGTTGCTATAATATATTTTTAGTTTACAAGCTGTTCTGTACAGTATGTTTTCGGTGTAATACAAAGTTGTATATTTAAATGCCCCTGCCATGAGAATTGGTTAGCTGGTTATAGTTTTCACAACTAATGATTTACCAGACCTCCATTAAAACTTCTCTTGTTTTTATGATCATTTATGGTAGAATAAGATTTTAGGTAAATTTGGTATCTGGTTTGTGTAGTAAGCAGTGCTGGCAATTGCCTAGATAATTTTCTTTGATCTTGATTTTGATTAGAAACTCGGTACTGCTATATTAGGTTCGATTCAAAGTCCTGGACAGTTGCTTGCCATTAGCTGAGGAGAAGTTCAAGACGGTTATCAAGGAGAATTACTATACAAAGACCAAGTTTCATTGCCAACTGAATTCAGAACAGGTATATTGGCATTACCTTCTTTGCTAATATTTCATCTATTTCCAAGGCTGTTGTGTTTTAAATCTCATACTAACAACCTAACCACATCATATCATCCCTCAGGTTAAGAAATTGTGTAAGCTGTTTGTTGCTTCAAGCAAAGGACACCTTACAAAAAAGTTGAGCCGCAAAGCAGAAAAAAAACCCGTAGGGAGAGAGAGGACAAGAAAGCGGAGAGCAGGTGATCAGAGACACCTTCCATTGAGTGAGGGGGTAAAATCCCGTGAGCGTCCTCGTGAACGTCCTCGTGAGCGTCCTCGTAAGCGCCCAAGGAAGGGTATTAGCCCAGGGGCACCAGCACGCCGTCTACCAGCACCTCTACCCTCCATCGCTCCTTCCTCATATGTCTATGAAAGAACCTCTGACGTGGATGCTTATAGGCGAGATCCATACTTAGGGCGTCGTAGTCCATATAGAGATAGGCGTGATCCTGTTTTAAATCATCGTGATCCTTATGCAGATAGGCAAGATCCACCTCTAGAACGTAATGATCGTTACAGAGATGGACGAAATCCACCTACAGAGCATAACGATCGTTACAGAGATGGACATGATCCTTATCTGGGCCGTCATTATGATTACAGAGACAGCCGAGATCCATATATAGAGCGTCGTGATCCTTATAAAGATGACCGGGACCCATATCCACCAAGGCGTCGTGAGCCATATTTAGAGCTTCCTGATCCATACAGAGATCGACAAGATCCATACGTAGAGAGACATGATTCCTACAGAGACAGGCTTGACTCATTGTTGGAACGTAGTGCTCCATACAGAGAAAACACTCATTCAGAGCTTTATAGCACTTACAGGAGGGATCCATTATCTTTACGCCGAGATTCTTATAGAGATGATAGAGGGGTTGAGTATCGTGATTCTTATAGGCCGGAAGAACCATTGGAGCGTCGTGACATTGCTTGCCGTGATTTATATGCTTCAACGCGTGGTCGGCCATCATATGCTGAACCTATTTACCCTGCAGAATATCCTTCTCGCTCAGGTGTGTATCGTCTATAGGTTTTCAAGATTTATCCAGATAATCGATCTCCTAATAAAGGTATGGAAACTGAAGCAGAGATCTTCTGCGGCTGTCTTTGTGGTTTATCACGTATCATTGTACGCTCACCAGTTCGCTGATTTATTGCTTTGTTTCAAAACTTCTGTATGAAGGAAAATAAAATGTATGATGCGTTTCAACCAATGTTGTGATAGTATATATGAGGTTTAATAGTCTCCTGCCATGTAATAAATTTGATCAGAATGGTTTTGGAGGTTTTGTATTTGAAATTAATAAATGTGGATAATTGTCAATTTTACACCATGAATGAGGGAGCTTATTAACTGGTTATTGGTGTTAATGTGGAACTCTGGGTAACGGGTGTGTTTCTATTCTGATAGCTGTTGAATCCGGGCTAGGCCAATTGGGTTTCGATGCAGGGCCTATCCAGGGCCCAAGACTTACTCATCTTAGGCCCAAAATATGTGTAGTTTGGAAAATTAATCTGACTGCTCCATTTCATAACAACTCACCTTATTGTATTTGTGACATATCACACATTAATGTATCTATTATGAAAAGCAGATCTAGAAAGTCTAAAGACAAAGAGACAAATAAGACTCATTATTAATTAAAAGCATATGATAAAAGCTTAAGTAATATCAATTTTGTTCTCTTAATTTTCAGTTGTTTTTTCCCCTCGTCTTTTAACTAGATTTGACCAGGCTATATAAAAGTTAGTTAAAGTAGTTGTGGTAGTTGGCTTCTAGCATTTTCTAAAGTGGTCATGTGAGCCATTGAGCTGAGCGTGCTGCATTTTGATGAAAAAGGAGTTTTGGGCGTTGGCTATAATTCCATTCAATTACAAACAGAATGATTAGGTGAAAATAACTAAATGAAGAGTGGGTTTTAATGCTACTCAAGGTTATTACTTACTACTTGAACCTATACAAGTTAATATTATTTTAATAGGTATTCAAGGACAACTACATTAGTTAATTTTCAGGCCATTAATAAATTAATAGAATAATTGTTCGGAATTGTCGTGGCTGCCCTGATAAGATTCAAAACACTACACCATTACACAAGATGATGATACGCTGACATGAGAGAGTCGTGCACCAATAACCACATTGATATTGTAAAAATTAAAAAAAGGATTTGCATATTTTTTTAAAAGATTCATATGTACATATATGTTTGAGACAAGGTAATGAAGGTGTGACAAGAAGAACAAAAAAAGAAAAAGTAATAAAGTCGATTAAAATTTGGGATTGCTTAAAGTGGAAGACCAGATCCGGCAAGAATGAGGAAGGTGTGGTTAAAGAAGGGTGCATGCCATAGAGAGAAGTAAAAACTAAAAACTTAAAACCTAAATGGTCCTCTTTTTCTATTATTTCACCCCTAAGAAGTGCCATAATTATTTCTTCACTCTTTCAAATTATTACTTTCTTCTATTCAATCATCTTTTTACCATATGAATAGATTATTTATGATTTAGTTTTCCAAACATTTTATAAAGTATTTCAATAAAGTACTATTATGGAGCTTTTTGATATTATTGGAAAAATAAAAAATTGAGTGTTGGGTAGACTCAAGATATTTTATGTAATTCAAACAATTAACGGGATAAATCATTGGATATAGATAAATGCAACCCTTGTTCATATTGAAGTATAAATCTTATATTTAAAAAGGAGAATAAGTGAAAATATGATTTGATAAATTGATAGTTTATTTAATCAAAAAGAACATTAATTATGTCTTAATCTTCACTCTTTCATACCCTGCATGCAGCGAGTTCTAAATTCTCAGAATATCATACTTTCGGTCTTCAATGAACTTTCCAAAATTAATCACAAACTAATAAATTCTCCTAATTTAAATGACATCTATATATATATATATAATAACAATTACCTTCTAAAAATAGTAATGCCAAAAGTTTTCCCGCCCATTTTCACTTACTAAATATGTATTATATATATTAATAATTAATAATTGATAATTATTAAATATAGAAAATATATTTTGTGTGATCTTCTACATATAAAAATTGCACCTATCATTAATTATCTCATATTAACCAATCACACATTTCCTTATTTAGTGGGTATATCTAAATTTAAACATTATTTTTTTCCACTAAGTTATCACCTAAATTATATATATATATATATATATAAAAGTTAATTTAATTAATTACTACTCACCAATTGAGTAAAAACATAAACGTTATTTTGTGATTCTCAATTTTCTAATTTTTTTACGCCCACACACACACACACACACACACATATATATATATATATATATATATATTGATTGAATAATAATTACAATTATATTCGATAAAAAACACTCAACTTTTATACATAAAAAAGTAATTAAAAAACATGTTTAACAATAATAAAATAGCATTAAACTAATAATTATGATATAAATTTATACATACATAGATTGGTAAACTTTATCTGCATAATTACATTTCAATATGAGAGATAAAAAAATTCAAGATTAATATAAAATTAGTTGAAACATGTTTGATTGATACACTAAATAATAATTTAAATGATACGTGTTTTTTATTTTAAAATGTTTTAAATAAATTTGGATATGTCATTCACAGCCAATTTCTAGAATAAGAGCAACTTATTTTTCATTTAATTTTTATCTAAAAACATTTTAAGTAATTTTTTCAGTCCATTTAATATTTTCAAATGTAACAAATAAATGGAACTATAACAAAACAAACAAATTACCGATTTTTTTTATTTTAATATACATTAAATTTAATTTGTGATGTGTATACAAACATAAATAATTAAACAAATTAATTTGAACAAGTAATATGTTCTCTAGAAAATATCTTAATATTTGAAAAATGTTAAATAATACACTAACTATGAATGTTAAAAGAAATAATAATACTTGATGGAATCTAATAAAAAAATGTACAAACTGAAAAAAGTCAATATTAAAATTTAAGATACCCCTTTATATTTTGATTTATGCAATTGTATAGCTATAATTAGAATTTTAATTACAAAATCAACATATATATTTTAATATATAGTGAAACACTTATTTAATATTTTCCATCAATTTGTTATAAGTTTGTTCCTCTAATAAATCGTCAAGATTTATGACAATATCATGACTATGAACATCATACTCAAGTTTTCAAGTGGAAAATATTAGAAAGTTAAATTATATCGAAATTGTGATAAATATATGAAAATTCATTGGTGATGGAGGAGGGGGTTGGTAGAGAACATAATGTCGTAATTGGAGAATGAATGTTATTTGGCATTCTACTATATATGCCGATGTGATGAAACTTTTTCGAAAAAGAATATTTAAAAAAATGTTTGTTATATCTAAAAGATATTCTAAATAATTAAGGTTAGTTTTGCATAGTCAACTTATCCATATCAAAAAATTACAACATTTGAAATTTATATATCATGCATCACACGGATTACCAAATGAAATTGAAATATTATTAAGAACTTGATTTTTTTGTAAATTGACATTTTTACATTAACCTCAAAATATTTAAATTTTATGGTTATGCATCACACGGGTAACATATTATATTGAAATTAATCTCAAATAATATATTATTTTGTGTTCAACATTTTCATATCAAAACATCAAAATAATAATTTTTATTTACCCGTGCATCGCACGGGACCTATATGCTAGTCACGCATAATTTGAATACAGTGACCACCCCAAGAATCCCAAACATAAAAAACAAATTAAAATTTCGTAGCATATGTTCCTAACTCAAATTTCACAATCATATATACAATTCATTACCTTAAAAGAAACAAAAATGTAATTTTCAAAATTAAAAATAAGGGCTCATCAGTACTGCACTAAATATATTGGATTTGATGTTTTTTTTTGCTCCAATACCACGGTAGAAGACTGTGCCAGATCTTCTCAACCACTCAATTTGCATCACAATTTACAATAATTAATATTTAGTAAATATATGACAAATAAATAATAAAAGACATTATGAAACATTTATTTTTAGTGCAAAAAATAGTGATGAATGACAATTTTTACATTAAAATAGTGTAAAATTTACAATAAAATAGTACACAATACTGGAATGATCTAATATCCCAATGTTATGTTTAGATTGAAGAATTTAAGATATGATTTGAAATGACGATGCGTGGATTGATATTTAAAATTTATCAATTTCATTATAAATTAATGTTTGAACAAAATTCAATTTAAATAATTTCGTTATATTTGAAATCAATTATTCATAAGATAATGAAGTTTGTGTTAAGTTGGATCCACAAAGTTTTCGTCAAACTTGATAGAAACATCCAAAGCTCATAGAAGAGTTGACTGCTTTATTTGCTTTGGCCATTTTCAAGAGAACTCGACTTTTGATCCACATATAGAGCAGCTTCTAGAAACAATCAAATTCATGGAGGGATTTAAGTCTACTTGGTTTGGAACATCCTCACTTGTTGTATCTAATTCAACTCAAAACAATTAATAATATTATAGGATAACATTGCCTCTCTTTCTTTTCTATTATATCATATATCCTTTTAATGTTCACTAACAGGAGGACATAATAAATTATTTTTTGGCAAATAAATTTCTCTTTTATGAATATATATATATACTGCTTTAATAATTTCGTATTTATATTTATATTATTTATATGTTATGTAATTTTTTAATTATATTGTTTAAAAAAATTGATTTCCATATTCAATTAGTGGGAAATTATGGATATACATATGATTCTCAAATATCCATATAAATTTTGGCTATGTAACTACTAACAATATCCAACTTTGAGAAGTCAAAAAAAAAACAGGTTGCCATAATATTTTTGGAGGATCATTTGTGAACATTTATACGAAAAAATAATTTCAAAATTAGAAAGTTATTATAATGGGAAAATTTGAGGTTGCTATTTTGGTGGGATCGTAGATTATTAATTAAGATTAATACTAATTTATAAGTCATCACTTGGTTAGAGATCCGGTTAATGTGTTTCACGTTATTGCATACCCCAATTAATTTTGATTAATCTAACACATAATTACGAAATTTATAGAATAGATAACATGACAGAAACTTATTATTATTATTATTACCCCTTATTATTATTATTATAAGGTTTGGTAAATGAAATAGTATATTGAAAGCAGAAATGGATATGGGATGGGGCCTCAACTTAAATTCTGGGTTGTGTTGCAGAGACTCCATGTTAAATTTTTGCCTTCAAATTTAGGTGACAACTAATGTGTGTCAGTCATAAGTGTTTTCAAGAGCTTCTGTCACTCTCTACATATTCAACACTCACACTACTGTCCAATTCTCTCCTAATACACTATTTCACACTAATATTTCCAACCAAATAGATTTTAAGATGGGTTATGAATTGAAATACCCATTTATAGAAAATAAAAATGTCTTTTACCTATAAATATAAATTAACATAATTTTTTTAGCCATTTTCTATTTTTAGATAAAATTATCCTATCAATTTGACTTAAAAAGTATAAGAAAACATCTTTCTGAGCAACCTTTTAGGAGTATTTCAGTCTTCTAGATGAAAAAAAGACAAAAATTATGATTTATTACATTAGTGGTTACTGGTTAGGAAAGAAGGGTTATAATGTAAAAGTAGCAGAAACAATTATTTTCACATATAACGATCTTCGGTATATCTGAATTCCTAAATAGAATGATGTATTGAAAAATATTATTTTAACGGCATTTTCCTCATTCCTAATTTTTATAAATAAAATGATCATTATACAAAATGGGTTATTATTGATATATAAGACAGGAGTTGATCATGAAGAATTTAATGGGTTGATTTTTCTAGAATGAACTTTAAAGTACTGATATTTATTGTAATGAGAACAACAGAACATGAAGTACTAATAGTTTTACATTAAAGTTGGTTAAGAAATCATACATCCATAGCAGATATATTAGATGTGATCATAAGTTTACCACACAAAATGGGAACTGCTGAATTTAGTATCTTCTAATAAATTGTGAAGCTAACATTCATGTCAATTGTTCATACAATCAAAGTCAAGTCATGAATGTAAGATTTATCATATTTCATATTTAATTTCATTTAAAAAAGAATTTAAAGTGGATAATAGTTTTGGTATAAAAATAGGACAATTTCGTTGGAATAGTGATCTGTTGGTAAAATTACTCATAATTAAAGAAAATTTCCTCTTTTATTTTAATGAGTGAATTCTCAAAGTGAAATTCCACCCATATATATTTTGTCGGTGCTATTTAGAGTGATGTCTATATTGAACTACAAAATTTGAATAAAAGGAATTAAAAATAATAATAAAACAATAGAATGCAACAAAAATAACTACAGTGTTTATGGGCCATAAATAGTAGTTGAGGTAATTTTACTCTCTCTAGATATAGATATAGATATAGGTCAAAAAATATGAAAGATAAAACAGAAAATTCAAAGGTATTGATAGTTGAGGATTGGGCAACTGATATCTGCAAATGTTGTCCAGAAATCATAAGAGATTTTTAGATAACAAGTTTAAGACGAAGCACATGACCAACTATTGCATGCCCTCCACAAATATGAAATTTATCTTCTCATTCATACTTTATAAATAAATAAATTTGTCATACTGATCATATATATATAACATTCAGATTTCCGTATAATTTATTTTTTATACACACGAAAATGTTAAAATGTCTACCGTGAGCAACTCTTAGTATATCCATCAATAATGATGTGTAATGATCTCATTTCATGAAATTATGAAAATTGAAATTAATAGAAATATTAAATATTTGGCACGTCAGCGGTGGACGCATATTAATATGCCCACGATAGGAAGGTAACATGACTATATACATTCTAAACTTATTAAAAAATCTTATAAAAATTTCTACTACTTGACATGATATATATAATTATATATGTAAGCATACTTATTATAAGCATTCATTTTATTATATTAACAATGTTTTAGATATATCTGTAATTTACTTATAAAAACAACAAGTATTATATACATTAATAAAACACAAGGTATATTTCCTATGTCATCCTCTGTACTGTCAAAAAAATTACCAACATATATAATGGTTTGTTCGGAGAATATTTACTTTGTGTGTTCACACTATATGTACGTGGCAGAAAATATAAATGGAAATATCTATAAATTCCTGAAAGTGGTGATAGCAAAGTTGTTTCTTTTTTAATTTATTTATCAAATCTCAATAAATTATTGATTTGAAACTTGAGAAATTGTAGGGGCCACTTTCGTTAGAAGTTAAGACAAAAGATAAGAAAAATAAAAAGGAAAAGCTAAAAAATTGCAAGTTGGTCCAATATTTGGATTAATTAATAAAGAGCTCCCATGTGCAATTCCATTGGTGCAGATAAGCATAAAATTGGACCAACTATGATTGGATTGCATCTCTCACACGACACTCATTTAATTAACTTATAACCCTTGCTTTAAACCCATATTCCGTACCTGTACCTATATTCCTTGACTTGACTAATTTTCTTTTTAGATGACTAATTCTTTAATTTTCTAGATGAATTAATTAATTAATTTGACTTTTTTTCTTTGTGGTCCGGGAATTAAGCAATAAACGGTGGAAAATTACGTGTGAGAGTATGAATTTAGTGCAATTATTATTCTTTTGTTGTTCAAGAGTGACATGGCTAATTTGTCAAAAGCTCGACGAAATTATGTGTAAAATTATGAATTTAGTGCCGGTGTGTATTTTTTCAAGAATGGTATGGATAAACAATGGTTCTATTATTTCATTTATGATTCAAAGCAGTTGGAATTAATGTTAATTTATTTAATATTTAATTTTATTTATATAACGTACCTCGTGTAATATATGTATTTAGCTGTATATAATGTGTATTAAAAGAAAATGAAATACAGATTTAAAGCTATATATAGATTCAAGTAGCTAAATATTTATATGTATATGTGTATGAAGTCAACAATAATGGGAAGTGTTTCTACCTGAAAACCCGTTATTTTCATGCTAATAAAGGCAACTTGTCACATGGCTGAAACCTTGCCAAAAATTAACCAAAAAATATAAAATTAACTGTGGCCCTGTGGCTGTGGGTGGGTGTCATAATTTATGGGGTTTTTTTCCTATCAAACATGAAAATTGCACATTCTGTGCCAAGCCCCAATATGACTTGGATAATTTGTTCAAGTTGAGTATGATCTGGATTTCAATAATTTTAAATAATGTAGTTCTTCATAATTCTAACGATTAGAGATGTAAACGGATCTAACAATTTGCATGGTATTCGAATCTCAACTCGGATAAAGTTCATTCAAATCGATTTTAAAATTTAGCAAGTCGTGCTCGGGATCTTTATCAAGTTGAGCTCGAACTTGATGCTATTTGCTTTGTTAACTCCTAAACCTATTTATTTATATGTTTGTGAATCTATAACAAACTTAATTAAACTAAACTCGTTTATATATATACACACACACAATAATATATATGTATATTATATAAATATAATTTTTTTCCTAAGTTTGTTCACGAAATCGAACTTGATTATATATTTAACGAGCTTGACTTTAAACTAGACTTGTTTAACATGTCAAACTAGTCATTTGTTGATTGAACTCGAGCCGCTCACGAGCTTAACAAAATTAAATGGAGTCGAGCTCAAACCAAACTCAAACCTTTAATATTGGATTGGATTTGATTACAATCCTACTAATAATGATCTTAACATTAATTTAAATTCTGAGCAATGTTAAAAACTTTGTAACTCATAAATCAAAAACAATAATGTGCGCAACAAGGCAAACTTAAAAAACAACAAAAAGATCAAAAGATACACTATTTTTATAAAAATGAAAAAAATCTATATCAACTAGACCTAAAATTCATGCATTTTCTACTCTTTTCATATTTTTACTCTGAGTTAAATTTGATCTTTAGTTTCTTATTCTAAAATCAATACCAGATGTATTAGTAAGAAGTCTTCCAACTGGAAACTTTAGTTAACAGCAATGTTTATATCTATTAGAGATGATCGTATTGTTAAATAGCAAATGTGAAAGTCAACATTTGGTAGGTCAACCCAAAATTTATTTGTACTTAAGTAAATATATATGTTGACTGGGATCAGTACACTTGATTATCATTAATATATATATGAATATTCCAAATACTATTACATGCAATAGATAAAGAATTAATAAATTAATTGATATTGTTAATCACCAGTTGATAATTAACAAATTACTAAAGTGAAATACAAGATAAAATAATATTTTATGGCATAGAATTCGAATATATTGGAGATATATATAATATATCCGTTTTCCAAAATAAATAAATAATTAAATTAATACATGTTATATAGATACATATAATTATGCATCTGAAATGAAGGATCTCATATTATGGTCCCCTACATACTATATCCATTAAAATCTATGGAATTTAATATCTATTATTATGCTATCGCATTTTCGTATAACTTATGTGTATATATAATAACAGGTTTTTTTTTTTTTTTATGTAATTGGAGCATGTATTTAGGACCTGTGCAACTCACTCCCATTCATTTGAATGTCTTCCAAGCGCACACACATGCTCACAAGTGCTCCAAGCCTCCATGTGTCAGCTGTCCGTACTCGCATTATCCACATATGTTCGTGACAAACATGTAATATATTTTAGTTATGCTAGTAATACACTTGTGTTAAATTACATAAGTTGAGGTAATACTTTTACGTAAGTACATTTATAATGTGAATTATTAGATACAACTAATATTAAAAAAATTAATTAAAATTACAAATTAAAAAAAAATTATGATTTTTCCGACAATTTACTGGAATCTGAGCCACTTGAAATACTTGCTGTTGACATGGGTTTTTGTTTGATAGACGTGTCAACGATATAAATGTTTTGTGGGTTAACAACTTAATTTCAAATATTAAGTAAAATTAAAAGTGAACTATATAAGGATGAAAGATTTGTCAAGTAAAAGTTGTTTATTAACTAGTGGTGTGGATCGGCCATTTTGAGTAGAATGATTAATGATATTTAATCTTTTGGGGAATAATAGACATGTGTGTTATTAAGCTAAGTAACCCTTCTACTTTTACGGATGTACATATATTTATAAGCAATTTAGTTACTGATGATTGTTCTTCATCTATTATTCATTAGTGAAACTCTTTATAAAAAAAAAAAAAAAAAAATGCTAGTTATTATCTTTCAACTTCTTGCTAGAATGCACAATGTCTTGAATTTTTAGGGGATATACTACTCCACCCTTGATATAATATATTCTTGGATTTGAGTTGTTCTTCGTCGATTGAAGTAAACTAATCTTGGTCGTATCGTCTCGACAACATATTTGAGGATTTTGATGGTATGTTTTAATAGTTTGTATGGATTGACTGATTAATTGATACCACTTATGTTTTAACATTTTGACAAAAAAAAGTTGTACCTTAATATTTTCACGGTCAAACTTATGAATAACTAAACATGGATAAATTGGTGGTCAGCTAATCCACGTCTAATCAATGTACAAAAATTCTAATTATTGATACACTTGAAAGTTTGGTTTTAGAAAAAAAAAAATGAAAAAAATCACGACTTTCCAAGCCTAATTTCAAAACAAATAATGGTTTTAACAAATGTTGGTCAATAAATCATTAAAAAAATCAAAGATGCCAAGGCACAAAATACCAAAGCGCAAGAGCTAAAATGGTCAAATGAAAATCCAAGAAAAAAGCAACAAATAATCACAGCAAATATATGAGACGACCTTGAGAGCATATATGATAATCTGATGTGTGAAAATCCTTATAATATTCCAACGGGAAACACTCCAAATTGATATACAGTTACATGGCCACATCAAAGGCAATCCATTTCATCAAATAAATTATTCGTTATTTAATTAAATATTTCAAAATCTTTATCAATAATTTGTTTGTTCAAATAGGGTAGATGTCAACCGTTTGTCCTGTCTATCGAATATATTCAATGGGCTTTAATCGTCTTTGTTTTTTCGTGATCGTTACTTCTGTTTTTCTTCCTTTTAATAAAAATATGTATGTCACAATCGAATATTAATTCATGAATTTAACATGTAGGTGAACTAATTTTTATTTTGACCAAGAAAGTACGTAATTTAATTCACTTGGTTACTTTGCAATTGTCGGCATACGATCTATTGTTTACTAATTTATGAACCCATTTTAATTAATATTGCAGTAATTTAGTTTTATTTCTTGCATCCCATTATAACAAAATTGTACGTAGTCGTTTCAATAATTAAATATACAAACTCCAAGAATGAATTTAACGGTTTCGGTGCAATGTTATTATGTTTGATGAGTTGAAAATCTTATTGGAATTTTAGATGAATTCATGAAAGGTTTAAATAATATTTTTACTTCATATTATACCATTATTTTAGATCAACATATATAAATATGAGTATTATTTGTCACTCCATCTTCATATCATTAGTATTCGAAAAATCTCACAACTATTGAACATATTATTTTCAAAATAAGAAATGTGAGAATTATGATAATATACTCAAATTAGTCTCCTTCAATGACCGTTGCTTTTTTATTAATAATATCAAAATTTCTCTCAAATTTTGTAGCATCTTGTGTGTGAATATAAAACAAAAATCGAGCTTTGAGCCTTAGTGCTAAAACGCTACCGACAAGATGTTGTAAGAAGTTGATAAATAAAAAAGAAAAGGGACAAAAAAGTAAATCCAAATTAAGGTTAACCAATGGGAAATGAAGAAATGATTAGGAGTAAAAAAAGAGAGATGGAATTATGAAAGGCAAGGTGTATAGTAGTAGTAGTAGTCCCCAACAACCCACATGCTGCCATAATCACTACTCCGATTATTACATGTATTCTTGTCATTGGCTCTTTAATTTAAAAGTTTAAACTACCAAAATGTTTCTTTAAATTAAAATACGATTGTGGTTTTATTTGAAGAGAAATGGGATGCACATGGAGGGGTTGACAAATGAAAGATTCATTCAGGATGGGACTGCCATTTTTCAACAAGAAAAAACCTCATTCATATTTGGTTAAATTTATTTACCTAATAATAAATAGGATTTACATGTCCCCTACCCCCTCCATTAAAACATATATACCACACACACATATCTCATGTTAGAGGTTGTGCCATTGATCCGACCTTGCCAAGTTGGTTCGAACAATATGTATAACAACAAAGTAGATAAACTTCACTAAGGTAAATCTAATTAGATCATACTAGATAAGAGGGCTCAACACACCAAAACGAACATGAACTGAACTGAACCTTCTTGTGGAAGACATGTTGTGGTCAACCAGCTTCTGACGAAGATAAGTGACATAATGGAGAAAAAGGTATCACCCTTCCCCAATCAATCTTTGACGATTAGAAACAATGAGATTATCTAAAAGGAGATATTACGAGGTAGTTAGGAGAGGAGATCAACCCCTAAAGTACAAAAGACAATATTATAAAAACAAACTCATACTATATATCTACTATGACAAGTTAGATCATATAATATTTTATTTTATAGTCACGATATAGAAAGATTACAAATCATCTAACAAAAACATGATAATTTTGCTAAGATGCGTACAAGTATATATGTCCTACGTACACGTTAAGCTAACAATATACATACAGTACCAAAATATGAAATAACACAAATATAACCCAACACTCTATCTATGTTTTGACAATATATAGCATATATTTTGTAGCACTACAACACACCTATATTAATTAAGTTCGGTTTTATTTTGATTTTATTTGTACATGTATAAAAGAATATCATCATATACATAATATGTACTAATAACATAAGTTAAAAGTAAGTATTATTTGAAATAGGATTGCCACGAAAAGTGAATAAGTTAATTTATATACCCTTCTATTCTAATTAGAATCTCATTTTCTTTTGAGATATTCAAAATTGTAACAATGTAAATTTGGGTTCCTATAATTGATAAAATAATTTTAAATTTATTCTCTATACTTTGTCTAATAAATGCAGTACCCTTATACTTTATATGTATTGAATTAAGTCTATGTACATTTATTATTAATTATTAAGTCCTTATATTTTAGTTGTTCATATCAATTTAGGTTAATTATTCGGATTAAATAGGCAACATATATGTTTGATGTAAAGAATACAAAATTTTAATATAAATAAAAGTTTGCTTGTACATTTGTGCAGAGAAGTACGGAAGAGAAATTTAATAAAGAATAAAGATCCAATAGTTATAAATGAAAATATAAAGATTTAATTAGAAAAGTGAATGCATAGAGTCAAGAGACCCAATATGCATTATCCCCAAATAACTAAATCTCATTAATAAAATAAAAATAAAAATGGCACTTTCAACTTGCTCTTTTAAAAAAATTGGTATAAATCGAAAATGAATATGAGCATCGTCACCCAATTTAGCAATAATTAAAATAAGAAGAAGAAAAAAAAAAGTTGAAATAATAGGGTTATTTGGGGGAAAAGGGTAAAAGATGTGGGGCGCGAGAAATGCGTGCAGGGGGTGGGTGGGGCCCAGCAGCAGTTAAAGCTCAATTCGTTGTGCATGGCCCCTTTAATTGCGGGATTCAAATGGGCCCCATTTAGCTTAGGATACCGGGTCGGGCTCTCATGGTATTTGTCCCATGTATCTAAGTGGGGTTATGTTTGTATCTTTGTCCTAACCCACATTAACACAACAAATATACCATAATTAGGGCCACCTTTTTCTTTTATTTTCTCACAATCATACCCCGATCCTTACGCCTAAACTTTCGTTACAAGTAAAGCTGTTGTAGGTGATCAAATTATCAACTAACTTCCACTCTCTCTTTCTTTATTACCATGTTGGAAATCAATTATTATTTTTAAATTTCTTCTTTGCAATATTCATCAATACGCATTTCAATTTCTAAATTATATCCATGTTCAATCCATTATTATATATTGATATTACAATAACATCTCAAATTCTCAATAAATATGTCGACACTTGATTATATAGAGCGGTGGATCTTCACCTTCCACTTATCATGCTCATTTCATTTGTTTCATATACAATTTTTTTTACTAATTTGCAATTGATTTAAAAAATAGAAGTATATTATGATTTTATCAACTATTTGCCTTTCGATTTTTGTGATTCAGTCATATAGAAATGGACTCATACTATGTCATATAGTTATTGTTATTAAAATTGGATAGCATTGGTCCAGATCGACTAACGTTAGGTAAATAAAAATTGAAAAAAGAAAAAGAAAGAAAGAGTAGAAAAAAGTTGTTTGAAATATAAATACAGTACACATTTTTTCGTTTGTGAGCCTGCCTCAGTGTGAATCAAAATCCCTTGTTGTATATATAGTTATGCATTTATTTTAGACTTATCATTTGGAATTTGGTATTTGTGACATGTGCATTTGATTGATTATGTATCATACAGAAGAATGAGACATGTTACATAAATATAAAATGGTTAATTCCAAAAAATGATTTTTATTTGTTTTTGTAATTTAATCATATTTTAATACAAGTATAATTGGATTTATTAACTTTTTAATTTTTTCTACTGGATACATGTAAGTTTGTAACTTTCAAATGAGCTTTAAGGTACACTCATTAATTTGATGCATAATATTTAATTTTTGCAATGACTGAAAATACTCTTATATATAAGATTTATATTTTACTCTTAGTCCTTGTTGTATTTTAAGAGATTTGATCCTCTATACCAAAATCTCTATCTCACTTATGTGACACATTAAAACTACATAGTTTTAATATTGAAAAAAACTTATAATTTGCAATCGCTTTTATTTTGAAAATCAATATAACGTGTTTTGGGATGTGATACACGCATGATACATTGATATTTGGTACAAGGGATCTAATTTGGTATTTTAATATTTGAGTCGATTTTTTTCTTTAAACTAGTGACATGTCATCAAAACTATTAGAATATTCAAATCAGATCACCTGTATCAAATATCCATGTACCATGCGTGTACCACATTTCAAAATATGTTATATTGATCTTCAAAATAAAAGCGGTTACTAATTATAAATTTTTTCCAATATCAAAATTACGTAATTTTAATATGACACACAAATGGTACAGAGGATCCAGTCTGCAGAATACTACTTGACTCATTGAATTAATAAAATTATAAAATTCGTACATTTTGAATGTAATTTCTAATAAATATGGTTATTACAAAAAAGAAAATAAAAATCATAAGAGTTATACCTCTTTAATGATCAACCCAATATAAAACAATAAATCTAATTAACAGGTTGAACTCTCAATTAAATTAAACCAACCAATCAAATTGGTGCTTAGTAGTTAGATTGATTCGGCCATAGGTACGGTTTTAAGGACAGTACACATGTAATTAACGAATTGTGCAACGACGCCATGTGATAAAATTTTGACGAGTTGATAAAAAAAAAAGATATAATATTCAGGTCAGCAGGCAATGTTATAATTACGTTTTGTTTCAAAAAAGAAAAAGTAATAATATGAGAATTAACTTTAAATTATCTGGAATAATCAACATGGAAAAGAGAAAAAAGAAAATGAAGATTAGATTGCACAGTTGAAATACAGGTGGCAGAAGAAATTCTTTCACTGAACAGCTAGACCCCACACGATCAAGTTGGCGCGTGTCCACACGCATCGAGAAGGAAGTTGATGTTCACAAAAGCATTCGTATATTCCCGAAAAAGGTCGCTAGTTGTACTCAAATTACATGAATTGCCACCGGACTCCCTCCCGAGGCTCCCTCCATAAGTACTTGTCTTCCCTCCACTCCTTCCTCATCATCCCATCCTCTCTCTCTCTCTCTCTCTTCCTTCCCCTCGCCTAAATTCACCATTTCTCTAGCTTCCAGTGAGAGAAAATGGCGTTACTCGCTCTACTGGTCTGCATTGCCTCCATCATTTCAGTCGAAGCCAGGATCCCCGGCGTATACTCCGGCGCCAGCTGGCAGACGGCGCACGCCACCTTCTATGGCGGCAGCGACGCCTCTGGCACCATGGGTACGTAAAATCGGAAAATTCTCCGTTCATATTTACTTAAGAACGCAAAACTTGAACTACATTGTTGTTACAGGTGGAGCTTGTGGGTACGGAAACCTCTACAGCCAGGGTTACGGCGTGAACACGGCGGCGCTGAGCACGGCGCTCTTCAACAACGGCTTGAGCTGCGGCGCCTGCTTCGAGTTAAAGTGCGCCAACGACAGGTCGTGCCACGCTGGCAGCCCTTCCATCCTCATCACGGCCACCAATTTCTGCCCCCCAAACTATGCTCTGCCCAACAACAATGGCGGGTGGTGCAACCCTCCCAGGCCACATTTCGACCTCGCCATGCCTATGTTTCTCAAGATCGCCGAGTACCGCGCCGGAATTGTGCCCGTTAACTTCCGAAGGTGAACTCCTCTCTTCATTCTCATTCTTTACCCTGTTCTCACTACTTTTGTGGTTGTGACTCGCTGTGTTGTCGTTCTATTCTAGGGGTGTTTTTGTCTTTTCACTTAACTTATCACATCTGCTTAATCCAACGCATCATAAGGATGCACATTAAATGCGTGTCACCTTTAGGTATGAAATTTGAGAGACATTAGATGAATTTGTTAATTCCATATGTGGAAAAACACCATCAATTCGCGTACAGAAATGTCTTCATTTATTTTCTTGTAAAAAAGTTTTTATAGTAAAAAAGCTACGACATTGTGGTCACTGGTTTAAATTTCGACCCGCCACAAGCTGTTACGTACTGCAGAGGGGAAGTGGCCAATGTGGTCCACTAGGTTTAATTATGGGGTTATTATTGGTAACTTACTATTGCAAACATAAATTCATGTTCATTTATTCGAGGGTATTACCGGAAAATCACTAGAATCTACTAGAAGCAGGCCTATGAGGTGTTTTACATGCTATGTTTAGTGAGGTTAAAAGCTCACATGGTTAGTTGGCGCATGGTCAAACTCAAAACGGTCTATTTATATCCGGAAACGACGACGTCGTATTGAAGGCATTAAGATGTTTGGGACCAAAACATGGCATGTGAGAGTTCGTTAGTACTAGGGCCCACCTCATGACCTGTTTGTTTTCGCCAAATCCTGACCGTCGATCTAATCGAAGTCAAACATCAGACCCTATGCCGTGGAATCACAGTCTCGAATACTCCCCGGCCGTACTGCGTACCCATCCTTAATTCCCGCTCCGCGTCACACCAGAATAAAAATATTCTCATCCGATAATTAATTCCAAATTCTTAATTAATTGTTGTTGTTGTTGCAGAGTGCCGTGCAGGAAACAAGGAGGCATAAGGTACACAATCAATGGGTTCAAGTTCTTCAACCTAATCCTGGTCACCAACGTCGCGGGGGCAGGGGATATCGTGAGGGTGAGCATCAAAGGGTCGAGAACGGGGTGGATAAGCATGAGCCGGAACTGGGGTCAAAACTGGGAGTCAAACGCGATTCTGGTTGGTCAGTCACTCTCGTTCAGGGTCACAGGCAGTGACCGACGCACCTCCACTTCATGGAACATTGCACCCGCTAATTGGCAGTTCGGCCAAACATTCGTCGGAAAGAACTTCAGGGTTTGAAGATTCCCCGCCTCAATTTACTAGATTACCCCTGAGTTGGGGCCTGATTTTCATTGTTCAAGTACTTTTTGACAGCTATTGTTAGTGGGTTTTTGGGGATTCGTGAGGAATTAGAAGAAGAAAGTGTAGGGTGTGTTTGAGAAGGCGGAAAAAGAGAAAAATATGATTTCTCTTTTTTGACTTTGCTGAGGGGTGTGGTGGGAAAAGCTGAGGCGGCTGCACAAAATATTGTAGCCCGCAGCTAATTTTTAAGTTTTTTATATATAATATTATAAAATTTATGTACTTTGTGGTAACTGTTTAGTATGTGACTTTTGTTTAAGAGTGTGCAACTCTACTTTATGGCCTATACTATATTTAAATGGAGGTGAATTGTTTTTCATTTTAATTACTCTCTAGTTACTCTTTCCCAAAATTTAAATATTTTGTTTACTTGCTTTAAGAATAATATCCAACGTGCTCTATCACTCATGGAGCCTATGAAATGTATTTACGAAAGTAAATATTACTCCAATTTTTCAAATGATAGTGGGAGAGTTATTTCTCCAATTTTTACTCAATTTGAACTTGAAAATGTTGAATCTGTTCCAAATGTCGGTTGATTACATGAAACTCAACTGTCCTGTGTAAAATAATATTTCTCTATTGGTTTATATTGTGAATCTATATATATATATATATTTTTTTTTTTTTTGAATTTCAATAATATAGTGATGATATATTAATTATAATACTAAATAAACATTATGTGAATTAACAAATTGAAAGAAGCATTGATATTTAAAAAGAATTGAATATGTAGTAAAAAAATTGAACCAAGAAGTTCAACTTTTAACTTTAGGAATTGCAATTTACAATGTAAATTACAACTTACATTACAAATTCAAAAGAAAAAAAAAACACTACTTAAAGCATTTAATTCCCTCGCTTTCTACTTTAACAAATTCTAAATATTCAAAATATTTAAATGGTATTGATACCATGTGGATCAAATTCACCTTATTCTATTGCTACTTCTAGGACAACTTTACCCACCTCTTAAGTTATTCTCATACATAAAAATTAAAAAAAAAAAAGAAGCTTAAAGAAATATATAAAAAAGAAGAAGAGGGAAATGGTAGTGGAATATGAACTTTGAACGGTAGACATGAAAAGTCCCAATTTGCGTAGGTTTAGCTTAAGACCAACTTTTTCCAACTTTAGAACTTATCTTGGTTCACATACTCTTGAAAAAAGGGGTAAAGAGTATAGCAGGAGAATTTGAAAGAATCTCGAGGAAACTTGGAAACTTCGTGTGATTGCGAACATTCACACCTAAAATGTTATTAAAAAATAGACATTATTTTGATTAATTATAAATTTCACTCACTATTCTTTTTTAATAGCTCAACCTATTAAAATGACAGACTCTCATTTATACAAAACATATCATTTCTCCCTTCCTTATAAGATCCTATCAACTTATTCATAAAAAACTTATGAGTCTGTCTCTCTAATAATTATTGTAAAATTAATTCTTATTATTCACAAATAAAATTTATTTTCACAAATTTCTTTATCAATTGGCCCGTCTTGTATAACTAAGTGAGATTGTCTCACATAAGGCTTACTCAATTTTATTTATATTTTTTAAAATCAACTTGGATAAATTTGATCCCAACCCACGAGCTTTAAAAAAAAAATTAAAATCTTTTAACATCTTATTTAAATATCTAGATCATTTTAAATACGAACTTCATGACTTTATATAATACCATACTGCAAACTAATTTAGGACATTTTGACACATTTTAAGCATCTCATAAGTTAACGGTGCTTATGCCTTAAAAAAGCATCGTAAATAACAATATTCTTTTTGAAATGTTAAAAGATAGAGTTTCCGAAAATGAAAGATCGAAAGAATAAGTCTCTTGTGAGACCGTCTCACGAAATTCTAATGCATTGTGTGAGACGGGCCAACCCACAACCCACTTACCCACTACCCAAACCCTACAATTCACATGTTGTTTGTGGGTGATTGGACTCAGTGTCACAAAAACTATCCGTGAGACCATCTCACATGAGTTTTTGTGAAAAAAAAAAAAGGCCAAGGGCAAAATTGGAAGAAAATATTCATACTTCTTGATAATAGAAAATGACAAATAAATTGAAACAAATTTTAGTTTGTAAAGCATAAATTATTTTGAAACGGACAAAGTATTTACTAACTTTTTGATGAAAGAAAAAAGAAGTAATCAGAAATTACATATGATAAAGTTCAGATTATAAATAGCCACATATATAAAGTTAAAACAAAAGGATACATAATGTCAAGTTTAAATTTCTTCCTAAAAATAAAAATTAATCGTTCATCCAAATTTGGCACCAAGAAGTGGGTGGCTAGATTGGGTTTTGAAGTTTGTTGAAAATCATTTGATGTAGCATTGGATTCCTTCAACCCTTCAAAAAGTGTCAAAATGTGAAGCTTTGGATACCATTTTCTTCTTTCACGACTCCCCACTTAATAGGCCCCTTATATCCTGTTCAAGAAATACCAAATAAGATCCTTTATTTGTTTCATTGTATATTTTAAAATAACCATCATTTATTTTGAATGAAAATTACGAATTAATATGTGATTTGTGTATAAAAATAATAAAATACAAGATAAAATATTGAACTATAACAGAGTATTCAGATCGGTTCTTTGGCTTCCTTTTAATCTACTTAGTTTTTCTGGAAAAGAAAGAATGGAAATTTGAAATCTTGGCAAGCTCTTATTCGACCCAATTGCAACCTTAATGGGTTAATCTATATTGCTTTTAGTTGGGCCGCATATATTATTGGGCCAGTTAATGAATTTGGGTGGACTCACTGAGGCCCAGTATTTAATTCGATTGGTAATAGTTATAGCTATAAAAAAAAAAATGAAATTCTATTTGCAACTTTACAAAATAAAAAGTTCGTATCAACTACTGATATTCTATGAAAATTGGTGCCCCATTAAGTCAACGCAAGTAGCTAATGAAGGATGAGGCTTCTTTTTATAAAGTCTTACCTTTTTCATTTATATTCTTTTTTCTTTTTCTTCCTTTTATGTTTTCTTTTCCCCTTTTTCCGTGGCATTTTTTTTTTTCCAAGAAAGACATAGCAGTCAGGACAAGATATTTTAATTATTAAAAATAGAATACTAATATAATAATAGTATGAAATGAATAAGATTCTTAATGGGCTAAAACACATTCATTGAGTTCAGAGTAGTCCAAACTCATTTTAAAATAACTTTTGAGCCCAATTACCATACGTTGGCTTAAAGGAGATGTTGATGGAATTGGACAAAACTTGAAACCACTCTTAATCATGGAATTATACAAAATTAAAACAAGAACATAAAAAATGAGGTAAGGAATAATTGTTGGTATTATGAAACAAAGAAAGTAAAGAACATTCCCCTTTCCATATACTTCAAGAAGAGAGCATATGATGTCCCTTCTTCACATTTGCATATATATATATATATGGTCATTTCCAGCCATTTATCGAAAAAGCAAGTTTCATTTTTAACCACAACCTATAATTTATTCTTTTTTTTTTAAACGAAGTTTGGACATTACCTCCCTTCTTACTCATACAACCTAAATAAACAAGTACTATCAAAACATAAGTTGTAGCACTTTATCCTATACCAAAATAATATAATTGATATAAATTGGTATATTTCTATTTTACATCAACTCATATCATATAAACTTAAATCATATACCATATTTCGTAGCAATAGAATCAAACAATTTCTTTTTCATCAATTTCTATTATTCATCACTATTTTATACCAGATGTATTATTGATCAAATAATTAAAAGAAAAATAAAATTAAGAAGATAACAAAAAGAGCTCATCTTATAAATTGATAAGAGCTTATCTTATAAATTGATAAGAATAAAATTAAGAAGATAACAAAAATAAATATTATACTCGATGAATTGATAAAGAATATATTGAATAGTTTATTCATTATTAATTGTGCGTATTCTCATTGGGGAGTTGATAGTCTTATTGATTGGTTGAATATTCAAAATTTGCGGCGCCTATCAATTTTGAACGCTCAAGTTAAATTCGTGTACAACCCATAAAAAATAATAATAATAAATAAATAATAACAACAACCCAACAAGGTTCATTAAATTAAAAAAAAAAAAAAAGAAGTAGCCCTGGAGTTTCAGATAAATTATGTTATAGATTCAGTGTGAATTTAGAATACCACAGTTTTAAGTAGAAATGAGTTTAGAGTAATTCGTAATTTTTGCATTACCCATTTACAATGATTAGTTTGACATCAAAACATTTTTATTGTGAATGCAAGGGTTGAATTTATTGAGACAATTAATATATACTTATGTGTATATAAATACAAATCACATATGCATTGAAAAAAAAAAAGTTTACTAATGCAATTTTAACAAAACAAAACAATATGATCGTGCGATTATAACATTTTAGAGAATTAAACAAAGTTAAAAGAGAAGTAAAGAAGATTGGGTTTCCATATATGCTTATAATAAACAATGTCCCTTGCCCCTTGGAGTTGAAGAGGGTTATTTATATATTCAAATTTCCCCTTAATTTTAAAGCCTAAATCAACAAAGTGATGTTGAATTGTACGCATGCAATACAAATATAATTGAACTTTGAAGTTTAAAGAAAGGTTGTACTATAAAATTGAATTTTAAAAAATTAAAATATAATAGTTGACAAGATATTATTAGTTTAATCTCGAACACTAAGATTGAATTTATCAAATATAAATTGATAATATATATATATATATATATTGATTCACGTGAAAGTTGAAACTGAGGCTTGAAATGCTTGCTAAACAAAAATGGATGTTTTAAATTGTGTATCAGAAAATAAAATTACTTAAAGATTAACTTATATTTAATTTTTCTTTGAAAATGTAAATTACATATGAACATACATGAGATAGAAAATGAAGGGAAATAAATTGAGTGTAATTTATATATATAAGTCACGAGGAATTCTATACTGAATATTACTGATGAAGACCAATAACATATTTCATTTAATTATTTAATGAAAGTGACATTTGCCAGTCATTTTCTTGGGTGCATTTGGACTGTTTAGTACCCACTCACAATGTGGTTTTGCATGTGACTACGAATTTTTTTGGCACGATCTGGTTTATGAATTACTATCTTATTACAAATAAAGAATAAATAATGTCATCTCACATCAAAATAATACAATTAAAAAATAATATACTTTGTTAAACTCCATCTTGTAATTCATAAGATCAAATATGCTATTGGAAAAAAAAAAAATTATACAAGTAAATATCCTAATACACACTCTTCTTTTGTGAGCTGGCTTAAGTTAAAAAAATGAATTTAAATCAAACCATATATTTACTTTTAGCCTTTCAGATGAAAACTTACTAATCAGACTCTTATAATCAAGATTGACTAATAAATCGCTTTCAATAAATAAATCTACTTAACAAACTAATCTATCTGGAAGTATATGATTCTTAAATATTTTTTTAATAATTTTTTATTCTAAAATACTTCTTTCTACGATTGTGATTAGTAGTGTAACTAGTATACCACAAGAAGCCTATTTTTCAAGTGTAGGTTTTATTTGGTATCCCAATATAACTGCACACATCACGTGTATATAGACATCACCGATTAACATGACATGCATTAAAGACAATGAAATATAAGATGAAACAACAAAATATATGAGACAGATTTATATATAATATATAGTTATGATGGTGTGCTTTTATTGGAAAAATGAAAAACTTTTTGAAAAGTGCTAGTTTTGGGGATGTTATATTTTTATTGTGAATGTGAGTAGAATATTCCCAAATGTGGTTGGGATTAATGGTAGAAGATGAGCAAATGTAATTAATAATTAGGTGTATATAATTAGTATCATCTTAATTTCATTTGTCTTCCACTTGCCTTTGTGTTCTCACCATCCACTAATGAGAAATGACTGTCTTTCTTAAATGGGTCATCATTACTACTTCCCCACATATTGCCTCCTCAAATATAGCCTCCACAACCTTATTTGCTCTACAATTTTCATCACCATATAGACTTAGAATCACCATTTTATTATTTTTCGAATAACAAAGCTAGCTCCTTTTATTTATTTTTCTGTGAATATCGATTCGAAAAAAAAAAAAGAAAAAATCAATCCTAGATCGACTTGACAGTGAACCAATTTCCTTTATAAAATCCGGGACATATAGATGAATAATCGGACTAATGAACTATTATAAAAGTTACATGCAAGTTCAATTATGTGTACTATATGTGACTTGTCTAAAATTATGTATCTTATGAACTCAAATAAGTATTGAAAGATGAATTCATTCGATGATCTAGGTAGACTTGTAACTTATAATTAAGTTGACTCATGACATAATGATCAGCCAACCTAATTCATAATACATTGATTTAAGCCCAAAAAAATTATACAATCCTATATATTATGGTCTGTTAATTAATTACTTGAAGACGTGTATATCCAACCTAAATAAGATATTTCAAAAATTTAGATTAAATTAATGAAAATATATTAAGAGTTTATTATTATTTTTCCTGTAACTCAAGGGTCTGGCACTTTCGGACATAAAATTTTCGGGTTAGCAATTTAGGATATTAAGTTGTTTGGCCTTGTCAATTTTGGGCTTTTCGGGCCAATTTTGCTGACGTGGCTTTTAAAATTTTAATTTATTTATTTTTCGAATAAAAATATCAAGAATTAAAATATTTAAAAAAATCCCCTTCTCTCTGCAGAATCACCGCCGCTCTCTCTCCATCTCCTTCCCCGATCACCCCTCAGTCCGCCAGCGACTTCCAAGACCGCCGCCCATACCCATCTCCTCACAAGTTCAGCAAAACCAATCTCCATCAACCTTATGAATCACTTTCCCCAATTCAGCATCCTTCAAAATCCCCACCACTTCTTCATTCATTTCCTCCTCCCCAAATCTCTTTCCTCTCTTTCAGATTCAATGAATTTTTAAAATTACGGTTTAGAAAAAAAAATTGATTTGGAGAAGCGGGAGAAGCAGGATCATTTTTTGAGAAAATCAAGGCACCGAGACTAGAAGACGCCGACCTGGAAGCAGTGGCGGATCCAGAATTATACATTTGGGGGGGCGAATATCATAGATTCATAGGTAAGAAAATAAGAAAAATATTTGGGGGGCGAGTATCATAGTTAATATTTTGGGATATAAGAAAATATATGATATATAATAAGAAAATATATGATATATGATATAGTAGGTATATTTTGGCAAAAATTTTGGGGGGCAGCTGTATCCGCCCCTGCCTGGAAGACTGCACGCTGCCGCCAGAATTCATCAGGAAGGCCTTTCTGAAAGCTGCATATGTCGACAAGAGCCCTGTTCCACTCCTCCTCCGTCGCTGATGTGCGTCCCCTCTCTATCAGGAAGTCCTTCTCCGCCAATAAGGATATCACGCACTGCCTTGCCATTTGCCTGATTCGAGGACCCACCGTCGGATTCAACCACGGATCGTTGTCGCGGTCGTTGCTCATAGGACACATGATTTTGTACAGCTTGTCCTCCTTGCCGTCGAAAAACGGATGCACTAAGAACAACCCCAATGAGTTTGTCGACCAATTCCAGAACCTTGTCGAAAAACTCATACTCGATTTCGAGCGTTGGGATCGGCGACGGGAGTGTTGGGATCGGCAGCTGGAGGATGAAGAGCACGCTGAGCATTACGTTTTATTTTATTTTATTGTAATTTTTAATAGAGTTTATTATTATTACCGTCCATTATGTTTGCCGTGTGGCAATTTTGTCCTTTTTGAATTCGGGCTTGCAATTTAGGACTTTATTTTTCAAAATTTAGCAATTACTGCCCAATTTCGGCCAAAATTGCTTAATTGGGTTGAAATCGCATGTTTTTTGCATGTGACTCCTCAATTCAGGCTGAAATTGCTGACATGGCCCATCATTTTTTGACGTGGAATTTCCTTTTTTTTTTATTCTCAAGTGTATTAGGAACTGGGACCCGCAATGACATATCACTCAAATTTAAAATAGGTGCAACAGTAGAGAGCAAAGATTTATGGAGGTGGTTGGCGGCTTTATGGAGGATGAGCAGCAAATTCGCCGGAGAGGAGATGGTTCACCGGAGAAGATGATAGGAGGTGAGCGGAGAGGGGGAAAAAAGGGTGGTGCAGCGGTGTTCGAATAAGCTAGGCTCGCCGGAATTGGAGCTGGAGGTGGTGCGCGCCGGAACTGTAGCAGCGGCGGAGATGTGTAGCAACGACGATGGTGTCGCCGGAGAAACAGAGCTAAGTGGTGGAGGAAGTGAATAGCAGTGTTTCAGATGGAGGATTTATGGAGGTTGAGCAGGCTGGAGAAGAGAAATTAGTGTGATGGGCGGCGGAAATCGGGTTCACCGGTGAGAGAGAGACTGAGTTGGTCGGTGAAGAGAGAAGCTGAGTTGATCGGTTTCGCCGGGGTTGAGATGGTTGGAGCTTGGATTTCGTCGGTGAGAGGTGAGAAGATGGGTGACGGTGGAGCTGCTGTGAAGGAGAAAGGGGGGCTGAAGATGGCGGCGGTGGAAAAGATGGCGGAGATCGCCGGAGGTTGGCTGAAGAAGAAGAAGAAGGCAGTGGTGGAGAAGGTTGAGGTGTTGACTGTTGAGGCAGCGACAGAGGTCTGATGGACGGAGAAAAGGACGGGATGACGGTGGCGGCGGCGATCTGATGGACGGAGAAGATGGGGTCGATGATGATGAAGGCGGTGGGGAGCTGCGGTGAGAAGGATGAAGAAGATGGTGATTTTGTGGAGGGACTGAAGATGATGAGCAGCGGCGGGGTGACGATGAACAGTAGCGGCGGCGATGGTGAATCTGCACAGAGAGAGAGCGGTGTGAGGAGAGAGAAAGAGAATTAGGTTTTTTAAATTTGAGTGATGTGTCATTGCGGGTCCCAATTTCTAATACACTTGGGAGTAAAAAAAAGAAGGAAATTCCACGTCAAAAAATGATGGGCTATGTTAGCAAGTTCAGCCCGAATTGAGGAGTCACGTGCAAAAAACGTGCGATTTCAGCCCAATTAAGCAATTCGGGCCGAAATTGGGCAATAATTACTAAATTTTGAAAAATAAAGTCCTAAATTGCAAGCTCGAATTCAAAAAGGGCAAAATTGCCACACGGCAAACATAATGGGCGGTAATAATAATAAACTCCTTTTAATATATCTCTAATTTTCTATTATTGTAATATTTAATATATCTTGTATATTTATTTTAATATATTTTAATAATTTTTTATCCACGTCAACTATTTCATATCAAAATGGTTGTTCAAGTGTATAATTAAATGCCACGAGTGTTAAATTAAAGCCACGTCAGTAAAATTGGCTCGAAAAGTCTAATTTGGCGACCTCACGTGCGATTCACGTGCAATTTCAACCCAATTGAGTGATTCGGGCTGAAATTGGGCAAAATTGGCGATGTTCGACAACTTAATATCCTAAATTGCCAGCCCGAAATTTTTTTGTCCGAAAATGCCAAACCCCCAAAATTACAGGGAAAAAAAAGTAATAAACTCATATATTAATTTAAAGAATCGAATTCTGACGGTGAAAAAAGGGACCTTTTTTATTTTATCCTAAAATCTAGAACCCAATCAAACATAAAAAGGAAAAAAGCAGAGAATAGATTGAGACACACGTGAACCAATTCACCTCCCTTCACATGCACACAACAGAACACTACAAAATGTTCAAAAGGAAAGCATATAAACCCTCTCTCATCCTTTTCATTACTTTAGGCCCAGTTAATGAGTATTCCCTCCATGGCCACTCCTTCTTCAATCCACTTTATTGCCTTAATATTATTATGCATCGTTTCACTTCAATGTAGCCTGATCAGAGTTTCATCAGTGGTGTTGGTGTTGAAGAACCAGCATAAGCAGAATGGGGGCCACCATAGAAACCCAATGCTTCGAAGCAATGGCAGTTCTTGTTCTCTCTTCACAGGCTCATGGGTTCGCGATGAATCTTATCCAGTTTACCAGTACTCGTGCCCCATTATCGACTCCCAATTCAACTGTCAGATGTATGGCAGACCAGACACCGATTACCTCAAGTACAGATGGCAGCCTTCCAATTGCCAGATTCCCAGGTAAGAAGAAGAAGAAGAAGAGAGTAGTGCACGGTTCTTGATTAGGTGTCTGATAATTATTAGGGTGTGTAATGTGCAGGTTTAATGGGGCAGAGTTTGTGATGAGAATGAGAGGAAAGAGTGTGATGTTTGTGGGAGATTCATTGGGGAGAAACCAATGGCAGTCTCTCATTTGCATGATATCAGCTGCCCTCCCACCATCTTCCCCTACTCAGTTTATCAGAGGAGATCCTCTCTCCTCCTTCAAATTCATCGTACTTTCTCTCTCTTCCATTATAAATATCCTTGTAAAAATATTGATTCGCTCTGACAAATAAAGCTTCTGGTCGTAGGAGTATGGCGTTACGGTGTCGTTTTACAGGGCACCATACCTGGTGGACATAGATTCAGTGCAAGGAAAAAGAATACTAAAATTGGATGAGATAAGGGGGAATGCCAATGCCTGGACAGGGGTTGATGTTCTTTCTTTCAATACAGGCCATTGGTGGACCCATAAAGGATCTCTTCAAGGGTAATTTTATTTTTAACAACATTATTATGCATATTCAACTACTCTATATATGTGCAAATCTTATTTTTATAAAAAAATTCAGGTGGGATTACATGGAAGCAGGTGGGAGTATATACCAAGACATAGACAGATCAGTGGCATTGGAAAGAGGGATGAGAACATGGGCCAAATGGATTGATGCAAATATTGATACAAGCAGAAGCAGAGTCTTTTTCCAGGGAATTTCTCCAACACATTACAAGTAAGTTTTTTTTTTTTTTTTTTCTTTTATGATCTAATAAGTAAATAATTGATAGTATAGGGATGAATAATGCAAATTAAATTTTTTTTTTTTTTTTTTATCTCAATCAATCATCCATCTGTCTGAAATTAATAGATGTTGAATGCCAGCTAGTTTTAAACTGGTGTCCATGTCTGTGACTGTCTTTTTGCTTTCGTAAATTAGTGGATTTGGGGTTGTGGGGAGGCCCCATCTGAATGATGCAAGCTTTACTTTTACTTCTTTTTTTTTTCAATGAATTTTGTCCATCCAAATTAAGCTTCTAATAATTTATTTCTCTTTAGCTACAATAAGTTGGAACTTATATTATTTAGAGGAAGTATATACATATGTTGGATAGAGACATAGAGTGACCTATTTCAAGCAATATTAGAAGGTGTTCGGCTGAGCTTATTTGGATTATCTTACTAGTTTTTACATTTTATAAGACTTTTTTTTAATGTTTACAAGATATTTTATCTTATTTTGAAAATAAAAATTGTTGAAGTATTGGGATAAATAAGCTGATGAAGTTTATAAGGTATCAATAAATGACAATTATCGAGGAGTTTATAAAAGATACGATCTTATTTTACTTCTTAAAAAAGAAAAAGCTCATAATCTCTTAACATTGTTTTATAAAGAAATAAAGATCTTATTTTTCATATATCAAGTACTTTTAAGGAATTTATAAACTCTTATCTTATTGGATGTTGTTAGAAGTTTATAAACTCACTTAAATCCCTTATAATCTGAGTAGTATTTACAATATAGATTTTGGTGTGAAGTTCTTTGATAGAATTAGGTCAACTTTCCAATATATTAAAGGTTGGGGTCCATTGATTTTTCAGTGTTTCATGTCAATGTTACTATCTAGCCTAGCCTCAAATTGAGTCTACTTCATTTATTAAGGTAGGGACTAAGAGCATCTCCAGTAGTTCACACTACACTACAGTAAAATTCACACTACATTAAATTTATCTCCAATCGTCAACGCTATATTCTGCACTACATTTACTATTCTTATTTTTTTATTGATTTAAAATTTATACAAATTTAAACTTAATAATTGCATAATATTTTTATTTTTGTTTTATATTGATTATTGAATATAATTATTTTTATTAGTTATTTAAAAAAAATGTGAATATAAAAAGGCAAAAATTATAGAACATTAAATTAAATTCCGTGATACAATGCTAAAATCATACATATTAAAAAACATAAAATTAACACAAGAAAAAACAACACACACAATACAAGAAATTTCAATAAAACAATAACGATAATCTAGATCTCAGAATTGGAATGTTCCTCCCACAATCTAGATAATAATTTTTTCATAAACAATAATATTGCTTCATGAAATGATGAAATGCAAATTCTATTAAAAATAAATTGTGAAATTAAAATTGTATTAAAAAAAATCAAAAATAAAATAAAATAATGTAGTATGGTGCAATAATGCCCACTACATGTGGTGGTGCACTATTCAAATTTATAATGTAGAGGGGAAATGTGGTGCATGGTTGGAGCCACATTTCACACTACATGTAGAGGTAGTGTGAAATGTGGTGCATGGTTGGAGATGCTCTAAAGGCACAACACCCATTACTAAGGGCACAACACCCATAGTAATGAGTGTTGTGTCTTTAATCCTCCTCTTTATTAATTCCTAGCCTCAGATTGAGTCTACTTCATTTATTAATTAATTACTACTTTTGCACCTTAGAGTAATGCTAACTTTGTCTCATATGGCGTAGGAGATGTAATTATTGAGTTAGGGTAAGAGTTATTAAAAAAATAATCCACTCACAAACCTGGTGGCTCTCAAATTTAATGACACTAAAGTTTAGATACTTAGAGTGGCCAATAAAATTTGAATAATTGAGTGAAAATTTAGAAGATGCATGTGAGTTTTATTGAGATTATGAAGAGAGGTTTAGTTTGGCTACGTAGCGTCGGTGGCATTCAACTAGTCATATGAAGGAGACCAACTTCAACAATTTAAATGCCTGCTTTCTTCTATTCTGATGTTTTACCAAACATGTCCTTATCTTTATTGCATCATGCATGCCTTTCTCCTGCATAATTAATACTTTGACCACATATTATTTTTGGATATAGATAATATTTTTAAATAGGAACCAGTAGAATATATAATTAATGGGGTGTGTATTCTTCTTGTCTGGTCTTGATGCCCACCAAGAATTGTTAGGCCTATGTTATAACTTATGATCATTAATTTCAAGAATTATCTAATAAAATAAGAAAATAAATTGAGATTCAAGATTTGAAGTTTCAGTAATGACTAATCATGCTCATTATTCATGATAACTAATTGATGTTCAATAATTATTATGAAACATCATGTAACTGCTCTCTCTATTAGGCCAGAAAACAAAAAAGTAAAAGAAGAAAATCAGAACCTACATAAAGCTGAATCAGGCCCAATACTTAATTCCTGAAAGCTCTGTCCTTTCAGACAAATCAAGGCAAATAAAAACATGTAGATCTAGACAAGAAGTGGGCAGAGTTGTGAATATGGTAACAGAAAAGTTAAGCAACAATAACTGCAATAGTTGGTTATGTCATATATGTATATGATTATTTACTCTAGGAATGAACAAAATGCTAAAGAATATGCAATTAACTATGTTTGTGCAGTCCAAGTGAGTGGAATGCAGGGGCCATGACAACATCGAAGAGCTGTTATGGCGAGACGATGCCTATGGCCGTTGCATCGGGTTACCCGGGAGTGAACCCCGATCAAATGAGGGTGCTGCAAGAAGTGCTAGGTTTGATGAACAAGCCTCCATTCTTGCTCGACATCACATGGCTATCTGCCATGAGAAAAGACGCGCATCCTTCAATCTATAGTGGAGACCTAACACCCGAGCAACGAGCTAACCCCGACCATTCAGCCGATTGCAGCCATTGGTGCCTGCCTGGGCTGCCTGATACTTGGAACCAACTGTTCTATACTGCTCTCTTCTATATGTAGTATCCTTTCCTTTTTATGCATAATTATTTGTCCTCCATAGTTCTATAGCCTTGAGATAGTCCATTCACAGAGAGGCTAACAAAGATGGCCTCTTCTCTTGTATATTATTGTCTTTTTCATTTCATAGTTGGTAACATGAAGTAATAACGAATGTAGTCTTACAAATCAGGTTATATGTATTTGATAATCAAACATCCCACCTTCAAATTTGATTTACTCTGTTCTTGGGGATCTTACAGGAAGATTAGTTGATCAGACCTCCTGGTGAGTGATTTTATTAGGTTTAGATATGTATAAATTTAGATTTAATGACTTGTTTCATCAACTGTTTTCCTTACCTACATGCAATTGTTACTCCGACATAAACTATAGCATAAAATAATCCATGTTTTATGCAAAAACTTTACTTTATGCTAAACCTATTCAGGTCTCAAAATACCCCATAATTGTGGAAGAAACTTAACCATGCTTAGCTTATTTAGAATCTGAGCCCACTAACTGATGTGATTCAGGATTATAAATACCTGATATAAGTTGAACCTTAGATTTTGAATCGACAAACTAATGTGATTTAGAATTTAGCTAGTATAAATCAATATGCTATGACCATTCGTGCAAGTTTACAAGTACTTTTCTAAATATTGGATCTGTCATCTGAGTGATGGATAAACAGGATGCTGATATGAAGTCAGGAAGACAACTTGTGAAACCAAAATCAAAATGATCGAGCAGTCGAACCTACCTGCACCATCAATGTTTTAGGAGCATGAAGAATGAACAACCAGATCTGTAAGAAAATTATAAAACTGCAGAATAATGTTGTGACATTCACTTAATTGTCTATAAAGAATTCAGTTAAACTGCACCTTTATGATACGTCCCTAATACAATAAATTGATGGTTCGGCGAATTACAACACTATTCGAGCTCCAAAAGAAAGAGAAATCGAAGATAGAAAGAGAATGTCATTCTTACTTCTTCATTGCCTCCATCACACAAATGACCATTCTTATATCGCCTGTTTGAAAATTGGACTTGTTCTCATTGCTAGGATAGTATCACTTTACCCCCAAATTCAATAGGAAAACATAATTCTGTGGCTAATCAACTGGAGAAATAACTATATATGGTAAGATCCTAAACAAGAAGAAAATTGCTATTCCTAACAAATATTTAAAAAACAAAATTAAAGAAAAGTAACAAAAAACTCTACCATGATTTGCTTTTTGCACCTCATCATTGATCCTCGCTAATTATCTCTTCCTTTTGCGCCTTCAAATTTCCCAAAATATGTCAGTCTTGATAATGTTATTTGATAGCATTATCTATGTTGTTGTGTTGATCAATCCCATTCACGATAACTAGTTGTTTTAGGCATTCAAATGTCTTTCCGACATGTTTCAAAAATTAAGTCTATGATTCATCATTTTAATCTTGTGTCACTGCAACAAATCCAATACATTTATATTCACCTTTCAAGTGACAATCATCGACTACGGTAACAGATCATGAATATTTTTGAAATATGTTAAAAGACGCCGTCAATGCAAAAAAAAAAAAGTATTTGAATTTTCCTTTCGTGTGGCAATCTAGAGTTGTATACATCCCGGAAAGCATTGCATATGGTTGTTCAACATCTCCAAATGCAACCCCTCATTGCATGTCGTTTTGGATCATCTCATCCTTTTGCGCTATAACATTTCCCTGAAATATGTCAATTCTGGTAATGTTCTTCGATATCTCTTCAATTATTAGTCAAATTGCACACTATGGATGGATCTTTCCTCACAGCTTCTCTTTGTATACCAGAGATCCCCATTCTTCTGAGGTGTTTGCCGATAAGGCCCCTTCACCAATAATCATCTTCACGAGCAAGCCAGCCGTACAACTTATCACCTTCATATCTTATAAGATATTTTATTTTAAAAATAATTTGTGGAAGCGATTAGATAAATAAGATGATGAAGTTTATAAGGTATTAGTAAATAATAATTACATGATTCAAATGTTCAATTTTGAAGGAATTAATCAAAAATACAATCTTATTTTAGAAATAAGATGTGATCTCCTTGCTTCTTAAAAAAAATAGCTCATAAGCTCTAACATTATTTTATGAAGAATAAAGATCTTATTTTTTATCTGTCAAGCACTTTCAGGTTCATTAAAAGACCTGATAAAAGTTGAGCCTTGGATTTTGAATCGACAAACTAATGTGATTTAGAATCTAGCTAGTGTTGTATAGTATAAATCAATATGCTATTACTATTCGGGCAAGTTTTGCATATCATCATTTGCGTCGTTGAAAGGCTAAGTAACACATTTCTACACGTTTGATTGTACAAATCCGAAATAGTAAAAGCTAAATGATACTTAAAACTTGCCAGAATGGTATTAGCATATAGATTTCAATGGCTCATGATGATAATCGAATAAGCATATAGTGACAAGGGATGGTAACACTCAAGTTGGCCTAAAATGCTGGTTGTGAAACGCTGATTTAATTCATGAAAAGCTAACATAACACAGGCATTCTAAGAAAATCAGCAGATAGCCATTACTTTGCTAGTTTAGAAGTACTTTTCTAAAGATTGGATTTGTCATCTAAGTGATGGATAAAGAGGATTTTATGAATAAGGAATTACTGGTTCATTGGTGATATCAAGTCAGGAAGACCACTGTGAATCCAAGATCAACATGATCAAAGCACCAACCCGAGCACTCGATCCTACCTGCATCATCAATGTTTTAGGAGTATGAAGAATGAACAACCAGGTCTGTAAGAAAATTATTTTAAACTGCAGAGTAATGTTGTCATACTTTGATCTTCAGTTCCTTCGTCGTTTTGGTTTGTGGAGCTTCCACTGCTTTAATAAATATGCTATCCCCTCCTTTAGCGAAATCTTCCTGCCCTCTTTGGAATTCCACAACTCGGGCACTGGATACCTACCACTTGGGTTGTACTCATTCAACTCATTCAGAGCCTTTGTCACAGCCTCATACACTTCATTACTGAATTCAGTTTTCAGCTGTTTCAACTTTTCATCATCTTCATCAAGTACTTCCTAATAATAGCTCCAAAAGTGAGTTTCACAAAACAATAAGTAAAAGTTTCAGTCTTATACATTGATCACTGTGTTCAATTTTCTGTTACTTTCAGTTTTTCATGATTTTGTCAAGTACGTCCTAACAATTGGTAGTGATAATAGAATGATTGGTCTGTTAATTGGAAATAGTGAAATTATGATTGGATGGTTGAAGAGAGTAAATGAGGTCTAATTTCTCAAACCCTGAACAAACAACGGATTCAGGTCCGAGAATCCTTGAAGACTGAAGTAAACCTTGAGCCAAACATATACTTCAAGTTTGAATCCAAGTCCATGAAATAAACCCTTAGTTTCAGCCTTAGGAAATTCCAATACTTATTGACACATGAATGTAGATTAAGAGAGTGAAAATGACCTTGTCCACATGAGTGCAAGCATCAAGCATGCTCTCACGGCAGATATTATGAATGCAGTTGAGAGAGTAAGAATTCGTGTTGTATTATTTCTATAAAGCATACCTTATGAGTTCCTCCTTCCATGACCATCTTATATGGATGCCAGCTTGGATCTCTAAGGTGATCTTCCCATAACGAACAGACTTCTGTTGCTTTTTCCAGCGCTTCTTCATCACCATATTTTGTCTTTGCATCATTCATAAATGGCTTCCCGTCAAGTTCTCCCATCCTCTTGACACATATGTTGGCACGGCCATCCTTCAAAACCTATGCCAGTACATAATTTGAACATCAAATGCTAGATGAGGTCCGATCATACATCCCAATCTTTTGATGGATGCAACAAAGTTTGTTTCTCTTTTGAATTTTTCCATTACGCTTCAGCAACTACACATGAATATTATAATCCAAGTGTAACAATTTTTTTGCAACCATAAAGTTAGAACATGTGAGTGGCCATGTAGGAAGATGATTAGGAAAAATCTAGATCACTTTTAGCAAAATAGTTCTGCCACCTTTTTAAAATAAAGGGGGAAATACAAAGAAGAGCCTAATCATCCCAGAATTATAAAATAGAGACTCAGATTTAATCAATTAAACTGAAAGTGCTTGACTGATAATCTAGGCTTGACCTGTTGATGTAGGCATGTAGCTCTCTTGCATTGGCTGGTCATGGTGAAACGCTTAAAGTTAGAACAATTTCTTCAGTACATAGTGATCCAAAGCACTCGATAAGATGACCTAGAAAGCTCCTCTATCAAAACAACAAAATCCACCTTTTTTACCCAAACTCCAAAAATAAGAAATAATTTTTTATTTGATCATGACAAGATTGTCTTCACACGTCACAGTTGACATTTATTCCCAATTCTTAACTGTGAGAGACCAACAATGATTTGTGGTTAATTTCAGACATGGTTTGCTCTTAAGATTAAAGATTGTACATGGGACAATTTTGGTGTGTGGGCTTGTCCAAACATGACAATTGGTGTTTGAATTTTTTTGATTGCATTTTGGTGTTGCAACCTAGTCATGATTGGGCAAGTTTAACACCAAAATTGGCCTTACCATTAAAGATCTGACATCTGTGTTGGCCCCACCGATTTCCACTTGTGAGTTAGCCACTCTTAAAATCTTCTTAGTAGGTGACGCTCCCATTCTCAGAGAAATCAGAAATAATACTGAATAAACTTATGGAACATGATCTTCATGAAATTTATATTTATTCCACAAATGTTGCAATTGTTGATTAAGTAAGAAAGAGGCACCTCAAAAAAATATAATGTTTCAACAAGTCAACAAGATCCCTGACAACGGAACTAAATTCTACAAGACATACATAGTCAATATGCTGGTTACTCTCAACCTATTCATCCCACCATCACAATATGGATGATAGATTATGCATTAAAAATAAGCCTCTTAAACAGTAAAGAAGATGATGAAGAAACAAAACAATAAATAAGTTCATAGAGCATGGAACGACTATTAGGTGTTCCAAGTCCAATCCAACATAAAACACAACTAGCCTCCCTTTTTTTCCCTAACATCACTAAGCGCTATTAAAGCCTTGCATTTGGTTGGATGATATGAATGGCATAAATAAACGCAAGAGCATCTGCAGGCATATATCAGGAAATTTCTAGCCCTTTCTCAGGAAGGGGGCAAAAAGAAAAGGTTGACTCATTCAAAGAAAAGGAACAAGAGAAAAAACAATAATTATCCATATCATCTAATCAACATTGGCTTGAAATGCATGGTTGTCTAAGCATGTTTTAATCATTTTTATTACTACAAGTATCTTATTTGCCTATAATCAGAGAAGCTTAAAGCCCCAAACTCAATAGGATACTCCTCATATTTTCCTATGCGACAGAGGAATGTGATTAGTGAACCACAGAATTATGTGGCTAATCAACTGGAGAAATAAGTAAATATTGTAAGATCCTAAACAAGAAGAAAATTGCTATTCCTAACAAATATTTAAAAAAGAAAAAGAAAGAGAAGTAACAAAACAAAAATGAAAAACTCACCATAATTAGCTTCTTGCGAGCTTCTTGCACCTCATCATTGGTCATTCTCTCCTTGATAATAAGATTCTGATTTAGAGATTCCAGATCTTCAAGTTCTTCTTCTTTATCTTTAAGCTCCTCTTCAATTGACTCCAACTTCTTCTTATCTACTACATCTCCTTCATCAGTCATGTGTTTCATCATTTCAATAGCTCCCCTCATTTGCTCAATCTGCAGCTCCAATGCTTGCTTCTGATCAAGCTTTGCGTCAAGTTCTATAATCTTTTTGTGAAGGAGTTCCTTTTGTCTCTGTCATCAGAAGTCAATGAAAATTTATCTCAGACATCAAGCCCATGAACTTGTGTGAGTGAAAGAATAAAATGAATATTGGACCTTCTGTTCTTCTGCAAGTTTCAGCATGTTTTCATCAGCCTTCTTCTGTTCCAACATTGCCATCTCATTCTGCAGAAAGTAACCTGATCATTCTAATATTTTTATAGTGTATATATAGGGAAAATAAGGACAAGGAACATAGAGAAAACAGTAAATAATTTTCATTGACGAGTAACCACAAGAACCTTCTGGCTAAGTACTATAAGGTCTTTCTCCTGTCACAACCCAAACCCACAATCCAAAAATCTGTTGAACTCATCATGTATGCAGAGAGATTGCTAAAATTTATCTCAGGAGTTAAAGTAACACATTTTCAAAAGACAATACCATTTTCTTTAGGTTTTCCAGCTCCTTCTTCTCACCCTCATTCAAAGCTTGACGTTGTTTCAGTTCTTTCTCTCTTAACTGTAGCTCCTTTCTCTGAGCATCCAGTTTTGCTTTACTTCTCTCATGATCCTCAGTAATTTTCCGGAGCTCAGAAGATGCTTTATCCAGCCTTTTCTTCATCTCTTTTTTTAAAACAAAAAAGAGGTAGGGATTAGTTGTGCAGCTATACGAATATCAGATAAAGAATGTGATTGAAGTAACAGCTGAGAATAATATATAGTACCTTTGTTGTAGTTTTGGATTATCTCTTCCTTTTGCGCCATAACATTTCCCAGAAATATTTCAGTCCTGGTAATGTTCTTTGATATCTCTTCACATTCCTTGCTCTTTGACTTCAATTTATTAGTTAAATTGCACACTAGGGATGAATCTTTCCTCATAGCTTCTCTTTGTATACCAGACACAGTCTTGAGATCCCCATTCTTCTGAAGGTGTTTGCCGATAAGACCCCTTTGCCAATAGTCATCTTCACGAGCAAGCCAGCCGTACAGCTTATCTCCTTTATATCTTCTCGAATGCCAATCTCTTTTTCCATGGTGATCGATTTCAAATGCCTTCTCAAAAGCCAAAGCATTCTCGAATCCCTCCCAGTCTTTTTTAAATTCAACAATTGCAAACCCTGAGTGACCCTGGAAACCCCACAGAGGATGAACCTTTATAGGATTGTATCCTTGAATAATCCACTCATCTCTCAGCTTTCGACCACTTTCACCAGCAAACCTACCATCCTTTTTCTCAATTGGAAGATTTGCAATAATAGCCATCCAAGGCCAAACTATTGGCTCATCATAGCTTTTCTTAGTAGATTGCCCTTGAGATCGGGGTTGCAAGTCCTGTTCAAACATTCTTCCTGAAGATCTTAAAGATGTATCATTGGAAAGCACACCTAAATTTGTTGATTCAGTAATTACTTCCCCAGGTTCAGTGATTAAATCATCCACTGCAGCAGCTATATCTCCTTGTGCTGCTATGCCACCTGGTTCTGTAACCAATTCCCCAGGTTCAGTAGCTCCAACACCAGCATGAACTAACACATCACTGTCAACAAATTTACCATTGGTGGAGAATAGTAGGTTTCCTTCTTTGGTCACCTCCGGTAATAAATTGGTTTGTCTGGCAGATACATATTTTTTGTCACCATCGTGATGACTATTTTCAACATCAGGACTTCTCTTAGTTGATCGTAATGTCTTTTCTTTCCTCTGCCCATAACGATCCAAGTACTTAAGCAGTCCTCGATGTCTTGCTTTGTCTCTGAAGCTTGCACTTTTTGATTCCCTAGCAATTCTAGATGCATGTCTTTCAAGCTCTAAGAAAAAATATTCATTTCTCTTATGATCCTGGCAATAAGGGCATCGGAGATACTTCCCAGCACCACTGATTCTGACTTTCCCATCTCTCAACTCTTTATAGTACCTATACTCTAAATCTTCCAACTCTGAGTACCTACTGCCACTTTCTTCCCTTCTTCGAGACATCTTCAGACTGAATTCCTCATTGAAAACGAAAAGAAAAGAAAAAAAAAATTGTCAAAGTAAAAACTAAAGTCGAAAAATATTTACATGTAACATTTAGTTTGTTCACAACTACAAATTAGGTACCAGTGTAAATATTGAACAATAAACTGAGAATGCTGAATTCTTGCTTTACTCTAATGAAAAACTCCATCATAACTGACCCAAATTAATTAACTAAATTTGCTTGTTTAAATCCTTTCCATGAGTAAGTTCCTCCATTCCCTTCCTCCCTCCCTCCACTGATTTGTTCAACATAACTGATTAATCATCTCATTTCACTAAATTATTTATCAACTACCTCTTCTTTTAAACAACCCAAAAATCTTGAGATTGTGAATTTCGTTAATTTTAGCTTTCAGTGTCCTAGTATTTTTCTTTACTCATCAGCATAAATAGTTTGTCTGTACTTGCAGGGCTAAACAGAGGACATATGCATATAAATGATTACTTCCAAATCAGCAAGCATGCCATGAGTAAAAAAAAAAAAGAAGAAGAAGAATAAATCAAACAAACCCACCCCCTTCAACAAATAAACTACTGTCCTTTACTATATATTAGTGTTAGCATACGAAATTACATACACATTCAACATTTTCATCATTATTGTAGATGAAGAATTTGATGATCGTACCTCAAAACCGAAGATTCTTGGTAGATGTGATCTCGAAGTTAAAAATCTGGACGAAATCCAAAATTTCTAGGGTTTAGACAATCTAACCAGATTGTTCTAAAATTTTGCCTTCACGGAAATGGTTATATATGTGTTATTGATGGAAATCGCAGGAAAAAAAAAAAAAAAAGGCGTGAACTCCTCAAGTTCCGAACAGGGGCTCTAGAGGCACAACTGCTTCAAGTGCCACGGTTTTTGAACAGAGAAAAATTGCAGAGGATTTAGCCAGAAAAAGAAAATAAATTGAAAAATAATAAGGGTGATGCGCCAAATGCATAATGCATTTGCCAAAAAGGACAGTGGCTCATTCCACCCTGGCCAATGGTATTACCATCATCATATCTCTGCATGTAACACGTGTCATTGTTTTTGTAGAAAATATTATTTTCCACTCACATGACTTCTTTTTTGTCATTGCTTTTGTATAAAAAAATTATTTTTCATCCAACTGATATATGAATTCTTTTTTGCAAAATATTTATCATTATTTTATTTCTTTTTTTTTTTGTTTTTCAGTTTTATTTTATATTTACAATATTTGATTAACCGTTTGCATTTGATTGTATTTTCCAAAACAAAAATAAATAAAAACACAGAAAAACAAAAAGGAAAATTTATCGTCAATTTATTTCATTTTATTTTTATTTTTCTATTTTATTTTATGGTTAGAAATTTTGATTAACAGTTTGTATTTGATTGTGTTTGTACAAAAAAAAAAAAAAAAAAAACAACAAAATAAAAAAGTCATGAGTTGGTGATACTCTTAGGTGGAAAATATTTTTCTTTTTACAAAAGCAATGACACGTGTCACATGCAGAGATGGTGATGGTAATACCATTACCCCAGGGTGGAATGGGCCCAGAAAGGGTAAAATGGTATTTATTTCAAAAAAAAAAATTAATCAACACCTTAATAGCTTAATAATGTATGTAAATATATCGAAATCAGTGCAAACTAAAATTTTATAAAAAAATTGTGGACATTTAAATGCGATTTTAGGGGATTTTTTTTTAAATGATCAATATCTTAAGTTAATTTAAATTTCATTAAAATGATATACTTATAACTAATATGTTAATAATTATCATATAAACATACATTGACTTACATTAAGAATTTATGATTACTTGATAGAAAACTTATGATATCCAAATAATGTATAGTTTCAGATGTATAAGATGAAATGTCATATTAATATTCATCTCATTTAAGTATGTTCTAGAATTTTGTCAAATATATATACTTAAATTTAATTATAGTCATCGTGAGTGTATTATTTTTTTTTTCCTCTAACAACTCTCTCTAATTTGATATCAGTAAATGAGGGTGTTTTTATTAGATTATTGATAAATTTGTCTTGAAATCCTAAAACGATATCTATTTTGGGACTTTTTTTTTGTTGCTAAAACGACATTTATTTTGGGACGGGGAGTAGCTAATATACTTTAACTATTCATGAATCAAATTTGAAAGTGAATCAAATTATTTCTAAATGGAGGTTGTATCAAATTTTTAAACATTGGCTAAAGAATGATAATATGCATAATTTTAGAATAAAGTTGTATAGATGAAGCGTACATCGTTTCTATCCACAAAAATAACAAAATATATATTTCACTTATTTTTATGGTAGACAACAAAATTACATGAAATAGGACTCCATATCGTAGAATGCATTCTACGATATAACCACATTCCACGTCTTATATCGTGGAACATAACCACATCTCATGGTATAGTTATAATTTTGTGAAATGCATTTCATGATATATCATGAACATAACCACATTTCATTTGATAAACTATGTTGTGGAATGATGTTATGTGATGAAATGCATTCCAACACATAATATGCTAGAGAGTGCTGCATTCCATGATATAAGTGAGATACGTATCGATTATATCTTTAACACTATTTCGACGGCATAGTGGTATTCATGCAAACATTACAATTGAGACGATATCCACTAAAGGGCGTTTTAGGAATAAATAAAAACTAAACGATATCTAGATTTTTTATTTTTTTTCATGATAGCTAAGAAAAATGTATTTGTTTTAAAAATGGCTATTTAATCATATTTCCCTTTTTTCAGAATTTAGAGGAAGAGAAAGAAAAGTGAGAATTAGATGAAAACGTAGGAATGAGAAAATTGTGGCTTATTTTATTTTACTACTGATTTTTAATGTTACATTCGGAATTTATTATAATTCGAAACAATACAATAATTCGTATTTTTCTCGTTCTTAGTCTTGTATTTCTAGAAGAGTAGGTCAATAAGCCTTTTTTTTCTTTTTTTGGAATGCATGCCATCTCAAATCTAAATACGTGGCCCATTCCAACATTATATCAACATCCCTCCAAATGACTATGAATATTTGTCCTACATGAGAATGAAACAAATTCTTTATTTTTATAGAATGGAACTTCAAATATTAATTTTAAACATGATTTGTAGTTTTTTTTTAACGTTTAACTATTTTCACGAGATGTTCTCATTCTTATGCACTATTTAGAACATGTCTGAGAATATTTTTAAATAATATCATTTAAAAATATATATATACATGACCTTTTAAATGCAATGATTAGTATGTGTTTTTATGAAAGTGTAATTTAACATCCATCTAAAAGTACAAGAAAAGGATTAGCCACAAATTTGCTCTTCATGAAAAATGGGTCCTTTAGAGAAGTGACTTGTTATAAATATATATGTAAAAATGGAAAATGTGCAAATACAACCCCAAGTTTGTGACATGTATGTAGACGTACACCTAAAAAACTTTTCTTTTTTTCTTCAAATATGACCATAAATTTAGTGTTGAGATGCAAACATGTATTTTAATGTTAGTGGTAGGATATTGATAGACCCCAAACAAACCTTTTGTGCAATAAACATTAAACATGCATCTTTTACTGTTAGTTTGTTACTAGTCTCAAACACGTTATATGTAAATATATATTTTTAAATAGGTTGTAATTAAATAATCTAAGTTTAATGATTTTGACATACAATATTTATAATAATAGAATATTGTTTCATAAAATAAAATAAAAAATCGTACACATTGAAAAAATTGTTGTTTACTTAAATTCTCGATATACCCCCCAGGCCCCTACACACACACACACACACATATATATATATATATATATATATATATATACACACACCAATAAAATTGCAATTGTTATACAAAAAATGTCAAATTTGTGAAAAACAACATCCCATGTGTGACATATTGGCATGACACGCTTGTCATCCACTTGTAATTCAAATTACAAAATATTTTTTAAAACTTGTCTTAAATTGACAAAATTTAAAAGTTTTATTGAAAATTAAATAACCACAAAAGAAAAAATCTTGCAATATATAATAAAGAGAATAAATAATTTTACATTGCTGACACTTGGAGAAGTAATTCACATATACGGTTATACTGTAATATATTGTTGATGCTAAAATAAATGATTGATTTAAAAAAAAAAAAAAAAAAAAACTTGATAAAATTACAAGACTATGTTGACTAATTGTAGAACTGCAAAAATTGTGATCAGTGTATCCCCTACAATGGACAAATCAATTTTCCTCATGTCAAAAAAGAAAACATTATGTTTATTTTAGAAGTTATTGTGAATTTAAATAGGTTTAGATGTGATTAATTATAAATACCAAACAAATAATTTGGTAAAATTGGAGAGAAAGAGACGCAAGAGAAGAAAGATGATGATTATGAGCATGGGGAGTGTGGTTCTGTTCCCATATCCATCTCCCTTTCATTCTCATTCAAATCCCATCACTCAACTCATCATCTTCAGCACTACCTCTACTTTTTTTACCTTTAAAAAATAAAACAAATTTGCTTGGTATATAACATATCAAATTAAATCGTGTTCAATATATTTTTCTTTTAGAAATATGTGATTTAAATAAGTACTTAAAATACCACCACATTATATATATATATATATATATATTTTTTTTTTTTTGGGTCCATTTTAACATTTTTAAAGTTGAATACTCGTGCTTCATTTTTAAGTATTTTCAAAATTAATGTTGTTAATTTCATCTCATTTTACGGTTTATAATTTGGAAATAAAATAACCATTATAATTGATGGATAGAAAAAATGTAACGCCTCAAAATCGTAAAAGGTCATTTTTGGCTAAGCTTTACTCACGTACAAAAATTTACAATTTTCTCGGAAATGGAAAGAGCTAATGAAACCAAAAACGAAAATTGAAACATTATTTAAAAGATTGCAACGGAAGTCTTCTCTTGAAAATTCCACATTTTCTCAAACTAAATTTCGAATTATACAAAGAGTAAAGTAAAAGAATGTTTTCATAAATACGCATATCTAAATTTATGCAATAAAACACTTTAAAGTCCTTCATAACCTCTTAGATAATCAGCTACCGACATTCACCGCTCGTCTACCACGCCAAGAAACCTATTATCTGAAAACAATTAAAATATGAAGGGGTGAGTGTTTGAAATACACTCAGTAAAAAGAATACACGCCAAGGATCTTGGGACAACATCGAATAAAAGGAATAAAACTTAGCAAACACAACACAGAGAATACGGATCTTAACCGTCGTAGTATAGTCTACAGGTCTTACCTGTCGTATCATGGTTTACGGATCTTAACCATTGCAGTATAGTACTTTCATATAGCATGGCATACCAAACAAACACACATGACAAGGAGTTAAACAAAGCATAGGAAACCAAACAAACACACTAAAGGAATCAAACGCAACATAGCAAAGTAAACAAACACACACAAGGAATTAAGCAAAACACATAACATGTGGAGGTGTAGCTATAGATAGGTGTGGGTTTTTCCCGTCTTATCCCATAAACGATTTTTATTCCGTTAATGTAGCTACAAGATCATAATCTTCATGTCAATAGATTGCGGTCATAGCCGCCATAGCTGTAGACTGTTGTTCATAGCATGTGCACAAAGTTCACAGCACGTAAACACAATACGTAGGAATCAAGCATTTCATAGCATTAGTGAAATATTATTTAGGTCATAAGTTCATGTAGAATTCAATCATCGATCAAACAGTCATAACATATCACGTAGATTAGCAATCACATAAAGAACGGAAAGTAAAGAGTCAGGTTTAGAAGTTACCCCACCTTGTTCGGTGGTACCTAGCGTGTATTCGTAAGTTGCCAAGCAAATCCTAGATAGATCATCTTTACATGTTTCCTTTAATGTTGTTCTTGGACGCCCGATCAAAAGAAGAGACTTTTCGTTAACCTCGTGAATAAATGAAAGAAGAGAACAATTTTAAGATAAATATAGATTTTTAGAGAATACTTATTCGTATTTTAAATTGAACTCTTGAAAGAATCGCATTTAGGTTTAGGAAAGCTAATTGTAAAATTAAAACTTAATTTGGATCTTGGAAGACTTGGAAGTAATTATATCGAAGGATTGATTATGAAATTAGAACTTGAATAAGGACTCGTAAAAAGCATAGGAGTAATCTTGAGAAAAGCTAAACATGAAGTCAACGTTTTGAAATAAAATATTATGAGACTTAAAAATACTTTTGAAAGACTAAAAGGAAATTAGAGTTTAATTTAGATCTTTTGGGAACATGAAAATAATTTTAGAAGAGTTAACTTTAAAATTTGGGGCATGTAATAAATCTTGTAGAACTTGAAATAATCATAGAAAAGCTCTTTACGAAGTTTGGACTCAAATTAGATTTTTTAAAGACTTTTAAAATGATTTTAAGAAAGCTAAATAGGTAATTTAGGTTTAAATGATCTAAGCATGAAGTCTAAATTGAAAGAATAGACTTGATTGAAGGAAATAGAAAGTTAATTTGGATACTTAAATTATTTTAAGAATATGAGGGGTTAAATTATGTATCATACGCTTCTGTATTATCATATTACTATTTAGGTAAGATTCACGTGTCTTATGATATTAATAATTAATTTAAATAAAAACCTATATGATGACACTAGGTATTTCTATGTTAAAAGACACATTCCGCCTTAAGAATTTTCATAATTTTTGTGAGGGTCCTAAAATTATGGTAATATTCCTATATGCATATATCATCTATAAGTTTTGTATACTAAAAAATTGTAAACTTTTGATAACATTTATGCATAATTAAAAATACTTTCTAAAACTAATTTTGCAACTCAAAGTTTAGCTAAAAAATGACATGAAAATGAAAATTTCACCAAACCTTATAGAATTTATGAAAATCTTTAAAATTTTTATCGAATATATAAAACTTACTGGAGTACCACATAAAATTATCAACGAAAATTCAAGTTCACACAACTAGCTATGAATTTTGGAAGTTGACATAAAATAGGGTATAAACTTTGATGAAAATGGACTGTCTTGTAAAATTTATCATAAATTGTACAATGCTTCAAAAATTGCATGGTAAATGTTAAAAATGTTCTTAAAATTTTTCACTATAACACTGTAAAATATTTCATGCTAATTCGAATTCTAAAATGTCAGAATATCACATTTGCTGAAATGGAAAATGAAAGAATCATGCCCAATTAAAGCTGTTGACCAGGAATGCTTAGAATGAGGATCTGGATCAATCACAATTATTATGATTGATTCTAATTATAGCCGTGTAAATAATATAAATCAGTGTAATTCTACCTAAATAAAATTATCAATGAAAGAAATCCTTTGTAATTCACAAGATGGTATCAAAGCCAGAAACCTACTTAGTTCTATAGATCTATAGGACCTACTTAGTTCGAATTCTTCATTATTTGCCAGAAACCTTACCTGTCGCCATGGTAGGAGAGACACAAAAAACAGGGGACGAAATCGACCCTTTAACCCAACCATTAAACCTATCACAGTTACTGGGGTTGCTCCAGAACTTGACAGCAAAAGCTCCTGCAGAAACTAGCAGCCAACCAGCAAACCAGACGACAGTAAATCTATCGACCAAATTAAATGAACGAAATTACACAATTTGGTCGAGACTAATTTATCTTGCAATCAAAAGGAGGGGGAGGCTCAAACACATCACTACCTCCCCTCCACCACAGGAGGATCCATCATTCGAGAAATGGCAAGAGACCGATTCAACTGTAATCACATGGATCATCGAAAATATTGAGCCAGAAATTCAGACTCAATATATAGATTATCCAACGGCAAAGGAATTATGGAAGGGTATCGAGTCAACATACAGTAGTGGAAAAGACACTCTTCAGATTTACGATCTTACATTACGGGCAAAAAACCTCAAACAAGGTCAACAGTCACTGGAGAGAATTTACAGTCAGCTACAAGCCGTATGGAAGGAGATTGACAGAAGAGTACCCAATCCCATGAAATGCTCAGAAGATATGAATATATACAACCAAATGCAACAGAGGGATCGGCTATACCAATTATTGCAGGCAATCAGTGATGATTATGATGCTGATAAGAGAGATCTTCTCAAACAAGATCCTCTACCAACAGTTGAAGAGGCATACGGGGTGATACGAAGGGAAGCCGCTAGGCGGGGATTCATGAAAAGCGACGAAGCGCCATCATCGGGAGAAGTCCCATCTGGCATTGGAGTAGGTTTGGCGGCTAAATCCCGATCATAATCAGCCAAATCGGCGGCACGATCATCACTCCGGCGAGAAGAAACGAACAAGACACACCTCAAGTGTACTCATTGTGGTGGCACCAAACACACCAAGGAGGGGTGTTTCAAATTAATAGGTTATCCGGAGTGGTGGCCAGACCAAAAGAAGAGGGAAACTAAGAGAGTAGCTGCCACTACAACGACGAGCAGTCCGGAGACCGCCAGCGTCGGAGCGGATGGCCAGAGAGGTGGACTTGCCGCCGCTGCTCAAACAATGGAACATATGAACGAAGAAGGGACTCGAATGGGAGGTAAAGAAAGTCGGTGGCTCCTTGATTGTGGTGCCACTGATATAATGTCATACGACCCATCAGATTTTCGTTCACTTACAAAACCCCGAACATCCCACATTCAAACTGCCAACGGAGGATATTCACCTGTTGAAGGAGCAGGAAGCATCACTTTGTCTCCGACCCTTAAACTAACCAATTGCCTTTATGTTCCATCATTATCACATAAATTATTATCCATTAGCCATGTTACGAAAGAGCTCAACTGTACCCTTCTAATGCATCCAACTTTTTGTCTCTTACAGGATATTCGGACGGGGAGGATCATTGGGCGTGGTTCTGAGCGGGGTGGACTTTACTATGTTGATGAAGTGGACCAACAAGGCAAAGCAATCTTGGCTCATGGAACAGTAAATCGGCAAGTTTGGTTATGGCATCGACGGTTGGGGCATCCGTCATTAGGGTATCTCAAACTCTTGTTTCCTCAATTTTCATGGAATAATGATGATTTTTCCTGTGAAACATGTATTTTGGCCAAAAGTCATAGACAGACATTTTCTCTTAATAATACCAGAAGTGATACTCCTTTTTCACTGATACATACTGATGTTTGGGGACCGGCTCCACATACAAGTCTAAATGGTTTTTCCTATTTCCTCATATTTGTTGATGATTGTACTCGGCTAACATGGGTATATTTTTTGAAACAAAAATCCGAAGTATTTGACAAGTTTGTTGCCTTTCACAATCTTATCAAAACCCAGTACCAACAACAGGTTAAAATACTTCGATCAGATAATGGGGGGGAATACATCAACCATACCATGGAAGCCTATTTTCGAGAACATGGGTTAGTACACCAAACCACTTGCTCACACACACCTCAACAAAATGGAGTTGCGGAGCGCAAGAACCGGATCCTCCTAGAAATCACCCGTGCCCTTCTCTTTGAATCCCGTGTTCCCAAAACCTACTGGCCTGAAGCGGTAGCTACTGCTACATACCTGATCAATCGCCTACCTACTAAAATTCTCAACCTAAAAACACCCATTGCCACCTTAGCCCATCATACCAAAATACCTCCAACACTTACACTTCAGCCTCGGGTTTTCGGGTGCACAGTCTATGTACATGTTCCAAAAAACAACAGAACCAAACTTGATCCGTGTGCTATCAAATGTGTGTTTGTGGGATATGGTGTTCAAAAAAAGGGATACAGGTGCTTCGATCCAGTCACTAGTCGAATGTACACTACAATGGACTGTGACTTCCTTGAAACAAAATACTATTTTCAGTCCCAACCCAATGGTCAGGGGGAGAGTACAATTGTGGACACACTGAGTTGGTTCCCAAGCCCGGATGTGCCCAGTACAATCCCGGGAGAAAACAACAAACCCACTTCAGAAAGCATGGAACAGCCCACCTCACCAGAACACTCTCAATCTACTCCACCACCGGATACTCCTGAGGTAAGTCCTACTCCTGAGCCAAATTTACCTTCCACACCTAACCAAAATTTGACCTCTACACCTGGCCCAAATCTAACTCCTTCTGTTGTCGAGACTTCTGAGCATGTTGCAGAATCAGGAGGGAGATATGTCTTGCCACCTCGGAGAAATCGGGGAGTACCTCCAAGAAGATATGAACCAGAATATGAATCACGGAGTTCTAGATATCCGGTGTCTAACCTAGCCAGGGGGAGTCTAGCGGAGGTAGCAAAAGTCTTTCAAACAACTCTATACTCAGAACAGGCTCCTAGAACTGTTGAGGAGGCACAACAGAGCAAAAAATGGAAGCAGGCCATGCAAATAGAAATGGAGGCTTTAGAAAAAAATGGTACTTGGGTGAAATGCAAAATACCGGTTGGAAAGAAACCAGTAGGCTGTAGATGGGTCTTCACGATCAAACATAAGGCAGACGGAACAGTTGAACGATACAAGGCAAGATTGGTGGCCAAAGGTTACACACAGACTTATGGCATTGACTACTCCGAGACTTTCTCTCCTGTTGCCAAAATTGATACCATCCGAGTCTTGTTCTCCATCGCTGCAAACTATGATTGGCCATTGCACCAATTCGATGTGAAAAACGCCTTCCTACATGGGAACTTAAAAGAAGAGGTGTATATGGAGCCTCCTCCAGGGTTCTCTGAAGGATTCAAGAGTGGAGAAGGATGTCGATTGAAGAAAGCACTGTATGGTCTGAAACAATCCCCGAGAGCATGGTTCGGAAAGTTTACCATGGCCATGAAAGAATATGGATACTGCCAAAGCAATTCTGATCATACCCTGTTCCTAAAGAGAATGGGAGAATTGGTGACCTGTCTCATCATATATGTAGACGACATGATCATCACTGGGAATGATAAAGAAGAAATTGTTGCATTAAAAAGAAGACTGTTCACGGAGTTTGAAATGAAAGATCTTGGGAGGTTGAAATACTTTCTGGGGATTGAGGTCCTGAGATCAAAGCGAGGGATCTTCATTTCTCAAAGGAAGTATATACTTGACCTCCTTGTAGAATCAGGAATGGTGGACTGCAAACCAGCAGAGACTCCAATGATGGTTAATCATGGGCTTCGGATAGTTGAAGGAGCTGAGTTGGCTGACAGGGGACAGTATCAGAGGTTGGTCGGAAAGCTCATATATCTATCACATACCAGGCCCGATATTGCTTACGCAGTAGGAGTGATTAGCCAGTTTATGCACAAACCCCAGGAGGATCACATGGAAGCGGCTCTCAGGGTAGTACGCTATCTAAAAGGCTCACCAGGAAGGGGAGTACTGTTTCAGAAGCATGGCCATTTGGAAATACAAGCATACACTGATGCAGATTGGGCAGGTAACCCAGTGGACAGAAGATCGACTTCTGGGTATTTCACTCTAGTGGGAGGCAACCTAGTCACCTGGAAGAGTAAAAAACAAAAGGTTGTAGCTCTTTCAAGCGCTGAAGCAGAGTTTCGAGGGATTGCTCGAGGACTGGCAGAGGTACTTTGGCTAAGAAAACTACTGAAAGAAGTTGGTTTTTCTCCAAAAAAGGTCTGCGAATTGAGGTGTGACAATAAGGCTGCAATCAGCATCTCTGAAAACCCAGTGCAACATGATCGAACTAAACATGTAGAAGTAGATCGACACTTCATCAAAGAAAAACTTGAAGAAGGAGTCATATGTCTTCCATTTGTTCGATCAGAAGAACAGTTGGCTGACATTCTAACCAAGGCGGTACCATCTACAACATTTAGTGAAGCTTTGAGCAAGTTGGGGATAGGGGATCCTACTACCCAACTTGAGGGGGAGTGTTAGAATATCACATTTGCTGAAATGGAAAATGAAAGAATCATGCCCAATTAAAGCTGTTGACCAGGAATGCTTAGAATGAGGATCTGGATCAATCACAATTATTATGATTGATTCTAATTATAGCCGTGTAAATAATATAAATCAGTGTAATTCTACCTAAATAAAATTATCAATGAAAGAAATCCTTTGTAATTCACAAGATAAAATTCCAGAAAAATGTTTTACTTCAACTTAAAAACAGGGCGAGTTTGTGTCAAAACAACAGTTTCTTAGAAAATTCATGGTAAATTGAGCTTAACTCCAAATCTTATGAAAGTTTACAAACATATTCTTGACTTCACATACTTCATTGTGGAGAAAAGATTTAGACTAATTCAATCTTTAGAATTCCACGAAATTAACAAAACAGAGGATACTAACAAGTTTCCACCATAAATCTAGCTATCAAGCTCACGTCAACACAACAATTAGCAAAATAACTCAAACTAACATCAACCCAACACTTACAACCTCACACCTTTGTACCATTCACACTCCCGTTGTCATGGTCGGTGGTTGAGCTCGCCGGAAACACTCCTGAAGGAACTAAAGAGAGAGAGGAAGAGAGGGGTGCTCGCGGCGGCGGCCGGCGGTGAGGGCACCGGAGGGAGTGGGAGAGGAGAGGGGAGAGAGAAAGTCTTCTCTGCTTTTTGGGGATCCAAATGAAGGGTCAAAGATGCCTTAAAGAATAAGGTCCCTCTTAAAATGGGCCATAATCAAAAGAAGTTGGGCCGAAAATTAAATGAATTAAAATTACCTTATAATTTGGGCTTGCTTTAACCATTAAAAATTCTTGATATATATTAACAAGTTAGATTTAATCGGGAGTATTACAAAAAAAAAAAGGTGTTTAATTTGAACTTTTAAAGAACGACATAAAAACATATTAAAGTCGGAGTTAACTAGAAAAAAGATAATATTGTCATCAAAACTATCATTACATAATAATTTTTCAATCATATAAATAGTAAAAACATAGTAATTGGAGGCGTCTATTATGCATTAGAAATCGTGACAAAAGATTAATATCAATAGCTTCAAGTGTGAATGTCACACTTTGATGGTGATCGATATAGAGTATTTATGTTCTATAATCACAAATAATAATTATAATTATTGTCTTGTTATATAGTTTCATTCTGAAGCAACGTACGGACTAGTAAACGTGATGGGTAAGTAATTCTTTAGCTTTATTCCCAAGATTATGAGTACTTTTTTTTCGTGAAATTTTCGTACTCAAAACTTCCCCAAAATATGAAAAATATATCCTTTTAATTTTTCATATATTTTATATTTAATGCCCCATAGATAGCGCGATATGTTTATTTTGAATTATTCTTCTTATAACAGAGTATGAAATTACTATGCAAGAATTTACGATTATATAGTTGTATTACCAATTTACCATGTTGAGTTAGATTTGGATATGATGAACATGCACCAAATGTCATTTTATGACTTAGAAAATAGTCATTATATACAAAATATATTATCCCAAGAAAAAAAATTATCTACAGTATCTTTTAAATATAACAATCAATCATAATAAAACTAAAATTACATATATCATCATATATTTTTTGTTCTAAAATAAATGTCGTTTTAGAATTTTGCATACAAATTAAGGAAGTTGATGAAAAGACTTGCTAGCATTATTTAAGTGCAAATAATTATAGATAAAGTTCAACTCATTCAATTTAAGATATGAGGGCAATTTTGATAATATATGAACAACTTTTCTTAAAATCAAATAAATACACTTATTTTGGAAAGAAAAAAAACTACTAAAATGATATTAATTTTGTGTCGAGAGAGTATCTGTTACATAATCTAATCAGATATTTTTCTCAAAATACCAAAAAGAATTACTAATTAACAATTCTTACAAACGATAATTGGTTTAAAACAAAGAAAGACGAAAGAATGCCGATGATTAAATAGTCAAAATCATCCCATCTATGTTGGACTTTTTTTTTTCATAATTTATTTTTTCATTAACACAAAATCATGACACACAATGAGGTATGTTATCCGTCAACATCAATAGTATAAATCTTTTTATTTAATCATCACATTGCGATTAAATTCCAATATTCAAAGTTTAGAAATCTGTTGACTAAACGATAGGAATAAACTGGACCTAATTATATAGGTACAATTTTATACAAAAATGGCATACGTTACGTGCCACAATAGATAAGCATGTATGGGAACAAATACTGTGGGATTCAGCTGTTAGCCTGTCACACATTTTGAATATTCAGAAAAAAAAAAAAAAAAAAAAGGTTTGGTTAACTCTTATACAGTTATACCATCACTATCCCCCCTCCCCCAAATATATATATATATATATATATATATATATATATATATATATATATATATATATAATATCCTCATAAATTTTCTTTCTTTCTTGGAGAAAACTCTTTAAAAATTTATGTGAGAACTAATAACTTGTAAAATGTTATATCTTTGCAAATAATGTTCACCTACACACCATGAACATATCTTAATATGTCTACCAATAATGTATAAGGGCACCCACATTAATGTATTATTAGCATACCGTTTTAGTGTAAGACCCACATGCCAACACACTAATTAAAAACATCTATTTTTTAAAAACACATTTCTACATCAATTTAACACAAATTTTATCAAATTAACACAAATACAATCATTACATGTGGGTCTCATTATCTACTAATTTTTATTCTATTATTTTTATCCACAAATACACATTCAATCCAATCATTAGTTAATAATTAAAAATGGGACAAGAATGTCATTATTACATCTTAAGTATTGTAATTTGAAATTAATGATTGTGTTAGAAATTTTGACACATCAATGTCAATGGTGACATATTAAATATTGGTGATTGAATTACAGGTTGACCTGGCTCACGCAATACAATAAAAATCCATGAAACGGTCTCACGAAGGATTCACTCTTTTATAAATCCAATCAAACTATTTTTGTATTTTAAACGGAACAGATTACTTCATAAATCTTAATCCTTTCCAAAACAAACAAACCAGCTACTTTGTAACTTGCCGTAGTTAACATTCCAAAGTCAGCAAACATCATTTTCCCATAATTATCTATTCAAATTAAATTATTTTAACCAAAACTTAACGTAATAAACATATACAATAATTTTTGATAAATTTCATTATAAAACCTAATTTATAGTTTAGTTTTCAATTCTAAATCCAAATTTTAAAGTTTCTCAATGAGACTCAATTTAATTTTTTTTTTTTCAATTTAAGGCTTGAAATTTAGATTGAGTTCTTAATTTAAAACAAAATGTCATTTTCATTTTCATTAGTTTTATCTTTTTAATTATATTTGTAGATTTATTAATATGTCAATACGTATTTATATTTTAGATAAATTATAACAAGTTAGTGTAATTTTGAAACGATTTTCATTCGAATTGTATTAATTTATATATATAAAATTAATGCATTTCGTAAAATTAAGATTCTTTTTATTTTCTTAATTTTATGAATAAAAGTACAGAAACACAATTTTTTATATAAATTAATAGTCGGATGAAAATCATTCCAAAATTACACTAATTTGTCTTAAACTTATCTAAAATATAATTACATATTAAAATATAAATAAATTTATAAATATAATTAAAAATAAAAAAAGAAAAAGAAAATAGAATTTTGTCTTGAATTGAGAACCCAATCTAAATTTCAAACCTTAAATTGAGAAAAAAAAAAAGAAGAAGAAGTTAAATTGGGCTCCTTATTAAGAAACTTTAAAAATTGGGTTTAGAATTGAGAAATAAACTATAAATTGAGTTTTGTTATGAAATTTATCCATAAATTTTTTATAATAATCATAATGTAATATTATTTATTTTGAAATAATAATTTTATTTTATCCACCATATAATATCAAACTAGTATTTATTTGTATTAGTCATGATGATATAACGTGCACATGTTACTTGTAAATCTTATAGTAGATTCTACATAAAAAAATAGAAATTTGATTACTTTTAATTATATAGATATATTAAAAGAAAAAAAAAAGTTTTTTGTCATCTAAGTTTACCTCATTGTATTTTTCATTTTTTATCTTTCACATTTTAATTTTTAGCCTCTTACTTGTCAGGTATGTTTTTATTTTTTTAATTAAAATTCATCTTTAACAAAAATAAAATTTTAAATTAAGAAAACACTAAATTAATATTAATAATTAAAAAATAAAAAATAATTGTTTTTATTAATATGCCTAGGTTCGGATACCCAAATCATTAATATTATTAATTAATAATGAAACTCTGATACGCTTATCAGGATGGAAAATAATTTTTTTCATTTATTATTAATTTAGACATGTTAGATGAAGTATGCAAATTTATGATTAAAAAAATTAGAGTTCTATCAATAAAAAAAATGGTGTTAAAATTAAAATTAAAAAAAAAGATATATCTTAAATATATAGAACTAATTAACTAAAAATAAAAAGGTGAAAAATAAATGATGGAAAATTGAATGAGATAAACATATAGAACCAAAAGTTTTTGTTCCCGTATTGCTTCATTTAGATACGTATTCAAAATATGAATTTTTACCTAAGAAGTATTACTTTTTATTTGAAATACTACATATTTCAAGTCAGCAGAAGTATCATCAAAATTTGGACCAAAATGTCCGAATTTGAGATGTTCACAAAACTATGCATATGGAGAGAATGCCAAGTTTGTAAAATTCAAATAAATAAAGATAAATAAAAAGCAAAAAAAACGCAGACTGTTTCAAACAAAAGGGGTGTCTGGTCTGATGCACTGGACACCTCGTGAGTAGTGTCCCTCTCTTTAGCATCACGACAATCGCTGCGCCAAACTTTAACTGCTCTTCCCTTCATCCTTCTTAACACCATTCAATTTCTAACTAATACTCTAATCCCCACCTAATTTCTCTTTCTTTTTTTTTTTTTAATTCTTGCGTCCAATACAATCCAGTCTTCATCATTATTTAATAACCACCCTTTTTTTTTTTGTATTAATATTAATATTAATTGATTAGCAATTGGTTCTTTCAAACATTGTATAACAGTCAAATGTTCCAGTGTTGTTTTCTTGATCTCCTCAACCAAACACAACTAGTAATCCAAACATGTCTTGACTCTTCCCTTCCGCCCACAACCCACTTGTATACGAAGAAGATAAGAAGATTCAAAGTTTTGATGTTTGATTTTCCTCGCCTTTGAAGATCAGAGCAGTAGAGAAATATGAAGTGCTTCCATTTCACCACCGGCGAGCGGCGGCCCGGCGACGACGACGACGAGCAGGTGTCGCGCAAGGTGTCGTGGGCTCGGTCTCTGAGCGTGGCGTCGACGAACCTGGACTCGAGGCGCTCCGAGTTCGACACTGAGTCGCGCCGCGACTGGGCCGACTCGTCCGACTTGTTCCAGGATTTCTTGACTCAGGGACGCGCCAATGATCTGCGTGTCTTCACTTTCCCTGAGCTGAAATCGGCTACGCGAGGGTTCAGCCGAAGCCTCATGATCGGAGAAGGCGGGTTCGGGTGCGTCTTTCGGGGCCGGGTCAAAGATTCCGGGCCGGGCTTCGACTCCGAGATTGATGTTGCTGTCAAACAGTTGAATCGCAATGGATTCCAGGCACGCCCTTTAATATATATATGTCTATAAGTTCTTGAGATTGAAAAAAAAAAAACTCATTTGTGTTTGTAATTTTCTACTTATTTTTGTTATTATTATTTTATAAATATAGTTGTTCTTGTGCTTGCTGCATTGTGGCATTGAATTTCTTGAGTAACATACTAAAGCTTTTAGAACCGGTAACAGAGCACCAGTTAAGGTGTGAAACGGCGTCGTTTCACATAAATTGGAAAATTCAAGGTGGAGTGGTTGGGTGAAATATATTGAGCTTTTCATTTGGTGGGTTCCAAGTATTACTTGATACAGCTACTTTCTCTTAAAATGGGCCCGTTCTATTCATATTTCATAGCACTGCATATTTGAACTATTATACTGTCTTGTTATCGATTTCGTAGTTTACAGGTTTCAATTTTTGCATTCTAGTAATCAGGGGCACAAGGAATGGATAAATGAAGTCAATTTTTTAGGTGTAGTGAAACATCCAAATCTTGTGAAGTTAGTTGGATACTGTGCTGATGATGATGAAAGGGGTATTCAACGGCTTTTGGTGTATGAACTTATGAGTAATAAAAGCTTGGAGGATCATTTGTTAACACGATCAGCATCTCCTCTCCCATGGCTCATGAGATTAAAAATCGCCCAAGATGCAGCTCGTGGCTTAGCATACCTTCACGAAGAAATGGAATTTCAGGTGACCATGCTTCTCTTTCCTACTTCTTGTAAATGCAAATACTCTCGACTCCCTGCATCTTGTCCCTAAACGAAATCATAAGAGGAAATGAAGCGTTTTGTGCTTATCAAGAACTTATACTCTAAGATAGTTTGTTTCAACTTCTTTAGCTGCCATTGCTCGAAATAGCTTGATTCAAAAGCATATAGCATATAGCTTGTTGAGATGATAATAATCTTGAATGCTTTTTATAGCGGCAATGGTTGCCATTTGAGTAGCCACAGTTCTCAATAGAATGCTGCATTTTATCCCATCTGTGCCCATTGCTTTTGTGTGAGCTTGTTGTAGACACATATGTCATTCAAATTTCATTGAAATTCAGAACCAGAGTGTGCTCAACATTTATTGGAAACAGGATACATGTTAACCATCTCATTCATTTAGTTCTATGGTTGGAATCATATGAAGCTGATTTTTAATCAACCATTATTGATGTGATGGTATGAAATGTAAATGAGACTATCCATGATCGAATTTAATTTGTATATTTGAAGATGGAGCCTGCTAGGATCTATCACTGCCTACTTGTTTGAAACATACACTAACCCACTGCTTACTTTTTATCCATGTTTGATCGGCCTTCACATTTCTTCAGTTAATATTTAGAGACTTCAAGACTTCAAACATCCTCCTAGACGAGGACTTCAATGCGAAATTATCAGATTTCGGACTGGCTAGGCAGGGTCCAGCTGCCGGATTAGGTCATGTCTCTACATCAGTAAGCAGCCCCGTTTCTTGATTCAATCGTCAAATTTTGTCTTTACACTTCTCAAAACTAAACATTAATCATTTTTTCTATTGAATCTGTTCTCTAGGTTGTTGGTACTGTAGGTTATGCAGCTCCAGAGTACGTCCACACGGGCCGGTTAACTGCTAAAAGTGATGTATGGAGTTTCGGGGTCGTTCTCTACGAACTCATCACAGGCAGACGAGTGCTAGAAAGAAATCTACCACGAGGCGAGCAGAAACTCCTGGAATGGGTAAGACCGTACGTCTCAGACCCGAAAAAATTCCACCTGATCTTAGACCAGAGACTTGAAGGACAAAACTGCATGAAATCAGCCCAGAAACTTGCATCTCTTGCCAACAAATGTCTAATGAAACAGCCAAGATCGCGCCCCAAAATGAGCGAGGTAATTGAAATGCTTCAAGGCATCATTAGTGAAGTATTGCCTCCTGAAGAATGCGCCTCTCAATCTGTTGTAGAATCTGAAAATGTGAAGGAAGAAAGCGTTGTTGAAACGGAATCTGGGAAAACGGAGAATAACAACAACCGGAAAAAGGGTTTTGACTTTAGAGAAATGGTGTTGAGGAACAGATCAATAGGGAAGATCGATTGGAGAAGTTGGACTCCGAGTCTGGTCAGGACATGATCGATGGATATAAGTATCGTCCCGTTTAGGTTTTAGTTGTGCAAAAGAGATGTGACTGAAATTAGGTAGCGTGGTGCAGGGTTCATTTGTGCACATGCTTTCTTTTTTGCATTCAGCATGTTAAGGTGCACCTCTCTTTGGAAATGCACCATGTTTTAGCCAACTTTTAAGTGTAGTTTGTAATACGTTTGAGCTAATATAGCAATATATGTTGGAGTATTTTGCTCTCATTGAATTTGTGTGAATTTTGGAAATGAATTATAGAGGAAACAACCATAGTATATTCTATGATATTACCAAACTGAATATGTGGTCTAATGTACCTGCAACTTGCAAATTGTTATGTGGCCAACTTATGCCTCGTGCCAAAGTTGGAGCCATACATACTATAAGATGGCCCTTTTTTATCTTGAAAAAAAAAGAGTCAAATATATGTTTTTTTTAAAGGAAAAAGAAAATGATTGAATGAAGATAAGACACTTGTGGAGAGCTTGTGCTTGAAACAAGTCAAGTAATATTGGCATAGAGATAGATATATTGTGTACCCCATTTTATTTCTCCCTACTATTGAAAAGCAAAGACCAAAAGAAAAGAAAAAAATGGCATCCTTAAACATGTTCATTTCTCCCATTGTTACCCCTCAAAGAAGAGTAAGAACAGCAGCCACAGCAGCAAAATCCTCAGGTGGAAGCAGTGAGGAGAAGGGTCTTTGGGACTTTATACTTGGGGGATTAGCAAAGCCAGACCAGTTCTATGAGACTGATCCAATCTTGAAGAAGGTAGAGGGGAAGAGCGGCGGCACCGGCACCGGCACCACCACCACCGGCACCACCGGCCGGAAGAACACTGTGGCGGTGCCACCACCTAAGAAGAAAGATGGTGGCTTTGGCCTTGGGGGACTCTTTGCCAAGAAAGACTGAATTTGCCTTTAATAATTATTCCAACACAAACATTCTGGATTATCTTTTTTTTTTTTTCTTTACTTGTAAGCATTTCTTATGATTTCTTCTGTATCTTGCTACTTATTTAATACTAGCATATTGCATATATTGAATTTATCATGGCTTTTATTTTGTGTTTTGATTGTTCCTTTGTCAAGATTGTGATGAGATTTTTGTGTGGTGTAAGTCACATTTTATTCCATATGCCCGAAATTTAGATCCCATCAATATTTTTATTTTTCATAAGTTTATGGTTTTTTTATGGATTATGGATATCGTAGAAGTCATAGTCATAATTTTTTCTGGGTCATAAGCAGAGTAGCAGAAATGAAAATGTCCCTTTTTTTTTCTTTAACAATGGAAAATGAATTTTGTCGAACACTAAAATTAACCAATTCCATGTAATTCAATGGTCATAGGTATAATATTTAAATAGGTATTATAATCCTCCTCATTCATATCCATGGAGATTGATTAAATTAATGAGCAGTTTTGATATATTTTAAACCGAATTTGTATTTACTGGAACAAACCAATTACTTTACACAGAGCCACTCTCATTTTAAATTATTTATGAGAGAATTTTGGTGAATTACAAAATTAACTTAATTTAGAATCATTTGAAAACCTTCTCTCAATCCTCTGCTTAAATCTATTCCTTGGATTTTAAACGCAGCATTTTTTTTTATAAATTGATAATAGTATTTTTAATTAAATTTTAAAAGCTTGTTAAATTTAAAATAATATATTATATTAAAATAACTTATAGAGCCAATAACTTATAAAGGCCTAATATATATACACTCATATTTAAAAAAAAACATGCAATTTAATAAAAACTTGTTGAATTAGCTAAAAATATTTATCACTTTAATATACTACTGCCAATCAAAATTTTCTGGAAATTTGAGTCCAAATGGCCGATTGAGTGAGTAGCCATGTAAGATGTCACATGATAAGCCACAATTTTCTTTTTTACAAAAATCAAATTTTGATCTCAATCAACATAAGTTGTCTCAAGTGAATTTAAATTAGAAGAAGATGATATTAGTTTCAATTCACTAAAATGACATCTTTTTGATTGATAAAAAAATTATTTTTTATTTTTAAAGTGAGTGGTTTATGATTTGGCATCTGATATTTACTTTTTAGTTGGACATGTTACATGTGTACTCAGATCACCAATAAATACAACTATGATTATAATTGCAGTAGTCTATAAGATTGGGAACTTTTTCTAAATTCAAAAAAAAAAAAATATATATATATATATATATATTTATATAAAATAACAATTACCCCTAAAAATAGAAATGAACATCATATCACATTAATGCTCTGTACATGTACATTTACCTAAACATTTGATGCGTTTATATTCAATCAATAATATCAATCAATAATATCGTGGATTCTTCACAATTATCTTATACTATATTTTCAATCAATAATGAGATATTTGAATTTATTTTGGAATAATTGATTAAAAGAATATTATAGTGAAGAATATTATATGTGGCATAAATATTAATTCGTTTTTTAAAATATATTTCATGGTTCCTAAAATTGCAAAGATCATTGACAAGATTAGTTTTTTCATATATTATAAATAGGTATCATTTTAGGAATCTTCAATAAGTACTCATTCAAAACTCACATACAGTAGCAAAAGATTTTGAAAAATTATCATGGCTCCTGTATTCAATGTGCTTAATGACATCAATCCCTCGAAGACATTATGGGCTTTGAAACTTTGTTTGGTGAGAGCTTATGATATACTTATTTATGGAAATAATAGAGTTGTATACGGTTATTAGTGCATTTTCAAGGACAAAGAGGTAATGCGCAAAACTTTATTTGATTATATATCTTGATGTATGATATATTTTCTATTATATTTAAAAATTTTGTTATAATGTTTTTTCAGGGTTCTACGATACATGGTTCAGTTCGTAAACCATATTTGGATCGTTACAAACCTCTACTGAATGAGGGAAATTTATATATAATCTCTGATTTCATTGTTGATGAAAACTCTTTGAAATATCACACAACGGATTTCAAGTACAAATTTAACTTTTTATGGAAAAACTGTTGTGAAAAGGATAATTGATTCGAAATTTCCAAATAGCATTTTTTCTTTAAGAGGATTTCAAGATATATTGTCAGAAACATATACTGATGAATATAGACTCTATGGTGATACGCATTTAACAAACAAATAATTTATTCATTTTGTTATTTGTATTTTCCACACTAATCTAACATGTATTATAATTTATTTTCTTAAATGTGATTGGATGGATAGCAGGAATGGATGCACCGATAATAAAGGATTTGACCAACGATCCCAAGAAGATGATTGAAATTGTTTTGGAAGATATAGAGTATGTACAGATTTGAACGGTTTTTTAAATTATAATGATTGTTTTTCTTATTGAATTATTTATTAAATTGTGAATTTCTTGATATAGGAAACAAAGGCTGAAAGGCACATTGTGGGAAGAATATGACGAATATTTGATTCCATATTTGAATAAGCATACTAAGGAACCTGTGATTGTCATAATTCAAATGTGTCGTTCATGCAAATTCGATAGTATGATTTTGATTGAACTTTTATTATGTCCACATTCAATATTTATTTTGAAACAATTTTTTTTATATTTACATGGAATTTCTTTTATTTTGTTGAATAAATTAAAATAACATAATGATCGGATTTCAAGAACTATAGATCATCAAAGTATTTTTTTATCTCTAATATTGTACCCCACATACACATATACTACCTCAATAAATATATTATTGCATTGATCGGGGGCGTTCGTAGTGACTAAAGGGGTCGAAGACCAAGAAGTGAGTTATTAATCAACAACGTAAATTAACTATTTTTATTTACTATATTCGAAATGTGTATTGTAAAATTATTATAAACATCACACAATTTTATTTGACAAATATGTCGTATACAATACTCTAATTTTTATATATCTTCTATGTAACAATGTTAATAATATAACATAGTGTTTATATAATTTTATTTTATTATACTATATTAATTCTTATTAAAAATCATAAAGATTTGTAATATATCTTGAATATAATAAAAAATATATACATATGATATATTGTTGCACACAATAATATTTAGGAAGTATAAAATTTATGAATTCATATACTTTCTATTAAAAACTACAAATTAAGTATAAAAAATGATTAAAAAAAACATATCATTTATACTTATACTTATAAAAAATAATAAAAAATATGTTCTATTTCATAATGCTAAATTATATAAATATCTTCATTATTAATCATGAAGAATAGATAGTTGATGCTATTTATAAGAGTGATAATATGTAGATGAAGAATTTTTACATATATATTTTAAATACTTTGAATGTTTTATTATGAAATTTCATTGTCATCTATATAAAAACCAACTAACCTCATTTCTACTTTTTAAAGTAGAAATACAAATATTTATTATTTTATAAATTTATAAATTGTAAATATTTAGTTTTTCATAATTTATGTATATTCATGGTATGAAAATCATTTTGTATATATATGAAAATTGAGGAAAAAAATATGATCGTATTTGATATGTTATAAAGTTAGTATGATTTGTGTATATATGGTAATAATATCATCTTATGAAAAGTTGTAAATAAAAATTTGTACCTTAATCTAAAACATTTTATATATCCACAAAAAAATTAGCGAATTTATCATTCTTTTTGTTGTAAGAATAAATAATGTTTCCTCCTTCATTAAAAAGTAAATAAAAATCTGAAATTTCACTATCATGGTAGCATAAAGTTCACAAAACAATGATAAAATATATTTAGTTTATGTTGTAATATAGTTTCATGATTTTAAATTTATCAAATTTTGAAATGTTTACCATCCAATATGATTTTTCTAATAGATAAATTTTGATTTTAAGACATCTGAAAAAAATAATTATACAGATTTTTTTGATGGTATGTTAAATTTAGAAATTTTATTTTGGGGTAATATACAATAATATCAATATTTTAAGCTCATTATGAATAAGTTGTTGAACATAAATTTGCACAAGTATTTTCTAGGCCAATTGTGACAAAAACAAGTAGTAAAATAGTTAAACAACATATAATGAAAATAATAAATATTTAAATGAATTACATGAGTAGTAGATTAAATTGAAATAACTTTGAAAAACTATATGATTTTTCATGATCATCATTTTTATATAAAAAAATTACTAACACATGAAATTTATTCACTACATCACACGAATACCAAATGAGGTTGAAATATTAGCAAGACTTGATTATAATGCTCAATAATATCACCATTTTATACTCATTATGAATAAATGATTGAACATAAATTTGCATAAGTTTGTTTCAGGCCAATAGTGATGGCAACGTAATGATGAAAATAAAAAATATTTAAATTCGTAAATTATATGGGTAGTAGATTAAATTGAAAATACTTTGAAGAATTATATTATTTTTCATGAACAATATTTTTATATCAAAAAATTACGAACACTTCAAATTTATTTGTCCATACATCACATGGACACAGGTATACCAAATGAAATTGAAATATTATGAGAACTTAATTTTTTATTTTTTTTTGCAAATTAAAATTTTCACATCAAACTCGAAATATTAGATTTTATGGTCGTGAGTCACAGAAGTAACAAATCAGATTGAAATTCTCCAAAAAAATTATTATTTTTCGTGTTCAATATTTTCATATTAAAATATATAAATAGTGAAATTGATATGTTCGTGCATCGCACGGGACTTATACTAGTATATAATAACAATTACCCCTACAAATAGAAATGGTAAAATTTTCCCGCTCATTTCCACCTCCCAAAAGTAGAAAGACAATATTTATTATTTCATAGTTTATAATTAAAAATTTATTATATTAAACATGCTTTATATATATGGTAATGATATCACCTATGAGATTATAATCTATATATAACATATGAATATTAATATGATCTCATCTAATAAATTTTTAATTATTGTTATGATCAATATTAAAAATATATTTGTTAAATAAATTAAAATAATACAATGATCGAATTTCAAGAATTTTAAATTACCAAAGTAAAAAAATTATCAAAAATTATCTCCAATATTGTACCCCACATACATATATAAATTTTGTATATTTTATATATATATATATATATATATATATATATATATATATATAGAGAGAGAGAGAGAGAGAGAGAGATTTGTAACAATAGTGGAAAAAAAAAAAAGGAATCCAAATTTAAGTTGACTTATTGTAATTTTATCCAAGTATAAAAATGTGATCCAAATCATTTTATGATTTTCATTATACATGTAATTATATATATATATATATATATATATGATTTTTTTGGTTATGTGGTCTTGGTTTATTATTCATCTACAAATACATGTCAACTACAAGTTTGTACATTATCAATTTTTCGTTCGCCTTTTCAAGATAAAGAGTCATTTTGGTTTTCATTACAATAACCATTATTTTGACGATTATAACTCATGCTTTTAATGTTGTCAATGGTATTGTTGTCAATGGTATTTAATAACCATTATTTTGATGATTATAACTCATGTTTTTAATGTTGTCAATGATATTTAATAACCATTATTTTGACGATTATAACTCATGTTTTTAATGTTGTCAATGGTATTGATGTCTTTCAAAATTTTGTGGGAACTAAAAATGTGTTTCTTTAGATCACATGACATTCTTGCATATAGAAATAAATAAAAAAAGATGTTTATAGTTATGAAAACGCCTTCAAAGACAAGATGTAATTTTGCAATATTGTTTTATTCAAATCTTTAATATATATATATATATATATATATATATATATATATAATCAAGTTACTTAGCATAACTAATAGAACAACATAAATTAACTATTTCTATTTATCATATTCGAAATAAATATTGAAAAATTATAATAAAAATCACATATTTTTTATTTGACAAGTATGTGGTTTATAATACTCAAGTCTAATATGTCTTCCATAAAACTATACTAATCTAATTTCCACTTTTTAAAGTTGAAATACAAATATTGATATTTTATAATTTATAGATTATAAATATTGGATTTTGCATAATTTATGTATATATTCATGATATGAAAATCATTTTGTATATACATGAAAATTGAGAAAGAAAAAAAAACATTATCATATTTGATATGCGATAAATTTAGCTTGATTTGTGTATCTATGATAATAATATCATGCTAAAAGTTCATGAAAGTTGTGAATAACAATTTGTACCTTAATCTAAATCATTTTTTATATCCATAAAAATTTAGCAAACAAATATATCATTTTTTATATAAGAATAAATATTGTTTCCTCCATGATTAAAAATCAATAAATCTGAAATTTCATTATTATGGTAGCATGAAGTTCATCATTATATGAATAATGATAAAATATTTTTCTTTCTTTTGTTTTATAATTTCATTGTTTTAGATTTATCAGGATTTTAAAATGTTTACCATCCAACATGATTTTTCTAAGAGTTGAATTTTGATTTTAAGACATTTAGAAAAAAAAATTATATAAATGTTTTTAATGGTATCTTAAATTTAGAAATTTTATTTTGGACTAATATATAATATAATATCATTGTTTTTACGTTCATTATGATTAAATTATTAAACATATATTTACATAAGTGTTTTTTTTAGGTCAATTGTAATAAACAATTAGTAAAGTAGTCAAATAACGTATGATGAAAATAAGAAATATTCAAAATTGGTAAATTATATGGGTAGTAGATTAAATTAAAATAACTTACAAGAACTATATTGTTTTTCATGATTAACATTTTTATATCAAAATATTATTAACACTTGAAATTTATTTGCTGCATCACACAGGTACCAAATGAGATTGCAATATTATTGAAACTTAATTATAATAACAATAATATCATCATTTTACACTCTTTATAATGAATAAGTTATGAGCATATATTTGCATTTTTTTTTTCATACTAATTGTGAAAAAAAAAAAATAGTTCTAAAGTAGCAGATAAGATAATATATGATGAAAATAAGAAATATTTAAAATTTGTATATTATATGGGTAGTAGATTAAATTAAAATAATTTTGAATAACTATATTATTTTTCATGATCAACATAAAAAAACTACCAACACTTGAAATTTATTTGCCCATACATCACACAGGTACCAAATGAGATTGAAATATTATGGAGAACTTGATTTTTTTTTTTTGCAAATTAACATTTTCACATCAAACTCGAAATATTTAAATTTTATGATCATGGGTAATAAATTAGATCGAGATCCTTCCAAAAAATTTATTAGTTTTCATATTCAACATTTTCATATCTATATATATAAATTGTAAAATTTATGTACCGTGCATCGCACGGGACGGGGCTTATACTAGTTTATGATTAAACCACAACTTTTGAAAAGTTTTTTATTTTTTATTTTTATGTACTCATACTCCAAGTTCCGTCTGGCCAAGTGACCATAACGTAAGTGGGCTGTGCTTATGAGGCCCAAATACGAGAAGGCTTTAAATCAAGGATCGTACCATACCTTTTTCTGATTTCTTCTTAACACCAATAATGGGCCTAAATTTTTTCAGTCATTATAGGCCCAAAAGATGATAAATGATTTGGTAGAACATGATAAGCTTTGTAAACAATCGGTTTAATCTGCCAAATCTTTTTTTTTTTTTTTACTTTGACTTCTACGTTTTTGGTTGTTCAATAATTCCTTTCGAAGATTTATTTGATGTTTACACTTGACATTATTATGTTTTTTTTTTCTTAATAATATATAATATTTAGTAAAAATAATTAGCATATTAATATATAGTATGATTTTACCTAGAAATATAAATAAATTTTATTAACCAAGTTAACCACTAATCACAGCAAGACAAGTTCGATCACTTGTCCGATCATAAACACATTGAATCAAACAATGCAAATGTATTTCATATCAAACAAAGAATGATTTTTATGTGAGTTTCAAACGAACTAGTTGATTTGACAAAATGAGCACTCACACACACACACACACAAAAAGGAAGGACAATAAGGAAATAAAAATAGTAAGAATGACTAGATTACAAAAGTTAAAAAGTTGAGGGGGCTATAGATGATTCGACCAATTTTACTATAGTTTTAATATAAAAGAAATATATAATTATTTGAAAGTATACAATGAAATTGATATGTAGTGTGAGGAAATGATTGTTTTTTGAGGAATAATATCCTAGTCTATGTTGCCGACATGTGGGTGGACATATGCATTTTGTTTTATTTATCATTTTGAATGCTTTAGTAACAATTACATAATTATGGTTAATTACACATTCATATAAAAAAATTCAATAGTAGAAAATCCAAACCTTTTAAAACTTAGAATATGTGATAGATCCATTGTAACCACCCATTTTTTTGTTAAACCTCATGATGGGTTCTTCTAAAGATATATTAGATATATAATCTTCCACATTAAAATAATTAAAGTAAAAGAAAAAGGAGACAATTTATCTAGAAAAGTTTGAAAAATATGAGAGTGGTGGTCCGATGAATCTTCCATAGGACAAATAGTGAGAGACAAATTGCATTCAATACTTTGGCCACAACTAGTTTAACTACTGAATTTAATTGATGAGACTGCTTCAATTGATACATTAAATTTTATCAAATATAAGTTCTTTTTATTTATTATATATATTCTTAATCTAATAAATTTATTTCTAAATAAGATATATGTGTTTGTGTAATTACTAATTAACAAATATTAAATTTGCTAAATTTTAAATGTGGTTAACCCCATCCTTAAATTCAATATATCATTTACATATGTTATTTTGTCTCAACTAAAATATTTTACTAGTCAAACTTGGTCTAAAAATATTAACTATATAAAATCCTACATTAGAAAACTAATATTTAGAAAAGTAAAGTGAAGCAAAAAAGGAGATAATAAATGTAGAATTATTTGAAAAAAGAATAGAATTAGAATGGAGATAGAGTTGATTGACTTTTTGGTCAATGCCATGGGAAAGAGCTTCCTTCGAAGAAAGACAACCACAGCTGGCGAGCCTTTTCATGTGGACCTCGTGAACCAATTTTTTTTAATTATATTAAAGATACTCCAACTTATTTACTCCAATAATAATAGTAGTAGTAGTAATAATAATAATAATAATAATAATAATAATAATAATAATAATAATAATATATGAAAGTTTTTTCTCCATGTATATTTTTGTTTTTCTTTTCACCTTTCCTTTTTAACATTTTTATGAGTAAGTCCCCGTGTTGGCAAACGAAAATAATAATAATAATTGTTTTTGGGTTTTTTTAATAAGAAATCAATTTCTATTCTCGTAAAATATTTGATTAATCTTTTTTGTTCTTTTCACTTATATACCTTTTTTATTGAATTTTTTTAAGCTATCCTGAATTTTTACTAGTTATATTTAACTGGAAATCAATTTAAAATATTTGGCGCGTGTGTGTTTCTATTGGCGTCATTTGAAATAAAACCTAGTATTCACGGTATTATATTTGTGATAATTTCAAATTATTTTGAATAGAAGACTAATATTGTAATTAAAATAATATTGTACTATATCTGAATTATTATGTACTATATTGTTAGGATTTTAAGAGCAATTATAGAGAATTCGATATGAACGGAAAAATAAACGACAATGATTTGTTGATCTAGTTCGTCTAACTAACTATCTCTGAGGGCACTACCAAACCAGAAGATCTACTAATTTTTCAAGTGCATGTAGTACAATTACATATAATAAATTAGATGGTTATTTATACCCAAAATTAGGTCATAGACCTAAAAGCCCATGTAACTCAAATACTGCTTAAAAGATCATCTCAATATATCCTATTCATATTGATATATCTACCCAAATAATATATCAAGCTCCATAACCCAACATATATTAATGAACATACAAGGCACAACTTATATTATATAACAAAAATATTTAAAAATTAGTAAAAAAAAAAAGAATAGAATAATAGAATAAATCCTCATATATAAGGGGTAAAGGTGATCATATTGTTAGAGTTGGGTGTTATTTGATCTTTCTTTTTCACGAAAACATAATGGGTTTATGACCTTTTTATCCCTGTTGGCCTGCACCAGTTCAAGATTTTTTCCGATCAGAATATATTGTGCCACTTAAATGCTGATAGAAAACAATATTTCTGTACTACATTGAGTTTAAATTCAAAACTATTTTAAACAGGAATTATCGTGTGACTGGAGCATTACAGTACAACAACTATTTCACCATTTTACTACAGAATGAATAGATGATACAATCTTCGATTATTCATGTTGGGATAAAATTAAAGGTGGTTTAAATTTTTGATTTACATTGTGTCATGTTAAGTTCATAAACTCTTTAAAATAGTTTGTAAGATATGTAAGGTTTATAAACTCTTACAAAGTGTTCAGTAAGTTTTCAAAAAAATATCTTATAATTTGAAGCTTACAAGTTTTTTTTTTTTTTTTTTTTTTTGAAAAATAAGAAATTCTACTTATTTTTTTAGATTGTGGGTCGTGTGGGTCATGTGAATTGTGTTGCATGGGTTATGCGGCTCGTACTACGTGGGTCGTGCAGCTTGTTCTGCTGCTTATTCTATATAACATATTTCAATCAATTTGACTAAAAAAATTGATATTTTGACTAATTTAAAAATTTTCTTACTTTATTTGGCTATGTTACTCCAAAAGTTAAAATAAAATCGTATATTATTTAGCACTTCAATACTTATCCCAATAATGATTGGAACTCTAGTGATAAATGTTATGGCACATGTTGTAATTTTGTTGAAAGATGTTTTGTACATGCCCACGACTCCACGAGATTCCCTGTCCTTGTACAAATTTGTTAGAAAACAACCATTAATTCGATTATGAAAAAGGCCAATCAACAAGTGATACCATCCCATCCTCGTTAATAAATCCATAATGTCGATAAGGTTCTTAGAAGAGAGATGAATTGAGATGATAAAAAGGACAGCCACTGGGCAACCCACTAGCATATATAAACCAACAACTTTCTTGTCTATTTTAATCCAAATAATATTTCATCATTACCAATCCATATTATTTGTATATTAGTATGTTATCCATACACATATACAATGCATGCTAGTATATTGAATTATGACACTTCATCTTTCTCTCCACTGTCCTCTGTTTTCTTCTTCACACATCTGTCAAGTGGAGACTAGCAACTAGTCTGCTGTCATTGTCACTACTTGGAAAGTTCATAGCACTTTTATTGATTGCTCCAATTTGCAATTCACGCAACTATAATCATTAATAATGTAAATGTGTCAAAAAAGATGAAAGCACCATACTTGGCAACTCAGAAAGACTACATTAATCTTGTGAGGATCAGTGAATTGTTACACGTAACATTTAAGCATGTTACACGAAAGCCAATCTGGATGATACTAGCAAAACGACTATACAGACGAGGCTTGTAACGCATCTTTGATCTATTTAGAAAGAGGTGGAGAAGCAGAAGGCCTTGGATATGCAACATTTGCGACCCTATTGCCTGCTTCGCCACCACCTCGTCTACGTTGCCTAGATCCATTGCGGGTTTTGTTCTGAATGTTATCCGTATTATTCAAATCTTGTAGCTGCTCAAGTTCTTTCACGATTTCTCCCATTTTAGGCCTCAACTTAGGCTCTAAGGATATGCATCGCAAAGCTAGGTTAGCAACTCTTTGAGACACATCCATTGAATACTGACCTTCAAGGCGATTGTCCATGACTCGAAAGACTTTGCGCTTGTTGGCTAAGAAGGGCCTGGACCACTCTACGAGCTTGTGCTCGCCCGATGGTCTGTTCTTGTCTATTGCTCTCCTGCCTGATAGCATTTCAAGGAGTACAACTCCGAAGCTGTACACATCGCTCTTTGTAGTCAAATGGCCTGATTCAATCGAATGTAGAAACCTCATATGAGATGGATGCCACTAAATCCAATATGGCAATCAATACAAATGAGTAGTAAAATGTCGAGTACAGGATAAGCCAAAAAGCAGGCAGAAGAAATTGATTAAATGATGGGGCAAAAGTATGATTCTTGCACAAGTAGCCAAAAGTGTTGTTTGACTATCTTTTTAAAATTTGTAGTAGGGCCAGTAAAAAGGAAAATGGGGCATAAGCTTCAAGAATTAAGAGAGAAATTCATGATTGAAGAACCATACCAGTAGCTAGATATTCCGGAGCAGCATATCCGTAGGTTCCCATGACTCTTGTGGACACATGGCTTTTATCACCAGTTGGCCCATCCTTGGCCAATCCAAAATCAGAAAGTTTTGCATTGTAGTTCTGCCAAATCATTAAACACGAATTTCAAAAACTAAGTTCAGATATTGAATAAACAACAAATTTAGAATTTTACAGCCATTTTTGCAGTATTTAATATGTCAGTGAAACTGGGGACTTACCGAGTCCAGCAATATGTTAGAAGCCTTGAAGTCTCTATAAATGACTTTTGCTTCAGTATTATGAAGAAAAGCTAGGCCCTTTGCGGCACCATGAGCAACCTTAAGGCGAAGGCTCCAAGAAAGAGGTTGGAAATACGAACCCCCTGCAACAAAAAATATATCATTATAAGAATTTCACAACATAACATTATTTCACCTTATATCCTTAGTAGTATAGATGAAGAAAACAAAAACTCACTTCGAAAGAGATGGTTTTCTAAACTCCCCCGTGGCATGAATTCGTAAACGAGAAGTCTATGATCATCCTCCAAGCAATAGCCGATAAGTTTCACAAGATTAGGATGAGAAAACTGGCCCAAATAGTTCACTTCTGCCTACAACACCACAAATTCAGCAAACCACATCAAAACCCTGATAAATTACAAAACCAATAAACCCACAAATTTGATGCAAAATAAGAAATCTCACCAACCACTCTCTATGGCCCTGAAAACTTTCTTGGTGAAGCTTCTTTACAGCAATAACCATGCCAGTCCCAGGTTTTGCAGCAGCAAAAGAATTCTCATCAATCCAACCTTTAAAAACCGAGCCAAATCCACCTCCTCCGAGCACACTGTCTGGGCGAAAATTTCTGGTGGACATCTTTAGATCAGAAAAACTGAAGCTCTTCATGTTGGATGATTGCAAGATCTCACCCTCTGTCCTAGGAGTAGGAGGAACCGATGTTGATGAGACTTTGCTAATATCAGTGCTCGTAGAATTCTCATCCGAGCTAACATATTGTGAATCATCACCTGGATTGATCAGTACATCCATAACAGTTTAGTACTAAGAACTCAACCATGGATTGATCGATTGATGAATAATAACATTCACTACGTTTTAATATGTGATTTTTCTAAACCAGTTATTCTATCACCACTGTGTAAAGCAATCAATTACTTTTGAAATTTCGAAACCAAAATTTTCTGCTAGCCTTTTCCAAAAGATAAAAAACTATTGAGAAAGCATGACATAATAAGCATCAAAAAGGCCATAATTTCGCAGAGATGTAGAAGAAAATTAAATATGATAATTACCAGTATGAGTAGGGCTTTCAGCTTTGATTCGAGCACTCAAACAAATCCCCATGGCAAGAAAAATCGAAGCTCTGCAGAGCGTAAAGAAAAGTATGAGCAACTAAATATATCAAATTCCTCCCCCTTTCTCAAAAGAAACAAAGTGATCAGATCCAATTCAGGTGTGAAAGCAACCTAAAAGGAGAAGAAAGGAGAAACAAGCAACAATACTATATTCATTTGGATTATGACTTCCAAATTTGAAAGTTAAAAAAATGCAATTGCTTTTTCGGTAAAAATTTAAGCACGCACCCACCAAATCCTTCCTAAACACGCAATAATCAATACACAGCAGCAAGATCACACAAACATGTGTCTGTATAGGCTTTGTAGAGAGAGAGAGAGAGTTGACAAATGTGTGTGGGAATGAGGAAGCATTAATAAGAAGAGCGAAGAAGGATGGTTGAAGGAGAAGGATATTGATGGCGGCCTCGGGGGAATGGCCCCCTCCTCATCTTGAATAACGTTAATAATTACACGTAGACACACACACCCATGCGTGTGTGTGTGTGTGTTCGAACTCTGCATTGACTCATTGACTCTTTTCGTCGCATTCGTAATTACTTGCCAAAACGGTGACGTTCAGGGACGGCCCAACAAATTGGCCAATTGCTTCACAACTTGTTCTAGCTTAAATAAACCTGTCACATGCTATGATACATTTATGGCCGTGTTTGGACTAAAAGATTTGAGAAATAATTTTAATTTATGATAACGAATTTATTGGTGACATTTGCTTCTTTTTTCTTTTCTTTTTTTTTTGGAACCATCGTTTTCGTTTAAAAGTGATTTTGAATACATTATAATTTGCATGAATTTGAAATGTATTTCATGTACGAATTATTAATGTCATTTATTACATAATTTAAAAAATATATATACATATTGTGTTTTCTTAAAATATAAGATGAAACTCATAATGTAACTCAATATTCATGTATCACGGCGGTTTGGTTAATTAACTTTTTTTTATCATCTTCTTTTCATTATTACCCTCTTTAATCTCCAAAATAATTGCTCTATTTACTACTTCACATTTTTTAACTTTTAACCAATTCTAACACGAGAGTTGGTCCTTCATTTATGTGAATTCAGTTATTATATGCATACACAATTATAAATTTCTATCTTATATATTGTATTTAATCTTATAATATATTTTACCTATTTATACATGGAGTGTGCGCATAAATAATATTACAGAACAGATATAAATAAATAAAATTATACAAAAATTGTTATATATTACTGAAATGAAATGAGGGATTATAATTAAGAAAAAAAAAAAAAAAAAGAGTTGGTCTCTTATACAACCGTCTCATGTGCAGTGAGATCGCGCACCCCGAGCACGGTCGACGTGCGACACAAAAAAAACACATACTTATAGTCCTAAAAGACATACTTAGAGCTAAAAATCACATATTTTTGTGGCACACTATCAACTGTGTCCCATACCACGCGCTACACATGCCATGTATTGTCGCGCACAGTCGAACCATGCCCCACAACACGACCGTGCACGAAAACAAAATCACATACTTAGAGTCGAAAATGACATACTTGTACACTATTGCGGCACATAGTCGACCGTGTTCCAGTGCACGACCGAGCTCAATCCCATCTCACGATACGATGGTTGTACACGAGTTTTTACCAAAAAATAATCTGGGACCAGAATATAAGAAATTAATTTCTCCTTCTTAAATGTAAATGATTCTTTCTCAACCATTTGTTGGCAACACATTATCAATGCGACAGATAATGAAATAAGGAAAGAATGTCAATAAATTTATTTTAAAAGTTATGTACACGACACACACAATATATATATATATATATAAATTAAAGGAAGGACCAACTTGAAAATTATCAAATTTAATCCACTGGACAGTAATTTGAGCTAGGAGTCAAAGGCTACTAGTGTAAGTTGTTTTATTAGTTAATTTTGGACAATGTCCACATGACAAGGTCTTGGAAGATGCTCAATACAAAATGTGTAAATCAGGCTCTGGTCAATTGTCAATAATTTAAATTTATTTATTTAAAAGGAAAAAAACCGACTCACCCTAATCTCTTATGTTGATTCGAATTCATGATAGATTTATTTATAGATCTTAATTGTTTAACAACAAATTAATCTTATTTTCCAAGTAACTATTTTATCTTAACAGGTAAAAAATGTTACTCAAACGCTACAAATCGTGCATAATCTTCTAGAAAATTCTGAAATTTTGTCCAATTTTGGAGCATTTTTTTACGTGGGTCCCATACCCGATTTTGGAATTAGAAAGTTGGATTGTATTCTTCTCCGAGAGAGGTTTGAGGAGGTTCATTATACGCCCAAAATGGTTGATAGGTGAATGAGAAATTGAGTCTAAAAGTTACATGTTTTGATCCTATGGAAGGATGTTCATCCCATATCGAGAAAATCAAACTTATTTTTTCACTTTATAATGATTTTCCCTTTAGTGAGTGATAAGAAAAGTTGGCAAAAAAGTTCTCTCTTGTGTGGATTGAAAATCAAGAGATGATTCGAGCTCCGGATCATGGGACTCATGAGCACACGAAAGCGGCGGGCCCGGCCTCACTCATTTTGTCACTTTTTCATTACATCTTCATGTGACTTTTGGCTTTCCAACTTCTTATAACGCCCAACCTTCAAAGCTGTCATTTAGAAACGATTCTGAAGGTGGCTATAAATCAGTTTCGTCCTCTCTTTTCTTTTGTTATTCCTTTGGTCTTCCTTCCTCTGGGTGATATAGTTCAGGCGTTCGTTTAGTTCGCCGTCGACAAAGAGACTCATTTTGTCACTTTTTCGTTCCATCTTCATGTGACTTTTGGCTTTCCAACTTCTTATAACGTCCAACCTTCAAAGCTATCGTTTAGAAACGGTTCTGAAGGTCGCTATAAATCAGCTTCGTCCTCTCTTTTCTTTTGTTATTCCTTTGGCCTTCCTTCCTCTGGGTGATATAGTTCAAGCGTTTGTTCAGTTTGCCATCGGCAAAGAGTTTGTGCTTGACTCGTTGCCTTGTTGTCGTTGTATCTTGGGAATCATGTGACTTTTGGCTTTCCAACTTCTTATAACGCCCGACCTTCAAAGTTGTCGTTTAGAAACGGTTCTGAAGGTGGCTATAAATCAGCTTCGTCCTCTCTTTTCTTTTGCTCTTCCTTTGGCCTTCCTTTCTCTCGATGATACAGTTCAGACGTTCGTTTAGTTCGCCGTCGGCAAAGAGTTTGTGCTTGACTCGTTGTCTTGTTGTCATTGTATCTTGGGAAACAAACGTCCATTGAGTTCTCGAACACCTCGGAGGAGACGAATCTGTTTTAAGGAAATTGTGGTGTCATAGGTCTTGGCTTCCTCGTTGCTCTCTCGTTTTATTTCCATGCCATATCCAACTAACATAATCTATTTATGGTTAAATGACAATTCATCTAAATGTTTAGATGGTCATTTAACATGGTATGAATTCGGATAATGAAAGATTCTATATTTAAATTTTGTTATCGTTCATTTCATATGTGTGCCACCAAGATTATGTTTGTTCTCGACTTAAAGTGGTTTTTACAAGTTTTTAATTTGAGATTTGGGAGGATTTTGTGAGTGTGAATTTTGAAAATCTTGTTTTTATTTTGAGATTTTTTATGCTATGATTATAGTTAGGATGTCATTTTCACATTGATAATTGTAGAAAAAATAGATGTTGATAAGGATTTTGTAGAAAAAGTGAAAAAAGTATATATTTTTATTAAAAATTGTAGAAAAAATAGAAAAAATATGTATGATTTAACTGAACTCATCCAAAATCCAAATAAACCAAGTCCAGTCCAAACATTCTCTTCCCTTATGAGTGAGCTTATTTAGCTCACATCTGGTACTTCCATATGAGGTTTTAAATGATCTTTAAGACTTGAATTATAAGTCTGCAACACTTTAATATGTGAGGAATCAATGTGTTGAAAATGTTAATAATAAATATATAGTCGATATTTCTCTTCAGATAGATTAAGTTTTAGACGATGTCGTCATGTAAGACCCCCTAGTTAACATTTACTATAAGGGTATGTTTGTTTCACACTTAATATGTTTGAATTTTGAGTGAGTTCAATTCAAATCATGTTTGTTTTGAATTTACAAAATCCTATAATCATACCATACTATTTTTATCTACAATTCTAAAAGTCAAAATAGCATATTAGTTATAATTTTACCTTATAAAATTTAAGTATGAACACGAGATTTTAAAATCCGAACTATCTAAATCCTTTCAAACCCAAACTTGCAAAATCATCTTTAAGTTAAAAATAAACACACCCCCAACTTTTGTAGTGTTTTTGTTTCCATTAATTTTTGAATAAAAGATAGACTTCCTTGTTTCAAGAATGTATGATGTATCTAGGGAGAATAAGGAAACGTAGTGAACACCCATTTTAATATATTGACAAAAAAAAAAAATCAGAAATTAAAAATAAAATAAAATAACACTATGAAGTCAAAGAAAGTTGATTTTATTTTCCAAACAAAATTCGAGTGTAACCTTAAAAATCTTGAAGCGATTTGTCAGAGTTTAAATGTCACTCTAGTTCTATAGCTTTGTTTAACAGTTCTCAGTTGAATAACCATGACAACTTTGGTCAAATAATGCCAAATTTGACATTGTTTGGATGGAGTTATCTCTTTTTTAATATTTGTTTGGATAAATAGTTTTTCTTCTTTCCAACTGTATAATGAGTGACACTTGCGTACGGTGCCCCATTCTTGTTTTTTTTTTTTCTCTCCTTCGTTAACTTTCCTTTTTTTTTTTCTCTCTCTTCCTTCTTTGTTTGTTGTTTCTTCTTCTATTTTAAAGCTTTTTTTCTTTCTTCCTTCTCCATTTTTTCATATAATTGTTACAAATACATGGTTCTTATTTTTCTAATACTCCAATAAATTCTTCGCTTCCTAATTTTTGTATAAAAATTTAGGGTTTTTATTTTCCTATAACTTGAAATTCTTTTTATCTTGCTCCGATTCATAGCAATATACAACAAAATTGATGCAACAAATACCATAGTTGGTTATTAATTAATTAATATGAATTTGCATAAATTTTGGGGAAGAAAGTGATAAAAATCGTGTATTTGAAATTTTAAAATTTTAAACTCACTCTACAGTACACTGATATCTTAAGAGTATACAAGTGATACCTAAAAAGTATACGAGTGATACTTAAAGAGTATACTAGTGGTATCTTTCATTAAATAAGCAACTAATACCTTAAGAGTAAATATGTAATACATTATACTATAATCATTAATACTTTAAAAGTAAATATGTAATACCTTAAATGTGCGCATATGTAATACCTTATACTATAAGCATTAATACCTTAAAGGTAAATATGTAATACTTTAAATGTGTGCATATATAATATTTTATACAATAAGGATCAATACCTTAAAGGTAAATATGTAATATCTTAAAGATGCATATCTAATACCTTATACTATAAATATTAATACCTTAAAAGTAAATATGTAATACCTTAAATGTGCGCATATATAATACCTTATACAATAAATATGTAATACCTTAAAGATACGTATGTAATACCTTATACTATTAACATTAATATCTTAAAGGTAAATATGTAATACATTTAGGCCACGTTTGGTTCGTAGGTTGAAAATGTTTAGGTTGTTTTAGGTTTTCAGGCTTTTACCGTTCATCGAAAACAAAATAGTACTTTTTGAGTGTTTGGTATGTAGGTTTTGGGGTTGGTTTGATTTAAATTTTATGTTTGGTTTGAATGTTTATGGGTGTATAAATGTACATTAATTTATCATTGTGTGTTTGGTTTGGTTGTTTGATATTGATAAAAAATGTAAAAAGTCATTTTTACCCTCATCTCTTTAAAAAATAATATTATAAGATACATGAGGAATATAGAAAATAAGGAAATGGATAATGTAATTAATAGCATCTTCCTCAATTTGGTTCTATCTGCCCACTCTCTGTTTCATTAGAAATCATCCAACAAAAGATTTTGTAAGAACTGGAAGAACCGATGGAATAATGTGTTCGAATTGAAGAAGAGTAATAGTGATTTGCTATATCGTTTACCACAACGTTGAACCGAATGGCAAAGACATCTACTGTTGCCTTCACATTTAGGGCAATCAACTAATTGAGCTTTTGGGTGAATTCATGGAACTCTTGCTTTGAAGAGGTGTTTGAGAGTATCACACCGAAGCTTTCCCTTCATAGAAATGTCGAGCAGGTAAGTAGTCTATATATATATGGATGGCAATTATGTAATTGTGAGGAAAATTAAGGACAGTTTTGTCAATTGAATGGATAAAGTAAGGGCAACAAAGGGAGTTCACAAAATACACTGTTAATTAGTTTCTAAACCCATCAATTTTTAAGGGTTTAGAAAAAAGGTGTTTGAACACCCTAAACCAACCAAAGAAGACCGGGCCAAATTCGAAACTGCGCCCAAAACATATAAAGCAAACAAAGGTTTAGGGTGGTTTATAAGCCCAAACCACCCTAAACCAACGAACCAAACATAGCCTTAGAAGTTACAACTGATACCTTAAGACTATACAACTAATACCTCAAAAGCATACAATTAATTTTCTGCAAATCATGATGTCATATCGTTTGAAATAATTGATTTTCAATATCTTAAAATTATTGTGATAAACTGTGATTTGAAATCAATTATCATAATTCTGGACATGAGTAAAAGAGAAAAAGGAAGAAGAAAAAAAACCACATGAACAATTCCATGATGATTTGAAGAAGAATAAGAAAAAGAAGAAAATAGAGAAAATGAAGAAGAATGTATAATAAAAAAGAATAATAGATGAAACATCACCTCAAACTTAGTGCGTAAAAAAAAGGAAAAAAAAGAAACAGAAAATGAAAAGAGTGTAAGAGAAAGGAAAAAAAAAAATTGAAAGGAGCCTGTAAGAAAAAGAAACAAAAAATGAAAAGAGTGTAAGAAAAAGGAAAAGAAAAATGGAAAGGAGCCTGTAAGAAAAAGAAAGAAAGAGTGCACCTTGACGTGAATAAAAAAAAGAAAAAGAAAGAAAGAGTGCACCTTGACGTGGAAAAAAAAAATGAAAGGAGCATGTACGAAAAAAGAAAAAAAAAAAAAAAAAAAGAATGAAACAGCGCACCTTGGAGTGAAAAAAAAAATTAAATTGGGTTGGAGCACGATGCTCCGGAGCACATAAGTTTTTGACATGTACAATTTATAAGGAACTTATGCCGCAAAATGAAAGTCATTGTCATCCAAATAATGATCTTCCATCTATTATAGACATGTCTTAATATGTCAATAACTAATGCATAATGAATTTATCTCTTTAAACATTGTGTTTTGAAATTAATGATCTTATTAGATTTATGACACATCAACAGTTAACACATTAATATATATCATGATGGTAGGATAACAGACCTGTTGTCAACCTTATTTCAATACTATTGGCTCTTAAAAAACCATTATTATAACACAATATTCTCACTAAATCTAATAAAATAGTATTTACATTTGAGAATATCTTTAACCAATTACGATTTAGGTGGATGCGAGAATTATAATTAAATTATCTCCAATAAGTAATATTTTCCTAATAAAATATGAAATCAGAATATTCTAATTCAATGTCCAGAATCCATTTACCATAATATATATATAAACAACATCTGACAAATCTATTATTTCTCAATGGTTGAGGCAGATTTACCAAATATTAATGTGCAAATTTTTTCGAATAAAATTTCTGAGTGCATCATTATTATTCATTACACAATAATTCTGAAACAGACAGTTAGTCATATAAATTGCAGCATTCAATCATTACAGAAAAATAAATAACCAAATGATTCTTTTATTTTTATGACTTGTTGTGATATTGCGTCCATCATATAATTATATATGATGTGAGACGATGAATTTATAATTTATAAATTTATGAAAATATTTTCGATTTATAGATAATAAAATTTGGTATCATAAATTAATATTGTAAAGTTGTCTTATATGAATATTTATGATTGTTCTAGGTGTCGTGTATAGCTCGCAGATTGATGAATAGGGCCGAATTAAATGAATCTATAAAAATAATGGAAGTCTCACCTTAAAATTATTTAGATAATTGGCAGAGCTTCATTAAATAAATTGTCGGTTTATATGGTGAAAACAAAGAGTGGAGGCCCACTAAGGAACAACAAGTCAACAACATTTGGGGAGACCAATCCTCTCAACTGCTAAAACTAGGATGGTGTTTGGCTGAATGTTTTAGCTTTTTATAACATTTTATGAAATGATTTAAAGTTTATAATTAAAAAAAAATCGATAAAGATTTAGATACTCTATTTTATTTATAAAATATCATATTATGAGTACGTAAGTCGTTTTTTCGAATAATGAGGAACTTATGTCTTATGTCTAAAATAGAATCTTATTTTTGACAATTTTTGTTTTTAAATTTCATCACCTAATTTATACTTTATAAAATTGTCATTTATAACGTCTATAATTAGTTACATCATCTTATAAATCACATCATTTTTTAATCCAAATATTTCAACAACGTATTTTTAAAATAAATTGAAATGTTATATAATATACAGGAGTTTATGAGAGATTTTTTAAAATAAAAGTTTAGTTAAAAATCAACATGATAAAATCCATATAATACCTGATGAATTGTAATATATATCGTTTATTTTTATATATACATACTTACATGCATATGTTAATTTAAATGAATGATAATTATTGTATCTGCTATAATCTACTATGTATAGCATTCACAATGTCGTTGAAAATGTAATTTAGTTTTGATGGATAAATTATTTTGAATCCAAACTTTTGGAGTTATAATAGAATAAGATTGAAGCAATTTATATGATTTATTTTATAAATTTGAATTCACAGAATATGAAATGATTCTGAAAGAAGTCCTTAAATCAGCTTATTCGACGCATTTTGACTATAAAAAGTTTGACTTTTGGCTTATTATAATGGGTAGACCGTAGACGTCTTGATTTTATGGGAAGCTTTTGGCGGTATTGAATCATCCATGATAATATGTGGATATATATGTTTATTTTTTTAATTATTTATGTGTGTGTATTATTTGTTTATTTATTTGTTGAGGAAAATTTTGCATTTCATAATTGCTCTACTGTAACTTACAAAAAACCTATAAGTTAATTATTACATATTTTGAAGTTTGAAATTTTAATTTCCACGTTTAAGAAGATATTGTATATATAGAACGGTAATTTGGATTTTTTTTACTAATTAAAAGGTGCTTAATGTATTAACTTAAGTAATGTCAAACCTCGCATAGCACAGATTTTTAGTGAAATTTATGGAGTTTTTGTCCTTAAATTTATATCATATTAACTCTCTTCCACAAGTATTTATCAGTTGAACATATATCCCTCGATTTACATCTCCATCCTATTAAGGGACCTATGGTTGGATTGAGAAAAAATTTCATCTCTCCCTAATTAAAAGTAATATTACTCAATCTTTAAATGGGTGAGCTATAATGTCCAATCCTCAATGCCCTCATCCTTGTTAAAAATAGTTTAAGGGTCCATTTGGATGGATGAATAGATTTGAGAAGATATTTAACATTTCTAATAATAAATTGAGGGTTTTTAGATAGATATTATTGAAAATTCATCACTTTTATTTTAAATTAATTTTTAATAATATTGGTAGTTATCAAATCCACCCCAACTCAACGATTGAGGGAGGCGGGTACATGGGGTACAACTGTACCCCAAATTGAAAGAAAATTTAGTTATATATATTCATATATTACATCTTCTAGTTACAATGTTGTTATTTGCAAAAAATTATAATAAAAAATATAAATATTGTGTTTGGAAACATGAATTGAAAGCAATCCACCTTCACATTTCACATTCACCAATCGCAATTGCAACTAAGAATATTAATATTTGTTATTTGATTTGGTTAATTAATTAGTTAATATGATAATGGTTGTTGATCATAAATTAATGATTGTATTTTTCTGTATGAAATCAGTGGATTTTGTGATAAATTTGTTATTAGTTAATTCTTTAGAAGTGTTGTAGGTTGTCATTGTGATAAAAATTTGTTGTAGAATTGAAGTTTTTTTTTTTTTTTTTACAATTGTATTATTATTATTTACTAATAATTCATTTAGGAAAAGAAGAATGACATGTACTCTTAAGTCTTAAATCAAATAAAATCAATGCAATGAGAAAATTATTAGTTTCCAAAATTTTTTGTTTATCAAGTTGGTATTAATTCTCTTACAGTTGCTAATGCAAGTGTAGCAAGAGAGTTTTTAGGAATGAACCTATGTCAAATATATACCCCGAAACAACATAGGTGATTAAGTATTAAATGATTGTTTTGGTCACGTTTATTTAGAAGGATGTGTTCCTAAAAATTCTTCATAATAATGTTGTATATAGCTTCTAAATAATGAAGACTCGACGAATCAAATGTAACTTTTACTTGATTTTTATAATATTATGTACATGTGTCTTTTGGTTGTACTACTTTATATATCAGTATATTATATGATATTTATAAGTGAATTGTTTCTTTACTATCTATTGATTATATGTTTGTACCCCATTTTCAAAATTCTGGATCCACCGCTGTTTCAACTTGAAATCATGTATTTCAAATATCTCCATCCAATTTTTTTTTTTCATGGAATTAGTTTGGTATTTTTCTTTCTTAAAGAAGTTGGGACTTTTTCTTCATGGAATTAGTCAGATATTTTCTTATTTTCATACCTTATTTCTGGTTTTGTCGGTGACGCATTTCCTATTGTCCATGCTTTGATCATTGATATCGTCATTTTCTTCTGAATTACTGAAAAATGAGATGTGGCGCATATTATATTACTACATTATATTGGGTATATTATTCAATTAAACATCTAAGTTTGGCTTTTGAGAGATCGATATAATTTTGCCAAAGCAATGGTGGGGCATCACTATATATTTGATAATATACCTCTTTTGTACTATAAGAATAATTATCATTTGCTATGACATTAATTGTTCACAATCACAAAACCTTTGTAAGTGCCTTGTGATCACAATTTCTTGTTTACTTATATAAATAATGGTTTCTCTATTGTTACCCCATGTTGTGAGAGACTCTTTTTTATGTAGAAGTCAGTCTTTTTTCATGTGTAAATATGTTTGTTTTAAGCTTCAATTGATAAACCGTGTCTTATCTCAGTGATGGCTACTAAGGGATATAATTGTACTACTGTACCAAATTTTTTTATATATATTTTAAAAAATTTCCTATATTTTAATTTAAAATTGCAGCTATTGCCACTAATTTAAATAATAAAAAACATAAATATTTAGCATTGCAAACTTTTTGGATTCAACTAGACTTGGTTCATCTTTGATATCGGCAACTTCAATTGCAAGTAATTTTTTTTTTCCTTTTCTTCTAAAAGTTATATCCATTAAATTTTGATCATTATTCATATTTATTGATTGGTTTAGTTTATTAACTAGTTAATTTGATGTTATTTGTTTATAAATTATAGTTTGTGTTTTTCCTGTTGATGATGTCGTAAACGACTTTCAAAAAGTGAAGACTTAACGAACCAATATTTAGTAAGTTTACTTGATCGATTCTTTTATAATATCTTATATATTTACATATTTTGATTGTACGACTTTGTATATTAAACAATGTTCATTTACGATTTTTTTCTATTATAGTTTATTTATTCACAACTCCAATTTTAAAATTATGCATATGCCACTATCCTATCTAATACCAGATTTAGATAGATAGTGAAGGTCATAGCCTTAGCCAATAGGTGCAGGTTGTTTTTGTATCTTTATCTACACATCCACAAAAAATCCAAAATTAATCTTCAAATGATTTTTTCTAAGTCAAAATTGATTGTCGATGTAAAAAAATGTGGAATATACAACATTTTATTCCAAAAAGATACATAAAGGTAGATGAAATAAGTGTAACTATGACAATAAATGTGGTGATGTCTTTTTCTTGAAAAAGATGCTCGTGGAAGAAAATTTCCTAAAAGTTAACACAAATAACCACAACCAAAGTCTAGCCATTAAAAAAAAAAATCTATCATATCTAATAAAAATAAAAGAAATTCCACATATAATAAGGTAGATTGTTTAGAACAAAATCAAGGCAAAGATACGATGTTGGAAAAAGTGGCAATCAATCAGCCATTCAATTTCAGATTCTTTTTCTCCTCATTTTCACATTGATTAATCCCAGGCACATGTTATCGTGTAAGCACATTAAGCAAAACAAATTTGGTGTATAATCAAAACCCAACCCAGCTAATCATTAATAATATTATTATTTGCTTTCAGTATTTTATTATATATTAAGGTTATGTCTGACTTAAGTTTGAATTAAATTATATATTTTCAACGACTTTTTAACGGAATCAAATATAATCGACATAATAGAACAAATCAAATATAGACTAAATTGATTCTCAACATTTCGAAATCGTCCCGTTAAGTTTTTCAACCCCAGTTTTACCATAAGTAAGCATGCAACAAATATGTTAGATTCAACTTTAAAATGACATTTAAACTAATGAGATCGGAATAAGTAGTATATTTAGACAAATTCGAAAAATATATTCTAAGATTATTTGAGTAATATATTATCAAACTAATATATTATAGAATCAGAAGTATATGAGATTTTCTATTACACTTGATGATACATCTTCTATTCCAAAACAATCACCACACTCCACGTGTATTCCATGACATTTCTATTTAACACATGTCATATAATGAATATTATGAAAAGAAACCAATTTTAAATTAGTATTAGAATTTTAAACCCAATTTTTAACACATGTGGTCCTATTTGACGAAATTAGAATTCAATATGATTCAAATTAGAATTCAATTAAATCATATTGATATTGATTGATAAGCTTTGAAAACATGACTTTGATAATATCTTTTAATAATATCAAATGCTAATCTCAGCTGTGATTATCCAATAAATATTCCATGAATTGACTCATGCCCCCTACACTATTTTCTGTTGCAAAATAATAGTCTGAAAATATTAGAATTTGAATAGATAACAATCCTTTCCTAACAAATATCATGTTTCTACTTTTTTTTTCTTGTTTGATAAAAATAATCATATTTTAAAAATCAAAATAATTCTAACTAAAAAATCTAACCTAAGGTGGTAGATTTGTAAGTAAATGGAGGGGTTATCGATATATGATAGCTTACAAAATATTGTATTTTCATCTAATTCAAAAAAATATGTGATTATATAAATAAACTCTTTTGATTTGGGATGGAGTAATAGTTTTAAGAATTTATTTTGATAACGTCGGCCTATTAAGATAGTTTATACCTTCATCTTTCTATAACCTTTTACAGATTTAACTTGGTGGTGTTTAGCACAACTTGAACACCTAAATTCGAGTCCTCATTTCCCTTAAATAAAATTTAAAAAAAATTGCTTTGATAATCGAGTTCAATTCCCATTAACTGTCTGCAACTTTGAAATCCTTTTTCCTTGGGCTTTGACTAGTAGTGGCCCACGATCCTTCAGCCTTTCGGACTCTAGCCCATAAAAAAACCCAAAATGAAATAAGTAACGAAATTCCAAAAGGGTTGTGTTATCACACCAAAATAAAAATAAAAAGTAATTTTAATATGGTATTTTTTGTTTTTATACTAGCTTATTGATAATCATCTGAGAAAATGATTTTAATGTTGATTATAAGTTTGTTACTTGTTATTGGAACCATGATTTGAAATTTTAAGCCGAACTTGATATATTCATTTATGTATGTATATCTTCTATTTATATTTTTATTGATAACATAATTCATGATTTGTCAATTTAATGAAATATATTGAAAGTTTTTATATTTTTATTTGAATTCGTATAATTGAAAAAATAAATTAAAATTCTTTTTTAAAAACTCAACTCAAATCAAAAATATTACTAGAAACATCGGTGAGCCTTCAAGGATAGGATTGAGGGTGAATATTAGAAAAAACGTTGATGGTTATATTTTATTTTGTCCACTCAAACTTTTGGGCTTAGAAACTTGGGCTGCATGAGTCTAAATTGGGTAATGGGTAGTTACATAATGTTTGGATTGGTGTTTGTGAATTAGGATTTTAGATTTGAATTGATTCAAATTCTCGTTTGTTTTAAGTTTACAAGAGAATTATATAATTTATCAAAATTCTATTTTATTAAATAAAAAAAATCATTAATCTTATATTATAATCTATTAATACACAAATTTCAATATACACTTAAATTTCTATTATTACAATTATCAAATTATTACCATTACATCAACCAACAATAAAATATTATACAATGACATTTTTTTCAACATTGATTTGACATCTACAATACTAATCATACCCTACAAAATCTCTAAACAAAAATAGATTTTAATTATTCATATTTATTTAAAAAACCCAGGATTTCAAAGTTGGATTTCCCTAATTTTACATAAATCCATAGTTTTATCTATCAGTCAATTTTTGTTTACTTTGTGAATCTTATAAAATTTTATTTAGGAAGTTAAACATACTCATTGGCTAAGTATATGCTATATGCATAATTGCATATACTTTATTACATTATCCATTTTGCTTCTAAATACATATCTATTTAAAATTTATCTTAACTTCTATCTGCTCGGTAAATGAAGATGTTGTCAGATAAATCGATTTTTATTGGTTTTTGTCCATGATTTGATAGCAACCTTCTCAACTAGAACACATATATCCTTTTTTCTATGACAATTTTGTAAAAGTTATCGTTCTCCACTTAGAGTTGAAAATTAAACCAAGCTATTTAATAATCGATTCGAGATTGTTTGATAGAAATTTATTAAAGCCCAATTCAATGGATATAACGACCAAACTTAAATATGCTATTATATTTGTTGAAATCTAAAATTCGGCTAGTACTCAAATCTAACTTATATTTAATTAGATTAAAGCTCATTCGAATTAATTATCAAACAACCTCGAATATAAATTATAATATTTGATAACTTCAAGCAAACTTAAAAACAATTATGCATTCGGCTGAAATTGATTTCCTATTCCCACGACCCAATTTAAAAAATATTACTACACATATATAATAAATAATCTATAAAAATATTTTAATTAAATATAAATTATATAATTTATAGTATCTATGCATTGCCTCAGCGGTACATAAGTTAGACCATGTTTATTAGACATGTCATGCGCTCGGTTGTAGCAAAAGACAAAGGAAAATTAAAAAAAAATCAAAATTATGCCCATTCTCAACGAACAGTCGGCGGAACGATCTTCCCATTTTTTAGATTGTGCGCTATCTCATCAAATTATGTCACTTGTCAAGCTGACATTGGTTTAATAAATTAATAAATTAGTGTTTAACGAAAATTATGGTTTAATTTTCGTTAAACCCTAAAAAATAAGGGTTTAATGAAAATTAAACCCTAATTTCGGCACAATAAACCTTAATTTGGCACAAGTTGTAGATATTTAATTACATTTATGTGATATTACTTATACATTTATATGAGATTATTTATATATTTATATCAACATAAACATACATTTATGTAATATATATAAATGTACAACTAACATAATTAAAAGGTATGACTAATATAACTAAAGATATGTCTAATATAACTAAAAAGTATGAAATGTATTAATATGTTAGTTTAAAAAAAAATGCTAATGTACAGCTAACCTTACAAAATGTATGTCTAACATAACTAAAATGTATCTAACATTACTAAAATGTATACTTAACATAACCCTAAAGGTATGACTAACATAACTAAAAGGTCTATCTAACACAACTAAAAAGTATAGCTAACATAACATAAAATGTATGTCTAACATAACTAAAATGTATGTTTAACATAACATATATGTCAGACACCTAGGAGCATGTTTGGGAGGATTTTGTCTGCGACCTAGAGGCGCATGCGGGCACGTGACGGGTCGGGTTAGAACTGGTGCATGGATCTGTAATCCATGCACAATGTGTATATAAGTTTTTGTGTTTATTAATAAGACCAAAAAAAGCTTCACGCTTCTCAACGAAATGGCGAAGTCAGTTGGCCCATTCTTCTTTCAATTTTATCATCTCACGAAAAAAGGTTATTCCTTATGATTGGGTCTAACGAAAATTAAACCCTAATTTTCGTTAGGTTTAATTTTCATTCAACCCTAAAAAATAAGGGTTTAACGAAAAACCCTAATTTTCGTTAAGCCCTACTTTTTACGGATTAACGAAAATTAATGTTTAATTTTCGTTAATTCCTTATTTTTTACTCATCTATTTGTAGCTTGACTTATTTATTTATAATTTTGTATTTCAATTCTTGTAATTTTATTTTTGTTATTGAGATTGTAACTTATTTTAAGTGTATCACATATATTTTTTATAATTACGAATTTGGAATATCATATAATTTAATATATTTCGTACACATTTCAAATAAAAAAAATTGATTATAAAATATATGTAATTATTAAATAATAAAATAAATAATAGTTATAGGTTGGGTTGAGTCATTGATAAAGTGTGAAAATTGTAGAGGTTGGATTGTGTTATAGGTTGTGTACGTGGAGGAGAAAGAAATGAATTTTTTATTAAGAGGTTGGGTTGTGGGGGCTAGTGGTGCCCGATTTAACCGAACCGTCGGTTTGGAAAACCGGGGGAGGTCTAACCGGAACCGAACCAAGGTATGTTCGGTTTCGGTTCCGGTTTGTAACCGTCTGTAGAACCGCCGGTTTCGGTTTGAAACAGCCGGTTTTATGGTTTTTCTTTTTTTTTAATTTTTTTTAATTTTTTAACTCAAATTTTTTCAATCATACAATATGACAATATAAAACAATGTATCTATGTTAAAAAATAAACAATTTTGTTAACAAAATAGAATTGAATTAAAATTAAGCAAAAAATTGAATCGAAACTTGAGAATTGAGAGAGAAGTGTTGGAATGGTGTGAGAAAATGAATGGGGGGATGGGGTATTTATAGAATAATCTGGAAAAAAAAATCCCGGCCGGTTCGAATCGCCGGTTTATAACGGTCATGAAATCTCGACCGTTGATTTGCAACGGTCGAGCGATCCTGGCCCTCCACGTGTCCCTTTTCAAATTAAAAAAAATTACACGCGAACCGGCAGTTTCGAATCGCCGGTTCCGGCCACAACGACTACTTTTTGCCGAAGCTCCGACGGACACGTGTCGATTCCTCAATATTTAAAAAAAAAAAAATAATAATAAAAATACCTGAAACCGACGGTTTCCGGTTTCGTTTGAAACCGATTCACGATTTCGGTTTGTAATCGGAACCGGGCCAACGGTTCGGGGAATCGTTGACTGCCGGTTCCGAACAGGCCAGTTCCGGTTTTTTCCGAACCGTTGGGCACGACTAAATTGGGGGCTGTTAAATAAACATAGTCTTAGTAATTTTAACTAGAAACTTCCCTCTTTGTTTATTTCCGCCGCCTATATAAGCGCCACAAGTCCCAATTCATCACATCTCCTTCAACGTCGAAAACCCCACAAACCCTAGCTCCTCCCCTCTCTCAGATCTGCAAAATTCAAAATCATTAATGGGTTCCAAGCGATCAGATTTCGGCGATGGCGCTAGCCCTGGGTACCCTCTCTCTCCCTCTCTATTTGTTATCCGTAATTCATTGTTCAGTGGACGATTTTTCTGATGGGGATAATTTTTTGTTTGAAACAGGAAGATTTTCATCGGGGGTTTGGCGAAAGATACTACTTTAGGTTTGAATTTTATTCTAATTGATTTTTCTTTCTGTCTTGTATATAAATATCTCATAATAATCTGTTATTTATTATTTTCTCTTGTCGAATGATAAATTCAGACACTTTTGTAAAGTATTTTGGCAAGTATGGAGAGATAACTGACTCAGTGATCATGAAAGACCGGCACACTGGTCGGCCTCGTGGTTTCGGTTTCATTACATATGCCGACCCTTCTGTTGTCGACACTGTTATTGCTGAAACACACGTTATCAATGGCAAACAAGTAAGATTTTCTTGAAAGATATCAATAATCTTCGAGATTTTATGATTTAATACTGATCGATGTTAGGTGTTTGTTGAATGTTTTAATGTAATATATTATTATTATTTAATTCTCTTTCCAATGAATTTGGATGGAATGAATTTGCTGTATTATAAGTGGTTGAACATATTGATTATCACAAAAATTTCAGAGATTAATTCTGTTGGTTTGCTGCTTGCATGCGAAACTTGCCTGGTGTACACTTCTCCACCCTAAGAACCCGATTATTCATTTTTTACAGTTTCTTGACCTAATTTTGTGCTTAAACATTTGTATCATATATGCACAGTCATAATAAATCTGCTAGCTTTCTGACCTTTACATGTCTGGACATCATTGTTAACATGCCTTAATGGTTCTATGATTGAGGGGAACTCACTGTTTGTGAAAATGCAGCACTCCACTTAGTGTGTGTGTGTGTGTTTTGTGTGAAAGGTACAGCAGTGAGACCTGTATTGTTCACTGTGTGTGTTTTGATCATACCTTATTGTTGTTGTTGGTGGTAGTGTTAAATGGATAACCATTTTACTCTCTAAAATGAAAGCCCTCATTTGTCTGTAAATAAGAGTAGAGAGTAAATAAAAGTATTATTGTTAATGATGCAATATAGGTGCTCAGTTGCTGCCCTTTTCTTTTAGCATTGAATGTAGGTGTAGCTCAACTTACTAAAAGTAATTTTTGTACAGGTTGAGATTAAAAGAACTATTCCAAAAGGATCAGGTGATTCCAAGGATTTCAAAACAAAAAAGATTTTTGTTGGTGGTATCCCAACTGCTGTCACTGAAGGTGAACTTTTTTTGGAAGATTACATTTTTTCATACTAGGTGTATGCACTTTTAAACTAACCATGTTTACACTTTGAATATCCCTGCTGCTTGACATTACTGCGTGTAGATGAGTTCAAGAATTTCTTCTCGAAGCATGGAAAAGTTGTTGAGCATGAGATCATTCGTGATCATGTGACCAAGAGGTCTCGTGGCTTTGGATTTATTGTGTTTGACAATGAACAAGTTGTTGATAATATCCTAGCAGATGGAAATATGATTGATATGGCGGGTACCCAAGTAAGTTTCTCTAGATATCAGTTGTGCTTGTACATTGCTGTGCTGCTTGTAGAACAGCTATACGGCATAGACCCCATCAAGTGCTTCAGTATTAGACTCTAAAGCTATTTTAGTTGTCATCATATAATTAAGTGAGGTTACCAACCATTTGGGTAATTTTGCACCTATGATAGAACCGGGCTTTAGGTGTCCTAATATGACTTGTCATTTTTAGTGTCAGCTCACACTATTTGCAGGTGGAAGTTCTAGGTTAACTTGCTTCTTTGTTGTAGGTTGAGATCAAGAAGGCTGAACCAAAGAAACCCTCAAACCCAACACCCGCTCCTGCATATGGTAGTGAATCTAGGGGACGTGGCTATGGTGATAGTTACAGTGGTTTCAGCAACTCCTATAGCAATTTTGGCAGTGGCGGTTTTGGCCCTGCTTCTTATAGGTCAATGGGATCAGGTTTTGGCGGTAGGTTTGGTGACTATGGTGGATATGGTGGTGGAAGTGAATTTGGTGGTAGGTATGGAGATTATCCCAGTAGCGAATTTGGTTATCGAGGAGAAGGCCCTCTTGGCTACTCTAGTCGATTTGGATCATATGGTGGTGGAAGCTTTGGGGGTGGGTATGGCAGTGGGTTAGGTGCCTATGGCCGTGGTGGTGGTTATGGAAATTATGGTGGACCAGGGTCAGGTAGTGGTTATGATTCCGGCCCTGGTGCTGGTTATGGTGGAGCAGGAGGTGGAGGAATGTATGGAGGTAGGGCAGGTTATAGTAGTGGCAGTAGTCGATACCATCCTTATGCCAGGTAGATGTCCCTAAGCATCTCGTAGGAGTTCTTTCACGTCTCTTGGTTATTGCTTCTTGTTGTTCAAAGTTCACTAGATTTTCCAGGTACTAGCAAATAGCAAGGAGACGATCTCTAGAAGGCTGGAGGACCCTAGTATTTTGTTGTTTCAATGCTAAGTTTGAGAAGCACATTGATATGCTGTTATGCTTTTTAAGCTAGACATAATATCCTGTATGAATTTTATTTTCATTTTATGTTTAGTGTAGAGTGGCCTTTTGAATTTTAAGGTTCTTCCTAAGGATCTGTTGATCTAGAATTAAGTAAACATATGCTCAAGTGTCATGTGAGACCATGCCTCATGAGGCTTAGCACCTTCAGTTGGCTTTTTAATTTGTAAATTGTGATCGTGACCAAGTTTGTTAACTCGCACTTAGAAGATCTAATCTAGTCAGATGTTTTTTAGTCTCTAGTGCAGATAATCTCTGTTCTGTGATCGTGATCTATTGTATCCTGAATTAGGAATGCATCAGTTTTAAAATTTAAAATTTATAAATTAAGCTGACACCTTCAGGGTTTTATCCAAGGGGGCTTGGGATTTTATAAACACTCACCTCAGATAACAGGTATACAGGTAATATATCTGATGATGACTTGTGTAGTGACTGAATGTGTATTGCGATTGTGCGTTTATTTCTCACCATTGACTTTGATGCTACATTGCTGGAGATGTGGAGCTCTTGGATTTTGCTAATGTACATTTTCTTCATTTCGTCATGGTTGTAATAACTGCTTAAAATGTAAATTTTCTGTAAATATCAGCTTTACTATTCATGTACAAAGTGTCCTAAATTTGGTGAGCATTATTAGTGTCTGTCTACCCAGCATGTGTTGCATGCATGATTTGTTCGTTGTATAATATAACTGGGAACTGAGTTTATTATGCTGGTTGGTTTATGACTTGTGAGTATATGTCAAGGTTGCATTGTTCTTTGCTTTAAGTTATTTTATGTGATTTGTGACTCACAATAATACAATGAAAAGGGTTTTAAACGATGATGTTTCCCCATTCCAATTTCTGTAACCTCAAACTGGCATTATGGCTGAAAATTTTATTTATCAATGGGTTGGTACTGAATTTCTTTTCAATGCTGTGCCACTATTGTTTGCTATCGTATAATCATATGTAAATATGTTACTAATTGTATGTAATTTATGTGTGTGAAATATGTTATACCGTGCCCCTCCCTTGATTTCATGACTGAAAATGAATGAAACATGAACGGATGTTTAGTACAATTTGTATATTTTCCTTCATTTTGAAGGGTTGTGTTTTCATTTGATAGCAGAAGATATGAACATTCAAAAATGCCATTCAACCCTGTTATAAATTAATTATGTTTATGCTGACAAATACATTTAAAATATATGTAATTTTAAATAACAATAATTAAAAGTTCGAAATGCTTGTTTCACTCTAGATAAATGAACATAATAATGATAAAACGTTAGTGGATTTCAAGTTAGTACAGAATTCAGCTTATTATAATATGAAATAATTTATACATTATTTTCAGTGTGTAATAATTGATAAAAGGACCATCTCAAATGGACGACACTAAATATCTTGCGAACGGTTTTTAAGACATATAAATAGTAATAAAATAAATTCTTGTTTCTTTCGTTTCCGTGTTTCATGTGACTGTCATTTTGATGTTAAAGTGCTGTGAGTTGTGTGGTTGTCGCTCTACCTATCTATCATTTCAGATTTTACTTTCTCATTTGTTTTGTTGTAACCTAATATGTGACATTTTATAGTCAGGATACAGATGTTTGCGATTTAGAATATCAGACATGATTTGTCATAGTGGGCAAGTATCATTCTTGAATACCAGACTCTCGTGGCCTTCTTTTTATATATATCTTCTTTCGAGCAGATCGCTCTGCTATGTTTGTTTTGATTCAACGAGTAAAGATTTGAGATTTAAAAAATTCCAAATCTTGTTTGTCAAGGAAGGATTATGAAATCTATTTAAATACTACCATATTTTACAAAAAAATTATTATAAGAAACTCTACACTAACATATGAATATACAAATTTCTATTATTACAATTATCAAATCATTTTCATTACATCAACTATTAATATAATATTATACAAATGTTTTTTTTTTTTTTAGGATTGATTTGACATTTAGAATAACAATCATATCCTTTAAAATCTTCTAACAAATACAGATTTTAATTATTCATTTTTATTTTAAAAACCACAAGATTTGTAAGTCGGATTTTCTCAAATATAGCCTCAGTTTCTTGACACACTCTTATCTGCCCACCCCTAAATTTAAACAAACAAGTTTTTATTTGTGGAAAACTAAGTTGAAATGTACACATGTAAACAGTAACATTTACTCCCGACTATGAGGATGTTTTTCAGTTTGATAGACCAACCCAAACTTATTATCTCTTTTAGAATGTTGTACTTGTATAAGATGTTTGATTTTTTTAATTTTTTTTAAAGTATCTTTGTAGATAATTTTTATTTATTTTTTTAATTTTTAGAACTCGATTGTTTTTAAAGTTTGATCCTCACCTTTTAAAATAAAACACTGACTGCAAATATACATATAATGCTGAAATGCAGTATAAAATGACTATATTAAATACTCATCTTAAACTGAATTTGAGTATATATACCCAAACCATTGATTATGATAATTCAACATATGTAGAACATCAGAGAATGATAATAATTATTTAAATATAGTAATTGCGCATTTGAAAATTCTTAAAAATAGAACTAAACAAAACTCAGTATTTTCCATAAACTCAAAACATAAAAATCGATCCGTTGCATCTCCACCAATTTCCTTTTCTCAACCTCATTGGATTAATTAAAGAACTAAATATGCTGCAATTCAGGAAAAAAAGAAAGTACAAAAAAATTGCATTACTAATAACGCAACACTGTCTTAAATCTTGAGGTAATCAATAAGGTAACAACAATTTAGTAGACGTTGAATTAAATTATATAGAATATAATGTCTACGATTTATTTGCAGAGAGTATGTGAGTTCGGCAAAGTGGGCAAGTGTCGTTCCTAAGCAGCCATGCCTTAATACAAACAATATGAAACTTGTGGTCGCACGCTGTGATCGTTGCCCAAATTTGACCACATTCGTACTCCTCTAAGCAGATCGTGCATTCGCCATTAATTTCGTCTTTTGAATCTTGTTGAATATTTGTGTAGGTGTCGATAACTATTTCGTCGTGAGGCCCCGATTGTGGTGGTCGTGGCAGCGGGGCGGTGGAGGTAATTGGACTAACATCGGCCCATTGAGTTTGGTAACGTTGCTTGTAATTTCGCACACATTTAGTAATTAAACAAGACACGAAACCCACCCCCATGATTAGGGAGAACACCCAAAGGATCATGATGTTGTGCACTTCTAAATGTGACGATACTTTTGAATGCTTGGATGTATAATTTGGCTTTTTAGGAAGCTTTAATGAGGAAGATTGAATGAAGGAATTGATGAGAAACGAATGATTTAATCGCACTTACTTACTCTGTGTGTATGTCTTTTTGTACTGTAATTCTCTCCATAAAAAGGAGACAACCAATTAGATTGGGAAACAACATCAACGACTAAGTGAATCTGATTTTTTGTAATATAACACAAGTTACTAATTTTGTTCTGTTGTTCAAAATTTTAATTTTGTATTTTTTTTTTTTTAAATTTTAAGATGAATTGCAAAATTGATTCTCAAAAAAAAATTCCGAGTCTATAGCACTTATTGACTTTTGCAATTTAGTCCCATAATTTTGAAGTTTAATGTAATTTAAGGACAATTTTGCTAAAGTGCCCAAATTTTGAAGGAAATCCCCATGTGACTCTTATCTTAGGCTCCATTTGGATATAGTGATTTGAAATTCCGAATTTTAAATTCACTCAAGTTGGAATGAATTTGAAATCCACCAAAATGACTCCAAAATTAGTTCAAAATAAAAGTGATGGATTTCGAATCCACACCTATCCAAACACTATGAATGAATTTGCTACCATGAATTTCAAATCTCTCCTAAAATCCACCCATCCAAATGGGCCATTAGGAATTTTGCATTTTCATTTTTTGCCAAATTGAGCTGATGTGTACAACCCATATCCAATTTATCTGCTGAGTGCTAACTATGATTCTCTTGAAAGGAAACATTGATGTGTCAGCTAAAAAAAAAAAACATTGATGTGTCAGCTTACGTGTCATATATGAATATTTTTTCATTAAAATAAGTGAAATTAAATAAATTTGAAATTTGTTGAATATGCAATATTTGGCCGACATGTTACTTGGTGAAATTGACTTCGATTGGGTGACCACCTCTTTAGCAAGAGAAATATCGAGTTTTTGGACTCTCTTCGCATAATTCTAAAAAACAAAAAAAAAAAATCTTCATTTTCTTTGATAGTTTTTGTGCGAAATCCAATCTTATCCACATTCTATTAAAATATCAAACAATATTATATCTTGATAGTTTCAAAAAATAAAAATTGATTCAAGAATTTAACTAAGGACTTCGAATTAACGTATGAAATCTTTCGACACAACTATAAAACTCCAAGAACATAACTATTCATAAAAAAAAAAAATGGTCACATATATAATCCAATCAATGAATAACCTAAATCAACTATATAAAAAAAAAGTACAAAAAAATCGAATCAATTATATAAAAAAAGTGATGATGCATCAACAATTTTGTAGACTCAAGATCACATAATCCAAAAAAAATAAATGATAAATCGAATTAGACAAGAAAAGTTCTGCAAAGCGGGCAGGTGCGATTTTTGGGCAGCCATGCGTTGACGCAATCACGATGAAACTTGTGATTGCAGGCTTTGATGGTTGCCCGTTTCTGACCGTGTTTGTATCCTTCCAAGCAGATTGAACATCCCCCACCAACAACTCCTTCTTCTTTCTTCACCTTTTCCACATCACAAGCCACTTCAAACACTAGTTCTGTACATTGATTTTCCTCATCATCGTTGTTATGTCTTTGCCTATAAATTATGCAATAATATGCAGAATATAACACCAAATAAATGGCTTGGAAGGAACACCAACTAATCAAAAAGATTATTGCTGGATGCATGTTGTTTCGATGATTTGCACGCAATTAATTCTTAGTTCTAATTAACTGTCAAATTTGATGAGGAAGATATATATATTGGTCTAATCCTTTCCAAAAGGAAACCGAATTTATCTTTGTAAAGAATTCTAAATAGATTAGGACACGAGATTTATGATATTGAACATAGATTTTATCTGATTTCATGCAAGTCGGTAAGATTCTAGTTTATTTCCAAGTTCGTAGGTTTTTTCATTTAATATAATGATATAATTTTTGGACTTTAGGGAAATTAGTTACGATTAATTAGTATATGTAAATAACCTAGAGATATAATATCAAACGCAACATTCTTTTTTCTGGAAAAAAAAAAAACTAAACAAATTAAATATTAAATTCATAGGACTCTTATGAAACTATCTCCCGGATCTAATTCGATAAAACAGACCAATCCATAATTCACGTACATATGAAGCTTGTGAATAACTCTTGATGACAAAAACTCGCGTGCAACCGTCGCACGGTTGTGTCTTGGGGCACGGTCGACCGTGCGCCACAATAATGTACAAGTATGTCATTTTCACCTCAAAGTATGTGATTTTCAGCTTTAAATATATGATTTTTTTTCACGCACGGTCGTGTTGTGGGACACGGTTCGACTGTGTTCGACAATACACGACATGTGTAGCGCATGATATGGGGCACGGTCGATAGTGCGCCACACAAATATGTGATTTTTAGCTCTAAATATGTCTTTTAAAGCTATACATATGTTTTTTTTTTTGTGGCGCACGATCAACTGTGCCCAGGACACGATGCGGTCCCATCGCACGGTGCGATGGTTGCACGTGAGACCAACTCTTGATTGATTGATGATAGTAGTGTATACAAGGTCATAATTTGTAATTATTCAAACATTAGGATAAAATTACAATTTAAGTAAAGAATGTGATTTTCATGAGAATTAATCAAACTAATAATAAATTGATTAAAAAAATTTATATGAAATGATTTCACATATAATTATCTTGAAATAATCCTTATTATTTATAAATAAAATTTATTTTCACAAATTTATATATAAATTAGGACCGATACATCTCACGTAATTAGATCCCACGTAACTAGATCGGTAAGGATGTGGTAAGAAAATATAAATAAAGAAAATTTCAGCTCAAATTAAAATAAAGAAAATATAGTAAGAGAGAGAAAAGAAAATTAGTCCATAAATAAACTCGCATGGAAAGTGTTGTGAGCCACACGATATGTAAAAGCAGACAAAGCGTAATCAAGATAGCAAATAAAAAACTCATAAATACTGACAACGGCTGATTGAGCAATCCGAGACATCATTTGAGAGGAATTTCCATTTTTTCTGAGAAAGAGAGAGAAACAGTAGTAAGATGCCTCGAACTTCGATTTCTGGAGCATTTTCTTCACCAAAAGTGGATGTGATTGTGGATTTGGGCAACCCTTTTCTCAATTACACTGTTGATGGTTTCATGAAGATCGGCACTGTAAGACAAGCACATTTCTGATCCTCTCTTTCAATTCTTCTATATTTTAATTGATCCTCAATTCTGATCTCTGATTACTGTGGGATTTGGTTGCCGATAATTAATTATTTATTAAATTTAATTAATTTTGCTGTACGATGGGATTTTCAGGTGGCCGCTGCAAAAGTAGCTGCGGAGGAAACATATCATGTCGTTAAACGAGGTTCTCATCATCATCATCATTATTATCATGAGATTTTTGAATTTTTCCTCTTTTTCAATTTAATACATTTAAATGGGAAATTCTAGTCTTGATGAAAATTGGTTGTATCATATGGCGAGTATTCTACAGTCTAAGAAGGGTGATCAATCTTTATGAGTACGTAGATTAAACTAGAATGTACTATTGATTTGTTTAATAATAAAAAATTTGAGGAACAAAACAAAGATTTAATGTGAAAATGTAGAGGATGTGGCAACTCCAGAAGCAATCTTCAAGAGGGCTAAGATTGATGATATCAGAATTTTTGTAATATTGTTCAGATATGGGGACATTTTATCATCAATATTCTATTGTTCATTGGACTTGAATACTTTCTATTTTTTGTTTGACAATTATATTGACGTATATTAGCTGCAAATGCAGGGAGCATTTCACACAAGAACATTGAAAACTCGGTGAGAGACTCGTCTCATTTTTTTCCATTCATTGAAACTACAATTTGCTCTGACTGTTGCAAAGTGTTTTGCTGTGTGTGTTGAGTAAGTGCATAGCGAGACACACACTAGAACAATGTATCAAACAATGACTTTGATGTTTCTTCTGATGTTTTCTGACCATCCTCCAGATTGTTAGGAATTAAGCTATAATTATAGAGAAATAATAAGAACATAGTAACAAAATAACACAAATTTGTTGATCTACTATGTCAAGAATGACTAGTTTAGGAGATTTACTAATAATTTTTTTGTGATATATGAGATTCAATGAATCATAGGATTATTTATACCAAAAACTAGGTATGGGCCCAAAATTGGGTATCTCCCATCTGAAAACTGACTCCATAACTCAAACACAGACATCTAAGGAGCATCTTATTTGAATAACCGTTATTCTTGATCTCAGGAGCATCCTGTTTGCTCTCTTAGGCAGCTGAGACATTTATTAGTTCTTCATTGTCAGCTGTAGTACACTTGATTATGAAAGTAATAGTGAGGAATCTGACTTGTACTAAAATTCATGGCCGTTACAAAGGATGCATAGACAACTTGAGAGGCATGCATGACTATTCTTAGTTTTATTTGATATAAGCACTGTTTTCCTCAAACTTGATGCTTCTTCTATGATAATGGTTGCCAGTTTCAATTGACTATGAATCTATTGAATTTTTCTTCTACAGCTGATCAAAATGTGTAAAGAAGGTGCATATTGGGGTGAGCGTCTCTTGCTTTTCTTATATATTAGACCTGAATTATCGAAGAATCAGGAATTCTGAATATGTATCTCCTTCTTTGTACTTGTACTACTTGCAGGCACAGTAGCTGGACTTTACGTTGGGATGGAGTATGGAGTACAAAAGATGCGAGGAACCAGAGATTGGGTAACCCCATCTACTGTTTTTTTTTTCCCTAATAAATAACAAATAAGATCGAGTCTCAACGTATGTTTGTCTTTAAAATACTATTCAATTTTAAATAGCTTCTGAAAATTCTCTAGTATTAGCCATTGCAGCAGGGGCTTTTTGGCAAGTTATTTTTGTACCTCGAGGATCAATGATATCTGATTCTGTGAATGAATTTGATGCTGGTTTGATCGGTGATTACATAGATGTTGTTATTGCAGAAGAATGCAATGATTGGAGGTGCATTGACGGGGGCACTAGTATCAGCAGCAAGCAACAGGAACGGAGACAAGATTGTATTGGATGCGATAACTGGAGGTGCCATTGCAACTGCTGCTGAGTTCATAACCTATGTCCACTGAAGAAGAGAGGATGACATGAAATAATTCTTAGGCTGAAGCTGGCATGTTTTCTTGGAAAAAACGTGGTGCTTCCATGAAATAACTAATCCTTTGAAAATTCGTATTGTTGTTCTTTGTTCTTAGTTGTCGTTTTAATTAATGTTTGAATACTATGTTTCTTTCAGTATATTTTGTTGGATACTATGAAAATTGCCATTACTCATTATGTCACTTGCTATGTGGGTAAACATTTGAAAATAATTTATTGTTTATAAAAGATGTCATATGACATAATCCTATCAGAATTTAATTTGAACAAGTTTTTGATCACGTGTATTGCATGTGGAGATCATTTCAAATTAAGGAAAAAAATAATACAAATATCTTATATATAACATTTTTATACTAGACTTCTAATTATATTGAGATTTTATAAGATTTTGAATTAGTTAGGATTTTAATATAAAATTATTTAAGTATGAAAATTCTAAATTACTATTATAACCTTAAATAATAATTTTTGATTGAGATATATTCGGTAAAACATTTATACTTTTATATAGGTAATAATAATAGATATTCTAACTGATATGACGATGTTTAAAAAAATTAAAAATTAAAAAGTAAAATATAAAAAAAAAAATGCATAATTTGGTGGTTAAAGTGTGAATAAATTAGAATATGTAGAATGGATGGGCGAAGGAGTAAACTAAAATTTAAAATAATTACTTGAGCTAAAAGATTTCCACCCAAATTCAACCTGCCCTAACCCTAGTTCAGTACCATTCCGACGTCGTTCCAGGTGAACTCTTCTAGCTTTCCTTCTCATGCTTCGCTTTGCCTTTTCATGTATATTTTCACCTGTCGCGATCTTCAACTCAAGTATTTGAATATTTTACTTTGTGTTTTTATGCTATTGCTGCTAAACCTTTCGAAAATCAGAGGCAGTTTATCAACTAAACTCGGGATTGCGTATACGAAAATATAAACATTGTAAAATAAATTATCATATGGCAGATAAAGAATATTCTATAGAGGGAATTTGGGAAGAATTTAAGGATGTAATGTTTAAAGGCTGGAAACTCGAACTAGATGAAGACCTTGAAAAAGTAGTTTCAGTGGGGAATGGTTTACCAATTAGGGTTGAAAAGGAGTTCACAATTTTATTTATTTTTAAATCTGTGAAAGGGTATTTTAGTAGACAATCGATCAAAATACATGGCAGCATGCATTGGCAGCGTTTTAGAATTATTTAACTTCCAATGATTTGAAGGATGGATGTGATTGCACCTATTAAATTATATGTATTCCACTTCTGTCCAAAACCTTGTCCATACAGGAAGTAAACGCTGCCAAAGAGTAATATTAACATGACTGAGATTACCATTTCTGCTAAAGAAGCCGAAGCACAATTGGTTGTTGAGGTGGACCCCTTTCTCAATCGCACGTTTGGTCCATTCTTCAAGATTGGAACTGTAAGAGATACCCATTGCCTTTGTGTGAATTTGTGTGTGTGTGTGTTCTAATTTCATGGAGTGATCTTTGAATTTGATCTCTGACTGGTTGGTGTAATCATGTTTGTGAATTATTAATTGTCTGTATTTCACTTCTTTTCCTGTGAGACTTTCAGGTGGTGGCTGCAAAAGTAGCCGCAAGAGAAACACAGAGTGCTGTTAGACGAGGTCCTCTTTCCTTGTAAAATTCTTAGAATTAGTTGTATAAGTTGTGTTGTGATTTTGTTTTCGGTGGAAGCTATAATTGCATTCTTATGAGGTTGATGGGTGAAACTTTTTTTGAATGAGATTCTTGAGTTAAAAAAATCTCTCTATACTATTCATGAGGGTTTAATTACTGAATCGCTTCCCAACGGCATGTTCCGGGTTATGTTTTTTTTTATAAATTTTTTTTCTATGCTATGTCCCTCGCTATGCTCTTATGCTCTTATTATGTGACTGTAGGTATTATGTGTTGAGTTACACCTCCAAGTACCCTGGTTTTGCGATTAAGAGAGTTGCTACATATTCTTTAGTTTCCGAATAAATGATTACTTTGTAGGAACTAATTCTTTTTCTTAGTTCATTACTTTCTTTTATTTTCCCTTTCGTGATTTTGTGCATATTTATGAGTTGTATATGTAGAAAGTACTATATATTTGTATTAATAATTTAAATCTAGAGAAGAAAAACGAAAATTTTAATGTGTAAATGTGTAGGATTTAATAATACCAAAACAATCTTCAAGAGGCAAACTTCTTCATGTTATGACGACATTTAATGCTTTCTTGTTCTTTATGTTGGTACAATTTATTATCAATTTCCCGTGTACACTGAATCTTGAATACTTTTTATGATCTTTGTTTGGTGCTATTCTTGACATCGTGCTAGTTGCAAATTGCAGGGAATCTTTCGCACCACGACTTTAAACACTCTGTGAGAGACTTATCTCTTTATCTTTCCTTAATACCCATTCATTTGATGATAATATTCTTACCAAGGAAAACTACTAATAAATGATTCTTGTAAAAAAGTATACTGTTACTGTTAATTGTATACAAAAAGTCGCTTGTAGAACCCATGAACCCTGCATCAAACAAATGCTTTTGAAGCTAATATTCCTGCCCTTTTTTTTAAAAAAAATATTCTGTGATAAACATTTGGACCATCCTTTTAGCACAGAGAATTACTAAATCCCAAATAAAACCATCCTATATAGATAACTGCTTTTCTTTATCAGCTGTAGGTGGTTCTAGTGGTCTTAATTATGAAGGTAATGCTAATGATATTTAGATAATGAAAAAAGATTTCTATAGAAATATGGCTTACAGAATCTTTTTTTGGCATTATCATGTGTTTTTTCATTTATGAAACTTTATGCTTCCATTCCGTGAAATTAATTTCTTGAATATTATCAGTGTACATGCATATTTATCCCACAACATATCTAGAGTCGGTAACTGACTTTTACCTAAAATTATGGCTGCAAATGTCTTCTCTTAGCTTTGTTAGATATAAGCCCTTTACTCCTCAAAACTGATGCCTTTTCTTAGATAATGTTGGCCACTTTGAATTGACCATGAGTTTAACGAATTTCTGCTACAACAGCTGAAGAAAATGTGTGAAGAAGGTGTATATTGGGGTGAGTGAGACTTGCATTCCTAACACGTCGGACATGTATTATGGAAGAACCAGAGATTTTCATATAAGGTCTTGTTTTTTTATCTTTCTTTTAAAGTCTTGTTTTTTTTTTTTTGGTGGGGTGGGGGGTGGTAACTGGACCACCTGCAGGCACAGTAGCTGGAGTTTATGGTGGAATAGAGTATGGAGTGGAAAGAATTCGTGGAACCAGAGATGACTGGGTAACTTTTGAAACAATCATTTGTGGGCATCTACTGTTTTGTCAATTTAAATAACAAAACATGTTGAGTCTTGATGCCCGTATCTCTCACAAATAATTTCCATTTCAAATTGCTTCTTGTTTTGCACAATGTGTTTTGTGATTCTTTAGTTCTGTTGGATGCTTTTTATTACATATCTCAGATAAAACTTGTTGTTTCGACAGAAGAATGCGATGATTGGCGGTGCATTGACTGGGGCATTGGTATCAGCAGCCTATCGCAACAACAGAGACAAGATTGTAATGGATGCCATAACTGGAGGAGCGGTTGCAACTGCTGCACAATGCCTCGGAAACAAATAGCTTCATTGGAATCAATTAACTCTTGAATTTATCATATACTTTAAGTTCTAATAGTTAGTCCTGTTCTTGCCAGTTCCAAAGGAAGTTTAAAGTTGGAACATATGGATGAACAAATATATTGTATGTCAATGAGAATGGCAATTTCTCTTGGTTGTATATCTATTATCTTTTGCATAACCTGTTAATTTTAGTGTGTTTGCTTCAAACTTTTCATACCATTTTCGTATGTTTTTGTTTGAAATCAACGCAAAACTTTTTTCACTCTCATAAACTGGTAGTGTAGGAGAAAATGAAGAGTGATCCCCATCAGTTTACTGCATTTTTAGAGGATAAATGTTAAACAATGTCTGTCCAACATAGGAGAAGATTCAATATCTTACAACATTATGTTGAAATAATTATGGTGATGAGGGATCGCATTTGTTAGGGAAAAAAAAAAAAACATACGAGGGTATTTGTAATAAAAAAGTAACATGATTTTTTCAATATTGTTCAAACCTTCAAGTGTTTGTAATTTGCCATTCTTTATATATATATATATATATATATATATATATATATATATATATATATATATATATATATATATATATATCCACATCTCATAAACTAGAGACAGATAAATAATACAAATAAGACACATCATGTCAACATGTAAACTGACATGAAAACACGAATTTTTAAATTTAGTTAAAACAGATTGCCATGCCTGCCTCCAAACTGCAATTCCTGAAATTTTCAATGCAGAACTGAAGAATTCTTCAGGGTTAGACTCACAAATTACAACCCTCAAGACATCGTTTCAAGGTTTGGAGATCATATGGCATCTGACAAGGATATACCAGCAAAAGACATATCTTTCTGCTCTTCTTTTCTGTCAAAACATTGCATCTTCGAAGTTCCAGAAGGGCAGGATATGTGAACATTTTCGATCAGAGGCTAATGCTATCATGCTTGGAATTGTTCTATGAGCTTCATTAGGCTATAGGTCTCAGAATCTGGCCTACACCCTTCCAAGATCATTCTTCTAAGAAGATTAGGCTCATAAAGCTTCGCCTTAACATACGACTTTATCAGTGAATTATATACAAAAGTGTACCTAGTATAATTTGCCTGCTTTAATTCTTCAAACAACTTCTCAACAGTTGGGACATCACCATTGTCAGCAAAAACCTCTACCATAGAATGTGTCGTTTCTAACCATGGAGTTGATCTTCTAATCTTTGCACTCGTTTCAAATCCCTCCCCTATTTCAAGAGTTTTTAGAGCTTCCTTCATTAGCCCTGCTTTCAAACAACCAAGTGCAAGATGCCGAAATGTTATGGCATTTGGTTTGCAGCCACTTTTCTCCATGTCTTTATATAGCCCTGTCGCTTTAGTAATCAATCCTTTCTTGCAATACACACCTATCATTGAATTAAACTGCTCCGTTGATTTTAACCCCTTTCTTGATACCATCTCAAGCCACAGCTCCTCTGCTCTATCAATATTTCCAATCTTACCAAAGGCTTCAATAGCCAGCAAGAAGCTCTTACCCCTCACATAAGATAGCTCTTGAATCATTCTCCATGTTCTTTCCAACTCTTTCTGATTACCCAAATATCCATACAATTTCACAAGAATGTCTAACGTTGACCAGTTGTCCCCCGACATGGACTTCTTGATAGCCTCAACATAAGCTTCAGAAACAGTATACAACCTAGCTACAGCATGAGCAACGGCCAAAATGCAGTAAGATATCTCATTAGGCACAACCATCACTCGCTTCATATCGCCAAAAACTTTTCCTAGACCTTGAATGCTATGTTCATCAGCTTCTATCTTCAACAAGATATTATAAGTAGACACATGAGGGACTACTTTATCAGCTCTCATCTGAGTTAAGATTTTCGGAATTGCTTTCTTACGACTAGGGGACGAATGAAGTATAATGAGGCGGTTGAAAGCCAGGTAAGTTATAGGGTGCCCCAATTCCCTCATTTTCTTCATGTATCCCAACGCAAGCCTTATCAACCCTTTGTCCAAGCACCCAAGCACGAGATTGTTGTAAAGCAGCTGGTTACGAAACTCCAATGGGATTCGAGAAAAAAGAGTCTCACCTTGTGCCACTCCATGAAGCTTCATGGTGAATTCTAGCAAGTAGGAGTAATCTAGTTCCTTTGGCATGTAAGGCCTCTCCCTGATCACCCACTCCATTACCTAATGATACAACAAAATCATGAATTTGTTTTTCTTATTACAGTAACAGTCTTGCTCAAATTTAGGAGTCTTGCAAGTAATCAAACAACAGACCAGCTAAAAAACCAATGAAGCATTTCATCAAACAGGTAGAGCGCATGAAATTGAAAAACTGACCTCGAGAGCCCTTCTAGTGGATTTGAGCCTGCGCAAACGGTTGATTGTATGGAAAATATCGCCTCTGTGGATGGGTAAGCCATCGCCCATCCAGCTCTGGAAGGCGGAGGCCACAGACTCCACTCTCAATAAATTCTCAATCCTCCGGCTTAAACTCTTTGCTTCTTCTTCTTTTGATTCTCTCACGGTTTCAGATGCAGTTTTGGCAGCAACAATGGAGGTTTCTGATGATGCATGGGTGCAAAAACTGAGAATTGGGTGGAGATTGTTGGGAGGGAAAAAAGAGATGCAAAGTGTTCGACGTATTGCTTGAAAGGCAATGATTCTCATGCTTCAGTTGGCGAGAAATCAAACGTCATCAGCGTGGCGGAATTTCAAGAAACACCTCCTCTCAATTTTGATTTTTTCCTTTTATATATTCTGGATATTTTCGTTTGTTTCTCCACACCCCAATCAAAGTGTCATGAATGCTATGTTTTTTTTTTTTCTCTAATGTTAAGCTCATTGAACTACTAATTCATTGCAACTAATTATAGAATGGGAGTCATTAAATTCTATATTTATAGTTAGAATTAAAATACTAAATCTACATTGCCATTGAGTGTCATGAGTGCAATATTAGTTTGAGAAAAATATTATTCATGTTACATTAGGAGAAATATACAGAAATACAATTTATGTGAAATATGCACGTAGCAATACAATACTATACAAATGTCCGAATGTTATAATATATATAATATAACATACAATCAACTCTCTCATTTACAAGACAAGACTAGATTAGAGACACCTATTTATAAGCTCCCCACCAAGTGAGATATTGATGTTTTTTTATTGAAGAGAATAAGTAAAGACATTCATGATGCAACATATAAATTGTTACATACATTGAAGTAGCCACCTTGTGTATCAATTTTCTCAGTCCCCACAAATTGGTTTGAAAAGTGTTACATTAATAAACCTCAATTTAATCAATTAGAACTAAATAATTGGTCTAAATCAAGAGACTGGGTTCTACAATCGCTTGATCTTGAAGACATGATAGATCAAAAGGTCAACTTCACATTAGAGGACCTTCCTGTGGTTTAGGTTCTTCACATGAAATTTTGTTCTATATTCTTTGAGTGATACAACACCATACAGTAATCATTTTACACTGTAGCTTAGATTATATAATGTGTTTGACTTTCCATGTATAAGATTGAGATATGAAGTTGATGAGACAAATAAAATTTTGATATAAAAAGAAAGAAAGAAAGAAAGAACAAGTGTCAAAAACATGAGGAAAATGCGAGCGGAAGAAAGAAGAAGAAGAAGATAATAAGTGATATATTGATATCAATTGTTCCATACAAGACTCCTTTACACATACATAGATGAAGTCCCCATAACCATGACCAGATTTTCCAAATACACAAACGGAGATATTTAGCCAGGCACAAATTCAGCATAGGAATTTGTAGATAGTGGCTAAAATTTATTGTACAATATATTCAGGACACACTTGCATATAAAAACAGATCACATTATCCAATCATAATGTGAAGATCAACAGTTGCAAGGATCGCAGGTGCAGCTGGATCCGCACTTGCACGCATTCCCTCCTTCAGCACTGAAGCTTTTCTCAGATCCTTGAGCGTGCCTAATTACAGATTACCAAGATGTTAGCCTTTTATTTATTCAGATGTCAGATCAGAAAAATTGAATGATTAATATATTTATATACATGTTGAGTGGTGCAACCCCTTGAATGATGGTGACAGTTGAGCTCTTCTCCACATACATCTCACAACTGCCAATACAACGACAAGTAATCTCATATATCAATCATCTCTTTTATGTAATTAGTATACTAATAAAAAAAACATGTTTTTTATGAAATTTCCATGAACTAGTAAAGGCCATTAATTCTTGGTGGTGGTTCGATTTAGTTACCTGCAGCTGTCGCCACACTTGCAGCTGGATCCACATGAGCAGTTTGAAGACATTTTCTTGGAGAAACTGATCGAAGAGAATAGAGATAAAGCTTTTTGATTGATTTGGATTAACACTAGAAAATAAAGTAGTTGTGAATGAATAAAAGATGAGTTCTTAGCTCTAATTTATAATGAATATGGTGGACCAAGAAAGGTTACGTGTTCATCGTATCATCATCTCCACATCATTTCTATAATAGAAATATATTCGTAATTGGCTACACAATCGGCTTCAAGAAACAAGTGAATGATCCAACATAAGAGACACTTCTCCTATGTAATATAAATTGTTGATATCAGTTTCAGATGAGCTAAGCATGTAATTAATTATCAAAGTAGTTTTCCAACTTCTTAGAAACTATCAATCAAAGAGAGAAAAGCCATGATTCTTGCTTGCTCATTCACATGTCTCTCTCATTAATCTATCGTTCCCACCAAAATAGTGTTTGAAATGTTCAGGTCTATGCAGCATTAATTATATGATTATAACTATTATAATCATTGTGATTAGTATTCATCTCAATCTTATAGGATTCATCTTACTCGTGTTTCTGAGTAGCTAAAGAAATTTAACGAACAATACAATTTAGGTGATTGTCAATTTATCGAGGTACCAAATTGAAAATAAAGAAAACTTTATATTATAAATAAGGTTATGATCTGCCAAAAGTCAATAGTCTAAAATCCTCGCGTTTTGTATTAATGTCTTCGTTGTAGGTTATGATCTGCCAAAAGTCAATAGGTTAAGCTAGTTGTACGTGTCTATTGATGATTGGTTTAACGTTTGAAAACAGGTTTCACAGAAACACCTTCACCATATAAAACTGGTAAAAAAATTGGAAGATATACGCTCCCTTAAACAGATATAATTATGTAGCTATCCAAGAGTAATTGAATTTTATTAATTATAATTTTTGGACAAGGACCTTCATCATATATCAACTTATTTATTCACAATCTTGATCATTTCAAACCATTTTTTGGTGGGAACGATAACTTAATAAGAGATTAAATGTGCATCGATCAGCAAGACCCATGCCTTCTCCCTCTCATTGTGAATTACTAAGAAGTTGAAAACTACTTTAATAATTAATTACATATGTGCATACCTCATCTGAAATTGATATTAACAATTTATTACATTGGAGACACGTCTCTTCTGCTGGATCATTTGCTTGTTTCTTGAAGGCGATTGTCTATCCAATTACGAATGTATGAATATATTATAGAAATAATGAAGAGATCTATGATGATACGATGAACACGTAAGCTTACTTGGTCCACCACATCCATTATAAATAAGAGCTAAGAACTCATCTTTATTCATTCACAACTACTTTATTTTCTAGTGTTAATCCAAATCAATCAAAAAGCTTTATCTCTATTCTCTTCGATCAGTTTCTCCAAGAAAATGTCTTCAAACTGCTCATGTGGATCCAGCTGCAAGTGTGGCGACAGCTGCAGGTAACTAAATCGAACCACCACCAAGAATTAATGGCCTTTACTAGTTCATGGAAATTTCATAAAAAAACATGTTTTTTTTATTAGTATACTAATTACATAAAAGAGATGATTGATATATGAGATTACTTGTCGTTGTATTGGCAGTTGTGAGATGTATGTGGAGAAGAGCTCAACTGTCACCATCATTCAAGGGGTTGCACCACTCAACATGTATATAAATATCAATCATTCAATTTTTCTGATCTGACATCTGAATAAAAAGTTAACATCTTGGTAATCTGTAATTAGGCACGCTCAAGGATCTGAGAAAAGCTTCAATGCTGAAGGAGGAAATGCGTGCAAGTGCGGATCCAGCTGCACCTGCGATCCTTGCAACTGTTAATCTTCTCATTATGATTGGATAATGTGATCTGTTTTAATATGCAAGTGTGTCCTGAATATATTGTAGAATAAAATTTAGCCACTATCTACAAATTCCTATGCTGAATTTGTGTCTGCACGCCTGGCTAAATATCTCCGTTTGTGTATTTGGAAAGTCTGGTTATTGTGTCTATGATCATGATGTGTAAAACGAGTCTTGGAGTACTGTATGCAACAATTCATATCAATATATAAAGCTCCTTGATCACTTATTATCCAACATCTTCTTCTTTAGTTTTTTCCACTGCATTTTCCTGATTATTGGATATTATATTAAGTCCCAAGTATCATATCATAGTTTTGTTTTTGATTACTAGAAAATCTCAGAGAGGGCGCATGTAATAAGGCCCTTTGAGTTATGCATTGTGGTTTTCAAGATATGGTAACAGAAATCAGATTAGAGATATATGTGATTGAGATGAAGTTATTCTTCTGTTCACATTTGAATGAAATAATGAATCTTTGGTATAAACTATAAATTCAAGAATTCTTGTCCTAATTTTTTCTGTTGGCATTTCTTTTCTTTAAATCATAGATTTATAACAACTATATCCCATCATCCATTTAGTATACATGGTATTGGGCTACACTCATCCATTGCAGATTCAAGTAGCTAATATCTTAATCTTATACATGGAAAGTCAAAATTCTATGCAATCTGACCTACTCTGAACAACAAAAACTGTAATAGTGTTATGTACACGCAATCTATAACTAAATTTAGTGTGAATAGCCTAAAACTATGACCTCTTGTAGTAGTTCATCGAAAATCATGTCTTCAAGATCAAGTGAGATGAACTCAGTGTCCAGCTGGAGGTTCATCCAGCTGTGATCACGTGCCAGGTCACGAGCCACAATACAATCGATCGACTCATTTTCCTCCATCAACGTGCCAATGCTCGTGCACACCTCCTTAATGATGTGGTCCCCCACAGGAAACGGACGAACATGGCAACCTGAGGACAAAGCCTTTGGATAGTATGGTAGTGATATGTCATAAACCTCGACTAAAACCTCATTAACCAAATCAAACAGCATCTGATGGTGCCAACATCTGTTGAAGTCTGGATATCCGTTTAACTCATCTCGTTCATGAGGCCAATGATCCTCGGTTTCCTCAAATAACTGTGGGCTGAATGGCTGCTCGGATGAATGCCACGTCATCTCAGTGGCATCCATTGCAATGCCTGATTGCTCTAGAAGATGCCTCACATAATCTAAGTCGGAATTCTTCTTCTTTGAACATCCATCATTCTTGAAGTTTATGATCTTGTCTGATATTTCATCATTCTCAATACAAAATCCATGCTCCAAACCTGATATGGTAATTAAAAACACAGAAATAAGCTTCATGAATTTAGTTGATATTTGAACAAGAATCAATTATGGAAGCTCATGGAAGTACCTTTGGAAATTTGGGGCTCTAATTCTTGCAGGTACATATCTGAATCTAAATTGAAACTCTGATCTTGAAGCTCATTATGGGCAATATCCGAAGAGTTAAAGCCCTTCTCAAAAAGGGAATCTGTTTTCTTCGTCTTGTCTGTTTCCTCTTTGAGACCATCAACGCTTTCATAATCTTCGTTTATTTGCATTTCTGCATTTAGGGACTCATTTTCTTCGTCACCAGTAAATAGGCTTGCTACCTTTTCCTCGTCACTAGTTTGCAGACATGAACTGCTTTGTTTTGCAGTTACAACCGAACCAATTCCTGAAGAAGTATCAACCAATGTCTCGAAATTCAGATTAGAATAACAAGAATCAACATAGGATAGAGAGTGTATCCTTCTGAAATACATGGGAGCAAGGCCATATTCGTTCGTTAGTCTCAAGCTCTTGGAAGAATTCAGCTTTGCACCTTTCCCAAAACTGTTCTCAAACAGCCTGGCATATTTATCCAGCGATTCATTCAGAGAAGTACTTCGGTGGCTGAGATTTTCACCATTTCTGTCTGTTGCATTGTTGCATTGAGATTTGTCGTCTCTTGGCAATGACCAAACTTCTTTCTGTTTGTCTTCAAGTTTAACGGGCTTAAGCTTTCTTCTATCCGCCATATCAGCCACTGGAAAGGATCGCGACTTGCTAAACTTTGCTTTCTTCTTTAGATGCTTAAGAAGCAGCTCTTTGTCCACTTTGAATATCTCGAAAACATCAGGCTCCTCTTTACAATCGAGCCTTGACTCATCTTCAAGATCCTCCATTTCAGTTGCACCAGATGATTGAGGAGAACCATTCTCCACGTTTTTCGGAAGAAAAAAGATTGGATTTTTCCAATCTGTGCATATTTTGCCTAAGCCATCACTATCCACTGATTCCAAGTGGTGTATGGAATAAGTTCTCTGCAAATTTGGCCTAAAAGAAAACCCTCCTTTCTCTCCTCTTTTCTTACTCTCCTTAGATACATCTTCGGCTATCATTGCTTTTATACGCGCTCTCAGAGACCGTTTCTTGGTCGCACGAGACCTCTTACTACTCTGATCAACCCAATAGATCACTCAATTAGTTACCAAGTCAAGAATACCAATTACAAACATACAAAATAACAAGAGCTTACAAGGTGCAAATTCTGTTTTTCACCCAAGAGATTTTCTGCTTCATCAGCATCATGGTGATAGACACTACTTTCAGGACTCCAATCGCCTGCCAACGTACAAAATCATCAAGAAACGAGACAACAATCTAAGACAATCGACTGGCTAAGGAATCCCTTTCAATACATGATCTTATCAATCACAAAAAGCATCTTGCAAGTACTACTCAAACTGCTAACCTCTACTCCGGTCTTCAAATTTGCGATGTTGGATCATCTTTCGGACATTAGAGTGCCAATGATGGTAGTCGAGAACATGGACTAATCCCCACATGCAACCGGGCTGTTTATCGTCTGATTCATCGCCTAAAAGCTTCATCCAGAAAGGCTTTCCCATTCTGTGAATCCTTAAGCCCCCACTCACTGATTTCTACTTCTTTTCAACCTGTTCAATCAACACGATTCACATGATCTTGTGAGCATACAGTTAACATGAAATTGGTTGTTAGAAATAGGGATACTATTTACTGCTACATCAAATTCATGCTTTTCTTTTATATTTCATACCATAAAAACCTAAGTTGATGAATCAAGTAATCAACCGTTTCAATTGGGATAAATAAATCCAGAAAAACAGAGAGCAAATCAAGAAAAGCTGTCCCTCCAGAAATTAAACGAAAACCATCCAAAGAAAAATAAATAAATCAATAAAAAGGAGAGTTTTTAATTCTTCAATCTTCATCCCGATGGAACAGTAAACCGCAGAAAACCCATAACCAAGAAACCTCAAACTCAACAAAAAAAAAAGAAGAAGAAGAAGAAGAAGAAGAAGAAATAATTCTTACCTTATGAGCAGTGAAAACACCGAGGAAATTTTTTCCAAGTTTAGATTTTTCCAAGAAACATGCACGAGATTATTATCATGTAAAGAAGAGAAGAATGGGGGCGACAGTATGGAAACATAACTGAAATAGCATCTTACAACTCCACATAATTAAATATTTGTACTTATTATGTGTGTAATAAATGGATGTTTTTTTATATTTCTTGTAATAAAATAATGAAATAGAGGTTGATCCTTGGTTTAACGTATGGGATAAACAAAAGACTGCGGAAAAGGCCCTTAACCCCGTCAACTCTCTTACCCGCCACCTACTATTTCAACAATATTTAATTAACTGTTTCAAAATAATAATATGATAAAAATATTTTTCTTGAATTTGAATTTTCTTTATATATTATTTTAGTCATTTCTTTGGTACTGCAGCAAAAACCTTACCAGTTAATTAATAGGAATGAACTATTTCAACCAAGCACAATATAACCTCCATTTTGTAACCAATAAGGCAATAATATACCTGTCATATATTATTCACTATATTGTTGGTATAGGATTTAGGTCCAACAATATATTGAAGACTTGAAGTCATGAAGCTTAATGGGTCAATGGAGTAAGTACGAAATCAGGTTACCAACTAAAATGAAAAGATATAGAAGAATGTGTTTTGTTGATTTAACTGAAGTAGTCTGGCCAACTACCTTTCCATTCGATCTTATATATGCCTCCTCAAAAGTAGACAACTTATTTGGTTTGCTACTCGCGATTCTATGTTCTTCTTATTGGATGTGTATTAACATCGATATGTGTGAGTTTGAAAATAGTAGAAACAAATTTATTTGTTAGATTATTTTGGATTAACACATGTCACACATCCAACGATATTAATATACAACTGGTGGAAGTAGCATGGAATATCCGATTAAGTACATAGTTTCATGTGACATAATTGAGATATTCTTTTCTATTATTGGAATCATGTATTAGTCAATGTCCAATCAATATACGGTCAATAGGTAGGTCAACAAGATCGGTTCACAGATCAACATAGTTAATAAATCAGTCGATATTTAATGTTTGAAAATATTGTTTTTTTAGTATTACTTACTATTTCTTTTAAAACTAATTTAAAGTATTATTTTGACTTTTGAGTATTATTATTTATTTCTTTTAAAAATTACAAAGTATTACTTACCTGCAAAAATAGTATTATTTTTTTTACCTCAAAATATTACTTTGGGTTTTATGTATTAGTTATTGATACTTAACTTGCTCAACATTTTCCATAAAAGTTGCAATTGTTGGGAAAAAAAAATCATATGGAAAAATGAAACAAAAGATACAAGACATAATATCATCAATAATAATAATAATAATAAATTGTCCGAAAAAGGGGCAAAATGTAGTAGGAGATAGCAGATAGGTAATGCGAACCGCAGTTTAAAACTGACAAATTTTTACTTAGTTGGAAAACATGAATTTCTCTAGCTGAATTAAAAAATATTTGTGAGAACGTTTAAAATTGTTTAAATAGAAAATATTACTATTCTCATATAAAATTTTGGGATAATAATATTATCTTATATGAACCACTCAAAATCGTACAAATATTTTTCTTATAATTATGTATAACTTCCAACCTACTCAGTACTCATTAATAGCCTATCGTTATGCAATAATTAAAGAAAAAAATAATTAGTTTGATTTTGCAAGTAAAGCAAATTATGTAATCACAAAAATAGGTTGCAAGAGATAGCTAACTAAAACAGCGTTGAAGAAGCAAAGCCATATGATTGGTCATAACCAATTATACTCACAAGTCAATCCAACCCCTGGCCCACCCCATCCCTCCATGAGATATTTTTCGACATGCTATATTAGATTCTTAGAATAAACCAGTGTATTTTTTATAAAAATTAATTCAATTGAATAAATAATGGTAAAGATGAGTTGTATGTGTATTTTTATAGTTATACTATAACATGTCACCTTATTTAATAGGGTAATTGTTGATTCTAAGTATATAAAATGATAGATTGATCTTAGTTTTGGAATAAAATAGCTAGAAATTCATTCTTACAAAATATTTTTATAATTTTAACTTTAATACTTTGAATTAAATATAATTTTAAAGGTATTTGGAATTTTTTTAGAGATGGTGATAAGGTAAATTACAATAATTTACATAATCTGGTATGTTATGTCCAGCAAAAGAAAATTTAGTGGGTAAAGCATATAACTTTTGTATACATGTTCAATCCAATCTATTGGATGTAGAATAGAATACAACTTTTTTTTTTTTTTTGGTCAGTATTGGTGATATCTTTTGTATTAACATAGAAAATAAATGTTAAAAACTAATTACATAGATTCTTTTCAAACATCTTTCTAATTTTGATTCCCATTTGAATGCTAAGTAAATTCAATATTGATTTAACTCTTAAATTCGTGGTATATAATTTCAACAAGTTGAAATGAATAAAATTTGGTTTTTAATTCACGTACAACTATGAATTTATAAATTTCAAACTTGGTCACTTGTTCACGGGTCATAGATAAACATTTTTGAGTAGGTCTTGTGTGAGACTCACGGAATGGGATCCGTGAGACGGGTAGGGTCGGATCGAAGTATTACATGATATATACAAAAGTATTACATGATACACATAAAAATATTACCTCATATACATAAATGTATTACATGATATTAAGTTATGTGATATTTTCAAAAAGTATTACATGATATACATAAAAGTACTACCTAATACACACAAAAGTATTACATATAACACAATTCACGCACGAGGAAGAAGAGCACTTGGGCGCCTAGCTAGGATCCGCGCATTTTTGTGTTGACCCGACCCGACCCAATTCGGGTCATTATCCCATAATACAAAAGTATTACTTGATATATATAAAAGTATTACCTAATACACATAAAAGTATTACATATTTTCTTATAGTCTGACTCAACTCAAAATGCATTCTATAATACAAAGTATTACCTAATATACATAAAAGTATTACATAACACACACAGAAGTATTACATAATTTTTATATTTGACCCGATCCTATCCGTCTCACTAGGGATGGCAATGGGCCGGGTTCAAACCCGGACCCGCCACAAACCCGCCCCGCTCGGGGCGGGTAAAAACCCGGTCAAACGGGTCCCGGGGCGGGTTTGGACCCGATCAAACGGGTCTACCCCGGGTCCGGAGCGGGTCTTGGTATTAGTCGGACCCGCCCCGGACCGCCCCGTTAAAAAAATATATATATATATTATTAATATTTAATAGAATTGAGAATATATATATTTAATATATATATATATAATTATATATATCTACATCATCCGTTTGTCCTTCGTTAATTGATGAAGAAGAAGACGAACTCGAAGAATGTATCACTTGAGAAATGAGACATTTGTGTTATATTTTTAATTCTATTATGTAATTTTGCATTGAACATTATATGTATGATTTTAAGACATGTTGGGATTGTGTTTATTTGAATTGTATGACTACAACATGGATGAATTTTTTTTCATGTAGTTTAAGTGATTAAGATTCATATATATTGTATAATGTTTCGAATAGACATTATTTTAGGGAAAACAAAAGAAAAATAGGAAAAAAAACACAAAAAAAATAAATAATAAAATTAAAACGGGTCAGGACGGGTTACCCGCCGGGTTCACGGGGCGGGTTTTGGCGGGGCGGGTCCCGGGTCTATTTTTTTTTGGCGGGGCGGGTCTTGGGACAGGCCAAACCCGTCCCAGACCCGCCCGTTGCCATCCCTACGTCTCACAGATCCCAATCCGTGAGACGGTCTCACCCAAGACTTTGTCAACATTTTTTGTTGGTCCTACACAACACTATCTATACATTTATTAACATTTCCTTACACATGTATGATGTATCACACATATATTATACACATATATAACATGTGGTCTTTTACATATTTATATTAATGAAATCGCATCTTATAATAAATAAATTTAAAATTTTGTATTATCAAATATAATTCATAAGATTATCTCACACAATTTTTTGTAATACAATCAATCTCTATTATGAAAATATAATTTCATAACCGGTCGTATAAATGCAACGTGTCAATTTTTCTTGGATTTGCCATCAATTTAGACCGATTAATATTATTAATATATTTTAAGTTTTCTTATTAATATTATTAATATATTTTAAGTTTTCTTATTAAATTTAGACCGATTAATATTATTAATATATTTTAAGTTTTCATATATAAGGGGTGATCGATTAAGACAAGATAGTAATCTTGATTATTGATCTGTGTTTAGTCAATCATCATCAATCTCTTTCCTAGTTGCTTAGTTTGAAGTCACCTGCTATAATTCTTGGTCTAAACATTCATCTTCTAGACTCATAAACCCTTTTACCAATTCAAAGTTTCCTATCATAAGAACTTTCAAATATCAAATGTCTAAAATACTACTCATATTTCTGGTCTTCTTATTTTCTTTGTCAATGTTATATGTACATGTTGAATGTCACTGTATCAAATTTGACATTAAACAATAATTTGTATTAGAATTAGTAGCATTAAACTTGTATTTTTATATTATATTTGCATTACAAGAAAATAAAAAAAAATAACGAATTTTTTTTAAGACATAATAAGGTTTTCGTTGTTAAAATTAGCATTTGCGGTCAAATATAATTTTTCATCGCTAATTTTTACCATGAAACATGATATCAAAATTATTATTAGACTTATATGTTATTGGCTTATTATAGTTTCATCACAATTTTCACCCAGAAATGGAAAGTAATGTTTGACAGGAAAATTTGGCTTTCTTTTTTTGACTGGTTCTTTTATATATATATATATATATATATATATATATATATATATATATATATATATAGAGAGAGAGAGAGAGAGAGAGAGAGAGAGAGAGAGAGAGATTGATTCGGATACAAGAAAAAGAAAGCAAAAATAAAAAATAAAAAATCGTAATAAGTTATAATCACATCTTAATTTACTAAAAATAAGTTAATGGGAAGTTCCCTTCTCCTGTAATTACTTCGTGGAATCTATATTTTATTAAAAAAAAAATTGGTGTAGCGTCGTGTATAGCAGCAATTAAGGCAAGTTAAGTCAAAAAAAAGTAACACCATATAATCATCAAATTAATTGAATTTCAACTCTTTTTTAAATTTTGTATATTAAATTAAAAAAATTAAATAATCTTGATTAAATTTGAATATGAAACGATATATATATATATATATATATATATATATATATATATATATATATTAATCTATTCAAATAAAACTAAAAATAAACTATACTCATTTGGGGCAATGGCCCAAAACTGAGTGGCATGTTGAAAATTTTAATGGCTGGATTTGGGCCTTAATTCCTCAATCATAAACATATTGGTTTCCCATTTTAACTACTAATCGATTTGTGTGGTTTTATAAGCAGCAGGTAAAGATATGAACTTGTAGAAACTAATAATCATCTCGTTGTTGAATATTATACCATATTGAAATAACAAAATTTTAAGTTTTCAATATTTTCAAAATATATTGAAAATATTGAAGCAGACCATCAATATATATTATAAAAATATCATTATAAACATATCGATATTATCATGTTGATTATCGATAAATATTACATAATATCGAAAAATATCAATATTAATTGCAGATTATCAACACAATATTGTATAAAGATATTATATAAATTAATTGATGTAATTTTTAATACTTTAGTTTTACTTTGGTAGTTAACTTTTATTCTTTTATATTCACTCTATATTATATTTCAATATTTATAAGAATATAATTGCAATATGAAATACAAACACAAATATGGAAAAAATAATTATATGTTCATACATGAAAAAGGTAGTTGCATAACATAAAATTTTAATATTGTATTTCAATATTTATAAGGATATATTTACAATATGAATATCAACATAAATATGAAAAAAAAAATTACAAAAATATACAGAGATATAATTATTGACTCTTATCAATAATAACAATAAAAAATATTATAAATCTTTTGGATCCATTTGGATAGGTGGATTTGATAAGATATTTAAAATCCATCACTTTCATTTTCAACTAATTTTTGAGTCATTTTGGAGGATTTCAAATCATTCTATTAAACAGAACTTAGAAATTTGATTTGACAACGTTTTTTTTACCATAATAAAATTGAGTTTATATTGAAAGTATATAAAAAAGTAAACAATAAAATTTGTATTAATTAGATATTTACCATGTAGCTAATAAAATAACAATTTAAAGTTTTAAAGTCTAATTTTCAAATCAACTACTAGAAGAAAATGATATAATGTATGATATACAAATGTTAAAGTTTGGAATCTTACTTTAATAATTTTCAATTTAATTCAAGTTTTATCATTTGGTGAATCTAATTTTTGGAACCTGAAAATATTATATAATCCCCTCAACATATAAGATTTATCTAAATCACTTATTTTCTATGATGTGAATCAATAAATCTCTTTAATTAATTAAATAGCTGATATCTCATAATCCCTTCCTCCATCCTACATGGATATCCTACTTTCATCTTTTATTTAAATAAATACATGTGTGTGTATATATATATATATATTAATGTATATGTAAATTTTTACTGTATAATTATTGATTAGGAGAAAAACATTTATATTTTTAACAAGAATAATGAATTACAATATTTAGTAGACTAAAAGGAAAAATTTATTTTTAAAATAAGATGGATTTCATATCTTTTATTTTTCTTTAAAGATAAAGAAAATTTTCATTAATCTAAATGGAAAGCCTACAACATTAGACATTTATACTCTTTTCTAGAGAAGACCCAGGGGTGTTTGCAAGAAATTTTGATAGTTTTTTATCATTTATTTAAGTTTTATAAATCAATTTTTAGTGTTTTAATTCTCTTCTAGCATATTATAAAATCTACTAGAATCTATAATCCAAAAGCGAACTGGGGTTGCTTTGACAAATTCTCAGTTAAATATTAAAAAAATATCATTTTTATTCCAATTTTAACTTTGTCAATCACATGTATAGCATATTTAGTAAACACTTCAAATTTTACTTCTATTAGCTTTTAAAATTATTTTGCAAACACAATCTACTGTTGCTAATAAGTGATTTCTCCAAAATTACTAAATTTAATCATTTTCTCAACCATACAATTTTTTGCAAACACAACCTTAAACTACTTCTAAATTGCTAATATCTTAATTTAGTTTTAAATATCTTAATTTAAAATGAAGCAATAAAATCCATGTCTAACCACACTAATGATTGTCGGATGTAAAGGGATAAATGGAAGAAAAGTAAAAGCTCATCCGACCCATCTGACCCATTTATATAGATTTTTGATGGGTAATTTTTCGATATTTTCATTTTTTTTGATATTTTTGTTTTTCCAACGCAATCGATATAAAAATAAGAAATTTTATCAAAATATCGATGGAATATGGAAAAAATTCGGTAAGTATTGATGAAATATCGAAAAAATATCATTAATATTGATACATATCAATTTCGGTAAAAAAAAATTTAAAATAAATGGTTTATTTTGTAATAGAATTTTATAATGAATGAACCCACTTTGTATAATGCTAGTAATACTTTATTATCCATATTTATTGTAAATATGTCATTTTGTTTGAAATCTTAAGTTGAATATATGTATTAAAGTTAGTCATAATATTCCGTAAAATATTGTGTTGAATTTTCCCCTTTTTTATAAAGTTCCATTATTTTTCTAAATTTTACTAATATTTCCAACAATAACTATTTTTTTGTTGATATATATATATATTTGTGTGTGTGTGTGTTTATACGTAATAGATTACATGCTGGACAACCTTAATTCATGCATGTTCATTTAATTTGTTGTTAAATATAAATATTAATTTGATAAAGAAATATTAATTTGTTACATTTAATAGCTTGAAATGTTGATTAGTGTCATATTTCTCGATGAATAAATAAAACACAACAAAATTCATGCATAATCATGATATTTTCATTTTTATTATTTTAATCAACACAGTGTCGTGGTGCTGAACAATATTGTTTATTATATTAATAAATTAATAATTTAGGCATAAAATCCATTTCATTCATTCACCCCAAATTTCTGCACTCTACTCCCAGAGCTCAGTCCCAGGGAGGAGACGCAGAAATGGCTATCCCAATTTCCTTTTCCATATTTACCCCTCTCACATTCTTCCATTTACTCCTCTTTTCTTCCCCCATTTTCTCTCTCAACATCACCGACCTTCTCTCCTCTTACCCCGATCTCTCCAACTTCACCTCCCTCCTCACCACCACCGCCGTCGCCGCCGATCTCTCCGCCCGCTCCTACCTCACCCTTCTCACCGTCCCCAACGCCTTCCTCCGCTCCTCCTCCGCCTCCTCCTCCTCCACCAACCTCGCCGATGTCCTCCGCTACCATGTCCTCCTCGAGTACCTCACCTTGTCCGACCTCCGCCGCATTCCTCCCGCCGGTAAGCTCGTCACCACTCTCTATCAGACCACCGGCCGCGCCGCCGCCACCTCCGGCTCCGTCAACATCACCTTCGACTCCTCATCCGCTGCCGTTACATTCCACTCCCCTGCATCCAACGCCACGCTGTTATCCCTAATTAAAACCCTACCATTCAATATAACCATCCTTTCTCTCAATTCACTCTTAACACCTTACAGCGTCGATCTCATGGCTTCCGAAACTCGGCCTCCGGCAGGTATCAACATCACTAAAGCTCTAATCGACGGCCACGATTTCAATGTAGCGGCGGCGATGCTCGCCGCCTCGGGTGTGGTTTCGGAATTCGAATCCGACGAAGGCGGCGCAGGGATTACCCTATTTGTCCCCACCGATGCAGCATTCGCCGATCTGCCTTCGTCAGTCAAATTACAGTCATTACCGGCTGACAAAAAGGCGGTGGTATTGAGATTTCACGTCCTCCATTCCTACTATCCATTAGGTTCTCTGGAGTCGATTGTAAACCCGATTTATCCCACATTGGCGACGGAGCAAAACGGAGCCGGTAGTTTCACCGTTAACATATCTCGTCTTAACGAATCTGTGGCAATTGACACCGGTATAGTACAAGCTTCAGTTACACAGACGGTGTTCGATCAGAATCCTGTGGCGATATTCGGTGTGTCGAAGGTTTTGCTGCCTATGGAATTTTTTGGGAGGAATCCGATTGAGGTAGATAAGCCTAGTGAGGGTGGAGTGATGGCTAGTGCTCAGCCGCCGTATATTGCCCTCTCACCGGGTAATTCTCCGGGTCCGCCGAACCATTTGTCGGCGCCGCCAGGGATGGAACTCCGGTCAGCGGCGGTGGTTGAGGCGGTGGGAGTGCTAAGGATACTCTTGGTTTGGTGGTGTATAGTATTGTGTTATCTGCTGCTGTAGCTGTGACAATGGTTCTGCAGTTGGAATTGTATCATTTTTTGTAACACGAAGATTGAATTTGATGCTACAAAATGGCAACAATTTTTCTACCGGGATTCATTATGAGGTAAAAATAGGGGTTCTAATTTGTATCTATCTGCCAATTATTTTGATTCATAATTGAAAATTTTAATATTTATATTTTCTGGGATCTGCATTTGTTTAGTTTTTATCTATGCACAATAGATATTGAAGCTCAACCAATTAATTGGATTTGCATTCTTGATTGTTGTAATATAGTGATCAATTTTTATGTAAAATCTGAATTTCAGTTTCAGTAATGGTACTTTTATCTTTTCTTTTCTTCCTTTCCAGCTTATAGATTGCTGAAAAGCTGAGAAGCTGCTCATGTATAGAAGTCCTTTGAAAGAATGCTTTTGACATTTTCTGTGAAAAAACTTAAACCTAGAAAAGTAGAAGTTGGTGGAATTGCATAATTCATCCAATAAGTGGTGTACAATATTTTCTGTTTCTCATAAAGTGTAGGATAAGCTTTTCCTTTTCTTGCATCAATCTATTGCTCTTTCATCTCTGTGAGATTGGATTGGAACTGTTTGCTACATCATTCATGTCTCTACATTTGTTTATTTTGTCCAATTCCTTTTCTTGCTCATCTTCTAGATTTATTTCCTGCTCCCTTTATATTGTGTGTGTATTATTTATTTATTTTAAATGATTGGCAAAGGAGTGTTTTGGGGCGCCAATTTTTTAAAGTCGGATTAGGTGAATAATTCTTATATGGGTTCATATGGATGGAGAGAGATTGAAGCTTCACCTTTTTTACATTTGTTGTTTCGTTGCATTTTATGTAATCAGTTACGTTGTTTGATACATGTGACGTGGATTGATTAATTCTTATGAAAAGCTTATAATTTCTCAACTTTGTAACAGAGAATTGATATATGTACAAAGACCGAGACATAATGAACCTCTATTTTGAAAAGGGAATTATTTGTCTCAAAGAGGGTTGTTGGTTCAAAGTTAGATAAAGTAAACAAATCACAAGAAACTCTTTTCTTGATTGATTTGTTGGGGGGTACGTTGGTCATTCTGTAATCATATTGGTCGTAAACACATAAAACAAGTGGTTGGTATTCTAATGTAATCTGGAGTGCATGCATTATTATACGACATTTTTTAATTAAGAAATGAAATGATGATGAAAGGGATTGGCTTTTGGTTCCTGCGATCTGATTCTACGTGGAATAAGGCTGAAAAGGTTTTTCTTTATTTTGTTAATTTATCTCAAAAGGCCCATCTTTTAAGCCATATTGGGCCTTGTGTTTTATTTTTTCCATCTCCTTAACCGCCCAATATTGAAGTTCTTTTTGTCATCCAAACTGATGAATTACATATTTACATGCAATATCATTTTTGAAAGAAAATAAAATTGAGTGCTTTTAACACTTGGAATGATAAAGTCTTTGGTTTTTAACTGCATTTTTGTTTACCAAATCTGAGTGCAAGTTTCCAGGGATAATTTAGTTTGAACTCACCCCTAATTTATAATGTTTTTAATTAATTTAATTAGATTCTTATAACTTATCAACCAAACTACACTTGAGTACCAAATAAAAGAGGCATCAATTATATTTCAAGAAAATGAATATTTAAAAAAATTGGGATGAATGAAGACAAACACAGCCTCAGAGCGGTTTACCGATGTAGCAGGGAAAGGGTCTCTTTCACAAATAATGCATTTGACTCGCTACAGATCCTCGACTCCAAATCCCCAACTTTCAACATTTCATTTTATAAATTTCAAATAGAAAATAAAAAAAATACATCAAATATGAATTAGGGTTCTCATGAATAGTAACATTGTCTCAAAAAACTATTTGTTAACCTAGTTGAGTGAGAAAATAAATAAAAGATGGAAATAGGTACACGGCATTAGAAGTTGCCCCTTGTCTCACGGAATTTTGTTGACTCTCTACTTTGACATTCTGGTCCTTCTGTACACTGGATTTTCTGTAAGTAAAAGGCCCACTATTCTTTTTTTGATAAGACAAGGCCCACCATTTGGAGTTTCTGACCCAAGAATTCAACTTACTTTTCTTACGGGTTGACATTTTTCAATCACATGTTCAGATTTTATTTTTTTCATCTCTCTTTCAACAACCTAAGAAGAAGTCTGTTATATGATCAAATTCAAATTTTCTCATTTCACGAAACTTTAGAAAAATCTTAATTAGAATTATGGGATACTTCAAATTGGGATTATATTTAATCACGGAGTGGAATTGACAATGAGTTGGGTTTAAACTTTGATGAGTTCATATTTTATGAGATTAGTTTTAAGAAGGTTTCAAATGGAAAATTAATTTTGCTGGATATATATATAGAATTCACCAAAATTGTTAATTTACTAATATAAACACTCAATATTTCACTAATATAATGCATTTCGGACAAATATCATCAGTATTTGTAATATCATTTAGAATTGATAATATTTATCTTTCAATCCCAAAATTAATACTACTATATTTAAATCCATAAAGTTAACTCTAACTCAACAGTGAAATGAGATTACCAAATATATATAATATTTAGTGTATATATGTATACACTAAATTTGTTGTGTAATATAAAATTGTCATTTGGTGAGTGTTAAAATAATTATAAAATAACACACACAATATATGCAACATAATATGATTCATCAATTATTATGAGTTTTTAGAATAAACAGTTAAAATTATACATACATATATTAGTTTTTTCATATGATTAAATATATTTTATTCGTATCGTGTTGTATATATTTAAACATGTGTACATAAAAATCAAATACATAACATGGTTTTTAATATTTTTACAGAACAAACAAACAAAGGAGAGTGCAAAAGAAATGTCTCTTAGAAGAGGGATATATGGGAAGCAGAAATGATGTTCATAAAATCTGTAAATGGAAAATGATGTTCAACAAATGAAAGCAAATCAACCAAAGTGGTGACAAATTTTAGTTGACCAAATCATCATCGTGTTTATTATTCTGTGCTGGACTTTCTAATATTTTCTATCCACCATTATATCCCTGCCATTCATATTGCCTAATAAGAGTTTCAATCCAAACCCAAGAAATATTTTTGTTCCTAAACAACACTACAATTACAAAGTTGTGTCTTTTCAAGATCTTCATGAATCTTCAAATTTTTTTGGGTCTATCAGTTTAGTGCCTCACTCGACATATTTATTTGGGTTTATATCAACACAAAAACTCCTGTGCACCAGGTGCATGAATCTTAGATACATGCAATCCAGGTCAATCCGACCCGAATCTGCAAATTTCTATTTTTTTTTCCAAATTTTTGTCTTGACCTTTATATTATAAATGTGTGACATTTATGTATAAATGTGTGATCTTTATGTACAAACATTCGTACCTTTATGTCTGTAATTTAGAAAAAAAATGAAGATTTTCAACACAATTTGTATTATATACCTTTATATGATATCAATGTGACATTTATGTTATATTATATCACCTTTATATTATATTTGTACATAAATGTGACATGATATAATATAAAAGTCACATTGATATCACATAAAGGTATACTGTTCAAATTATGTTGAAAATCTTCATTTTTTCTAAGTTATAGTACATAAAGGTCATGATAGTTGTACATAAAGGTCACACATTTACAAAATAAAAATCACACTAATACAACATAAAGGTAACAACCTGAAACAAAAAAAAAAACTAAATTCAAAAACACGCAGATGCAGGTCAAAACTGGGTCGACCCGAATTGCATGTACACCAAGTGCACACAAGACCAACTCTTATATTAATTCTTGTTGTGACGTGTAAAACCAATGTGACATCAATAATAGAATAAAAAAATATTTTTCTGTAATTTATATTGGTGCTGATGCAATTCGATTGATTTGAGCTATTAATTATTTATAGAAATATTAATTTTTTGATAAAATTTGAAATATATGGTAAACGTTTCGAGTGATTTTATAGAATTTTAAATCCATTAATTCAAGAATTTATGAAAAGTAAAATACATTCATCCAAATAGTAATTTGAAATCTTCCTCCAAATCTTCTATTCAAGTTAAATTCATCAATCCAAATTCAACATTGTAAGTTGATGCAGTTTTCTTAAAATTTTCATTATCTATACTATATATAAAATGAGAGAAGTTGACAAATTTTACTGATTTGTCATTTTCCCTCCTAAAAATGTCACATCAAATTGATGATTGTATAAATATTTTTATTTTGATTTTTTTTTTGTAGGCTCTAAAAAATAATATTTTTTATCATTTACAAGAAAATGTTATGATAATAATATTTAAAAATTCAATTGTGGGCCCTATTTCAATAGAATTCACTTCCTTGCATCCTAATTTTAAATTTACTCAATACATTTTATTAGGATATAAAAGGAGCAAGAAAAATACTAAATAAGATTTGTCCACATCTATAAATTGTGGAGAAGTTTAGCACCATACACCAACATAATTTTATACATATTCACTTCGGTAATCATATACTTTAAGGATATGATTATATTTTAATGATGTGATCAAAATTTGAAAGTAATGAAATTTAAACATTATGTCAAAAATTAAAAATTTGGAAAATTAATTTAAAATTTTAATATATAAATGTGGAAAATAGTTTTAATATCTAAAATTAATTTTACGAGGTGTTATAAAATGTTATGAAAACTATTATAAAAATATCAAAATAATAATAAATTTAAAATTAATAATAATAACAAGGTTTAACAATTTAAAATCAACAAATAAAATTTAAAAATTAATTCAAATATATATGTAATATTAATTTTGAAAGATATAAATATCAATAAATTGAATAAAAAATAGCTTAATAAAAATAATAAAAATATTTGCTAATTTATTCGAAATTATTTCAAATAAAGAGATATAATTAATCTAAAAGTTGTATTAAAATAAACTAGAATTTGTTCTAAAATAATCTGAAACATGGTTTCAAAAATCTAAAAATTATTATTTTAAAATGTAAAAATAATTTGGAAGCTAAATATTTTAAATATAAACTAAATTTTGGAATAAATTTAGATATTTTTGAACAAATTCATCTAAAAACAATGCAGAAAATTTATTTACAAATTCTAAAAATAATTCTAAAATATAAAAAACAAAACATATTAGTAAGTATAATAAATCACTTCTTAATTATTCAGAAATTAAAACTAACAAATAAAAAACTATTATTATTATTTTATATTGTGTTCCATTTTATTTTCAAATTTAATTGTTGAATATTGATGTTATATTTATTATTTTATTAATTTTTGAATATTGATGTTCAATTTATTATTTTATTTTTTATATTGTATTGTGTTATATTTATAAATTATATTCGTAATTTCATATAAATTTCATTTTTAATGCATGTTATATCAAATTCATATCTATTTTAAAATTCATAATATATTATTTACATTACATATATAATTATATCAAATTTAAAATGTTGAGTTTCAAAATTGTCTGCATTCAAAATTTTTAATTTTATCAAATACAATTATTTAAAATTATATAATTTTAAAGTTGAAATATTAACATTTTTATTAATATAGATATTAAAAGCAATATATATTTTACATTTAAACTATATATCATTACATTATGTTATCAACATTAAAAATTATTAAATTTTATATAATAATTCGCGCACCGCGCGGATGTACTGCTAGTTTTCTAACAAAACACCAATTCCTATTTCATTGATAATACGAAAACTTATAAAAATTTCCAATTTTAGAATATCAACTTTTGGTCATTCATTAGTTGGGAACATAAAATTTTCAACTCTAAAATTTGGACACCAGCCTTTTAATTTGGTCCATTTCAAGATAAATTGGCCCGTCATTCCAAAATTTGGACTAATTACACATATAATGTCATGTCAGTCCAAATTCATAATTTTTGAGAATCACATCTGATTCTCATTCAAATTGAGTTTTGAATTAAACCAATATAAATAAATTGATTTGGGGTTTTATTTTGACTTAATATAAGTATTTTAACGTTAAATACATACATTTTTATTAAGTTTTAAAAGACAAAACTTTGAAGATCAAAAAACTCTATATGTAAACTTGCAAGAAAAAAAAACCTCTTAAATATCGCACTATAAATAACTAAAACATATTTATTATATATTATGGTACTAGACTTTGAAAGGTTTTAGAATTGTTATTATATTATTTAATATTTATGATGAAAAGAAGAAAAAAGTGGCGATTTGAGAGAAGACAAGAGGAAAATGGAGGAGAGAATGGTCAGCAAATTGGTAATGAGTTGCCCAGAGGGTGGCTTAAGAGTTTCTCCACTTGTCATTTTCAATCATTATTTCTTTGAATTCTTAAATAGACGATTTAATTATGACATTCGAAATTAATTTTTTTAATTTTTTATTCGTTTTTACCACGTAAGGTTCTCTTCACCATCCATTTCAATTATTATATTATTATAAAACTCGTATGGAGCAAACTTTTTGGTGAAGGCAACCTTTGTGTAAAACGGATTTTATCCAACTCATTTGTTAAAATCAATCACTAATCATGTTTGCTTCTTAAATTCTTGGTAGAGCAAAGCACCATATCAAATAACAATCAGAAATTAGGTAATCGTGTCATCATAAATCAATTATCCACAAATTATGTTTACACGTCAAAGATAGTCATACTAGCAAAAACTATATATATGTCCGTATTAAACCTCATTTACCAAGTGCATTGAAATTAAACCTCATTTATATATAATTCACCAATTAAACAAGTTGAATATGTTTAAATAGTTAATCCAACACATAAATGGAGGAACATGAGTAATAATTAATTACTTGTACATTCATTCAATTAAAAAATACCTTTGAAAAACATGCATGCCATTTTGTTTTGGAACAAAGTGAGTAACTTTAATAACTAAATCTTATTTTGGGTTACTTTCAAAGATTAGAAACGTAAATATTTTAAAGAAAAAATAGAGAGTAATAACCAAATAAAATAATAAGAATGGAAAAGTAAAATTTTAAATAATAATCAAATAGTTTTTTCACATGATCATTCTTAGTTAATCTCCAAGGCCACTTGGGATTTCCAGCTAGCATAATATATAGCCAATACCATGTTTAGTATATCTATAAATTCACAGAGTGGTTTGACTTTTATGTGAAAATAGTGACATTTTATAATATATGTCATCATTAGAAAAATTAAGACCTTGAAAATTAGTAGACAAGACTCTTAAAGTTGTCAATTTAGGATTTGAAAAAGTCAATTTAAAGATGCGTCTCTTCTTCTTTGTTTGGCCATACATATGTGGTTGATGTGAAAATGGCCTAACTTGTTAGAAAAACTAACCACATCAACATTTATATACTTATATATATTTAGTATTACTATTATCATATTATGTATGGACAACCATGCTAATTTATCTCTTGAGTCATACAAAAAAGTTGAGATTACTTATTCAGTCCCATCTTAAAAGAGTAAAACAGAAAAAAAAATCATATGATAAGATTAAAAGGGTTAATATGGTATAACTATGTTACTAAAATTAAATGATACATCCTCTCAAATAAGTATCGTTTAAATTTTTTGTCACCAATTAAAAAACATAACAATTGACAAAATATCATAGATTGAATTAATTTTTTTTCTGTTATTTTTATTTGATATTAATATTAAATATAAAAAACAGAATGTAATATTTGCAACGTACAACTTTTAGTGTGATGATGATGATGATGATAATAATAATAATAATAAAACTTTTAGTGTGGTGGCGGATATTTTGGTGAGTTAGAGTATGTGGTTCGAATTATGGTATTTATACTTTGGTGGTGGTGTGAGCTATAAAGTAGAATTTAAAAAAAAAAAAAAAATTTATATTGTATATTCTAAATAGAAGTTATACTTAATAAATTAAAAAAGTTAAACACATAAAATTTATAAGAAATAAAATATTATTTATTGCAAAAAGTGATGCAGAAAAGCGTATAACAAACGAAGAACAACAAAGGATAAAACATGTGAGTCCGTTGATACTATGAAAGAAACACATCAGAGGGGATTTTTTTTTTTTTTTTTAATTTAAGGAGGATCAACAGATTTCACCCCTACGAGAGGTTTTTTTTTTTTTTTTTTTTAAATTTAAAGAGGATCAACATATTTCACCCCTACCCTCCGCAGTGACTCAAACCTATGATCTATGTTTAGGTAGCAGACGTCTTTTACCACTAGGCTATCAATGATTCGTCAACACACCAGAGGGGATTTAAACCCTATTACTTTCAATCTCAAAGTTTGTTGCTGAGCAGAGAATTACTAACCAACTTATACTAAGTTTGGGTCTTGCCAAAACAATTATCATAAATACTCTCCAGAATTAAATAACTAATAATCAAAAGCCATAACAATTACTTAAAACATGCGGGCTTGGGCTTTATCGATCAAGAAACGATCATACTTGTCTAAAAACAACATCGCGGCTTCATCTCCATAAAAAAATAGTTAATAAACGAAAAAATATATGAACTAGCATTATTTTCATAGTAAGTGAGACTGATTATCCACATCACACCCAACACTTAGCACACATTAAAATCAAAAAAGATAAAATCGCTAATAATGGGGTGTTTTAAGTATTAGGTGGGGTGGATAGACTCGTCCTTTTACAATTTAACCATAATTTTTAAATTTTTTCAATACCTTTTTATATTTTTGTAATTTCAAACATGAAGTTTAGAAACTTTACCAATTGATTCACTTGATGATTTTTCAGTGATTTCTTTTGCAAACTTAGATGTGGAAACTGTCATATTGAACATGATGTTCGATGACCAACTTAATAAGAAAGACAAGTGTTTGAAACAACATTCTTTACGTTTAAAAATTCTCAAATTGGAAACACAACATTGGCTCGTTGATATTAATAGAGTTTTTTTATCATCTCCCTTTACATTATCCTAATTTTCTAAACATTCTCTAAACTTCTCAATTTGTAAAGTTGAATTTGATTGCTTAGGTTCTTCTTTCATAAAATTTGGATTACCACACAATAGTTTCTAAAATTTTAAAGTGTTCTATATGTTTAATATTGTAAGAGTGCAATTACATTTTTTTAAATCTAAGGAGCAGCGTGTTATGTGCCTTCTATCTCCTTTTTCTTTTTTAGGATGATATTAATATTATGATGGGCAAATTGGCATCAAACAAGACATTCAATGTGGCAGATTCGATAATTAAGTATACTTACAAATTTATTAGGTTTAAATAAGTGGATTTGTTTCCAAATTCTATTGGTTTTGTAAGATACTATATTTCATAAATTTATTGCATTTTTTTAAATTTCCGGTGGTAAGGTATTGCTTTATTTTAATTACTATTGTAATTATAACAACACAAATATACATTTAGAATGAAGAATAAATGTAAATGATTTATTTCCTTTTTTCTTAAATAGGTTACAAAAATGATGAAGAATTGAAGATAAACGTGTGGTACTCATTCAGACTCTTCCAGAGAGACATAAGACTTTGATTAGTTAGTCTTTAAGGTCAAATATGGAATATTATTAATACACCTGGCTGTGAAAACTACCAAAAGATCTGAATTATTTTATATTATTTCAACAGTAAACTTGATTACTATATATATACAAATAAAAGAATTATTGAAAGGAAAAATTCTGGCATACGAAATCTTCTTTCTCATATATTATTTTAATTATAAATATACAATATAATCTAAAACCTTGTTTCAGACAATCTGGCGAATATAAATATGTAAAATGAAGATCAAGTATCCACAAGCCAAATTAATTTTTACATACCTATATCAATCATCAATGTAAATTAATTGTTAATATTTTCCATCCGTTTTATGAAATTATATTTGTAATTCAATTTTAGAAGAAGCATACTCATAATATAATATTCAAGTGGAAACTCTAACATGTTCCATATAATTATTTTCGAGTTATATATGTTTATAACTAATTAAATTGGTAAATTAATACCTATTAAATTGTTTGATTATAAAACTTTAGAACATCAATCTTTACTTTGATTTTTACTTATTACCATTAATTTTCTACGTATGGTAGTTGGCCAAAAGTTTTACTATATGTAGTGGTAATTAATTAACTTTTTAGTGGCTGACAAAATTAACAAAACAAAACAAAATAAAATCCTATCAAAATCTAATGTGGACGCTACTTTAATGCAAGTGTTTTCCTACTTCATAATGCTTTTCTTACATGAGGACCCACTAATTATTCTAGTTAAAATAAACTAGCAAGATTAACATGAGACCAAAAAGAAAAAAGAAAAAGAAATTCCATATTTATTAGGATTGTCTATATTAAAGTCAATCTTGTAAAGTCAAAATAAAGACAAGTACTTGATATTATATGCACAAGTCTAGCTCTACTCACCTAATACACTAAACTGGCAATAAATGTAATATATTTAGTGGACTTACAACCACTCCAACCCACAGAATTAAATATAGAGCTAATCCTAATAAATTATTTCAAGTACAATAATAAATATATATATATATATATATATATATATATATATATATATGTGTGTGTGTGTGTGTGTGTGTGTGTGTGGGTGGGTGTGTGTGTGTGTGTCTATATATGCAGCAAATTCAATGGAACTTAGTACATATCGATCGATTTTAATTTTTATCTTTAATCGAATTTTAAATTATTTAATCTAATCTTTAAAAAATAATTATTTCATCTAATTTTGAAAGAGGATGATGTTCCCATGGTTTTACCTCCAAATAAATTCACATGCCATAAATTTAGTCAATTTAAAGTACACTTGTCTTTCAAAATAAATTTTACAAAAACATTTAAATCCAAATTCCTCATTTCTTTTCCATCAGCTTCTTGATTAAATAAGAATAACTCACTCTCAGATTAATAAAATTCAAGACATACGTAGACAGAAAACAAATTTTTTTCCGAGTAATATTTGCATTAATTAATTTATTTTGGTAGTATAATATATATATATATATATATATATATATATATAAGGGTTAAATACAAAAAAATAACCTAAACTATTGATCTTTTTCATTTTCCAACCTAAACTTTTTTTTTATATCAAATTGCAACCTGAACTATTTAAAATTTATCAAATTGCAACTTTCGATCCATTTTTCGGCAAAAATGTGAACACGTGACCCACATGCTGAAAATATAAGAGTATTTTTGTAATCTTATAATTTAAAGTGACCCTTGTATGAAGTCATCATGCGTGTTACGTGTTTACGTTTTTATCGAAAAATAATTCAAAAATTACAATTTGATAAATTTTAATAATTTAGATTGCAATTTGATAAAAAAAAAAAAGAATTGAAAAATAAAAAAAGAGTTGTTTTTTCATTGAACCCTATATATAAACAAACAAGACTCAAAAGGTGACAATGCGCAATATGAGAAGGCCACGTGTCCAAAATGTGTCGTATAATAGAACAATGGTACGTAACCTCAGTAGATCCAAGTCTGTGGGCAAATGGCACTGTTTTCATGACAATTTATTTATTTATGACCCTTTGCTTTGACTTTTGTATATCTCCCATTTGGGCATTAAATATTTCCAACTTCTCAATTTCACCCACTCTTCTTTTCCATTTTATATTTTTACCCCTCAATTCCTACCTAATGTATCCCACCACCCTTTTTAATATTTCTCCTATTTATTCCACGCTACGTCACGGGCTCTATCGTTTACTTATTTTTTAAAACTACCTAATTGGAGTATTAGAGGACTTCTATTTCTATAGCACCCACCTATATGTTTAGATGATTTGAAAACAAAAATAGTAATTGACTTAATTTATTATTAATTGTTACTTGTTAATATTAATACAATAAAAACAATACTGATAAAACTGTGATTTCACTTTGTATGACATATATTCTCTAAATATATTTTTGGTTATCATAATGACACTTTCTTTATATAAATGAGAATTATTGTCCAAGTTATACTTTCAGGTTCAAAATGTATTAAATTTTATATTATTTTCTTAAATGTGTTTATATAGTAAAACTTGTATACCGGACAGGATCTATTAATTATATATATATATATATATATATATATATATATATATATGCAGTAACCCACATATATCTATATATATTCAAATACGAAATGGTGAGTTTTCTACTCAAAATATTATACATGATATTATATCTATATAAACTACTTGAGTATTACAAATAGTCTTGACAATTTTATTTTTCTCTATTTTAAATAGTAGACTTTAATATTTTTATATTAAAATTATATTCTTAATATATAAATAATACATATAAGGCAAAATATTAATGAAAGGAGCATTTAGAGTAGCAAATGTTGGTACAACTCAAGAAGTTGAGTGCAAAAAGTAGTTCACCTGAAGTAAATTGGAAATGAGGCAATCTCACATTTTAAAAATAATTTTCTTTATCTTAGGATTAAGATCAGTCGAATTGATTGAATCGGCTAATTGCATAATTGTGAATAATCATAATCATACTCCCTCCCACTAATTTTGCACACTTTCCTCTTCGGGATATCACGGGTAAATTTGCACACCCCCAAAAAAGAAAATAATTTTTATCAAATTATCCCTATAACTTAACATATAACCCATTTTTATTGACTTTTCAACTCAAAAAGCAAAACAAACAATATTTTCTTATTTCACATGCCGGGAAAGATATGCAAAATTAGTCGGGACGGAGGGAATATTTGACAACAAAAACATTTAAAATTGTAATATATTAAAAAGAAACAAATAGCAAGAAAAGCATCCACCTAGCCTTGATTCCCAGTCCTCTGTTTTTATTACCTCAATCAAACACTTCTCTGCCAAAGTCAACGTCTCTCTCTCTCTCTCTCTCTAAACTTCACCCTTCTTTTCCATACTCACAAAGTGCTCATTTTCATTTTAGCCTTTTAGCTACGAAATCAAACTCTGAACTAATAAATCATTGCACTTCTGCTCTTCTTTTCTATTAAGCAATCCTTCTTTTTTTTTTTTTGTTAGGATAAATAAATGGGCAACGGCGTGGGGAAGCTAACGGTGTGTTTCACCGGAGTGGGACCCACCGCCGATGAGGCCCGTCGGAGGAGGAAGGAGATGGCTGCCGGTATGGTCATATCCGACCCGTTGGACGATCTGGGTCACTCCTTCTGCTACATACGACCCGAATTGACCCGCCTTTCCTCCTCCAAAGTCCACTCCGAGTCCGATGACCCGCCAACGACGACGTTTAAGTCAATTTCCGGCGCCGCCGTCAGTGCCAACACCTCCACGCCGCTTTCCACCGCCTTAATTGACCTCTACTCCTACAACAGCATCGACCGGGCCTCCGCCTTCGAGGGCTCCACCTCCTTCGCCTCTATCCCGCTTCAGCCCATTCCCAGAAACTCGTCAATCCACTCCGGCCCGTTGTTCAATCCGGGCCTGATTCCGAGTTCCGGCCCAATGGAGAGGGGATTCATGTCCGGCCCCATTGAGAGGGCCTTCATGTCGGGCCCTCTGGATCGCGGGATCTTCTCGGGCCCTCTCGAAAAGGGTTCCTCCGATCAGTTCCAGAGAAGCTACTCCCATGGCGGATTCGCCTTTCGGTCTAGATCGAGGAAGGTCTCGCTGCTTCGGGCCCTTAGGCGGGCTTTCTCTAAGGGCATCACCAGAGGTCACCACTCCATTGTCGCACCGATCAAAGGAATCGTCGCGATGAAGGAGAGCGACTGGATGGCCGGCGCAGAGAAGCAGAACGAGCTGACAATCAATAGCAGTGTCAATTTCAGCAGCGAGTGTAGCTTGGATGATGACGATTCAATGGAGACTCAGAATCTGCAGTGGGCCCAGGGAAAAGCCGGCGAGGATCGAGTTCACGTAGTCGTCTCCGAGGAGCACCGATGGGTCTTTGTCGGGATATACGATGGATTCAACGGCCCAGATGCACCGGATTATCTGTTATCCAATTTGTATTCTGCTGTACATAAGGAGCTCAAAGGCTTACTCTGGGATGATAATAGTAATAAGTCTGATACTTCATTGATCTCATCTTCTTCCCCTTCACTCGAGAACGAGGATTTCGATGTGGAGATTTCAAGGGATAGGACCAAGGATGGATGTTCAAGATGTGTAGAGCTAGAGAGTTACCCTTGCACAAATGGTGACATGAATGGGGATTTAAGGTATAGGAAAAGGAGGGGAAGAAATTCCAAGTATAAGTACCGAGGATTAGCCAAGAAATGGGAGGATTATCAGAGAGCATGGAGGTGTGAATGGGATAGGGAAAGATTGGAGCTTGATAGGAGGTTAAAGGAACAGCTGAACAAGAATAAGTCGAAAGCATCAGGCGCGACAAACCACGCAGACGTGCTCAAGGCGCTCTCGTTGGCTCTTAAGAAAACGGAGGATGCGTATTTGGATCTTGCTGATAAGATGGTGATGGAGAATCCAGAGCTGGCTTTGATGGGGTCTTGTGTTCTAGTGATGTTGATGAAGGGGGACGATGTGTACGTGATGAATGTGGGCGATAGTCGAGCTGTTTTGGGTCGAACAAAGGAGCCTGATCTTTGGAGCCAGGACTTGGAGAGAATCAATGAAGAGACATTGTATGATCTCGAGGCTTTGGATGGTGATGTGTCGAATCCTCAACCGAGCTTGGCTGCTTTGCAGCTCACCATGGATCATAGCACCTCTATAGAAGAGGTATAGGCCATGTTCTAGACGTGTGCTTTGTTGTTCTTGAATTTAGTTCATTATTGATTGATTGTTTTCTTGTGTGTTTTGAATCAGGAAGTTGCAAGAATTAGAAAGGAACATCCTGATGATGCTTCAGCTGTGATTAATGATCGTGTGAAGGGCTCGTTGAAGGTTACTCGAGCTTTTGGGGCTGGCTTTCTCAAGCAGGTGTGTGTGCGCTATAGAACCATATTCGTAAAAAATCCTATTGGTAGTTTGCAGATAAAGCATCATATTTAGTTTCACTATCATGCAATATGTACTTGTCCTCTGAATCTGATCCTTTTAGAAAGTTCAAAATGAATATTTTGGTACTTTTGGTTTATGCATACCTTTTACGAGGAAGACACTAGAGAATGCTTTATTGCTTTGCTTGTAGGAATCTTGTTGTGGCAATTGAATGACCATTTGTTTGCTGATAAGTAGATTGTTGAAATGTAGCTCAAGCAAGTTTAGTTCAATGGAATGAGCACTTGAGATTCTTTTAACTCTGTTAATTACTAGCTAACTGAAATCCCCTATGAATCGGTCTTCCATGCTTTAGAAACAGGGGTTGCTTAACGTTTGAAGGGCCTTGGGCAAGTTATAAAACGAGGCCTTTTTAGATCCAAAGTTACTATTTCAACTTTTGTTACCAATTAGCCAAGAAATCACTTTCAAGTTTCAATACATAAAATTGCTAAGCCATTTAATCTATTTCTTGTTCTTAAAGAAGTCAGTATTTATCTGTTGTTGTAACATTATTATGTCGTTAAGATGATTGTTTCTAATGTTGATTTCGAAATCGAATCTTGTTTCGACAGCCCAAGTGGAACAATGCGCTTCTAGAGATGTTCAGAATCGACTTCCTTGGAGAGTCCCCGTACATAAACTGCCTACCTTCACTTTACCATCACCAATTAGGGTCACAGGACAAGTTCCTTATATTATCCTCAGACGGGCTTTACCAATACTTCACGAATGAGGAGGCTGTATCAGAAGTCGAACTGTTCATATCTTGGTCACCGGAAGGCGATCCTGCACAGCATCTAGTCGAAGAGTTGCTATTCCGAGCAGCCAAACGGGCCGGTATTGTCTCCGTTTCACTGAGATAAAAGAGTTGTTTATTTCTTATTATTGCATAAAGTGATAAGACTACAACGTTGTTTGTGGTCCGTTTCAGGCATGGATTTCCATGAACTGCTCGAAATTCCACAAGGGGATCGACGTCGCTACCATGATGACGTGTCGATAATAGTAATTTCGTTGGAGGGAAGAATATGGAGATCATGTGCATAACTAGGAAAAAAATCAGAAGTAGAATAATACTCTTTATTCTCAAGAAGATCAAGGTACCCCAATTTTGTTCATTCCTAATCACCTTTCTGTACAAACAACTAAGAGAATTAAACAAACTTGGTTGTTGTTTTTTGTTGGGTGGTAATGTTTGTAAAGGTGAAAAAAACTGCTCCTTTTGTCATAAACTGTCATAGATTAGTGTAATCTTTCTAATAAATGACACCCTCTCAAAGGGATTCTTTTGTTATAATTATGTTATATTGTTCAAGAAACGCTAGACCCGATCCAGTATTCATCGTTTATGTGCACTCAGACATGTGAAAATGATGTTAAATAATATAACAACGATGTATTTCATTGGGTATAGCATATACAACACTAGAGTACATAGTAACTACAGTGCACTGCAGAGGATCGAAATCCCAACGACTACGAATTCGAGTGTGTAATAATCTCAACTCTTAACAACTAACTGTATTCGAACTGGGAAGTAAATGCAGTGTGGTTGGGGAGGTTGGAGAATAGATTTATTAGGAGCAGAGAGAAGGAGGTTGACTCTCATCTTGTCACCATTAATATTGGACCAAGATTTTGTAAGAAAATAAAGCCAAACATGAATTATGAAAAAAGGACTCTTAGACTGGTTGGAATCGATAAAAATCTGTTGCATCAAAATCACATTTATGAAAGATAAAAATCTGTCTTGAGAATTGTAGGAAACCTTTACTTGTACGAAATTTCCAATTTTGTCCAGTATGATGCATGTGTTGTTCGTGCAAACATGATGAGTTTACTAGTGTATCATTCATGTGATGTACGAATTATTATATTACATTTTTTTTTTTTATATAAAGTCCACAAAAATCAAACACTAGTAAACAAATGGAGGGGGGTATTTTGGACAATTCCAATGATATCTTGATCCAAAGTCCAAACACTCAATTCAATCATAGGTTTAAAAAATAAACCCAGTTTAATAAATATTCAAAGTGCCTATCTATATAAATATTTTAATTCAAACAACAGATCAAACAATGAACCCAAACAATAGTTTATATTAGATTCATATATTCGGAATAATGCAATTTCGACCTAACTTAAAAATCTTACCAATCATATCACTCGATCCAAATGGATCTTAAGTTGTCAGACTTTTTAAGTATTTTTGTATCATGTCAAACATGTATTTTTAGTCAAATCAAACAAATTCTCAAGATAATTATATATCTTTCTAGATTAAATGAGTATCATCATGAATAGATCGTGTTTGAGTCAACACTAATAATGAATTGAATTGAATTTGAATTCCTATGCATAAGGGCACCCACATTGATTCATTTGTGGGTGTTTTTAATTAAAACAAAAGGTGTGTTAATTAATATAGTGTGTTTTTAAGTGTGTGTTTTTATATAATTAGTGTGTGTTAATAGGGCACAAATACCAATTCATTTTGAGGTGTTATTAATTAAAACATGTGTGGTGTTAACTAATGTGAGGATGTTTTTAAGTGTGTGTTTTTGTGTAAGTATGGTTGTGTTAAGATGTAAGAATAACATTCTTGTCCCCTTTGTAATTATTAGCTAATGATTGGAAAGAGTGTGTATTTTAGTGGATAAAAATAATAGAATAAAAATTAGTGGATAATGGGACTCACATGTAATGATTGCATTTGTGTTAAATTGATGTAAATTTGTGACAAATTGATGTTGATGTGTGTTTTTAAAAAGTAGATGTTTTTAATTAGTGTGTTGTCATGTGGGCCCCACACAAAAATGGTGTGCTAAAAATCCATTAATGTTGTGTGATTTTGCATTCTCTCTCTTTGTGTTAAATTGATGTAGGGGTGCGTTTTTAAAAAGTAGATGTTTTTAATTAATGTGTTGGCATGTGAAACCCACACTAAAATGGTGTGCTAAAAACATATTGATACGGATGCCCTAACATATAATAATACCCTTATTTTAAACTGCTTTGCAAACTAAAACAAGACGTGATGGCCACCAATTATTTATTCCTCGCTCGGCTAATCTTCTTTAAGCATAGGCCCAATATGTTTGAAAAGAATAGAAAAAAAGCCCAATATATAGTACCAAGGTGTTTGAAAAGGAAAAGATAAAAGCCCAATATATAGGCCCATGGTGTTTGAAAAGGAAAAGAAAAAAAAAGGGTTAATTGCGCCAAAAATCATGAACTTGCAAAAAATTGCAAATTTAACACGACTTTTGGGTATTAGCAAATTCAACACGACCTTTTATATCTCGTGCATTTTTTACCAATTTTTAAAATTCGGGCACTGTTGCGCTGATGTGTCAACTGATCGGACATGTCAGCTTGCAAACATGTATTAAAATAAAGGGTTAATTGCGTCAAAAATCACGAACTTTCAATTTTTTTACGCAATTAACCCTTTATTTTCAAAAAAGTTCTTGATTTTTGACGCAATTAACCCTTTATTTTAATACATGTTTGCAAGCTGACATGTCCGGTCAGTTGACACATCAGCGCAACAGTGCCCGAATTTTAAAAATTGGTCAAAAATGCACGAGATATAAAAGGTCGTGTTGAATTTGCTAATACCCAAAAATCGTGTTAAATTTACAATTTTTTGCAAGTTCATGATTTTTAGCGCAATTAACCAAAAAAAAAAAAAAAACCAATATATACGCCCAAAAAGATAGTGCGGTAGAAGGGACTCTTTAAATTAAATTTTGGGATATATGACTTTTTTTTCCCCGAAAAGTTAGCTTAATTTTTTCCAATATCCAAATTTAGCATAACTTATTATCATGTAATGAAATTATTTAGAAGGTAACATTGTGTAATTATTCCAAACTACATTTATTATGTATCAAATTACAATTTAAGAAAATATAAATTTCACATAAAATGACACCATTTATAAGTTTGGGTTTTATAAAAACTATTGGGATAAACTGACATTAAACTAATTATCTGGATTATGCATGAACTTTGCCGTAAATTTTCTTGGTATTTCACCCAACAGCATAAATAAAATGCAACCTGTATTATAAGTTTTGTTTTTTTCCTACTTAATTGTCTAAATTAAAAAAGTTTTTTAAATTGCTATCATATAATACAAAATCTTCTAATTGCTATCCAAACTCAACTTTTAATACAATTTTTGGCTAAAAACAACCATAAAAAAACTCAAAAATGTAATCAACATCAATACATTGTCAAAATATATGAATCATATGCCTAAAAATTCTCTTTTAAAGTCAAATTATAACCTTAAGTTTATTTTATGATTCTTGTTTGATTTAAATTTGATCAAACAAAAATATATTTTAGTAAATATGGATAGTGATCTGATATAAATGCAAGGAAATAAATCTCATTGGAAAATTGAAAAGATGTGTTAAAATTTCCTACAAAAAGTTAAATGTCATGATTTTATATACACGAATTAGGCCTAACAAATGACTTTCTTTAATCTTTATGTATGCAAATTTAGACAGAAAAAATTAATAGTTATAGAGAGAAAATAAAAGAGAAATCAATAAGTAGTTGTAGGTAATAAGGTTTACCCTACAAAAATAAGTGCATATGAGATTTTCATTAGGTAAGGCAAGACAATTGACATAGCTAATTAGTTAATAGTATGTTTGGCGAGTATTTGATTATTTTGTAGAATTCATTAGTTTATATGTCTCATATATTAATAAAAAATATATATAAAAGTGCGAGGTAATAGAGTACACTTAACTATTGGGCCTAAAATGAGACAAATGGGCTGCAATAGTCTAGTAGATGAGTTTGCAAATATTGATACCTAAAGATTATAGAGGTTTTATTTTATATATATAGAGAGAGAGAGAGAGAGGTTGATATATTAATTTGAATCAACTCATGGTAAAAAGTTAGACAAAAAATTGGATATTTAGACCGTCTTGCAGATGATATTATGTATTTATGTGAAATGGAGTCTTACCCAATTTATTTTATCTTATTATTATTAAAGTTATAATGAATCATTTACATATAAATCTTACTGTCGTTTCAATTATCAAATCTACTTGTCATTTTTCTTATTTAAAATGATTAAATGATACAACACCTAAAACACGCTTTTAGATTGTCTTACTTTTTTGGCCCTATATATAGTAATAGTCCATCTTATGATCCTTAGTTGAGGGCCCCCAGTGAACGAAATACCAACCACTTCCCCTATAATTATCTAATTAATTGTAATAGGGAAAATAGTGCTTTTAAGTTATCTAACATTGGTTTCTTACATCTTCACTTCTTTATCTATTCTTTTTTTAAATCTTAATTCTATTATTTTAAGAGCTTCTGATCTTTAATTCACCTACTATGACTATAAATAGGTTAAAGTGATCAGGTATTGCTTACTTGCATCTAAATTTATGTATGGAAAATTTATTTATTATTTAAATGGTGTTTATTTGAAATTTTGAGTAACCTTTAAAAAAAAAAAAAGGCATGATAATACAATTATATGTTTTATTTTTATTTTTAAAAAATAAAAAATGATTTTAAAATAATACGAAACTTTTTTAAGATTCTTTTGCTACTAGTGAAGTCATAACAACTTTATTAATCAATGATTATTTATTTATTTAAGTAACTTATTCGACTTTTAATATGCATTTCATATATTTCACACACACACACACACTTTACCAAGTTCATCAAGAAAGAGGAAAATTTTGAAATTCAAACATGAAAGCCACAAACACCCTTGAGATGTTGACATAAATATTAATATATTATAAAACTATTTTCTGAGTATTGAATTCAAAAATCATGTTTCCACATGCATCACTATTACACCATTTCATCTCGTAAAGTCCGACTTCTTCTCCCTCTCAGACAAAGCCTAATTTTTAATATTAATAGCTACTTTGAAATTGTCTATCCTCAATCCTCTGCAACCAAGTGGCAACTGCTCCTTTCCCTTGGCTTTTCACCCAGTAGTTGCATCAAACTGGATTAGTTAAAGGGCTCATTTTTCTTAGTCAAATTCTAATTTTTTTCAAGAAATTAGTGGATTTCCACAAGGGGTTTTTGTGTTTTTGGTGTACTGGTTTTTGTCCTTTCTCTCTCACTCACTAAGATCTTATCAAGAAAATGTCAATCCTAGGAAGCAACAGTAACAGTATGAATGGACCAACTTTCCATGAATTCAAGAAACAAGCTTCTTTCTTCCTTAAGGAGAAGATCAAAACTGCAAGACTGGCATTGACCGATGTCACTCCTGCTCAACTGTAAGTCTTCATCCCATATTCGATTGATCATGAAAGAATTCTTTGAATGATTTTTTTTTTTCTTTTCAAGATTGGTAGAAGAGGCTACAAATGGGAATCCAGGAGTCCCAGATGCTCAAACCCTGAAGATGATATCAAAGGCAGCTTTTGAGGTGGATGATTATTGGAGAATTGTGGAGATCCTGCACAAAAGGTTTGACTTTGTTTAAAAAGATTGAATCTTTATGTCTTTCTTTTGATGGGATCTTCTTTCATGTTTGCAGATTTGTAAGATTTGAGATGAGAAATTGGAGGGCTTCATACACTGCTCTGATAGTTCTTGAACACTTGTTGACTCATGGGCCTGAGAGAGTTGCAGAGGAATTCCAAGGTGACAGAGATGTTATTAAAGACATGGAAAATTTCCAGCATATTGATGACAAAGGGTATTTACTTGCTATATTATGTTACTACGTTTCTTTTTTATTTCTATCTGTAAGTTTTTTTTAAAGGTTTTCTTGTCAATTTTCAGATTTAACTGGGGTTTCAATGTGAGGAAGAAATGTGAGAAGATATTGAAGCTGCTTGAGAAAGGCCCTCTTCTAAAAGAAGAAAGAGAGAAAGCAAGGAAAATTTCTAGAGGGATTCAAGGGTTTGGAAGCTTCTGTAATAGAAACTCATCAGCTGAAGAGACATCACTCAAATCATTTGAAAGATGCAAATCACAGTTCACTCATCACACCAATCAACAAGATTTCTTTTCTGTTTCAACAGAAACCATTAGTGTTGATTCCAAAGAGAATCTGGCCCCCAGAGATGAAGGAAGGTGGAACTTTACAGGGCAGGCAAAGCCCTTGTTGGGCGAGCCGAGAGACGAGACCAGGACCAATAAATCGATAGAAGATCATCATCCCTTCGATGATTCTGAGAATCTATCGGCTATGTCACTGCTTAATGATAATTGAATGTGTGTGATAGTGATATACTGATATGGATTCCTCATCCACATGTGTTATTTTTCAGTTCAAACACGAAAGAGGCTTACTGCTGGAATGATCAACTTGTAGGCCAATCTGTCTATGATAGTGTAGTAACATTTTCAATAAAGCCAAAGAGCAGTTTTTACATATTACTTTGCTATATAACCAGAACAAGAAGAGAGAGAAACAAAGAAACTTGGCTATTTTCTGTACAAGTAATGGAATTCTACATCATTTACAACAAGGAATTATCGCATCATGCAGTGATTTTAAGATTTGCAATCCAATCTTGAATAGCAAGCCTTAGGGAATGGTTGGGAGTAAGATTTAAGTCACTTAACTTCAAGTTTGTCATTGGAGAAGTTTCACGGCCGTCTTCCAGCCATCCACGCATGGCATCTCCTTCGTAGGTGAACCCATCGGCTCCTACCTGAGGATTGTGCATTATTTCCTGAAACAGAACCGATGTAACATGAGAACTTGTAAATAACTTCATATTGTCTGCTAGTTTAGGGAAGAATGGTACTTACACGAAGAATTGGGCATAAGAAAAAAGACGGTACTGTTTGCTCTTCCAAGAAAGGCATACAATAGAGCTCCTTAATAAGTGAGGGAGTCAGCTCAGGTCTATCCCTTCTGTTCAGTTCACAACACTGCAATCCCAACTCCATCAATCTTCGAGCCACATATGTCGACCACTCTCCACCAGATGAGTCCAAGATGGACGCTATCTTCCCACTACAAAATGCCCTGCGAACCTCACCAACTATACTTCGATCAGTTTTTCCAGTGACTAGCTGTAGTACAATTACTCCAAATGAATAAATGTCAGACTTATGGGATGGTGCTCCAGATCTATACGTATCAGGATCTGTATATAAGCAAACTCCATTGGACCCTGGACAGCCACGAAAACTGGGGCAGCAGATAGTTAGGCCAGCTGTAAGCATATGATCGGCGTAATCACTTATTTTGCACCTGTTTTCAGAATCCAGTAGGAGATTTTCGGGCTTCAAGTTTCCGTGGACAATTTTCTTGGCTCCAAAAGAATGCAAGTATAGAAGCCCACTTGCAATATCGGCCACAATTTGTGCTCTGGTCTTCCAGTTGAGGGCTTTAGAGTCATCGTGGTTGGAAAGGTGTTTCTGAAGGCTACCGCCAGGCAAATATTCATAAACGAGCGACCATGACTCTGGGCATACTCCAATTAATTCCACAAGATGAGGATGATGTACTTTGCCTAGATTTTGAACCTTCACATTACAAACGATGGAGGGTCAGATAAGGACAAGAATGAACGAGAGAGAGACAGAGACAGAGGATTTACCTCACTGTGGAACTGAGATTGCATCTGCATATTGTACAAATGCAGCTTCTTTACAGCAACTGTCCTTTCCAATATTTCCCCCTTGTACACAATTCCATACCCTCCTTTCCCAATCCTGAAACTCTCCAAGAAATTGCAGGTAGCTGCCTCTAGATCTGACGATGAGAACTCTGGTAATTCAGAAACATCTCTCGTTGAACCAATAAGCTCGGTCTTATTTGCGTCTGCACATTGTTCATGACATCTCCATCTATCAAGCCATCTAGTCGCTTCCATCTTCTGCCTCTGAAGCTGCTGTTTCTCCTTCCGTAAAGTCGCAACAGAAGCCTGAATAAGCTTCAATTCCCCGCCAACTTCTTCACATCTGCGATTTGCTTCTTGTGCACGACTATCCAGGACAGCTATATTCCGCATGGTCTGCTGAAGCTGTTGAGTTACTTTCTCTCTTTCTTCTAAAAGCTTTTCTTGTTCTTCGATTGTAATCCTAAGGGCATCCTCAGCATCTATTCTTAGTTTTACTTCATGAGAATGAGCACTTTCCAAAGCTTTAACCTAGGAGATCATAGCAAAGATTTTCCAAGGACCCCCATTAACTTTCACTTTTGACATTAAAAGTTATGGTATCAGCTACTGTAATGAATGCTCTTGAGAAAGGATGATGCTGAGAAAATAAAGTTTAGCAACTTCAATGTCACCTTATTAAATGCTTCCACAGCCTCAACTTCAAATTGCTTTTGGTCTTGGAGCTTTAGATATGCTTCATCTATCAATTCATTAACTTCACCTTTTAATTCAGAAACCTGAATACATATTCCCTCTTCCTCAGTCTTTGCACATGACGTAGAAGTGGCATAGTTGTTGCAAGACCTCAGTCTTGTTGAAGAAGATACACTATGGCGATGCAGCGGACTAGATGAACTTTTAACAAACTGTGAAATGGTGGATATACCTACGACGGTTTGAGATGCCTCTGCCTCCTGTACTCAATGTTGTCCCATGTCAACATAAATTTACAATGTAAACCAAAACAATAAACTTTACGATAAAAAATAACCTCATTCTGGCCAGAATTTAAGGACCGCGACTGTAAGTTGTGTGCACAGGCAGTAGCCGATTGACAGCTAGGAAGAAAAATTCTTGAGCCTGTAGAAGCTTGTCTAGCCCAGACCATCTTTCCTTTGTAAACAAACCACGTCTCACAATAAGGAGGAGCGTATTTTGAAACATAGCAGGCCTTGCATGACCTCTTTTTCCCCTTCATGAAACTGTATCAAATATAAAGCAAATAGTCTATTTCCAAAATATATCCTTATCAAGAGCTCAGAAATCAAAGTGCAACGTACTCTGGGATAAGTCCAACAACAAGTTTCCTAATTGTGTGCAGATTTATCAAATTAACAATTCCCTTTTGAACTTCATCAGCTTCAGCTGTGATGATGCTTGCTTTAACCTGAATGTGATATATGCAATTTCATCATGAGATTTCACCTCTATCATAAAATGGAGCCCTTTTAACTTAAGTTAAAACAAACATGTTAATAGGAACCATGATCACCCAAAAAATGAAAGGCTGAAAGCTGAAGTTCTAAGATAAGAGATTGTGATTCCAATTAAATTGGCTAGAAATGTTGTATGATCCAGTATCCAGATGCCAAAATCAACTTCAATGTTGTGTGATCCCAAAATTCTCCAGATGCCAAAAAAGCAATCAGATTCAATAAATGGCACAAGGCTAAGAAAACAGGGCAAATCCACCTCAATGGACAACTATCTCTTAATTTAGAGAAGCCAATGCTACTCCTAAAATCATCAAATAATTGAAAATAAGGTATTTCGAGCCGCAGAACCAGAAATTCCGTTCTCTTTTTGGAGTATTTACTGTGTATTACAAAGTTGTACTAACAATATTATCACATTAAAAGAAATATCTCGACTTCCTACTGGAGGTCATTAATTATAGTTACCAAAAACAACACGAATAGATAATATCGAATTATCCACAAAGAACATAACGAAAACTTAAAGAAGCAGTGACAAGTTATCTATAGGTTCCTAAATAAGAAAAAGTGGATAAATAGCAACAAAGTAGTGAATTGGTTCTGGAAGTTGAATAATTCAATCTCGTAAAAGGGAAATTGATGGTACGAGCTATTTTACAGCAGAGATGCGTTATGAAAGTACAAGGAAATGCAGTTCACAGAAGTTAATCTAATTCATTCCACTAAAAATTTATGGCAACCAGTACACATAAACTTGGAGGGGAAAGAAAGAAAATTACCATTGCAAGGCTAAAAGGGGACAGATCATTCTCAATAACAAATCAAAGATTCATCATTGATCTCCCTCATAAAATATTAGCTTATTAGGTTAGAATTACAGAACTGTTTTTTCTGTATTAACCATCTTTTACCCTCTTAACAGTAAAGAAAGGTAAAGCAGAGTTAGACATGAAAGATTTCAGATATAATATACCCTTGATCTGCTGCATGTAAGCAAGTAAGTAGATAGAAGCTTCATTGTCTCTTCTCTCTCCTCATTTCTAAATGCTGCTACAATTTCAGGATTAGCTCGACTAGCTGGCAATTTACCCACTGCAAGACAACTAAGCAACATGATATGCCACTAATAAAAAAAACAATGCAACAGCAACAACGAAAAAGAAATCGACGAAAAGTAAAAAGGAAATAAAATCGAGGAATAGGTTTTTGATTAGTTGAATTATCATTTGATCACTTGCTATTTCTGAAAAGAAATTTTCACTTGATACTGTTTAGTTTCAATAGAACTTGACAGCTTTGAAACAAAAATTGCATCACAAATTCATGATACAAATGGCTTCAAATGGTTGGCAATAGCAATCTTCATACAATACTGGGGGACTGGTGATTAAACTTAGCACGGTGAGATTTTAAATTTTAATTTATTTATTGAACATAAACAGTAACAACTAAATCAGAACAAAAAAAAAAAGCATCATCATCTTTGTAGCTCATTGAAGTATAGATAGATACATGAACATATCAACAACGATTTCTCCAAAAGATTCAATAGTCTGTGTGCAAAAGAGGCTTACACAGAGTTGGAATAAGCGGAGAAGGACGATGAATATGAAGCAAACAAACTTCGTCTCCTGGAAATACACTAAAAGTCCACCGTAGCAACGCCGCAGTCTTCTCCACCGAATTCCCCACAGCCACGTACACCGTAGTACCGCCTCCCACCGCAGACTTCGGCATCAGAGAGCTCACGCCGTCCAAACCCGGCGGCGGCGAGAATCCAGAGAGAAAATCTTCAGTTGGACGCTGAGAGTGTGTAAGAAGCGCCGGCATTTGGCGACGCCCAGCCGAAGATGATGGTTATTCCGGCGAATATGGTTTATAGAAAGTAATTACTGATACTGTTAGTTTTGAAGACCTGTTTTGGTGGGATGTGGAAAATTTGAGACTGATTGAAGTAAGATTCCTAGCTATGATCTCAATTTGTTCCAAGAAATTATTTAAAAAATGTGGCCTTCTCATGGAGTCTGATCTTTTGACTTTTTAGCAATTTTTATTTAAGAGATATTTTTACTGCCCCATAAATGAAAATATTTATATTACGTTAAAAAAAAAAAATTATTTAAACAACTCTGGTGTAAAAACCCTCTCATAAATGTGATTCCGTGAGATGGAGAAGGTTTAATCCGCTCAACACGGGTCAATGTGGTAAACGACTGGTCACAGAAATCAAATGTAGTATTTTTATATATATTTTATTTTATTTTTGCATTATATAATATTTTTATGTGAATAATATAATACTTTTGAAAATTTATTATTTAACAAGTAATATAAAGTAATACTTTTATAAACATGTAATACTTTTGCTTTCAAGATTCTAAATTAATATTAATTTGAGAAATTGTAATTATACAGACAATACTTTTATTCTTATAATGCAATACTTTCTTGCATCATATGACATTTTTTTAAAATTTATAAATTGATAAATATTACTATGTAATATTTTTGTTTGTATAAAATAATATTTTTATGCTTGACAAGTAATACTTTGATTCCATGACTTCATATCAATGATTAATTTGAAAATTGTAATTTGATAAATAATGTTTTTATTCTCATAATATAATATTTTACGTATGTTATGTAATACTTCTTAATCAACACTATTGATCAGCCATTGATCAGGATGGATCGCCCTGTCTCACGCAACTCAATTATTTAAAAGCAATCTGCTAAGTAACTAACACCTTAAATCACCACTCTGCTTTAAAAGGAATTGAAGAGCATACATTCCACTCAACAAAACCCAAACCTGCAAATACAGTTCTACTTATTTTTCTGATCTACAAAGCCAAAGCACGCGCACACGAATGCATGATTATCCAATAACAAATTTTGATGCCAAAAATCTTGCTATGTATCGAGGGACGGTGGCTAATCGAGCCATTCATTCTCAGCCACTATCCTGCCCAATCTCCGGAACGAGCCTATGCTCGATAAGCCCTTAAAGCTGCTACTTCCCCCACTCGAGTTTCTGGACCTCCAAGATTTTCGAGTCCTTGTAAGGTCTTTATCGTTTCCAGTTCTATCCTTGGCAACGACTAATTTGACAATGTTACTCCTGCAGAAGGGGCAGAGTGGTATAGAAGGAGAAGCATTTGTTGGGTCGGGCTTGTTATGGCAGCATAGAGCCAGCGTGCAATGTGCACACATTCTGTGACCACATTCTTGAACTTCTATAGTGCATACTTGATCGAAACATATGCAGCAAAGATCTGCTTCACTAGCCTGCATTTAGTGTCAAGGCAGGACCTTTTAGAATACTGATCATGCCTTGTTAAGTTGTAATTTGTAAAAGGTTCCAAAAAAGAGCACAAATTACCTCAGACATATTATCATCGGACTCTACTGGAGATGGAATTGAGTAATCCGATCCCTTCAAGTTAGCGTTTTCCCTTTCCTTGTTAGCTTCCATTAGGGCACGTTCTAAGAGCGCTTTTGCCTCGTGATTAAGCTCATTTATAAATTTCAACGGTGATGGCCAGACGAGAGGCTCTGCAGATGAAGGATTTAGCAGGGCTGCACATTCTCCATGGTGTTTCCTTAATGCTATTGTATATGGTATTCTCCTATATCAGATCAGCCGTATAAGACTTTCATAGTAAATAAAAGTGTCATGGGTGGTTGAAAACTACTGATCAACTCTTGTCTAAAGCATAATATTGATTTGGAGATAATATAAGTTTCAAGACAGGAAACATCAATTCAGTATTGGTAAGCTATTAGAAAACAAGAAAATACCCTAATGCGTCTCTTTGAAGACGATCAGCACCCCAAGCGAGCAACTCTCTTATGCAATCAAGAGAGCCACTTCTTGCAGCCAAATGAAGGGGTGTACTGCCTGAAGACCTGTAGAATACAAATGCTAATCAGAAAAACCATTTCACTTGCACCTTGGTCAAGATTAAAGACTTAACAAATACAAGATTGAGTACCCATATCCACCAGTCGAAGCACAGACAAGAGCTCCATTATCCAACAGAATATGAACACATTGAGTCCGCTTTTGACGGGCAGCCAAATGCAATGGTGTTGCCCCTTTATGATCTCTAACATTCACGAAACGAGAATATCCCCTATAAATCCATCAACAAAGCATCCAATCATGGTCAAGAATTCAACCCAAAGAAAAAGGGTTTTCACTTTTCTGATCCTACATCACAAAATCAAACTAGAAGAAGCATCCTACCAAGAAGCTGCCACCTGGGAGGTTTGTGCTTCAGAGAGAATGAGTTGAAGACAATCCGAATGGCCATAGTAAGCAGCATGGTGTAAACAGGTTCTACCATTAACTGAGTCAAACATCAGAATCTGACCCCAAAATTCAAGGTTAGCAATATGCTAACATTCAATTCATAATTAAAATCTACATTAACTGGTAAACGAAGATCATAACTTAAATCTATACATACATTTGCACCATCTTCGATTAGCCTTTTCACACAGGATATCTTTCCATACATTGCAGCCAGCATCAATGGAGTCTACACATATCACAATCACCAAATACACAACATTAAGTCATCAATCAAGGACTAATCAACATTTTTTAGAGACTTTTTTTTTTCCAGAAAAAAAACTCAAAACAATAATCACAAAAACAGAAGACCTGCTTCTGCCGATTCAATAAATCCGGCTTCATCGATTGGTCCAGAAGGAACGAAAGAACCTAGAAAGAGAAAACAAATACAAATTAAATAGATTCATAAATCCAAAAAAATTAAAACCAATTAACTGTACTATAAAAAAAATCCAACCTCAATCTGGCCATTGGCAGCAGCAATATGGAGAGGCGAGTTGCAATCATAGACAGTGGAATGATGAATAAGAGCAGAATCTCTTTCTACAATGGCCTCAACCGTTTCCAAATCCCCCAACTGAATTGCACTGAACAGTCCCTGCTCTTCTGTAGTCGTGCAGCTTAGCCCCTGCCCCATTATTCTCCTTCAACGGAAATATGTATATGATATCTATACATATAGGCAGTGGTGCGCCGCCGCTTGAGGCATGAACCGCCGTGGAGGTGGTGGCGGAAAGTGGTCCGGAGGAGGGTGTGACAACGGGCAGGATTGAGATATTTTTCGGGAAGTTGAGATTCCTTAAATAAATTATTATTCTTGGAATTGATTGATTAAACAATTGCGAGTCAATGTTTTTTGTACAGAGAAGATTAAAGAAATAATAATAAAAAAATGTGGAAGTCAATGTTTAGTTGTGTTGCTAAATTGCTACTTGTCCAAGTTCTCAAGAAATGGATAAGAATTAAGGATGCCCAACTTGAACACCAAAATCTTCATTCATTCTATTTGATTCTTAGATATAAACTATTTATATGGTCTAAATCTTAAAATAACACATTTTATGTTATTTTTCTACAATAAATAAACAAATTTATCTTTATGATAAAAGTAAAAATAGTTAATTTTATGTCATGATATCTATTTTTATAGGGTTATACAATATGATCATATCGTGTAATCCAAAAACAAATAATAATAACACATATTGTAATATCATGTAAACTTCAATACAAAACAAACTTTTTTTTTTTTTCAAAAATGGCAAATTTGTCAAATTTCCTAAATTGTAGTAGAAAAATAACAAATCTATCATTTGTGGTAAATAAAATTAATCTCTTGTATGAATTGTGGTATTTTAACCACCACTCTAAGATAATGTTCCCCTAACCACGCATGTATTAAAATGTCTGTCATTGACATGTAAAGATTTCATCCATTTATATATTAATATTATATCTTGAAAATAATAATTGTACTAAATTTTTGACACATTAATAATAGACACGTTATAATATTGAGGGTAGAAAACCAAACCCAACTCTATAAGCTATTCCAATTTTTTTTTTTTAATATAATATATTGATTTTTTTTTTTAATTTGATATGTGACTCGGCGAATTATTTTTGCCACTGATTACTAGTTTGATTGGTACCATTCTACCCCTTTAATAAAAATTAATTATGTTTTTTGTTTTTTATATTTAATAATAGTCACAAGTATTATTATCCTTTTCTTTTCAACAAAAGTCATTTTTCTTCTTTTGGTGCTATGGAAAAGCCGCTTGTGTGCTCTCAAGGAGTCAAGAGGACAGCATTTCGCCTTTCAACCCAACGAAATTAAATGCAAATTATTTAAGTTTGGAGAATAATTAAATGCTAATTAATAGATTTACAATGTGCCTAATTTCCTATAACATTGAATTCCCCGAGAAAGTTCTTGCATGATCCGGTCATTAAAAACTTTTAATTTTTTTTAAGACCAGAAACTTTAATTGCATTTGGTTGAAAATTTTAATATGAGATTCCGAGTTTATGCGAATTAGGAATTTAGGGTAGATTTCAAATTAAAAGTATCCACCCAATCATTCAAAGATTAATGTAAATATTAAATTATACACATATGTTTAGTCTAACGGTAGGTACATCTCTCATCCGAACAAGGTCTCAGGAGTCCCCCACCCCTAATTGTAATTCAAAAAAAAAAACCAAATATTGAATTAATATTAATTCAAACAATAACAAATATTTCTTTTATTAGACAATTTCTTAAATCCTTGGAGCCAAACGCAACCTAAATTTTAATTAAGTCTCACTTAGACATTGGATACTATTTACACATACAGGTTATAATCACTTAACTAGGATAAAACTTATGTAATACACGAAATATTTTATAAATAAAATATTAAAAAAAATCATGAGATTGTATTTAATCTTCTAAATTTAACAAATACTAGTTAACGTGATTTAACTTTTTTTAGAATTTTGAAATTCACAAAAACTCCTGTGCATCAGGTGTATGGATCTAAAATCCGTGCAATCCGGTCGATCCGACCCAGATCCGCGAATTTCAATTTTTTTTTTTTCCAAATTTTTATCTTGACCTTTATGTTATTAATATGTGACATTTACATTATAAATGTGTGACCTTTATGTACAATTATCCCCACCTTTATGCGCTGTAACTTAGAAAAAAAATGAAGATTTTCAACACAATTTGTACTATGTACCTTTATGTGATATCAATGTGACCTTTATGTTATATTTTGTCACCTTTATGTACAAATATTCTGACATTTATGCATCTTTATATATTATATAAATGTCAGAATATTTGTACATAAATGTGACATAATATAACATAAATGTCGCATTGATATCACATAAAAGTGTACAGTTTAAATTATGTTGAAAAATCTTCACTTTTTTTCTAAATTACAGTACATAAAAATCATGATAGTTGTACATAAAAGTCACATATTTATAACATAAAAGTCACACTAATACAACATAAAAATCACAACCTGAATAAAAAAAAAAGATAAATTAAAAAACACGCGGATTCGGGTCAAAATTGGGTCGACCCGAATGACATGTACACCAAGTGCGCACAAGACCAACTCTTTGAAATTTCATTGAATAGGATTTAATATTTATTTTTAAAATAAAGTATTTATACTATGTTACTAAAATTCGATTCCAATCCGCCCACTATTTATATAGTTATTTCATTTATTTTGATTTTTTTGTGTATATTTTAAAATTTAAATTAGCAAATTATAAATTTAGTTCTGAAAATCATTGGTATTGTATCACGTGTGCTTTTATATATAAGTGAGAATATTGAATGAATAAGTTCTTTATTAATTCTAAACATTTCCATTCCATCATTTAATTTCACTGATCATGTCAAATGGGCCAGATTAATTTGGACTGATATAGGCCCAGGTCGAGATTAACCTACCTACGACCAGTCCATGACCATGAGCAGTGTAAGCTACTTGGACCAATAGGCTGAATGAGCTACAAATGGGTTTAACAACAAGGGTCAATGACGGGCCGGTTCACAGAAGAGATATTTTAATCCCATAAAACCAAAAAAAAAAAAATGTATTCTCTCCACTACACTATAAAAACGGTTGCTTATATAACTCACACACTATTCAATAAAAATAATAAATGCCTATACACAAAAACTCACGTCTCACGGATAGTTTTCGTGAGACGGAGCTCTATCATCACAAATAACATGTGAATTGTAGGATTTGGGTGGTGGTAATTGGGTTGTTCGTGAGACGGTCTCACAAGAGACTTACTCATGCCTATATTATATAAGGGAAAAAAGAAAACAAATCTCCTTGATTTCATGGTCCAGAAAATACGTACTCTCCAAAAACAAATCGCATTGAACCGTACTCTCCAAAAATTCTCTAAGTTCAGCATTGAATCGCACTCTCCAAAAAAAATCGCATTCTCTAAGTTCAGCATTGAATCTCCAGAAAATAGTTGGTTGTGCCTTCTCCAAAAAATTTCTCTACGATGGCACCGATATCGGTAAAACTTAGAGCCGGAAAGGGAAAAGCTACACGAGAAGATGAAATCCAACAACTGGAGAAACAAATGAAAGGTAATTATGTACTCGAATTTTGTTAATTTCTTAGGATATAACATTTTGATGAATTCTCGATCTTGTGTTAATTTCGAAACTCCAAAATGTGTTTGGTGTTAATTCGTTGCTGTGGCATAATAGTCATTGTGGTACACTAAGAATCTGTAGCCGGTTTAGAAATGGGTTTGGTGTTGTTTTTGTTTTGAATTTGTTGTTTTCAGTTTTGAATGATTATATGATGATTAGATATGGGAAAATTTGTGGGCCTTATAATCTGAATGTGGTGATGTTGGTGAAAGAGAAGTAATATGCTGATAGATGCTGATCAATCATGTTTTGGGGTTTATTTGTTAATATAATTACTATAATTTTTTTATAATTTGCATAAAGTAGTGTTGATAGATGCTGATAGATACTTACAGATGCTGATAATTTGCTTATAGATGCTGATAAATCATGTTTTGGAGTTATTTGTTAATATAATTACTATAACAAATTTATAATTTGCAGAAAGTAGTGCTTATAGATGCTAATAATTTTCTTATAGATGTTGATAGATGTTGATAAATCATGCTTTGGAGTTATTTGTTAATATAATTACTATAACAATTTAGATAATTTGCAGAAAGTAGTGCTGATAGATGCTGATAAATGCTAATAGATACTGATAATTTGCTGATAGATACTGATAATTCATGATTTGGGGTTATTTGTTAATATAATTACTATAACAATTTAGTTCATGCTTTGGGGTTTTTTGTTAATATAATTACTATAACAATTCAGATAATTTGCAGAAAGTAATGTTGATAGATGCTGATAATTTGCAGAAAGTAATGCTGATAGATAATGTTTTGGGGTTATTTGTTAATATATTTACTATAACAATTTAGATAATTTGCAGAAAGTAGTCCTGATAGATGCTGATAATTTGCTGATAGATACTGATAAAATGGTATCCGGTACACTACAAAGTAGCGGCCGGTACACTTGCAAAAAAATTAATGTAATGTTGAAATTATTGAAAGTTAATGTTGTTGCAAAAAAATTAATGTCTAGTTTAATTAGTAAGTGAATTGTGTATAGTTTAATTAGTCAATTTTAACAAGTATTCGCTGTTATCAGACAATACATGTTGATTCTCTTCTATAGCTTCAATCTTCAATCAGTGGCTACTGCATAATATATATTTATACTCACATAAAGACATATAACTTGGTTTGAAGCTGCTGTAAAATTAACTACTAACTAGATAGCCTGTGCAGGACCAGATTTGTTGATCATGACAGTAGAGATCTGTCTTTGGATCATGAAAGTAAAATTAACTAATAACATGATGAATATTTGGTTGATGAATAAAAGATGATTGCAGCATGTTGATTTTGGTTGATGATTTTTCCTTTTTGCTTAAAAGTTTTTACCTAATAATTTGTTGATATTGGATGACATATGTGAGAATAATTGTACTGCTATTTTAGATCATTCGGCTCATGGAAAATGTTGTGCCGGTTTCCAAATTTGGATGTAATAATAAATCAAGGGTTACTCCGGTTCATTATAGAATTGTATCCGGTACACTACAAAGTAGCCACCGGTACACTTGCAAAAAAATTAATGTAATGTTAGTGATCCGGCTCATGATAAATTAGTGATCCGGTTCAATACTATATTGAATCCGGTTTGTGAAAGATAATTGTTTTGGTTCATGAAAATAATTAGTCCGGTTCATTACAATAATTTTTTGCTAAAAATAATTTATTCTTTGTAACAGGACACCAATATGGAAATGCATGGATAACTACAAGAGGCTAATTTTAATTGATGCAAAGCTTATTTTAGAAAATCATGGATTGGAATGCCAGGTACGTTTGATTGGTGTTTTTCCAATATTTTGCAAAAATCAAGGGTGTGTTGTCAATTATAATGATAAAGTTATATCCACTTGCAGCATATTAATGCATGGGTAGAAGTGGTCCAGAGGAAGGCTGAAGCACAAAAGAAAAAACAAAAAGCAACCGTGTTTCATAGCTGGGTAAAAAATTGATTTATCTATTTTTGGTTTAAGATTACAGTACAAATAACAAATACATTTTAGATAACAAGCAGTTTATAACATGAAATAGAGTTATGTTGCACGACATACTATTGTCCCTGAATTTGCAACATTACAAGTAACATAGATCAAGGAAAAGTTGGAGGAGGCATTGCATTTCGAATACTTATTATTTCCAATAAACACAAGTGGTGAAGAAGACACCTTGAAAGGGGAACTTGATCATTGGACGCTACTCGTATATGAGCAAAATGATAGAAAGTGGACTTTTTTCAACTCCGCGAGACCTCCAAAAGGAAATAAGGATATGCACCTTGAACGTGCCAAAATTCTGGTACAAATCTACAATACTTCAATATATATATATATATTTGCATATACAAACATACTGAATGCATGTGTCGTAAAATATATTCACTGAATTGTAACAGGTGGAATTTGTGGAGCACGAAATAAAGAAGAACCTCGAAGCTAACTTATGGAATTTTGGCACACCAGTCAGTTACATGGATTTTAAGTGCGAAATTACACCATATGAATCTCCACCGCAACAGAAAAGGGGGACAAGAGATTGTGGCATCATCGTTTGATGGCTTATTGAGACATTCATTATGAGCAAGCCAACAACGTGCGTCATAGCTTATAAAGAGGCAAATGCTTATAGGGCCAAGATGATAAAGTGGATACTTCAAGATAGAGCAGCAGTTTAGATGGAAACTTTCATATGATAATTACCTTACAAATGGTATTTTCAAAACAATTGTGGTCATTGGGATTGAATAGTATTATGAAAACACTTGTGTTCTGTGAATTGTTTTCATTTAGATTTGGATATGTGAATTGCTTTCATTTCAATTAGATTAAATGTGATTTTGGTTGATGATTTTTCCTTTTTGCTTAAAAGTTTTTACCTAATAATTTGTTGATATTGGATGGCGTATGTGAGAAAAATTGTACCTAAAAATGGGATAAACTAAGAAACAATGATATAGAATAAGAAAAAAAGGTTTATTTATCTACAATTTCAAAAAATAGATGGTTGAGATTACTCATCAAAATGTATAAAGTATATGAAACTTTTACACAATTTCTAATCTTAGGTACAATTAAAGAAAAATATTTCCAAAGTACTATTGATATTAATGGCAACAAGAGAAGAAAAAAATTGACAATTTAGTAATTTGAAAAAATATATATTCAAAGAATGATATAGAATAAGAAAATTTACCAAGACTGGCAACAAGAGAAGAAAAAAATTGACAATTTAGTAATTTGAAAAAATATATATTCAAAGAATGATATAGAATAAGAAAATTTACCAAGACAAAATGAGATGAATTTGAAAAAAAAAATTAAGGAATGATATAGATTAAGAAAAAAATTGACATGAATAAAATTTTTTATCTAAAAATGGGATAAACTAAGAAAGAATAATATAGAATAAGAAAAAAAATTAAGATGAATAAGAAAAAAGGTTTATTTAAAAATGAAATAAGATAAGAAAGAATGATAGACAAAATTAAATTATGTAAAAAAAAAAAGAAAAAGAAAATGAAATTACGTACATAAAAAACAAACCAAAAGAGCGCGTAAAAAAACCAAAAAAAAGAAAAAAATTACATAGAAAAGAATATCACGCTAAGTAGAATATCGCGGAACTTAAAACATACGTGTGTTGCCATATAAGCCAGATTGGCTCCATAAGAAACCCAACGGTGGGCTCCTTATCATTACTATATATATATATATATATATTCCTTTCTTGCGATAGAGAAAATTTATATGGAATCGTATAATTTTATTATTCACTCGCTCTTTTTACTTTAAAAAAAAAAGTCATATGTAGTTGATGTGTAATTTTTTATTTTTAGTCATTTAAATGAATGTACAATATTTTATGCACCGTCAAGTATCACTTGCGTCATTCCATTTATTTATCAAATCCAAGTATCATAGAAATTTAAAATGGAAATTAATATAGACGTTTTTGAACTGCTTTCTGGTTACTACAACCGTTTTTAAAATTAATCCTCTTTTTTTTTCTTTTTTTTGAGACAAAAAACAAGTTTCAAAATATGGTCATTTTTTGTTGTATCATTTTTGTACACATTACATCATTTATTTGATCATGTATTTCATTTATAATACCAAAACAATTATCATACGATTTATGGTCAAATTATATCACTAATTAAATAGGTAACGTGTATCAATGATAATAAAATACAATATAGAACACAAATATAACAAAAAAGTCGAATCTATTTCTTACCATAAGTTATGAAGTCTCATTCATAACGTGTGCAACACAAAATGTTATAATGTATACGAGCATATGGCCCATGAAATGCAAGGGACATAAGATAGTTTAGAATTGAATTAGTAAAATAAAAAAAATCTAAATATATTTGTAATTTAATAATAGTAACATTATTGTTATGATTGTTTTTTTTTTTTTTTTTTTTGGAATAAACCTACATGTTTTAGATTAATTTGAGAAATAAATTATTTTTACAATGAGTGTGATGCATTCATATTGATAAAATAAAGTGTCATCATCTTTTAAGGAAAGTGAATAATTAAAAATAACATTAATAGAAGAAATTTTGATTTAGTAATTAAAATAATTAAAATAAAAAAGAATAATAAGTTTGAGTGGGAGAAAGAATACACCTTCACAGTTGACATGTATCCTTAAATGATTATTTTTTTAGTATATATGAAATATTATTATCATTTCAATACTACACACCACATTTAGAGTGATGAGGCAAGAAAAAAGCGTTTGAATTGATGGACTAATTCCATTCTATCCATGACGTGGGTATTACCCCACATCACAAAATGTATGATAGTAATAATGTAATAAAATTAATGATTAGTGTTTTATTATATTTTCAAACTGTATCACATGTCACATATCATATAGCTTATGATATTAGGATGGACAAAGTATGATTAATGGATTCACATTAAACAAGTCATCTACCGCCTCCTTCTCCGTATAATTAATAAATCTACCCTTTAATGCAGTGTAAACTACAAACATAAAAAAAAACTCATATAAAACAATATTATCTATTTCCTTCATTTTATAATGATTAAAGAGTATTGTTTGGTATTTTATGTATAGTTTACTGAACTGATAAAACGATTGATCTATTATTATTTAATTTGTAACATAAAAATAGTAACAGTTTTGACAGAATACAAACAAATATTTCTTGGAATTTCACAAGGACACTTGAACCTAACTAAAATATGATTTATTTTGGAAAAATCAGAGAAATCAAAACAAAAATTGAGTGAAGCACACAAAAGCAAACAGAATCAAGCAATCACTTTTTAGGATCATAGCCCAAGACAGTGAATACAGTCTGAACACTGGTGAGAGCAAAGAGGAAAAAGGCAGCAAAAACAGAAATAACAGCCCAAGGGTTAGTAAAGTAACTATGCTTCAAGCTGGCCTTCCACCTCGGCCATGGCTTCCGACAATACTCCCTCACCTGCTTATGCACATTCCCCAAGCTACTATCCGGATCCAGAATTATATCCTTGGACAGCGAGTTAAACAGCCTCGCCACCGCCTTGTCGCTGCCGAGCGCGTTCTTAACGATCCGGCACGAGTGCAGCAGGCTGACGTCACCGGCGCTGTCGATGATGTTGTCCATGAAGAACACGTATGAGGTCACCTCGTTCCCGGCTCCGACGTGGAAGCGCTCGAAGGCCATGAGGTTGAGGTACTGCGATTCTAGGGTGTCGTCGACGACGATGACGGGGAGGTGGAGGACGCCGTTGTGGAAGGAGATGTCGTTGAGGCTTTTCGATCTGCTCTTTTTGAAGACGATTCCGGCCTCGTCGAGCTCAGTGGCGGAGCGGATGTACTCGTCGTGGTGGTCCTTGTGGGGCCGGCAGAGACAGCTGGTGCGGTTGTGTTGAGGCTTCTTGTGTTGAGGGGATGCCAGGAGGAGGCTCTTGCGGTAGGCGTCTAGGATGTGGTAGCATTTTCCCAGCTCGTTTATGCTGCTGGAATCGTGCTTTTGGGACAGGAATTTTAGCATCAGCCTTGTCGCCTCTCCTTGCTGAATGTAAAACACGACTTTACTGAAATCTTCTATATATGTGTGTGATATTAAAATTAAAAAAACATGAATTATGATATTTTTCATCTTGGGACATAATTTTGTTCTCTCATTAATTTGTAATCTAAATTAGTTTTCTGATAAATTTTCAGTCGAAATCGAATATGATGTCGCCATTGTTTTAACCAAAATATGTGAAATATATGTCAAAACATACACTTCCCTACTCAAATCAAATAATTACATCTAATTAATTTTTTTTATTTCAGTTTAATTTAAGTAAAAGTCAAACAAATTTTTTGAAATATGATTAAAAAATATTAGCTTAAATTGCAACGTCAAAAGTTTATGAACTTTGGAGTGCAATCGAAGGGGAAAGAAATGCTGCAGATTGGAAAATCTTATTGCACTTCAAAATTCATCATTTTTTTAAATTTTGAATTACAACCTAATGCTATTTTCAAGTCATTTTTCGGTTTAAATCAAGTAGTTTGTCTGGTTTTTCATTAAATTAAGTTTGGATTGAATGGAAATTAGAATATTAATTTGAAGTTTTTATTTAATTTAAAATTTTGAGTGTTAATTTTGACGTAGATTTCGTGTATTTTAGTTAAAATAATCGGGACATCAAATTCAATTTTGATATAAAAAATAATTGGAAAATGTCTCCAGGCTACAATTTGAAAAATCGTGAACTTTAGGTGCAATCAGATTTAAAAAATAAAAAATAAAAATTGCAAACTAAAAAAAAAAATCAAATTAAGAAATTGTTTTTTCATAAAGTCAAAACACGAATTCATTTTCATTTTTATTTTGACCAAACTGTAGTATCAACCATGTGTGTGTAAGTAAATGTGATGCGAAAGAAAAAAAAAACAGAATGATGATGAAGAAATGAGACCTTAGACAAATCATCGATCATGAGCATATCGTTTTCATTAGCAAGAAGCGTGGTAAGAGCCAGCATGGGGAGCTGATTCTCGAGCATGAGTATGTCCCGTTTCAGATAAGGTACGATGTAGAGCCTCCCATGGTCACTGAACACCGGATCATTCACCGCGTACCCCATCTTCGCCAGCTGTTGCGGCTCAGCCGTGGTGGCGCGCATCAGCTCCAATAGGAAGCAACCATCCACCATCATCAGCTCAACAAACGCCTCGTTGTCCTGTTTCCACTTGACCTCTAACTGGCTGTACGCGTCCTTAAGGTCCTCGACCACCTGGGCCAGGGCGTCGAGGTAGGCATCGAGGGGCTTTTCGGATCTGCTAAGGAAGTTGAGCAGAGCCCGTTGCTTGTGCTCCTCCATGCCCCACAGCCTGTCCTGCCCGTGGTGGTACGGCCCGATCGACACCGTCTGAGGCCTGTACGATTCTCTGCATAGCTCCCGTAGGCTCCAAGGTATCTTGTAGATTGATTGTTTTCTCCAACGTTGTGAGTTTCTTGTCGATGTTTCGCTTAGGTTGTTGAGCTCGTTCTTCACTTTCTTTATCCATCTTTTGTTATTGTATCCTGTGTGTGTTTCTGTGTTTACTTGGATTGTCCATTGCTTTTCGGACATGCTGCTAATTTGGTGTATGATTTCACAGTTGATGGCTTCTTGTCTGTGTTTATGTATGTGATCGAGGATTGGTTGTTTGCTTTTTTTTTATTTTATTCATCATTGGATTGATTCCTATGTGTATTTTTTGTATGACTGGATTGGATTAGTGTATTCAAATATGCATGTTGTGATACATGTGTGGCTTTCCGCTTTTGTGGTATACAAGTAGACATAGGGTATATTCCTTCCTTGACGACACTGGAAACTGCTTCGTGCAAATCTTCTTCAGAAATCTATTTTTGATTTTGATTAAGGTTATAAGATCTTTTAAATAAGTGTAGTAAAGCATCATCTAATTAGTGATCATCTTGTGAGAGAGAGAGGGTGATGATATGTATGGGCTGGTTTTTTTTTTTTGGTCTTTATTCTAATTTTCCTTTTTTTGATTGAAGGAAGAATTTGTAAATGAACACTTGCATAACCGAATCAAACTAGATTTTAACAAAACTGCTAATATTGTAAAACTACTATGTTGAAGCTTTAAGCTAAAAACATGCTATAAGTGGAAGTGCTTCAAGAATGTCTAAGAACATGTCGTGCCTCAATGTTTGAAGATTTTTCAATTTTTGTTTTTACATATATTTTGGAGCACATGATGAAAGTCTTGACCTAATAATAATCACAGGAGTAAAATAATGCAAATGGAAAATATTGCTTGGTACCTAATTCAAGTGGAGTCATGTCCAGCAGTTGACCCAAAAAGTCAAAATCTTCAATTTTGGGGGTAATTTTTTCTAAATAAAACTTCAATCTCAGATTAAATTACAATCAAATTTCTTCATTGCATTCAAGTTCTCCCATTGGTACGGGTCATACGGCCCAATTGACACTTTCTTCTAAATGTGGGCTTTCTAGCCTTTCTTGTTTAGATGGTGCTACTTACTATCTACCATCTAATGATATATATGTGTATCAAGTTTCAATATAATTTTAGGTGTATTTTCTTTGAGTTATATATGGTACTGCAAAATCATGTCAATTTTAAAATATTACATGGCTAAAAAAATTCTCCCAAAATAAGCAATATTCTCTTCTCTTTCATGTAAAAAATATAACTTGTGTTGACAAGTTAGGAATTAAATTTGGAAAGATTAGAAAGGACAAATTAGAAAAGAGATGCATGTGTATGATTGTGATCCCTGTTTCCTTGTTGCTTCTGAATTCAATCTCTTAACAATAACTAAGCTGTTTGGCCCCTACTTTTGCACCCATCCATGTGCCTTCTTTCTCCACAATTTCCGTTTACTCTTTTTAAATTTAAATCACATTTTGTTTCTTATTTGAAGTTATTTATACATATTAAATTTGCATAATATTGTTATTACTTTTAAATAATTAGTTTATAATAACATACACAATTGATATTATCTACAATATAAAAATGATTGAGAAATCTTGTAATCAAGAAAATTAATCTTACAAATTTTAATTAATTATTTTTATTTTTACAATTTTTTGAAAAACATACGTGGAAGAAAGTAAACACAAGAACAATAAAATTGACATAGGTTCATTATGAATATAGACAATGATACAAGTGTACGATAAGGAAGCACCCACAGAATTGAATTCTTGTACTTATCAAATATTAAGATCAGATTCACCAACAAAAAGGGTGAAACTTTATGCCCCTACCATATGTAAACCAATTACCCTTCACTATGATGGATCAAACTATGTGGCAGAATGTATATATGTAATTTAATTTTTTTAATAAATAAACTTCGTTTTATTGCAAATGTTCCCTTGCCAATTGTTTACCCATGATATATTAATAATATCATGATTTAATATTGATTTTTTAACATACTTCAATGAATTAGATAGTGTTTCCTATATATTTGTATCATCACTATCAGAAAAGTTTATTCCCCTACCTGTGAGAAATATCATTTTATATAATAATTATTAATAAATTAGTATAGAAGACCCCATATTACAAATATTGCATTTCGTTCTTGAAATTCCTAAGTTGATAGCAACACGCATGAATGTAAATATTTTATGTCTATCACCATTATGAATAAGAAACGATTAGCATTATTATGGATCACTTAAATAACATTATAAAATTAAATAAGAAATCAGGTTCAGCTTAATTATTTATCTACCAACTTTGTTAATCTCTACAATTAGGTCCTTTAGGAGTCTCTAAATGGCAATCGGTCAATTTGATTTCTGGAAAGATAAACAAAATACTCATTTGAGATAACAAATAAAAAAAAAGGTTAATTGAGTGTATAACTAATAATAAAATGGGTTGCAATTCTCACGAATACACTAACATGTGACACATTAATCATGATGATTCTTGTGGCACGAACCAATACATACAATTATTATCTTATATAATTATTCCTAATGATGTCCCCTTCTGATTTTATTATACATATAATTAAAATTATATTTCTGTGCAAATTTCACGGATTTTTACAACGGGGACATTTCAGTAATATGAATTTCATTCACATGGCATGAGATATATTGATTCCATAACATCATCCAATACCAATAGAAGATGAGTGATCAAACATTTCAAGTAATAATATTCAGCCAGCAAAAATAAAAAATAAAAAACTACAACTACATAAATTCCACTTTCATAATGATTTATCACAAACTTATAGTATTATTGGATGCACGCACAAGTATAATTGAATAACAAATGAAGGAATTGCAAATCATGTTGATGGTTAATACTGTGAGTCTGAATTCGAGAAAAAAACAAAATTTGGTCTCAACTTTAAAAGATCGAAATTGTTATCCCAAAATTAGTTTCACATAAATTTGGATGAGTTAGTAAAAAATAATAATAGTAATAAAGGCTGGATGATGTAGTATTAAATTAAATTAGAACAAACGAATCCAACTGGCATTAATGTTCCCCAATTTTCTAACAATTGCAAAGCATTATCCAAAATATTGATAATAACTAGCACATCAATAAGCCTGACTCCTCAGTTAATGCTTCCCATCCCTAACCATAAATTATGGTTTAAATTATGGCAAAATCAATGCTTTCAATTGGATTCTGTTTGGAATTACTCTATCTATTCTACATTAATAATCTGCTTCTATTTTTCATTACACATTAAAAATGTATTTATTGCATTCGAAAATTCCAACATATTAATTTGTTTAAATTGAAAGGTGGCAGGTATAAATAATTAATTCCAATAAATATTAAGTAGGATTAGTAATATCAATTAACATGGTTTTTATTGATGAAATTAAAACATAAAATATACTTCCTCCATTCCTTTTATTCCTTTTTAAGTGACGTCCTACAGTTCTACACACAAATTAAAAATAATTTTATTTTCTTAATATACCCCTCATTAATTAAGTTTTTCTTTGACCATTTAATTCTCATTTCTGCAAAACAAGGGTACTATACAATATATTTAATTTAGACATTAATTAATTATAGAAGTATATATGGAAATAATGCACAAAACGTCAATTAAATAGGAAAAAAATTAAAATTTCTAAATGTCACTTAAAAAGGAACGGAGGGAGTAATATCTTCATCATATATAATAAGAAATGTGATTGCAAATTATGTAGTGGATTCATTCAAGCATTCTCTCAATTCACATGATAGCAACTTGAAGCGGTTAAATTCTCCTCGAATTAGTTAGAGTTACAATACAATTGTAATTTGGTTAAAAAAAAATAATGTTAAGATGTCATACAATTTGGCTTGTGGAATCTAGCGCAATTATTAGACCCCTTATTTTATAATTTTATTTTACTATTGTTTTCTCAATTTATTTTATAACTATTAGAGGCTTAATAATAGGTCTTGCCTTAACTGAGTCCATCACACTAACTATGTCAAATATGAAAAAAAAAAAAAAAAAAGAAGGCAGAAACACATGATTGAATGAATATGTGTTGTCTATTTGTTGAAGGCAAGAAGCCTAGAATCATCCAGGTTTAATCTGTAATTGAATGAACATATGAAAGAAAAGTGAATAAAAAAGAAGCAATAATAACCTAAATCATTACAATCCTCATCAAGACATGAGAAATCTAATGGACAAGTGGTGGTCTGAATGTTGGAGAAGAAGGCAGTGGAAGAACCTGGGCTTTAACAGAAGAAACATCTTTCATGGCAGATTCTTCTTCAACAACATTCTTTATACTCATACCCCTTTTTCTCTCAACCTCTTCCATCAACAATTTTCTGATCATCTTATCCTCAGCATCTTTCAAGAACTTGAACATGGGAGGAGGTGAAGATCTCAGCCTGTTCACCTCTGCTTCTGTGAATGACTCAAACAGAGGATTGAATCCATGGTTGCTGTAAGAATCTGAGAGGACTGAGGATTTGAGAGATGGTGAAGAGAGAGGAGAGAGAAAGGGTGTGCCATTGCCATTCAAAGTGGTCTTGTTGGTTCTTGATTTCCCATCTTCAGATTCCAAATCCTCTTTGCTCTCCTCTTTAATGGTGAAGAGGAATCTGGGGGGCCCACAGAGGTTGTGCATTCTCATCAGCTCAGCATCAACCCCTTCTTCAGTGCCTTTGACTCCCACATTCTTGCTTGACCCCATCTCCAAATCCTCTTGCTCTGATGAATGTTGGTTGCTAGTGGTAGTGGTGGTGAAAGGGCAATTGTGTCTTTTCCAGCAGAGAAGAAATGAGAAGTCCTCTGTTTTAGTGGTGGGTGATGGTGATGGTGATGGTGATGATGAGGATGATGATACTCTCTTCTTCCACCATAGAAGATAGTAAATCTCGGCAAAAAGGCCCATCAAGATGCAACCAAACACAAAGCTCAATCCAATGCCTATTCCACTCAAAGATCCCATTTTTCTCTCCCTTTCAGGGCTTTCCCATTTACTAAATAGAAACCCCAGATTTGGGATTTCGAAAAATTGCCCCTTTTCTTGAAATCTTGCAAAATTTGATAATATAGAGCATATATTATTATAAGAGTGAATAAGAAAAAAGAACGGAAAAATGGGTACCGCGTAAAGAATTATAGTGTGGATACTCATAAACTTGGGAAAGGAGAGTAATTTATTACAAAAAGAAAAAAAGTAAAATGAAAAAAGGTGAATATGATTCCAAATTGAAAGGCATTAATGGGAAATAGATGGAAAGGTAGAGTGTCTATGTATGTATATGTGTAAAGAAATGGTTGGAGTTGAAGAGGTCATTTCTACATTCCATACCCCCACATGGCTTACCATACTAACAACTCTTAATTATTATTATTTGGAAAAACTATAAAAACTCTACTCTTTTACTTTCTCATTTTAGTTTTTTAGTCATTTATTAATTCACCTTTTGTTTTAGTCTTCTAAATTTCATATCTGTTAAATTCTAGTTGGACTTGGACTACCAACTATTGACAAATCAAAATTGGTACCTAAAGTGTGAAATTTTGGACAGTTTAGAAAGTTTAGTAGAATTAGTGAATTGTCCCTTTTATAAAGGTAACCAGAAATCCTTAAATATTTGAACAACATTCATAACTAATAGTGATCAAATGTTGTTTATTATAATTGTCAGTAGGTGCTAAGTTACTTTAGAATAAATAATTTTGTTCTAAAAAACTGAAAATTAGGCAGGAATATCTGAAAATAATAAATTATCAAATCTGCATCCTTATTTAAGGTACAAAGTAAAATACATAGGTTTAAAAGGAATGTGTCGTCACTCTCAAAAAAAAAAAAAAAATGTATTGTCACATTCCTTAATCTTAGGGACCAATATTTTGTGGCCCAAATTGATTAAATTTAAGGAGGAACCATTCCCGATTAATTGGCTCGGCCCAATTGAATTTCTTTTAATGTGTGTGGGCAGTTATAAATAAATTGGAAGTCCATTCTTTAAATAATTTTTAAATATGCGTCTTTTAAATGTATTTGGTGCAAAATAAATTTGATGCGTCTCCACAGCAGCAAAACACAAAAATTCAAATACCGTAAATTTGCACTTGTTCAAATTACTTTTGGAGAAATCAATATTCTAAAAATGATGATTTGAAAATAAATATTACTTTTTACATATATAACATTTATTTTCTCCATACTTCAATAGGTGTCGTCTTCTATAAATTTTACAATTTGAATTATTAGAAGATATGATGTTGTCTACTTTTGGTCGAATCCACAAAGATTTATTTTTTTATTTCTCTAAAAATTCGGATACATCTAATAATCATTATGCGTCGTGATGGTTGTCATATATATGATCTTTCCGATGTATAATCTATGGAATTTGTTTGGCGATTCTAACATTTTATATTATAATATTGATCAATAATCTTCTTCTATTTTCCTTTTAACTAAATCCAAAGCTTCTTTTTTTTTACCCTTTTAGTTCAGTACTTCTAGAATGAAAATTTTGAAAAATGAACTTTTCAAAGTAGTGTTTCTTTAATTTTACTTAATATTTGTAGTGAAGTGTTGTTAACGGGTTGGGTTCATCCTTCTCATCCTACATACATTGATCGTTAATGAAAATTTCAAATATCAGTAACAATTTTTTTAAAATTTGAAATATTCAAACTTATAAATACATAAATCTAAATTTATTCTCTTGTTCATGGGTGTCTCATTCTTTGAGACGTCCACTTTAATTTTTCTTTTACTTGTTCGTGGACAAACCAACATGTGTTTCCACTCGTTTGTCAAGTATTTTCATTCTTACGCCAAATATATTTATTTATTAGAAATCATCTCTTTTAAATGGTATTTCCAGATACTTGTGAAAAAAATATTGCACTTCCCAATTCATTTTGTCAGTATATCATAATGCTAAAATACAGACATGAAACTTATTTTAGTAAAGTCTCACCATTTAACTTACTCTATTAAAGTTTTTAGAAATTCACAATATTTATCTATATTAGCCGTGTTTTCAACTATTTGCACTTGATTAATGTTAATGGTTGTCATAACCCTTCATAATATTAAAAATATTAAACTACATTCAATGATATTGAGGAAAAATTCATTTACATCTAGTTTATTTCGTAACCTAAATATTTGATTATTGTGTCAAGTTTGAGAATGCCTTTTTCATCCATCAACTTAACTATATATCCTAAGTTATTGAGTCGAAAACGATTTTCAATTGTCATTTCCTGAACTTTTGTCGCAATTGAGATTATCAAGTACATAACATCCAAATAATAACTTTCTAATCAATACAATTTGTCTGGTCCTAATGTGATTAATTTAGAGTAGTTTTGTAATTGTATTAGATAATTCAAAAGAAGCAAACTACCCTCTAATAATTTAATTATAAATTTCTATCCCACTAAAAATTAATAAATGAATTTTCTTTTTGCTTTTGTTTACATTTTTATTTTTTGAAACTTATTCAAGTAACCTTTTATAGCCACTTTCTTATACTCGCTAAAATGCAGGTAGACAAAGACTAAAGTGACATAATTCAATTTTTTTGATTTAAACTAAAAAACATATATTAATTTGGCTGGAAAATAGTTTTCTTCCACATATAAGGATTTGATAATAACAAGATTAAAATTAGTTAATTAGAATTAGAGTTGCAATTAACTTTTTTCTTACAGTGGTCCCCCCATGTCTGGTTACACTTAAGTGCTTATCACAAAGCACGTCAATCGTCATCCTCTCCCACCTCTTATCACTTAACGTTTTCTTTAACGGAATCCGTCGCCGTTTGTTTTCGCCTTCGATACCAATCACAGTCCCTCTACCTCTACTTCTTCTCCCACTTGCCGATTGTTGTAGAGAATTGAATGCCAGATCTTCGCTTTTTTTGTGAATAAAGGTTATTTTTCTGATTCCTTGTTTCCTATGATTTCCCTCTTTTTCCTTTTTGATGCTACCTTTTCTATCTGGGGGTTTTCTGATACGTCTTTATTTACTGTGCAGATTTCTTCCCCAATTCGTCTGTCTGTTAGGGATTTAATCTTCCTAAGTGGCCCTAATTTGAATTGGTAAAATTCATCAGCACTCTTTTCGAATTTGAGTTTAAAAGATTGAATAACTAGTTATATGGCAATATGAGTGTTGTGGTGTTTTTATAGAGGTTCCTTTTTGTGGAACTTCTGTAAAAAGGTGCTAATTTATTTTTGTTTTTAGAATTTGGTGGGTGTTTTGGTTGTATATTTGGGATTATTGATTGATTGACTGGATATAAACTCATAATTGTTGATAGTAGAGTTAGGTTTAGGAAATGGGGGAAGATTTTTTAACCAGCTTAAGTATTGAGAATTACCCCCCATCGACATTCTTGTCGATGGATTCGATTGCTACCTGTCATGAGGAGCCGGAACGTGACATGAATAGGCAGATTATTCTCTCCGGGCCACCGGATATTAATCTGCCGTTGTCTGTGGAGCCGAGTCCTCCACCGCAGTCATGGAACCACAACTCTTTTGATATGCTTGAGGTTGGTCTTGGACACCAGGTTAATGATTCAGATAAGCTTCTTGATTTGCCTAAAATCGGGCGAAAGTGTGCCAAGAGATTGGATAGTGTGTGGGGTGCTTGGTTCTTCTTTAGTTTCTATTTTAAGCCTGTTTTAAAAGACAAGTCGAAGTGCAATGTAGTTTGGGATAGTAATGGGGTTTCTGGTTTTGATAAGTCTGATCTTCAACTGGATGTGTTCCTTGTGCAACATGATATGGAGAATATGTATATGTGGGTTTTTAAGGAGAGGCCCGAGAATGCATTGGGTAAGATGCAGTTGAGGAGTTACATGAACGGACACTCTCGCCAGGGTCAGCGTCCTTTTCCGTTTAGTGTGGATAAGGGTTTTGTTCGGTCTCACAAAATGCAGCGAAAGCAGTACAGGGGACTCTCTAATCCACAGTGTTTGCATGGGATAGAACTGGTTTCATCCCCCAATCTCATGTGCCTCGATGAGGAAGAACAGAAGAAGTGGATTGAACTAACTGGTAGGGATTTGAACTTTTGTATCCCACCCGAGGCAAAAGAATTTAGTTCATGGAGGACCCTTCCAAATACAGATTTTGATCTTGAAAGACAGTTCCCCCAATTGAAGAACAACCCACACCCTCACGCAAATAAGCTGCTTAATGGGTCAGGTTTGAATTTATCCACTCAGCCCTCGAACCATGTAAATGGAAATGGAATCGATCTCTCATCTGCTTGCAACAAGAAGAGGAAAGATCTCTTCTCACATACAAATGATGAAGACTTCTGTTTGCCTAATGATCTTAATGGAGATCGACATCAAGATGCAGAGCTTCATCCTGTAGAACCTCCTTGGTTGAGTGAGTTCACTGGGGTGATGAGGAATGTATATGGCCCTGTTACAGCAGCTAAAACTATTTATGAGGATGATGAAGGATACTTGATACTCATTACACTGCCTTTCGCTGATCCTGAAAGGGTGAAAGTCCATTGGTGGAACAATCTAACGCATGGTGTGGTGAAGATTTCATCAGTGAGTACAGCATGCATGCCATTTATTCAGAGAAGTGATCGGACATTCAAGCTCACTGATCCGGCTCCAGAGCACTGTCCCCCTGGAGAGTTCAGACGACAAATCCCGCTGCCCACTCGGATTCCTGATGATGCAAAGCTTGAAGCATATTTTGACAAGAGTGGAACAGTTCTTGAGATCAAAGTACCGAAACATCGTGTGGGACCAGAGGAGCATGAGGTTCTTATCTGCCTTCGCCCTCCGAATGAATTTGCGTTGTCTTGAAGGTATTTTACTAGAGGACACCAAGTGATGGCATACTGATTGAGTAGGTTTTAATAATTAGCAAAGTTATGCACATATTATATTGATTTTCAACTTAGCTCAAGCTGTTCCTCTATTTTCTTCTCTAAATATTCATAGGTGCAGTCTTGAATTTCTTAACTAGATACAAATCGATTCTTACACCGATTTCTGCCTTTAGTTGGTAGATTTGGGGAATTAGCTTAATTTTTCATATCCGATTACTAACTTTAAAATACATCTTTAGTAGAGTAATTATATAAGATGTGTTCTATTTACAATCATCATATTCTGTGAGTAATGGTGTGATAATGAGATGAGGAAATTTTCAATACAACTTTCTAGTAATCATTATAAATCTTTATTTTGCATTAATGGATCGATTTGAATCTGTTTGATCCTGTTTGCTTCGAGGTTATTTATGCGTTATTGTCTTCATTTCTTTCTTGTTTGCTGGTTGGCATTAATCCTTCAATAAAGCAATTGATTAGTTTATCCTCCGGTTCATTTGAGCTCCTCAATTAAATGGATTCAAAGATTTGCTTGCTATTTCTATATGATCAGTCCTAATGATCAACGATTGGTAGGTTGTGAATGCGGTGGGCAAAGGAGCATACTCGTTAGTGACGACATGAATATGCTTCTTTGTTCTAATTTTTGAATATGATATAAAGGTTTTGGTAGAAACTCAAGTTGATTGGATTTTATTTTCAAAATTTGGATGCAAGGTTCAACCTTTGTTGAAATTTTTGGCAACTCTGCGTTACGCTATTATGAATGACAAGTTTGCTTCTTTCTGTTATTAGTTTATTTGATACTTTCAAGGTTCTATGTTATGTAAAGTCAATGCTCAATTATATAATTTCCCTCGAAAAATAAAAAGAAAGGTTATGTTGAGATGCCAAGTTTGTGGCGTGTGGTTTGCGGTTTATTGAATAGAAAGTAGGTTTATGCAGTACACTCATGGCCGTGGAATTTTTTAACAAAAATATTAATAAATAAGGGATTTTATCGATCAAGACCATCTTATCAATTAAAGAGATTGTGAACTAACTCAAAATTTAATCTGTTACTATTTCTCTATTAGTAAAATCTCAAATAAAAATGAATTGATACAAATTCCAGGAATTAGGGGCACCTAACATGGTCAAAAAGTCAAAAATGTGAGGTAGCGGGTCAAAAAGCAAGTTCAACCGCATTAGGTGGACTCAAGAATAAAAATATCTGTGGAAATATCGGATTTTTTTAAAAAATATATAAAAACTTTGTAAAAAAAATTGAAAAATATATCTAGTACTTTACATAATATTATAACTAACATTAATATAAATATTAAACTTAAAATTTCAAATAAAATTATATATTTACAATAAATATAGAAATACATTAATATTATATACATCATAATCCTTTTATTAAATTTCAAAAAATTAACTAAACTTAATTAAATTATGAGAGGAACCTAAATGCTAGTGTAATAATTTATTTTAAACAATTTAACTAAATTTGTTTAAAGTAATTGTTTGCTCTACTAATCACTCATAGACAAAAATATAGATATATAAAAGGAGAGATAAATAACTCGATTTTAATAGATATCCTCCAAATACACCATAAAAAGATTCATAATAAAAAAAAATATTCACTTAAATTAAATTCATAATGAAAAGGGAAAAGAAATAAGGAAGAAAAAAGAAAAATGGAAAAGAAATCGGCAGGAATTCAGGAAAGAAGAAAAGAAAAAAAAAATCAGGCGCGTGGCTACAACGCGCCACCAAAATATCGCGATAAAATGATTTTTCATCAATTTTTCGCGATTTTTTGTCAAAAATATATGACCAATGTTTTCTATATCAGTGTCCTCAAAATTTCGAAAAATCGGTGACATTTCGCGATTTTTGGGTCCTTGGGTGGACTAAATATTCTTCCCATTTTTATCCAACTCCCACTCTCATCAACTATTCTACTCCGAATTCTAAACTAAATTATGGAACCAATTGTTTCAGACTTCAGTTCAGTCTATTATTTGTTTAAAATTAACTGAAAATTATAATTACAGAAGACAAAAACTTTTTTTTGGATAACATACATACATATTCATAGTGCATAATTATTACTATATTAATCGAATGATTACTATAATAATTAATGCATTAATCTAGTATTATGTAAATCATTATGAATTAAATTTTGAAAAACATACAAATTATGGAGAAAATAATAATAATAATAATAATAATAATATATATATATATATTTTTTTTTTTTTGTTAGATAAAATGGTATCAGATTAGTTTGGTAAGAAGCCAATCTTTACTCAATTCATCGTCCGACTTAATCCAGATATGAAATGACACTCACTCAAATCTCAATGCTAACCAAATAAATTACACACACCAATGTTCAGTGATGGACTTAGGGGATAGTCCCTCTTGGATTATTAAAAAAGTTACTTTTAATATAATTTGATTGTTATATTTTTCATTTATATCATTAATTCAGAGTTTGTCCTCCTGCATCATAAGAATTTGTCCATTACTACATAAAATTCAGCCCCCGACTATTTTATGCTATAATGTGAAAAAAATTGTTCTCCACGGGCCAAATTTCTGTATCCATCCTTACCAATGTCATCTGTTAATTCAAATTGTATTTATTGTACTACCAGATTCAATTATATGAAATTTAATTCACACAAAACACACACGCATGTTTGAATGTGTGTATACACAGGATTGCATCACCTCGCGTGCAAATAAGTACAAGTAGCATTCATCACTTAGATGGAAATTATAACCTGTTTGTCTTGCAAAACCTTACAGCACACACTGGATGCAATGATGAGTTGAAAGACTTGAGCTCAAGATTATGATGGAAGCAATGATGAGATGTAAGAAGTCAACTCACAATGAGCCTATGACCCCACCACCCCATAGGATCCCAAACATTCTCTTCTTCTTTTTCAGGGTTTTCTTATAATAGCCAGACAGATCAGTTGGTACTATAGAAATGCCCACATCATCTGTTCCTAATTTCTAGTCGTTTTTCATCGTTAGATAGCATAGCACAACCTCAAAATGACAAGACTACAGATTCTATTTCCTCTTCTCTTGATATGGTTCGTTTTAATGGTTCAACAGCACAATGCTAGTAGCTCCAGTTTTCAAGAAACTAAATCAGGTAAGTTTCTAATACTATCAACCTGTTATCCTTCACATGACTACTCTTTCTTAACAAGAGCTGCTACGTGTTATTCATATGATGCAGTGAGTTTCAAGATCAGCACAGGTGCATATAACTCGAGAAAAAGAGGGAGCATTCAGAAAGCATCGGTAAGCAAATAACCTAAATCTTATCTCAACTATGGTCCCTGTTTACTATGTTATGTTAATAGTTGAAGAATGGTTAAGAATGCATTCATTTCTACGAACAGAGAAACAGAAAGGAGGTAACTGAGAAGAAGGTTCGGAAGATACCATCTGGACCAAGCCCAGTTGGAAATCATCGTCCACCATCTAAGGCCTGAAGAATGCAGAAATCATGTATGTAGGACAAATATTTCATGTAGTTATTGGAGGTAGGGGTTATAAATCGATCTTATGATCATACTACTTTGTATGATAGTTTCAGTTCTCAGATATTCAGTACGAGGCCAATTACTATATAGAGCAGTGGCAAGTTACTCTCAAACTGTTTGACCATATCCAAGTCATAGAGCTATGAACAGCAACATCACACAATCACCTAGAGTTAGACAACCATGTTTGCAATTTAGTGCCCAGAAAAAAACATGGTATTGCATCAACTTTTAAATGACTACCATTTATCTTATGCAACTATAAAGGTGTTTGTTCAAGCTTATAAATTGCTTAAAATATCTAATAAGAAATTTGGAGGCTATAAGATGCTGCAAATTGTTCCATAATTTTTTTTATAGAAGAGCTCAGTAGCTCCCAACTTATGTTTAGAAATTAACAGAATCCTTAGTTTTGATCATTTTGATAACAAATTGTCATCATCAATATTTTAAAAAAGTCTATGATTTTTTTTTTTTAATTTAAATCTTCAAAAATTTTACCTTCAAGTAAGTAGCGTTTTGTAAATACCAAAATATCTTAACAAGTTGTAGGGGCTTATAAGTTTTCTGGTTCAATGTACTCAACACCTTCAAGGGTATTATAAGATATGCAAGATGCCTAAATACCAAAATATCTTAACAAGTTGTAGGGGCTTATAAGTTTTCTGGTTCAATGTACTCAACACCTTCAAGGGTATTATAAGATATGCAAGATGCCTAATGCTGAGGAGCGAACAAGCTTCCAAATAGAATCTTATGAGCTCCTGTAAAAGTATGTAACTTATATATAAGATCCTAAAAACATGATGTTATAAAATCGCACAATCTAAAAGCTTATTTTTAAAGTAAAACCTATCATCTCCAAAAGCATCATGTAAGCTCAGAAACGTGTACAATCTTTTAATAAGAATAGATATGCATTGACAGGATTAAATGACAAACAAAAAAACACACAGCAGGGCCTGAGAGGTGATGAAGAACAATAACTTGGACTAATAGCTTTGAAGATTTTTAACATTCAGATAGAAATCGCAACACATGAGCATTTACTTTTATATATTCTTAATGAATGGGTGTTGTTTTCTTCTAGTCAGATAAGAAAACGGAATGTTCACGATTGTATGGTAGTTTGTAACCTCTGATCTCTGATTTACACTTCTTAGGTACAGTTGACAAGCTGAACACCGGTTTAAATTGCAAGTATAACCAAAATTATCAGCCTAACAAAAAGAGATGTTGATGCCACAATAGATATACCTTAAACTATTGACTGGCAAGAAAAAGCACTATATATTAATTCCGATTTTAAAAAATATACAAGGTTCATCAAGACTACAAAATTTCATAAAAGTCATACCGCACGCTTCCGCTTTGATCGCTTACTTCTCCTAGGCCCAGAAGGAACTGGTTTGACATTGCCCGATGCATATGCCTCTTCAAGAACTTCCTTATCCTGCAGTAAACACCAAATCACGGTCTTATATAAATTCATAATCTGAAAATGGAATTATGAACAATTCTTGAAATGACATTAGAAAAATTTATTATCTCATACTAGTATGGGTTGATCCAAGTGCCAACTAAGAACATGAATTTCTGCAGGGAACTCAATTAAATGGGAACTTCATTTATCATTGCATTTACTGTGAGGTATAAAACTACAAAACCTTAAGTAGCATTCAGCACATAAACACATACAAGTTTATTTTTATGGAAAGGAAATCCAAAGATTTTAGATTAGACAACAAAAGTTAAATTTTTTTCTTCTTTACAATTTTGGACTCAAAAGGTAGAATTTGGAAGCTGGTGGTTGTTACTTCATAACTTCAAAGAGGGTAACTTTGAAGTAAATTTATATCCTAAGAGATGGAAAATTGTTGATGGACAACCTAAATAAGTATTTGGAGCTTTCTGAGTATAGAAAGTGCAAGTGTTACTATTAGTAAAGTTATCTACACTTCTTTCTCAAAGAAAAAAGGTGAGGCATGGTTAATGTCGGGTGCATATTAACGAATGATGTGCAAGAAAAATAGAAAATTATCCATTACTTCCAAAATTTCCATAGCTCAAAAAAAAAAAATTGTTCGTCCCATAACCCCCCACAACGACCCCAGTGGGTTCACTGGGATGTCTCTTTCTCGCATGTTACGTTATCCATTGGTGAATGCAGACCATCATTGTTTTTCGATCTCATTTTCAGAGACAAGAAACCAATTAGATGGTTGAAGATTTCTTAAATTCAAACCAAGAGAATGCTAAAAGCGGAATTAAAAAAAGGCATCATGGATGGGTCCCCTTGTAAATTGTAATATGGCTATTAGATGTTCCGGAAATAATAAACTGGAGAACAGACTTCTCATGAAGCAAGAATCAAGTTCCATGGAAGATTTGGCATTCTTAGACGTTTCATAAAGAAAATTTAGCAGATCATTTCATGTGATGAACCAATGGTTACCTTTGGTTCACTTTCATTATCTGAGACATCTTCAGACTCAGCATCAGCTGAAACTGACGCTTGAACATCAATTGCAGGCAGTGCACTAATCTTTTTCTTCTTCTCTTCTTCTTTTAGCTGATTAAATCTGTTTTACAAATAATACTATTTAGTGAAATTTTGCAACAGAAAAGAACAAAGAGAAATTGAAAATTCAACCCCACCTTTCGCCCGTCTGTTCTGACTGAGCACCTGATCGTTTTGCGCGCCCTGCACTGATTATACCACTAGCATTCTCACTCACAACAGGCTTTGCACCTCCCAATTTTCGTAGCCATACCTGCTGCGCTGTGCTAAGAACATTATTTGTGAACCTAAAAGGTTGAATCCATTAGTGGTTTGCTTTAAGTTATGCAATAGCATGCATAAGCGATGCAGTATGCAGATAACTTACTTACAACAATCATATAAAAGCTATTCAATAAAACCGTAAATTATTTTTAAAAAAAAGTTCCAACGGAACAAGAATCGTGAGAAAAACTTGAAAACTACATCATTTGACAATCGAACTTTGAACTTCATCTATGCTGATAAATATTATAGGACACCTGTATTGTAGTCCAAATCACTTTGTCAGTCCTCTTTTCTATTTTCCATCTCATTTTCACTTCTCATCCCTCAAATGCCCCATTTCAGTTCCTCATTTCTACAATTTCTTACTAACCATACAACACATAAGTAATTGAAATTTAGAAGGAATAATTTATAACTATAGGTGTATTGTAAATTAAGTATAATATTAGCATGTATAGTTGATCATCACATGCATGCCTCATAAACATTGGTATATTTCAGTATACTTCAAAGCAATCACATCCCAAGAAAAAAGTTGTCCAAAATTACCAGTATATTGATAATCCAGATGGGACAGACAAGGAAAAGTAACCGATCATAAGCGGGAGAAACTTAAATACGAGAAGTGTGTTCTTTTGAGTTGGATCATCTGTCTACCAAAACATGAATAAGATATTAGTGCAACAGAGCCAGAAGGAACTATTCACAAAAATAGAGATCAAACTATGTGGTAACTTACTTGTGGAGGTTTCATTATTTCCATTGAGACAAACTGCGATACAACTAGAAGAACAGGTAAAACAAGGTATGCTGCAGTGTCATGCCAACCAAGTGGTGGATGCCCATCCTGCAAAATACACAAAGAAAGATGCATAGTATCCTTAGATCCGCAAATGCAGTACAAAATCACATCATTAGTTGACATAGATAATTCCTGGTCCAAATGATTTTAGGAAAAAAAAGCAATGACAAAAATTTTAGGCCAGATGAATTGTGAGGAATAAGATGGCCATCAAAGAAGAAAATCTCAGTTGGATGATGGCTTAAAATATCAATTACCACAAACGGAAAAAGCCAGGAAATTCCTGCTCCACTTTGCCGAGCGGCAATTGTTGTAGGTCCTCCCAAAGAAGGAATCCAAAAGAATCCTTCAGTTAGCAGCCCCTGATAAATAATTTAGATACAGAAGAAAATAAAACATAGTGTCATAATAGCCCTGATTGTGACAAATCAGGTAACAGTAAATACGCTGATGCTATTAATAAGTTTCTTAAATACCTCATTTGCCACATTTGAAAGAGCTTGATATAAGCCTATCCAGACTGGTATTGTAGCCAAGGTTGGGAAACATCCTGTGATGACCATTCAAAAGACAAAACAACAACCTAATGAGAATGATTCTAACTAGGACAAACCATAACAGAAAACGACATTCACTGCTGAAAAGGAGTTTCTTGGGACAAAATTGAGGGAAAAGTTTGAATGGAAAATAATTATATCCTAAAAATGATAATGCTGGGAATTTCAGCAGCACTCCGGGCTGTGTGATGAAAGGATTGTTGCAAGGATTCTGATAATCAATTCATGGAATAAATCCGGGTTGTGTGATCAATGGGCGGTGTTCTGAGCTGCCAAGTTTAAGGAAATGACCTGCACATCAACCTTCAGCTATAACTTTTGGTCTACTGGTAGGCGCCTGATACAACTGGTATCAGAGTGAGATCATGGGTTAAAATCCCTAGAGGTGCTGCTTGGAGGGGGTGGAGGGAGATTGTGGAGAATTTCAGCAGCACACATGTTGAGCTGGTTCTATGCTACCAATATTTAAGGAAATAAAGTTGCACAGCCATCAATTATAGTCTAGTGGTAAATGCTTGATCCTGGCAGATAAACATTCCAATTTACTTGTTTACACCACAAACCTATTAGTTCATTTATTAGGGTCTGGGATATCTGAAGTACAAAATAGAGATCCCATCATCACAGAATACCTCATCTACCTACCTATGATAATAAAAACATAGAGAACATTTCTTAGCATGAAAAGAAATGACAGGATAATCTGCTAAATATGAAATACAGCTTCTGCCACACAGAGGCCATGCTATCCTTCCAAAGAACCTTGTAACGAGTAAATCAGTTACAGGTAAAATAACCACTTTCCTATTGAGTGCATAAGAAACAATAATTTCTTGGTACTAGGTTTGGTTTCATTTCCAATCATGTGGGTGACTTATTCAGGTAGATAGTATTCTTGGTAGAGCAGTTGAGAAGGGCATTTAAAATTTGTTTTGTTGTTTAGTAAGACAACAATAATTTGACATATTTTGGGAGACTATTTCTACTGTAAATGTCTTCTAATGTTGCTTACTGCAGTTGGTCACTAATTACCTTTTCATCTGTGGCTGCGTAAATATTCTGTCTATGTTGTTTCTTATAGGCTATAGCAAGTGAGGCATGTGATTATTTCGCTGAATAATGATTAGTGCGTATCTGAGAGAGAAAATTGGTTCTACAGAAACTTTAATGATAAACATAGTGTCAAGGTTGCTGCTAGAAGATAGAAAGAAATCAAGCAATCACGCCTCAGCTTGCTGGATTCGTGCCTATTATCCAATTGTTTCACAACATGCAAATGTATCTGTGTCTCATTGCAGGGTGAACGACAAGATTCACAATTCTAACTCAAACTTCGTTGGATGTGACCCCCAACACGAAAGAAACAGATGTACAGATTTTTTCTTGAGTCAAGTATGATAATGCTTCAAATGTAAGTCCCCGAGGAAATCTGAACAGAACATTAGAAACATTTTGTGAATGTCTCAACAATACTTTTTAGGGCAATTGATTGGTGAAATTTTTTCCAATCATGATCATTCCGGTGCTCAAGTAGCCCATTTTTTTTGCCCATTTGTTAGACATCTTCATGCTCAAAAGGGTACAGAGGTCAAAATCTTCAGTTTAAAGAATATGCTGGACGTGGATTTCAACAAAAAGAAAAAGTAAAATAAACTAAAATTCTCATGGCAAAAAGGGTTTACAGTTCCAGAGCTCATCTTGAATTGATGAGTTCATTTGCTTTCATCATAGTGAAAATCTGCTGGTCATTGTTCTATCTCAAACCAAAGCTCCTTGCAATCAATTTGCTACACAGTATTCAGCCTCTCTTCCTTTCTTCGTTTTTTTTATCTCTCTCTCTTTGCTTACTTGGTGATGGTGGGGAAGTGGTGTTGCGAAGTAGTGGGAGAGTTAGAAGAATGGAAAATTCACAGTAGAGAGGTCTATTTCAGTTGATGAGAAGGCAAAAGTGAAAGACACAAAGTCACATCTAATTGTTTGTATCCAAAATGCTATACAGTTTGATATTTCTGTCGAATATGTTGCATCAAGCTAATTGAAAAAAATGTTTGTAAATTGATGGATTAACTGTACCTGCTAGAGGATTGACCCCTGCTTGTTTGTACAAACGAGAAGTTTCAAGTTGTATTCTTTCCTGAAAGATTTAATATGTTGATATAAGATCACCTAGGCAAATGGCAAAGGGCAAAATATCTATAATAAATATTCTCAGTATATCACACCTCAAAACTAAGCAAAAGAGTTTAAACAAAGATTAGTTACAGTTCTAACTTCAAACTCAACCTCAACCAAGTCACTGAGATCGTCATTTAATAGAGCTCAGTACAACATCTGCATCTTATTTATAATTACATTTGTGTTAGCCTTTTGGGACACAAGTAAACAAAATCCTTTCTCAACAAATTTGCATGTCTATTAACTTAAACTAATTCAACCTCCCTGAGAAAATGAACAGAAAGGCATGAACCTGAAACTCGATAAATGCATTTTGACAGCGAAACTGATACAGGTGAAATCGCCTTATTAGATCATGAACTAATGTAGATTTTGTGATGAGTTCCCATGTGAACAGATCCTTTTAAGATGAGGAATCCAATCATGTCTTGTCCTGTTTTGTTCGACCACTATTTTGTCTTACTATTCTCCCTTTCCATCACAATAATCATGATTATCAATGAACTCAAACAATTAACTAAAATGCTCGTGGCAAAATACCCAAAGCATTAACTACAAAAACATGAAATTTTAAAAAAATAAATCAACAATTGTTTGACAAAACACCAGATAAGATGCTCACCTGATTTCCTGCATACCTTTGTTGGATTGCTTTGATCTTTGGTTGAAGATTCTGCATTGCTAATGTCGATTCAACCTTATATGAAAATAAACGCACATTACTCATCAATTAAGAGATGTTTACCAAAATAAAACATTAAAACATAACACCCAACCTAGGCGAGAGTAATCTGACTGGCAACAGAACACATGCTTACAATCCCAATGGTAGCAGAAAAAATAGTTTACCTGCTGCTTGGTCAAAGGGAATGTGGCAACTTTAACAAGAACCGTGAGTAGTATTATAGCAAATCCATAAGCGTATGGCACATGAACAGTTGCAAGTCCATCCTTGAGCACCTGGTACAAGTAAAATCAGGAACAAATTAAATCTTATAGTGCCTTAATACAATTTTTTTTTTATTTTGTTTCTTGTAAACTTAATAACGCAAAACATTCATAATCTCCCTCTCAAGATTCATAAAATTATTCCGAGGAAATAATTCAACATCCACCAAGAACCTCCTTAACAATTAACCAAACCGAAAATTAAGCCATTACAATATTTAAAAACGAAAAAACAAAACTTACCAAAGCACCATACAGTCCAACTCCAAATCCAATATCTATAATTATAATTATATATAAATAAATAAATATATATATATATACACCGAAAAAAACTATTTACCTTCAATACAACTTCCATGGCGTCGGAAATAAACCCAAACCACCCTCCACTTTTCGGAGCGACAGCGGAAGAGTCAGACGCCGCAGCGCCGCCGTCCACAGCAACAGCAGCATCAGCAAGCGTGTAGAGCAAGCTCTCAGCTCTCAGAACAATCGCATTCAAATCAATCGAGTGATCAATAGGAGGGAGCTGATGGAGACTGAATTGAACTTTGGTGCTGATAGGCCTGACCTGAGAGACAAGACCATGGCGGGAAAGAGAAGGAAGCCGAGTTCCAAAGAAAGAAGGAGAGGAGATTAGAGTCCTCGCCATGGGAAGAAGAAGAAGAAACTGAATCCCCAAAAAGAGTTTCTCCTTATTTCTGTGTAGTAGCGACGAAATGGACGAGTGGATATTATTGGGGCCAACGAATTGTGGAGGATCAATTTTTTTCATAATGTTATCCGTATATTTTATTTTGGTTTTATTTCATACAGATGTCGAGGCCCTTTTTCGTCTTTTTCCTAACGCACCAGATTAATTTTGCCCACTTCATATAATTTTCATGTATTTTTTTCCAAATATATTTTTGTTAACAAATCCTAAAAAACGAAATAGTTAATTGCCAAAAATATATATATTTAATAACAGATTTTTTACGGATTATAATTTTCATATATTTTTTTCCAAATATATTTTTGTTGACAAATCCTAAAAAAACGAAATAGTTATGGGTGACACTTGTGTGCCCGGGGGCACTGTGCGCTCAACCCAACCGCCCCCACCCACCCACTTGTATTTTCATTTTTTTTTCCTTCTTAAACCTTAATTCTCTTTCTCTCTTCTCGTTGTGCACCTTCTTTTTCTTTTTCTTCTTCTTCTTTCTCCTCTTTACGTCGTCTTCTTCTCTATTTTTTTCCTCTTTATTCAAATCATGATTTATGTTAGTAGATTGGAAAGTAATGATATATTTTTGGATAAATTCTAATCGATTGAGGATTATTCCTTTGAAGATGTGTTGAATTCGACGAATTGTGTGGATAATTTAGATTGTGGAATGAAGTGATTTTTTTAACTTTGATGGATAAAGGGAAGAAGATCAATGTATATGTATATGAAGTTCTTACATTCTTTGTTTTTGCTAATAAATGACATTCACTTCTTGTTAGAGTTATGATGTGTTATTTTGTCATTGCATTGATGTTAATAACTCTGTTTTCTTGATGAGATTGTTGTTTCAATTTCATGAAATTAGTTGCAGAAAATTCGAGGAAGAAGATGATGAAAATTCACATTTGAAATCTTATTATACAAGTGATACCTAAAGAGTATACAAGTGATACTTACTGATACATTAAGAGTATACAAGTGATACCTAAAGAATATACAAGTGATACCTTAAAAATATGCAACTAACATCTTTCATTGAATAAGCAACTAATACCTTGAGAGTAGATATATAATATCTTATATTATAAGCATTAATATTTTAAAGGTAAATATGAAATACCTTAAAGATGCATGTGTAATACTTTATACTATAATCATTAATACCTTAAAGGTCCATATGTATTACCTTATATTATAAATATTAATACTTGAAGGTAAACATGTAATACCTTAAATGTGCGTATTAAGTAATACCTTATACTATAAACATTAATATGTTACAGGTAAATATGTAAATTGTAATACCTTAAAGGTGCATATGTAATACCTTATACTATAAACATTAATACTTTAAAGGTAGATGTGTAATACCTTAAGAGTATACAACTGATACCTTAAAAACATACAATTGATACATTCACTGAATGAGCAACCGATACCTTAAGAGTATGCACATGATACCTTAAGAGCATACAATTATACCTTCGCTGAAAATCTTAAAATTTCAAATATTTTATTATCTTCTTCCTCAAAATTTCTGTAAATCGCTATTTCATCATCATTTTCATCAAATTTTTTGCAAAGCATGATTTCATAGTGTTTGAAATAATTGATTTTCAATATTTTAAAATTATTGTAATAAATTGTGATTTGAAATCAATTAGTTTAATTTATGAAAATAACAAATCGAGAGAAAAGAGATTAAGAAGAAGGAGGATAGAAGAAAAAATTAAAAAAGGAAGAAAAAACAACAGTGTGCATAAGGGAAGGAAGAGGAAAAAAAAAAGACAGCAACCCATAATAGGAAGAAAAGAGGGGGAAAAAGGAAAAAAAAAGAGGTGGGGCACGGTTCTGGGACATACAAGTTTTTGCCAATAGTTAATTGTCAAAAATATATATATTTAATAATAGATTTTTCACAAATTATAATTTTAATTAGAAAAAAATTTAAGGTTATTTTGCAATAACATAACTTTATGACTATTAATAAAATAGTTTTAAATAAATATCCCTAAATTTGTTTGGATTGAAAATAAATTAATTTTTCGTAGTTGGGGCTATTATCAACAAATCCCATAAACTTTTTTTTTTTGTGGGAGTAGGTCTCTTTTGAGATCGGTGAGATGGGTCAACACACATTATCTACAGCCCCAATTCATGTAAGTTTGTGAAAATTGATTTGGTTGGTTAATAAAACTTTGTCTCATAAAATATATCTATGAAACCATTTTATATAAGTTTTTGTATTTTTTTTTAATTAAGTATGTGTTTTAAAAGTTCATTTGGAACAAGTACAAACTTAAAAAAAAAAAAAATTTACTACATTTGGAGTCAATGGTCATTTAAATTTAGATAAGGAGACGGGTTAGAGTTTGACCTAGTCAACAATAGTTAAGGTCAATGGTCAACGGTTGAATACTATATTATTCAATACTTTTATGTGTATGAATTAATACTTTTGAGAACTTTTAATATGATAAGTAATACTATACAGTAGTTTATGTATATCATATAATATTATATTTTCATGCGTATCATGCAATATTTTTGCTTTCAATATTCTAAATCCATAATTAATTTGGGAAATATTAATTTGATAAGTAATGCTTTTATTATTATAATGTGATACTTATATAAATAATATCATGTAAATACTTTTAAATAATTATAATTTGATGACTCTAGTCTCTATATAATATTTTTGTTTGTATAATGCAATATATTTATATGTAACGAATATTATTTTTGGTTCAATGACTTCAAATCAATTATTAATTTGAGAATTTGTCATTTAATAAGTAATACTTTTACTTTTGTAAAAAAAAAAAAAAAGTAATACTTTTACTATCATAATGTAATATTTTTATGTATATCATATAATACTTGTATATATATTATGTAAAACTTTTAAAAGTATCAAATAATACTTTGATGTATACCATGTAATATTTTTATATCTACCATGTAATAATTTATGAAATTATCTTATGATATACATAAAAGAATTAGTAGCATTTTTATATATATCATGTAATACTTTGCGGTGACCGATATTGACGGATTGTTGACCGTCGATTGATCATTTGATCGGTGTTGATCGTCGACTGTTGATTGAATAGGTCTGACCAATCTCATAAAATGAAGTCTATGAGATATCATACAAGATTCGTTCTTAAATCTACGTTCGTTGAACATTTGAAAGAAACTAAAAGTTATATTTATTTAAAAATCCATTTTAAAGATGGAACTTTTCCAAAATTGTTTTCAATCATGAACCTCTCTTATTTATCTCGATTCTCAAATCTAACTATCATTTTTACTCGTTCTATCTTAAAAGTATGAATGTATTTCTTGTAAAAAAAAATCCTAAAAATTATCAACAGTAGTCTTCAAAGCATGCTGAACTGTTGATGTCAAGTTTATATAACACTTAAAACATACTATATTAATAAATGTTACTATAATATATATATATATATATATATATATATGATCAATTCAGATGTGTTTGCTTTGAGATACCCAAGTATCGATTTGGATGTTAAAATGTGAATTTTATATTTATTTGCAAACTCAAATTCAAAATTTTCATCACCAAAATCCACCTTATATTATATTATATAATCAATAATTTCCAACCACATTTTTTCACAATGAAACATCTACATGAATTATTTCTAACAATATTTTTTCAGACATGAATTCACATTTTCAATACAAACATACATTGTACAACCTCAAAATATACAAATTTTTTCGCTATTCACATTAAGTAGCCAACTAATGGTGAACCATGGTCATGTCAAATTGACGGCAATATTAACGGCATTCGGACCATGGTTAACCGACAATTGTGACTGACGGCCTACTTAGAAAGGAAAAAAAGAAAAAAGAAAGAGTACGCGTTGAATTCCTCTCTCTCGTTCTGAACCCTAACTCTACTTCAGATCTCTATCTCTAAAAACAGTTATCAAAAAATCTAGCAGAGAAGAGATGTCAGGGGCTGCGTTGGATATGACTCTTGATGATCTAATTAAGGCCAATAAAAAATCCAATGTTCGAGGCAGAGGCGGCCGCTCCTCCGCTCAGGGTGGTCCCGGCCCCTCCCGCCGTTCGTCTAACCGATCCACCAATCGCTCCGCCCCTTACGCCGCCCCCAAGGTCTGAATTGCTGTTGATTGTTTCTGCTTTTGGCGAGGATCACCATGTTATTTTTCCTACTGATGAATTGTGGCATCGTATAGGCACCTGAATCAGCTTGGCGCCACGATATGTTTTCTGGAGGTGGTAGAGCATCCAGTATCGAAACCGGAACTAAGTTGTATATATCTAATTTAGATTATGGAGTTTCTACTGAGGACGTTAAGGTAATATTTTTTTGCAGCATGTTTTGTTTGTTTGTTAATTTTTAGCTTTTTTTAATAACAAATTTATCCATGTATGATGTATCTCTTTCGGATGGCCAGCGTTCAAGTTGCTGGGTTGAATAGTTGAATCTCTGTTTTAATTAATCCAACTGAACAATTCGTTTTATTGTGAATGCTTAATCTTTATTGACTTATTTTAGCTGACTTTGTTGGTGATGCTTCGAGTTGCTCCTTGTATTTGCTTCTAGTTCAGTTCACTACTTCGGTATTATGCTACACAACCCATCATGTTGTTTTGAGGAACCTTGAGTAATATAACTGAAAAACTAAGTGTAATGCTTGTCAATGGAACCATCAATAGGATTGAGTTTTCTGTTTTATCGACTAAGAGAGGGGGTTGGGGTGGGTGGTGGGGTGCTTGTTGCCTCTATCTCTAGGACCTAGTTTGTATGTCATCTTCTATCAGTTGCACTTGTTGGATGGAAAAAGGTGAACTACACAGTTGTGGCATCTCTACGACAATTCAATTGTGAGTGGGCTCGACCCCTTAATGGAGAATCTAGTGGACATATAATTAATTTCTTTAAGCAGGAGATATCTCTTATAAACTAATGGATCTTAGCAAGAGACATGTGTTCTCTGCCAATACAATTAGATTGCCTTTCATCTGGCATTTTTGATGTGATAATGATAATGGTTTCATGTTATACACTATACAGACAGTGTTGGTTGTTATATTTATTTTATTTTATCTATTTATTTAATGTTTCTTTACATTTTATGTACCCTTCAGAAAGTCACTTTTCATCTTATCAACCCTCCTTGGCTGCCTTGCTTGGTTCAGTTTTCTTTGTGTTTCTTTACATTTTTATGTGCCCTCAGGAAGTCTTCTTTCATCTTATCAACCCTTCTGACTAGGAAAATGTTTAATGTTAAATTGCAGGAGCTGTTTGCAGAGGTTGGGGACCTAAAACGGTGTCTGATACATTATGATAGGAGCGGTCGGTCTGAGGTATTATTTGAGTTTGAAGTAGTCTTGCTTTCTGGTGAAGTTTGTTCTTGCAGTGGTTTAGAAAAGTGTACTTCTTTAGGGTACTGCTGAAGTAGTCTTCTCACGACGACAAGATGCAGTAGCTGCTGTCAAGAAGTATAACAATATTCAGCTGGATGGGAAACCAATGAAAGTAGATCTTGTTGGAACAAATATTTCAGCCCCAGCTACTGTTTTGCCACGAGCCAGTGCTAATGGCGATTCAAATGTAGCTTCTCACAGGTGTGTGCTCTACCTTGATTAAATTTCTATTGCTGGTTAACTATCTGAACTGTGGACCACTTATAGTTTTTGCCTTTTGGCATGAATTTCTGGGGACAGTTTTTTCTTTTCCTCCTTTTGTCCATCTAATATTTTGTTAGCTTTATGGCTGCTCAAGATGGCACAACAAATGTCACTGATGATTTCAAGCTCTGCACTCGAACGATTAACTGCTACCACTTGTCTGATGGTCTTTACCTGTATTTTTATCAATATATTACCATCTCTGTCAGTTTGATGTTGTACTTCACATTGATTCGCATGATAAATTAGGACTGGGAAATAAATCTTTTGCTTATATCCCTGTACTTTGACCTTGAAAGTTGTGGGCAAAAATAAGTTTAGTCGCATCAGATCATTACTCTGAGTTGAAGTTTGTCATCGTAGAAAGTGTTGTTATATGTGAATCTTAAAAAATGTAGTAGGATAATTTGGGGCTTGTGAAATAATATCAGTCTCATGTTCTAGTTCTCTTGCTCATTGAAGACTTAGTTTTGCCACTTCAGCTCTCCCTTTCTCTCTTACCCATTGACTTAGATCATTTGAGTATGAAGCAACTTGTTTTTACTAGATACTTTATAGAATAGAGTGCATCAAAGTGGTAGTGCAGGGTGCTAGCCTCCGAAATACAGATTTATGTTGTTGACACTCAGTATGACACGCAAAGTCATCTAATGTTTGCTATTATTTTAGTGTGTGCATGCCATGTCAGAGTTGTTGGGCTTTAAGTAGTTGGTACCATGAGTATGAAATTTCAGTTATTTTGAGAGGGCAACATGTCATTGATGGATATTACAGCCAGTTTGAAAAGTATATAGCTATATAGGAGGTTGTAAGCTAGATATGGAAACAAGTGTATTGTAACTTGTTAGAGGGCAAGGCACACAGGTGATCCTAGTGCTCGAGGTGAGGGTGCGCCTCTTGAACAAGAGGCGGTTCAAGAGGCGCACAGATCCAAAATAATGAAAAAATTCTTAAAAATGAAATATGTGTATACTTTGCAAAAATTGATACTTTAAATTGTTCAAACCATATTACATGTCAAGAAAAGAATGAAAAACATGTTTTTAGTCCTCTCAAAATGAAGTGGTGACCTTTATTATCTTCTCCTCAAGAGAAAAAAAATCTATAAAATCTTAAAAGGGATCTTAAAAACGTGTTTTGGTTGGAGGGTGGCCTGTGAACTAGAGGTGTGCTTGAGGCGCCAAAAGGTGCGCTCTCCATGAACAGTGCCTGCCTCTTGCTTGTAGAGGCTCTACAGCCTGTGCCTCCGGGAGTCTCTCTATCAAATGATTGTAATGGAACACCTCTAACAACTATGATTGTAAGGAAGTTATGCTTGGTGAGCACTTGCCATCCTTCCTTTTGTTGGGGAACTAAGGAGTAAGGAGCACGACCTTCTAAGCAATTTGCTTTCAAGAACTGGCAGGTGTCTCATTGCTTAGCCTTAGGTTTGAGAAAGTTGCAGATTACACTGTTTGCGGCCTTCTTGTATGATTTGTTGGTTCCAAGAGATTGAATATGCATCCTCTCTGCTCATGCTCGTGGCTAATCATTGGGCCCACACCTTTTGGCTTGGCTGAGTGATTTACGAAGGCAGTCAGCCCAAATGCATAGAGACTGGTTTGTATGTGTTTGCTTTGGCATCTGCTTTTTCCAGGGGACTAGTGGCTCATCAAATGTTCCAGTTTATCTTCCAAAATCCATCCTCTTAAATACTCCCCCCCCCCCCCCCACCATCCCCCAACCAAAACAAATCCAAGCATTTCCTCCTGAGTGAAGATTGGTTGTATTAATCCGTGTTTCTATAAATCACCACCTTTTCCCCCATTAAGTTCTGTAGTTAGAATGTCTAGTGACTAGTGTAAGAGTTGGAATAACTTTTTGCACCGCTAAATTTACACATCCATATATCAAATGAAGTAACCATAGTTTCCTTCTACATCCTATTTAAGTGTGAGAGGAACTGCTTGTGTTATACACGCACACATATTGTACATCCAGACCGTATTGTAAAATTTTCTTTTTAAAGAAGCTTCTCTCAAATTTTTTATGGATCCAATTTCTGGAACTATACATTTGATGAGGCTTCTGTTGTCCATGCTATTGTCTGTTAAGAAGACAAATATTTCCCTAGTTCTTGAGAATATGAAGCTCATTCTAATAGAGTTTTATCTTGAAAATCCTAATTACTGGTTAAAATTCTGGAACCTCTTAATTTCTTTACCCAGCAGACAAGTGAATGTTGATGAAAGATTACCATACTTATTTAATTGTTATTCTGCATAAACTGAGATGAACAACTTTTAAGTGAAAGGTTTCTTTCATCTTCTAGTTACACTTTGCCTATTTACTATTTCTTAAAATTTGTGGAGCAGGGTACAAGGTAGGGGTGGTTTTGGAAGGCCACGTGGTGGCGGGCGAGGACGTGGATCTGGAAGGGCACGTGGGCGGGGAAAGGGCCATGGTGACAACAAGGTGTCTTCGGACGATCTAGATGCTGATTTAGAGAAGTATCATGCAGATGCAACGCAAACAAATTGATGAAATTTAGCAAATTCACTGGGTTATGTTTGCCACTGTGTGTGATAAATCAAAAAGTTCCAACATTCTGTAACTTGACCGACATTTGGCTCATTCGATGAAGATAGCTCTCCAGTGGGAGGAGTAAAACTTTGGTTCAGGGAACCTGACTGTATCTTTCATTTTCATTTACAGCACGGATTGATAGACAGATATGTGTAATCTATACTTTCGGCATCACCTTTTATTCTAAAAGCTTAGTGTGCGAATTAAGGATCCCTTTTGCTCACCACGGCTGAAGGTATTACAATGAATCGAAAGGTGTGGAAAAGAATGAAACTTGAAGCCATATGTTTTGTGCTTGAAGTTGGAGGAGCTCTGTATGATTACTCATGAAGCATCAATCTTGAGGTAGGCTCTCCACTTGTCTTTCTATGCCTCTTATTATGTTTAATTCTGCCCCACTTGTCTGATTAGTTTCCCATGTAGTGGCTGATAGAGTGGTGCAGTAAAATATCCCGCCTTTGCACGTAAATCTTTTAAGGTTGTGATTGGATTGAGTGATTTGAAATGAATGTATTTCAAATCTACCCAAATTAGTTTGCATTCAAAATCCATCCAAATTGTTCAAAAATTAGTTTAAAATGAAAGTGATGGATTTCAAAACGTAGCCCAAGGATTGATTGCACTGTAGATTTTCTTTAGTTCCCTTCTGAGTTTCATCTGGCATTCATTTTCTTACTCTTTTGTGAAAACACGGGAAGGATATGCGTTTTCCTGGACTCATACTGTGGGCAGGCCTTGTTCAAGCTGGGATGGAGATTTAATATAGATAGAATGAGAGATGTTTGTATGAGATTATTATCATCTGCAGCAGACTCTTACGCTGTGGCTTTTTTCAAGAGAGTGTTTGTAATGTTTAGCTGGAATTAGATATCTTTAAATTGGTTTTGATCATTTTGTCTGAGAAGACTTAATTAGCATGAAATTTAATATAAACTTTGTTTAATTCTTCATTAGCATTGAAAGGTGTAGAGAGAATTCACAATCTATGATAACGAACTGCTTGATGATTATTTGGATATATGATTATTCTATGATGGATGTGAAACTCATTACTCGTTTTTTATGATACATATTTTGACATATTTTCCTTGCATATATTGTGAAAGTAGGAATGGTATCTTCAAAGTTTGTGTTTGTTTGTATGTTTGTCACGTTTGAAATTTTAAGAATTTAAAAAGAATATTCAAATCCATTCAGAAAAAAATAAAAAATAAAAAAAGTTCAAAGGGAGTTGAAAATGAGATGGCAACAAGTCTACTTGGATCTTACGTTTGAATCAACTGCAAACAACAGATTTGTAACACTTGTTGTACAGAATACAACTCTTTCAACTCAATGCAGATTGAGATAAAAGTATCACATAATTACCAGCCATTTGGCACAAATATATTCACTAAGCCTTGCTAAACCCAAAAATTACGCATCTAGTTTAAGATCGTCTTGCTTTTTTTCTCCAGTATCCCCAACTAGAAAATATTAATCTCAACACAGAGTACAACATAGCTTGCATACAAGAAACTACAAAGTTCCAACAAGATGAGGGCCAGTACCATGGATAGAGCAATCGAAAAAAGAGACTTATCAGATGCCGAGGGTACCTCCCAACCTGTACAACAGCAGCGGTATCATATACCACAGGGAACAAGATGGATTATTTGCAACATCACGTCCTATTAGGTGATTAGAAGAAACAGAGTTAACAATAGCAGCTCACAACACGGATTTCTGCAATGGAATCAAGATTATGTGCTCTTGTCCCAAAATTTCATAGTTCTTTACCATGTACCAAATATTAATATCAACTGAAATAAGCTGAGGGTCCAAGATTCAGAAAGTTGTGGAGAACATTGTTGCGTTGCCTAAAGATATCTATAAAACTTGAACTTAGTCGAGACAAAAAAATAAATACATAAAAAAATCCAAGGTTGATATGCTGTGCAGCAGGATGAGTGTATTTTGAGCTAATTCAGAAGGCACCAATAATATATAGTTCTAACAGAATGGCCTTGGATGGTGCATATGCATAACACAAAGGTGGTTGCATGCTCCAGTCGAACAAATAAAGGGAATAAGAGTAATTTTCCTAATTAAATCTTAATTTTTATTTTTATTTATTTATTTTTTTGTGAGTTGCTTCCAGGGTAATTTCCTTCAGTTAGAAACACTGACAATAATTTCCAAGTTCCAGCAGAGATAAAAAAAAAAAAAAAAAAAAAATCCTATTTCAAGGCACAGCATGATGGAAGAAACACCGAGGGGAAATAATGATGCACCAAATTAGCAAGCCAAAATTAGCAGCATATATGCATCATCAACTAGCAAAAAATTCAATCACTCACAGGAAAAAGAAAATCTAAGGCGTCCCATGCGGCATGACGAACAGCTCTTGTTGGGTACATAGGAGCACCTGGAGATGTGAAGCTATATAGACAAGTTTTCAGTCTTGTACTAGTTGTCATTCTAAGTTCCATACCTGTAGATATTATAAATAAAGTTAACCACTACAGACGTGAAGTCAGCACATCTAAAGGGTCCAAGAAAATATTCAATCTATTTAGACATTGCATAAGTAGTTACTGATGAACATTATGTACCTTGAAGAACTTTTATCTGAGAAAGGTAATGCAGAAGTACAGGCTCCACCTTCAACTTTTGAAGCTGATAATAGAAATGCCAATTTAGAGCGTGATGGAGAACAATTTTCAAGTTGATGTCATGATCAGGATACACTTAATAGACCTATCTTCATGTATTAGTGTTACACGCTTGTCAACAAGACTTCAATAAAATGTGCATTACCTGATCAGCTAGTTCAGTCACAAATATATCTGAGGCACCACCAACCAAGAAAGCATTTGGAAAATCAGGGAATTGCTTCAGAAAGCTTTCAAGTTTGTCAGCTGCGAAGAGTACAGATCTTGCTCAAGTAATGAGGAAAATAGAACCTACAATTGGATCATTGACATATCACATATATCAAGTAAGAGATCTACCAACCTGAGTTATAGAAACAAATTAATCTTGACAAGAGAAGAAACAGGTCCCGCTGAGCCTAATAACAATCAGAAAATTACACTTTATTATCAAATAGAACTCTATGAATGAAGACAAGCTTCTAGTCAGAGAAAATAGAGAATCTGATGATGATGGATAGCAGACCTGTAAGGGGATCTTCTTTAATCTCTCAGAATGTAGAGCAACTTCTTCGAGGAGATACTACAATCATTGACAAGTGTCAGGCCCTAATGTCATGATATAGAACTCCAGATGTAATAACAGTGAAAACACTATTTTCGAAAGAAACATATCACCTGATATAGACTCTGGAAACGCCTTGAATTTGTTTGGATGTCAATCCTGGATTTATGCATGCATTTAATGAGATAACCTCCTCAATCAAACATGTAAAGTATGAAAAAAGAAAGCGAAAAATGTATCTCTCTCTCTCTCTCTCTTTTTTCTTTTGTGTGTGTGTTTTTTAGGTGGCGGGGGTTAGAGTAGGGAGTTGTATAGGCTGGGTTCCTGGAATGTCTTTCTTCCACCTCTTCCTGGGAAAAGCTTCAGAGAAGTTGGGTAAAAAAAAAAATTCAACCTGGAATAGCAAGGAAGATGGAAGTAAGCTAACTATGCTAGGCATTTCCATTCCTGCATGTCCTGATTTCTCCTCCACAAACAAGATATAATAGAAAAGGCTTTTGTAGACTTTGGATGAAGGTCATCAATAGCTATAGGTCCACATACACAGGAAAATTTGCGGTATACAGCACCATTCACAAATAACGGGCCATTGTGTATAAGTCCCCCCTTCCCCCTCCCTACCTTATGTGTTCTAGTATTGTATAGAGCAATAGGCACCATTTAGAGTCTTCCAGAAAAATAAGCTATTGACAAGCTCACAGAAAATGCAGAACAAGGATCATTTGACTTCATTTAATCTGTCACAGCAAAGCTAAAGGGGTGGTATTAACTTAAATTGCCCAGCACTTAGAAGGTTAAACCTGCATCAGCCCACTCGATACATGTTATAACATTATAAGTAACAGATAAAAACTCCTTACCAGAATACATTTGTAGCACCTTGGACAAGAGCAGAAGAGTAACGCAGTAGGACCTCAGGGCTATCAAGGTGAACCTCAAACAGCTGCAACATGGAAGTGCATGTTAAGATAATGGTGAGAGGCAGAGACAATGAAAATGTTCAATAGGGAAAGACAATAAGAATGCAAAGAAGAGAGGTGAAGACAATATGACATTGGTATATGAAGCAGATGGCAGATGAAGGAGAAACCGACAGGAGAATGTAGAAGCAATCTCAACAGGTTTACACCTTTATCAACGAGCATAGCCATTGAAATCAAAGAAACCACCACACTAACAAGAAGACTTACCCACTTGTGGAATAAGAGTGAAAAAATATTAGATGCAAATGACTGGCTCCAAAGTTGTACAATCAGATCAAGGACTGGTTTCCCATTCTCAGGCATGCTAACAAAATGGTCAGCAAGCATGTCGTAAAAGCATATAGGACCCCCATACCCATCATCAGCCACAGAAATTGCACCTTCCTCACCAAATATGGTATCTGTTGCAATTAAGAGCAGAGAACAAGATTACATGATAGAACCACTGAACAACTGATATTACCAGGGAAGCCTTTGATCTTATGAATTTTATATTTTTTATAATCTGAACAGTATACACTACACAAATAAGCCACAAAATAGGGAAAAGCTTATTCAAAACTTTGACACCTACTAATGATCCATTACACACTAGGTTTGTTTTCCCACTTAGCTTCGCAATGTTTATGCATTCATTGCTAGTTGCTAATTGAGAAAAAGAGCATGCATCAGCGTGCAATGTATATGCATTTAAGTGCTACTAAGAAAAGGACACAAATCCAGAAACATACACCAAAAGGTTAACTGGAATTTCACCTTTAGATTGATCATCTACTTCCAGAGCTATGTCCGCAAACAACTCTTGCAACAAATTTCTTGTCAGCGATGCCGAAGCTAACGCCTACATGTTAAAAAGTAAAATGCCATCAACCATCAAAACCACTACCAAAAAATTCAAAATACATAAACAAAAGTAACAAAATTCAGAAAGACGAAAAGGCAAAAACATCCTCACAAAAAATCAAAATGAAAACAACCAAATCATGCATATCGTTCAAACTCAGAGGCTTCATACACGTTGAAGCTTCTTCTCAATCTCGATAGCGAGCGCATTGAGATAAGCGGAACCGAGAGCCGTCGACGCCGGTGGCATTCTGATCGCAATCGTAGATCGATCATTTGAAACGGAGACAGAGCTGCTCCGAAATGGCGTGTGTATATATAGGTTGTATATACATGATTTTTACGGCACCGTTAATTTCAATGGAGACAGGATTTTGATTGTGTGAAAATTATCCAAATCTGTGGGTGAATTTCGGTTTGCTCTTTCCCGACACAGATGAAACATAATTATTCTATTTTTTTGGGTATTATTATATAGTGTAAAAATCATTGGGAGTGGTCAATCAGCCAAAGTGGGGATCGCTTCAAGAAATGGGCCTCTTTCTTTCTTGTTCCTGAAAATTTATTTAATGTGTTTTAAATCTTAATTTATTTATTCAATATTTCAATGTCAATTGCTTTAATGAAATTAGTTGAAACTTATTTATACTGATAATATAAACTTGAATAATTTTTTTATTTAAATAAATGGTTAATTGTGTTAATCTTATCAAATTATAAGTGATTTTCACATAAACCATCAATAATTTTTTTTTTGTGGCACCAATATAGTAAACTATACAGATTTAGCACTTAAACTACCAAATTAATTTTTCAAACATTTTTTACTGGATTTTGGCACGTGGCTTACGCATGAGAATGACACATTTTAAAGAGTTTTTTTGTCCAAAAAATTAAGTCGATGTACTCACTCCATACTTAAAGGGTTTCCTTTTTAATACAAAGACTCAAATGTTTGGACAAAAAAAACCTTAAAAATATGTCACGCGCAAATCTCATGTCAAAATCTAGTGAAAATGACTGGAAAATTAATTTGATTGTTTAGGTGTCAAATCTATATTTGTGCTATAAATTTTTTTTGATAATTTATATGCAAAATTGTTAATAATTTGATGGGATTGCTGCAATTATCTGCTAAATAATATTTTCACATAAGTCAATTATTACTTGAAAAAAAAATCCTCGTTTTTGTGCTTCTTACAGTATATATATACACACATACTTAATACATTTAAATATTAAAATATTTAATCTAGTGTCAATTGATATATATATATATATATATATCTTACTATATTAAATAAATAATATTTATTTCAAAATATTATACTAATTATATATATTTTTAGTAAATGATAATTTGATAAAAGCGTTGGCCTAAGAATAAGATGTACCTTCTGCATAGAGAAATGTACTGCAATTGCATCTGGCATTTTCCAATCAATCTTCAACTCAACTGAGTTTTACTTTACCTAGGCCCTAAATTCACCGTCAATGGCCGCCTGAGAATCTTTTCGAAGAATGAGGACGCCTATTCGAACCTCAATTCCTTCCTCCAAACCAAGACTCGCTGCTGCGGCCTACCGCCGTCGCTGCCCCAAAGATGATGACGAAAATTTCCTGGCAATGCTAAACGACGTCGTGCGGGCCAAGCAGAGCTGGACGGTTGCTCTTGAGAAACCTTCCATTTCCACCTTCCTAAACCCTCGTCACATAGAGAGTTTTATCCTCCAGAATCTCCATGACTCCAGGTTGGCTCTCCGCTTCTTCAATTTCCTCGGCCTTCATAAGAATTTCCCCCATTCCACGACGTCGTTTTGCTTGCTGGTTCACTCTTTAGTCCAGTCGAAACTTTACTGGCCGGCGTCCTCTCTTTTGCAGACCCTTTTGGGAAGGGAGGAGAATCCCAGTTTTGTTTTTCAGAATTTTTTCGATTCTTATAAAAGATCCGATTTTTATTCGGCTTATGGTTTTGATTTACTGATCCAAAACTATGTTCAGAGTAGAAGAGTCTTGGATGCAGTTTTGATTGTGAAATCGATGAAGGAATGTGGTTTATTTCCAGAAGTGAGGACCATGAGTGCTGTGTTATATGGGTTGATCAGAATAAGGAGATTTCAAACAGTGCTTGATTTGTTTGATGAGATGTTTGTGAGGTCTAGGTTGATCCCAGATGTTTATGTATATGCTGCTGTTATTAAGTGCTTGTGTGAATTGAAGGATTATAATAGAGCAATGGGAATGATCAGGTTGGTTGAGAAGAATGGAGGGTGCAAATTGAATGTGGTTATATATAATGTGCTGATTCATGGGTTATGTAAGAGTGGGAGGATCCGGGAGGCTGTTGAGATTAAGAAAATGTTGGGGTTTAAGGCTTTGAAAGCTGATGTTGTCACGTACTGTACTTTAGTGCTGGGGTGTTGTAGGGTGGATGATTTTAGGTTTGCAAGAGATTTGGTATATGAGATGGTGGAGTATGGAATTGTTCCGAGTGAGGAAACTTTATCGAGTGTTGTTGATGGGATGAGAAGAAAAGGAGAGTTTGGTGATGCTTATGATTTGATCAATAAGGTGGAGGAACTTGGGCAAATGCCTAATTTATATGTTTGTAATGCTATGATTCATTCTCTGTGTAAATATGAAAACTTAGTAAAAGCAATGCTACTTTTCATGAAGATGGAGGAAAAGGGGTTGCTCATAAATGATGTAACTTATAACATCATCATCGATTCATTCTGCAAAAGAGGAAAACTGGATGAGGCCATTGCTATTTTTGGTAAAATGCTCGGTGCTGGGATAAAACCCACAGTTTACCCATATAACATCTTAATTAGTGGACAATGCAAGTTGGGAAAGTTGAATGCAGCTGAGACGCTGTTTCTTGAGATGCATGAAAAAGGAGTGAGCCCAACTGTTGTGACATATACATCGTTGATTGATGGTTACTGTAAGCAAAGGGAAGTGGATAAGGCATTCCGCCTATATCATGAGATGACAGGGAAAGGGATTTCACCAAATGTTCACACGTTGACCGCACTTATCTATGGTCTTTGCCATGCAAATAGGATGAGTGAAGCATGTGATATGTTCAAGAATATGTTAGAAATGAATGTTGCTCCAAATGAGGTAACATACAACATTCTAATAGAAGGAAACTGTAAAGTAGGTAACATAGCAAGAGCCTTTGAGTTGTTTGATGAGATGTTGAAGAAGGGTCTTGCACCAGATACGTTTACCTACAGACCTCTTATCACCGGGCTTTGTTCTGCAGGTAGGGTATCTGAAGCCAAAGAATTTGTGGATCGCCTTCACAAGGAACACAATAAGTTGAATGAATTTTGTTACTCAGCACTTTTAGATGGTTATTGCAAGGAAGGAAGGTTGAAGGATGCATTGAGTACTTGTGATGACATGGGAGAAAGAGGTATTGACATGGATCTGCTATGCTATGCCATAATTATTCAAGGGATTCTTGAACAAAAGGATACCAAATTATTGGTCTATACTTTGAAAGAGATTCACGACCAGGGATTGAGCCCCGATAATGTTATCTATACTAGCATCATTGATAAGTATGGAAAGGCTGGAAATCTTGAGATGGCTATGGCTCATTGGGATATTATGGTTACAGAAGGGGTTACCCCAAATGTTGTAACATACACCGCTATGATTAATAGCTTATGTAAGGCGGGATTTGTCACAAAGGCAGAGATCCTATTGAAGGAAATGTTGGTTAGTGGCATAATTCCTAATGAGGTGACACATGGATGCTTTCTTGATCAGCTTACCAGAGAAGGGAACATGAAAGAGGCTATACGGCTACATAAGGCAATGCTTAAACTGTTTCTTGCAAGCACAGTCACTTACAACATGCTGATTCGAGGTTTCTGCAAGCTGGGCCAGATTCAGGAAGCTTCACAGATCCTAGTTGAAATGTCGAATAACAGTCTGTCTCCAGATTGTATAAGCTACTCGACTATTATGTATGAACATTGTAGAAGGGGTGACTTGCAAGGAGCCTTCAGCTTATGGGAATCCATGCTGAACAAGGATATTAAGCCTGATGCAGTTGCTTATAATTTCTTGATACACGCATGCTGTGTAGCTGGGCAGTTCAGAAAGGCTTTTGAATTTCACGATAATATGAAGAAACGAGGTCTAAAGCTAACTCCGGCTACCTATGCATATCTTATGCAACAGAGAAGATGTCGTTTCAGCCACCCACCAGCTAGTCATTTAGTGAAATGATGATATGTATATCATCAGATTCAAATGCATAGATTTGTTATGAATTGATTGTGAGCCATCTCAGTCAAGATTGCAGAGCCCTAGTAGGGCTAGAAGAAGCTACAAGGGCATGATGGTGCTGAGGACTGTGGACATTGTAAGATAAATTTGACATTGAATATATTAACATTCAAAGAGTCACATATTTGGGTTGGATGGATGCATGGTATTTGTATGATAGTAACCCCTGTTTTGCAAGCCAAATTTAAACAATTTGTGAATTTTACAAAGATGCTGACTTTGCTTCCAGAATGTGAATACACACAAATTACTAATGATAGTGGTTCAGAGATCGAGAAATCTCTGTAATTAAATCTACGTTTGGAGATTACTAATATTTTATAAGCTCGATCATTTTATTTATGAACAGTTCAACACTTTTAAATAAGATAAAACATCTCATAAGTTTTGAAAACATTTGATGAGATCTTTTGAATAAGTTTAGTAAAATACCTTCTAAATTTAGAATCTTCAGATACCACTGTTATCAAATGCAAAGAAACACCAAATATTAAAGGCCAATTGATTGCGCATGCAAAACTAAGTGACCATGTAATTGACCCCTATAATGGTAATGGGCTTTATAAGATTGATTATGTTCTTTTAAAGAACAAGGAAATAAATCACATAAGATTGCTTGATGGTGTAGACCTAATGCTAAAAATAGGCATGATTGAAATAAACCTTAAATCATTCTCTGCCTAAACACATGATCCATTAAAAAGAACGAGCGAATTTAATCGATTTTCAATGAAAATATCACATTTATACAAAGCTCATACAAAATTGTAAGTAAAATTTAAGATCAGTACCAATACGAAGAGTCAAGTCAAGAATACATTTCCAAAATAGATGGTTATCCTCATGAAATGAAATTCAGAGTAAATTCCACGCAAAAAGAGTAAAATATGAGCAAAATCACATAATTTGGTCTAGATTTAAAGGTTACTACAGAAATAAACCTTCGATAATAGGGGAATATCATAGCCTTGGCCAGGGCACCATAGTTCCACAAATATTAACATCTCTCTCGAGTAACGCAGAGAGCTTATATCATACTCAGCCGAAACTCTAGAGATTCACACGACTTTCCAAAACATCAAGACCCATCTCAGTTGGATCAGTAGCTTGCAGCTCTACCTGAATGCCATCTAGTTCCCTCTTGAACCTGTCCTTAGAGCTAGCATAGATCATTTTGCTCCTTACCTTTGCAGTGTCTGGGGACCTAAGCACAGAGAACGGACACACAATGTATCAGATAACGGAAAGGTAAATAAAGCCTAAAGATTGGCATTAACTATGGCAGGCATCAAGAAGGGGAATTAGTTACCATGCAATGAAGAAAATCCTGCTCTTTTGGACATTCTCTTTTGTCACAAAGTCAAAATCAAAAACAGCATATCGACATTCTTCAGCAGGAAGGCTTGCGGCGAAGTCCTCGTAAGTTTCAGCTGGTTCACCAAGCTTTTCCACAATTACCTGTTTTTGCTTCTCCTCAATCTTATATACTATGAAACGGTGCGTCCTTTTCGCTTTCAGCTCCATAAACTTCAGTTTGCAGTCATCGTGAACTGCCATCCCTGATGCTGCATTAGCCTGTACACAGAAAGAATACAAAGAATTATAACATGAATTTCAAATAATTAAGAATCCTTTTAAGTAAATATAATCTGATGGTGATCAATAATGATGATCCCCATAAATGTGACAAATGTCTACTACTTAAACCAGTGAGGTGGGTGAGTAAGGGGGCCTTCAATAATCTCTCTCCTGATTCTTAGTTAGCAAAGGGCAACACCCCAAACCCCAAAATAAACAAACACCCATATCTTTTGTGTGTATGGATAGAAAGACCTCTAGAACTCTCTGTTGTCACAATTGTTATGTTCGATTTCATCAATTTTATTAAGAAGATTAAATCATAAAATCAAATTTTAGTTTCTACTACCATTAATATGCAATATCATCAGCAGCAAAAAACAACCCGACCCCCCTAAATCTCCCTAACACCCTTTTCACCCCAGCTCTCATCATTTCTACTTTAAACTGCATGTGTTTTTAAATCCGGCAATTTTACAGCAGCCACACTTGTCCAACCCCAGACAGAAGTAAATCCATTGGGAAAAATTAGAAAACCATTTTTCAATTACGTGTACAAAATGTTGCTGCCAGTTGATTATTTCCATTTAAACAAGGATCTAGGAAATACATTAATGTGAAATCAAGCAACATACGCTATACGCTACATGATTACATTGATCTAGTTCAAAAATTGTCGTTGAGCAATGGCATTACACCAAACTACCATATCATAAAAGCCAAATAATATGCATCACAGCATTTATTTCCCCAAAGCAAACGATCAAGTACAGCAAATGATATGCATCACAGCATTTATTTGTTTGACGGAAAATTACAAAAGTAATCATTGAGGAGAAGGAGCATTATTTTTGGGTTCATAGTGTTCGCACTCGTGTAGAGTATTTGCACATTGATAACTGGAGTTCTGTAGTTACAATCATTAGAAAACTCATCCAAACCTACACAAGACCTATATGACATGCACTAAACATTGAATGAAGGAAGTCCAAGTTGTTTATATTGTTAAAGAAAGACAAAAGAAATGTGAATTAACTATTGTATCAGTGGACCTGAAAAACAACAAGAAATTAACATTTGCCTGCAACATTACATTCAGCTAATAATCAAGACAGCACGGAAACCAGACCAACAAACTAAATTAAGTAGTACCCAGTCAACTCACATAACATGTTGTTTTAAATTTCTGAAAAAAGAAGCACAAAATTCAATCAAATGTAAACTTGATAGTTGTAAGCCATACAGAAGAACCCTTACAGGCTAAGCCAATCCAAGATCTACCTAAGAACATCATAACCAATAAAAAACTCGAAAGCAAACAATCAAACCCACATCAAATCAGATCTAAGAATATAGAAGTATGAAAGCAAAAAAGATGAATAAGATGATAATCCAGCCATTCACAGATGAATAAGATGAAAATCATTACCATGGTTGCGAGGTTTGATCGGAGAAGATCGAGGTCAGAATCCTGAAAGAGAAAATCTAGGGCTGGACTTGAAAAAAGGATGAGTAGAGAGAGAGAGAGTAGTGCGAGAGACTACTCAAAAAACACAAATGACATTTATTCAGAGAGGAGCATAGAAAAAACAGGGAGGAAGAAGAGACATGAAATGTCGAGAATGCCCCTGAGACACTGCTTGGTTAAATTGTCCTTTCGTTGCCTCTTTTTACCTTTTTCTTTCCTTTCTTTTCTTTTGATAATATTTTGATAAGAAAAGTACACTAATACACTTTATATTCTATTGTTGAGGATGAATACATTAAAATGAAAATTGTATTTGGCATATCTTAATAGCATCTTCCATGAGTCAAAAAAAAAAAAAAATTAGCATCTTCCACCGTGGACACCATTTTTTCACCAAATCCCATTTTTTTAGTGAAAAAATGGGTTTATCTCCCACCAGTGGCACACAATTTCCTTATTTCACAATTTTTGATGAAAAAATAGTGTATTTGATCTCCCACCTATTTCATCAAATCTTCCATCAAATAATAAAATACTAATATTTCACCATTTCACCATATTTCACCATTTATAAAGATATAATTTGGTTTGGTATCCCATGGTATTTCACCAAATATATCACAAAATTATAAATTTAATGTTAATCATAATTTTGGTCTATTTTATTTTAAAATATTGATTATAGATCTAATTTTAAATAATAATTTTCTTAACTATATAATTTCAACAATTATGATAAATTCCAAAAAACTATTTCAGCATGAAAGAAAATCAACTTAAATTATAATGCATATAATAAAATCACACATAAACAATAATTTCATAAATTATTGCATAAAACATTACAACATAAATTAATCATAAAAACATTACAACATGATAACGTTACAAGGTTTTAACGAGGCCCCTTTGAATCAACATTTTTTGGCAAAAAAAAAACAAGATTATTAAGTAGTTTATGAGTTTTTCATTTATGTAATTTATCTTTCATTTTATTATGTTACTCAAATGTATTATGTTTTTGTTCATTTATGATAGTAAATGTATTTATCGTTTTAACATATAATTTTTTTTGGCTAAATATATTTATATTTATATTTATTAATTTATTTATTAATAATAATAAATGTATTTTTTATTGAAAAATGAATTCTTTAACCAACATTAATATATTTACAAAAAATATGTTAATAAGTTGGTAATCACATGAAATTAGTTAATATAATCATTTTACATGCTAATTAAAAAATGGTGGTGATTACACCAAATCCTATATTCAACCCTATATTTGATAGGAAAAATAGGATTTGATGAAAATTATGTTAAAATGGTGGTAAGGTGGGAGATTAAAATTCCTTCATGCAAAAAATTTGGTGAAAATATAGGATTTGAGATTTTGGTGATATAGGGTTTGACCAAGATGGGAGATTAAATCCAAATCACCATAATTTTAGGTATAATGGTGATTTGGTGATTTAGCTTGGAAGGTTAAAAATATCTAAATTAGGTGTAAAATATAGGATTTGTGTAATGGTGGGAGATGCCCTAATATCTTATACTTCTTCCATCCCGCAAAACTCTGTACACTAATTTGGGCACAGTTTTTAAGAAAAAAGAAATATTTGTTTTATGAGTGAGGGTATAAGGGTCAATTATGTGAGAAAAAAATAAAAAGTAATAAAGTATTGAGAGAGAAAAAGTAATGACATTGTATGTAAATAAGTGTATATTGGGAGGGTAATAATTATGATAAAATTTGTCATTTTTTGGTGTGTAAAGTATTTGGGTACAGATTAAAAAGGAAAGTGTGTAGAGTTTTAAGGGATGGAGGGAGTAGTAAATAATCCCCCTATTCTAACTAGATTTGGTAATTTGAGCGCGATGTTTTGATCACATCAGAGCACCTCCAATGGGTAGCACCATTAGAGGTATATGTTGAGGTGGAATGGGGAGAAGAAGGGGGAGATGGTTGGGGGAGGAAGAAGGAGAAGAGTGGGGGAGAGAAAGTTATACCCGGGGAGAGGAAGGGGAGGAATAGAGAGGGAGAGAGAGTGGCTGCCAACCTCCAAAATTGAGGGCCAAGATTGGGCGCGTGACCTCCACGCGTGAGTGGCGTGGGGTCCGCGCCATTAATATTGTTTTTTTAATTTTGCACTGATTTATTGTTTTTTTTTTAAGGCAAAAACTTTTGTGCACGAGGTGTACAGATATAGAATCCGTGCACCACAATTTGGTATTCAGCCCATATCCAAACCCAATTGATATATAGCCTAAATACTATTAAATTTTCGGCCCAATAATATTAAGAAAGGAGAAAGACCAAACAGTTTTTGCTATTTTTTGGCCCACACACACAATTTCGAAATTGCAAAACAGGCGCGACGTGAAGAAGAAACTGTCTCTCTCTCCCTCCCCCTCGCACACACTTCGAAGAATCGCTCAACGCACATAGTTTCTCTGTCTCCCTCTCGCACACTCTCTGTTCAAAGAAGAATCGTGCGACACACTCCCTGTTCGAAGAAGAATATCATCTCCGCCGTGAACAGTTCATCAGTCGCCAAAACCGCCGTGAACTTCGACTTCGACGTGAGTGAGTTCCAATTTCTGAGCGATTCTCTTTTTTTTTATATTTTTAAAAAAATTTTGAAACAGTTTTAGACCTAATTTAATTGCTGAACTATTCGGATAATTTTGAGCAGCGGACATATCTGAAGTTGGCAGAGAAGATCAAATCGAAGAACGAAAAGAAAAGTAAGGAAGCAATAATCCTTGATCAGTTTTGCCATGTTCATATCTTCTGAATTTTATTTTGTTTTTCGTGATTTATTTTTCAACTAGTTTACACTTCGTGTTCTCTGTTTTTTTTTTATTTTTTACAAATTTCGCGCTTCTATTGTTGAGTGCTCTTAATCTCTGTGTTTATGTTTGTGTTGGTAAGAGTTTTGAGTATAAGAGATTCAACTTGATGATAAATAATCAACAAGGTTGATTATATATTTGGTGATCAGAATGACTCATATGCATATGTGTGTATATTGTAGGGCTTTTAACAGAATGAAATATGTATATGTGTGCATATTCTAGGATGAAAACCAATTATTATCAATTATTAATTCAAGGTTTGAAACTAAGCTTTTGCGTTGGGGCTTTTCAACATATATGCGAATTCTTCATATATATTAAGGGTTCAAAGAAAACTAGATATCGTTGATCTTGAAACTTGATAAAGTTTGAACTTTGTTACTTTATAAATGTGTAAGGGTTAATGCAATTCAATCTAAAAGCTTTATAATGCTTGGTTTGGTTGCTTACATATAAAATATATGTAAATCATAAATACTGCCAAGGGAAAATGGTAAAATGTAGTGTTGGAAGTTTGATATATGTGAATACGAGGCAATGTTACAAATGACAATATGTAACATGTATGTTTGATATTTGACAATTTATAGGCTGGTGAGCTTATTTAATGGGATATTGTTGAATTCATGTTTGAGAGGAACAATTCCAATGTTTTTTGATCTGATCTCGAATATATATAAAATTCAGATTTACATTGGATTAATTTGGGGATAACAATTCAACTCTATTGATTTGGGGATCCTACATCAGGGAGCAAGGTTTTTTTACTTTCCAGATTCGAAGTCAGGCTTCTAGTATGATTTGCAACCAACCATCTTTATCATCAAATTATGTTCGGACACTAGCCTATTTATTCTCCTATTAAAGATGCTTTCCAGATTCGAAGTCAGGCTTCTAGTATGATTTGCAACCAACCATCTTTATCATCAAATTATGTTCGGACACTAGCCTATTTATTCTCCTATTAAAGAAGAGGTCTGAGTTTTTTCACCATTTTTCTACCCTTTCTTTTCTAACTTGTAAAGAACCCAAACTAACATTATAAATAACTGAACATATATACATCCACGAACTATCATCTATTTTGTATGTCAACACATTTTAAATTTTAAGTTATGTAGTACTGTTGTGTTATTTTAGTTATACGGTTGTGTTTATTAATTGGTAATGTTATGTATAAGTTAGTGGTACTGTTATACTGTTTATGTTTTATGTTTATGATTTATACTAATACTGGTAAGCATAATATACTAATACTGTTAAGAATAATACAGTTGTACTATAATTTGTTATGTTATACAATATTATTGTAATTTGATATACAGTGTTAGTATATTTTATTGTACAGTATTAGTGTAATTGTTATACAGTACTAGTATATATTACAGAGTATTAGTTTAATTGTTTAATTGTTATTCAATTTTTGACTATTGATGCTTTCAATGTTATACAATTTTGAAAATGGCAAAGGCTAATTCAGCTGACCAAACATCTAGAAAGCAGAGTAAAAAATATTTTAAACAAATTGCACATAAAACCAAGGCTCCGAAGAAGGAAGCCGTTGACAGGAAATTGAAGATGGAGTCCATCGATAATTCTTACTATGATGTTTGGTATGTTTTCTTTTGTTTTTTATTGTTTTTTAGTTAAAAAACATGTTTGTAGCTTAGAAAAATTATAATGTCGATTGTTTTTTTATTTGGCAGTGATTTTGTTACACAATCAAGGCCTAATCGTCTCCATAGTCTGATAAGTCAGTTATCTGACAAACAAAATAAGGACATTTCTGATATCGGTTTTGGAGGTTTGCTATCTTTATCTATCACAAAGTGTGCGAATCTGCATATGATGCGTTGGTTGGTGAAGAACTTTAATAGTGCTAGTAGGATGTTATCTATAGGTAAAAGTAGAAGTTTCGTCATTACAGCTGATGATGTGCATGATGTGTTTATGTTACCTAGGAAGGTAGGTCGTACAGTGATCAAATATAACAAGAATGAAGATTCTTTGTTAATTCAGCGTTTCATTGTAGATTTTTGTTCCTGTTTGGTTTTTGCAACACTACTATTGTATTGCAATAAACTTTGCAAACAAGAAAGTGCATTATCTTGACAACCAACTCTATGAGAACAAGGATAACAACTACAAGAAGATTGCTCTATTGATGGTATGTCTATTTTATAAAGTTATGATATAAATTTGTTGTACAATCTAAAATTATATATTTGTTTTTGTAGAAGTCTTGCATGGCCAAATATCTTCTTCAAAAAAAAATATCCCAGGGCTAATGAGATTGATGATTATGAAATGGAAGATGTTGATTTTTCATGGAAAGCATTGGAGTTTAAAGGAACAAATGATTGTGGTATTTTCATGATGCACCACATGAGATATTTCAATGGTGTTGTGTATGACAAACCAGATTTAAGAAAGGTACGTTAAAGCTATATTTTCAGAATACTGATCATGGCAATACATAAAAAGAATTAGTTATGTAACTAAATCGTACATAATATTGAGTGGTACTGTTATATATAAGTTAGTAGTATTGTTACGTATAAATTATATAGTACTGTTATGTTAGGTTATGTAATACTGTTGTGTTATTTTAGTGATACGATTGTGTTCATTAAGTGGTACTGTTATGTATAAATTATATAGTATTCTTATATTAATATATCTAGTACTGTTCTGTTATTTTAGTGATACAGTTGTGTTCATTAAGTGGTACTGTTATGTATAAATTATATAGTACTGTTGTGTTATTTTAGTGATACAGTTGAGTACATTAAGTAGTACTGTTATGTATAAATTATATAGTACTGTTATATTAATATATGTAGTACTGTTATGTTATTTTAATGATACAGTTGTGTTCATTAAGTGGTACTGTTATGTATAAATTATATAATCTGTTATATTAATATATGTAGTACTGTTATGTTAAGTTATATAGTATTGTTGTGTTTTTTTAGTGATACAGTTGTGTTCATTAAGTAGTACTGTTATGTTAAGTGATGTAGTATTGTTGTGTTATTTTAGTGGTACGATTATGTTCATTACGTGATACTGTTATGTATAAGTTAGTGATACTGTTATACTGTATATCTTTTCTGTTTATGTTAATGATTACATATGTTGTTTTTAATGATTATATTTGTTTTTTTTAGGAAATGGACAGGATTTCTCTCCTTTTCAAGAGGGATATTTCAGTGGTATCTCACCACTATATATCCATTTTCAAGTCGATGAAGGAGAGTGATCCTGAAGTTATGACAGATTCCCAGAAATTTTTTTCTGATGAGAAAGTGCACAGGGTCAAATCCGTACTCCAAATCCGATCAAACGAGAATGTTTTTTGTAGAGCTCATACATTTCATCAATAGTCTTCCGTTTGTATCCAATAAGTGAACCAGATAGGGCTTCAATATCTTCAATGTCATTAACCAATTGACTACTCCGTGAATCAATTTCAATTGTTGCAGTACTTGCAAATACTTCAACATTTGTTGTTTTATCTTATACAATAATTTCAGTCATATATTCCGCAATTGTAAGTACAGTGTTATTCAAACAATATAACAATACCACTAACTTATAAATAACAGTACCACTTAATAAACACAACCGTATCACTAAAATAACACAACAGTACTACATAACTTCACATAACAGTACTATATAACTTATACATAACAGTACTACTAACTTATAAATAACAGTACCACTTAGTAAACACAACCGTACCACTAAAATAATACAATAGTACTACATAAATTAATATAACAGTACTACATAATTTATACATAACAGTAATACGTAACTTAATATAACAGTACTATATAAATTAATATAACAGTACATAACTTAATATAACTGTATGAAATTACATGGATTTAAATTTAAATTATTTGTAATTTCTCCCATATTTTTTCTGTTTCGTCCTTGAATCTTCAATTCGATTAGTTTCAAACCTTGAATTAATGGTTAATCAAATACTGTATCAGATTTGAAAACCCTCACGATTCACAAAGAAATTACCAGTAATTTCTCCCATATTTTTTTCAGTTTCGTCCTTGAATTTTCAATTAAAAGACTCTGTATCAGCTTATTTTTTAAAACCTTAGCGATTCACAAATCGCTAATAAGACTTCGAATCGTTAATCACTTGAATTAATCGGTAATACTCTCAGCGGCATCATCCAGCTCCTCGATCTTCATCGGAATCAACAATCAACAATAAAACATGAAAACCCACTCGGATATTGGGGGAAAACACCAAACTCACGACCTAATTGATCAATCAGAGAAATTATTGAATTTTCAATCCATCCAATCGCTTTTTAGGGTTTTCTGGATTGGGATTTCGAGAATGATTAAGAAACTTGAGGGAGAAATCCAATGATAGAGAGTGAGCGGAGTAGGAATATCAAAATGGGGAGGAAGAGTGTGGAATTGGGGAAGTAGGGTGTGTGTGGCATGAATAAGCAAGAGAGAGAAAGAGTTAAATTAGAGTATTAATACATTTTCATGGTCGAAGAAGAGTATGAACTTAGAGTATTACCTTCGCGATTTTGTTAATTGATGTTGTAGTTCTCTACCCAGACCGCCACGCAGAGACGATGAATAGTAAAAGTGAAATTTTTTACTTTATTTAATGGCGCGTGTTAACACGCGCCGGACATGTGGAGCGCGTCCTCGGTGTGAGTGGGACATAAAATGAGGTCCAGATTGTTGTGCACAGATCAGGGGATCCGTGCACAAGTTGCACAACAGTCTTTCTCTTTTTTTAATTAAGAGAACAACTCATGTGCAACTTGTGCACGGATCCGTGGATCCGTGCACAACAATCTGGATCAGTTGCTGCCCCACTCGCACTGAGGACGCGCTCCACATGGCAGACGCGTGTTAACACGCGCCATTAAATTAAAAAAAAAATTCATTTTACTGTTCATCATCTTCTCGAGCGGATTTGGGGAAAAACTGCAACAATCATTGTTCATGGTAAGCTCTTCTTTTACCATGAAAACAAACCAATACTCTAATTTAATTTCGATCCATTGACATAACAACAAACATTGATCAAATTTCGACCATAAACACATATATACTGTTTCTGGAAAAAAAAATCGTCATTGATACAGTGATTGAAGTTTTGAAGCAGGCGTATGAGAAGAAATAGATCCCAAGAGTGTTTTGGTTAACCATTAATTCAAGCGATTAACGATTCGAAATCTTATTAGCGATTTGTGAATCACTAGGGTTTTCAAAAATAAGCTGATACAGAGTCTTTCAATTGAAGATTCAAGGACGAAACTGAAAAAAATATGAGAGAAATTACTGGTAATTTCTTTGTGAATCGCGAGAGTTTACAAATCTGATACAGTATTCGATTAACCATTAATTCAAGGTTTGAAACTAATCGAATTGAAGATTCAAGGACGAAACTGAAAAAATATGGGAGAAATTACAGATAATTTAAATCCATGTAATTTCATACAGTTATATTAAGTTATGTACTGTTATATTAATTTATGTAGTACTGTTGTGTTATTTTAGTGATACGATTGTGTTTATTAAGTGATACTGTTATTTATAAGTTAGTGGTATTATTATACTGTTTGAATGACACTGTTATACAAATACTGTTAAAAAACATGTATTACAGGTTTCATTGATTACATATATTTTTCAAAAGACAATTAATTTAACACCACAGTTGATTTCAAAACACAAAAATATTGTTGTTGTTTTCCACCACTCAAATAATTCAACACACATATTACTTCTTCTCAACACACTTTCTCTTCGGTCTAACATTTTATTTCATCGCAACTTTTGTCTTCTCCATATTCGCAACAACCTCTTGTCTCTTAGCTACAATGTATTTTGGTTTCGCCAAATAGAACCTTGTAACAATATCAATCAAACTTGTCATTTCCTCATTCAACTCTGACATAAGAATGACAACAATCAAACTTGTCCTTTCCTCATTCAACTCTGACATAAGAATGGCAACAACAAATTCTGCCCTCAGCACTTTCCTCAAAATTGGCTGCAATGAGAAGAAAATAAATTAAAAAATAATAATACTGCATAACAGTATTCACTGTACGATTTAGTTACATAACTAATTCTATTTATGTATTGCCTTGATTAGTACCACTAACTTATACATACCAGTACCACTCTATGAACACAACCGTAACACTAATAACACAACAGTACTACATATATTAATATAACAATACTATATAATTTATACATAACAGGACTACTTAATGAACACAACTGTATCACTAAAATAACACAACAATACTATATAACTTAACATAATAGTACTATATAATTTATACATAACAGTACCACTTAATGAACACAACCGTATCATTAAAATAACATAACAATACTACATATATTAATATAACAGTACTATATAATTTATACATAACAATATTACTTAATGAACTCAACCGTATCACTAAAATAACACAACAATACTATATAACTTAACATAACAGTACTATATAATTTATACATAACAATACTACTTAATGAACACAACTGTATCACTAAAATAACAGAACAGTACTATATATATTAATATAAGAGTACTATATAATTTATACATAACAGTACCACTTATTGAACACAACCGTATCACTAAAATAACATAACAGTAATACATAACCTAACATAACAGTACTATATAATTTATACATAACAGTACTACTAACTTATATATAACAGTACCACTCAATATTATGTACGATTTAGTTACATAACTACTAACTTATACATAACAGTACCACTCAATGAACACAACCGTATGATTAAAATAACACAATAGTACTACATAAATTTATATAACAGTACTATATAATTTATACATAACAGTACTACCAACTTAACATAACAGTATTACATAACTTAACATAATAGTATTACATAAATTAATATAACAGTACATAACATAATCTAGTTGTTCAAGTAATACTGTATAACAATAACACTAATATTGTATAATAAATATACTAATACTGTGTAACAATAACACTAATATTATTGGTAGTTCTTCATACTGTTATCTAACTGTTTCAACTTCAAACAAATAGTAGCACATTGTCCACATAGTTGGGTATTATTATGACTAATACATTGTCTGCATAGTTGGGTATCTCCAGAATAATCAAAATAAATTCCAAACTAATGGTATCTACATAGACGTCATAACTCTCCATGAGAATCATAGTTACATTACTTATAGCTTTCTTTCTTTATATAAAAATCAAGAAGTCTGTGTTGCTGCTTTTTTCATTTTATTATAGCATATCCATGAACTTAGAGTCCATATTCATTAGAATTCTGTGGTGAACTCCCTAACATTACACCATTAAAACTCAATTAAATTCTTTAATACTTTTTGGATTTGGGAAATGCAGTAGAGGGCACAATTCCAAGAATAAAAACCTCAAAAAAAGAAGGAAAACAAAAATTATTCTTCTTTACCAAATTCAATCACCATCAACAACAAAATGAAATTAAATGTCTATTGCATTAACTAAATCACACCCACAAAACTAAATATACACATTAGAACTGAAAACAAAAACATAAATTAAACAAAAAGAATTAGAAGCACAATACCTTCAGTCCAGTGGGTCTTTGCTCAGAAATATTTGGGAAATGCAGTAGAGGGTACAATTCCAAGAATAACAACCTTAAAAAAAGAAGGAAAAAAAAATTTATTCTTCTTTACCAAATTCAATCACCATCAACAACAAAACGAAATTAAATGACTATTGCATTAACTAAACCACACCCACAAAACTAAATCAGTACACATTAGAACAAATGAACAGAAAGTCAAAACCATGATTTCAAGAACATGAAAATCCAAACTCAAAATCAAAAACCCAGAAAAACCCATTAATCTTTTTCCACAAGTTACAATCTTTGTACCCCCATAAAAAAAACAGAAACATAAATTAAACAAAAAGAATTAGAAACACGATACCTTCTGCTCGACAAAAATAATGGACAGACAGAAAATAAAAGTTCAAGCTGAGAAATGACTTTAATAAACTTTAATAAGACTTTCACAGGCCACATTCATGCATTCATGCCAATCAAGCTGAGATATATCACATTCATGACAATCCGATCATACAATTATACAAACCAAAATCAAAGAAAATCACTACTCATGAGACTTATTCAGGAAAAACAGCAGCATACAAGTTATATAAATTTGACCATCTGATACACAAATTACTCATCAGATAATAGAAGCAAAATCAGATAATAAATGTCCTAAATCATATAAATTGCATTCGCCTAAATTGCATAAGATATTTGCAGTAAAATTTGTAATCATTAAATTAGGGCATTGAATCGTCAATTGACAATCTGTGAGAGAGAGAGAGAGAGGAATTAGCGGCGAACCTGCGGCGGCGACGATGAGCTCCAATTAATTTTTCTTCGAACTGAGTGCGTTGCGCGGAGATGAGATTCTTCTTCGAACTGAGTGCGTTGCGCGGAGACGAGATTCTTCTTCGAACTGAGTGCGTCGTGCGATTCTTCCTCCTCCAGTATTTCTCTGTGTGTGTGAGAGAGGGAGAGACAGTTTCTCTTTGATTCTTCTTTTCAAACTCCTTTGTGTGCGAGTGTGTGCGAGAGGGAGACAGGGACGATTCTTCTTCACGTCACGCGATTTTTGCAATTTTGAATATGTGTGTGTATGAATTAATACATATGGGCCGAAAAATTTCATCCTTCAATGGGCCGAAAAGTTAATACTATTGGGCCAAAAAATTAATACAATTGGGCTGTACATCAATTGGGTTTTAAATGTGGGTTGGACACCAAATTGTGGTGCACGGATCTAGGATCCGTGCACCTCGTGCACAAAAGTTTTTGCCTTTAATTAATGGGATTGATACTGTATATTAGTTGTTCCTTTTTTTTAAGGGTGGGACTATCCACACCCCACATTTTTCTAAGCACACCCCAATTTCCACATATGGGTGTGCCCAATTTCTAAAGGAATTGGGGTGTGCTTAGAAAAATGTGGGGTGTAGATAGTCCCACCCTTTTTTTAATTAGCCGTTCCATTTTTTATTAATTTCCATTCCATACTTCAATTAATTTGTTGTCACTTCAATTAAATTGCTATCAGTAATATTACCGTTTAAAAACGGCTATATTTGTATAATAATTTTTCCACTATAAATACATGATCTAACAACCCCAATTTTCTACCACTTCTTACAATTTTCAAATATCAATTTCTACACACACTCTCACACATCTTATTTATAGAATGGATAAAGATTATTGGATGAATTGGTTTAATTCTTCCAATTCCGGAGAAAAAACATCTTCTCAAAATAACAATATTTATTCTCCAAATTTCAATATTCGTCCTGAAGATGCTAATTCCCAAAATTTCCCCTTTCATCCTCCAAATTTATCAGAAGGTTGAAACTTCCCAATACATTATATGTATCCACCGCAATTCCTCTTCATGTCGCATCCTTTATATGGAGTTCCTCCGGCCATGGATTCAAACTCATCAAAGAGATTCAGTACAGATGGATCCGACACTGACAAAAACTCTCCAACTCCAACTTCTCAAAGATCATCTCCTTTCTCACCACAGAGCTCTCCAATAGGCCTTGCGAATATCAAACTCTTTGCCGATCTTTTAAGTGCCGAAGATGTCAACACTCCTGAGCCACCCCAAAAGACAATGTACTCTCATGCAGAAAATGAGCTTCTTGTAAGTTGTTGGCTAGATATTAACACAAATTCGATGGTAGGAAATGCTAAAAAATTGCAGCAAATGTGAATCCGGATTGCTGATGCGTACAACAACAATCGTCCAGCCAACACACCGATGAAGACATGGGTCGTATTGAAGTCACATTTTTTCATCCTTTAGAAAAAATGCAAATAGTTTAATGCAATCTACATTAAGGAAAAGAGGAATTGGGGGAGCGGTTCAAGTGATGCAGATATTATGCTAAAGACACAAAAAATATATGCACAACTCCATGAGAAGTAGGGTTTTAAGCATGTGGGATCCTGGATGGTTTTGAAAGATAGTCCCAAGTTTGCAGATCCAGATAATGATTTTCGTGGTACAAAAAAGACCAAAATTTATGCGTCTAGAGAATACAGTTCGTCTACCAACACCGAATCGAGCGCTCATGAGGATTTCAATATAGCGCGCACCCGTCCAATGGGGCAAAAAACGACTAAGAGAATGGCAAAGGGTAAAGGAAAATCAAACGACGCCGAACAAAGTTGAGAGAAAATTGACTCGAAACTAGCTGATTTAGAGGGGTATAACACGGCAAAACTAGCTGCACTAGTTAGTCTCGCTAAAACACGTGAATACAAAATCCTCATGAAGGATACCTCAAAGATGACAGATGAACAGCTACGCATACATCTCCACATGTGTGATTAGATAAAAAATAATTGGGGCTTGTAATTTTATTTACTTGTTGTTTTAATTATGTAATTTCATCCCTTGTTGTTTTAATTATGTATGTTGTAGTTTTCTTTAATTTTATGTAATGTAATTTTCCGCTTTTATGTAATATATCTATTTTTCGTTATTAAACTAATTGTTGGAACACTAGTCGTTAGAAAACTAACCGTTATAAATTTGTTTTCAATAAATTTAACAAAATATTGTCCAATTTTATTTCATATTTTATTAAATTAAATAAATAATTAAATTTTGAAAATTAATTACATCAATTGAAATATTATGGGGTTTTATTTATTATAAAATAAAATAATAAATAGAGATGATAAATTAATAAAGATTAACAAAATTGATGAGTGATTTGATAGTGAGACTGTGAATAGTTACTTTTGGATAGAATGATTGGTGAGGTGTATGTTTAGAGGTAGAGGTTTTTGTATTTTTGAGGTGGCGATGACGTGACATCAAAAAAATTCAAAAGTGAGGTATTACCATTGGTGATGCTCTCAGTTAGCTCAAATAACTTATAAATAAAATTGGATTAAACTCTAAAAATAGCATCCTAAAAAAGATCGGGTCTGTTTGGTCTGACTCAAGTGACCCATCGAGCATGTCCTAATGAAATTTTTTAAATGAAATTGAAGACCACCGTGTTAAGTTTAAGAGTAAAAATTAAGGTTTATCAAGTTTTAGCTACCAAACTAGACTCGACTTAGTTATATTCACATTTTAAATTAAATATAGTTGGTTTTTTTTTTTTTTTTTATGAGTTTGGTGGCTAAAATTCTATAATTCATATAAAGAAATATGTTTCTAACACAAATGGTAATTTTGTTATTTTTCTACCACAATTAGAGCACCTCCAACCATAAATGCTACAATGAAATGCTAAATGTATTTTTAGCATTTCAAATAGTGTTATAGCATTCTCTTCCAACCATGAATTGTGAAATGCTAAATTAAATAATATTTTATTATTTTTTTAATTTTTTATTATAATTGTCATTTGTAATTGATATTTTATTACAATATAAATTATTATATATTGATGGGCTAAAATTATTATATATTTTAATTGATAACTATCCAATGGGCTAAAAATATTCTCAACATTAATGGGCCACAAAAATGAAAGGGTGGAATCATTATTTATCAATATTCATGGGCTCATTATTCTGCAACATTAAACTAAATAAAATGGAAGAATTGGGTCTCATTTCAAGAAAAGATATAGATATGAGAGGAAAACAAAATAGAGGAAAAACCAGAGTTGTGTGAAGAAGATGAAGCCTACCACTGATGGTGCATGAAGAAGATGAAACCGCCGCCGCCGTTTCTGTTTTCTTTTCAGCACTCAACATTTTGAGATGATGAAGCCGCCGTACATTGTAGTCTCTCTTCACTCACGAATTGATCTATTTCAAAACTATTTATTTTCTATATTTTTGTTATGTTATTCCAGTTTAATAGATGAAATCATCAACCACCAACATAAATATTACCGTTGGTGGTTGATTGTCAATTCTTTCATTTACTTTTTTGTATTAAATTATTATAAATTTTTACCATTTAACGAACAGTAAAATGCTAAAATAGCATTTCAAAATTTGATATACAATTCTTTCAAATTTATTGTGCTTCCATTGGAGCACTCAAACTTCTCCCAAAATACTATATTTTTTTGAAATATAGCATTTGGGAGTCATGGTTGGAGATGGTCTTAGGAAATTTGACAAAATTGATATTCTAAAAAAATAAAAAAAGTCAGTTTTGTGTCGGAGTTTGTACGATATATGTTTTTCGTAGGGTTGCACGATATGTGGCTTTTATGAGATTGCACGATATGATCATATTGTGTGACATTATAAAAACCACATATCATCTCATACGTGACATAGAACCGACCTTTTTTTCTTTAATCATAATGATATATTTGTTCATTTTCCTAATTTGTGGTAAAAAAAGTAATAAAATTATCATTTATAATTGAAAAAAATCTCCTATATAAAATATGGTATTTTAAGGTATTATTATTATTATTATTTTCAAATTGTGTTTTAAGTTTTTTTCATATAAATCTACCACAAATAATAAAAAACGCTTGTCACATGATAATTTTGCCGTTTGGTTCATTAGGTAGGTTTGGTTTAGGAAATAGTTGGCCCGTATTTGGAGTGTGTAGCCTGGTCCAAATCATGGGATAAATAAAGGTGGGTGGTTTATTTAAGGGTGCGACTATCCGCACCCCACTTCAAGTGTTATTGTTCACATGAAGTGGGGTGTGTTTAGTACTTCTTGGGGTGCGGATAGCCGCACCCTTTATTTAACCTTCCATTCCATCTACCGTGGAAATAAATCATATTATCATAATATCCCTCGCTTTCAAATTTTCAATACAGAAAATGGCTTCTTCTATCGTAATATTTACAAAATTACCTATTTAAATAATAATAAAATCCAATCTCCTTGAATCTGCTTGATGAATTATAATCCATTTAAAAAAAAAAAAAAATTTGCCTCACATTTTTTTTATTACCTATAAACTTTTTTTTAAAAATAATGATAAAAATTGTCTTTCATCCTTTTTTCTTAAGTGAAAGAAGATAAAATGAAATTAAAATACAAAAGTGATATGAATTTAAAGGGAAGAGTAGTAAAATAATTTTCTATATTTTATTATCATAATATGCAGTTTAAACAACATTTTGTAATTTTTTTCTCATCACATTGCCTAGTTAAACCACCAATCCAAACAAAAATTATAATTTTGACACAACCCTTAACCAACAAACCAAACATGAAATTGATTTAAGTTCAAAAGTCAATCACGCTACAATCTCAACCAGACATAACAATATGTACAAATTCATCATTTGAACCAACCTGACCCTTAATGTGTATGTTAAATGAGCTATGTGATAGTGCAATGAGCTATCATGCCTTTTGGACAACCTCGAGTCGTTGGTTGGTTTGATTTGCTTGGATTCATTTGACTTGTGGGTTATTCATGGTTAACTTTTTTATCATAAAAACGGACTTAGTTTGAATTCCAAAGTAACAGTTGAAAGTGACTCAAATCTTAAGTGTTCATTGGAGAACTTACATGAGCCTGTGTAAGGTGTGTGTCTATATTCATTTGGAATTGTCATGTGCTTAACTCCTAAAATAGATGCACATCAATAAGCCGGAACAATCATGTGTTGCACAGTTACACTTAACCATAAAACATCATCAATGTGTTTATTTACGTGTTTAATAAAAATTGTCTATTATGTAACTACAATGAATTCATACATGCAAACTTAAACTCTCGAGCTTTTGAATTTTGCAGCGTTGTAATCTAGAAGAAAATCAAAGGAAATTTTATAATCTATATTGAAAAGCATACATTAGAAACACATAAACGACAATAAAATTAACGATTTAATAATAGTTTGTCTTAAATTGAGATCGCATTTGATACCGAATCAATATAATTTAGTCATCTATATAACACATGGTAGTTAGACCTATTAATTTGTATGTTAAATAATAAAACATGATACTTAAATTATTATTGCCCTTTTAACCATATCATAGTATAATTGTTAACTATTATTATTTACTATATATTATTTAATACTTCTAATTGTCATTTGCATAAATTATACTTAATTATATCAATGTATATTTAATATAAGCTAAAGGATCCCATTTTATGAATTAACATATATCATTTAGAATCTATTTAATATGATATACTCTTCTCATTCACTTATTATCTTATGGCCCAAGTATTAAAGAAAAAAAAAGTGTCATAAACTATAAAAAAAAATGCATTGAAAATTTGAAAACTAAAATGGAGTTGGAGGCGGGAGAAAGTGACTCAAATGAAAATTAGTAGCTCCTTAACCCAAAAATTTGAAATTTCGTACTCGCGTCCTATTGGTCCATCTCAATTGACACGGATCGAATTCGAATCCAACGGCTGTGGTTACTCCACCCTTGAAGCCAAATGCCACCACCACCTCTATATAATCGCAATTTCATTCCATCACTCAACACATCCGAAACATCCGTTCATTTTACATTTCAGCAACCAATTTTTCTCTCACGAGTTTCTCGGGGTAGAATCGTCAATTCATGGACGCCACCGGAAAAGTGAAGAAGGGCGCCGGAGGTAGGAAGGGCGGCGGCCCCAAGAAGAAGTCCGTTACCCGCTCCGTCAGAGCCGGATTGCAGTTCCCCGTCGGTCGAATCGGTCGTTACTTGAAGAGGGGTCGATATGCGCAGCGTGTTGGCAGCGGAGCTCCGGTCTACATGGCCGCCGTTCTCGAGTATTTAGCAGCTGAGGTATTGAAGAAACTGATTTAGATATTTGATAGTAAATTGTGTTTCCAATGTTGACATTCAGATTCTGATGAAATGTTTGGGGATATGTTGATGAACAGGTGCTTGAATTGGCTGGAAACGCGGCGCGTGATAACAAGAAGAATAGGATTATCCCTAGGCATGTGCTGCTGGCGGTGAGAAACGACGAGGAGCTTGGGAAGTTGTTGCAGGGTGTTACCATTGCTCACGGTGGTGTGCTTCCGAACATCAACCCAGTGTTGTTGCCGAAGAAAACCGGCGGAGATAAGGCTACCAAGGAGCCCAAGTCACCTGCCAAGGCTGCCAAGTCGCCAAAGAAAGCTGCTTCTTAGTTTTGCTTAGATTGCTCTATCATTTTCATCGTTTGTTTAGTATTTTTGGCTTAGAATGATTAGAATGCAAATGGGAGATTGTAATTAGACAGTTCTGTTGTTTAGAGCTCGATCTTAATATGAATTTAGTGAATTAAGCCATATTTTCCGGATCTTGCTTCGATTTTTCATTATTTTTTGAAATTTCTAGATTTTTGTTCTACATTTGTGCCCTAATCAGTGTTGGTTTCTATGGGAATCTATTGCTGCATTATGCCATATCTTTTTAATTGAGCACTTTGAAGATTGTGCATCGCCTTTTGAGGGTAAAGAGGATTCGATTCCCACTGAGATGACATTAGTAATCTAATCATTTCGATTTTGGGTCTCTCTCTCTCTCTGCGCTGAGAATTCATTCTACAGATGCAAGATAAGATGGTGTCATTTATCCGTTCTTTTGCGCGTTGATTCCTAATATTAACATTGGGAAAGTCGTATGCAGAAAATAGTTCAATTAAATTATTTAGGGTTTGCTATTATAAGTTCTCGTGACCTATCCCTTTTCCGGATTCTTGAAGAAAGTTAAATCTTCGTGGGAGGAAGATGCATTCCTTGAATATGTTTCGTCCCGCCATTACAACCCCCCTCCATAGATTGCTCACATGGAGGCTGTCGTGCACGCAACTGTTTGTTGGAGGTCTCTCTCTCTCTCTCTCTGTGAATTGCAAATGTGAACAATTTGTCTTCTGAACAACTAACGTTCTGAACCTTGAACCACACAGATTAAATGGATCTGGTTGATTGGATTATTGGATCTCAATAGTGGTTCTCTTTCTGTTCGATAAAATGCTCCAATGAGTGAAGAAGCTTTTGACGTTTTAAAACAGAACGTTGACCATGCAAGTTAGAAATAGCGAAAACTGATAATCATTCAGTCATATTACCTGTTTTATTTAAATATGATAAATCGTTATAATAGGTTATCTCAAATTCAATAGTTCCAACGTGGTAACAGGGATGCCCTGTTTTGATGCTCTACATTTGCAAAAACTGCAAATAAGCAGCATTCCTCAGGGCTTAGCAGATTAATTACCTATGATGTTTTTCTTTGACAAGCGTGCATTATAATTAATCTCAGATGGTTATGTCTTGAACTATTTTATTTCCAGGACTTTCATATGATACGAATGAAAGTATTTTGAAGAATGCATTTGAGGAATATGGTGAAATAATTGAAGGTAGGCACTACTAGACTACAATATTGCCTTTTGACTTAATTGACATTATCTTGGAATGAAAATGGCTTCATATCATTAGCAGTTAAGGTAATATGTGACCGCGTAAGTGGAAAATCAAGAGGATATGGATTTGTGAGTTACTCTTCCGAAGTGGCTGCAAGCAAAGCCTTAAAGGAGATGGATGGTCAGGTATACTTAAGTATTCATATAAATTGTTACTTGCATGATTAAATGTATGTTCTTCAGAAACATTATTGAAATTTTCTCTTCATGTTGTATGCCTTTTGCAGTTGCTGGATGGCAGAAATATCCGCATTCACCATGCCCACAGAGGGGGAGGTCAAGGAAGAAAGGTTCAGGCCTAATCTTCTCTTATTTCTTTGGTTGTTATTAATCTCCAGCTTTTTTTCTTCCAATTCTCACTTAGATTGCTTAGTATCTAGAAAAGGAAAATAGAACTTCAAATCAACCTACACGTAGAGAAAGTTGTCATGATATTTAATGAATCTGATACTAACGGAAGTTCAAACATCAAGAGGACCCCTCCACCTTTCCTATGGGCCCCCAGGCTTGTTATAGAACTTTTCTTTACGATCTTAGATTGGTTGGACATTCTTTAGTTACACCTTTAACCATAAGAATCTTTACAGTTATCCTCTTTAATTTGGTTTCCTATTTAGTATTCACATATAATTAAAAGGCTGGTTTTCCACTAGTATTTAATTTTGTTTGACTTTGTAACAACCCAGAATCCATTGATATATATTCATGGTTTAAAATTCAATATAGGAAAGTGGATGCAGAGAATGATGGGATAGGGTGAAGGGAGGCTGAAGAGATGTGAGGAAATTCAGGTCTAAACTATGGTTGGTCATCTAATTCTTGCATTTCCTTGGATAACCAATTTAGTTACAAAAATGAAAACAAAATATAAGGTAATGGCTAGTCGTAATCAAATCATTGACATTGATATTTGGGTTTGCATCATCGCATGCTTGGTAAACAGCAAGTCACCACGTGTTCCCTGCTGGTGTATCTGGAATATACCGAAACATGCTGCTTACCACGTGTCTCTGCTGGTGCTCTTAGATTACTCCATAACATGTCCCAAGTATTGGATATCTCCAAAATGTGGCTATATCTTCCTATGTAGACTGATCAGGGGTGAAAAAATGTAAAGTAGAATATGGACCATCGGTGTTAATTCTCTTCCCATCCTTTTCGCAAGTACAATGTCAGGCAGACTTTTGGATAGTTTTGGTCTGTAAGGGATAGCATACAGCTAGGGCTATGTATTGGGGCCACCTCCATCTGCAGGGAATCAGCATCTGCTACTCATAGGATATTTAGTTGTTCTTTAAGGTAGTTATAGTTATGGTGATTTCTCTCTCTCTCTCTCTCTCTCTCTCTCTCTCTCTCTCTCCTGCATAAAGATTCATCCTGTGTTGAGGTTGAAGCATTCCCATGGTAGGCTGTAGCATTGTCCCTGCATCTGGATGAGTTCTACACAGATGGAGCCTTATCAGATAACATGCATCACCTTAATAGAGCTTCAGGAGTCATTATGTTCAGGCTGGATAGGTTTTTATTACTGCATAATGTTCAGCTAAGTTGGTAAAAATGCATCAACTTCCCCATATTGAATCACCCTCTCTATTCTGGCTATGGAATTTTAAAGTGATCCAAAACCAATCCAGTTTCCGGCATTTCAAATAAGTTCCTTTCAGAACTACTGGTAGATACAATTTCTGTGTTTGTCATCTCACTGATTGGCATCAGATGCAGTTTGTACACAGTGTCCAGGAAGAGTTTAACTAGGGAGACTGAGTAGGGATATAATGAGGACAAAATTACGTGCATACTTTCAACATCCACCAAAATCATATTCTTCTCCTTTGACCTCAGGAACCCTTTAGTGAAGATCCTTACCCTGCTCAGTGTTATTAGTCGAACATTCTGACTCTTGCTCATAGTGCCCCCCATCAATAGTTCACAACATTTCAATTTCTCTTGTGTCATCCAACTTAGTTCACTAATAGGTGCCGATCATTGCGGAATACTCTCCACAAGGGGAATCATGTGTAATTTCTCTTGTTGCCCAAACAAGCAGTGCATATATTATTTCTCGAGTACATGAATATCCTGTCTTGGTATCTAGGAATTGCGTCATTAATTTTAACAGGAAATTCCCCTTCATTTGCTGCTCTTACTTTTCTTGCTTGCTTTCACTCGCTATCACGGCATTACAATGACAGCATTACTCACACTGCTCGCTAAGCTCGTATATATAAACTTGGAAAATGCTTTCTAACAGAATACAATAGCACATTTGCATATATACTCGTAGATTATTCCAAAATGACATCATTCCCTTGAACGTTTTGATATTTGCCTTATCGATTCTTTGCTGGTTTTGATTCCATCGTTTCATGCTTCATAATTTATATTCCTAGTTTGTCTGTAAAAGATAGATCCTAACGTATCTTTCTTTGTTTAGGATGACTGATGGAGGGAAAGACAACAAATATGATGCTATCTTGAGATTATTTTATCTATATACTCACTCTTATATCAATTTCTTCTTGCTTCACAACATTCCTCTGTAATTTGATTAAATTGTTGAAAATGTTTCAATTTGATGCAAACTACTATTTTGATCAAAATGTTTGAGATGTCTATTTTATTTCCATGTTACAAAAGAAAGTTGTGTGTGTTTTAATTTTTTTATTTTAAAGTTGGTGTTACAGGAAATTTTTTTTTTTTGACAACTGGTGTTAGAGGATTAATGACAGAAAAAAAGAAAAAAGTAGCCTTACATATGATAAAAAGACCATTATCTTTTTCTTTTTCTTACCCTATACACCTTATATGTAGTTGAAAAATAAAATGCATAAGCAAATTATTATTCCATTCTGAAATATGTTAATGAATTGTTGTTTTCTTGTTCCTGCCGATACCATTACAACTTTTCCGTACTCCTCCCTTCGTTAAAAAAAGTCATTTTTGAAAGTAAAATTTAGATTAAATTTCTCTCGTGTTGTTATTATGTCAAAACAAATTATTTACGATGGTGGATAGAAGGAGGTGATATAAAAAAAGGAAAGTGAAGGATATAATAGATACTTGATGGATTATATATAATTGTACATTTATTTGTCTCCAAAAAAAAAAAAACATTGGAGAAATATGGTATCATATATACAGAGAAGAATAACAAATGTTCACACACACACACACATATATATATATATATAATTTGTATATATTTCTACATACCAATCTATCTATATATATATAATAACAATTACCCCCTAAAAATAGTAATGCTAAAAGTTTTCCCGCCCATTTTCACTTACTAAATATGTATTATATTAATAATTAATAATTGATAATTATTAAATATAGAAAATATATTTTGTGTGATCTTCTACATATAAAAATTGCACCTATCATTAATTATCCCATATTAACCAATCACACATTTCCTTATTTAGTGGGTATATCTAAATTTAAACATTATTTTTTTCCACTAAGTTATCTCCTAAATTTTATTCATATAGATTGATATATATATATATATATATATATATATAAGTTAATTTAATTAATTACTACTCATCAATTGAGTAAAAACATAAACGTCATTTTGTGATTCTCAAATTTCTAATTTTTTTACGCCCACACACACACACATATATATATATATATATATATATATTGATTGAATAATAATTACAATTATATTTGATAAAAAACACTCGACTTTTATACATAAAAAAGTAATTAAAAAACATGTTTAACAATAATAAAATAGCATTAAACTACTAATTATGATATAAATTTATACATGCATAGATTGGTAAACTTTATCTGCATAATCACATTTCAATATGAGAGATTAAAAAAATTCAAGATTAATATAAAATTAGTTGAAACATGTTTGATTGATACACTAAATAACAATTTAAATTATACGTGTTTTTTATTTTAAAATGTTTTAAATAAATTTTGATATGTCATTCGCAGCCAATTTCTAGAATAAGATCAACTTTTTTTTCATTTAATTTTTATCTAAAAACATTTTAAGTAATTTTTTCAGTCCATTTAATATTTTCAAATGTAACAAATAAACGGAACTATAACAAAACAAACAAATTACCGATTTTTTTTATTTTAATATACATTAAATTTAATTTGTGATGTGTATACAAACATAAATAATTAAACAAATTAATTTGAACAAGTAATATGTTCTCTAGAAAATATCTTAATATTTGAAAAATGTTAAATAATTGAGTACACTAACTATGAATGTTAAAAGAAATAATAATACTTGATGGAATCTAATAAAAAAATGTACAGACTGAAAAAAGTCAATATTAAAATTTAAGATACCCCTTTATATTTTGATTTATGCAATTGTATAGCTATAATTAGAATTTTAATAACAAAATCAAAAAATATATTTTAATATATAGTGAAACACTTATTTAATATTTTCCATCAATTTGTTATAAGTTTGTTCCTCCAGTAAATCGTCAAGATTTATGGCAATATCATGACTATGAACATCATACTCAAGTTTTCAAGTCGGAAATATTAGAAAGTTAAACTATGTCGAAATGATGATAAATATATGAAAATTCATTGGTGGTGGAGGGGGTTGGTAGAGAACATAATGTCGTAATTGGAGAATGAATGTTATTTGACATTCTACTATATATGCCGATGTGATGAAACTTTTTCGAAAAAGAATATTTAAAAAAATGTTTGTTATATCTAAAAGATATTCTAAATAATTAAGGTTAGTTTTGCATAGTCAACTTATCCATATCAAAAAATTACAACACTTGAAATTTATATACCATGCATCACACAGATTAACAAATGAAATTGAAATATTATTAAGAATTTGATTTTTCCGTAAATTGACATTTTTACATTAACCTCAAAATATTTAAATTTTATGGTTATGCATTACACGGGTAACATATTATATTGAAATTAATCTCAAATAATATATTATTTTGTGTTCAACATTTTCATATCAAAATATCAAAATAATAATTTTTATTTACCCGTGCATCGCACGGGACCTATATACTAGTATAAAATAATAATGTGACCCCACTAACTAGACACGTTAATTTTTTTTTTTTGTAAAACTGAAAAACAAGTAATTATATAATTAATCAATTTATTAATAGAAGAGAATAAATTACGTCAAATCTTTATATATATATATATATATATATATATATATATATATAAAAGAAGGACCAAGAATGCCACATGACAAGCTTACAATGTTTTCATAGTAAATATACTAATTAATTGCTGCAAATTTAATGTTGATAAGAAATATTATTATTACTAAATAATAAATAATATAGAAATAGTAATTAGATTTATCTAAATAACATATGCTAGATTTCAATAATAGATATTATTATATATTTGAAATTTGTTAAATTTAAAAATGTAAAGAAAAAATATAAATAGATACAAAAGAAAAAAAACTAAAATAAAGGTAGGCCGTTTGAAAATTATTATTCAAACTTATTAATTATTGAGATCAAATTATATTTTGAATATATGCTTTAAAATAAATTATGGAATTTATTTGTGAAAATTTAACTTTCATTTTTTATCATTTAATTAAAAATAAAAGTTGAGAGTTACAAATGTAAACAATAAAAAGCAAACTAAAAGAAAATGGTTGGTGTGTTGAATTATATAATAGGTATAGCAATGTATATTCTTTTCAAAATAATAATAATATTTTTAAATGATCATCTACAAGTGCAAGTGTGCAACACATATTTTGACAATCTATACTATATATAAAATGAAAGAAGTTGGCAAAATTTACACATTTGCCACTTCCCGCCTAAATTATCTGTTTTTTTTTTTTTTGGAATTTCGGTGAAATTTTATATTATTTAATTTTCATTGTAAAAAACATATCTGTAAATGGCTTAAATGAGTTTGCATGTGTTGGTCAGCTTTTTTATTATTTTTATGTCAAGTACTTGAGCACATAAATTTGGATTAATTTTATTAATGGAGAATGGAAATGACGGCTGCACCTATATTTCGGCCAATGAATTTTTTTTTTTTAATTATACAATGGCATGCAAAATTTTTTGGTTAGGTAATGATTATTTGCCTCACAAAATAGGATTAAAATTACAGAATTTGGTTTGTCTTCTACGTCACCGCCCATCAAACCAATCCTGGGATGGAGATTAGTGACTAATTAAAAGATTTTCCAAATATTACTCATATTCCCAGCCAATCACAGTTTAATTTGAGGTTAAAAAAATAGAAAATTAAGATAATGACATGAAGAGGCATGCAAAATTGGAATGATTTTTTTTACTTTTTGCACTGCTCAAGTAGAAAAATAAATTAAATGAAAAATGGAAATTGTTGATGTTGGCTCTTATAAAAGGCCTCACTGACGTTTTTTGGTGGTTAACTTTCTTCACTCATTTCACTTTCTTCCCTGTCACAAAGCAGTTGTAATCAGTGTTATAATGTGAGTTCATGTGATCATGTATAGTGTTTTTGTTTATTTGATTGTGATAATGGTTACCTTTTTCACTCACTATTTTAAATGTGTGCAGCATGGCACCTTGCTTCACCATGTTGAGGGATATCGGGCCTTCGAAAACTCAGTGGGCTGTCAAGGTCAGGCTAATCCGCTGCTATCGTGTACCTACATATGGAAATCCAATGAGATTTCGAAGTACTGAGTGCATCTGAAAGATGCTGAGGTAATGAGGAATACGAATAAAAATATGTTTGTTTGTAATGCCATGTAGTGTAGTGGTGATACTTATATTTTGTTTTGTGAACCATGCAGAATACGAGGATTCATGCAACCATCAAAACGGAACTCATGCCTAGACCGAACATTGAATTTGCTGAAGGAGGACTGTATGCGGTGAAAAATTTTGTTGTGACCAACAGCCGAATGTGTTTTCGAACTACTAACAACCGTTACATGTTTATTTTTATCAATGGGACAAGAATGACTGAGATTCATGATCCTGTTTTTCCTAGAAATGTTCCAGTTTAAGCAGTTTAGTGAAATTTCAATTCCTGAGCAAATCAATGAATCTGAGATGATTGGTATTGTGTTACCTGTTCTTTACTTTGATAAACTGATTGTGTATATATTATAGTTTGGTTGTTTTTTTTTGTAATCTACAACCTTTTTTCTTGGTAGATGTTATTGGTCGTGTTTGTAGCGTGAACAATCCTCGTGTTCGTGGCAACAATGACCAAGTTAGCAAATGGATGGAGGTTATTTTGGAGGATCATGGGTATGTATTGTTCAAAAATTATATGTTAGGTTGTTTTTAATTTGATATGTGACATTTTGGTGAAATGTTAATAGTCGAAATCGATTGAGCTGTACACTTTGGGAGGATTACGCCGATCAAATGATGGAAAGGGTTCGTATGGGTGGTGAGGCTCCTATCATGATTCTCCAGTTCTGTCGTTGTAAGATTTACAAAGGTAATTCTTCATTTTACATTATAGTGTGCTTATTCTGACCAATGTAAAAGTTGATGGTTGTATGTTAGTATTTAATCATGTTTGTCTATATGATTGTCTTTATTTTTTATAATAGATGTTGTAAGTGTTTCTACGGCGTACAATGCTACTAAGATGATATTGGATGGTGATTTAAGGGAGGTTGCAGAATACAAGTCAAGGTAGTTTTATAATTTTTGAATGTGTCTGTTAATGTTTATTGGTTTAGTATGGTTTCATTTCCCTTCATGTTGGCTAATTCAATTTTCCTTGCTCAAAAGGTTTGATGATGGGAATGACGGAGATAGAGCTGTGAATGTACAATCTTTTGGTTTGATAGGGATGGGTGATGATGATCCTTTTAGTGCAAATTTTATAACACGCACAATTCATGAGATCAAGAGTTTGGGTCAGGTGGGTAGTTCAATGGTTTTTTTTACTGTTTTGTATCTGTTTTGATATGTTATTATGTTTGAATTATAGGTTGGGTCATTCTGGATTATAGCCAGAATTCTGTTGGTGGAGACAATTAGAGATTGGTGGTATTTGTCTTGCCGAAAGTGTTTTAAGAAAATGGACAAGATGCAGGATACATTTTACTGTGTTAACTGTGATAGGTTTGATTCTACCAATCCTCCGAGGTATTGAGTTTATTTTTCTGTAGAGATGGATGTTTTTCATAGGTTTCTTAAAATTGACTGATACCATTGATATGTGCTAATGATCTTGAAATTGTTTAGGTATAAGATTCAAGTGTTGGTTCAAGATTTTACTGATAATGCTTCTATAATTCTTTGGGATTAACATTGCAATGAACTCATTGGAAAGAGTGCTTCTGAGCTGTTGCAGGATAATCCAGAGGTTTTGATATTATTGTTGTTTTGTTTTACATTCTTTTTTGTGGTATATATCAAATTATGTAATCATTTTAATGTTTTGATAGGATTCTGAGGGACATTCACTTCCTGTGGATGTGAACAATCTTTTGGAGAGAGAACTCTACTTTAAAATTCAAGTTACACCTGATCATTTAACCAATTTCCCTCAGAAAGCCTATAATGTTAAGAAAATAAGCACAAATATGCCACAGATAACTGGTGGAGTAATTCCAGATCAGGTAACTATTTTATTGTTCAGTTTCTGTTTTGTATACCTGAATCTAGCATACTTATAACACTGATGTTGTATGGAATTTTTTTTTGTGTTTTCCATTACAGCATGGAGGTTTGACTGATGGTTATAGTACACCAGTTGAGAATTGTTCTGAATCTGAGGGAGAAACTGAAGAATTAGGAGAGAAGTCTGTTAAGCGAAAGCTTTTGGATGAGTTTTCTACTTGTGCTGTGGAAAAGAAGAGGATTTGTGTGAAGCAAGAGAGGGTTTGAAGCTTTATTACAGATTCAGGATCATGATTTCTGATTTGTGTTTCTTTTGAAGGCATGTATTTTTGGGGATACAAGTTAGAAAAAATTTAAGTAAGTCTTTTTGTCAAGTTGTTTTGATGGTTTGGAACATCTAATATGTCTTTAACTATGAGTTTTGTTGGTGTTTTCAATGAAGTATGCAGTTTCTGAATTTTTATGAATTTTTATGGTGGCTTTATTGTTTTTGGTTATTTATCATTTACATTGCGTTTTTCTGTATTTCAGTAAATGAAACCTCAAAATTAATTATCTATTGAGTCTAAGCTGCTGAACCTAGCATAGATGAAGTGTGAAAACTTTTATGCATGAAAGTTTTTCTTTAACTTGATAAGTATTGGTTAGAAAATAATACTCATCATTGTTTAGATACTTATCATTTTTAATGTATTACTTAGAATATTTCTAAATGCAAATGTAAATTACTGTCTTAAATAAGGATGAATATATCTTACCTTTGTAGTAGGAAGATGCATCTACCCCTTTAGACATTTGTAGTTCAACCAATGCTCCATATGCTTCAGAATCTCTGCATGAAGGGTTTGTTTATATAAAAAAAGTTAGTGGTGATAATGGAATTGATTGTTAGGTTACAATGTCAATGAAACTAACTATACAATATCATAATATATAGTTAACATTGAAATGATATGGGTATGATGGTCATTTTCATTGATTTACAAGAAAATACGAATTTTGATTCGATAAGATTATCGTGTAAAATATTTCAAAGTGGATTGAAAGGTTTTGATGAAGCATATATAAGATGCTTAAGGATGTTTAATTCCTTATAATCTACTTTAATATTCTTTTCTGCAAAGTACTAATATTATTAATTGTATTGCAGAGAACTGTAAACCAGTAGCTCATATGGTACATTTTTTGGGATATTAAACATAACTACATCCTCTAATATAACAAATCATCTTATTTACAATTAAAGTAAACATATTAGTAGTTTGGTTAGTTTCTTATCTGTATTTGTTTGATTTTTGTACTATCCCTGCTACTTGTGTTGTTTTCCTGTCAAAAAGAAATGATTATGTGTAAGTATGACTGATATGTTAAACTTTGATTTATCAATACAGTAGAGTAATGAAATTTAAAAACACAATCTATGTATTCATTTCTGTTAGTATCATGTGAAAATCTATGTTAATTATGTAGGTTAGTTTTGAAGATATTATGTAATATAATTGTTTAGTGCAGTCCACATTAAAATATTTATGTTACTTACATAAGTTAGTAGTTTAACTAGACTATTCTAATAATGAAATTGTATCTATTTGTGTTGATAGGTATTTCGATCTATTATGGGCCAATCTTTCATGCAATGCAATTAATGAATTCTGATATTGGTGAAAAATGTTTAAAATATTCTACGCACACATATTCATGCTAACTCAGTCTATTAAGACAGCAGCCTTTCCTGACGTTTTGTGTTCTTTGGTCTAAAAAAAAAGGTTATATTTATAATTATTACCTTGGATGCATTCTCTACAAGGTTATATTTATAATTAACTCAGTCTATTAATTTGCATGTGCATATATTTATATAATATTTATCAGGGATTGTTTCGAATTCCTATGTGTCTAATTATTACCTTGGATGCATTCTCTACAAGAGGGTTTAGGTTCTCTCACACTTTACTACTCTTAATTTCTTATTATTGACCAGAGGGGTTTGGTTCTCTCACATTCTTCACTACTCTACAATCCTTATTAGTGTAAGTACTGGAACAACAAGCATGATCTTCTAAAGTAGTTGGTATTGTCATATAAGTATAGTTTGAGTTATTAATTGGATTGGATGAAGAAGCTCACAAAATCTACAGTTATCAACCAAAAAAAACGTACCAGGAATGAAAATCTTGATGAAGGTATGATCACTTGCATTGTCTATTGGTGTTGTTTTTATATGTACATTGTGATTTTTCTTCAGATTATGTATATTTATGGTGAATGATTGTCTGAGAGGATAAAAACTGGAATTGATTAAAAATAATGGCATTCATATAGATAAAATCTGACATCCAAACAAGTTGTAACATTTGGAAAAATAATATCAGTCATTTACAAAAGTTCTCAAGAAAATGTGAAAGCTTAGTTTATTTACTTTATTAGAACTGCATGGAGTTATGATATAGACAGGTAAGAATATTCAATGTAGATGAAGTGAAGATATATTCATGCTTGATGCTGTAATGAGAATATATAAGATTTTTGAAACCAAAACATAGGAGCAAGCAATTGTTGTGGAAGAATTATAATTGTTCGGATCATGTTAATTGAATAGTTTTGATTAATTTCTGTAATCTTTGGTGTTTATTTATTAGATATGGTGGTTTAGACATGTATGAAGTTAATAATGTGATGCATGCAGATGTTAAGAGTATGTAATATGATATTATACAACAAAATTTGAATTGACTGAATGAGTTTTAAATACTTATCTTGATTGGTTTTGATATCGCAGTTAAATTGATTTTATCTATCCTTTTGCCCTTTTTTGTCCTGCAAAACAATTACATGGAGACTCTGCATAAGAATTTATAGTATAATCTAATAAAATACATAGGGATTTCCATAGAAGTTTATGTATAAAATATCTAAAATACACAGTTGGTCGATTTCTTGATATTGTTAAGTTGTGTATGTATTTATCTATTTAGTACTTAATAATATATAATTCATCTTTTGTGGCTTCTTGAATAACCTCTGCATCTACTTTTTTTCTTCCTGCCATTAATTCTGCAAACAAATATTATGGGAGAAAGTAATGTATTTGTCTTGGCTGCTAACTAAGATGCGCGAGTACCTACATATTGGTATATAGATTATTCCTTGAAGTATCTATTTCTTCCTCACCACATATTCAGCTAGCTATAAGTACATGAAGTTTAATTAGGACTGAATTTGACACTTGACGCTCATGTGGATATATTTAGAAAAGAACAAGGATGTTACTGATTTTAGAATTCCTGGAATTCTACACCATTTAAAGTCTGATAGAGGTGTGTAGATTGACATGTAAAATATACCCGGTGAGTTTGTAGGTATAAGACTGGATTTGCATATCACCAATGAGATCTGTATGGAAGTCAACACAGAATCATCATAAATAATACCAAACAACTTAGAGTGAAAGGATAAGAGCTAGAATTCATTAGAAAACCAGACATCCAAGTAAGGTTGTATATCATTTGTAAACATAATAACAGTCATTCAAATAAGTTCTTGGAGAAATGTGCAGATTGTAGTCATGATTTTCATTTATGAGAACCACATAGAGTTTTGATGTAGGTAGATGACAATATTCAAAGTAGATTAAATGAAGATACAATGCTTACTGTACTGATCAGAATATATAAGACCTTTAAAACCAAAACATAAGAGGAATCAATTGATGTGAGGCATATTAGTGAATACACATGATTCAACTATACACGTTAACAGTATTATTGTGGGCTAAATGTCAGGGATGTTTAGATCTCTTAGATAAAATGCATCATTTAGGAATGCCGACTTTCTTGATGAACTGTGAATTGTATATTAGATGTAATCTATACTATATATAAAATGAAAGAAGTTGGCAAATTTTACAAATTTGTCATTTTCCCTCCCAAACTATCAACCAATAGAAAAAAAAGAGAAAAAAATATTAAATAACTTTTAAGTATCTTATAGAATAAGCTTCACATAAATCTTACACAATAAACTATCTTATAATTTATATATAGGAGTAGAAATGAAACAAAAGAAGCTATCTTAAATGATATGATTATATTTTAATGATATAATTAAAATTTGAAAATAATAAAATTTAAACATTGTCAAAAATTAAAATTTTGAAAATTAGTTTATAATTTTAATATATAAATGTGGAAAATAGTTTTAAAATCTAAATTTCATTTTATCAAGGGTTGTAAAATGTTGAAAAGTTTGAAACTATTATAAAAATATTAAAATAATAATAAAATCTGAAATTAATAATAATAATTTCAGATTTTATTAATACTAACAATCTTAAATCAACAAATAAAATTTAAAAATTAATTCAAATATATATGTAATATTAATTGTGTAAGATATAAAAATCAATAAATTGAATAAACATTTTTAAATTCAAATAATAAAAATATTTGATAAAATTTATTCAAAATTATTTCAAATAAATAGATATAATTAATCTAAAAATTGTTTTAAAAAACTATAATATGTTCCAAAAAAATCTGAAAAATGGTTTAAAAAATCTAAGAAATATTGTTTTAAAATTTAAAATTAATTTGAAACCTAAATGTATAAATATAAACTAAATTTTTTGAACAAATCCATCTAAAAACAATGAAGAAAATTATTTATAAATTCTAAAAATAATTATAAGATACAAAGGAACAAAAATATGAACAAAACATATTAGTAAGTATAATTAATCACTTCTTAATTATTCAGAAATTAAAACTCACAAACATAAAACTATTATTATATTATGTTCAATTTTATTTTCATATTTAATTGTTGAATATTGATGTTATCAATAAAAAATATTGATTTTTACAAATTTCGAAATAATAAGCTGTCATAGATAACCTTTTAATATAACAACTTCATTATATTATTGAAAATCATATATATTGTTATAATACATAATAAACCGCGCATCGCGCGGGTGTACTACTAGTTAAATAATTATTTGATCATATTTTATTATATTCAATATTAAATTAGACGATATATTGCAAAAATCATAAATTTAATTTTATTGTGTAAATGATATTTAAATTTTTTTAATTTCACAAAGTTTAAATTTTTTTTTATTAAAATCCGTGTATTACACGAGCCTTATACTAATAAAATGATATTGTTAAGTCGTTGAAAGATCAAATTGACGAGGAATAGACTTTGTGGGGTTAAATATTGAAATAACAAAAGTTATACAGACGAAAAGAACATTCCTCAAAATTTGAAGGGCCAATTGTAAGATATATTTTAGCCATTCCCTTTACAATGCCGCAGAAGACAGAGTCGGAGGTCGAACAATGGCGTGGAGGGGACAGCTTTCTCGAAATCTCAAGGAGCTCCGCATCCTTTTCGCTCCTACTTCGCCGTCCAGTGCTACTACTAGGTCTTCACAGATTCAATTCCATTTCAATTTTCTCTATCAATTTGTTTAATCTTGCTCTTATTCTTTGTTTTTCGGTGGTGGTTGTTTTTATTTTATTTTATTTTAAATCAACAGAAGTTTCATTGAAAATAATTACAAGGATCTGAAGACGAAAAACCCTAAGCTCCCGATATTGATCCGTGAGGCCACTGGTATCGAGCCCCAGCTTTGGGCTAGATTTGGTAATTTCCTGATTTCTCAATTTCTGTTTCTTAGTCGAATTCTTCTGAAGTGTCACTGCCATTTTCTTTTATATATATCTTTAAATTGTTGAGACTGATTTTGTGCCATGAAATTGCTGAGAGTTATGCTTCTCGGATCAATAAGTGCGTTCCTTTCAATTCTCAGCTAAATAGAATGAGGGTTAATTAGCCCATGATTCCTGCCTTTAAAGAATTTTCTTTAACAGAGTTATTATGATTTTTTAAAATGTATTGGATTAGGGCAGAAATATTGGACTTTTTGAGGCACTAATTTGTTGCATATTTGATTGATAATTTGAGCTACTCACCTTTTCAATCTTGACCTGCACTTTGGTATATGGCTTTAGAGCTTTCGTTTCAAATAGTTAAAGACTATATACGATTTTTGATTGAGTGGGCCTTGTTGCTAGGTAATTAGTATCACTTTTTTCTCTCAAGTTTAAGCCAGGTATAATGCGAGTTCTCTAACTGTTATCATTCTTTAGCTGTATTGGATGCTGGGAAAAACGGATTTTAAGCCATCATTAATCCGATGCATTATTGCATATGGAGTATGATGGTGGATGAGTCACTATATGAGTAATTTTTTGTATTTTTGACTTACCACTAAGGTGTCAGCATATTGGAGCTTTTCCTTTCATTTACATACAACTCGACAACATATTACTAACACGAAAGGAAATAGGTGTAGACTTGAAGTTACATTAATAACCTCAATGTCATTTACGACTATGAGTTTCTTGGACTTGTTGCTCTTGAAAGCCTATCTAGATTGCCTTGCTGTCTTGTTTCCTTGTGATTTTTGGAGAACAAACTTATGTATATAGATAGATGCATTGTTCTATAGCTGTCATTAATGTATCTTCTGCTTTAATATAGACATGGGACTAGAGAGGGGAATACGCTTGGAAGGCTTAAGTGAGGAACAGATTACTAAGGCTATTCAGGACCTCAATAAAGCAGGGGCTGCCCTTAAAAGCTAAGGCTGCTGCTATTAATCCCCGACACAATAACATGCCAGCGAGAGCTTCTGGTGCTTATTTCTCTACTTTAATTCGGAGTTTCTGAGTTGATAGATTTAATGTCTTGATAGTTGTCCACCCATTTTAAACTGCTTCTTTTGAAAAGATTTTTCTGTTTATCGCCTTTCATGGGATATGTATGATACATGCATCAAGGTATGTTAAAATGGATAACAATTCCCAGTGTTAAATTCGCCAGACGAAATTCATATTGATTGTTGCTATTTTTGTTGTTTAATGACGGGAATGTAAGGGCTGTTCTGCTTACCTCACTTGCCTTGGGATGTACCTGCATCTGCAGCATTCAACATCGTAGGCATCATGTTTGTCAAAAGTGTGTGTGTGTGTGTGTGTTTGTATATTTGAAAACTGAATGTTTTTAAAATTTACAATATGAACTTTAAAATTTCATCTTATAACTTACATTAATCTTGTTTCAATTGGATACATTAGGTGGATTTTTAAACTTCAATTGCTTATGTGAGGTCAAAAATGTTTTTTGTTTTAAATTTTTTTATTTTTTGCCTTCCATTTCTACATGTGAAATTAATAGCCAAGATCCCAAAAGATTTTGGGGTCTAATATATATGTGTATCCTTGTTCTGGGAGAAGATAAAAACTAATATGGGGATTGCAATATTACGTAAAAGAATATCAAGAGATGGAAATTGGAAGCTATCCGTTTTGGACTAAATTTTCAATGAATTGACATTTTAGCAAGAAATCAACGTTTAGTCATTCTCAAGAAGTAGATAAATTTATTAAATGGCTGAATTGGTGAAATTCGACATCTGAATTCAAACCCATAAACACCATTTTTTTCACTAAAGATTCGTCCTTTTACCATCCTCATTGCTTCCAATGTTGGACCACGTTATTTAGCTTATGATGTTGATTTGTCACATAAGCAATTGAAACCTGAAATCCTATTCCATATATTTGATTGAAACAAGATTAAAGTTGATGAATTAGGACATCAAGTTTTAAAGTTTATATGGTAAATAAAAAGTTGAACCAAAGTTAGTGAAATTTCATATAACTAACTGAAGTAATACAAATTTTTTTTTTTTTTATACATATAATACAAGATAAAAATCCCACTACCACAATCCAAATCTATTTTCACCTAACAATCTCTATTTTTTTTATTATGGGTTAACTTGACTACCACAATCCAAATTTATTTTCACCTAACAATCTCTATTTTTTATATTATGGATTAACTTGTCTCACAAACGTTGCAACAAGAATTCTACCCTCAAAATCAATTAAGGGCTCCTCTTTTTGCATAAAAGTTGCTGTTGGTAAAAGGGATCTGTAAATTTAAATGATTTGTGTTTTAAGATTAATAAAATTTGAATCTACCATTTTCATGTTTTTATATGTTATATTAACTTGATATACAATCATATTCATACGCAATTCATCATCAAATATATATGGATTAGATAATCGGTCCAACAAGAGGTACCCATTCTCAAAGGTGTGACATGCCGCATCAAACTTTAAAAGCCACGACAACTAAGATAGTGATTGGGACATTTTTCTCATTTTATCCAAATAAATATTAATATTATATTAATATCCAAACTCACTTAATATGTAATTTCTATCAGAAAGTAACTTTTCAAACACAATACTATTATCTCAAACATATTATTTTTAGTCATCGACATTGGCAATTAAAATGGATAGGGATTAAGTAGGGAGTTAGGGACATGGACATTTCACTTAATGTACAATTTCATCCCAAAAGATTATATTAATACCCAAATTTACTATATGACTTGAACATTCACATGTAAAATTATCTCAACCAAATTTTTTTTTATCGGGAAGAAGTTTCTATTTATAACTTTTCCTAATTTTTTTAATGAATAAATTTACCTAAAAATATATGAAGTAATACTATTTAACTGGAGGCAATTTAACAAATGATGGTATTTTGAATTTTTTTGAATCGAATAGACTAATTCAGGAATGATCATTAACCTCTACGAAATCATGTAAATATGTTTATGACTAATGCGTGAAAAATGAAAATCACAAATTAGAAAAATAAATTGTCTAATTTAAAAAGTAAAATAATTTATTTATTTTTAGAAAAAAGAGAAATATAATTTGAACACATGGATACTGTATACATTAAACATAAGCATGAACTTAGGCCAATAAAATAATGCGTTGTTGCATAAGAAGGACTTGAGAAAAAGCATTCTCAGCAAAGAAAACCCAAACAAACGGGCTTTGCGTAAATACTCTCTCTCTCTCTCTCTCTCTCTCTCTCTTCGTCGCCTCTCCAAACAACACAGCCAGAAACGAAGGTAATCAGTTTTCTTCAGGTAATTAACTCATTCAACGTATTTCATATTCATCTGAAATTTGAATGTTTGTGCTATGTTTGTGTTGATTCGTCATGTTACGGCTGCTTTTTCTTTGGTTGTGAGAGTGGAACTTTTGCTTGTGGAACTATTGGCGCTGACCTTCAATCATTTCTATGTCAATGGAACGATCATGTCGCATTATTTTCCTGCTTAGTTTCTGCTGTTGCAATGCTTTACGGAATTGATAACTCTAGATAGGAACGAGAAATTGAAGAGGGAAGTATAATCACTTGGAGATGTAGCCACAGGAGTTCACTTTACTCAAGCCGTCTCCTGTAATATGCATTTTGAAATGTCGATCTAATAGCAGGACATTGTGTTGTTGTTTTATTTTGGTAATTCCTTGTGGTCAAATCTTGCTGCTGATTTTCTCAAGTAATTCTGATGAGTGAATGTTGGCTTGTACTTTGAGGATATTGAGAATACTTTCCCTTTTAATTTTATTTAAATATTTGAGTTAGAAAATTATTGTTCTGGTGTTGCATGGTGGACTCTCCATTACAGGTTACCTTGAGCTTGGAACTGATCTGTTTGCTTATAGCATTTGTGATCAATTATAATTTCCTTAAGTGTCTGGAAGGTCAAAACATAAACCTATTTTATGACCTCGTAATTATTTTTGTTCCATTTTTCATTTTTTGTGATTATAGCATGCGATGGTAAGTGAATATGTGCAAGTGCTGCTTCAAATTTTAATTACCAAATGAAGTTTCTTATCGTTGTATAATGTTTATTAAGCTCACTGTAGACATTTAGTAAGTTTAGTCTTTCTGGGAAGACCATCTTCATGCCTGTAATTTTTTCTTCACCGAGTTGTCTTACACATTAGCCTACAAGAATAGTGTCTTGGTTCATATTTGCCATACCTTCTCTATGAGGTATTAGTGACTCTCTTCTTCTATGTGGAACCATTTTCACTTTTCATGCTACACAAACACCATAACAAACAAACACAAACATACATGCACTATTGACTTGCTATAGCTATTACTTATTTGAACAAATATAAACAGATTATGGGTGTATGCCTTTTGATTTTCTTTGTTTTTTACCCTCATCATGATCTCTTTATGTACATGACATATAATCTTCCTCACAAAGAGTTATGAGTTGCATGTGATTTCTAATAAGTTAGATATCATTTTTTTTTTTTTAAGTTAGCTGCGCTTTGGTTCAATTTGCACTGATGGGACCTGTGAAAACGAATAAAAAGAAAAGGAAAATGGAGAAATCTGAAGAAAATTCTTTGGTCTCTGGTTCTTCGGAGGAGGGCTCTACTGATTGGTGGGATGCCTTATCAAAGACAATAGCTGGTAATGTTAGAAATGCTATCTTTCTGTATCAGTTAGCACTTAGCAGTTAATTACATATTTCAATGTTCCAATATTTATGGTTATGATAGATATTGTGTGGTTTTAGGTGGTAATATTGCTTGCTTGAAGGTTCATTCAATTTGTTTATATATATATGTATGTATCTATATTGGCTCAATTTGTTTTTGGATTATTATGCTCTTCTATTTAGAAAATGATGCTTAATGTGTAGGATCTGTAAATTGCTATCTATCTTCTACCATTCGACATATTGTTTACCTAATGAACTAGAAAGTACAAGGTTGTTCTAATTTTCTTAATCAATTCAATGATCGTAACCATGAAAAAGAAAGGAATTTGAGTTCACAGACTGTTTCAAGAGTGACAATCTCCAATGAGTGTTAGGCGCACTACAAAAAGGCTAGTTCTTTAACGCATTCACATTTCTCTTTTCATAATTTAACTTGATAAAGAAATAAAAGATTTGACTAGTTTGTCTTCAATATAATGCCATACATACATACATACATTAAATTTCTTCTTCTTCTTACACACACATACATTGTCATCAGCATCTTCTTCTCTTCTTTATGAAAATAGCAAATCTTGAGGGAAATATAGAAACTGGTGGCTGCTTCTAGATAGAGTTATGTTTTCTTTTTCAGTGAAACATAGTATTTATGCATCTCCTTGTGTCAAGTTTTCATCATGCTCACACATCGCTTACTGATATTATCCATTGGGTGTAAAGTCTGATTAAAACCTACACTAGAGAAACTGCATTCGCAGTGATCTAGCGGTGTATGCTAAATACAAGTGTTGAGAAACTCTTGGTTAGTACCTAATGCATCATCTCAGGGAAGAAGTAGGGGTCGAGGAATCCTCACCTCTATTATGAATATGAAAAAAAAATTAGGATATGCCTGTTTTAGTAGTTTGAGATGTCAATATTATTCATGGTGGGAGTCACAGTAACTTTCATCGGGTAAAAGATAAGGTCTCATGTTTGATCTTTGTTTGGGCCTCTTTTGTGATAAAGATGTTACTTTCTGAGGTTTTATAATTCATTAATATCAACATAAAAAGAGAGTCTTGAAACATTAATACTATATTTAGAAGCCACTCCAACACTATTCATTATTGGGCCTCTTTTGCATGCAGCAGTACTTAGTCTTGGTTTTGTTTTAGACAATTTGCACTTGCCATATCCATAGCTTGCATATAATCTATCCCTTTAGATTCTATTTTACACATAAATCTACTTACACACACTATGAAGGGGGTGTTTATAAACTTCTATTAGCATAAATCAATTATCTTTAGATCAAAACTAATTTTGGAGTGTTTTCAAATTCTAAAAAACCGATTTAATCAGTTTTAAGCTGAAATCAGAATCAGCCAAAGGCCTACTTTAAAATAGCCTGAAAGTGATTCTTGGATTTGTTTTAGTAAATGATGAATTCAACTTATTTGACATTCCTAACCTTATATTTTTGTAAAAAAATTGTTAAGGGGGACAGTATAGTAAAGTTGCATAAGATGTGATTATTTAGCACACTTCAACTTTTGACATTTTTGCCAAAATACTTTATTCTCAAATGCTGTTTACTTTTGGTTATAGTAATTTTGCTACAATAATCACTTCTTAAAAAACAAAATCAGTTGCAAATTAATTTTTAATATTTTTATGATTATATAAATCAATTAAGTTTATAATGTTTTCATGGCTTGATTTAGTGTTTAATTAATCCATATGCTTACCTTTTCCTTGTGTTTGTTAAAAAGCTGATCAATGTCACACAATTAGATTCTCTAGGGGAGAATTATTTCTGCCTAAATTATATGAGAATTTTTTTGTTACGTGTTTTTAGTGAATGCTGTTATTGTCTTTTGTAATCAATTTATATTGCATATATAAATAAATTGGGAATTTTTAAGTTAAAAAAGAAAAGAAAATAAAAATGACTAACCTGATTCGCCCGGAGACCCCACTCCCTGAATGGAGATTCCTCATCCCCGTCTCAAATTCTCCATTTCCAAATAGTTTTGCTTGGACACAACTTCATTGAGAAGAATAGTTGACCTATATGAAAACCTTCTGCCTTTAACATTCACGTCCTAGTGAGCAGCCAAATGCTTTCTGTAATGGATATTTTAGTCTACTGAGAAATGAAAAATAGTATTTTCCCTACCATTCGTGAGGTGCAGCTCTTTCAAGTATATCACAAAAGTGTGTGGTCGGTTCATACGCATGCATTACTGTGTAATTTAGCATTCGGAACTACTCATAGTTGAATGTAACTTCACCGCCTTCTGCAAGCACTAAATGGTATCACTGCATTACAAGGGTTTGTTTGCATGTGCAATTCATAAGAAAGTAGGATTTTGGCGGTGGATGAATTTAAAGCATATCACTCAATTACATAGCATATTGAATTTCTGCCAGATAAAGAGCTATCTTACAGTTAAAGAAGCTTTCAATGACTTGGAGAGTTATAGATTTGCAAATGTAAATGGAGTAGTCATTGAAATAGATGAACATATATTGGAGATATGTTCATCAATCTTCGTGTTGTCAGAGAAGCAATCAGTTATTTTCAGTAGAACTCCTTGTTTGTGTCGTCCTTATATGACATTCTTCATTGGCTTTGAGAACTAATTTGCAATATGCTTCAGAAGGATGATATGTTGGGAAACAGTTGCATTATTTTGTTCATTTTACCAAATCGGTGACTGGTATCCCCTAGACATGGGCAGAGCTTTGTGTCTAAAAGTCTATCTAGGGTGTTTTACATGTGATCAACTATTGGCCTTGCTATCTAAGTAGAGATTGTCTTTGCTTTGAGAACCCTAGATGTTGGAGACCAACATGGATGTATATTCTCCATCTGTTGCTGGAAGCACATATTGCAAAGTCAATGCTCCTGAATAGCTCAGTGGCAAAGATACCAAAGTTAAAACAGTTCTTTTTAAAATATTTAAAGTTCGAATACACACTGATGGAGAAGTCGTCAGTGGGATCACCTTAGAATCTGGAAGAACTGTCCCCTGAGCCCATTTTCTGTGAACTCCTGGTTCACGAGGATGGGCAATTAAGAATCAAAACGATGAGCATTGCACTATGTTTCCATCCCAGGACTATGAGATGAGGACTAATCTTGAAGCCTTTGTTGTGTTGCTCAGAATTCTTGATGTTCTCTGTCAATCCAAAGAAACAAGTACACTGCTTATTTAGCAATAATAAAGCTTACATTCTGCATTAAGTATGCTGCTTATTTACCAACTTTGTTGACTTCTTCTTGCTTGGAATACCATTCTTTGTTTTGATCTTTCATTTTTCATCTGAGATTAAGTAATCTCTCCATCAATTTGCAGGCAGTCCTTCATCTTCACAGCTAACGGACCAGTTCAAGTCTACTTTCAAAGTGTCGCGAAAAACTTTCGACTACATATGTTCCCTAGTAAAGGATCATATGATGGCAAAAACACATTTTGCTTTCACAAATGGTAAGCCAATGTCGTTAAATGACCAGGTTGCCTTAGCCCTAACAAGGCTTGGCTCCGGTAACTCATTAATAACCATAGGGGACTCATTCGGGGCCCACCATTCAACTGTCTCTCAAGTAACATGGCGCTTTGTGGAGGCCATTGAAGAAAAGGGACTTCACCACATCCAATGGCCTTCAACACAACATGAAATGACACAGATCAAACGCAAGTTTGAGACCATCCGAGGCCTTCCGAATTGCTGTGGCGCAATCGACACTACTCATATAACCATGCTGCTGACCTCATCCAATCAAGAAGCCAATACATGGCTCGATCGTAAAGACAACCACAGCATGATCCTGCAAGCAATCATTGACCCAGATCTGAAGTTCCGGAACATAGTCACCGGTTGGCCCGGTAAGATGAACGACTCTTCGGTGCTGCAGAGTTCCAATTTCTTCAAACAATGCCAGAAAGGGGAGAAGTTGAATGGAAACAAGACCCATTTATCATCAGAAGTAGAGCTAACAGAATACATAATTGGTGATTCAGGGTTTCCATTGTTGCCTTGGCTTATAACTCCGTATCAAGGGAAGCAACTATCAAAAACCGAAGCAGAGTTCAACGGAAGGCTTCTTGCAACACATGACGTGGCACAAAGGGCATTGGCAAGATTGAAGGATGTTTGGAAGATGATTCAAGGGGAGATGTGGAGACCAGATAAGCATAAGTTGCCTCGGTTTATCCTCGTTTGCTGCATCCTCCACAACATTGTCATCGACATGGAAGATGAGGATTTGGATGAGTTGCTATTGTCTGTCCAACATGATCCAGGATATAAGCAAGAGGTTTGTGAATCTGTCGACAAAGCAGGATCAGTTTTGAGGGACAAACTAACCAGGTATTTCTCTGGTAGATAGCAACAAATCTTGCTTGTGATTATAGGCAGAACTACTTCACCTTCTAGTTTTTAATATACGGATAGGGCCTTTCAACTTAGAATACAACTATTTTTGGAGGAATTAACAATTAAGATTCTTCTATAAAAGCTAGAGGCTTACTGTTACTATATTTTACGTTAGTAAATTAGAATTCTGGATAAAAGAACAACATATCTGTTGTATTTTTTATTTTTAAATTTCATGTATTATTCTACGAGTCAGGTTTAATCAAAGATGTCACCCAAAAGTTTCAAAGGTCAGGTTAACCATTGATCAAGATTTGAACTACCTAAGGTATGTTTGGATTATGGTTAGTTAGGTGAGTCTGAGGGAAACATTGTCATTGAAATATAATAACAAAATTCTATCTATGTTTGTTGTAAGATTGTATATGATAGAATTGTATTGTAGAATGCTGATAAAAGTGGATGATTGTGATTTATATTTTGGTATAATGTGTTAGAAATAAAAGGATGAGGAGGGATGAATTTGTTTTCTTCCGTTTTGCAAAGGAGAGATGAATTAGATTTAATTGAAATTGTAAAAATAGGTGGTGTTGGTAATTATAAAAGGATATAATTTTATTAAATTAAGAAACTTAATTTTACACCCGAAAAACGAAAATTGGTTACAAAGGTTTCAAAAGTTACCGTTGACCGAGATTTAGAATTCAAATCATAACCTAGTTACGTACAAAGTCCAGTTACGGTTCGTCTATTTAGTAAACCGTGAAATCGCCGGTTCACATTTTCTAACAATTCACAAACAATAAACCAACGGTTCACGTTTCTTTTTTATTTCTAAATAAAAAAAACAAATTAACGGTCAAATATTGTGAGCCGACGGTTACTTTAACAAACAAATAAAAGATTTTCAAATCTCTTTCCAAAAAACCGTTGGAACCGGTGTTGATGAACCGTGAAGTGCTTCAATGGTCAATACCACTGATTTTACAAAGTGAGTTAAAATCACAACTACATATATTAGAGAGCTCCAAACCATGGATAGTTTTGGAAGTATAAGTTATAAGATCTTTTTATAGTACATCATTGTCTTAATACATCACTGATTTTAGTTATTGGATCTTGAATTATTGCATCATAATCCTTCATTTTTATTTTAACCTTTTTATCTATATTCGGAAAGAAATTACCGCAGTAAATTAAGAATTCCACCCAACAACCATAATAGCATTGATAATGTAGTCAATATCTACCTTTTCATTGATTGTATATAACAATAACCTGCAACCATAAAACCACAATCGAATTGTTGGTATTATACATCTCGTTATTACGAATCATTTGAGGCCCATATTCGATACGTTTGGGTATTTGTTATGAAATCATCTCATTAAATTTTTAGATAAACTGCTTCTGAACTGTACTGCTAAACTGCATCCACAACCCATAATTGTATCTTTAACAAGTTTGGTTGTCTATGATTATTTGAAATATCACAAAGTAATCAACCCATTTGATTCGTTAGTTTCTCTATGAATCAATGCGATGTCGAATTCACAAAATTGTGTAATGTGCCTCTATCACAAATCATTAGGGATACATACATACAAAATAAATTTAACAATGGTTTTGTCAATTCAATTGACACAATGTTACATTACATTGAAAAGTCATATATCAGTGACACATTTTTGAATCCATTTATATGTATTATTATTAATAAATTGATACGTGCATCCCATCAAAATTGAAAATCATTGTGCGTGAATTTACTTTGGTGTTGTGTGGTTAATTGGGTAATGTATTGTTATTAAATGATTTGTTGGCATGCAATTCAAAATCATTGTTGCATCCATCTTGGTGTTGTGATGTTAGTTTGGTGATGTATTATTATTAATTGATTTGTTGGCATCCATTTCAAAATCATTGATTCATCCATTTCAAAATCATTGTCCGTTGCATCCATTTTGGTAATGTATTATTTTTTTAAGATTTGCTAATATATTATTATTAATTTTTAGGTTGGCATGCATTTTTAATCATTGTTGCATCCATTTTGGTGTTGTGATGTTAATTTGGGAATGTATTGTTATTAATTCATTGATACAGACATTCAAAATCGTTGCATCGGCTGCATGACATCACCGTTAAAATCAGTCTTACATGAATTTAAAAATTATTGTTGCATCCATTTAAAAATTATTGTACGTTGCTTCTATTTTTATATTGTGTGGTTAATTTGGTAATGTATTATTATTAATTGATTTGTTGGTATGCATTCAAAATCATTGTTGCATCCATTTAAAAATCATTGTTGCATCCATCTTGGTGTTGTGTTGTTAATTTGGTAATGTATTGTTATTAATTCATTGATACATGTATTCAAAATCATTGCATCGGCCGCATGTCATCACCGTGTAAAATTAAATCATTGCTACATCCATTTAAAAATCATGTCCATTGCATCCATTTTGGTATTGTGAGGTTAATTTGGTAATATATTATTATTAATTATTTATTGGCATGCATTCAAAATCATTGTTGCGTTCATTTTGATGTTGTGATGTTAATTTGGTAATGTATTGTTAGTAATTAATTATACATGAATTCAAAATCATTGCATCGGTTGCATGTTATCACCATTCACAATCGTTGTTGCATCCATTTAAAATCATTGTTGCATCATTCTATGTTGTGTGGTTGATATTTTATCGGATATTGATTGCATCCTATTTTTGCGGATTGCATATGATTTATGATTTACCGCAATCCTCTGATTATAAAGATTACGATTTGAATATATTTTTGATATCTTTATACATTGTATATGATTTAATTACAATAATTGATACACATGTTGGTATCTGATTTACAGAATAATTAATTTACAATGATTATTTAAATCAATACTACTGTTAGTGTGGTTTAATTCATGCAAACGAAATGTATGTAATATTAAGTATTAATAAATTTAGAATAAACCAAAATTTTTGTGATAATTCTTTTACAATGATTTGGATTTATACATACAGAATAGTTGATTTACAATGATTAATTAAATCAATACAACTGTTGGTGTCGTTTAATTCATGCATACGAAATGCATGTAGCAAGATCAATATTTTCACCATAATTCATTTACAATGGTTTGGGTGTGGTGTGATGCAAGCAAAATCAAATGCATGTTGAAGGGGCCTATTACAACCCAAAATTTAAAATGAGTATAGAGAGGCCCAACAGTCAAACTCACAACCCAAAATATAAAAATTACCTTTCAGATGAGTTATCGCAGTAAAAAAACATCGGTGTATTAATACAACGGTGTATTGTAGAACTACCCCAAATAATAATAATAATAATAATAATAATAATAATAATAATAATAATAATAATAATAATAATAATAATAATAATAATAATAATAATAATAATAATAATAATAATAATAATTCCAATTTTCTTTTTAGTTATGTCCAATTTTCCAGTCCAAAATGACTTGTCAAAAATAGAAATTTTATTAAAGAGAGAAAATAAAAAAAAATAAAAAGAAGAGAAAATACAACATCAAAAGCCATACCTATTTCATTTTAGGTTTGTTTTTGATATATAACATAGTAAATTAATTATTTTGTAATGATCTTTATTTGATATTTATATTGTATATATAAAAAAACATTGAGATGTGTATTTTATAGATTTGTTTATAATTAATATATAAAGTAAATTTATTTGTGAACAATTTTATCACTAAAATAATTCACTAATAGGTTCTTATTTGAAAAAAAAAATTAATATGTTCCATAAATAATAAATAAAGTAAACTTATTTGTGTACAATTATCAATAACAAACTGCATATTTTTATGATATATTTAATATTTTATCATTTTAAAAATAAGTTGTTGAAGTATTTAGGGTAAAAAAGGATGATTAACATTTTTGTAGATATCAGGAGATAATTACATGTATATTTAATTTATTAATACATATTATATATGATAATTTGTTAAATATAGTAGACATATATGTTTTAAATTACCATGCATGCATGTATATTTAATTTTTTTTATAACACTCAATTATTTTATTGTATTTTAGTCCATTGATAAAATATGAAAGGAAAACATCATAAAACAACATTAAATGTGTGTTAAGCATTTCTATTCACATTAACAGAGTTGGAGACTGACTGTATACCTTATTTACAAAATCACATGAGGGTTTCACGTGATTTTTAAATAAAATGGGGGCTTTGTGTTGATTTTCCAAACTATAAAGGAGTTTAGTGCAATTATTCCAAGATATTTTTAATGTATGTATAATGTATCAAATTTTTCATTATTATGTGTAGTTTATTTATAAGTTGGGGTTTAAAATTAAATAAAATATTCATTTAAACTTCATTTTTATTTCATAGTATATCGAGTTTATCATTCTTTTTTGTAATTTTATTTATTGTAATTTTTGTTTCGTATTTATAATTAAAAAGGGGGTGAGGGTGATGATTTTTTGTTTACTCAAATCATAACTTATTCTTTTTTTTAATCCATGAGATATTAAATTTATCATTTTTATGATTTTTAATTTGTTATTTACAATGCATATACAAAAACAAAATATGAAAACAAATATGTTTAAACTTTTGGTGCATTTGAGTTTTTTTTTTTAAATTTATTTGAAGTAGTTTCTGTTATAATAGCAAACTAAAATAGTTAAAAAAATGTGTATTCTAAATAAGATATTATATTAAAAAATTTCACAAATCAAAATAAAATGACAATAAATAAATAAATAATTTTTTTAGATTATTTGAGAAAAAATTATAAACAAACATTTGATATAAAATCTAACTAAAATTATGACAATCTATGCGACACATGACATATGAAACCTATATTTGTTTACTCAATCAAAACTCTACTTCATACAACGATTTTCTTTGTATTTTTCTGAGATTATAAAATATAACTGAAAAACAATAGAAATATAAAACCTACATTTGTGTATTCTACATGTTATAATCTATTAATTATGCAATTTCATTATCTTAATAATAATAATTGTATATACTACCATAATATACCATGCAATTTCATTATCTTAATAATAATTGTATATACTACCATAATATACCATGCATCGCATGGGTGAAATACTAGTTACAACTAAAGCCAGATGGGGAAGAAGAATATTTTACAATGAGCACTACTGTCTGTTTTAAGGAATATACAATAACAGTCAATTACAACACACAAACTCACTAACTACTTGTGTTCTAACATCACACAATCCTCCAGCTAGTCAGTCACCAACTGCAAAAAGCAGGTATAGATTTTGAGTGAGCTATAGGTATGCATACAACATCATAATGTGAATGAAACGAACCCCGTTTAGGCAACTCTTTTACCTCTACGCTTAGGAACTCTGAAAATTGCTGTTTCCTTCTTTCATGAAAAGCATGAATCTGTTGGTCCATTGTTGCTTAACGGAATCCGGAACCAATGTATCGGCGATGAAAGGATTCCATACATCCCCTTGTGGACTAGCAAGAACCCAATTGACTTTCATTGGTGGGCCCATGAAAGACAAATCTTGTGTGTTCTCTCGTGAAATTTTCTTCTTCCTCGGACAAGAGCTCTAACAAGGCCAAACATGTATGTAATCAGATTTGGTCAACTACAAAATATGAAATCCAAATGATGAGTTTGAGCTCACCTTTGTATGATGTTCCAGTTTAAAAACCTTTGCTAGGGGTTTGTTTTCCATGATTTCTTCTAGAGTCTTGGATAACGGGGCATTTTCGTTTTCTTCCAATTCTGCCAAGTACCTCTCAACGGTAACTAGGGATCTGAACTTTTGTCCGGTCTCAGGTTCATAGTAATACTGTGAGAAAGCATTATGCAAAATAGAGTGAATGCTTCGTTTGTGTTTTCTTGTAGGATAACACAAAGGAAAACACAAATATTATCTAGGCGGAATTCTCATTGGAGATAGCTATGTTGACTATGGCAAAAAATAAAAGAAATGCCAATATAAGTGAAGTTATATATATTTTTTGAGAATATTATAAAACATTGATGTGTAATACAGATAAAATTTGACAAATTATATATTAAGGCATCACCTTGTCAATAAAGTCGTCATATCTTCGAGGTATTTCCTCCACAATCCAACCATCGGGAAGAATATAGGGTGCTGGCCTCACATGCTTCCTCGAAGCCACCATCTCCACATGGTTATCCCTTAGTTCGTTATTCAGTTTCCACAACTGTAGTGCCATTAAAGAAAAATAAAGAAAGAAAGAAAGAAGAATTATAGCACATAAGAATACATTACCAAATAATGACAAAAGGAAGGCCTTTTCTTCTTCTAATCGACGTGCTATTAACATATTATCATCTCTTTGAAATCAAGTCCTGTTTACAGCTGGCACATATTCTACGGTTCTGGCAATCAAATCCTATTTATACTTCAATCTCCATCTCTTCGTCATTTCTATGGATCAAGTCAAAGAGATTCCGAGTTTGTGTTTCCAAACTTAGATAAGGATCGTCCCCTTATCACATGAACCTTTAGTCTTAAAAAGATAGGTTTGCGGTCGTGGTATAGAAATATGTATAACACAATAAAATATATGATAATATATAAACATCCTTTTAGATTTATAAGGAAAAGGATTTTCAGCATTTCCCTTGTAAAAAATCTGTAATCAAACATAAGGAAAAAAGAACAAACCCTCACCAAAACTACACTTCTTATGTTACTTAGAAGTATTGTTTTCTACATGCACAGCATGAGTTCTCAATTTCACATGCTATCTCACAGAAGAGCTAATAATAGATCACTATTTGCAGAACAACATTAAGTTTTGTTGTTTAAATAACTTTAAACATACAATTTTTATTTGTGAAAGCTTATTGAACAAAGACCAATACAATGACTTATTTACCTTTCCATCAGAAACAACCATCTTTCGAACTCTATGCCCGGAACTCTGCAGACAAATAGGTGCAAAGAGGCAAATCAAAACAATCAAGAAAAGATCTACATGGCTTTCTTTTTTTTATTTTTCATTCATTTATATTTTCCAACAGATAATTTGTCAAAGCAACCACAAACTTCAACCTTCTGAATTTTCTTTTAGTAGGATCTAGTGATGCCATTTGGTCCAACAAAGTGATAATTTAAGAAACATATTTGAAAATCATTTTCCATTACCTTTTCACTTGTATTGTACATTTCTCACAAATACTATGCATCAATCACAGAAGCTCATGCAATTACACAATGCAGAACAAATTAACAATTTTAGTAGCTAAAAAAACTGTAATCAGAAATAAAAAAATCAAAATCTTTACCTTCTGAAAAGGAGCAAGCCTCTTTCTGGTACTTGTAATGTGACACTCTTCCCCATTGAGATGCCTATGAACTTCTTTTATTGATCTGAATTTTCTCCCAGACTCTGGTTCATAATAATACTGCATGTACCAATAAATCGTGGAAAACATTAATTTGGATGAATTAAGGGGCGATAATTCCAGAATTATGAAAAAATCAAAGGAAATAAATAATTGATGATGTGATGAACCGTGTCAGAGCGAGAGCCGTCGCGGCGGGGCACCTCTTCGATTCCCCAGCCGACGGGGATGGGCGGCGCCACCGCGAGGCGGCGATCGGCGTAGGGCACGAGCATTGAATTGGAGGTGCGGTGGCGGTGGTGCTCCATGAGGTATCAGAGTTTGAGTCTGAGTTTGTGTGTCTTTTTCTGTGACTCTGTGGGAGTGTTGTCCACTTGTCCTCTATTGCTCTTTTTGGCATGCTTTCTAATGCAAGTTTTATTATTTGGCTCTTAATACTCCATCATTTATTGTTTATTAAATAATTATGTTTATTCATTTATTACATGATTATTCTCCCAGAAGTAATTATAATTATATATTTGTGAATGTATTTACTCACTGAAATGATTTCATTGTTAAAATGAAATAACTTGAAACCGAATATTGATTATAGGTTTAAAATAAATATAAAACCACTTCATAATTGAAGAGAAATTACGTTGTAATTTACAACATAGGCAAAATAAAATAAAAAATAAAAAAAACATTGCGTGCATCATTGCATGCTTACATTATATTTTGTAATGTGATGAAACTTCAAGGATTAATTTTGTAATTAACTCCGAGAGTTTCCTTTTCAAACAAATATTTTATATTGATTTTTATTGTCATTTTCTGTAGGCGTTTTTGATAAAAGATGCCAAGAAAAAACTTTTTCCATGCTTATTAAAAGGGGTTTGAAGAAAGATGACATTGTCATATTTTAGAACTTGAAATAGATATTTGAGAAAAAACTTTTCAACGCGACTTTGGATTCAAATAATTCATCTTCTATGACTGTTGCTTCTTCATTCAATTTCAATTAGCCATTACATTCCACGAATCAAATGACCCACAAATCTCAAATAATTTTCTTGTCGATTCTCTCTTTCTCTGCAAAACCTTCATAAAAAGAAAAAAAAAAGCAAAAAAGAGAAACAATCCTGGCGCAAAAATAAAGCTGTATTGCTAACTACTAGAGAATAACAACATTTTCTTACTGAAGACAAGGAAGTATTTGTTAAGACAAAAAAGGGACTTATTATTAAATCTAAAATGCAACATCAGAACTGAATTCTGTAATAAAATGTGAAATTTGCATGGTTGGTTAGAGGTAGAAGAAGAAGAATGGAGTAGCAAACTAAAGCAAAAATCAGATGCCAAATAAAAGCTTGCCAACTATACGAACCTAATAACGCATAAGAATAGGCCCCAAAAGAGATGGATGAATTTTCACCACAATTGCTTTTTTCTCTGTTGTGTTGTAGCACCCTCTCAAGAACCACAGCAAGCCGACTGCTGTGCAGTTTGGCCACCTCCGGCAGCTGTATCGGGCTGATTAATCTTGATTGTTGTTGGCTGAAATGCAGACTAATTTGTTAACAAGGGAACTGATAAAAGATGCCATTATCTAAAAATCGAGCCAAGAATTTACCTCTGCTTTGGTGTCGGTGTCTGAAAGCCTTTGCTTTATATCCCTAGCTATTGAGAAGAAGACTTCTTCCACATTTAGATTTGTTTTAGCGCTCTGAAGCAAAAGATACTCTGAGTCGCATGTACATTAGCTTTATTTCTATGGATATTTGCAGATTACTCACAGTTTCGAAGAATTTTATCCCATACTCATCTGCAAGTGCTTGGCCCTTGGAGGTAGGAACAGCCTAAACAATTTGCAAACCATTAAAAGTTTATCCCAAACATTCTACAAGTACTTAGCATCAGAGAATGAACATATATAAACGCAAAAGGCAGGGACAAGTTTGAAACTATCTAAATATTTATTGAAAAGTTTCTGATTTTTGAATAATTCAAACCACAATATCTTGCGGCTAAGTAGATATTAGACCCTCTTTTATTTGGATTGAATACCAAACTCCCATCTTTTCTTATTTGGACATCTCCTTATGGCAACAAATTTGTTAAACGAGCTAGTGAAATCCAGTAGTTAAATGCCAACATTCGTAAAAGCTTTTCCTTGAAATATGAGGCAACCTCAGCTGTCTTTGAAATTCTATAAACCCTGTTTAGTTTAACTTGGTAGTTACCAGCTATCTTTGAATACTCTTGTAATCGACCCATTCAAAATTGTCTTTTGTTAAAAGTTAGTTTATATAAAGAGCTTGATAGTTCAACTTCAATCTTATATAAAAATAGTCTCCTTAATTGTCTTCTTTTTTAATTCTTGGAAAAAGTCAAACACCATCTTAGTCTGACTTTGTAAAGATAAACAGCTCTCTTTAGACCAACCCTTCTGCAGATTATCTATATGTAAAACATCAAGTTCCAGAATTAAAAAAAATAAAATTACTCAAATTAGCCCAATGGTCATGATAGCAATAATATAAATTCAGCAAATTTTTTTACTAATTGGGTCAGTACCCTATAGATGACAAGCTAACAATATGATTGATCTATGCCATCATGCAATCCCTAAATGATAAGAAACAGGGAATTAATTATAAACAAGAAATACGACTAAAATAAAGTTTGGTAAAGGAACATACCCTTTTGCTTTCATCCATGTCAGCTTTGTTTCCTACCAATATCTTGTTGACATTGTCAGAAGCATGCTGTTCAATATTTCTGATCCAGTTCCTAATGTCTGCATAAAAAAAACATACGACTTTTAAGAGTAAAATAAGCAATCAATAATCATCAAGTTCAACCCCCACAAATATTTAACAGGAAAACAGAGCAGGTCAAGTATCAATATTTAAAATGATAACATCATCTTTTTCTACAAAACTTATCTTCCTGTTATTTGATATGTTTATTTTTCTGCTTCAAGGGGGTGGAATCCTTCAGGCATGCAGAAACTAAATGGATACCTTGCTTTCAGTGTTCTCATAAGTATTTAAATATTTTTCCAAGAGGATATTTCAAAGATCTTCAGTAGAAGAGATCTTCAAAACAAAATTCTTTATAAGGATATATTATTTGGCTATCAATCTATCACTGGATCCATGAAAAAAAAAAGAATATCTACTCTGTTCAGTTCCAAATAGAGCTTTGAGGGATAAAAGAAACAGGGAGGGATGGGTGGTTCATTTGGTGAACTAAACCTACAGAAATAAAAAATATATATGCCAAAAAACTGGATAATAAGATAGGATAAGAAACCTTACTGTTAAAAGATGACTCGTCTGTGACATCATAGACAAGCAATATACCCATCGCTCCACGATAATAAGCTGGTTAAAATAGTTGCACATGAGAATAACAGAACAAAATATATATGTGGATTGTATATGTTAAAGGTAATTCACACATTCCTAAACAGTGAGAAAGAGAGTGGAGGATAAACATTACTGATTCTTTAAGAGCTGGAGAGCATGCTGGTAAAGTTCATGAAATCGTGAAAAGCGTTTAGTTATCATATGCTGAGAGATGACGATGAACCGTGGATACACTGAATGTTGTTATTCTAATCAATCAAACATGTCAATAAGAGGCTCTGATAAACCATTTAAGTTTGCACTATATGTGAATCTTTAAGATTGATTTCTTTAGATTTTGTCTTAGAAAAGCACTCAAGTGAAAAATGGAGATACCATGGACATCCAATCTCTGTCTGGTGTCTAATTCAAGAACCAACAATAATGTCAAAGAAATTAGATGTTCAAGAACAGAAAATCTGAAGAAGATTCTGTCGTATTAAATGAAATGAAGCTAATGCTTTAACCTCTCTTTAACCCATAGCCACTGTATAAACATAAGAAAAACTTAATTAAGCTTTTGATGCTACAAAAGCAAATTAGAATTCACCTGTAGTGATTGTCCGGAATCTTTCTTGACCAGCTGTATCCCAGATCTGGAGCTTGATTCGTTTGCCATCAAGTTCAACAGTTCTTATCTTAAAATCAATTCTATAGAGTAAATTATACACACATTCAGTAGCCATACCAAGCAGTTTACAGTTTTGTAAAGCCACTGAGAACTAACCCAATGGTGGTAATGAAACTTGTTGTGAAGGAGCCATCAGAGAATCGCAAAAGAAGGCAACTCTTACCTACACCTGAAGCATATAAAACAGAAGGGTGAAGTAAAATAAAAAGGGAATATTTATTTAGCCCTCACGTTAATCGCCACTATGTAAACCAATGGATATATTTATTACAGTCGAACAAAAATGCAGCAAGCAAATGTGAATTAAGAAATTGATCGCAAAAGAAAACCCGAAGTTGAAACTCCAAATGGCTCTTTAAGTCAAAACTCGATTCACTCAAGACAATGAATGGCTAAGGAGAATCACATATATAAATCACAAATGTTCATATTATCCAAAGATAGTAAAAGCTTGAAATGAGAATCAGAAAGCACACACAAGAACAAGAAGGAGATGAACTAAAACAATACTGTTCACAATTCAATAAGATAAAAAGCCATCCCTACTAATAGCATGAGACAATCATTATTTTAACAACTAACTCTGCCAACGCAAAAGCAGTCCATGAAGCATCGGGTTGAAAAATCATAGATTGATAGTTAGCAGAAATTCTTCTACGCTATCACTTACTCATCATGCAATTGGCCAAATAAGCGTAGAGCCAAGAAGATTTCTCCAAAAATACAAAACTTTTCACCATCCTATTTACAAACTAAATATCGTTAAATATATCATGAATCAAGATGCCATAAAGTGGATTTATTCGAACGAATACCAATGTGGAGCTATAGATCCGAACAAAATAATGACAAAAGCTATTAACACAAAATCCTAGCATCACATCATCAATTAACCATCGAATACATACATCATTAAACATCAAACAGGTAGGGGTGGGGCGAGGGGCGAATGGAGTATAAAATGAAAAAAAATCAATGAAGACAAACCACTATCGCCGATGAGGAGAAGCTTGATGAGATAATCGTAATCTGCTCGTGCCCTTGCCGGTGGTGCGGCCATTAGCCCTCGCCGTGGTGACGTCTCCTTCACAATACGCCGTCGTTTGAGCACCTCGTATGAAAATCAGTAACAGCTCTGCGTAAAATCAGAAGAATGATCACAAATTGTATTGGAAAAAAGAGGGAAGATGAACACAACATCCGTGATTGCTACGAAGCGCACCTTGTTTGGAGATGTATTGAGCATCAGTGCGCTGTTGTGCCAAATGCCAATGCGCATGCTAGCAATATCGGCAGTTATTAAAGATAAATAATAAAATGGAGATGAAATCGGGTGCTCGCGCCCTCACAGTAACAGAATCAAAGTCAAATGTTATGGTTGAAATGATTGAGGCATAAGAGTGTAGAGTATAGGAGAAATAATTTATTCCAACTTCCAATCATTAACATTGGGCCAAATCCTTTTTCTTTCTACAATCATTACAACTACGAATTTTCAATTATTTCAGATGATGCCTGATCTAGCTTATAATATAAGCTCTCCAAAATGTTTGATAAGGTTTTAAAACTAAAATTTATAATTTTATATTAAAGGTGTTTGAGCTTTATGAAATGTAATAAAAGAAGTAAGTAGCTCTTATTTTTATAAATTTTTTAACTTCTTTGTTTGAATTGTATGTATGGACATTTACCAATTTTAACATATTATAAACTTCATCTTATTTATCCGGATAATTTGACAAGTGATTTTTAAAATACGATAAAATATCTTATAAGTTTTAAATAGTATACACACTTTTAGTTGATTTATCCACGATTCAAAATCTCATTCTTAAAAGTGGCTTACATCTTTAGATGTTGTTATTCAATTTTGGTTTACCAAAATTAATGTTTTTTTGATCAAAATTTAATTTTGTTGATATTAGTTGTAGAATTTTTCCGAACTCGTTCGTGGATTCTATGGATAAATTATATATCAATTTCATTGATGCTGAATAAATAATAAATTTATTACAAATTACATTTTTATTTTATTTTGTCAAAAGAAGAGCCATCTAATAATAGGATGATTTACGGCCATAATTTTAACAATCAATACTTCATAAGTTAATACGTATACAATATGTACTTTAAAGATATCAAAGCATTATTTCTCACATACAACGCTTATTACTTGTAATGATACAATAATGAGCTGATATAGTTGGGTGAATGAGAAAATTCACACAATACGAGCAAAAGTACTTGATAAGGTCTAAATAAATGTACACGCTAATATATATGCAAATTTAGTGTCGATGGAGTTGGTGTTGACCGACGTTCACCAATTTTTCGGTGGTTTTAAGTTTAATTTTGAAGAAATTAAATATTGTTGGAGTGTGTCCAAATTTGAGTATCACAGTATTTAATATTGTTTGAGTTCATTAGACACTGTGATACTCTGGAGTTGAGATCATCAATATATTTGTAACAACATAAATTGTTATTATATATTTTTTTTGAGGAACATAAATATTTCTTTTTAGTTGGTGTGTGTTCACTTATTTTCTTTACTAAGCATAATTCTTACTTGATGATGACCCCTGTTGGTTTCAAATTGAATCATACTAATTGTTGTACATTATGCATTATTTAATGTTTCAATTTCTTTTACTATGTTACTATTCTATATATATAGAAGGAACAACAATATATAATTAAGTAGTGCTAACAAAACACGACTTGTAATTTATTAATCTGCCAATATTTTACATAAAACCATTATGGTTTAGTGGACACTTAGTCTGAATCGCCACCTTTGCGGGCGTTTTGCAATAAAAGAGAAAAAAGAAAAAACGAGAGCCAAAATACATTGAAATTCATAAAAGATGACAAGATTCTTAATTACAAACAATATTATTTTATACTCTGTTTCAATATATGCGAGTCCACTCACATTAATAATATATTAATATGATTGAAACAAGAGTTTAAATATTGTTTGTAACAGTTATTTAGTGGTGCAATTGAGTGCAGAGAGAGCAGGTTGAATGAGAGCACGCTCCATACGAGCATATGTATCCTGTGTAAAGAACAAACCATCCCAAAATACATATTTGTGTGGTTCACGACAAACAGGCACCCCGGCTGATCCACAGAACCAATCCGTGTCAAAGTTATATTTCCCTCCCCTTCCACAACAAGCTTTCAGTGTATTCCCCCCACCTTAAAATATACAAATTAATCATTTGTGTTTTTAATGTTACAACCTTTTATGTACATATAGATTCCAATAAAAAGTTACCTGAAAAGGATTTATCAATAATAACTTGTACAGCACCATTGTAAATATCTCCATAATATATGAACAGATCTGGGAATTCCTTCTTGAGTTTATTAACCTCACGTTGGAGAACATAGTTTTTGTACAAAACAAGTTGATTCACAGCCTTTAGACATCCTAGATAATCATAGGCATTGGGGTTATCCGTTTGTAACGCCGTTAGTACATAAGGGTAGCATCCAAGTGGACCATTTCCTGGGATTATTATTCGAAGAGCACCCATATTAATGAATTCCTACACATGTCCACCAATTATCAAAATCAATTAATTGTTACACATATAATATCATATAAATACAATTTAATTTAATCGATTTAAATTCACGCACTCTTGCACCACTTATTATGGCATCCACTATATAAGGAACATAAGTTTTGACTTCTGCAACGGTCTTGCCCTGGACCAATGGATAACCCAGGTCGTTGGCTTCGATGTCCCCAAGCAATATGAGAGAGTTTGAAACCCTAATCACACAACTATATGGATCTGAAAATAACAATCCAAGTATATATAGTTAGTATATATATATATTTGGTTATATAACAACTTTAATTTAGTGTGAGAATTAATAAAACCTTCAAAGATATTCTTGCACTTTGAGATGTGTCGTTTAAACCAAATAATTTGACTGCTAAGAGAAACAGCATAAGGTTCGATGGTGACGCCCCTCTCTAAGAAGAATTCACGATTAAGAACTGGGCTTCGAGCCACTGAGAAAATTATGCCATCCGTACTGATTGATGTGTTCATTGACAAGTATGGTACAATATTTGGTAGTCCGAAATCCGCAGCTGCAACGAGACTCGTATAATCAAGGATCCCAATCAGTAACAAATTCAAGATTTTTACTTCAAGGGTTCAATTAACTAATATCATTTCAAAAGTAGTTAATTCCTTTTTTATGAATTTATTCAAACTTACACCGAATTTTTTTTTGTAAAACTCACACTAACAACTAATTGAATCATCTAAGTGAAAAGTTTGGACAATATACATATTCCTCGAAAGTAATATTTTTATTTTTATAAAAGAACATGAAATGACTAAATTATCCTTAGTTGTTTTCTATACTTTCAAGAGACCCAATATCCCCTTGACTTATACATGGGTCCGTACGTCCATGACTCAAAGGTTCTATTATACAATTAAATATAACATTGTCCAATATCCGCTACTAAATTTGTAAATATACATAAAAGTATACACAAAATTGTTGACCGATGCGATGAAACATAATTAGAAGGACAATATATATTTTAGCTCCAACTTACCAGCATAATCAAAGTCAATGAGACCATCAGACCAACGACCGGTAGGCGTACCGGGGAAACTACTACCGTAAGGTGGATGGGCGGCCGGTATTTTAGGATCGATTATCATGGCGTTGCCGATGTCGGTGACAGCCCCTCCAAAATGGTAAAGGTACTGAAATGGGCATTTGGTATCGGCGTTACTTAGCCCACCTAAACTTACCAAAACAAAGCTTATGATTGTGAATGAACAGAAATAACTAGGTTTTATCAACTTTTGACTCGGAATATCGACCATCATGCTTGCAACACTCTTAGCTAGAGAAGTACTGCAATGGAGTAGAAAACTTCTAGCTGGAGTAGGTTTATATAGGTGTTTGGACGTGGGAATCAATAATATTGCATCTTTTGCCATATATAATATTTCGTATTTTATTATTGTCTATTTGTATGGTGATTTATTTGGGTTGATGGTATTATTTTAAGTTAATTTTAATTCACCACTCGAGCTTTAAACTTTTTTTTTTTTTAATCATGAATTAGGGCAATATCATGTAAAACCTCAACATGAATTCATGATTTACGAATTTCTCTCATTTAGGTAAATACTAGTTTGCTCGTATTTTTTAATGAGCTTGGGTGGAAGGGAGGGAGACAATAAAGAATAATTACAATCTCCACATTTATAAAGATAATATAACACTTAAGGCTCGATTGGTTGGCGGGTTTAGGTTGGTTTCGAATTATAAACCAATCTAAACCTGTGATTGGTATGAAGATTTATGGCCCGAAAAATTGGGCCGACCCGGGCTTACAAATCGGGCTTATGGTGGGTTTATGGTGTGTTATTTCCCCTTTTCTAAACCCACTAATTTTGGTGGGTTTAATGTTGTATGAATAGTAATCAGTGTTCAATTACCAAATTGCCCTCACTGTACATAATTAATTATTTTATCAGTATTTTTTGGGGCGGGGGCAAAACAATCTTTTAACTAATTTAATCAATTTAAACCAACCTACCAATCACTCAATTACAATTAAACCCATATTTACAAACACTCTAACCATGCATACCAATCACCAATTTAACTCAAACCCACATTTACAAACCTACATATCAATCGTCCAAAAAGTGATATTTTGTCTTCAATGAACATTAAAAGCCCGAAAAACCCAACCAACCTAAACAAACCCAACCTATGAACCAATCGAGCCCTTAAGCTAACTTAAGCTACAAGATTGCTAGTTTGCTCTTATAAAAAATTGTGTTAAAATATCAAAGACTGAAAAAAATCCTGAAATTTCCAGTGTGCAATACCAAGTGTTCTAATAGCGGTAAAAAGAAAAAGTGACCATAATCAGATCTAGATTGTAACTGTAAGATTCATATAAATTAGGTTCCAAGTATGATATACTTTGTGTTACAAATTACATCCACAATAAAAAAATAAAAAAATACAAATTAAAATGCGAAGTTGACCGTAGTTCAAATACTAAAATGTAGTCTTTACCCCTGCCATTTTTATATAAATAATGTACATAAATTAAAAAATAAATAAGTTATTTGGTAACCTTAGTAGATTATAAGAATTTGACCATCACTAGAAGTGTCTATTAATTAGTCATAAGTATTAAACTATTAATGTAGTACTCTTGTAATTTATTCCATTATTATTAGTTAAGTGCAACATGCATGCATAGTGAGTTGTGAAGAATTAAGGTAATTTGTGTGGCCATCTTATTATAATAATTAACTTTTTTAATTAGGGTAATGGGATTAATAAAGAAATTATGTGTGTGTGACTAATTTCAAACTGTAAAATATGAAAAACGTTAATGGAGTAGTGGGGCATTTTACTCACAAATGCTTTCTTGTTGATTTAGGCCATGATTTGTGACACGTAACAAATCGTCAAACACATAAATGGCATCCTTAGTATTAATGGAGCTATAAAAAATCTTGTATTATTGATTGAGGGTTTATATCGACGACGTCACACTACTGACGATAATAACTCATATTTAGATTTAAGGTTAACATTTTGGAGTTGGGATAAGTGTGTAAAGAGAATATTCTTTTACAATCTTTTCCAAATGAGAAAAACTTGGGCTAAATGATACAATTTTAAGTTATTAATACATCTTTTCTAAGATAAGGGTAAAAATGACAATTTTCTTATTAAAAAGGCTCTAAAAGAATTCGAAGTCATTGGGCTTGGGCTTAATTCCTTTGTGGATCTTCTATGAATTAGATTGAGTCCACCTCGCAGACTTAACTTTACCAGATATGCTTTCTTTTTGGGCTACGCTCCTTGGCTATCAAAGACATGTTTAAAGATATCTACATCAGCTAGTTCTTCTGGTATGATCAAGTGGATATGGTGATCAAATTGGTTGGTCATAACACTAGTTATTCAGAATTGAAGATATCTAATTATAATCATCCACATCAATCACTCTTTTTGATCTCACGAATCAAATTTGATTTAAATGTAAATGGTGAATATCCCATCAATATCTATGTGTAAGTAATATTATATCCAGCTCCACAGCAGTGGCTATTACAGTACTGTTTGTTAAAGTGGCCTATATATGGTACTGTTTTCTCATAATTTATTCAAATACTAATTAAGTGCAACTTGCATAGTCAACTGTGAAGACATCAGTTAATGTGCCTCTGGAATACACTTAATTAGGGTAATGGGTTAACAAATAATGCTTAAGTGACTAATTTCAAAGGGTAAAATATGAAAAGGTGCGTTTGAGTAGTGGGGCATTTTACTAACAAATGCTTCGACATTTAGGCCATGATTTATGACTTGTAACGAGTGGAGAATTAGATAATTAACGGATCAATAATGCCACTTTAAATAATTTATGTTTAATCCGTGGAATACGATCACAATACAGACGTGTTACATGTTTTTTTATGATTTAATTGTAAAAAGAAACACATTTTTTCAAAATTACAATTTAATCCCAATTTTTTTAATGTTGCAAAAGAAATTACAACAGACTTGCAATTTAATCATAACATTTTGAATTTAACAAAAAATTAAATAAAAATAACAATTTTAACTCACAATTGCAATTCTAAACACAAATGTATTATTCGACGATCCTAGTTCAACATGTTAAAGTTGAATTGCAATAATTTGTTAAAGTCCTATTTTTTATGTAAATGTTAAAGTTGTGATCTTCAAGAATTTAAATGTGGTTCGAATTGCAATAATTTGTTAAAGTAGTGATTTTCATGCTAATTATTAAAGTTGGGATTATATTACAATTTTAGAAAATGTAGTGATTTTTTTCTGCTAAAATCAAAAAGTTGAGATTAAATTACAACTTCAAAAAATTAAGTGTTTTTTATTAACTTTATTATAAAAATTTATATTAGACAGTCTTATGAATACTATTTTGTGAATAGAGTCTCAATATTCATAACTTAAATTTATTTTAGTTTTTATTAATTATAGATTATAGATCTTCGAAAGAGTAAGTAGCGGGTTTTGAAAATAAAATTTAATGCACTAGTATAGTAGTATGGATATTCGGTTGGCAAAAACTTTTATGCACAAGGTGCACGGATCCTAGATCTGTGCACCACAATTTGGTACCCGACCCATTAACCCGCCCAACCCACAATATATATTCTCCAGCCCACCCAAACAACAATTCACCTTCCAAGTTCAATTCGTCATTAATGAAGCATCAAAACCCAATTGAAAAGCTCAAAATCTCAACGCACAACAGAGAGCAGTCCCGCTTCCGCCGCCTCACTCTCATCCAAGAACAGATCTTCCGTCGCCCTAAAAGTCGCGTGGACACCTAAAACCGCCGTTGAAACAATCAACGCCACCAGAACATTCACTCCGACGTGAGTGAGCACCAACGCGTGAACTGAGCGATTCTCTCCTTTTCTTTTTGTATTTTTTATGTGATTTTTTCAGTCCTTAAATCGATTAAATTAGTTTGTTTGCGATGAGGATTACAAGCTTCCTCTTCTAAAATTAGGTGTGGAAAATTACTGGTAGAATCGAACCTTTATCTTAAGCCACCACTGAGCAAACTCTTCTGCATATTTGATACTTTTTTTGCCAAATTGATGCCCTTTAAACACACTTACCATTCCGATTGCATTGTTCCCTGGCTCGAGATTAATAATTCTTGCCCCGTGTGTCGTTTTAAGTTGCCGAAGGTGGAGGAGATGACGATGGAGATCGAGGGGAGGAGTATGTGGGTAATGTTAGGCTTGAAGAGTTGGTGGATGATGAGGTGGATTTGTATGGATTTACTAATACTCTTAGACATATTGCGAGGAGGCATCAGTGGAATGATGAGGCTAATATTGGGAGTGGGGGTGAGGGGAATTTGTTCTCTCCCACCCAAATTGGGGAGGTGGAGAGAGGGGATGGAGTTTTAGAGAGGGAAAACAGTGTGGAGACTGTGTCGAGTTGGCCGAGGTGGCAGGTGGAGGATAGAGGGGCGGTAGGGGTGGAAATGAAGATGGTGATGCATTTTCTAGGAGGTGAAGTTCCATTGGACTGATTATTGGGTTTTCTTGTAATGCGGAAAAAAAATAGAGGTATATTTTGGTTACTCCAATCTTATAGATATTTTGCTTGTTGCATTGGTGAATTGATTGTTTCGTTTGTTATGCATGAAAAAACTACTTGTTTGTTTTGTTTTGTTTTTCTTTTTCTTTTTTTGTTTATTGTTTTTGGTTTTTTTTAGGCTGAAGTCATGTGAAGTATATGCTCGAAAGTTTGGTCTGCTTAAAGAAAAAAGATAAGTACTGCTTAAAAGAGAATGCATTTTGCAAGAAGTCTTATCAGAGAAGTTGCTGGGTTTGCACCTTATGAGAAGAGAATCACTGAACTTCTAAAAGTCGGCAAAGATAAGAGAGCTCTGAAGGTAGCCAAGCTCTGAAGATAAAAATTGGGTAGTCACAAGAGAGCTAAGAGGAAGAGAGAGGAAACGTTTGGTGCTCCCAGGAAGATGAGGGTTGTTGGAGGTGGTGAGAAGAAGAAGTGAAATCTGTGTTCATTGGTTGTCTGTTGAGTTGAAATCATGGAAGAAGTGAAGTCTATTTTCATTGCCTTTATGTTAGTGAAATGATAGAAACACATTTTTATAATTCTTTCTCTGTCTTTTGAATTATTATTAAACTCAATTTCACATAAATCATACTCTAGCTTATTTTTATAACAGTATTACTTTATATAATATAATAGTATTACCTAATTATGTATAACAGTATTAGTATAACATTTATCAATAAAGCCTATATAACTGAACTACACCGGTCATTATATATTACATTAACATGAAAATAACATAACAGTATTACCTAATGAAGTATAACAGTATTAGTACAACATTTATCAAGAAAACCTGTATAACTAAATTGTATTAGTTATTAAATATTACTTTAACATGAAAATAACATAACAGTATTATTTTATATAATATAACAGTATTATCTAATAATGTATAATAATATTAGTATAATGAAGTATAACAATATTAGTTATTAAATATTACATCAACATCTAAATAACATAAAAGTATTAGTTCACATAATATAACAGTATTACCTAATGAAGTATACAGTACTAGTACAACATTTATCAAGAAAACCTGTATAACTAAACTGTATTAGTTATTAAATATTACTTTAACATGAAAGTAACATAACCGTATTACTTTATATAATATAACAGTATTACCTAATAATGTATAACAATATTAGTATAATGAAGTATAATGCACACGCTCCTATTACACTAAACAAACAAAAAATCCGCGTCCGTACAGTATTACTAAATATTACTGAATAGTATTATTAAATGATACTTAACAGTATTAGTAAATAAACTAATAATGTATTATCGTATAACAAATAGATTAAATAAATTAGATCTTTTCTAGAGGTCTCCTTGCAAATGTTTATATTTTGATAGTTATTGATAAATGTTATACTAATATTGTTATACATCATTAGGTAATACTGTTATATTATATGAGGTAATACTGTTATATTATATGAGGTAATACTGTTATGTTATTTTCATGTTGATGTAATATATAATGACTAGTGCAATTCAATTATATAGGTTTTATTGATAAATGTTGTACTAATACTGTTATACATCATTAGGTAATACTGTTATATTATATGAGGTAATACTTTTATATTATTTTCATGTTAATGTAATATATAATGACTAGTGCAGTTCAGTTATATAGGTTTTATTGATAAATGTTATACTAATACTGTTATATTATATGTAGTAATACTGTTATGTTATTCTCATGTTGATATGTAATATTTTTAAAAACATTAAACTACTAGCTCAAATCACGTTAGGATTAGTTAAAGCTCATTCAAGATCAAATGATAACCAAACAAGCTCCAGCATTTAAAGACACAATTGATAAAGTACAGTAAAAAAATTCATACAAGTATGACTGATAGTTTTAATGAGCTTAATTCATTTAAATCAATTTATTTACAGCTTCAACTGGGAGAGAATGAAGCCACACTGAAAGATGTATGGTGTATTTAGTCCACACATCTGGAAAAGAAAGAACAAGAACAATATGTGCAGTCTCCAAGTTCTGTATTGGAATTCACATTACATTTTAAAAAATGCACAAATAAAGAGATCAACCACATTGAATAGCTAAGCAAGAAAAAATCCACAGTTTTCTTTTCAGTCCAATACCCATTAATTTTCCTCCATATGTTGGGACATGTCACAACCACCTGGAAACTTCTAAGTTCTACCACCAATACTCTTCACCATAATACTCTATTTTTCATTATAGAAGCAGACTTGATTTGCCAGTTCCCACATTGCAAAACATACTATAAATCAATTTGGTGGTAAAACTCAACACTAAATTATAACAACATTGCTTTCACCAATCTTCTTCTCAACCCACTTCCAAACTTCCATTATCATACTCAGCAATCTTCCTGCAAATATTCTCTTGCAAAATTCGGACCGAGAAAGCTTCCTTGAAAGCCATCACTAGAGAAGTGAAAACAGATATTGCCGAAGGGATCCACCACTTGTTGCAATGGCGGGGCTCTGAATTAGAAGTGAACAGGATCGTGAGAAATAGGCCATGGAAAACGAAGAAAAAACAGAGTTGGAAGATCTCTCTTTCGATTGTGTCCCTTCTCGATTCCTTTCTGGATATTCTTCGGCAGAGCTCGAGAAGTAGAAAATGGCCGGGGCTTTGAGAGATCTCCGCCAATGGATGGCTAGAATTTAGGGAAAATTACTAGGGTTTGAGTTTGGACCAGAATTATTAAAATGGGTCAAAATTAAAATTAGGATATATATATATATATGGTGGGCTAGGCGGGTCGGCCCAGATTGTGGTGCACGGATCAGTGGATCCGTGCACCTTGTGCACACAAGACTCACTCTATTCGGTTTCACAATTTGAAAGTGGATTTATTTTGCGATAGTGCATATCTCTTAAATGCGGCCATACAGAATTTACTGTACAACTTTCAAGAATATTTGTTCCAAGTCCATCAATCCAATTATCACACACTAATATTCAAATTCATGTGAAAGGTATAATACCCTAAAATACCATTTTTTATATAAAATTACCATTCTTATAAAAGTCAAAAAAATCAATTAGGATTTGTAATGGTTTGCAGGTGAGTGATCAAGAAACGAATCAACGATAGATATAGTTCGCCTTTCATGCATGAATGTTGAAAGAGTGACACTCCTGTGCACAAGATGCAACAATACTGTTATATTATATGAAGTGATACTGTTATATTAATATAACAGTATTACTTCATATAATATAACAGTATCACTCATATAATATAACAGTATTACTTCATATAATATAATAGTATTGTTGTGCACAGATTTGGATCCGTGCACCTTGTGCACAAAAGTTTTTGCCATGTTGAAAAGGCTCGACCGTTGTCAACGTGTAGAAAGCTTGTTGATCTCTCTGTTTCTAGGGGCTCTACAGATGACATAACTGGGAAGATTTCTTAACAATTAGGTCTGAGAAAGTCTGATTTTAAATTCTTTTGATCGACACAACTTGATGAACTGATTTGTATATGAGTTGATTCCATTTATTGATCATTGTTTGAATAATTGCAATCTATATTTCACCTCATTTGCAAATTGCAATTGTGATGCTAAATATAAGATTGTTGATATGCTTCACTAGCATGATTTATGTACAAAATTTTTGGTCTATTGTTAAAGGATATCATACCAAGACTCAGATCATCATCATTAACAGTCAAACTATTTCTCATTCTGATATTTCATCGTGTAAAGTAATATTCTTGACATGCATGGAATCATGTTAAATCAAGTCATATATTACTTGAATGTGAAACTCAAAATTGCTTGAGTTCAATTTGACTCAACTTCATCACTTGTATAGATAATTTGAATCATGCAATTCACTTGAGAGGCTCGATAAGTTATTTATATATAAACATATGCATAATAAATAAATGCATAAAAGAAAAAATCGTGAGCATCCTAGAGTCTTTATAATGAATAAACCTATCGAGTTGTATATTCTTGAGCACGAGTTTCATATTAATCGAATAGCTTGAGCTCGACTTTACTAACTTTGGGTTGAGTTTATTCGAGTATCTCATAAACAACTTGACTCAATTGCACAGATACCTGTCTGAACATGATAACAGCAGTGACAATAAAACCAGAAAACTTTTAATAAAACCATGTCAAACAATATTTCCATATAAAACGGCATATGATACGGTTGTACAATAAAGATTATAAAAGACAAACTGATGTATTTGTAAATTTTCAACCCAAAAAAATTCAAAATAGAAACAGAGATTTAATTCAAGTATCAAATCATATGATACTTGTTATTCTTCTGCAATTTAACTTTCTGCACTGAAGAAGAGATCTGAACTCGAACTTGAAGGCCTACTTTTAATTTCTTCATATTTGGAATTCTCTTGACCACCTCTTTACAATGTTTGAAATGTTATTATTTTCCCAAGTGTTTGTAGGTTATCCATGATGATGTAATCGCGCCCCGCGACTTTGCCATCAGGAGGATATTTGAGGTTTACTCCTGATGCCCAAGTAAAGGCATGCTCTTGCGACTGAATCATGAAGTTGAATTCAAAAACTCAATAACATCCCTTGTCATAATATGCAAAACTATGAACACCATAAGTAGTTAATCTGAGAGAAACCCAAATAAAATATCCAGTTTCTTTAACTAAACATTGTGCAACAGAATTATAAATCTATCATGTGAATATGCAGAGATTGAAACAACACATAAATGATCATATATTTGTTTACAGTTCTACCACCATGATAGGTCCCATTCATTAATTGAACCATTCTTCAGTGCCCACACCCACTCTAACCCTAATCGCTTTAAATTATATGTGCCAAAGTCCTCAAAATCGTGAGCATCAAAGCATAGACGGAAAGAAAGAACATACTCATCAAAGCAATTAGCGTCTTCTCCGAACTCATTCACCCAACAAACCATCTCTGAATGACCCGTAAATCGAAAAAATGAACAAGAAATCAACATACCTTATGGGATTTGTTCATGTTTAACTCATAAATCAAAATTACAATAAATCGAATCGCCATACCTTCTCCACATTAATTGCCTGAATTTCAGCCTTTTTGTTTGTGTAATGGACCAAACGAGACAACATCACAACTTTGATAATGGAAACTCTCGTTCACCCGTTGAGATTATCTCTGAAATCTTGAATTGATATTTTCCACTTCAAATTGAAGAACCCACGGCAAATGACAAAAATATTGAAGATGTGATTGTCCGAATTGAAAATGATATTCTTCAATTCATTGGTCAAAGCTTGGGGATTGATTATCGAAAGCATGGCTCAAAATAACGGCCGTAACACCACCTCCGCATCACTGATTCTATTAAAAACGGCCGGTGCCCGTAATGGCGTTACGCGGCATTATAACGCATTGTAACAGCGTTATAACAGCTGTAACGGATTTTAACGGGTATAAAAGCGGAAATGATGGATAGATGATTGAATTTCAACACTTTATATTCTTTTTTCGATTGAATGTAATAATTTTTACACATATTTATTATATATGGGTATATTAATATGTATATATATACAGTATATTATTAGAGAAAAAAATAAAGGAAGAATTGTATGTTATAATTGACAAGTGAAAGCTATAAAATGTTGAAAAACATAAAGCCGCAATATCCTGCAAGTGCTCACATGTCTTAACCGAGATATAGCCAATGCATATCATGAGTATCCACGTGAACAACCTATTCCTCGTCTAACTCATTATGATTATGCACATTTTCCTATTCATCCTGAAAGGGAAGATAATGATGACTTTGAACCACCTCAACATTCCACGTGGTATTAATAATGTATATAATTGTATGTTTTATATGTTAATTCTAGTTGTAATATTGTTTTTTACGTTAATTTAGTAAAAACATATATATATATATATATAAAAGTAATTTTCTTGAAGTTTTAGATTATTTTTGAGTTTTTCCAATAAATTGTCCGTTACAGCCGCGAAATCTCCGTGAAATTATAATGTAACCTTAATGATGGTCACCGCGACAATGACCGCGACCATTATTTTGAACCATGATCGAAAGTGAAGCTGCAAACGTTTTGGGGAAGACGACTCAATGCTATCTGCAATGTCTGATTTTTTGCTTTTTGTGTTCTTTTTCTATTTTTTTTTTCATTCCTCAATTATATTTTCTCATTTTTTTAAGTAAGGGTAATATGGTCTTTTTATGTTTTTTTATCAAACTTAACCAACAAAGCAAATACAAAATTTAAATTAAACCCACATTTGCAAACTCATAATCATTCAAACCAAACATAAAATTTAACTCAAACCTACCCCAAAACCTACATACCAAAACACCCAAAAAGTGTTATTTTGTCTTCAATGAACACTAAAAGCCCACAATTCTTAACGCACCTAAACAATCTCAACCCCCAAACCAAACGTGCGCTAAGTGTTTTTTATAGGATTATAAGATTATATATGATTTTCATCGAATTACATGATATGATCATATATATCATATAACCCTACGAAAATACATATATCGTGTAAATTCCAACAAATAACTGATTTTTTTTTAATAACTGATTTTTTTTATTTTTTTATTTTTACTTTTTTCAGCAGAATAATTTTGTCAAAATTTCTTAATTGTAGAGAAAAGTAATAAACCTATCATTTATGGTAGAAAAATAATTCATATAAATGATAGAAAAATAATTCATGATACTCAATATATAACATTTATATTAACTGCAATTCATAACTTTGAAGTGACACGGCCGCAATTAAGTATCTTCAAAGTTCAACTCACAAGACTCTCATAATTCTTAATTTAATTCCCAATTAACAATATTATTCTCGACAACATAACTCTAGTCACATTCCATCTTATTACATCCCTATTAAAACCATTTATTTCGATAGACATACATAAATCTCATCTTACTAGCACGTACTTATACATATTGTGTACTGAAAATAATTAATACATGGAATATTAGTTCTCGATCGTTAATAGAAGATCATCGATCAATCACTTATAGTAAATTGCACTTGAGGGCCGGAAGGGCTGCTGCAAGCAAAATTTGGAGGATATGATGATAGACTTCTTGCGTAAAGTACAAACCGTCCCAAAATATATATCGACTAGGGTTAGGACAAACGGGCACACCCGGGCTGCCACAAAACCTCGTACTATTGTAGTTATATTTTCCTCCGATTCCACAACAAGCTTTCAGGCTTGAAGCCGATAACTTGTAACTTGTAATAACGGTTATAGCAGCTTCGTAATCAGAGGATACTAATAAGGTGACATTGGGGAATTCTGTTTTGAGAGTGGTGACTGCAAGTTGGAGTTGAGTGTTTTTGTAAGTCATAAGACCATTCACACTCTTCAAACATCCTAGTGCATCATAGGCTAAGGGGTTAGGACTACTTAAGGATGTTAGAATATATGGGAAGCATCCAATTGGAGAGTTCTCAGAAAATAAAACTCGTGTTGCACCCATCTTGATCAATTCCTGCATGTGTTCATTTATAATAAACACAACTTAGTAAATTGCTAAAAGTATATATTTGAATGATGAGTATGCAGATTAGGGAAATTTGTAAAATTGTTCCAAAAAGAAAGAAAGAAAAAGGGTCGTGTTCTCAAGATATTTTTTAACTTGTCCAAAAAAAAAAAAAAAAGGGAAATATCTTTAAAAAAGTAAGTTGTGTTTGGATTGAAAGATTTGAGGAAATACTTCAAATTTATAGAAGCAAATCAATTGGTGGTGTTTTAATTACCACGAGTCTTGTAGTTTAGTGATATCCCACCTTTTATAAAGGTGCAAATTTTGATGACCAGGGTTCGACCCTGGATCATGCAAGTTTTTTTAGTCTTTATTCCCTCCCTTCCACTCCCTCTATAACTCATTAAAAAAAAATGGTGATGCGTTGTAATTGATATGTATTTGAAATATATCACTTTTATTTTGAAACTACTCAATTCAAATATAGCTAAAAATTCTTTCACAAAACCTTATGTGAGACGGTCTCACGAATAATTTATGTGAGACGGATCCTTATTATCCACAAATTAAAGTAATTTTCATAAATTCATATATAAATTGTTACGTGTGTATTATGGGTTGACCCATCTCACATAACAAGATCCGTAAGACGGTCTCAAATAAAACCTACTCAAATTCTTTTTAGGTGAAATTTCAAATTTCTATAATGTTTTTATCATACTAAACAAATCATTTAAGATGATAGATATTGAGGAGGTATAAAAAGGAAAGTGGTGGATGTAATACATAATTGATGTATATATACCAAAATTACAAATTTTAATATAAGTATAACTAAAATAGGGACCATTCTAATATCAACAATAATTAAGAAAGTTCCAAAAAATAAGTAGTTGCAAGAAGAGTGTAGAGGTAATTACTCTAGAAGCATTGATTTGAGCTTGTATAATAAATGGCACGTAACTTTTAACTTCTGCAATAGACTTGCCCTGGATTAATGCATACCCCATGTCATTCGCGTCTGTGTTGGATATCAACATCGTAGAGTTGGCTATCCTATTTGCTCGCTCTAATTACAAGAAAAATTAAAGTTAACCACAATATCAAGATAATTCAAGAATGTATAAATAAATAAATACTTGCAGTTATAACTTATAAGTAGTTAGTTAAAGCTAATAAATAAACCTATTGGGTTGGAAGAAACAGATGTTAGGTATGTTGAAAACCATTCAATTTGACGGCTAAGAGGGGTAGCATAAGATGGGATAGTAATGTTCCTTTGTGCAAAGAATGAAGAATCAAGAACTGGGCTGTTAGCCACCGAAAACGACACCGTTCCAGAAGTTCGGTTCATCGACAAGTACGGTGAACGGTTTGGCAGGCCAACGCCAATAGCTGCAAAACACATAATTATAAAATTAGACATTGGATTCCGATCCATATGATGTATATTAATATATATAAAATTGATGTGGAAAGTGGAAACCAGTGTCGGATTTCTTATGGAATCAATTACAATGCCGAATGGTGAAATGTTAATTTACCAGCATAGTCGCCGTCAAGGAGACCATTGGACCAACGACCCGTGGGTGCACCGGGAAAAGTCGTGCCATACGGTGGACGTGTGGGTGGAAGAGAAGGGCCCTCTGGGGGGATTCTAATAGAGTTGCCAAAGTCAGTGGCTCCATCACCAAATATGTATAAGTACTGAAATGGGCATTTGGTATTTTGGGCTGATGTGGTTGCAAAAGCTACAATAACCAGAAATATGCTTATGATTTTCATTCTTGCTGCAGAGAGAGAGAGAGAGAGTGTGTGTGTGTGAGTATGAAGCTTTAGAAGCCAGTAGAAGTCCCATATATAGGTGTTATGGGCAGAGACTGAGTTAATTAGCTTATACTTTACAAAAATCATAAATTTTGAAATTTAAATAGGAGATACAAATTTCTAATTTTCAATGTAATTTTTGAAAGGGTTAAATGCAAAAAAAAAAAAAAAAAAAAAAAAAACTTAAATTGTTGTTTTTATTTTCATTTTCCAACTTTTTTTTTAATCAAATTCCAACTTAAACTACTAAAATTTATCAAATTGCAACTTCCGACGAATATGTGAACACTTCTGATTTCAGCGTGCGGGTTACATGTTCACATTTTCACCGGAAAATGGATCGAAAGTTCTAATTTCATAAATTTAAATAGTTTAGATTGCAATCTAATTAAAAAAAATTAAATTGAATAAAGAAAAGGCCAATAAATTAGTTTTTTTTTTTTTTTTCATTTCACCTCTTAAAAAAAAAAAGATTAAATGAGTCAAACCTATAACCTAATTCATTGAAAAGTTTATATATATACACTCTCTTCCCTTTTGAGATAGAGCTACGAAGTTAAGTTATCAATACTTAGCCTCAAATTCGGTTCATTGAGAGACATTTTTCGATTTATATAATAATAATTTTGAAAAAGAATCACTGTTATCCAAAAATTAATCAGACATAAATTTAAAATTGAATCATTAAAAAAAAAATGGTTTTTCATTAGTATATTGATGAATTGTATTTCTTCTCAAGATTGCATTTCAACTTTATCGCTGAAAATCTAAATATTGATAAAATTTTGTTGGAGAAACTAATTAAACTTTTATCATCTCTCAATTTGAACACACTAACCGATACTTTAAAATATACCAAGTGATATTTATGAATCATTAAGTAATAGTTTAATGTATACCAAGTGATATTTTAATATATACCGTATGATACTTTAATTTAAACTTTTTTTTTTTTTGTGCATTGCACTAATTGTCATATTTGTATTTGAATTTTAACCATAATACCATAAATACTTTGATAACAAGTTTTTCCTCAAATAATCTAAAAATTATTTTAAGAATATTATTTTATTAATATATAATTTGTAATTTTATTTCGTATTTGTAAAGTATAAATGTATAATTTTTGTTTAGAACATGTATATTTTTAACTACAATGTTTTAGTTTACAACTGTAGCCTTCACATGTCAATAAAAAACTCAAATGCACCAATATTCTTGCATTTAGTTTTGATATTTTGCTTTTATACATACATATATGCATTGTATGTAAATAAAATGTTGAAAATTATAAATTAAAATTTTAAATTTGATATGTCGTACGTTGAAAATCAATTTTAAATAGAGAGGTTTTAATTTGAAATTATAATTTGCTTAAAATTTCAATCACCATCATACCTCTCAAAATCACAAATACAGAATAAAAATGAGAATATGCAAAATTAATAAAAATGATGAATTTGATACATTATGTATTAAAAATGAATTTTAAATGAAGAAGTTATTTGATTTTAAACCTCCTAATTATAAATAAATTACAAATTGATAAATTTTATACATCATTCATATATTAAAAACGAATTTCAAATGAAGTTAATACGAAATTATGATTTTGTATTAAAAAAAGGGACAAAATTAATACTTAGCCCCACCGTCTAACTCTTCATAAATATTAAGCTTTTCAATTTAAAATCAAATAATGGAGAGGTCTAAAATTTAAGAGTTTCATTAATTAGTATTCAATATGTAAATTAAATAATATATAAAGTTGATTATGGAAAACATAAATGCAATAAAATGAATAGAGAGTCAACTTACCAAAAATGAAAAAAGAAGTTGTGCGGCATCAATAGTGCACTTTCTATTTTGGACTGTGGTCTTATTATTTATTTCACAAAAACTTTTATGCACTCGATGCATGGATTTTAGATCTATACATTCAAATCGATTCGATCCACCACACGTTTTGACGTTACCACACATCTGGGTGTCTGTGCACAAACTCATTTCTAAATGATACATTTATATTATTTTAGTCACACTTTTTAGTAGTGTTAGTCATGCATTTATGTTATGTTAGTTATATTTTTTGTGTAATGTTAGTTGTACCTTAATATTTTTTTAGACAAACATTAATACATTTGATACTTTTTAGTTATGTTAGTCATATCTTGCAGTTATGTTAGTTGTACTTTTATATATTACATAAATGTATGACTATATTAGTATAAATAATATCACATAAATGTATATATATACAAATTGTGCCAAAATTAGTTTTTTTTTCAAATTAAAGTATTATATAAAAGTTATGATATTTGTATATAAAATTATGACTAATGTACTATAAAGCGCAAAAAAACAAAAAATAAATAAATGGACACGGATCAGGACTGACTCGGTTGCATGATGCACCAGGTACACAGGAGAGTTAATATATTTATATATATATATATATATATATATATATATATCCTCAGAAGCATCATCCAATTTAATATCTTAAGAGTATCTTTTATTTTTGGCTACTTTATTATGTTTTATTTATTTTTTTAGTTGTTGGGATTTTTCTTTATTTACGTATCTTTATATTCCTAGTATTTAAGGGTTTTGAGAAACATTATGCAGGGTTGTTGAATATTGAATTCGCCTAGTGCACATAGTGTTAAGGTGTTTAATTTGCGTTAATTCGTGCGTGTATATTATATATATATATATATATATATATATATGTATATATATGCGTGTGCGCGAGCATAAGTGTGTATCAACGAAAATGTTAAAATGTCCATCGTGGACAACTCTTAATATGCTCACCGATGATATGTAATAATCTCATCCCATTAAATTATGAAATATAATATTAATAAATATATTAGATATTTGACATATAACCAGTGAGCACATATTACGGTGGATAGTGTAACGAGATTGTATTTATCAAATGATACTTAGGACATATAATTAGGTGATGCTTTAATTATATTGAGTGACACTTTAAAATATAATCAGTGTTACTTTAATAGTTGGAATGTGAGTCTTCTTTAATATGTTGATCCCGGGGTCAATATTTTTCCATATTAACCTGAGTTGTTTGATTATATATTTAACATATCTCACAAAATGTTAGTTGTTGGATGATCCCATATAAAAGTTTGCTATTTGAACGTATGGAGTTCTTTAATTTATAGCTATGCCTAATTCTTTAATACCAATTTAAATCTCTTAACACTAGCTAATTCTATTATAATTTAAGAACAACTAACTTCAAATTAAAAGAGAATGTCACTTTTTACAATCATAGTCTATACAGTGAAAGTCAAAGTTATTTCCATCGCTATACCCCTAACTAATTAATGACAAAGTCTTGGGTGAGACCGTCTCACGGATCTCATTCCGTGAGACGGGTAGGGTCGGGTCGAATATAAAAATTATGTAATACTTTTGTGTGTGTTATGTAATACTTTTATATATATTAGGTAATACTTTGTATTATAGAATGTGTTTTGAGTTGAGTCAGACTATAAGAAAATATGTAATACTTTTATGTGTATTAGGTAATACTTTTGTGTATATTAGGTAATACTTTTGTATTATGGGATAATGACCTGAATTGGGTCGGGTCGGGTCAACAAAAACGCGCGGATCCTAGGCGCCCAGGTGCTCTTCTTCCTCATGCGTGAATTGTATAATATGTAATATTTTTGTGTGTATTAGGTAGTACTTTTATGTATATCATGTAATACTTTTTGAAAATATCACATAACTTAATATCATATAATACCTTTATGTATATGAGGTAATACTTTTATGTGTATCATGTAATACTTTTGTATATATCATGTAATACTTCGATCCGACCCTACCCGTCTCATGGAATGGGATCCGTGAGACGGTCTCACACAAGACCTACTCTTAATTAATTTACGTATTATGCATATATGGCGGATGAAGATAAAATTGTGCCCCTAGTGGCATTAAACTATACTAGCAGTGTACCCACGCGTTGCGCGTCTTGCCATATAATATGTGGTTTATATCATATATTTGATAATATAATATAACTAATTATAAGTATTTTAAAGATATAATAACTGTAGTTATTCCAAATTTGAACTACTATTTAAAAATTTATAGCTAATTCAATTTATTTTTATATTTTTAAATAAATTTTAAAATAGTATTAAACAAACTTCGAATTTCTTAACAATTTTTTATTGCATCCAAAAAAAATTATAAGATTATTTAAATCTTTCTATTGATTTCGACAAAATTAGAAAAAAAAAAAATCCCATTAGTACTATCATTATTATTATTAAATATTTTTAAAGATCTTATTTGTTGATATTTATATTTTTTAAGAATTAATTTTTTAATAGCTATTATAAGGTCCCTTTATTTTAATTGGCCCAATAAATTTCTTCACTACTCATTAAATAAGTATACACAATTACTATAATTTTCATTCCTCCTGCAGATTTCCATTCTTCCTAAACAGTGGTGGCTCCATCTTCATTCTCACATTCTCTTCTCCCCTCATCTTCTACTTCTTTTTCTTTCTTTCATTCTCTTATTGAGATTTAATTTCTTTTTTCTTCAAATCTGATTTATGTCCCCCCCTCTTTCTTCATTCTTTCATTTGTAATGGAGTATCTGATATTTTTATATTTCTTTTTATTGTAATATGATAGCTCACCAATACTGTCGGAGTTTCAACTCTTTTGAAAATATTTTATAAACTACGAACCGTGAATCTTTATCATCATTTAATCGGCAAAGAGTAGCTTCATTTTCGTGCATTTAGTGCTCCCATTTTTTCTTTCTTTATTTCTTCATTTTCATTCTTTAGTTGATATGTAGATGATGGTTTCCATTTCTAATTTTTCTTCTTATTTTGACATTTTGAGCCCACAAATCTTCTTCTTACCTTCAGCTTAATGCTCATCTTCATTATTTCTTTTTTTGTTCAATTGCTCAATTGTTTAATGTGTATTCTAATCAACCACTTAGAACTTATATAGTACAATGGCTTGGAGAGGAAGCCCCATTCAAATAGCTTGAAGAGGAAGCCTCATCAAATGGCTTGATGAGGAAGCCCGACTCAAAATTATTTAGAAAATCAAAATAAAATAAAAAAAAGAAATTATTTACGCAGTCAATATTATGATGTGACATTTTTTAACGGGAAAGTGACAATACAGTAAATTTTTCCAACTTACCTGCTATTAGTATAGTATAGATTTTTAATATCAGTTAGCAAGGTGTTAGGACTCAGGATAAAATGAGATAATAGAGATTTTAAGATGTTAATAATGATAATTTTATATTTGTAATAGAAAAATAAATATGAGGGAACCCCTTATTTTCTATTGATATCTAAAATGAAAAAACAGACAAAATTTTTTTTTTGTTATTAAATAAAAGGTATTTGATATTTAAAATTCTCAATTTTTATCTTATAATTTTGATTGTATTTACTAGCATAGTCGGCGACAATAGGACTATCAGACTGAGGATCTGAGTTATGGAATCAGCTCGTTTATGTAATGACCCACACCCACGAATACGGCAAAAACAATAAGGGGGTGTTTGGACTGGACTTAAGGTGGCTTTAGCAAATCTAGATTTTGGCTTGAGAAAGATTTTGTGAGTTTGAATTTTGAGTGGAATTATAGTTAATATGTCATTTTTACATAGAGAATTGTAGAAAAAGTAGATGTTTTTTGTTGGGAGTTGTAGAAAAAAGTAGATGTTTTTATTGAGAATTGTAAAAAATAGATGTTTTTATTGGGAATTGTAGAAAAAGTAGGATTTTGCAAATCCTTGTCCAAACATAGACTGGACTGAGTCCATCCAAAATCCGAATGTACCAAGTCCAGTCCAAACATCCCCTAATGGTTGAGAAACTGTTGTGGCATGTGGGGTAAGTGGGAAAAAAAGAAGAAGGATATATTATAAGTGAAATGAGGAGAAATATAGTTAAAGAGAGTTGTGAGTAAAAAAAAAATAGAGATATTAATATGACAATGTTTGGATAAATTCATGGTGGTTATGTATAACGACAACAGAGTAATCACTTAGAGTCAGATGTAAATAATATTTTTGTTGCCCACATAATAATAATTGTTGTATTTGTGACTATTAGTATATTCTTTTATGATATTTTAATGTTTTGCTAATAAATTGGTGGTAAATGATATTTTTCTAGTTCTAGTCACTATTAAGGGTAGGAGGAGTTTAACGATGAAATCTATATTAATCTGTATTAATAAAATAGTAGGAACATTAGCAAATTTTATGAAAAAAAAATGTCATGTCATAAAAATATATAAAAGAAAGTAAAAATTAAACTTTTCTAGCAAGACATTTGTATACTATTAAAATTCTTCTTTACTAAACAATTTGATGCACATTGACAAAAATAATTAGCATTATAATTATTATTTTTATTAGTAATTTTTTCATATTTTATTTGTTGATGGGTAGATATTTAAAAATAAAATTCCCATTCTTTAATTAACATTTTTATTTTATTTTCATATTTATTTAAATAATATTTAGAATTGATTTTTTATTTCAAAATTTTTAATATAATTTTCATAATAATACTTCTTTGTCATCATCATCATTCATCATCATCAATTATTCTATTATGAACTATATATTTTTGAATTTATATGTTGTTGTTTGTAATTCAAATTTGTAATATCATTAAATGTAAAAATTTAGAATAACACATATTGAATATTAAAATATATACATTTCTATTAATATTAAATACTAAATGTATTATATATTTCAAATTAAAATAATATACTATTACATTATGTAATCAAAATTTTATAATTATTAGATATTATATGATAAGTTATGCAACGCACCATAGTATTACTAGTTAGCCATAAAAACAAATAGATCTTAGCTATTTTAACATGAAAAAATAAAATTGGGGAGAGATTTTCCTAACCCATGCCTAATTTATTTGAAAAATAATCACTAAGTTTCATATATAATTATTGTAATTTAATTATCATTTAATATTAATTGACTTTCCATTTAAAATCGAAAGTCATGTTCACCTATAACATGACTATACAATCAAACGAAAGTCCACTCCTAGTCATTTGAGATATATCGAGAAATATCGTGATATTTTGGTTGAATTTTTTTACACCCTTATTTTATGTTGACCCCTTCATTTTTGCGATATTTCGCCGAAATATCGCGATATTTTGGTCCTTGATAATAACCACTAATTTAACACAGTATGAATGAAAAAAGAACATTTAAAAAATCTTTTGATTCAAACACAATCTATATCATTTTCTAAATCTTTCGATCCAAACACAAGTTTAAAGTACAATAAGCACAAAGAGAAAAGGTTAAGTATAAGCAAAATAAAATATTATTAAAAATAGTAATAAATTTATTTATTTATTTCCCAGAAAGCAAGAAAGAGCTAATCTTTATGCGATAGATAACATGAATCGTCTAAAAATTGAGCAAAATGATTGAATTTTAAATAACCAATAATTTTGAAATTCATTCATCTCAAATGCTGTAGTTGCATATCCATCAATCCAAACACAACCTTATTTTAATCTAATTTGATCAAATTTATGTAGTATAGTTGTTGCTTCGAGCAGTCCTATGTTGGTGGGCTCAAAGGAATTGGAAACTGGGCTGAGCCCAAAATTTAGATATTCTGCCCAGTAGGAATAATGGCGAGAAAAAGGTTTTAAAAAACAAAAAATAAATTATGCGTCTGCCGGGAGTCGAACCCGGGTCTATTGCTTGGAAGGCAATTATCCTAACCGTTGGACTACAGACGCTATATTAACATAGGCCATTATAAATATGTGAAAATAAATTATTGGTTTTCGTGGACGTTACCATTTCTGTCCTTTTTTTTTTTTTTTTTTTTTTTTTTATGAAGAAAGAAAACAAAGACAGTTCAATTGTTTGATATCTTACCTACTATCATCGAATGAAAATTTATCATGAAGGTTGTTCATCATTATTATGAAATGGATATGCACTCGATTAATTTATAAGGTATGTGTTAGTGATAGAATATCAAGATTTAAAATATAATTAAAAAAAATAGAAACAGTACGTTTAAATATTGAATTTTGACATCCCAAAAAAAAATTATTATTAAAGATATCTATTCAAAGCCAATTGACTCAATCACAATTTGAGTATATGTGCATTTTTTATTTTCCATGAGTTAAATCTTTCTTAAAATCTCCAATTCCATCGAAAATTATATATCACATGCAGAGTACATGACTGTAACAATTTGAAGGTTTATTTAATAAATAATTTATATTTAAATCTATAAAAAGCAATCACAAAATTCGTTATGCAATTTTTGTATGAGATTTTAAGTCTGTGGCAAAAGTGTTCAAATTGGTTGAAGATCATATATGCAGCCTAATATTATTAGTTGCTCGATAGGATTCATCAAAAATACAAGAGATCTTCAAATTTGCCATTTTACTTCACCCCACCATTCATAATTACACAAAAACTTATGTGCACAAGTTGTACATAAGTGAAATTCGTGCAATCCATACCTTTATATTATAAATGTAGTATATTTATGTACAAATATCCGTACCTTTTAAAATGAACATGCATAAATGTATTACATTTATAACATAAAGGTACTACATTTATAACATAAATGTATGGATTACACGGTGCAACTGGTGCACAGAAGTGTTACTCTCATAATTATTAATTACATTCAAACTTTTGGGCATTAAATACATAACCACAATATTCTATGAGAGGAAAAAAAAACCCATTAAATTCAAAAAATCTTACTACCTAACTTAATAGGTCCATTAATGGTACTAATTAATAAAGCAACTTAGCTTTTGTTGGTATGCATTTCAATTTCAGTCCCTCTCTCTCTTTCTCAGCAACTCCCAAGTATGCCCTCCTGTAACCCAAATAGTACCAAAATATATTAAGTCTCTTTCATCATGCATACATCTTTAACATGTTTAGTGATAATGTGTCACATATCTAATGTATTTATTAATTTTACAGTATAAAAAAAAAAAAAAAAAGGATTCTTTCACACACATATACCACAATAGACATCTAATATCTTTTTCTTACTATAATGATTTGATTCGTGTTTAATAGACATATTGATAACGTTATTCAATCATTTAACGTAAGCGTATCAGTATGTGATATTCTCTATAAACAATATGAAATATAAATTACAGTTAAGAAATTGATCGGGAGTTTTACTGGTTCGTGCCTGTTACAAATTTTTTTAATTCAACTTTTAACTCTCTCATTTATATAAAAGGCCTATATATGATCTATTGCAATTCAATTAAAAATGTTTGACAAGATTTTGTCCCATACACTTATGAGTTATGAGCATGAAAACACATAATCCTTTCACAAGTACATATTAATATATGAACTGCTAATATATCACAAATTCAATATAATTATTAATTTTAAATCACTACTTAAAAAAAAAATGAAGATACATGTATGGTGAATATATTAACATATATGCCCACAATTACTACATTAGGCAGTGAGCATTTTATTGTAAATACATATAAATAAATAACTATAGTATTAAAAGTGATCCATAAATTATCTCGGTTCGATAAGTCTGGATTAGCTTGATCTCAATTAACTAAAAAAATCAGAGTCGATCTTAAACAATTTGCAAGTCTAACCCAATATATCATTACTGTACACTTATCACTAATTAAAAATCAAATACAATATAAAACATATGATGCAATAGAACTAATTTTAATTTTAAATAGAAAGACACACTAAATTATGCATAATCAAATAATTAAGAAATCAAAACTCGAGGGCAAAAACTTTTGTGCACAAGGTGCACAGATCTAAATCTGTGCACAACAATATTGTTATATTATATGAGTAATACTGTTATATTTTATGAGTGATATTGTTTTATATGAAGTAATACTGTTATATTATATGAGTGATACAGTTATATTATATGAATGATACTGTTATATTATATGAGTGATACTGTTATATTAATATAACAGTATCACTCATATAATATAATAATATTATTGCACCTTGTACACATGAGTGTCACTCAAACTCGAGAAAGAAGTAGTTAAAAACGAAAAACACCTATATTGATTCCAGAATACCGCCTGACAAAAAAGAAAAAGAAAAAAACACGTGATAAAGTGCAATAAAGTCGGAAAGAAAGTAATAAAAACAAATGACATACTATGTAGCAGAAAATACGATAGTTTTGAATAATATAATTAAATGAATAAATATTGAGTTAAGAAGGTAAAAACAAAAAAAAACTCACCGATCCCCATCGTAAGAAGTGGACCTTATCAGAGCTGGAAATTCCTCTTTCTTTGTCGTCTCCACAATGCTCCCACTGAAGTACTCTTTACCCTTTCCGTCTCCTCCGCCACGTGTCCCGATCTCCGCCCTGGCCCCACAGATCTTAAACGACATCGTTCCGCACGAGATCAGATGCATCAGCATCGACGACGATCTACTCCACTTTTGAATTTGATTGCCACTCGCTGCCGTTTCTGGCCGCCCGTCCGCTTTCATCAATCTTCCGAGAGTCTCCGGGCTCGAATCCGACGGCGGTGTCGCGATCTCGATTTCAATCTCGGTGGTTGGCCTAGGGCGGCGGCGGTGGCTGTCGTCGTCGTCTAATTTATCCATGTCGATGGAGCTGCAGGAGTGGCTGCGCCGCCGCCGGGGGCTGTGCTGATCGTCTCCGCCAGTGTGGTGGCTCTCCGGCGGTTTCGGAGAAGGAGAAGCGGCGTCGAGAAAGGCGCTCTCCGGCAGCTCCGATCCTTTGAGAATGTACTCGTTGCCATGCGCAGGATAGATGAAATCCTTGTCCGATAAATCGTGCCATACATAACCGTTTTTGTAGCTCCTTCAAAATTCAGAGATTTAATAAATGAGAAATTTAATTATGATTTTAAATAAAAAAGGAAATTAATTAAAATGGTACCGTTTGCAGGACCAGGAGTAGTTGGCGGCCATGCCTTTTCCACGCAGAGCATTCAAGCGGTTTATCACATCTGTAATGTATATTCATACAACACCACAACTCAAAATCAATGTGGAAAAATTGGAAGAATTAATGATGAAATTAGATTACCAGTGAGAAAGAGGGCATGAGGAGATGAAAGAGGGACCTCCATGAAATGGGGGTGCTGAAGTTGGCCATTTTTAGAGAGATAATACAAAACAGGGACTCTTTTGAGGTTGGAATTATGAGGTTCACTCCAAACTACAGTTCGACCAGGGCTAGTTTCTCTTTGATCTCTTCTCCATAAATTTGTCTTCTGAATCTCCTTTTTTCTGATCACTGGTATGGAGTTCGACGCCGCCATTGTTAGAGAGAGAAAGAGAGGTTAGGGGGGGTAAAATGCATGGGAGACAATATCTACATAGTATCAGCTGGCCTGCAAACTTTCACTTTTACATTTCACTACATATTTTGGATCGACTTGTTGCTTCTACCTACTACCTTCTAGGTTACAAAACAAAAAATAACGTGTGTTTTGTTAATATTTTAAAATAATTGATTTTCACATATTTTGTATATAATAAGTGACTTAAGATAAAAATAATAGAATAATAGATATAACATCAAATTTAGCAAAATATCATCTAGTTCCAGATAATTAATAATATATTTGATATCTCTCAAGCGGACGTCTTCCACAATTTGCAGGATATTGATTTCTATTAAAAAAAAAAAAAAAAACTTATGTTATTAAATTATCAGAAATTGAGTTACAATCAAATGAAATTATATCAACCGTAAAAATTGGAACATAATAAAGAATCGTAGGACTTCCAATCCAATAAAATATGATACTCTTACAAAAAAATAAACCACTATACATTCGTTTGTCTCCTTATTTAAGCTACTTTAAAAAGTACTGATTCCTCAAACAAAACTTGGTGATAGCTAATGATCAAATATCCAAATTCTATAAAAAAAAATTTCTTAATTTGAGTGTGTCTTCACAGCGAAAAGAGATTCATATTCAAAAACAACATCATGTATATTCATTGTCATTTTTTGTGGGATATTTGATAAAATTGTCATTTCGGCTAAGTTTAGTTAATGTTCGGCTTTGTCATATTATTTTCCCATTTGGTTTCTATTTGTCATTCCATATTTTGTTTAGACAAAATTCATTAAATTTGTGAATTTATGTACATCCCCAAAAGTATAAAAGGATCAAACTTCAACTAAAATTGGAAGTTGACTGTTAGTCACTAAACCAAGTTATTTTCTTAGATAAAATGATATTAAACAAGTTGTGTATAAAGTAATTCTCCAATTAAAATAGCAGTTAATTAATGATTTCGTCATTAACAAAACAATGTTTCATCTTATCTATCATCAAACATCAATAAATTATGTAAGAATGTGTTTTATATTCACTGTATCCTTGGAAAGATCATCAACTAAATGACTAATTTGAAAGTTAAATTCACAAAAATGTATATAAGACAATCGACCTTATGGATAATCGTCGTGAGCCTCATAATCCACAAATAACATGTGAATTATAGGGTAACTGTCTCACGTAATAAGATTTGTGAACGGTGTCACAAAAGATTCACTAGAAAAAGATAACCAATAGTATTAATATCTCCTATTTGTCTTACACAAACCTGCAATCGCAACTTTTTCACATGGACTTGGCACAAAGAAAATGGTTCCTCTATTATTACACTTGATGCAGATATTCAATCCATATATTAGGCTTTTGTCTCAAGGGGATATTTTAGATGAGAATGTATACGTTGCTTTCAATTTTTGTAAGAATTTTTACTAATTTTGGAGTTTTAAAGGCAACTTTTGAAATCATTTCATATGGAGAAAAAAAAATAATAGCAAGGTGAAATTTATAAGGGATGATGCCTATTTTGCACCCGTATACTTTGAAATTCTTTTACTTTTTTGCCTACGCTTTTTTTTTTTTTACCTCTTGTACTTTTAACTTCCATTTCTTGATTTTTTGCCTTCTCACAAAAATAAAAAATATAAAGTAAAAATTCAATGGGACAAAGTTCAAAAAATAAGATAGCACGTAGAGTGTAAAACTCTAGACATAAATGTACAAAAAGTAAAAGACTATTCTTCACACACAAAAAAAAAAAAAGAGAGTACGGGGAAAAGGTACACAAATATGTACATTTGAGTATCTGAGTAAATATACGTTTTTCCAATTAGTAATACACATATTCTTTTTGAATTTTTTTAATTTATAGAGCTAAACCGTGAGGCTACGTTTGTTGTGGACTTAAAATGACTTTTGCAAATTTGGTTTCGGGCTTGAAAAAGATTTTGTGAATTTGAATTTTAAGTAGAATTATAGTTAATATGTCATTTTCACATTGAGAATTGTAGAAAAAGTAGGGTGAGATTGTAGGATTTTGATAATTCTTGTCTAAATATGAACTGAATTGAACCTATCCAAAATTTGGATGAGTCAGGTCGAGTCCAAACATAGTCTTTGATTGACAACTACTATCACCACACAAACATTATATTAAAAATTATGGTGAGACTATACATACCCCATAATTTACTAAACACACCCCATTTTTTAAAAAATGGAAGATATAAAAATACATTTTTTAGATGTGTCTAGTATATTTGAGGTGTGTATAGCCCACATTAAAATTATTTCAAAATTTTGGCTTTAGTACTTGCGCTGTTACTCATCAGTTGTTTTATGATAAGCCTTGTTAATATTCTCTCCCTCTATATATACACACATTTTTCCTTAAATTAATTAAAGTAAGAAGGTAAACCACAAAAAATTATATGAGATAATTTTACTGATATAATTTCACGAGATAAAGCACCACTCACTACAAATCAAAATCAATTTCACAAATTGATATATGAATTTTGGGTAATCAACACAAAATGCATATGAGACTACCATATTGATATAAATCCGTGATACGAACCCCACTACTCATAATTAAAACCATTTTTCACAAATTCAAATATAAACTGCGAGTATATTACCTATTTCATAGAATTAGATTTACGAGGCCGTCTTATAAAAAGTTAATTCTACTTAGTAGAGACAATATCTAAAATAAAATAAAAAAATTATAAAAATGGTGGGATGTTTCCATTGAGATTAGTTGGATACAATGACATTGGGCCAGAATAAGGGAGACAAGCTATGACAAAATTATTATTCTTTCACTTTGATTTCTCTCTAGTTAAGAAAACTTTGCATAAATTGTCAAAACCTTTGATTGTCAATATTACTGTTAACATGGATATCATAACTGACTTATAAGTTTCATTCTTTATTTTTTTTTATTTTTTTTATAACTCCGAGTACATGATTATGATGGGATATCAGGTAATTTTGGGTTAAAGTTTACTTCTGAAAGTGAAGTGATAGTTATGATATTTTGATGGGCCATCAATGATAAATTTATTCGAACTTGTAACTAGTATGATAATATTAAATTTATTTCAAAATTTGTTAAAGTACTATTTGGATTAAGACTATAGAATATTCATACCTTTCATGTATTTTTGATACACCTCCTAAATTCTTTTGTAGAAATTTAGGATTCAATTCAATATTTAGTATTCCGAAGGATTTTGAATGGAATAGATTTTTAGTTACATGTCTCCTATAAAGGAAAACAAAGTTGTTCTTTTTAAATAGACCAAATAAACAAAAAAAATCCAAACCTTTTCGAGTTTTTATTATTTTAGTCAATTCTTTAAAAGTTGTCAATTTAGCCATGTTATAGCTAATTAATTGCAATTTTAGCTAAATTTCAATTTTAGTCAAAATTAAATTGTATATGTCCTACATGGCGGACACGTGGATAAAGAAATCATTTACACCTCATCAAAAATGAAAAAAAAATATAAAGAAAAAAAAAATTAAAATAAACACCTCATCAATTGTTTTTTATTTTATTTTTCTATATATTTTCTCTTATAATAATTTCCACTTAATCAAGCAAGTGCAATAAACATAAACCATAACAAATACAACATCGGCCCTGACGTCGTCGCCAATACGGCGGAGACGGCGGTGAATGTGAGGAAGTTGGGGCTTTCCATGATCAAAACGTAAGCACCTCATCAATTGTTTTTTTTTTTTTTCCATTTTTGATGAGATGTGTAAATAAATTTTTTATTCATGCGTCAGCCATGTAGGGCATATACAATTTAATTTTGACTAAAATACTAAAATTGAAATTTGGCTAAAATTGCAACTAACTGACTATAATATGATTAAATTGACAACTTTTAAAGAATTAACTAAAATAACAAAAACTTGAAAAAGTTTGGATTTTTTTGACTATTTGACCTTTTAAAATATTATTTTATTTAAACATTTCGATCAATTATACCATTGAAATGACATAAATAATTGGCACCACCCGAATTTAGATGATTTAGGTATTATCATAACCTAGAAAATGTGTGATATATTATACATTTCGGAAAAGAAAAAAAAAACTAATCATTAATTTTTGTTATGATTAGATTAGGATTAGTTCATAATCCAAATAAGTGTCTCACTTAAAGAAACAAAAAACGTAAAGTGAAATGCATTATTGGAGATATGAATGAGTGTTGGGATCAGAAGAGTACAGGATATGATATATCTTGTCTGATGTACTAGTTTTGGTTCAGACCTACAAGATCCAATCATGTCCTTTCACCAATGACACGTATATTGCCAAATATTGTTTTTCTTAAATATAAAAATTTATATGAAACGATCTCATAAATAATTACCGTAATACGAGTTTTTAACAATATTCATTTTCATAATTATAAAATATAGGTTATGAATTGACACGTCTCATTTAACTAGATTCGTGAGATGATTCCACATCAAACCTACATTTTCTTAAATATATAGTTTTATTATTTCCTATCTTTAATTAATTAAAGTCAATAATATATACAGTATCGATTGGTGTATCTTCCTGATTTTACCTTCTTGGCTTAACGTCATATTTAATTAATAGTAGCAATTACTAGTAGTCAGTAATATTATGTGTCTTCAGAAAGCTTATTGGGCTTCTTGGGAGATTATTTAAATTGTTCTAAATTGGAGATCCATCATTATCAAATTACCAATACACATTTAATTTGTAATATATATTCAAAAAATATCTGAGCAATTTACAATGAAAAATAAGTTCGGACAATTGTTAGTTTTAATATTAGTGATGTATGTATGTGGACTTCTTGCCATTGAAAAATAAAATGACTAGTTTGGAGAAAAACCTTTAATTTGGATGAGGTAATCTTTTTTTTTTTTTTTTCCTGGTTTGAATTTTTGAGGTTTTTAAAACTTCAATTTTTGTCTCCCAAATATGTTGGACGTGCCATTGACTGATAATTTTCTTAATTTCCCCCTATTTTTATAATTAAGTATACTATTATTATTATTATTATTATTATTAGTGGTAACTCCAATTCTTAACCATCGTATAAACATTATTTTTTGTCTAATTATTAAATTTTGTTCTTTTTTAGCGAAGAGAAATTATTTTTGCCAACTATACCCTTCTAGCATTTGTGGTGTGATATGATGGTACAGACTATATTAATGATGGCATGAGTGTGTATTATGATGATACGAACTACATTAATAATGGTACGGAGATGTAATTTGATGGTACGGGCTACATCAGTTGTGGTAAAATGGTGTAATATGGTGGTACGGACTTCATTAATAATGATACGGGTTGAAATATGGTGGTATGGACCGATATGGGGGTGAAATATGGTGGTACGGGCTTAATTTCATTAAGGATATTATAGTCCAAAAAATTATTCTCTTAGTTAAAAAAAAATAATTTTAAACTTTTGATTAAAAAAAATATTTCTTTTTATAGTTGCCTATTTATAATTTCATTCAACTTATTATTATTGCATAAGCTATTTCAAAAATTTTCAGGGGAACGAGCAATTTCAAAATTTAATATGTCAACAAATAAAAATAATCGAAAACGGGTATCTGGACGTACAGCTTTTTGGGCCCTACAAGTGATAGGATAAATGGGCTACTAGATTAGCTTTTGTTATTAAAGAGAGGCCCATTACTGATCTCTATTTTTTATGTAGACCCTACCCTAGAAAGATGATACAAGAGTTGGATTTTAACTTATTTGAAACAGCAACTCACAATGGATTGGTTTGGGTTAGATTGGTTGGATCTTTTACCGATATTTTTATAATTTGAAGTGAGTAATGTGTATGTTAAATGGGCTTCACTCGCGGTTTGGACAATCTTAAGAGGATCCACTTAAGTTTGTTATATGATACACACACAAACAAAAAACAAATTAAGGCGATAATTATTTTTAAAGGATATATTCTAGCACTTATAGACTATTCCCTTTTTTCCATATATATATATATATGTTTATTTTTCTTTTTGAATGTTTTTCTTAAATTAAACCATTCAAAGATGAGAGGATTAAGTCCGATAGAAAAATTAACAAAGTTTACAAGATCAAGAATATAAAAGCTAAACTCTATAACAAACAGGTCAAAACCCACAATACATGAACTCCAAACAATTTAGAATCTATAATTGGGAACGACCCAACTGTCCACATTAATAAAACCTTCAAGATTATTACAAAGATCAATTCTATCAAACTACAATTTTCTTTTCACTTGAACGGTTAAATTTGTCAAATGATCTCTTCGCTTTGTTCCCTTCAAATATATAGTCAATATTTTTTAATGTTTCAAATATATAGTCAATCTTTTATATAAGGTAATATATATTTAACTCATTTATTAATTAATATACTCATATTCAATTTTATCATTTTAGTCTTGAAAAACTATAATAAACATCGACCATTAAATAATATATCAGAAATTAAATATAATATTTATTGAATATTTAGAGAATAAGAAATTGATTGGTTTAATTATTTATTGCAATAAATTTCTTAATTTTGGCAACACATATATATGAGGTGGTGCGAGTATGTTATATTCTAGTATGTTTTATATAAAATATGGTTATAAAAAATTAAACACACTTAATATATCTTCATATATGCTAATAATTTGGAGCAGAGAGCGCACATTGTTAACTTATCTTACTCCCTCCGTCCCAAAATAATTGTCATTTTAGCATTTGAGATTTGTCCCAAAATATTTATCATTATAGAAATTCAAGACATTTTTTTATTTTTTCCAAAATTGTCCCCATTTATTCTTCCTTATTAAATGTTTTATTATCTTAAAGTGAGTATTGGATATATAAAAAGTAGAAAAAAAGTCATGGGTAAATCGATCATTTTGTAGGTCTTTTTAATTTGTGTGAAAAATGCTAAAACGTAAATGTTTGTTATGAAAAATGTGATTATTAATTCCGACAAGAAATTTTAAGTGGCCAACATTAATTTATTTCTGTCTCAATCCTTATTATCTTGTTTGCGTTTCTCGCTTTTGCAAATTTTAAATTTAAACTTAAGTCCTATTTGCGTCATGACTCTTATCCTAACAATTTTGATTTATTATTTCTCAAACTCATTTTATTTAATTTTAATTTAATAATACCCTTTTTTTTCAGTTATGGATCAAGATTTTTATTTTGTGAGAGAAAAAAAATCTTTTATATAGTAATATGAAATTTGAAAAGGGGACAATAGGCTAGGAGGATATTTTATGAAGTTGGAAAACTAAATCTTGTCGATTTAAAGTCTAAATATACGAATACAAATTAAAAATTAAACTTTTACATTTTGAACTTTATTTTTTTGCAATCTCTATTCTTATAAATTTTAAATGTTCGAATCCTTTGTACCAAAATCTCTATCTCACTTGTATACCACATTAAAACTAAGTAGTTTTGAATAAATAAATAATAATAATTTAACAATTAATTATAACAATTATTATTTTTTACATCAATAATATAACATTTTTTTTTGTATATAGAGAATCTGAATTGCAAATCACCACCTTTAATCCAAAAGTCATCACTATCAATTTTACATATTATGAACTTTCAAATTTACTTTCTTATATACCACAATTAGTTACTTATAAGTTTTAACTAAGAGTTTGATATGTATCTATATATGGGCATAGTTTGTCTTGATATTTCTAAATCTCAATGGTGCATTTGCATCATACATTTGATTGATGTTTGCAATTAAACACAAAATTAACCCATTAGAAAATGCTACACAATTCTTTTTCTAGGCATTAAGAACTTTCCTCTGTACCAATAACTATAGTGACACGTTACATCTTACCACATTTAGTGATTAACGGTCGTCATTAATTGGACTACATAATTGTTTTTAAATAGAAAATATATTTCTATACATAGTTAAAGAAAATTAGACATCTTTATTTGGATGATGTTACGTTTGTCAACTTGATTGGTGTGTCGTAATTTGTTTGATAGAAAAAGACAATTTTAGCACGACCACTAGCGTTAGTGCTTATGAAAAACGAAATGAGTCCCCTCCTTTTAATGCCAAGAAATTAAATTGTTACCACTAAGTTGCAAAAAATAAAAATGAAAAAAATAAATAAAGAGAAAGGATAGGAGGATACATATAGTACTGGCAAGCAATTTAATATCTTATCATGTTGCTACTACTTATCGCACTTTCTTGAATTTCCCAATCTCATAAACTCATATTCATTATCATAATTTCTTAGTGGTGCCCAATTTTTATGCCATGTGGAATGCATTTCGATTATTGACTACCATCCACACAAGTTTCGTGGTTATCATTTGATAGGTGGGCTCTATATATTTTTTTTATTTTATTAATTCTGTGTTTTTAGTTTAGCTAAATTAGTTGCATAATTAAGGGGATGTAACTACAACGATTATGTTTAAACTTCACTGCAATTAAACCCTGTAATTAATTACAGAAGGAGTTGCTCTCACAAGAGATAGTCTCACATGCGACTAGATTCAAGTATGTGTTTTTCAACTATAAATATGTGTTTTTTAAGTATATTTTTACAGTAAAAACATGAGTTATTCAAGTATGTCTTTTATAGCCATAAGTATGTCTTTTTCTGCTATAAGTATGATCATCGCATGTGCGACGATCTCACATAAGTTTTTGTGTTACAGAATTGTGAGTTCGTATGTCATGTGAGTATGTACGAGAATTAACAATCTTAACTTTTGGAACTATTTCTCCACATATTACTCTTGGATTTGTATTAAAATAAAAGAAGTGTTTGTTCCACGTCAGTTTGTGAACAAAGAGCAAGAGGCTTTTTTAAGAATTCTAGGTGTCTTGTCACATGAACCGTTATCATTACATTTTAATCTTATGTTTTATTTTAGTCAAATTTTTTCTTGTATTCTTAATTTTTTGAAAGTATAAGAAAGGTGAAAGTCATTCAAAAACTTATAATAGTGTAGGATATTACTGTGAGAGGAATTTTGTGTGATTGAAAGGATTTTTCGTGCAGTAATATTCCTTTCGTAGGACACAAGTTTTCCTCCGATTGTGGAAAAGTGTCGTGGATTTTCCTCTAATTTTGAAGTTTTCCACGTAAATTCTTGGATTGTTTGTTATTTCTGTATCTTCGTATTATTTCTCATTTACTTCATATTTCCTAGGACTGAATGAAGATTTTGTTCCCGGCAAATGCTCTTTAATAAGATTCATTATACGAAATTTATAAATTAGAATTTGCAGCAACATCCTGACCATGGTATCCCACCTTGGTATGACTAATTACTACGGTGAACATTATTTAGTTAAAATAAAAAAAAATTCGAATGAATCATATGGAAAAATATATTCCGGCTGAGTCATTTTGGTTTGGTTTTAGATTTTCGATATTTACGAAATCCAATTATTGAGATTCGGTTCGGTTTTGAGAGAAATCAAATAATCGAATTGAAAATTAGATTGGGTTTGTGGTTTAGGCTTCAATACTACTAAAAACTATTAGTTGTGGGCTTGAAAAAATAAGGTTTGGCCCAAAAATTACTGTCCAAAAATAAAACCTTAAAATTTCAGGCAAAAATTTACAACCAAACCGAATTGAATAATTCAGTTCGGTTAATGTTCTATTTCATACTTATTTTCAATCACAATAAATTGATGGATTGGAGATGAAATTTAGTAAACCATACTCAACACTTTAAATAGTAAAATTTCTACAAAAGTAATAACTTGAATATCTCACATAAAATTTATTAAAATCACTATTGAGATCATGTACTAAAATCTATTAATAGTATTAATTTATGGACTATAAATTCATGAAAATTGTATTAAATACATAGGAAGACTATTAGTAGATGAATAGGGATAGAAGAAGTGGACATGATTGAAGCATCAAATTAAAGTATGTATAGTCTTTGATTGATAGATACAGAGAGTAATGGGCTCAAGTCACACCAAAACGAATTGTATGATGCAATATTCCACTTAGAATATCCCCTTATCATATTGCTTGATAGTGCTATATATTATTTTCAAATCATAATATATGTATATTCCAGACCCTCCTAAATCGCTTTCAATCGATCCACAGTATAGTGTGTGTTTGTATAAACAAGGGATAAGATGGGTTCAACGATTGATTTGATGAATGGTTGACGACTTTGAAGAGATAGTGATTCCATAATTTCTACAAGAAAACAAAAAATATAATAAGAAAAAAAAAAAAAAAAAGGAACTTGATCTTTTTTAATTGAAATATCCTAGATTTTTTTATTGTTTAAGTTTAGGACTTTAAGTAAGATAATTTTTTGAGGAGGATTTATGTCAACCAATCTTTATGTAAGATAAAGTTCACGTGGATCAATAAAACATGTCAACTCATTCAATATGATTAACGTGAGTCTTACATAAGATTATATATATACAGTATGAATCAATAAAGTATAAGTCAATCCATTCAATATGATCAATATCGGTTTCACATAAAATTATTTAAATTTCCGTCTTACGTAAGGTTTTATGTGAGATGGCCTCATATGAGTTTTTGCGTAATTTTTTTTTAATTTTTAACTCTTAGAAAAAAAAAAAAGGATTAATATCAATTTTGGTCTTGTATGTAAAACATTTTCAAAAATTTCGACAAGCAAGAATCCTTTTTTCAATTTTTGTCTTCTATGTTTGAATTTTTTTCAAATTTAGTCCAATTTTAATTGGAATTTTCAAAATCGTTGATGTCTATCGGAAAATTTGACGTGGCAGCTTGATTTCAACGACCATATCAGTGATTTTGAAAATTCAAATAAAAACTGGATTAAAATTGGAAAAAACAAAATATAAAAGTCAAAATTGAAAAACGGATACTTGGTTGTCAAAAAAATTTAACTACCCAAAAATAAATATCATTTTCTCAAATTTAAATTCATGACTATCCCTTATTATTATTTTTTGTTTGATATGACCTAAAATTAATTTGAATTTGTGTTTGATTAATTAAAAAAAAAAACATGTGCTCCCAAATCAAGTTGAGCTCTTTAATAATTATTTAAGCTTGGTTTTATACATAATCAAATTAAATCAAATATGATTTTGGAGTTTGGTTTTTTTTTTTTTTTAAAGGAAATCAATAAACTCAAATAATAATATCTTGGAATCAATGTAGTATATTTAGATGGGTAGGTGGAAGAAAATTGGAGTGAAATGACATCTCACTGGCATGCATTATTCCACACCTCGTTTTCTTTTCTTTTCTTTCCTTTCGTTTTTATTTTCATTCTTTTCATTCTTTTTTTTTTTTTTTTTTTGTCTTTTCTTTTGGTTGTGTGTGGATCCAACAGGGTTAAAATGGTAATTAGAAACAAGTGCGATCCTTCCTTCAAATCATATGGTTGGTACACAAAACCGACCAATGAAAAAAATACAGGGGATCCCAATTTTCAAATAGTTTTTGTAATTAAATCAATTGAAGAGATTTATATATACGATTATTATATAAATCAAAGTCATGCATGGCTGCCCTTTTGCCCATTATATCAATTTTATCAGTACAACGTTGCCTTCGTGGTTATATATGTCGACTCATTTGAATATTCATAATGGCCCTCTCAAAATACTATAGTATAAATCGCAGGATGTGTTTATATTTAAAATTGGATTAAGAGGAAAAACTGGGTTTGAATTTTGTGACATTTGGATAAGAAGATAAGTGTGATTTGTCATTGAATTTTTTTTTTCTTGTTTGTCAATATTTACTTTATGGTTAATTACATAAAACTTAACCAAGTTTGATTTAAATTTTAATTAACACACAAAATTAACAGTATTTTTCATGGATGATAGAACTGAGAATATATATATATATCTTGAGTTTACAATTTATCGTTTATATAATAATAAAAAGAAAACTGCATAAAATATAGAGCAGGGGAGTTATATGGTATATATTTGTGTTGATTAATTATGAAAGAGAGGCAACATTCATAGGTTATATTTTGTATAACATGGCCTTTGCAAAAGAGAAAGGTCGCAAATAGAAAATATTGTCAGATTAATGCATGAAAATTGGAAATTAATAATCTAGAAAATTCCATAAAGACCTTTTTTCTTTTATTTGTGGAATTACTTAATATTGTCTTTATATCCAGCATGAACAAAGGGATATACCTTCATACTTGTCATATATGCACTATTTCACTTTTATTTTTTATTTTTCCACTGTTGGCGAGTAAACTATATATGCCGTCCATTTCATGATATATATATCTATTGCTGATCTGATCTGGGAAATATTTTATTCAGATTTAATGGGAAAAAAAGTTCATATTCTCCTTTTTCCATTAAAAACGACATATTAAACCCATTAATTTAACTTTCAATTCTACACATAATCCCAATCTATTTTACTAATTAAAAGGGAAAAAAAAAAGAGCATAATTAATTCATCTTTAACCTTTACCAATTAAATATCAAATCCATGAATTCTTACTATGAATTAATCCACCATGAAGACAAATACAGAAAAAAAAAACTATAAAATGGACGGCCACTTATAAAAGCTACGTCAACATATCAACCACTTATCTAAAGCAATGAAAAGAAGCTGCCACCTTTATAATGGGTTGCATCAAAATTCAAATAGCCATATTATCCTATCATCATCATGCATCCATCCATCCATCCATAAATAAAAATAAATAAATCCACGCAGAAACCACATGTATGGCAACCATATCCCAATCATATACACATCACACACAGTAGGATTTATTTAATCAATCACTATTTCATATACCCTACCTCCAAAACCACTAGTATATATATATATGCATATGAGAGCTGATGATAGTGGCAGTGTAGAATTAGAATTAAAGCTAAAGGTAAAGCAAATGAAGATGGAGAAAGAAGAAGAAGTGAGAAAGGGTCCATGGACAGAAGAAGAAGATGTTCAGTTGGTATTTTACGTGAACTTGTTCGGCGATCGTCGTTGGGATTTCATTGCTAAAGTATCAGGTTTGAAGGTGGCGGGAGACAGGAATTATAGGTAGGCTTGTTTTGGGCATGGAATGGTCTTTCCATTGAGCCCATAGCTTTAACCTATCCTTTCTTTGTAGGTATTAAAAGAACAGGCAAGAGTTGCAGGTTGCGTTGGGTTAATTACTTGAACCCTTCTCTCAAGAGGGGCAAGATGACTCCCAACGAACAACGCCTCGTTCTTGATCTTCACTCCAAATTGGGCAACAGGTCTCATCATCACTGCTTAATCATTCACTATATACCTGTCAATCTTGATCATGTCATTAATATGTAGCTATAACATGTATGAATTAATGTAGATGGTCGAGAATTGCAAGAAAAATACCTGGGCGTACGGACAATGAGATCAAGAACTACTGGAGAACACACATGAGGAAGAAGGCTCAGGAGAAGAAGAAATCCCTTTCTCACTCTTCATTATCATCCTCGTCTTCTTCGTCCTCCATCTCATCTTCGTCCTCGTCCCAGGCTACAGAGACTACAGGGCGCAGGTTTTACGACACTGGTGGGAAGGACTTGGCTGCTGCTCCGGTACACAGCATGGCCCGTGTGGAAGCCGAAGAAAGCACCAAAGTTTATTCCATGGATGAGATATGGAAAGACATAGAATTATCTGAAGAAAGCAGCAAGGGGTTCACATGCCAAGCAATGAATCCTCCCACATGGGATTTCCCCCCAACTGATGACTCACTGTGGTCCATGAATGAAGAAGAGAGCAAGATGCTGATGATGCACCACATGGTTGACCACTATCATTCTTTCCCTTATTACAATCATATGACTGGCTAACAAGAGGGTTGGTTCATTTAAGAACCAAACATCCAAGTATTTGTTCATACAACCTAGGTCTCTGTTAAGGAAGCTGCTGGGAAGTGCCGACTTTTTTTGTATAGAATTAGGTTTTCCAACAGTTTGTGGTACTAGCTTGTGCATGCCCTATTGTCATCGAGTCAGTAGTATAGTCGAGTATCGAGTAGTTTGTTCCATGAGAGTTAACTATTTTAGTATTGGAGTGCGTGAGCCTTTAATAATCATCATCAGTATCCTTTGTACCAACATATCTACTATACTAATGTAAGATATATATATTATGTTAGTGTATATCAAGAAATGTTATGCTCCACACAACAGTGTAAAGACAACACCTTTTGTCGTAGTACTTTGTTCTTAGCCAATTGATGGTTCTAAATTCATCAAGAATAAGCACTAGTTTTATCATCTGATAAAGTGCTTCATGATTGAGAATAGATAGTGTCTCAAGCATTTGAAAGATACTTCTGTTTTGACAGAGATCAACTAATATTATCAGAAACTCCATCTTCTTTAAAACTAGTCCAGAAACAGAAAGTCAAGCAAGAGAAAAGAGAAATAGCAAATATATAATGATAGCACATTTTAATGATAATAGCCATAGGTGCAATCCAACAGGTCATAGTTACTTTATAGTTTTGATACTATATTCTTTCAAACAAAAAAGTTTATGGACACTCATAAAGTTCCTAACTAAAGTTGGTATTCCAAATAAACTCGGTAAATTAGGGAACACTAACTATTTGTTGTATAAATATCCCCTCAGATTATTAATTGCAAAACTTTCTTGCATGTTATTGCATTATAGTGATGCTTATACATATTATGTATACTGATCTAAAAAAGTAGCAAGGATGATGTAACTTCTTGTTAATTAATTTGTGGTCGACGATGAATGTTAATTAGGAGATTTACGGGTTTGTGCAAGTGATCTTTCTCACCGCCACTGCCAACCCAACTTAGCAAAATTAATTAATTAATCATCCCGTGCTCATATATATTTAATTATTAAAATGAATTACGTATTAGTTTGATTTAGTTTTCTACCAGTTTTTATGTGAAACACAAACTCTTCACCAATTAATTAGAATAGAATTACAAAAGTTATATCATGCATACATGCATACATACATACATATATATATATATATATATATATATATATATATATATAGAAATTACCCCTTTATATTAATAATTAATAAATTGCAAAATCACTCTTAAGGCAGGGAGGTAATCGAACCCAATAAAACTATACATTGATAGCTTTATCATTGAGTTGATTCTGAGCTTAAGTTACCTTTGAGGTTGACTTCGTTATTATGAAGCCGATCCTAAGCTTAATCTATAGAAAATATCATATTAAAAATCGTAAATGTCTTGAACCAGTTCGGAAGGCCAAAAATAGCTGTACAGAATGCTCCGATGCAGCTTCAACATTAAATTCACTACTAACAGAGAAAAATAAAGCCCAAACACCTAGCTTTAGGATAGTGACAAAGTCACCTCATTACCACGCTTAGTAGAAGAATCCCAATACTTTGCCTCCAACATTTTTCCTACGGGCTTCTTCATGATCCATGATACCAGCAGATGTTGTCAACACAATATAACCAAACTGCAAATCAAGTGAGAAGTATGATGTTATGTTGATCACCTTGTCCAATATCTTTTTCACTCAAAACCAGTGTTTGAAAACCAGAGTGGCTATAAAACTCAGTCGACATATGGTATGTTTCGGCCACAAAAACTCTTGATTGTAGGACTGCTGAATTTGAAAACCCCATCAAATTACTCTTTCTATGAAGCAACAAGGACAAAAGAAATTTCTTTCAAAAGTAAAGGTCAATGGAAAGGTTTTTGATCTACATACTTTGAAGTTTGATCCACAATAGTTCATAAGAGTTTTGACAAAACATTCCAAAGAATTGATAACTAAGAATGATAAAAGCTATAAAAGTAGTTTTCTGATTATCTTTAGTGAAACTAATCATGGATGAATATGCAGTGCCATGTTCAAGCTTATCTATTTGTGTTCAACAACATTAGAATTTTAACAATATTTAAATCATGGCTATGCTGACTAATCACAATAACGATTTGATAGCTGTTATTCTAAATAGCCCTTAAAAGAACAGAGTATCAGGTAAATAATGCTTAAGATGACTTAATTTTTCCACAATTATCATTAACACAAGAAAATTTAAGTCAAATACATTTTTCAGAAGAATAAAATAAGCTTTTCATGATGCTACTTTTTTTACCTGTCTTGATGGCAGCAGCCTTGCAGTCCAGGGCTCAATTTCCTTGACACCAACATCAAATCGAGGGCTAATAACACCACATTTGTTTAACCTTCCATTCAATTCAACCACAATTTTTCCAGACCTGTGGTCATCAACATACTCAAACTCTCCAATGTATCCTGAAATGCCATCAGCAAAGAAGATAACGTTATACACAAGTGAAGTCGTTAAAAAGAAAACGTGGTGTTATACAAAAGGTCATACCATGCTTTTGCATGACCAGAAGAAACTTGATGATGACTTTTGAGGAAGGCCTAATCATGACCTGGCGTTTTCCCCTTTTTTCAGCATTATACATGCTCTTCAGAGCATCGTTCAGGACACTAATTCTCACCATCTTTCAGAACTGCATGATTGGAAATAAAAGCAAATATTAGTAGGAATAACAAGAAAATTTATGTGGTTTCCATACCAAATTATACAGCCCATTATAATATGCTTAAGGAGGCTACATATATTGCACGAATAGAGCTATCAGTTGTACCCAACAGATAACGAAGGCGCATAGAGGACCATGCATCAGCCATTAGTCTATGAGATAGACTCACGCTCAATGGTATCATGACAAAATTTGTAGGAAAAACACATAATTTACACATAATCCAAAAACTTCCTTGCTTAATGACAAGATAGTTGCACAAGTCAGTTCCTTGACAAGATTTCTCCGTCGTACAACACAACAATCAAAGTTATTCTGAAAATTTTCTTATATACATTCATTCCAGTCTACATGATCTTAAATGTCACCTGATGGGCAGACAACTACATTCACTTCCAACTTTTGCATTTACTTAAATAATGACAGAAAAGCACCCCCTCAAAAAACCGAGATGCAGAGCACATAAATGTAATTTCCAAACCCAAAATATCTCTAACAAATAAAAAAATCTGTTTCCAACTCTACTCGTATACGTCAGATATTACACACTAATCATGTTACAGAAAATCCATTGCAGAATACTTGAGCAATAGCATAATAAAAAAGTTCGATACCAATCTACCATGCAAGACAAACTTTGTGACAAAACTTGAGCAAGTGTAAAAACAAATACTGAGAAATGCCACGTTTCCATCGCCATTATCTGATTTTCACTGACAATTAAAATGACAGAATTCATCAGTCAAATTTCAACAAACAAACAATTAATCCAACCGTTCTAATGTTACCATCACTAGCACAGAGATTACATATATGCTCGATAATAAAATCCTAAAATACACAAAAAAAAAAAAAAAAGCACTGCGAAATTAAAACAGATCGAGTTTAGAACATCAAACCAATAATTGACAACTTTTAGCGAAATCAAAAGTAATAACAAATTTCAGATCTAAGTAGCAGCGAATACATATCACTGTATAAAAATTAACGAAGCTATACCTCAAACAAACACGAAAATCATGATTCTTCAACAATAAATTAGCAATCAATACCGAAAACAAATCCACAATAAAACCCAAAAAAAATACACATACAAAGAAAACTTTAGAGCATAAACCAAACAGAGTGTGAAATAGATCAAGATCAAACATGTTAACTATCGATTTAATTTACAAAAAAATATCAGATTGAGCATTAGACTAATTGGAAAAGATGAATCGGATCGGAAAGGAGAGAACCTGAAAAGATAATTCGACGCCGCCGCTTCTCCGAACTTATTTCTTTTGTGTTGAGAGACCAGTGAAGAGGTTTAGTACATCATAATTTTAATTAAATAATCTTTATTTCAAATTTATTTTTAACCTATAATAAATAAATATATCATTTTTTTAAAAATTAGAATTAATAATGTTAAATCAATAATATTCATTATAAATTAAGATAACAAAATAATATCAAACTAGATATTGGTGCAACCGTGCAAATACGGTTTTAGAGGAGTAGGAGAAATTTAAAAGCAATTTATGTAAGGAAATTTCATAAAATTAAAACAAATAATTATGATTACATTTTTTGAGAGTATTCATTGTTTACTAGTATTTCTCTTGTACCATGCACAAATTATGATACATATAATAAGATTTTAATTAGTATTTTATTAAGAGATTAAAAATTTCATATTTGATAAATGAAAAAACCATAAATATAAGAAGTTAAACACTATCTATATTTATTATAGATTTTTGAATTTTGAAGATTTCTTTATATACAACATTGATTGATATGGAAGTATACAAATATAGTTGGTTGACACGTAAGTACAAAAGCTTAAAAAAAATACCAATAATTAAATGAATAAAAAGATTCACCATGAACCTTAGTATCTGAAGTGGTATCCCACATTCATCAAAGTGCAGATTGTGTGACGATCAAGATTGACTTTGAACTTGGGTCACACAAGTTTTAGAGCATCTCCAACCCTTTGTGGCAAATTTGCCAGCAAAACATCAATTTGCCACCAAAAATTAAAATCATCTCCAATCATTGAACTCAAATTTTAATTCAATGAGAATATTCTTTTAGAATTTTTTTTTAATTTTATCTTTTAAATTTTCTATTTTATCAAATGTTTGCTTACTAAGTTAAAAAAAAATTAAACATATTGATTTCATGATATAAAAAATTCTTGTAACAAAAATTGATATAAATTACCAATATTATATTATAAATTTCATTATTATAACTAAAGAAAATTACATAATAATACAACACAATGCAATACTTGATTAATAAAACGTGTTTTATGTTTTCAATAAATTGTGTTTGTATTATATGTTATATGTTATACTTAATTAATCGTGTTTGTATTAATAAAATATTATAATACAATTACGTTATATTTTTCAATTTTTTAAATTTTCATAAATCTAAAATTATATAATATTAGATATATTAAAATAAATTGATAATTATATAAAAAATATTTGACACAATAAAATGAAATTTAATACATTAAATGATAATAAATCAAAAAAAGGAAAAAAAAAAACAGAAAAAGAAATAAGCAACTCAAAATTAAATCAGAAAAAAAAAAAAAAAAAAAAGAAAGAAGAGGAATAAGTGAATTCAAGTTTGGAACAATAAGTCACTTACTGTTCACAGTGGCAATTTGCTATCAAATTTGACACTTCATTGGAGAGCCATTTGCCACCAAATTTGAGTTTGCTATCAAATTTGAGTCTCCCATGAAAATGGTTTTATAGCCTTTTAAGCTCATTAAAAACAATAAAAAAAAAAAGAATAAAAAGATTCAATTAAAATTATTTGTATATGGTTTATTATTAACTTTCCAAAATTTCATTGTTTGTATTTAATTGATATATTATTTGTGTTTCATTAACTCATAGCTACAAATATGATAAATATTTTCACAGATATATTTCATTATTCATATTATACACATGTGCTAAATTCTTATTTTTTGTAACATAGAGCACTTTTGAGTGAGCTTTATAAATATTTTGAATATGATGTTTAAATTCTTAGTAACTCAGCTTTAAACTATTTGGTAAATATTTTTTAAAATATTTTATTTTGTTTGAATATATATTCGATCATTTTGAGCTTATGAACTGTTTTTTTTTTTTTTTTTTTTTTTCAAAAGTAACGAGACTTCGTCTTATGTATGAAATAATCTTACTTTTATAGTTTTATAAGGTACTTTAAATTTAATTATTTTAGTTACAGGATCATCATCCCTAAATATTTTAAACGCTTACACCATACTTTTCCCCAAGTACTTAACAACTTATTTTTAAAAAACACATAACAAATTACATATATCATAATAATTTTAAGTTTACATATTTACTAAAATATAGATTTATTTAGTGATAATTGTACAAAAGCAAATTTATATCTTATTTATTATTTATGAACATGTTAAAATAGTTTTTAAAACTAAGAATTTATTAATTGAATGTTTTAGTAATACTATATAATACAATTATTATGTATTTTACTATACACTATTTTCATATGCGCATTATGGATGTTAAATTAAAGATAATAGAATTAGGATTAACTTGATAAATTATATGTTAAATATAAATTTTAAATGGTAGGAATATCCTAATTTAAATTTTAATAGAAAAAGAAAAAAAAATACAAAAATAAATGTTGGCCTCTCCTGGCCGCCTCAATTCTCATCTCCCAAAGCTTCCTTTTAAGCAAAAAGTGGCTGTAGCTTTTATAGGTTTTTATGAAAAAAAAAAAAAAAGATTAATCAATATTTTATTATAATATATCATTTAGATGGGATAATGAAAATTTTGTAAATGATTCTGAATGGCTTATATATATGTGCATACATATAATATAATATTATGTATTTTAATGTACACTATTTTTAATATGTGCATATGGATGTCAATTTAAAGATAATAAAACTATGATTAATTTGATATATTATATGTTAAATATATATAAATTTTAAATGAAAATGGTATCCCGTATCCTAATTGAAATTAATATAGAAAAAGAAAAAAACTCTATGCAGCTTTTATTACCTCTAGCATTTAATACAAAATTTTGAATAAAGAAAAAAGAAAAAAAAAATGTTGGCCGTCCTATACCCAACTTTCACGGCTTCATTTTAAGTAAAAGGTGGCTTTCAATTTGCAACTTTTATAGGTTTTTGAGATAAAAATTGATCAAATATTTTATTATAATATATATATATATATATACATACGTTGTTCTGATTTTTTTTAACAATAATTAATAGAGAAGTGTATTAAGAGCATCACAGTGAATGTTTTAGGAGGGTTAATAGCAAATTAAAAATGTGAATATTATGTTGAGCGTGTTTTTAGTAAATGCATAGAATGTTTTTAACTTTTGTTTTACATCAGAAACACTAAAAACACCTTAGAGAGAGAGAGAGACTCCGGTTTTTTTTTTTTCCCTATTTTCTTCGATTTCTTTTGTTATTTTCTTTTGCTTTGTATTTAATGAAATAATTGTTTTGTATTTTAATTATTTTAGAATTTTCAAAATTCTTCTTTAACTATTTGTTTTTAATTTCATATATTTTGCTTTGTTCAAGATTTTGTTTTTAATGTGGGAATTTTCATCTTTATTTTGATTGTTTTATTTTCAATTTTAACAAGAAATTTCTAATTTTCGTGTATTTGCATTTAAGTTTTTTTTTTTGTTTGATTATATATATACATATCACTTAAATTATATTATGATCATATGATATAATATAAATAGTATATGTTTATACAAAAACAAAATAAAAAATTACTCTTTATTATATTTAATTAATTAAAATTTTCTTTTTGAAGACTTATTAATCATTTTGTGATTAAAATATAACTTATATTATTTGAATATCAAATATATTTTAACACCAATTAAAATTTATTAATCTCATGCTTACTAAATAAAGGTTGTTTAAATTTTAGTTTTCTTTTAAATTCAATATTCAATAATTCATTATTGAAAATTTCTTAAAAATAAATAAATTGGGAACCAATGGATGTAAATAAATAAAAAGATTAGTGGGTAATGAGACTCAATGTGTGATTGTTTTATTGAGTCAATCGACAATCCACACTTCACAATTCACACATAAATTTTTGAAAATTTGTTTTGATTGTGGATAATATATTATATTGAGATATTTCAATAGTTATTTTGATAAGACAGAACAGGTTGCATAATAAGACAATATAGTTTGTTGTAAGTAAGTTTCCACGCATTATATGGTCAGAAGAAAAGATAAGATAATGTAATGGTTTTCCAAATTATAAGGAAAACCAACCTTAGAAGAAACAAGAAGCTATCTTCTGAGAGCAGCAAGTTGGAGGAGCCAGCAAGTCAGGAAGCTGACTAAAGGTTTCAGGAACAGGGAGTTGTTCTGAAACAGGAAGCAACATGGAAGAAGCGGCAAGCTGCTATAGCAGAACGCTGAATGAAGCAGCAAACACGATGGTGGAACAGGAAGCTGCTAAGTATTAGGAAGCTGGCACGACAAAGAAAAAAAACAGGAAGGTGGCACATATCAAAAAGCTGACTGCAGGTTTCAAGAACAAGAAGCTGTTCTGAAACAGAATCCTGGCGCGAAATAGAAAGCAGCATAAAACCGCATCCTGAGTTAGCAAGCAAGGAAGAGTTACCGCAATTTACAGAGAAAGTAAGAAGTAGCCAACAAATCCTTAGAAAGATAAATGCTACTTTCATCCATGCAGGACGAGGAAGACCATGCAACTCAAAGAGGAGCAAAACTATCTGGTGACTAGAGTAGCCACCCGTTGCATGAAGGTTAAAAATAGTAGGCGCATTAAATGCACATGCTAGAAACAACTTAGAAGCATTTAATGTGAACACAAAGAAGATCTTGGAGATCAAAACTTCAATTCAAGATGGAGAAGTGTTCCCCTTCAACGGATACTTCCCCAACAAATATATTCTCGAGATCTATAAATAGAAGGTGTGGCTGACTGAAGAAGGAATGGAACAGTGTCGAAGGGAAAATCAGATATATTCCAGAGTTTCTCAAGCTTACTCATGTTCTAGCCACTTAACCTTCTAGGAGCAGTCTGCAATTGTGTTAGATCTTTAAAAATCAAGACTGTTCCGCACTAGTTGAAGAACCTTTTGTTTTCTTTTAACCATTTGCTGTGTGCTAGATTGTTTTAAGTTTGGTGTACTTTATTGATAGGATTTGATCATTGCTAAGTTTTGTAGTCTTGTGTAGGCTATTTGCCCTGTGTGGGAGTTGTACCATATGTGGGATTTGTACCCTGTGTGGGATTTGGCCTAGGAGTCATGTGACTCTTGTAGGTGATAACTTGTTAGGAAGATGTTTGTAAAGTTGAGACTTTTAAATCGAACTGACCTAACGAAGTTCCTCCTCAGGTGAAGAGGTAGAGTGGACGTAGAAGGATTACACCACCTTCGAACCACTATAAGCCATACGTGTTTATTTGTTTTTGTCTATCTGCATTGCATTGTTGCATATCTATCTTGTTGCATTTGTCATAAGCATACAGGTCAAAAGATTGTGATAAAATCATCTTTGAAAAGAAAACTTGTTTGCAAAACAGAAACTCTATCTTTGTTTATTCCGCTGCATATTGTGATTATGAGACAGGAACCTGATCAACATTGTGCCAGGTTACTGACTTGAGTCAGGTTACTGTTTCTCTATAGAATCAAGAACTTGTTCATAGAAAAGTTTGTCAAATCGATAGAGGTTCATTCACCCTCCCTTTGAACCTCTTACCACTTGGGACCAACAATATATAAGGATCTATTTTACAATAACTACTAGAGGATAACCCGTGCGTTGCACGGGATTATTTTATATTTTATATTTTTTAAGATTTTCTGCTTAAAGTTTAGTTATATAGCTTCATATTTTCTTATTGTGATTTAAATTTTAGTTTATACATATTTATGTTGATCACATGTAGTAATTATATCATTTGATGTGAATTTAACATGCTTCATACATGTTTGTTTTTTATTATAGGTTGTATCAAAGTAATTTTATTTTTCTTTTTCCTTCTTGGTAACGACCCTTAGTTTTCCATAATATAAGCTACTTCTGAATAATCCAACAGTAATAGAAAACTACATGCATATATGCATCTAAAAACACATGTATAAATAACTTTTGTAAATCGTAATCGTCACCTTCACACTCATTTGTTGGACATTAAGAGAGAGGACAAATAGTGAACAAAATCAAAGTATCATCACTTCAAAATTGATACATTTTCCCTCTAACAGCTTGATATGTTTTCCACCTTCAAATGCTAACCAATTTCACCAATCTTATTCTGCTAAATGTATGGAAAAGAACCCTGTTAAACATATATAAATAAGAAACCTGATATAGTTATATTACCATGAGAAAAATAGCTATTCATTTAAATGAGAAGAATATGTGAAAAGTATAATGAGAATCACATGGCTGGAGATATGCATTCAAGAATATTATAGCCAATAAAGGCTATTATCAATAGAGAAAAGTATTCTATACAACAATCATGGGAAATGCTTAAGGTAACAAAGAGAAAAATGAATCAAAAGAATGGTAATTTCAAAGGTGGCAAAAGCCCAGTTACTACATTAACTCAATGAAGACCCTTTCAACAACATCCTGGGAAGGGTTCAAAAGTCTACTTCACTTTTAAACTAATCTCAGAACCCATCATGCCTATCATGTGGTTCTTTATAACATGGAACAACGACACTGATGTTTAGTCCGTACAGATTTTCGTGTTATACAGGGCAACTGGTTTAGTAGCATATTAGCGGACCTAACATCAGAAAGTTCACATCCCCTCAAAATGCTACAAAAAAAAGAGATTTTAAAAATAAATTCTAAAAATTGGGCTTCAGCAAACACACCCCTACGACCAAAAGGGTGCATTTCAGGCAAGCCATGGATTTGAAGCCTTCTATACATTACATCCGACAGGCTCACAAATGTAGTTGTTATTGGCCAACAAAGTATGGCAAAATATTTCAGTCTAAATAATTCCGAAATTCGCTTAGGGTATTTTTTTGCCTTATAGAGACCATGTTTTTTAGTAATTAATCCACTAAAGCAGCTCAAAAATGTAATTGTTATTGACCAACAAAGTATGGCAAAGTATTTCAGTCTAGATGATTCAACAATCTGCTTAAGGTTTTTTTTTTTTTTTGCCTTATAGAGACCATGTTCTTTAGTAATTAAATCCACAAAAGCAATGTAGTTAGTATCAATAAATTTGATATGCTTCATTGATTCCAACCATTCTGAAAATTGTTAAACATTAAAATAAAAATGTGAGTGTCCCTCCAAATCTCTATCCCACCAACTTGCATAACAAATCACATGATGTCCATGTTAAGAAAAAGTTTAAACTCAAGTAGCATAACATACCCAATACGTGCTCATGTTTTAGCAGTTTGGACATAAATTATTTTTTCCACCACTATGCTCTAATAGTGTTGGACTTATAGAGCAAGAATTTTCATTGTAATAGCCCTAATACTACTTTAAAGCAGGCAAAGATGTTGGGGGTAATAATGCAGCATATTGTGAAGCATTTCACATGATTTTCTACATAAAAGTTTATCTCTTCTGTCATGTAGACTTCTCTTTAACTGAATTTAAGTTTAGAAGTCTTCACCCTTCCAAATCATAAAGAAGGCTTTAATATGCCTCTTATCCTAGAGATGACACGTAATATGGCCAAATTATATGTCATCTCACTCTTCAAGATTACATTCATGCCAACTTTATAAATATTTCAACATGTTAATGAAAGATGAGACACAGATTCAACATAATACCTGGGAAGAGTACATCCCTTTGGCTTCCATTTCAATTTGTGATAGTCATTATCAGCCTTCCATTGAGAAAGCATTTGAATTGTTCCTCAATAAGAGAGCAAAATCCAAACTTGTAGAGTAGATAAGAATCATCCATCACCAAATTTGTTTCAATCATATTACAACTGGTGATGATGGCGTTCAAGACTTCAACTATACGAAAAGAACAGTAAATTTTGAGAGACAAAATTGAAATGAGAGTAGGCAACCATTTAAATGAATATACAAACAAAACCTTCTTTTGAGTATAAGGCATGAATGATGACAGTTTGAATTTTCATCAATTGATTTGCAACAAAAACACAACATACACACTTAAAAAAAAAAAGACATTCTAAGGTGGAGTTTGAATTAGTAAATTTGATGATTTTTTGCAACACAATTTAGTGAAATTTTTTGTCATGATTGGAAAGTAGTTCCTCAAAATCATTGTTGATTTGCACATACCTCATATCTCAATCCACGACATTTCCCATCAACTTCGAACTATTTCATGGAAATCTACGCAACTTTGACTGGTTGATCATAAATGCCGGATTAAAAATTGGTACAACTTCTTATCCACTACATTTGATGACGGTTTTATCATAAGCCCAACAACATAATTGCAAAAATTAATTCACATGGATCATTATGTAAATAGTTTTTTTCTGAAGACATGTGGGTGTATATATATTTTAATTATGCCGAAAAGAAAGAAGGAAATATCAACTATATAAACTCACCCCGAAGTTTCTATTTCAACGTCAAATTCACCCAAATAAACATACTGGTTTTTATAAATGTACCTGTTTTCATGAATAGAAAATTTCAATCACCTAAGAAACTAATCATCACCACACACCACAAACATACAAAATAAAATTTACAGAACATTCTTTCAAGCATTTATCGAATAGATGGAGGGCAACAAAATATTGCTTCATCTTAGTATGATTAAGCAAAATTTATGAAGAACCTAATAATATACTCCCAGTTTCATAAAAACCAAAAAAAAAAGACTCACCAAAATTTATGAAGAACCAAATAATATACTCCCAATTTCATATAAAAAAACTCGCAAATGTTTACTTTCACAACCCATTCAATTTTCAACAAAATAACAATCATAGAAGAGGCGGGAAGAATGAGGGAGAGGAGAGAAATGGAGAATGAGAATGAGAAGGTGGAGAGTGACTGATTCTTGAATGTGTAAATTCTGCGGTTTTTTTAACGTGTAAATTCACCATTAAATGATTGTTGAATGTGGGATTTGATGCTCTAATTAGATGTTGCCATTAATGCTTATGTGACAGCTTTGTATGCTTATGTGGCATTGGTTACAAAACAGAGTTTGTAATAATTGTGGGTTAAAGAAGGAGATGCTGATGTGTCGGCTCTAAATTTCTTCAAATAGTTGAGGTGGCCTGATTTGATATATATATATATATATATATATATATATATATATATATAGAATAATGAGACTTTTTCATATAAATTTTTATTTATTAATATTCATTTGATTGTATGTGTTTTTAAAATAAAAATATTTTTAATTTGAAAATGTGTAGTGCGGGATCCACAAGCATGACCGCAATTAAACCCCATTGTTGTGATCCTGTGATGCTCAAAACAAGAAAAGCCACCCTTAATTTATAGTTTATTTAGTTGTGTAGACAACCAAACCAACACACTCCACATATTCACAATGTCCCAACTTCGAAACCTGTATCTCTTCTCTTACAATATCTTTCAGGCTTTGGGATGGTACTCTCTCTCTCTCTCTCTCTCTCTCTCTCTCACTGACCAACACTGACCATTGTGTTGTTTAACTTTCAGGGCTTTATCTCTTTTCCGAGTTTTGAGCAACTTCTTTGCCACAGGGTCTGTCAATGGCGCCTATTCTTCTGCCGGTGAAATAATCTGTGAGTACTCAGAAGCTTATTGAAAAGGAGTGTTAATGTTTATGTGTATGTGATTGGAAATTTTACAATTTTCTAATATATATATATTTTTTTTTGTGTGTGTGTTCTTGAATTGGTAACAAGGCCTTTTGCAAAGTGTTGCATTCTTGGAAGTTATTCATGGGGCTATAGGTAAATTTCAGATTGATGGTTTTGGTGTGTTGAAAGTTGAATATCAATATGAATTTAATTTCTTGATTAAAATTCCTTGGTTTTGAATATCAAGGAATTGTTCCAAGTGGTGTTGTGCTTCCTCTGATGCAATGGGGTGGGAGGACTCACTTTTTGCTTGCTATTGTTCGTCGAATTCATGAGGTTTGCTCTGTAAATATTAAATTAGGGTTTTGGGTATGGATTCGTGAAATTGTCGATGACGAATGTGTGGATCATGAAATAGTTTTGAGCATATCCATTAAGTGGTTCAGTGGGCCATTAAGGTTGTGTATTATTGAGAATTTCGTTTTGAAGTAATCGGAGTATATTTCGTTTCTTGATGTAGGTCCAGGAATTACCAGCAATCTTCATAACGTTCGTTGCTTGGAGCTTATCTGAGGTGAGTCTGGAGACTTATTAGTTAGTTTGTCTCATGTTTTTGTTGAGTATGTTATTTAAGAATAAATTAACAAAAAATCTAATCAATGTCAACCAGAGATCTTCAACTACTCAGCTTTGCAATGATGTAATGATTGTAAGAAATTTCCTACTATACTAAAAGATTAGTAACTCAGCCTTTGTCAAGATTCTTGATTTATGTGTAAAAGAGGTGACAAGCAAGCAAGCTTTAACAGTTTATGAACACTCATGATTGTTATGATTAACATGGCACACTATCTGGGGATGTAGGTGATCAGGTACTCACATTACGCGCTATACTGCATTGGAAGTTCACCATATTGGATCACTGTTATGAGGTATCGTTTCTAATTACTCACACGTTTGCATTCGCAATATACTCCCCTGCTGCTATCTGATTATATATCTTTCTTGTTATGTTAGGTACAATGCATTCATTGTCTTGTACCCTATCGGAGTTTTCTCTGGTGAAAGTAAGCCTTTAAACTACTTAAGACTCATATTACATGTTTCGCCTATTATCAAGACTAAATCGATTCACGTAATGATACAGTGTGGCTTATGTACCAAGCACTTCCATTCATAAAGAAGGAAAATCTCTATGCAGATAGCCTCCCTTTCTGCTACTATAACTTCGTCGTTGTAAGTATAACTTCCTGGATAGATGAGAACGCCTAACTCGTGAAATACTAAATACATGTTTTGGTTCGTTTGGATCTGGGATTCCAATGAAACGATCTACATACAGCACAGAACTGCAGGATAGTTTGGCTTAATTCTTCGTAATTAACTGTTTTGAACTTTCTGTGCAGGCTTTGCTATTCTTCTATCCATTTTTGTGGCTGAAACTCTACCTTCATTTATTCAAGCAACGAGGGTCGAAATTGGGTAAACAACAAAAGAAGAAGGGAAACTGAGATTAAAATTTCACTTATCTGCTACCTAGATGTTGAACTTTGGCATTCCAAAATGTGAAAAAGATAGTGTTTTATTTCAACAGTGATGATTATTTGTTGTGCTTATAGAGTTGAACAAATAGTCATGATTGTTTCCTTTTTTTTTTTTTAGCTTTAGTTTCTACCAAGGCTATGAGAGCCTTCTTCTGTATCAGATATTCAAACAGAGTTTTTCTCCGTTTAAATTTAAACTCCACACCTATTCTTATTTTGTGAAAATGATTCAACTCAAATTAAAATTTTCACTAACAATCATATGGGATATGACATGTAGGACTACAATTAGTAGTCAATCTGTTGGCATTTCCAATCTTAGGTAAATATAAATAAAATGAAACCCCAGTTGCCTAATACTTAGTTTCACTTTTATAAATTCCAATTGTACTACTAATACAAAAAAATATTTTTCTTGTCACTTTCTACTTTTAATTTGGAGAACCTTGTAATTTAACTCAAAAGGATAAGACTAGCTTTATCAATGAGGTCATACGACCGGTTTTGAGATAAAGACAAAGAATTAAAAAAATAATAATTCAGAAAATTTTCCACAACCGGGCGGCAAACCACCTCCATGTTGTGCACACTTTCCAACAACATTTCTTATCAAATTATCCAAAATTCTGCCACTTGTCAACCTATGATTGGTTTATGTGATTTTTTTGATATCTTTTTATACACTCAATTATTTATAAAAAAATTTACCAAAATTTGTGATTTTTTTCTCTATAAATAGAGACTAATATTGATATATTTTGAATCACAATCTCAAATCATCTCTTTTGTGTACTATCTTCTATAATCTCTCATAATTTATATCATATTCTATTATTTCTCCTAATTTCTATTATGAATCCAAGTAACCCAAATGTTTTTTCAAACAATTCAGATTATCCAAACTCCCAAAACTATCCAAATTTCCAATCTTTTTTGAACACCGAAGACTATCAAAACCTTCAATTTTCTCAAAATCCTCAATTTTCTGCGAATCTAAATCAAGTTTCTACCTCTGAACAAATATGCAATTTTCATCTTCTGCATTGTTATTTTTTTACTTATCTATTTGTAGCTTTACTTATTTATTTATAATTTTGTATTTCAATTCTTGTAATTTTATTTTTGTTATTGAGATTGTAACTTATTTTAAGTGTATCAAATATTTTTTTTATAATTACGAATTTGGAATATTATATAATTTAATATATTTCGTACACATTTTAAATAATAAAAAAATTGATTATAAAATAAATGTAATTATTAAATCATAAAATAAATAATTATTATAGATTGGGTTGAGTCATTGATAAAGTGTGAAAATTATAGAGGTTGAATTGTGTTATAGATTGTATACGTTGAGAAGAAAAAAATGAATTTTTTATTAAGAAGTCGGGGTGTAGAGGTTGTTAATAAAACTTCATTTTGAACTACTTCCTTGAGATATTTGATTATTTTTACATGAAAATGGCTAAAAAGCTGATTTCTTACATCAGTGGATAGAAAAGAATATTAAGGGCCCCACTACGTCAGGTGCAGCTGTGCTACAACTTAAATTCCAATTATCCAACAAATCATTTAATTGGAGCATATTTAAGTTAATCAGATTAGGTTATGGTTGAATAAAACAGTAGTACTTGCAAATTAAGTGATTAATTAAGAAAGTAAGTCCACATAGATCGAATTGATTCCACATAAACAAAAGAGGTGATACTTATACAACAAAGGTGGTGGGCAGTTTAGTCTTTTCAACCACTTTATTAGTAATCTGTAGTTGGGAGTTGGTCATGACCAGTCTGGTTGATGAAGAGGATCTCGTAGACTAGAGCAGCGATTCCTGCACCAGCCAAGGGGCCGAGCCAGTAGACCCAGTGGTTTTCCCAGCTCCAGCTCACCACGGCCGGGCCAAAGGACACGGCTGGGTTCATTGATGCACCATCGAACGCGCCAGCGGCTAGGATGTTAGCACCCACTATGAACCCAATCGCCAGGGGCGCAATGATCCCTATGTCCCCTTTCTTTGGGTCCACAGCTGTTGCGTACACAGTGTATACTAGCCCAAACGTTATTACCACTTCGAATATAACTGCGTTCCATGCTGATACCCCCGATGAAAGTGCGAAAGCTGATGTTTCCTGCATTCATGTCACAATGTTTATGTTATATATCACGACAAATTTTTTAAATTGGTCTCATTACTTCGATCATTTTTCTTTTTAATGTGTCAAAATAAGTCGCTTTCTTATTTTTACATTACTTTGTCCATTATTAATTTTGAGTTCATATCATTTTGAATCCATTATATCATCTAAAATATTTGTACTATGTGAAATTTTTATTGATTTCGAAACAAAAAATACAATAATTAAAATAAAATGATAATTTTGTCATTCTTTTTAATAATGATGAGGTTAATTAATGAATTGCTTACCAATCCACCAGTTGAGAATTTGAGTAGCAAGCATGCAACAACTGATCCAAGCAATTGAGCAATCCAATAGAGGATCCCTCTGAACAATGAAATGTGGCCGCCGATGAAGGCGCCGAAGGTGACGGCGGGGTTGACGTGGCCGCCGGAGATGTTGGCGCCGACAGAAACCGCCACGAAGAGGGCGAAAGCATGTGCTACGGAGGCTGAGATCAAGCCGGCAGGACTGGCTGCGCCACCGTCTGTCAGCTTAGCTGTTGACGGAATCAAAAGCAATTAATTAATTACCACAATTTGATTTCTCAGTTATTTGATGATCGTTAACATGATTGACATTATTAATATAAATTAGGTAAATTACCAAAAGCCATGCCGGAGCCTTCGCCGGCGAAGACGAAAATGAGGGTGGAAATGAACTCAGCCACCGCCGCCTTGATGGCGTCCGGCTGGCTGGCCTCCGCCGGAGATCCGAAGGCTATTCTTGTAATAGGCATTCTTATTTTGTGGATCTTCAACTATATTATGTTTTTTTCTGTTTTCTGTGCCTTTGATCTGTACAGGCTCTCACTTATATAGTGGGAGTGAGAAGAGGCCTTGCTTTGAGCCACGTGTCGTTCTCTAAATGGGGTGCCGCCAATTTCTTACCGTGCTGCCACGTGGCATTGTGGTAATGCAGCAGTAGACGGTAGCACGAATTTCACCCTTACCTACACCTCTAGAATTACATCATTTGTAATATATCATTCAAAAAATTGTGACATTAAGTAGAAATAACGTATAAGATAATAAAAATTTATTCTATTCAAGTTCGAGAAACGTGTTTTTCTTAATCAAAAATTGTGTTTTGGATTTAAAAAAACTACTCTTTTTTTTAATCTCTCCTTACTTGATATTCTTTAAAGGTGGATCTCATTTCGTTAAGTGTAAAAATATCAATTTCAACGATATTTAATGTTTTGTCATCTTTTAATTATTTTAAAATCTTTCTTATTTTATTAGTTTACTTGTAGACTTATAATTAATTTAGAGGTATTTTGATGTGACGATGTATCAATAATATTTATACTATTGAATATATCTGAACTATAGAAAGTCAATACTCATGAAAAACTTTTGATAGTGTGCCTTTCACTGTAATTTCTTTCATACTCATATGATATACACAAAAACTCATGTGAGACGGTCTCACGGATAATTTTCGTGAGACGGAGCCCCATCATCCACAAACTACATGTGAATTGTAGGGTTTGAGTGGTGGGTAATTGAATTGTGGGTTGAGCCGTCTCACACAATGCATTAAAATTTCGTGAGACGGTCTCACAAGAGACTTACTCTATGATATATCTGATACACTACTAGTTATTTTTCAAAATCATAATGAATGTACAAAGAATATATGTAGTTGAATATTTAAAGCCAATTTGAATACATATCTGAGGTAATTAAATATGGGTAATATAAATCTACATAGAATACATCCGTTTGAATATTTAAAGCCAACAATACATATCTGATGTAATTAAATATGGGTATAATTATGAGTACGAACCGTTCAGTTCGCAAAAAAAAAAAAAAAAAAAAAAAAAAAAAAAAAAAGTTCACATATTAGTTACATTATTTCAGAAAAAAAAAATATTCATGCATTCATGTATTACTTTTTTTTTTTTTATTTTAGGATGTGGTGATTGATAATTTGACACATACAATGCGACTTTTGAATTCTATAATAGCCGACCATGAAGTGGGAAGGGGGCCACAAATGATTGTTCATAGGATTTTTTTATTTTATTTTATAAACCGACCAAAAAATAGAATTAAACCGACCATTTGAATTGTGGAGGAGATTAAATTTTTGTTTTAGGAAAGGAGAGTGAATTAATTTTTGAAATTGCTCTTACAATCAATATATAACCATCAACTTATAATTTATTTAAACAACCAACAACTTCTAATTAATATATTGGCATTTTTGGAGTTACATTAAATACTGATGAAATGCGCGCGATAAATACCCTAATCACGATAAATATTATATATGACTAAGAATCGATCTAAGACTTTTCCTCAATCATTTTTCTTAATTTTCTTTCAAATGTCAATAGTAAATAAAATAATTACCGTGGTAGTTGAGCATTTTAATAAGCCATTTCCTATATCATGGGCATAATTCACTAACAAATGATTGTTCATAGTTGATTATTAACATTTTTTATTATTGATATTAACTCGACCTTTTGGATAGTACTCTAGTACTATATCTAATTTTATTAAATCGATCATATCTTCCCATTCGTGGCATGTGAAAGTAATAATTTATTTTCATTAGAAGCTTTTTGCTAATTCAAAAATGATTTGTTTTCACTGAAATCCACACATGATTACTGACAACTAAGGGTGTGCATAGTTTTCTTTATTACTCCTTACAAAATTAGTAATCAATAATAATAAATAGAATGAGGAAAATGAAAAGAAAATAAAAGAAAAAAAACTAATGTTTTATTCATTCTTTTTTAATGCGCGGTTCTATATGTTTAAAAGATAAATATATCGACTTAATATGGACAAACAATTAATTGAGTAAATGGATTTTAAATATTTATTGTGAACCAGCTTTAAAATCATAAAGTGTGTAGAATTAAAACTAAAATAGTTTTCTTGCAGCGCCGCCCATACACAAAGCAGACGGTGACACCAAGACTTTGTTTTGTTTTTGCTTAGTCACCCTTCATCTTTACATTAATAATTCCTATTTCCTACAAATTTTATGAGCAAAGCATAGCCACAAATTCTATTTCTTAGTTTTTATTCAGAGGAAAAGAAAAAATAGCCACCACTGTAAGATTAACAACAATTTTTAATCATCTATTTATTTTATAATTCAATTCCAAACTTATATCTAATTGATATATTGATAATAATCTATTCCCTCAAAATATTTTACCATATAAATAAATCATAGGATGTACCTAATATCCTATACCAGAAAAAATTTGGGTATGTTTGGATTGGAATGTGCCCATCCGAATTTGGGCTGACCAAAATCTCAATCCTGACCAAAATCTCAATCCTTATTTGTTGTGGGATGTGGTTGAGTTTGCAAATCTTATTTACATCATACTTGTTTTTACAACCCCCAATAAAAAAATCTATTTTTTCTACAATTCAAAAAAAAAAAAAAATCTACTTTTTCTATAATTTCAATGTGATGCTTAACTATAATTCTATCTTATAAAATCTCAAAACAAACACAAGATTTTTAAAATCCACCTTTTTACAAAGTCCACTCAAATTTCAAATGCAAACTTGCAAAGTCCACCTCAGCCTAGTCCAAACATACCCATACTTTTATTGATACTGACTCAACATAATGTCTAACTTCTTTTATCCTCTTACTATGTCCAACGTTTTCTCCTTTTAGTTAGTCTAGAATGCTTTGATGACATGTATATTTTATTTATTATTTATAATAAAAATGAGCCTCTTAATGAAGGGTACGTTTGTAAGATTAAATTATTTAGTAGGTGAATAGTGGAGCTTGTAATGATTATCTTTCTCTAATTCCTTATCTCATCTCTTAATTATATATTTTGGGCGGCTTATAGAGTATTGATGCCAACAAAAGAAGGTTTATTAAAAGCTAGAATGTCCTTTTCATCCTCAATCATAACAACCCCAATCTTTGATGTGAGTAGGGTGAGCAAAATCGAACCGAATTGAATCGAGTGATTTAGTTCGCTTTTTACCTACATATCAGTTCAGTTTGGTTCATCAAAATTGAGTTATTTTGGTTTTGGTTTTATTCGATTCGTTTCGATTTAAACCAAATCGTCAAATTACACTTAAATCGAAAAAAATTGGTTCGGTTTTTGTATATAAATAGATTCGGTTCGGTTTCGTAAAAATATACATTTTTGTTTTCGATTTTTTTTGGTTCGATTCGATTTTAGGTCGAACCGACCGAATGCTCACCCCTAGATATGAGTAAGAGTTAAAAGAGAATTTAACAGTTCTAATTCCGTAAAAATGATTTATTAATTCAGTGTCCATAAAATAAAAATTGAAATATAAAAATTAGTCTGAGATAAGAATATGACTTTGTCACCTAAAAATATATTCACGAGAGCCTCATATAAACTTTTATATCTTACATTTGTGTTAAAATAATGTTATTATTATTTTTAAATTATCAATATATACAAGTATATAAAGTAACATAATTTGTAATTTTAATATGTATTACTATACATGTCTTTTGAAAAATGCAATACAATTAAGGTCTTTTATTTTCCATTATATTTCAATCTCATTATTTATTTTATATATTATTATTTTAATTGAACTGGTCAAAATTGAGTTAGATAGGTTTGACTAATAGGTCATTATTTGTTGGGTGGGCTTTTCTACACCTCATCTAATAATACTTAAGCCTTAACACACTCCTTTTTAATTTTTAAATGATTTTGTGTTTTTATTTTTATTTTTTTATTTTGAGATGTGGTAAATAGTAGGTGGGTGTGGATAATCCCATTTTAATTTTATTTTATTTTAAAAATATAATCTTTATTTTATTTAAAAGTATCATATTTGATTGTATCACATTTATATTCTTTTTTAAAAATCATTAATATTCTTATTTATTTTTAAGAAAAATCATGATTTGTACTTGTTCTGGATGATTTTTTTTAACATTTTAAAATAAAATAAATAAACAACATTCTATCAACTAACTCGTAATAAACGATAATTAACATAATCCGCGGCCCAATCATAAGATTAAGCCTACGGCCCATTATGCTGATTAAAATTTAAATGGCCCTTCAGTTACGGCTCATTATGCTGATTAAAACTTAAATGGCCCTTCAGTTGATTGAATGCCTCCTTGCCTCTTATTATAAGATCAAACAAGGAGTAAGTCTCTGTGCAACTGTTGAATGGTGTTGGGTATCGGTCCATACATAGTATCCCTGAGCAACTATTACATCCAATATACCTAGAATACATCGTTTCTAGGAAAAACATAGAAACAGAGAGATAGAATGAAAAGTAAGAGATAGCACCAGATAGATAAAACTCCAGCACACAGGTCTGTGCTTAGCAAGCAACGGTTCAGTCCCCTTCACAAAGACCACAAAGATCACAGAAACACACTTCAGCTGGTAGCACCAAGGGTTGCACAGAGTTCCCCCACGATCTGAAACCCCCAAGCCCTAGATCTCACTCAGAAGAACAGATTTGGATTATCAACACATGTATATCCAAATCTGGGGCAAGAAAAACGAGGATCCTCACTCAAACCCCTCAAACACAGTGTGTATAAAGAATGGACGAGGAAACACCAGCCAAACACTTAACACTCTCTCTAACCCTCTCTCAAACAACACTCTTACTATATATAGAGCCCCAAACCGACAAAGGACAAACCATGGCAACAAAGGACAGCCAACGACGAGAAAGGACCGTCGGGCAACCATGGCAGGGTGAAGGGATACGAATTGCAGAGAGGAGAGAGAGGGAGCGCCGCGAGAAGAGAGTGAGAGAGAGTTAGGGTTATGAGGGGAGAGGCAGGGATTGAGTATATATATGAGAGCATCAACCATCAGGATTAAAACCCTGAAGTCAACGGCTCAGATCAGAGATCACATAAGGGGGGCAAAGAAACGGGCTTCAATAATCGTGGGCCCTGGCCATCCACTTGGGCTGTCAAAAGGAAAAACAAAAGGGTTGGCCCAAATTATAAATTAGGCCCAACACCCACATTCTCCACCTTGGGCCGAAATTTAGTGTCTAGAGGACAAGAAGGGGTCATCATCACCGTTTTTCTTTTCCAGCAAAACACAAAGTAAAGCCACAAAGGCATGCAAGAAAAGAGCACAAAGAAGCACATAGCATATAAGGGAAATAACAGAGATCACAGAGATCACAAAAGATCAGTCACAGAGACTGCAGAAACAACAACACAAACATCAGAGAGCAGGGGAAATGTTCAGAGCCTTCAAGCAGGATCTGAACTTCTCCAAAGGTAAGCACTTGGTACCCATGTCAGCTGGATTGAATTCAGAAGGGATCTTCTCAAGGTCAACTATCCCAGTTTCAACAATATTACGGATAAAATGGAATTTAACATCAATGTGTTTAGTTCTATCATGAAACACAGGATTTTTACACAGTTGAATTCCAGACTGACTATCAGAGAACACAGTAACTTTCCCATGCAGAAGACCAATGTCAGATAACATGCCTTTCAACCAAATAGCTTCTTTAAAGGCTTCAGTAGTAGCTATATACTCAGATTCAGTTGTAGAGAGAGCAACAATGTTTTGTAATTGTGATTTCCAACTAATGCATGCACCATTTAAAGTAAACACATAGGAGGTAGAGGATTTCCTATTGTCCATATCATTTGCAAAGTTGGAATCTACATAACCACATAGGTTAACACCTTTTTCACACTTAGAGAACATAAGCCCATAATTCACAGAACCTTTAAGGTATCTCAACAACCATTTCAAGGCTTCCCAGTGAGGAACACCAGGGTTAGCCATATACCTGCTCAGACAACTTACAGCATAGGCAATGTCAGGTCTAGTGCTAACCATCAGGTACATAACAGATCCAATGGCATTAGCATAAGGAATATTCTTCATATCAGATGTTTCAGAATCAGTCTTTGGGGACTGATCCTTACTTAGCACAAAATGAGCAGCAAGAGGCACAGAGACAGGTTTAGCAGCAATCATGGAGAATTTCTCAAGTATCTTTTCAATGTATGAGGATTGATTAAGAAACAGAGTACACAAGGTTCTATCCCTAACAATGTTCATGCCAAGTATTCTTTTTGCATCACCAAGCAATTTCATATCAAATTCATCACTTAGACATTTGATCACATTGTCAACAGACTGGATACAAGAACTAGCCAGCAGCATATCATCCACATACAAAAGCAAGAACACAGAGGTCTTAGCAGATTCTTTGAAGTATAGACATGGATCATATGAGCTTCTTTTAAACTGTAAGGATATCATGCAAGCATCAAATTTCTTGTTCCATTGCCTTGGTGACTGTTTTAAGCCATACAAAGATTTCTTAAGCAAGCAGACATGATTAGGGTGTTTCTTATCCTCATAACCTTCAGGTTGTTTCATGTGAATTTTCTCTTCAAGATCACCATTTAGAAAAGCAGTTTTAACATCAAGCTGTTTCAGTTCCCAGTTAAAGTGAGCAACTAAAGCAAGCATTATTCTAACAGTTGTGAACTTGACAACAGGAGCAAAAATTTCAGTATAATCAATGCCTTCTTTTTGAGTGAAACCCTTAGCAACAAGTCTGGCTTTAAATCTAACAGAATCAGTTTCATGCTTGACCTTAAACAACCACTTACAATCAACAACCGAGCACATAGCAGGTTTAGGTACAAGTATCCAAGTATGGTTATCATGCAAAGATTTAATCTCTTCATTCATAGCTTTTAACCATTTATCAGATTCTTTAGATTTCAAAGCTTCACTGTAAGTTTTGGGTTCATTTCCATCCAAGGAGTCAAACACATTGTGCACAAAGGAAGAAAGCTGATAATCACTCAGATATGAGGGAATCCTAACATCTCTCCTAGCTCTATCTCTAGTAAGCACATAATCACTCAGATCATCATTAGGAGGTGTATTAACCACTTGATCAGGCTCTTCATTATCAGATTGATTATTACCAGGTTCAACTTCATTTTCCATAGCATCAGTTTGAACAGGCATAACAGGATGAGCAAGTATAGGTGCAGTCAGAATGGGTGGAGTCTCCACCTCAACAGGAACATTCACAGAAGAGGCACATAAGCATGGAAATTCATTTTCATTAAAGATCACATTTCTGCTAGTGATAGTTTTAAATCCAGGTTCAAATTTCATCCAACACCTATAGCCTTTTACACCTTCTGGATAACCTAAAAAGACACACTTCATAGATCTAGGTTCAAGTTTATCAAGCTTCTGATGCACATAAGCAGAGCTCCCAAACACTCTCAAATTGGACAGATCAGCAGGCTTACCAAACCACACAGTTTCAGGCAAATCTCCCTTCAAGGGCACAGATGGGGATCTATTTATCACATAGGCAGCAGTTAACAAGGCTTCACCCCAAAATTGTTTTGACAAACCAGAAGAATTTAGCATGGATCTAACTCTATCAAGCAAGGTTCTATTCATTCTTTCAGCTATGCCATTTTGCTGAGGTGTGTATGCAACAGTTTTATGTCTTCTAATGCCACATTCAATGCACAAAGAATCAAACTCAGCATTACAGAATTCAGTTCCATTGTCAGTTCTTAAAGTTTTAACTTTCTTTCCTGTTTGAGTTTCAACAAAGGTTTTCCATGTTTTAAACTTATCAAAAACATCAGATTTGTTCTTCATTAGAAACACAAAAACTTTCCTGGAGAAGTCATCAACAATGGACAGAAAATATCTGTTACCACCATGAGTAGGCATAGGGGCTGGACCCCACACATCAGCATGTACATATTCAAGAATGAAAGAACATTTAGAGGGATTAGGGGGAGAGGAGACAGGGAAAGGTATCTTATGTTGTTTTCCAAAAATGCATGAATCACATAGAGGCATATCAGAAATCATGTCATTACCCAAATATGATTTTTTATGCAAGATTTCAAGACCTTTTCCACTTATATGGCCTAACCTTTTATGCCATGTTTTAGTCATATCATGTTTCACAGAGTTAGCATGCAGGACAGGTTCAGCAGAGCAGACATAGAGGTTTTGCATTCTCACAGCTTTGAAAGCACACATATTACCCTTCATAATCATTTGACAACCCTTCCCCCAATTACCATGCAAACCACAGTCCTCAAGGATAGCAACAGAAAGCAGATTACTCTTCAAATTAGGAACATGTTTCACATGTTTTAAAGTCAGCTCAAAACCAGTTTCAAACTTAAGACAAACAGTTCCAATTCCCATTACATTGCTTTCACTACTATCAGCCATGGAGACATTGCCATTTTCAAGTTTCACATAGGATGAAAACAAGTGCCTGTGGGGTGTCATATGATGTGTGCATGCAGAATCAAAAATCCAGTCATTGTCACATAAAGAAGCAATCACAGAATTAACACAATCATTTGTAAGGAACACATCACCAAGATTATCAGCCACAACATTAGCTTGTCCATTGATTTTGTTATCTTTCTTAGGTTCAGTGCACACATTAGCATAATGACCAGGTTTCCCACAGTTATAACACTTTCTGTTTTTATATCTAGGTCTAGCACCTTCCTTTTTCTGATTTTGCCCCTGATTTTGATTTGGTTTACTTTGGTTGCTAGTAGAGGGTCTATTCTGAGAATTGTTCTTAGGCTTCCCTTTCACAAAGTTAACATCACCAAAAGATCTGTTAGTTTTAGAGGATTTTAGATCCAATTCTTTACTCTTTAGACCATTAATAACTGTATCCAAAGTAACTTTGTCCCTACCATATTTGATAGCAGATTTTACATCATTATAAGAATCTGGAATAGCATTTAAAAGCACAATAGGAGTGTATTCATCAATATTCTTATCTCCTGTTAATTTGATGTCTTGAATTAACTTAGTGAACACATCAAGGTTTGCATCTATGTCTTTACTCATGTCCAGTTTAAACCTAAAAAATTTCTCAAGCAAGAACATCTTAGATGGCAAGGATGTTTCAGTATAAAGTTCTTCAAGTTTGTCCCATAGAGATTTTGCAGAATCATGTTTTCCTAGTTTCCTAATCACAGAATCAGACAAGTTCAGAATTATCAAGGAGTATGCAAGTTCATCCAATTCCTGTTTCATTTCATCAGTTATCTTATCATCATTACAATCATAACACATAGTTATGGCCTTAAAGCATTTTTGTTGTACAAGCACACCTTTCATCTTCTGTTGCCAGATAGAAAAAACACCTTTCCCATCAAATGGTGCAATAGGATAAGCATTCATGATGAAATGAAGAGCACAGAGCAAGCCAGAAACAGGATAGATATAGGATAACACACAGGTAAACACAGAACTGGTTAACCCCTCCCAATCCCAGATTCCAGGGACACTCTTGGTCCGGACAAGGTGGGTGCACAGGGGAACCAGTGTACAGAGTATGAGCAGCGGAATAAAGAGAGAAAAAGAACTCACACAGAGAGCACAAAGATAGCGTATAGATAACAGACACACACGATAGGTCAAACACAGGGAGAGGCCTAAGTATGCAGACTTCTATACCAACAGATAGACCACCAAGAAACAGATCCTCAGGATTTTACCAACAAACAAAAAAAAAGGAGGAGAGAGAATAAGCCGTGATACCTGGAACACCTCAGCACCACAGCAACACTGAACCGATACCGTTTAACATTGCTCTGATACCACTGTTGGGTATCGGTCCATACATAGTATCCCTGAGCAACTATTACATCCAATATACCTAGAATACATCGTTTCTAGGAAAAACATAGAAACAGAGAGATAGAATGAAAAGTAAGAGATAGCACCGGATAGATAAAACTCCAGCACACAGGTCTGTGCTTAGCAAGCAACGGTTCAGTCCCCTTCACAAAGACCACAAAGATCACAGAAACACACTTCAGCTGGTAGCACCAAGGGTTGCACAGAGTTCCCCCACGATCTGAAACCCCCAAGCCCTAGATCTCACTCAGAAGAACAGATTTGGATTATCAACACATGTATATCCAAATCTGGGGCAAGAAAAACGAGGATCCTCACTCAAACCCCTCAAACACAGTGTGTATAAAGAATGGACGAGGAAACACCAGCCAAACACTTAACACTCTCTCTAACCCTCTCTCAAACAACACTCTTACTATATATAGAGCCCCAAACCGACAAAGGACAAACCATGGCAACAAAGGACAGCCAACGACGAGAAAGGACCGTCGGGCAACCATGGCAGGGTGAAGGGATACGAATTGCAGAGAGGAGAGAGAGGGAGCGCCGCGAGAAGAGAGTGAGAGAGAGTTAGGGTTATGAGGGGAGAGGCAAGGATTGAGTATATATATGAGAGCATCAACCATCAGGATTAAAACCCTGAAGTCAACGGCTCAGATCAGAGATCACATAAGGGGGGCAAAGAAACGGGCTTCAATAATCGTGGGCCCTGGCCATCCACTTGGGCTGCCAAAAGGAAAAACAAAAGGGTTGGCCCAAATTATAAATTAGGCCCAACACCCACAAATGGATTTTAGATTTATATATTCGAATTGGGTCGGGCCGTGTTCGATTTGGATTCACTATTTTTTTCTCTAACTTTTATGTTACATTAGTCATATATTTTTGTTATATTAGTTCTATCTTTATACACAAATATCATACATTTATGTAATATTTTAACTTCAATAAAACCCTAATTATGGCACAATTTGTACATATATACCTTTATATGATATTAGTCATACTTTTATATCAAGGTAATATGTAGTCATATCTTTATGTAATATATAAATGTACAGCTAACATAACTAAAATGTATGAAAAATATTAATGGTTGTTTTAAAAAATGTTAAGGTACAGTTAAAACCCTAAAAAAGTATAACTAATATAATATAAACATACGACTAATATAATATAAAAGTATGACTAATATAACAAAAATGTACGATATCTGAAAGTGAGTTTTGGTGGATTTGGGCGCACCCATCCATACGTGTGGCGGCACATGGAGGCATGTTGGTGCATGTGGCAGATCACAAAAATTTTTATCAACCAGAAGAATTTACTTTAGCCAACTAAAGCAAACCTTAACCATTCTTAGGCCATATACAATTTGGTATATTGCATCAATTACGATATACATTATTAAAAATCCATAGAGAATAAGTGTATATTTCATTTGTGTATAAATAAGTTATGGTTACTACATCCGATAAAATCTTATAGATTCATTTCACCAAATAGAAAATAAGTCCGATCAAAATCCCAAAAAATGTATGCCCCTTTTCTTCCATATCAAAATAGCATTGTTTTGTTTGAACAATTTTTTTCCCACATAATTGCTAATTCCAATAGCTAAAATGTTTATTCAAAACTACATATTTTAATAGAAAACGCAAATAGGACATGGATTTTAAGGATATAAAATATGAACTGATGTAAAATCTATTATCATATTTGGGTAAAAAAGATATAAATTGATGCAGGCTCTACTATCATATATCAAGTCTGTTTCCCTATAGACACATATTAGTGTCCACCACTAATATGTTACATATACAATACTATCATCAATTTTAAATTTCAAGATTTAAAATGTTATAATTTTTACGCATCAACTGTGTATATATTATGACATGCCCTCGTGGGCATATGATCATTATTTGTGTGTACGTTTATGATGTGTCTCTATTTGTTTATATTTTATCATCATAATTATTCTTGATTATAATTTATTTGGACTTAATTAGTGGATTTTATCATTCTTATGTGTAGGAATGGATTTTGGTGGAGTTTGAAGTAAATTGAGCTTAAAGGATTAAATTATAAATATAATTGTGAAGATAGACTCAATGAGTTTGAAGGGGGGCCACTTTAAATGGGCTTAAGTTACTTGGTGGGAAAGAAATGACAAATAAGATATTTATCTCTTATCTTTTGTAATAGACTTTTATACCCTTAGATTTCTAGTTCAATCTCTAATTCTCATATTCTCACATTCTAAGTTTTAGTTCTCCTCAAGTTTCCTCTGTTTAGTTTTTCTCTTGAAGATTTATATGGAGATGATTAATCAAAGAATGAGTGGATAAATTTCTCTTCGATTCAAGGGTCGTTTAATTCGATTGCTATCATTATAAGGTTTTGTGCTTGATTTTATTTCTTTCTTTATTTTAAGTGTGTTGATTCATGATTTAATTTCATATAATGATATATCGTTTGGGTTCATCTGACATTTCAATTTGAATTATATATTGCTAATGCTATCCATGAGTTCTCTTTTATATGTTGTTGGGATGTATGATTGATGAATGATTGGTACTTAGTAGCAATAGGTTGATTATACTTTTGTTGGGATTGTGTAATTGTCTAATGAATTAACGGGACTAACAGAACCATAAGCTTAGTAATTGCAGCTATCTCGATTATTGGGTTCTAGGTTTCAGTTTAGGTTTAACTGTTTTCACCGGAGTTTAATGCGGTTGTTAATTAATTTGGAAATTGGGACAATTAATTAATAGTTAGTTTTGATTGGATGCTGGGTTCGATCAATTAAATTGGGAAAACATAGACTCCTTTACGGTTTCGTGTTTAGTCTAAGGTTAAATGCTTGAATATGCAAGATGATATTTGTAACTTATGATCGGTGATGCAATCGAATGTCGACATTCTTGAATTGGAGCTTCGTGATGTTAATCTCTCTCCTATTTATTTCCTATTTCTTTTCATCATTCGTTGCTTGTTTTATTCTTATTTTATTTGATGTTTGTTTAGTTTAGTTAGTTTAGCTTAATTAGTTTAGTAGACATCGAAAATCTCCCACCCATTTGGTTCGTTTTATGTTCAAAAGAATTAAATCCTATTCCCTGTGGATCGACCCTCTTGTTGTTATACTCATTCAATTGCTTATATCGGAGTAGGATTTTATCTTTGTTGGTTTGACAAACCAATCAGTCTACAATAATTTTTATAAAATCATTATTTGAGTTTTCGTTTGCTTTCAAGAGTTAATTTTTGCAAGTATTATATTTGCAAAAACTATCAACTTTACTCTTAAACAATTAATTTTCTTCATAATCAGCATTTCATTCATTTCTTTAAAATCATAATTTTTTTACAAACGTCCTCCTATATAGAATCTATTAATTATGAATGTGCATGATGTGTGTTTATGAGATAATTGCTCACCCATGAAAATGCAATGGCCATACCAACATACACAACCAACTTTTTTTGAATATTATGAATGTACCAAACTCTCATAATTAAACCTAAGCTATTTAATTGTATGTTTCGGCCCACTTACATCTAACTATAACAGTTATTTGATTGTGACTAATACACCAATCGCTTATCAATCTTTCACGTTAGTCATTAATGGATTAATCAAGTTGAATACCAAGTGTTTGATCTCCACAATGATTAAATAAAAGATAATGATTTGGATCAATATATATATATATATATATATATATATATATATATATATATATATATATATATATATATGTGTGTGTGTGCGCAAATTCCTCATGATCTGTAGCAATATTACAAGTACCCCACAACCAATTAGGTGATATAGTCAATTACCCTAGCAACACAATTATGACCACTAAAGTTTTTGTATTTGTTGAGATTTCTTATCAGTGATATATAATTTCACCTTTTGTTTATAAAATTTATTGTAAGTTATATTATAGTGTTAATTTCAATTTTGATCCTGTATGTAAAACCATTTCCATTTTTTAACAACCAAGTATATATTTTCCAATTTTGGTCCTATAAGTTTTAATTTTTTTCCAATTTTGGTCATATATGTTTTAATTTTTTCCAATTTCAATCCAATTTTGATCGGATGGCCGTCGGGAAATCTCATATAACATTAGCGATTTTGAAAATTCCGACCAAATTTGGACTGAAATTGGAAAAAATTGAAACATACAGGACCAAAATTGAAAATTTGAACTGAAATTGGAAAAAGTTGAAACATACATAATCCAAATTGAAAAACGTATATTTGGTTGTAAAAAAAAAAAAAAGGAAAGGGTACATATAAAATCAAAATTAAAATCAACCCCATATTGTATATGTTAACAAGTGATTCTATGATATCTCTCATAATTGTATACTGATATCATTAAATGTCACATTCGAGTGTTGGTTTTTTTTTTTTTGGTTATACATGGTCACCAACATTTTACAACAAATTAATTGAAAGGGTCCATAAATTTGACATTATTTACTATCTCTTGGTCTCAAGTAGTCTCTCACATAATAACCTTTTTGTCCTCCATTAAATCTACTAGTATAAAACATATATATATATATATATATATATATATATATATATATATATGTGTGCAAAAACTTCTGTGCACCAGTTGCACGAATTGCATCACATTTTTATGTTATAAATGTAGTACCTTTAAGTTATGAATGTAACATCTTTATGCATGTTCATTTTAAAAGGTACAAATATTTGTACATAAAGGTACTGCATTTATAATATAAAGGTCTTCCGTGCAACTCTGTGCACCAGTTGCACGAAAGTGTTACTATATATATATAAAAGAGATGAGGATGAAGATGATAACAACGTTATCTTTATATTTGAGCAGCCATTCTTGTCATCTGTTGCCGCCAATGGAGCAATTTACCAATTTCTCCCACACTATGAATCAATGCTCTGTTATTTCGAAGGAGTTTTAGTAGGGTTTAGAAATGGATTTAAATTTGATTATAGTTTTTTTTCTTTCTAATAACTGTTTGAATGGATATGATTTTTAAAGAACATTTTATAACTACTTAGGGTTAATTTAAAATTGCCTCAAATTTACATGAGTTTAATTCAAATATTAATTTAAATGTTGGAATAGTTTGAATTTAGGATTTCTCTCAAATCTAAAGCATAATGAAACTGACTTAGTGTTATAATTTGACTTCAAAAGAAGATCATTTTGGATGATGTTTGGAGTTAGATTGATTTTTTGAGTTTTTTGTCAAATTTTTTTTGAATAGAAAATGTGTCAAATTGAGTTCAGGCAGCAATTTGAAAAAAATCATAAAGATATATGATTAACTATCTAAAAAAACTTTTCAATATAGACACCAAATGAAAAAAAAAAACACAGTATTTTGATATTAACTCTTATTACACACAGTGTGTGAGAGAGTATGACCACCACTTGATCCAAAGTGACAAAAGAAAAACATTAGCTCAATTTGTCGTGAAATGAAAAGGTTAATGATTTAATGTGTAAATAGTAATTTCTACTTCATGAATAGTTATAACTAATTATTCAATATATGTCAGTAAATTATTCAGTTCTGATGTATAGTCAAATATCTTTTAGTATGAATTTTGAATTTTTTTTTTAACTCAGTTGGTGAGTTCACTCAAGAATAATACCAATATCGTTTTATCTCATTAATTAATATACAACATCTAATATCTTAATCCCTAAAAAGAAAAAGAAAAAATATAAGTAATATTTAGTTTAAGAATAAATTAGGATTTTAGCGTGAGGGCGGCATGTGCAACCTACCAATACAAAGTCGGCTAATGAGAAGAGGCGCATGTGCCACTCGACATGGCTCCTAGTCAAACCACCCCTTCTAAATTCACACACGTGTCACTACACGAGCGGCTCACTACCTACTTACCATGTGCCGCCGCACTACACGACAAGATTGCCTTGTGTAAAATCGCCTCCATTCATTCTTAAGCTATACATTAATGACAAACGCATGCTAAACGCCAAATCGCATCACTAATTATCTTTCACTTATACTCTTTGTACTATATACTCTGCTTATAACATATAATGGAAATGTGAAAATGACTATTGCGTTATATTTATATATAATCATATCATTATTTGAAATTATGAAAATTATATGACACATTTAATGATAGACACATATTAATGTGACATCGTGAACATGTTAGCATGATTCTCATGTATAAATAATTTTTTAGAATATTTGGTAAAATTTAGAAATATTTAAATTGAATACAAATGTCCCTACATTCTAGGTAGAGATTTTGATACATTATACTGAACCCTTGGATTATATTTTAAAATGTTAATATGATCTAATCACAAATGAGTCATTTATATTAGGTTGGAGGGAGTAAATGATTAATTATACACAAAAATTCATGTGAGACAGTCTAACGGATAGTTATCGTGAAAGGAGCCTCATGCATCACTCACAAACATGTGAATTGTAGGGTTTGGATTGTTGATGATTGGGTTATGAGTTGATCCGTTTCACGCAATGCAATATACATGACTCACCATGAACACATTAATGTGTTCTCTGTTGATAATATATATCCGTAAAAATTTGCGTGAGATCGTTTCACATATAGTTTTCGTGAGACGGATCCTTTCTACCCACAAACCAAACAAATTTTCATCAATTTATATATGAATTGTGAAGTGTGGATTGTGGGTTGACCCGTTTCACGTAACATGATTTGTGAGACTGTCTCACATAAAACTCACTCTAATATATAAGAAATATTACTAAGAAATATTACGAAGTTATTTATTTCACATCACATGATTTAAGTAAATAAGATATTTACTCATCATCGATAGACATGTTAAGATACTCATGATTAACATTGAACATTTTTTTTATATGTGTATGTCTAAGTTTCGACATATAATTTAACGAAAATTAATTAGAGTTGTTGTATCTTCAAATCAAATTATTGGTGCATGTTTATTTAGGCTTTCTAGGAAAACATAACAAGACCAATTCACTCTTAAAATTCAATATTTATTATCAAGTCACTTTGCATATTGGAGTTTGCATTTATATACATTAATTCATTTTATACTAAGTTTACTATTGTAATTATATATCAACACAACATGCTTATTAATAAGTGGCACATTTAAAATTGATTCACGAATTACGTCTCATCATCATCATCTAGTTGAGGTATCTATGATTAGTACGTATGAAGTGACACTTTTTATTACACTTACATGTTATATATTCTATTTTAAATAAATCACCACACACCATGTGTATCAAATAATATTATTAATTAAAACGTGATGTGTATTAAGAGGGTGTTTGAGTGAGTTTATAAGCTCTTTAAAACATCTTATAAGATGTTAAGAGCTTATAAGCTACTCAAAAGTGTTTGACTAAGGAGGTGTTTGACTAAACTTGTTTTTACAGCTTATAAGTTCACATTTATAATTGATTGATGAATCTTGTCATGCCACGTTTCATCATCTAGTTGAGGTATTTATGATTAGTATGAAGTGAGATCTTCTATTACAGTACTTCATGTTATATTTTCTATTTCAAATTAATCATCACGCACTACATGTATCAAATGATATTATTAATTAATGTATTAAATGTCTGAAACATGAAATAATTATGTTAGTTCTATATTAGAAATATATAATTTATGAACAAGAATAGCTTAACACTCAAAGTCAACCGATCAATATATATGCACTTTTTTGGCGACAAGAATGCATGAAACAAACAAGTCAAAAACTTTGACAATAATTCATAGTTTCGATATGTCCTACAAACAAATTAAAGAGTTGACAATTTTCCATTCCGCCATTGCTGCACTTAATTTGAAAATGGTGACTAAATTAAATTGTAACTAGATAAGATATGAACTGATAAATCATAATTTGAGAATATATAGAGACTCTGGATTTATTTCACAATCATTGTTCATATTAATATTGTTGTTCTTCCGACAATGAGCTGATTTTAGGTAATGAAATGTGGAAAACTTGCATGTGGAAGAACTAAAATTTGTACAACACCTATCACTATTTTTAAATCCCCATATTAATTTATAATCAAATATTTCAATAGTGAAAAAAAATCCCAAAATTTAGATATATTGAAGGCTACTTGTGTACTGTTCGAATTCTGAGAGTAATTAACTTCGCTCCCTTTTGGAATAGGATTTGATAGTAATATTATATGTTCATTTAAACACATCATGCGATTTATGTGAATACAATACAGAGGATAATCAAAATATTATTTTCAAACTAATCAAATGTAAGTTTGAAATTAGGCTATGATGTTGCTCCGATTTGACGCTCTTGTTCTTCAATCCAAAAACTCGAAATCTCGAACCCGATGACCTGCAAAACAAACACCGGGAGGGGTTCCCGGTGACGGGACTCCGACGCTCAAGTCAATAAGATTGCAAAGCAGAAAATTACTCAAGGAATATGCGTGTGTTTTATGTAATTGTGTATGTGTAAAAAAATAAAGAATGAATATAAGAGGTATATATATATACTCCCTGGAATACGTGTTAGTTGAGATTTATCCCACAAAATAGGGGATATGGGTAACTGACCCGCTGAAATAGAGGTCAGTTGGACTAAAACTTGTTCGTCACTTTTCAATGATAATTAGTTCGTCATCATGAATCAGTTCGTCGCCATCATGAATCAGTTCGTCATCATATATCAGTTCGTTGCCATCATGAATCAGTTCGTCATAATGTATCAGTTGGTCATAATGTATCAGTTCGTCGCCATCATGAATCAGTTCGTCATAATGTATCAGTTGGTCATAATGTATCAGTTCGTCGCCATCATGAATCAGTTCGTCATAATGTATCAATTCGTCATAATGTATCAGTTCGTCATCATATATCAGTTTGTCGCCATCATGAATCAGTTCGTCATAATGTATCAGTTTGTCACCATCACGAATCAGTTCGTCATCATATATCAGTTCGTCGCCATCATGAATCAGTTCGTCATCATATATCAGTTCGTCGTCATCATGAATCAATTCGTCATTATATATCAGTTCGTCATCACCCTATATCAGTTCGTCATCGTGTTCCATGACTAATTCAGTTCGTCATTTATTAGCTCAGTTCGATTTTTGACTTCAGTGTGAAATTAAGGAAGAAAATTCGGTTCAAATAAGTTCGGCCATATCAGACTACACGAAAATTCCAAAATGTTATAGACAACAAGTTATTTAATAGTGCAACATAAAACTCAGAATAGATCGACAGGTAAAGTCGTTAATGGCTGTTGGGAAACTTCTAATAAGGAGGGGAAAATGTAAAGCAGAGTATGTGCTTTTACAGACCGTGCTTCGATGCTCTCAAAAGGATTAACAATTCAAAGAAATTAAATAAAAACTGGTATAATAGGGGCTAGGGCCTATGTTATCTCATGTTTATATTTTATTTTTTTCAATGATATATGTATCGTAAAATAATTTGACAGATTAGGAAGCATTTAACTTAAAGACTAAGTGCAAAGATCATGACCAAGGATAAAGTTTGTGAGATCCACAAGGCTAAAATGTCCAATATTATGGTCAACGTCTTGGAAATATTTAGTTTTGATATGAGTTTCACCAAATTTATACCTGGATTATTGAAGGAAATGGAAATACGTATGTACCTCAAAGCATTTCGCATTGAATTTATAATATTTGAAGATTTTTTATTGAGTATGGTAAATGAATACATTAAATTATCTCAACTGTCAGCTCTGCGTTGGTTCTAACTGGATTAACATCGGTATTAAATCTTTTTGTTTTTCGTTTTATTTTTTATTCATTTTCTTATAACAATAATAATGAATATTATGAGATATTCATTTTTAGCGTAAAAAATAATGCAAACTAATGGAGTTGAATGACAATTGTTATGTTAAAATAGTGCAAAAACTATAATACTTTTCTATGCACTGCTGGAGATCATGTCCAAGTGCATGCTTGTATATATATTTTGAGGACATAATGCAAGTGAATTCAAGATTTGTTACCCCGATTTTGTTAAGACATGTATGAAATAAAAACATTATTTTAGATTTTAAATTAAATAGGCCATTAAAATTATATCATCCGTAAATAAGATAATGTATTTATAAACTGCTATCTTTGGCAATATATTATATATGCCTAGGAGGATTAGGGAATAACAAGTACAGTGAGTTCATGTGTGTGTTTATATATAAACTAGTAGTACACCCGCGCGATGCCCGGTTATTATGTATTATAATAATATATATGATTTGCAATAATATAATAAAGTTGTTATATTAAAAGGTTATCTATGACATCTTATTATTTTGAAATTTGTAAAAATCAATAATTTTTATTGATAACATCAATATTCAACAATTAAATATGAAAATAAAATTGAACATAATATAATAATAGTTTTGTGTTTGTGAGTTTTAATTTCTGAATAATTAAGAAGTGATTAATTATACTTACTAATATGTTTTGTTCATATTTTTGTTCCTTTGAATCTTATAATTATTTTTACAATTTATAAATAATTTTCTACATTGTTTTTAGATGGATTTGTTCAAAAAGCATTATATTTATTCCAAAAAAATTTAGTTTATATTTATACATTTAGGTTTCAAATTGATTTTAAATTTTAAAACAATATTAGATTTTTGAAACCATTTTTCAGATTTTTTTGGAACATATTATAGTTTTATAAAACAAGTTTTAGATTAATTATATCTATTTATTTGAAATAATTTTGAATAAATTTTATCAAATATTTTTATTTAAATTTTTTAATTCAATTTATTGATTTTTATATCTTAAAAAATTAATATTACATATATATTTGAATTAATTTTTAAATTTTATTTGTTGATTTAAGATTGTTAGTATTAATAAAATCTGAAATTATTATTATTAATATCAGATTTTATTATTATTTTAATATTTTTATAATAGTTTCAAACTTTTAAACATTTTACACCCTTGATAAAATGAAATTTAGATTTTAAAACTATTTTCCATATTTATATATTAAAATTATAAATGAATTTTCATAATTTTAATTTTTTACAATGTTTAAATTTCATTATTTTCAAATTTTAATTATATCATTAAAATATAATCATATCATTTAAGATAGCTTCTTTTGTTTCATATCTACTCCTATATATAAATTATAAGACACAAAAAATTCTATGCCCCAGGGGCACGGATCTTAGATCCGTGCCCCCAACCCGACCCGCGCGCGTGCACACTGTAGTTGTTGTGCGCCGCGCGCACACCGCGCACACCTAATTTATTCTTCAGGTATCACCTGATTTACCTTCAGGTATCACACATTTACTCTTCAGGTATCACATATCTACCTTTAAGGTATTATGTAGAAACAATGTTGTTTTCTTTTTGTTTTCTCTTTTTTTTTTCTTCTTCTTTCTCCTTCTTCTTCTTAGTCTATTTTCTAATTGATTTGTTATTCATCTTATTTGTTTAATGCATAAATACTTTATAGGTAATTCTCAAGTATTATATATGTTTTACTCTTCAAGTATCACTTGATTTACTCTTCAGGTATCACCTAATTTATTCTTCAAGTATCACATATGATTTACTCTTCAAGTATCACCTGATTATCACATATAATTTATAGGTAACTCTCAAGTATTACATATGATTTCCTCTTTAGGTATCATCTGATTTACTCTTCAGGTATCACACATTTACTCTTCAAGTATTACATATTTACCCTTAAGGTATTATGCAGAAACAGTGTTATTTTCTTCTTTTTTCCTCTTTTTTTTTCTTCTTCTTTCTTCTTCTTCTTCTTAGTCTATTTTCTTATTGATTTGTTATTTTTCTTATTTGTTTAGTACATTCTTCTTCTTTTTCTTCTTGTTTCTTATTCTTCTTCAAATTGTCATGAAATCATTTAAGATATTACATAAATACCTTTTAGGTATTACATAAAATAACTTTTAAGTATCATATATATTACTTTCAGGTATTATATAAATACCTTATAGGTTTTTGTATATGTTATTCTCATGTATTATATAAAAACCTTTCAGGTATTACATAAATAACTTATAGTTTCATACATATTTCTTTTAGGTATTGCATAAATATTTTATAGTTCAGGTATTATATAAATACCTTATAGGTTTTTGTATATGTTACTCTCAAGTATTATATAAATACCTCTCAGGTATTACACAAATAACTTATAGTATCAATACTGTAGTTGTTGTGCGCCGCGCACACACTTGAAGGCCGCGCGCGCACCTGATTTACTCTTCAGGTATCACACATTTACTCTTCAAGTATCACATATCCACCCTTAAGGTATTATGTAGAAACATGTTATTTTCTTCTTTTTTCTTCTTTCTCTTTCTTCTTCTTAGTCTATTTTCTTATTGATTTGTTATTTTTCTTATTTGTTTAGTACATTCTTCTTCTTTTTCTTCTTATATATCTTCTTGTTTCTTATTCGTGTTCAAATTGTCATGAAATCATTTAAGGTATTACACAAATACATTTTAGGTATTATACAAAATAACTTTTAAATATCATATATATAACTTTCAGGTATTATATAAATACCTTGTAGGTTTTATTAACCCTTGATTGAAACTACTCTCCTTGAATGCTTAACTTCAAGTTCATGGGATCGAATTTGATGTCACTCATATGGTCCCAACTCTTGTACATCTATTACTACTACTATATACAAATAATTTCATGTGTTTCTTCCATTTCTTGCAATAAAAGGTGCGAATAACCTTTAATAATCAAAAATGATAGACAGTTTTCCATATTGCTTTAATTGATCCTGATATTGTAATTCAAGCTATAAATCAGAAAAAATACAGTTATCTCAATCAATGTCATGTTGATATCTCTCCCACGCAATACAACAAACACTTGGTGGGCACTCTGAATGTGTCTCAAATGTTATTTGCACTGAATTTTTTGAAGCTCTCAGCACAATCACCACCCTACAATAGAAAGGCATTTCCAATGATGGCTTGTCCGAGCCTCTCCTCGAAGTTGCAAGCTTCGCTGGCGAAGACGATCGGCGGGAATGATTCGAGGGTTTTGAAGACTGATTCGAGAGCGGTTTCATCCGGGTATTCCGGGAGTTGGGAGGCTTTCTTCATTTTCTAGCTATCGAGGCTCCAGCTTTTAGACGGTGGAGTGGCGGCGGGGGAAGGTGGTGGAAATGGAAGGATTTTGTGAAGGATTGAGGAGTTGGGGGGAAAGAGATTTGCAGAGAGGAGAACGCAGAGGAGAAAGAGAAAAAAAAAATGTATATATACACGGGTCTTACCGGGTCGGAGCGGGTTGGGGGCACGGATCCTAGGATCCGTGCCCCAAGGGTACAAGAGTGTTCCCCATTATAAGATAGTTTATTGTGTAAGATTTATGTGAAGCTTATTTTATAAGATATTTAAAAGTTATTTAGTTTTTTTTTCTTTTTTTCTATTGATTGATAGTGTGGGAGGAAAAATGACAAATATATAAAATTTGTCAAACTTATTTCATTTTATATATAATATAGATTATAATGTACATGCATGATGCATCTGCAGCAACAAATACATGTAGTGAGAGAAACACCGATTACAAATATTTAGAGAGAGAAAATTGCTACATACATTGCACATCAGGAGATGCAATTTATTTAAGTCTACTATGTTTGTCTTCATCTGGACATAGATTATATAGTTCGTATTCATATAAATGCGTAGATAGCTTTGTCTTCTTCTTCTTCCAAACAGATTAATTTTTGTTAATTAATCCATTCATTAAGTAATGAAATTTTTTGGCACTACCTAAATATTTTGGATGTATTTATCGCGCGATCACAACTAATAATTCAATCTGAAATAATGATGGCATGATAAATCATTAATATATATATATACACACATATTAATATTTAATAATCATCATAAAATGTTATAATAATAACAATAAATTTGTTAGAGAATAGAAAAAAAAAACAAAAAAGAAAAATAAATAAATAAATGAATAAAGTGGTCTTCAACGTATTATAATTGGATTTGGCGTCTGTAAGGGGTTGTCGGGGATAATGAAATAAATATTGCAATTTATCCATTCGAATACCTCATCCACGTTCATTTGTTTGTCTCACTTGGGTTTACATTTTATTAAATTTTTTCTGGGTCTTTAATATTTTGGCCTATTATAAATTAATTAGTATCTCTATAATAACTTCAACAATATATATATGTTACGAAATAGGAGGTTTTACATATTCTTTTAGGCTTTGGGATTACAACAGTATATTTATATTCTTAATATATCGTATAGCGACACGTGTTAGCAAATCATAAAAATGTAACTTTGAAGCATCTAGCTAGATCCCTTGTTATTTAATATTCAGAGCATGTAATAGTATCAGAAATTACAAAAGAGATTAGATATATTTTTATTACAAAAAGATGAAATATTATTTAGAATATTAAGTATCATTTTTCCTTGGGTAAAGAAAAATAGTGGAACTTGTGCGATTGCAAAGTGTTTCTTTAAAGTATTTTTATTTTCAAATAAAAAATATAAATACGAATTTTTGAATCTGAGAATAATATTTAACCACCTGCAAGGGGAAAGGAAATCGAAATTACCAATGTTTATATTTGGTGCCGTACGGTGTTATTATGTTGTTGTTGTTATTATTATTATTATTTGCATATATTGTATATAATATCTTTTAAAATTAATATTAATTTCGAATCGACTCTAAACATATTAATTAAAAGAGGTTTTGATTAACTGACAAATAATCATTTATAAATTTATAGAATTAATAAATTGAGTTTACTGAGTCGACCAAATATTGGAAATTTAGGATTATAAATATGGTGATGCCTTCCACAATTTTGTAGTTTAATAGAGAAAATCATAATTAGTAATCTGATTAGGCGATCTCCTAATCAAGAAATTATGATAAATATAATAGCATTTTTTTCTGTTAATAAAAATCATAATATGTAAATTAATTTTATAGTTTTATAGCATATGATCATTTACTTATATATTCAAGGACAAAATGAGGGAAACTGATATATGTGGTCATTGCGAATTTTCTTTCATCTACTACCACATAATCAATTTCCTCCTACACATTCAAAATCTTCAATTTAGAAGACATATATCACCATGATCCACATTTACGTCCTGTGGCAATAAATTAATTTTTATTAAAACGAACTAAATTTTGAAACTACTAAGACTTAAAGAACCATTATAGAACTTCTTAAAATTAGTGATCCATTAAATTATAGACAAACACACACACACACACACATATATATATATATATATGTATGTATTCCCCTTAATATATATATATATATTATATAACTATGTCATAAATCAATATAACAATTCAAAACTAAATTAAGATAAAAAAAAATTACTCTCACAGATAAAGCCTGGTGACAGTTCACAAGACAATTTTATTTGTTTTTCAAATCCAGGACGATGGTAATTATTTAATTCTCTTTTTTGTTTTTTAAATTGATATCAATTAGCCTCCATGTCCTTTCTAATTTATAGTGTGTGTGTGTGTGTGTATAAAATTATAAATGCATGTTGTCTACATTCTAATTCGTAGCTTAAGGCAAGTAAGCCCATATTAATTCCACTAAAAAAAATACCATAATTTCTTTTTTCATGTTTGATAACATTTTCAAAATAAGAAACAGAGGCAGTGGTTTTATTGCTTTGAGTACATATAGTGAAATCCGACCATTATAGCTTGTGAACAAATATTAGAAGTCCTATAAATGACAGTATAAAAAAATGATAAAATACCCACCGAATAATATATGGTCCAAATATTGTAAAGAGAATACAATAAAATTTGCACATTTCTTCAACGAATTCCAAATTTAGACTATAGCAGTTTATGTCACATGTTCTTTTATGCATTTTATTGTAAGAGTAATAATTATTTTACATTATTTCTAACCCAAAAACATCACACAAAATAAACCGAAATTTGTTTTTAGTGTCTCAAAATGAAAATGAAGAAGAATTGATTGGACGGTGCTGAATATAGTCTCATTAAGATTGACGGTCCAATACATAAAGTCCACAGCACCAAAAATATACAAATTCGTTTCTTAAAAATATCTCCAAAAAAAACCCAGAAATTTAATGGTAGCTAAAATTTGTTACTCTTTTTAAAATGTAAATTATTTTGTGCTGGGTATTGCACTTTATTCACGATCTAAACATCCATTTTTACATGGGTAATTAAACTCTCATTGGTAACAAAATAAAGAGTCAAAAGATAATTAGATACTAGTACCACACATCATAAATATAAACATAATATTTATTCAATGTATTATATATACACACACATTTATAGGATTGATATTGTGTTATATGGATAAGATCATAAATATGGCTATTTTAACTTCATCCAAAAAAAAATGATAATAGTATGTTAGATGAATCTATAATTTTTGTGGAATTAATTATTCTTACCATTTAAAAAAGAAGAAAAAAAGGAGGGAAAATACTAGGAAAAAAGTTCAAAAAAAATTGTAACTTTTATAACAAGAACATATCTGGCAACATACCTTATTTAACAAAATCGCCTTCAATTTTACATTAAAAACCAGAACAGAAAGGCCATTATTTAGAGAATAATTAAGGAAAATCTACCTGGATTCAGCCATTGACTAGACAGAGAAAAAACCATAGGAGAGAGAATATCAAACACACAAACTTGTTAATTTTAAGTTTTTCTTTCATATATGGTAAGAAAAGACAACATCCTTAAACAATGGAATTCACAAATTAAAAAAAAAAAATTATTTGTTTATGAAACGAAAACCAGTAATGGGGTCCCATTTTTTTAGTTGGAAAGTTTCCAAGATTCCTTATAAGTTTTTCGTCGTAGAAAATAGAAATGAATTGGACTTTTTTTTTTCCTCGTCTTTTTATTGATCTTCCTCTTTATATAAACCCTCAAACTCCTCTTTTCTAAGCCCCTTTCTTTCAATAATTAGTCTTCTTCGCTAAATTTCAAGATTGCTCTTTCCAATTTCATAGACAGAATTGTGGACATGGCTTCATTGTGGGGTTATAAAGAGGTGAAACCCTTCTTCATTATTACTTCAACTTCATTTTTTCATCAATATTTTGATCTAATTCCAAATATTATTTCTTGGGTTCTTGTGTTTACATTCCCTTCATTTGATAAATGGGACTTTTTTTTTTCCTCCATGGATTCACACTGAATTCTTGAAATGCATATCAATGTTGAAAAAATAAAAATCATTTCTTTAATCAATGTGTAAACTTGATTTATATTTCTTAAACTAGGTATCCAATGCTAATGATTTAGCTTACAATACTTAACTCAATTTGCCCTGTTTCTGATAGATTTATAATCAGAATGATGACATGGAGCAATTGGGGCAGAAGCTTCTATGCACGACTCTGGAACTGGAGAAGCTTAAAGCAGAAGCAATGGAGGAAATGAGGAAGAACAAAGCGTACGTTAAGCAACTGATCCATCTGCTAAAATACGCCATTCAAGAAAGAGACGAAGCTCGAATCGAGTTCCAGAAGCTTCTAAACAAGACCACCACCTTCCCCTCAATCCCCCTCTTCGAATCCGACAACATTAATCTTCCAAAACCCCTCAACCCCAATTCAAGCATCACTGAATCCAACAGCCTCTCTGACACTTACAACTACCACTCCCATGGCTCACCCCCCATTTCATCTCCAGACATGAACTTCGATCATGAGTCCTTCATCATTGACAATCTTGCAAAGGGTAGGGTTTTGCCTCAGAAAGGCAAGTTCTTGCAGTCTGTTCTTCAAGCGGGCCCACTTCTTCAGACCCTCGTCGTCGCCGGGCCGCTGCCCCGGTGGCGGAACCCTCCCCACGCGCCGCCTTTTCCGATTCCTCCGGTGTCGATCAAAGGCTGTGAGGTGTTGTCTAATCACCCATTGATGAATTCTCAGAGCTATAATGCTTCTTTGATGAATACTAATAATGGCTATGTCCCATTAGCCAAGAGACAAAGGTTCTATTGATTTAGGATGTCAGAAGTTTTGTACAAATAGAAAATGGGAGTTTGTAAATGTTCCAACATTGGTTTTTAATTTAAATTCTTGATTCTTGGTTCTTTCTTTCGGTTTGTTTGAGGTTTATGCTTTATTGTCTTTATTTATTTTAATGAAAAAACATAGAGTTTTTTTCTTGTTATTACCATCCTTTAGATAATGAGCAATGTTTCTTCTTAGTCATCATCACCAGAATCTATTGCACTATCTTGATAATTAATTGTGCTCATCTTCACAAGTGTTTTAGCCAAGTTTAGCCATGTCTAGAATCACGCCTTCGTCCCCGACCCCTTCACCAGGAGTCGTTCCTTCGAGGTGGGATCCACAGGTTATTGGATTGGTTGGTCTCATTTGCAGCATCTTCCTCTTGTTCAGCTACTACAAGATTCTTGAAAGAAACTGTGTCACGTTTCGTGTCATAAATCTGTCGCGTAATTCTGCTCAAAGGAGGCGAATAAATCAGCATCTCGAAGAATTCTCTTCCCAGTTCCATAGCAGAGGCCTTGACTCCTGTATCATGCACTCACTTCCCATAACTCAGATCAAGAAATCAAAAGATGAAGAATCAAATCCGAGCACTGCAGAATGTGCAGTGTGTTTGGGTGAATTCGAAAACGGGGAATGGGTGAAACATCTTCCTAGTTGCTCTCATATGTTCCATGTGGCATGTATTGACACTTGGTTTCAGACCCATTCGAGCTGCCCTCTTTGCAGATCTTTTGTACGAGATGTAAGTACGCCACGTGGATCTTCGATTGATGTGCATTTCTTTCTCGAAACACTGAATAGGGAAGATTACCATCACGAGAGATCAGAGAATAATACTTCTTCTAACAGAAGTGTTGTGGAAGTAACTGTTGTAGGATGACTCAGTTTGAATCATTTTCTTTGTATTGCAATGAAGTTTTCAGCATAACAATGTTTGATACAGAGTAAGAATGAATATGCAGTTTGAAAAATGTACAATGTGTATTTATTGTTCTTTGTGGTTGTCTTTATCTCTGGTCTTGCTCATCTCTACTTGATTTAATGAATTAAGATGATGGCCCTTGTAGATCAAGTCCATAGATGTGGCCCATCTTTACTCGTTTCGTTTCTAAATACCGCTTGTTATCCTCTGTGATCGGGGTTAGGATGGGAACACGTCCAACAACTGCTAAACCGTAACCTTTCAGACCAGCGAACTTAGCTGGATTGTTCGTCATCAGGCGCATCGTGTGAACTCCAACGTCTCGTAGAATCTGTTTTATTTAGTAGAGACAATTCATTTTCACTTTCCACAATCATGTTGTACTGTGATATAGCAGTTATATATGTAGGGGTGGAAATTGATTTAGACCATACTAGATTTTTGATAGACAATCTAGACCTGAATTGCAAATATTAGATCTAAACTTGACCTATTATATATATTTTATACATAAGACATACATAGGTTGACCTATTAGGCCTAATAAACGATTTTTAATATTTGAATCTGGTCTATATTCATGAGTAGACTTGATAAAAGGTTTTGATTCTGACTCATTTACTAAATAGGTTGGGTTAGATCAATATTACGTCTGCTCATGCGTACTTGTCTATTGATTTGACCTATTCCTACCCCTAATATACACCGAAAAGTACAAGTACAATGAGTACCAAATAATAGTTTCAATTGAGTTAATACCACTAAAGCATCACTAACTAAATGCTCTCTTTGGGCTTATTATATATCTAGATGAATGAATGATGATATGAAAATGGAAAAAATTCAAAAAATTTGATCAACAAACCTGTGCACCAATCCCATATTCACGAGAATCAGCTGCAAAACCAAGCTCAAGATTAGCCTCCACAGTGTCATGGCCCTCATCCTGCAAGTTATAGGCCCGAAGTTTATGACCAAGCCCGATTCCACGCCCTTCATGCCCTCTAAGATACACAACCACACCTCTTCCACTTTCTTCAATCAACTCCATTGCCAGTTCTAATTGACTCCCACAATCACATCTTCTTGACCCAAATATGTCCCCTGTTAAACACTCCGAGTGGACCCTCACTAGAACATCTTCTCCATTCCCAATATCTCCCTGTACATCAGTGACAAAGCCAGAAATTTTATCGAGGGCCCAAGACATTCTGTAGGTTCAGATAGCAGACCTCCTGATATTTCTGTGTTTTTTACATGCAATATGCACATATAACAACACAAACATAAAACCTTACACAATCATGATAACAGCACTTTGCTACTACTCTTTTACCTTCACAATGGCTATATGCTCCAGCCTGTCTAGCTTCGAACGATAACAATGGGCCATAAACGAGCCCCATTTCGTAGGCAGATGTGAAACGGCAATCCTTTCGACCAGCTTCTCCCTCTTTCTCCGATACCTTATGAGATCAGTGATCGAAACGATTGGAATGCTGTGATCAGAGGCCATCTTTCTTAGAGCTGCAATGGAGGCCATTGAACCGGTTTCTTTATCAACTATGGCTGAGAGAACCGAGACGGGCTGCAAACCGGCTAGCTTTACCAAGTCCACTGAGGCCTCGGTGTGGCCAACTCTGCACAAAACGCCCCCGTTTCTGTACTTTAGAGGGAACACGTGGCCGGGCCTTCTGAAATCTTCAGGCCTTGATTGTGGAGACGAGAGGGCGAGCACGGTTTTCGCCCTGTCTGAAGCCGATACACCACTAGTTGTACCCACTTTAGCATCCTAATTTGTCAGAGACAGATAAAACTGTATATTTCTAAAATAAGATGGTATTTTTTATAAACTGCTGCAAATTTGATCATTTAAATTACACATCTGTCATTGCTGACATCTTATAAGCTCTTTTTAAAATATGAATCTGAAGAATTGAATTAATACCACTGTGATAGTGAACGAAGGAGCAGAAAAATCGTCTTTGTTTTCAGGAGACATCAAAGGGAGCTTTAGCCTCTCAAGATCATCTTCTTTCATTCCAACTGAAATTATACCTGATCCATGCTTGACCATGAAAGCAATAGCCTGAGGAGTCACGTGGGACCCTCCCAAAACCAGGTTACCTTCAACCTCATCACCATCGTCATCATCTACAACAAGCACAAACTTAAACAGTATTCAAAGCAACTAATCAGCATGGGATAAAGATTCAATGAATGTATTACAAAGTCAAAAGTTTGGTCAAAGGTAATCAATTCAACCTGTTGTTGGCGCAATGCAGTAAGTGCTTGTTCGATGGAATTGTATCCGGGAGACGGAGAATCAGGATCGCCCTCAGCATCGCTGACGAAGAAATCAATGGTTTCGTGAGTTGTTTCTGCTTGTCTGAATTCTTGATCAAACAATGAGCCATTTAGGTTGTCTTTCTTGAAAGAGTTATCACCACACAAAGTTGTGAACTTCCATGGCCTGTTTCTACTTTTATGAAGAGAAAATGATGCAGTGTGATGTAATTGTGAGGATTTTGAGGCGATGAATATGTGAGGAAATGAAGAGTGCTGAAAAACAATGCAATCCATTGGGAAGTAATTTGTATGATTGTTATAGTTTGATTTGTTGTGATGTTTGGAGCCATAATGTGGATGAGGTATTTATGTATTGTTATCCAGTGGAAATAGTTATTATGTATGAAGATTTGGAACCACATGAATTCATCAATATATGCAAAGAGTAGCGACAAACTGGAATTCTACAATTGCCTTTTATTGCTATATTGTGTTTATTTTATTTTAAAAACAAAATTGCGTCAATTTTTGATAAACTTTAACATCAATAGGTCGTGTATCCATATATCGATTCATGAACAAGCAAAATGTGAAATCAGGACGTATACGCTATTGTAATCAGGACATATACGTTATTGTGTTTATTTTCTTTTTTTTTTTAAATGTGTCAATTTTTGATAAACCTTAACATCTATAGATCATCTATATACAAGAAAAAGGTAAAATCAAGATGTATATGCTAAAACATGATTATTACCCTACCCACCGTGGACATATATTAATGTAGATGTGTCATCAATTCAATATAATTATTAATTTTACATCATATTGGGATCTTTACACATTAACGATGGACACATGTCCACGTGGGTAGGAGAACATTATTTTATACGATAAACAGAAGTGAGCATTAAATCTTGAGGTCCATTTGCTGTTACGGCCTAAAGTATTGGGGCGGCCCTGATTTCTACTTCTAAAATATGAGGCCCATTTGCTTATGCCCCAATATATTGGGCCGCCCCTGATTTCTGCTTCAAATACATTAGGTCCATATGCTGTTACGGTCCAATACTTTACCGCCCAAAATATTGGTCCGCCTCCTTATTCCTACTTCAAAAATATCAGGCCCATTATCTGTTACGGCCCAAATTAATGGGCCGCCCTGATTTCTACTTCAAATTGGTATTGGGGAGATTTCCTCTGTTGGGGAAATATTCACTTCACTAGTGGACTTAAACTGCACTCGGCCTCTGCAATGGAAGTTTGGATCTTCTACCTTTTTTTTTTTATAAAGCTAATTATGTGATATAGTTATCATCCATTTAAGTCCTAAATTATCGAATGAAATGCTTATCGAATTTAACTGCTTAATTAAAAATAAAGTACTAGACTACGCATCTTTTAACTAATATTAACATTTATTTGATTTTATTATATACAATTTGAAGAATCTAATAATAATTAGTTTATACAGTATTTTATTTTCTCGTTTTCAAGGAGCTGGTTAGTTAAGTCTATTTTTACAATACTTCATATTTATTAATCATACATGAAAAATGATAGCAAATAATAACTAAAATTTAAATCTACATTACCTCATAATCCTACGGATAATCTCATTCATCTATGGATGTGCATCAAACTCGTATATATCTTCAATCGGAAATTTAGCCAATTCTGTTCCCATCCCTATATATATACATATACACACCCTTTCTCATATAATTAATCATACATACAGAGAGAGATTCGAGATATTCAGATTGAAATAATGGAGATTGATTTGTCACCGAAGTTGGCGAAGAAGGTGTACGGCGGAGACGGTGGTGCGTACTACGCGTGGTGCCCTAATGAGCTTCCGATGCTGCGTGAGGGCAACATCGGCGCCGCCAAGCTCGCCCTTGAAAAGAACGGCTTTGCTCTCCCCCGTTACTCCGATTCCGCCAAGGTCGCCTATGTTCTTCAAGGTATTATTCCCATCGCTCTGATTATGTCAATTTTTGTTTAGATCTTAATCGAGATTTGTAATTGATTGATTGATCGATTTGATAATGATTATGATTAAGTGAAACCCTAGGAGTTTTAGATCTTAGGGCACCACATTCACATCAATGCATTATGCATGGCGTTAATAATACTCTATTCATACCATCATGCGGAATTACACAACGATTTGTTTTTCCCTGTTTTTTTGTAAAATCAATGAATTCCACAAATTTCCATGGCTCTGCTCAGTATATAGAAGTATATTTTCAGACTAATTTGTTTCACTGGAGTTGGATTTTTTCTGAAGAATCTGTAATTCATTTGTCAATTCACAATGTGCCTAATTCTGAAATTGTGACAGGCAATGGAGTTGCTGGAATTATCCTCCCTGAAAAGGAAGAGAAAGTGCTAGCAATCAAGAAAGGTGACGCCATTGCCCTCCCATTCGGCGTCACCACGTGGTGGTACAACAAAGAGGAGACAGAGCTAGCAATCCTCTTCCTCGGAGACACTAAAACGGCCCACAAAGCCGGCTCGTTCACCGACTTCTTCCTAACGGGCCCTAACGGCATCTTCACTGGATTCTCGACTGAGTTTGTGAGCCGTGCCTGGGACTTGGACGAAGCCACTGTAAAAGCTCTTGTTGGGAGCCAATCAAGCCAAGGCATTGTCAAGTTATCCCCTGATTTTGCAATGCCTGAGCCCAAGAAAGAGCACTACACAGGCATGGCATTGAACTGTGAAGAAGCTCCATTGGATGTTGATATCAAGGGTGGTGGAAAGGTGGTTGTACTCAACACGAAGAACTTGCCCTTGGTCGGAGAGGTGGGGCTCGGGGCCGATCTTGTGAGGCTTAATGGTGGGGCCATGTGCTCTCCTGGCTTCTCTTGTGACTCTGCTTTGCAGGTGACTTACATTGTTAGAGGAAGTGGGAGAGTTCAGGTCGTTGGCGTAGACGGGAAACGTGTGTTGGAAACGACTGTTAAGGCCGGGAACTTGTTCATTGTTCCTAGGTTCTTTGTTGTGTCCAAGATTTCTGATCCTGATGGGATGGATTGGTTTTCCATCATCACAACTCCTAAGTGAGTGACACTAATATTAACACCCCTTTATGTTTTTAGTTGATTTTGGTATTTCATTAATTGTGCTGATTTTGAATTTGTGGTTTGGTTCGTTTACAGCCCTATCTTCACTCATCTGGCTGGAAGAACTTCTGTTTGGAAGGCGTTGTCGCCTCAAGTGTTGCAGGCATCTTTCAGTGTTACTGCTGATGTTGAGAAGAAGTTCAGCTCTAAGAGAAAGGCTGAGGAAATCTTCTTCCCACCACCAAATTGATTCAAGGATTTTTACTTGCTTTTTTCTGCAAATTTTTTGTTTCTTCTTCCTAATAAACTTTAGGACTTGCAAGAACATGCATAGTAGCTTTTTAATTTAGCTTTTATTGTGTTATTTCTTGTTTATGCTAGTAATAATGACTTTGGTTTTATTGGGATTTCGTGTTATGTTTGAGCATTTTATTCGGATTTCATTGTGTAAAACTCTATTTTTTAAAGTCCCTGCTTTGGTTAAAAAAAAAAAAGGTTTGCTACTCGCTAGATATTAAACCATATGTTTTAAAGAATATAAAGGTACATTTTTATTACAAAACCAATCATTTCACTGAAAAATATTATTTTGAACTAAGAATCTCCTCATCGATTTGGAGTTTACGAAACATTACTAAACGTCTTAACCATTTTTTTTTTAATTAAATTTTACTGGCCCAATACTAATATTTGTATTTTCATAATAATATTAATATTGTGCTACAAGCCTAAATGGGATCTAAATCCTCAACGAACGAGCACGAATAAGATCAGTTAAAAGAGTTTTGAGTTTGGAGTTTTAATTATGTGTCTATAATATACATATATAATATTGATGTAAAACTTCAAAAGAATTTTTTTTTTATTTTTTATTGTGCCAATGAAATATAGAGTTCCAATGTAGACACAATTTATTTCTGTTACTAGTTTGCATCATGAAAGAAAACAGTCGCAATAAAATTAAATCAAGAGTCAATTATTTCAATGTCATAAAGATCAAATACTTGTTTTAGTCAAAATCTTGTCATGACTAAATTATGGCAGTACGTTAAATTGTGGTTGTGCTACTGTGTAATTCCAGATTTTATTTAATTTTAATGAATGATTATTAAAATAAAAATTAATGCATCAATATTTATAATCTAAAATATTATTATTATTCTTTTTTTTTCTTTTGAAAAAAGTCAAATATAATATTTGTTATTAATTAGTGCATTACTATTATCTAAAATATTATTATTCATCTTTTATTTTTAAGTCAAATAGTATAATATTTCGAAAAGTCAACACATAATTTATAATTGAAGCATTTTAAGTATTACGACCTTTAAATCTTGGTTGAGTATACTTAATCGTATTTTATTTCAATTTTCAAATAATAACTTATATGTAACTAATTACAATGAAATTATGTTTCGTTTTCATTTTTAGAAAATGTTTCCTTTCCAATTTTATCTGTCAGAACACAGCCAAATATATATACATTTTTCAATGCACTTTCTTTCAATACAAACACATTCTTTATACTTATTGCCAACTATTATGTCTAAGTTCTTTTTCTCATGAAATTCTCTATTTTCACCGGAGCCGTCAAAATGGTTTGAGCCCGTTGAGCCAGTCCTCCTCATACTGTCAAAATAGAGGGTTGGGCTAAACATTTAGGAAGTGGGGCAGGCTAGCCCAGGGGCCAACCCACTTGGCCCGCCTTAAAAAAATATTTTTTTATTTTTTTTATTTTTTATTTTACACATGTATGAAATATGTATAATAATGACACAAATTACCATCTAATGTAAATAATGATGTTTAATATATTAAGTGACCTTTGGTCACTTATTTACATTAATGAAAGAATTTTAAAGAAATTTCTGCTTTTTATAATTTTTATTTTTTTTGTATTTTACATGTAATCAATGCATATAAGATTGAGTAAAGAGTAAAAATTATTATAAATATTATCCGTTTTCTTTTAGAAAAGAAAAATCAAAAAATAATAATAATAAATAAAAATTCAAGTGGGTTGGGCTGGATTCGGATTTGGAGGCCCGCCATATAAAAAGTCCGCTCCACCCCGTCCCGCCAAAAAGTGGGTTAAGGTGGGTTGTGGACTGGCCCGCCCCACCAACTCGTTTTGACAGTACTAATTTTCACCATGAATTTCATGTGTTTTTACAAAATAAGTCACAATGTATATGTTATATGTATGAAATAATATCATTAATTAATATATAATATGTATGAATGACATAATACATGAGTTCGATCATTAAATCATGTGAAAGAAAATATAGATGGATTGCTTTTAAAAAAAAAAAAAAAAAATCTAGATAGATTCCTGCCGCAACATTCCAAACAAATGAGTATAAATTAATGTAATAAAATAATGTTCAGAAATATTTATGCAAATTAAATATTCAGTTCTTGCGACAAAATCATTAGAGGAAAATCATTATATGGTATAAAAAAAGTATCTAAAACCTTAATGTGGGGGGACAAACATTTGACTACTCTGTCCTACAGAGGACTGTCAATGTTCATAGGTATCTGACTACACACGTCACTTACTTTAATCAACCAATAATTCATACTCTTGTGAAGTTTTTGTCATTTATTAAAAAATACAAAAATTGAACAAATATAATTTTAACTAATCAAAGAATTTAGAATTCAAAATTAAAAATTAAATTAAATTAGTTTAATAAAAAGTATCGTATTAAATTTATATATTTTAATTAAGAAATATTAATAGAGATAATTTAGAAATAAAATTGCATAAAATTTTAAAATGATATTTAATTTGAAATAAAAATTAATCTAAAAACTGACACTTATTTTTAAATGGATGGAGTGCAATATTTGCTTCGATGAAAAAACAAGTTCAAATTAACTTATAAGTTTTTTCTTTATTTATTTATTTTTATTTTATGGAAAGTAAATTGTTCAATCTAACCTTTTTTTTTTTTTGGTAACGTTGAATTTTTTTTTTCTTAGTGTTATTTAAAGATCGTAGACAAATAAAACAATCACTAGTGAAGAGCTCTGTCTTTCATATAGCGATTCTTTTTTTTTTTTTCTGCACAATCTTTTTTTTCAAACACATAACTTAATTTTTTAGATAAAAACAGAAAATAATTAATAGTTGTCCCTTTTTTTTCACAATTTTTTTGGACACATAACTTAACTTGTTAGATAAAAAACAGAAAATAATTAATAGTTGTCCCTTTTTTTTTCACAATTTTTTTGGACACATAACTTAACTTGTTAGATAAAAAACAGAAAATAATTGATAGTCATCTCTTATCGACGTTGATTCTGATGGATAGCAATTAGCAATCTAAACTATCATAAATAATATAATTTTCTACCATATATATACATATATATATATATATATATATATATATATATATATATATATATATATTATCTCAATTCACTAAAAATGACATTTTTGTCTTCAAATTTAAATATTTTAATAATACATAAATTGGTTAATTCATTTTATTCTCATCGTAAACAGTAAAAGAGCAAGAGTTATTTGGGATAATTTATCAAAATTGTGATAGAATTATATTATATGGTAAAAAGGTCAAAATTATTTAATTTGATGGTATTTGAGGATATTTATACTAATTCTAATATAATTATATAGATATTAACATAACATTACATAAAGTATATAAAAAGATATATTTTTAAAAAATAATAATTAATTTCTTTTTATTTTATTAAAATGTATTGAGTTATCATAATATTCAAATGAGGGTGGTATTTCCCTCCATCCATTCTTCTTCAAACTTTTTTCTTCCATTCTTCCGCTTCTCCTGTAGTACGAAAATGGCTAGAAACAGTAAAACTGAGATGGTCAAGGACTGTGCTTGCACAGTTTCCTTAAAACAGATTCACCGCTTCTCGAGGTGATTGAAGTTTCAGTTTCCTTAAAACAGATTCACTGCTTCTCGAGGTGATTGAGGTTTTATAGGCGTCTGTTTTCCAGGATACAACGGCAACAAAGCACAGAGTTAAGCACTAACCCTTGTTAAAGGGTGAACTGGAAAAACGCCCAATGGTATCACACTCAGAAGAAGAAAATGGCTAGAAACAGTAAAACTGAGATGGTCAAGGACTGTGCTTGCACAGTTTCCTTAAAACAGATTCACCGCTTCTCGAGGTGATTGAGGTTTCAGTTTCCTTAAAACAGATTCACCGCTTCTCGAGGTGATTGAGGTTTTATAGGCGTCTGTTTCCCAGGATACAACGGCAACAAAGCACAGAGTTAAGCACTAACCCTTGTTAAAGGGTGAACTGGAAAAACGCCCAATGGTATCACACTCAGAAGAAGGTTTTATAGGCGTCTGTTTCCCAGGATACAACGGCAACAAAGCACAGAGTTAAGCACTAACCCTTGTTAAAGGGTGAACTGGAAAAACGCCCAATGGTATCACACTCAGAAGAAGGAAAAACGAGAGCAAAAGTGTATGAAGTTAAGTCGCAGGTGCACACAAGTCCATGGTCCGTGAGCTCAAATCGGATCGTGATTTACACACCCCCTGCATGCGAGAGAGCCTACTTGCCAATATTTTTTATCATCTACTAAAGGGAAAATCAATATATATTAAAGAAATTAGCTTGAATTTTCCAATGTGGGATAACAACCTTTACAAAGGATCCAAACATGCAATTTTGAGACTCAATTTCTCATTCATCCTTCAACCATTTTGGGCGTACAATGAGTCGTCTCGAACCTCTCTCGGAGGAGAATATGTTCCAATTTTCTATTCCCGAAAACGGGTTTCAGACCCATGTCAACAATCGCCCCAAAAATGGGCAACATTTCAGAGTTTTTCCAACATCTCCTTCATCCTTATTGCATGGGATGAGGAGATCTTTTTTATCATATTTCGTTATATGAACCTTTTATATATATATATGTCGGTTGTTTTTTGTTTTGAATTTTGAAAGTTTATTTTAAAAGCTTGTTTTGCTTCAGTTTCAGTAAAAAATTATCTGTCGGCTTATCAAATATCATTATATCATTGTAAGTATTGTAATAGAAATGTATGGGTGCATGAAAACTATTTTTCACCTTTTAAATTGGTTTTGAAGAATTTCGAACTACATCAAGACTTAGCTTTCAAAGTTTCAGAGATCTTCTTATGAATCTTTTTAGTTAACACAAATAGTCAGCACATTTTGTGACAATAACTTTACCAATTATATTTATTCACTTCTGGAAAGTGGTTCTTTTGGAACGTTGGGACATTTATCAACTGCAATATCTTCAACTATGGGTATATTTGGATTGGAATTGTCCATCCCAATTTAGGATTAACAAAATATCCATTATTTATTTGTCATGGATTTTAAAAATCCTAGAATTCTATCCTATTTTTTGTGATTTTTCTATTTTCCTACAATTTCAAATAACACTATTTTCCAACTAAAACATTACATCTACATTTTTTACGATTTTTAAGGTGATGGTAACACCTTAATTATAATCCTATTTTATATATAATTTTAAAACAAACACAATATCCTCATTTCTTAAATTTTACTTGAAATTCCAAATATGCTACAGACTTGCGTAATCCATATAAGTCTCAGTTATGATTTGACTGTTCTTGTAATAATAATAAAATAAATAAATAAAAAATCGTGAAACACGAAAGAACAAGTTCATACTGAAATCTCAAATCTATTTCTATGTATTTGAAGGGCATGGCCAGAGACTGGGCCAAAAACCCAACACCTGTTGGGGTGTATACATTGTCGTTTTTAATTTTTTTTCATTTATTTTGTTTTTCTTTTGAGCAAATATTTCTTTTTCTTTTACGTCATGTGATTATTTATTCAAGTGAATTTTTCATAATTTTCTAAATGCATATTAAGATATAACATATGAACAATACAAATATACTTCTTTTTTTACATTGTAAATGTAATTCAATGAAGATCTCATTGCAATATACTATTCTAATTTTTATATTTTTATTGTTGATATGTTATATTATAATATACACATGATAAAAAAATCAATATAATAATTAAATGAAAAAAATGCTTGGCTCAAAAGAAAAGGAAAACCAAAACAAAATGAGTGAAAGAGAAACGACCACGTATGGACCCCATAGAGGATCCATGTCCAGAATATGTGAAGAGAGTATGTGGAGAGGTAGGGACCAATAACATTGATTTTCTTTTTTTGACTTATATATCCAATAACATTGATATTAATGGAATTAATTACTAATATATTCATATTCATGGAGTCACGGATTAAACAGTAAATTAACCACATGCTCACCAATCACATACTCCACTAATATCACTGCTCTCTAGAAATAGAGACTGTCTGATATTGAGTATAATATAGGAATCTGTCCTCCCAGTTAATGACTTTGTTATTGTTTTTAACCAGCTTTTAATATAAATAATTTGATAAATTTGTTATCAACCAGCTTTTAATACAAAAAATATAATAAAGTTGTAATTAACCAGCTTTTAATATTAAAGAATTTAATACATATCTAGAATTGATGTAAAAAATTTATATTTTTTTATTATTGAGCCAATGAAAAATAGAGTTGCAATGTGGGCAAAAAAATTATATGATTAGTTTGCTTCATGAAAGAAAACAATCACAATAAAATATGATTGTGTTTGTATAAAATGATTTGAAATATGAATAGATGTGAAATTTTTATTCAAAAATAAGAATGGGGATTAATTTGTAATTTCTGAAAAGGTCATGCTATTTTTTTATATTTACACCTTATTTTAAATACACTAATTATGTGGCAGGAAAATTGCGGAAAAAAATCAAATGCAACTTAGGTGAATATTATATTCGATTTTATTAAAATTATAAAAGAATACACATACAAATTATTCGAATAATAAAAGAATAAAAATACAAATATTTGTTAAATTACTAAATATCAATAAACTATCAAAATGTCAAACTCGATTCGGTTTGTTTACATGGCAGTTATTGGTCCCTCACTACTCTCTCCATCGGAGCTCTTCACATAGTTTTGAATTTTGATTTTTGGCAGTTATTATTTTTTAACATTGTGTGGCTTACGTGACGTCTCATGTGTAAATTGTTTTTGACACTTGAACTTAAATCACTAAAGAATAGACTCGTAATTCGAATTGCAACAATGAATGAAGGTTATGCCCTTTTTTGCTACTTTTGAAAAAATTATGATTTATTTTGCAATGTGACCTTTCAATTTGTTTTTGTAGGGAATTATGTAGCATCCTACGTGGCATGTGACGTGACATGTTAGCCAAACACCTGAACTCCGGTCACTAAAAAATATAAATGTGGTCGAAAGTGCAACAGTGAATAAAGGTTTTGATATATATAAATATTGCAAAATTCAAAACATGGGGATTAATTTACATTTTTTTTTAAAAGTTGTGACTTTTTTGTAATTACGCCTTCAAAATAATAATGGCAAATTGTAAATATTTATCAAAGACTTAGTTTCCTCCTCATATATAAAAATATAAAACATTTTTACCGTCATATATTACATGATTAATTATAGAAAAATCACGATCGAATTTTACTTAATTTAGAATTTTAACCAATTTTTGAATATTAACAAATATAATATGAACTTCCATAGTTTTTTATAATTTTAACCAACAAGCAGTTTTCGAATATGGTAGCCCTGAAGTTGAAGTGTAAAGTTTTCATGGTGAAACTATTATAAAAAAGGTTGGAGTCAAAAAAGCCGAGATCGTCAAATAAACAAAATTCATTATTGAGTGCAACCATATTCGAAAACTACTTGTTGGTTAAAATTGCAAAAAATATGATAGTTTATGTTATATTTGCTAATATTTAGAAACATGGTTAAAATTACAAATTCAGTAAAGTTGGTGATTTTCTCAGCAATTAACCATATATTATATGCTTATATGTTGGGGATAAGAGAAAAAAAGGCTTATTATTATTACTAGTATTTCTCTCGTACGTTGCACGGGTTGTCGTATTTGTAGTAGATTTTAACCAAAAAATTGTTTATATTTGTTTCTCAAATAATCAAAAATGTATTTTATTAATTTTCTAATTTTAATTATTGACATATTATTTCGTATTTGTAAACTTTTAAAGTACAATTATTACTTAGAACACATATTTTCTTAACTCAAATAATTTAGTTTGTTACTATGATTGAAACTATTACAAATCAATTAAAAAAACTCAAACGATGCATCAAAATTTAAACATATTAGTTTTGATATTTTTACTTTTATATATACAATAGAAGTAATACATTAAAAGCTATGAAAATGATAAAAATTATATGTCATACATTGAAAGCAATTTTAAAATGAACATGTATGATTAATTTGAAATTAGAATTTATTATATATATATATCAGTCTCACCCCTCAAAATTACAAATACAAAATAAAAGTACTAATAAACAAAATATCTAAATATTATTTGATATAAAATTTAATTATATAAACAACTTTTTAAAGTAAATTGAAAATTCATATTTTGCTATAAAGATATGTGAATAAGAAAAAACTAATATTTTTATTTATTAAAAAATTATTTGATTTAATTCAATACGTGTAATCTATTTAGTACAAAGTTTTGTAAATATATTTTTGTTTGAATTTCTTAATTTCTACCTTTTAATCTAAATCTGTCACAAATAATTTAAAACACTTATTATATTTCACTTTTAAATAAAATAAACATTAATACATTCAAAAAATATATATTTCAATTATATATATAATATGGATATCAAATTGATTATCATTAAAAGTTGGTTAATTGGATAAATTATATGATAAAATAAATTTAAAATAAAATAATTATTGAAATTTGAAAAATTTGTAAAAATTATTAATCAAGCTAACAACCACACCTCCATCCTCTCACCAATCCGGTCCAAGCCCTTGCTAGCCACGCAGCTTTTCAGCCTTAATCAACTTTTGTTTCCTCCTCATTTTTTTTTTTTTAAATTATTATTTTTGGCCAATTTTTTGGATGGGCTATGTGTTGATCCCATGTGGTTTAGAGGTTTAGAGGAAGGTGAATGAACCTTTGTCGATTTTTGAAAATTTGTTTGAACTTGCGGCGTTGTATTCTATCGCAGAATACTATACATAATGTTGTACAACGTGCTGGGTGAGAATGCAGCTTATCTTACTGTATCCAGCCATCAGTTTCCTGATCTCTTGTCGCGTACCGAAGCTGAGCAGCTTATTCCCTTGGGTAGGAATAAAAAGGAGGATGCTTAGTGGGAAGTACGAACAGGTTACTGCTCTATGGCCTTGGGCAGTAACTGATGGGCAAGAGAAGACCCTGACTTGCCATATTTGGCGTTGTAACTCCACCCCTGGGTAACCATGTGAAAGAAGATGACAAAAAGGGGAAAGAGTTGCAAGCCAAGAGTCTAAAAGGTGCTGAAGCTTACAACAAAGGGGAAGCAGATAATAATGGCGATCAGGAGTCTCCTACCATCTAAAGCACATCAGAGTAGCTGGCTAATGAAAACATGCTGAAAAAAAGGCATGCAGAGATCAGAGATGGTAGAGAGAGAGAAGAAGAACTCTCTGGTGGAAAAGCGTGGAAATGGCAAACTGATTGAAGCTGAAGAAAGAAGTGAAGCTAGATGGAGGAGTGGTAGCTTACTTACTTTTGTATTAAACAGAATTTGTACTTGTACAATATCTTAGCTTCAATAAAAAGTATTCTTTCTTAGTGACTCTTGTCTTATTGTGTTTTGTCATCATCAAGATAAAGGAGGAAATTGTTGGGATATTTCAGTAGTTATCTTGATAAGACAAAACACAAAGAGTACAATAAGAGAAGAACAGTTTGCTTAAGGTTTTGATACCTAGTTTCCACATTACATGATCACAAGCTTAAGGTATATTGAAGGAAAGATCATGTAATGGTTTTCCAAGATTCAAGGAAAACCAACCTTAGAAGAAGTAAGAACACTTTTAAGGATCAACATGTTGTAGGGAACAGCAAGCTAGAAGAAGTATCCTTAGTAAGAATGAGAAAGGATACTGGAAAAGCAGTCAGCAGGTTGTGAGAAAGCTGTTCTGAAAGAAGAATTCAGAAAGCAAGATTACTGCTGCAAGAAACCAACAGGAGCTGCAAGAACCTTTTCATACAGTAGAAACTGTTGAGGTTACAGGACTGACCGAGGAGACGGAGTCCTTGCTGAAGATCTCAGGTGAGGCTGTTGTTCAGACAACACTCTCTGAGGATTAGAAGACCTCTAAAGGGGCGGCTGTTGGGACAGTACCTTTAGAGGATGCTCGAGGAGAAGCAGAGGTAAGCTAAGGTAACCACTAAGCAGCTAGAGACACCTTATAAGGAGGTTGATGTTGCTGCTGCTGCAAGCTCAAAAGAACCTGTCCAGGTTACAGCAGCAAAGGTTACTGAGGAAGCTACATATGAAAATGCGGCAAGTAGCTGTTGCAAGAAAGCAGTTGCAGCACTGCAACAAAGTAAGATAGAACGACATGCAGCATCGCTGCAAGAAATAGTTACAGCGTACTGCTAGAAAGAAGATACATCAGTACTGTACAAAGACTCAGCAAGAAGGACAAATAGCTGCAAGCAAACCTTGGATACAGCGCGAAGCCTTCTACTAAAACAGTCAACTGTAGAAGTATCCAAGCGAGTATAAATAGAGCCGTTCCAGAGAAGGTCAAAGTTGCAGACACGGAGCCAATGATGAGACGCCACGTGGACTGACGCGCCGTAGAAAGCTGCAAGCCTCAACCATCACATTAAATGCCCCAGAGAGAAAAAGTCAAGAAGCATTTAATGTGTCCATAGAGGAGATCTTGAGAGATCGTTGTTCACATTCAAAATGGGGAAGTGTCGTCCTTCAACGGATATACTCTCAAGACATATAAATAGAAAGTGTGGCTGATTGAAGAAATTGCTGGACAAAGTTGAGGGTAAACTCACATATCATCCAAAGCTTTTAAGCTTTCACATATTCACCAACTCAACCTTCTAGGAGCAGTCTACAACAATAAAGAAGCTACACAAGATCAAGACTGCTTCTCACCAGTTGGAGATTTATTTTCTTTTTAATCTTGTTGCTGTGTGCGTAGGTTGTTTTAGGTGTCGAACAGTTAACAGGAGAAATCTTTGTTGTTTGTATAGTTGTCTAAGTTTTAGGCAGCTTCCCTGTATGGGAGTGTGGAACCCTGTGTGGGTTAGCCTTTAGATTTTGCAGTTGCTGTGTGATCTCTGGACTCTAGTAGGTGGTTAACTTTGTAAGTTGATAGATTGTTAGGAGTGTCCTGTAAATCAATCTTGCTTAACGAAGTTCCTGCTCGAGGTAGCAGTAGAGTGGACGTAGAAGGGTTACACCACATTCGAACCACTATAAGCCATAAGTGTTTTATCGTTTTCTTATCTGCGATTTATCTTCTATATCTCTCTATGTCATAAGCATAAAACGTTTTGAAAATGATCATATTTGAGATAACCAACCTTGTGTCTTAAAACCTTTATTTTTCCGCTGCGTATAAAACTCTAGGTTACAGCGTGCAGCACTGCATCATAGTCCTGTAAGCAGTAACTGACTGGTGCTGCAAGTTCAAGTAACTTGCAGAACAATAAAGTTTTAATAGATTTTCAAAATCGACCAAGGTTCATTCACCATCCTCTCTGAACCTCGGACACCACTTGGGACCGAACAAGTGGTATCAGAGCAGGTTGGGTTAAAAGCCAACGAGTAGGCTACCTACCCAGATCCACCTGTTTTTTTTTTGCTGGTCTATCCGCTTTATCATGCTCCCATACCATGTTCTCTTATCATGTATAGCATTCGAATTCAAGTTCTCATGCTTAATCTATATATATCCTGTTAATGCGAAGAACAAACATCTGAGGAAATTAACGACTATCCATGACAAAGATCCGGTCAGCAAGAATCAAGAAAAGAAAAGAGTAAACTGTCGAAGGAAGACAAAGAGGATTCTAAGAGCACAAAGTAACCACACATGAAGTCTCACAACAAGATGCTAAGGAAGTTGCAGAAGAAATCAAGGCTACACTTTTTATAGTAGCTGAGGTCTCTAAGGAAGCAACTAGGGAAATTGCTGGAGTAATCTAAGCTACACCTTTTATAGTGGCTAAAGTTACTAAGAAGGTAACTCCAAAGGTTGCGGAAAGAAAAAAAGCAAGCACCACCAATAAGTGGTATCGCCAACAAATGTCTTCATCAACAAGGAATGTCAACAACATACAATATCTATCTGATGAGACAATAAGTGGTATCTACCTGATGAAACTAAAGCACACATACTGAACCAATCAAGTGGTATCAGTGGAATGATCAGAAATCAGACAGCTCAGAAACTTACAAAAAAGGGAGTTATGAGGTTCTTATGTAATGGGGAACTCATCTTATCCCTTGTACTTTCATTCAGGGATGCTCAGGTTATTGAAGTAGAATACTAAAGCCAATCAGGACAGAATCTTCCCACAAACGATATTGAAAATGTTCTAATGCTCAATTAGCTTCTTAAAGACAGGATGTTATTCTTTGTTTGAAACAGGATTCTCTAACAAGTGCTATACAGGCTAAGAATCATCAAGTGTTATCAGGAGAATAACAGGATTATGCAAGGACTTCACAGGTCGCTTAACAAAGGATTAAATGAGTAGATACAACAGCATCGAAGAGATCATGAGTGAAAAGGGAAATGCAGAAGTCCAAGGGGAATATCTGCATCAACCAGGAAATGACTAGTCATTCCATTAACCACGCCACTTGTCGCCTTTCCTAACTCTCTCACTCTCTCTCTCTAAAAAAACATGCCACACACCCTGTTAAACCAATTCATGTGTGAAAGAAAGAAAAGTAAAAGAAAAAGGAAAAGCAAAAGAAGAAAACACATATACGTATTTTCCATCTTTCTCTTTCTCTCTCTGTTATCTTGCTGCACGGCTGCTACTGTGTGTGTGTGTGCGTATGGAGTTCGGCGGCAGTGGGTGCTGCACATGCACCGGGGGCCAGCGTCAGCTGCTGTTGTTGCTGCCTATTACTCCTGTTGTTCGCTGTTGTGCTGTTGCCCAGCTGATGTGTGTGCTACTGTGTACGTTGGAAGGGCGCTGGAGCGTTGGGGTGCGCTACAGTAGGAGCCGGGACAGCATCGGGAAATGTCAATTTGTGCTGCTATGCATTGTTTTACAGCTGTTGTGCGTGGTATTGCTGTTGTTTGTGGGTGTGCAGGTTGTGTGTGGGTGCGGGTAAGTGTCGCCGGCGGCGATGGTAACAACGATGATGGGAAACGAGCTAGAAACGGGCAGATTTTGGGACTGAACAGAAGGGGGTTTTCTTGTTATTTTATTAAGTTCAAACCCTTATTTGCAATCCTCTAAGTTTTAAATAATTAGATGTTTCACCCATAATTTTACAAAATTATGATTTAGTCCTTAAAGTTTATTCTATGACGTAATGACGATAAAATTTATTTATATGTCATTAGTTCACCCCTAGTGTTTGATACTCCCTCCGTCCCATAAAGATAGACTTGTATACTATTTTCATTTGTCCCACAAAATAGGCATGTTACTATATTGTTGGGTCTCAAGTGGTGGTCAGAGGTTCAGAGGGGGGTGAATGAACCTTTATCGATTTTCATAAAATCTTTTCAAAACTCTTTTTAACGAACAGGTTCCTGATTCCAAAGAGAAACAGCAACTCGACTCGAGTCAGTAACCTGGCACAATGCTGATTAGGTTCCTGTCTCGAATCACAATACGCAACAGATTAAACTTAGATAGAGTTTCCTGTTTTGCAAACATGTTTTCTTTTCGTAATATGATTTTAGCAAAGTATTTTTTACGAATATGCTTATGACAGGTGTAACAGGATAGATATGTAATAAACAAAACACAGCATGCAGTCAAAGCAAATAAACACTTATGGCTTATAGTGGTTCGAAGGTGGTGTAATCCTTCTACGTCCACTCTACTCCTTCACTGAGAAGGAATTTCGTTAGTTCAGTTTGATTTACAAGTCTCGTCTCTACAAATCTCTTCCTAACAAGCTATACCTACATAATCTCAAATTCTTAGGTTACAACCCACACAGGGTACAAATCCCACACAGGACAAATAGCCTACACAAGACTATTACGTAGCAAGGATATAATCTTATCAACTAAGTTACACCAAACACAACCTAGCGCACACAGCATAAATGGTTAAAAGAAATAAAAAGGTTCTTCAACTGGTGTGGAGCAATCTTGATCTATGAAGTCCTATGACTGTTGTATGTTGCTCCTTGAAGGTTGTGTGCCTTGAACAGACATGAGCTTTTGAGGAGCTCTAGAGCATTTTTGATTTTCCTCTCAACACTGTTCAGCACCTTTGTTAGTTCAACCACACCTTCAATTTATAGATCTTGAGAATATGTCCGTTGGAAATGTATCTGTTGAAGATGAACACTTTCCCGTTCTGAATTGCAGTTTTTGATCTCCAAGATCTTCTTTGTATTCGCATTAAATGCTTCTAAGATGTTCCTGACATGTGCATTTAATGCGCCCACAATCTTTGACTTTTATGCAACGCCTAGCTAGTCTGATTGCCAGATAGCTTTCTTCCCTTTTGAGTTGCATGGTCTTCTTCGTACTGCGTGGATAGGAGTAGCACTTGTCTTTATGCAAGAGATCTGTTGGCTACTTCCTACTTCCTCTGTAGATTGTTGTAACTCGCTCTTCCTTGTTTGCTTCTTTCAGGATGCTGTTTTATTCCACTTTTTGTTCGCTGCCAGGATTCTATTTCCTTCTCTTCAGCTTTCTGTCCTACGTCAGCTTTTTGTTTCAGCATCCTGTTTCTGTTTCATCCATATTTTCTGCTACAGCATCTTGTTGTTTCTTCCATACTTGTTGTTCTTAGAAGATAACTTCTTGTTTCTTCTAAGATTGATTTTCCTTATAATTTGGAAAATCATTACATGATCTCAATTATTTATCCGATCATGTAATTTGTGGAAACTTACTCTAGCAGACTATATTTTCTTTTTAGCAACATGTTCTATCATATTAAGATAACCTCAGAAATATCCCAACATATTTTAGTGTGCTTTTTAACTTGTAATTCCATATATGTCCTTATTTATTTTTTAGGAAAAAAAAGTTGCATTGAATGTGTGGTTTTCATTTGTTCATTTTTGACAAATTCCCATAATCATTTCGTATTTCCAGATTTAAATTAATGATTAAATTGAATTACCACTACACTAATCAATAAATTTGAGTTGTAATTTTTGTTTGAATTTTTTAGTTTTCTCTCTTCTAAAGTTTTTTAGTTGTCTCTCTTCCTTGAAAGTAGAAAAATGTATATTGAGACAAACAATATCATTAATGCAATATTATAAGTGTGAAAATAATTTTGTTTCAATCAATGAAACTTCAAAATTGGAGTAGAATTAATTCTTTGAACAATTAATGTATGATAAGGGTATAATTGGAACTTCAAAAAAATTATTAATCTGTGTGAAAATAGAACTAAGCCTATTTTTATGGGACAGTGGGAGTATAAATTCTGGAATTTTGTGAGTTACTCCTCAAACGTTATATTTAGAACTCTCGTTTTTCTTTTCCCTTATAAGCCATCACCTGTTGCTAGCGCTCGTTTTTCCAAAAGATACGAATTATCTTTCTTTACATTCAAAAGCTCTTATCTATAGACCCATGCCATCGACCTTATTTAAGAATATTCTAAATTCAAGTTCTAAGTCAAGTTACAAATAGTCTTATTAGATGCTGAGATGAGTTTTATATATATTGTAGGAAACGCAGACGAAGGAACCCACTAGTTCCCTGAAACGTAGCCGTTTTCCCAAGATACCACTTGATTGAGGTGAAAGAACGAACTTAGGATTTAGAGAATCGAGCTTCACAAGGGTTACCACCGAACGAGGTGGGGTAAATTACTTGCTTTCACGTGTATGTTTCCTTGTGAGTTAACATGAAGTTATATGCCTACGTGAAATGGATATGATTACTCTATGAACGTTGCATTATATGTCTTACTACGTGACGAGAATAAATGTGTGTTGTTTACAAAGAAACGAGGTACGATGGTAATGTATGAATGTTGAGGCTCATGGATTGATTTGAATGTTAAGGTTATTAAGGTCTAAATACGTCGGACTTAAAGACTCCGAAATACGCCGGACTTAAAGAATTCGGAATACGCTGGGCTTAAAGACCCGAGAGGGGTATTGATTAAACCCCTAATTCATGTACAATGTTTCTTTCTTTCTGAATGTTGACTGTTATGTCTTGAGTTCCAAGTAAGTTTAACGTGAAATTATATGCCTACGTGAAATGTATGTGGTTATTGAAGTAAAGTTATGTGCTTACGTGAGACACGTGGTTATTGAAAGGAAATTATATATTTACGTGGAATGTATATGATTATTCTATGAAGATTGCATTTTATGTTTTATCACAAGTTACTAAGTGGCTAATGAACCACATGTTTGCAAGTGGCTAATGAACCACATCAACACGGCTAACGAACCTCACCAAAGTGGCTAAAGAACCACATCAAAGCGGCTAATGAACCGCCCCAAATTGGCTAATGAAGTGGCTAAAGAACCGCACCAAAGTGGCTAATGAACCACAGGTTTGTAAGTGGCTAAAGAACCACAAAAGAAGCAGCTAAAGAACTGCATGTTTGCAAGTGGCTAAAGAACCACAATAATGTTCACATTGGCTAAGAACCGCAATATGGTGGCTAAGAACCACAAAATATTTTCACGGCGACTAAGAACCGCAATACGGTGGCTAAGAACCATATAAGGTTTTCACTGCGGCTAAGAACCATATTACGGTGGCTAAAAACCACAAAAATATTTTCCAAGGCGGCTCAGACCCGCAACTATGTGTTTGACGAATTATGTATATGTTTCCTATTATGTTTTAACTGCTCATGAGTCCCCCCCCACTGAGTGTCTTCATACGCTCACCATTTTTTATGTTAAAATCCTCGGGTGTGGTATGTAAACGGTGGATGTTGGTAGCTGATGTTTTAAATATTACAAAAAAGTTTTATTTACGTTGCTTTTATTTTATGAAAAATGTAATTCATAATTATTCTTAACCTCGTTTACATTTAGGGTTCTTAAAAGGGTGAAATTGTATAGAAGATGATTTTGAAAACTTTTGGGAAAACTTAGTTTGCAAAACTATACAGTTTAACTGTATAATTATAAAGTAAAATATTTTTCTTCCGCTATGTATGATTCACGTTTTATAAAACAGAGATGTTCAAACTGACTTATCCTTATTTGCAAGTTTAAATTACCTTGGAAATGCATGTTTTATCGAGTATCTGGACGCCCAAACGAAAAATTTATTAAACTCTAATATTCTACAGTGTTGGGATATTTCAATAGTTATCTTGATAAGACAAAACATAAATAACACAATAAGAGAAGAACAATTTACTTAAGGTATTGATACCTAGTTTCCACATTATATGATCACAAGCTTATCAATACTGAAGGAAAGATCATGTAATGGTTTTCCAAGATTTAAGGAAAACCAACCTCAGAAGAAGTAAGAATACTTTTGAGGATCAGCATGTTGTAGGGAACAACAAGTTAGAAGAAGTATCCTTAGTAAAAAGTATATAGGATACTGAAAGAAGTAGCAGCAGGTTGTGAGAAAGCTGTTCGATAAGAAGAACTCAGAAAGCAAGTAACTGCTGCAAGAAACCAACCGGAGCTGCAAGAACCCATTCTTGCAGAGACTGCCGAGGTTACAGGACCGACCGAGGAGATGGGGCTTTGCTGAAGATCTCAAGCGAGGCTGCTGTTCAAACAACACTCTCTGAGGATGAGAAAACCTCTGAAGGGGTGGCTGTTGAGACAGTACTCTTAGAGGATGTTTGAGGAGAAGTTGGGGTAACCGCTAAGCAGCTAGAGATACCTCATGAGGAGGTTGATGTTGTTGCTACTGCTGCAAGCTCAAAAGAACCTATCCAGGTTACAGCAGTAGAGGTTACTGAGGAAGTTACGTATGCTAAATTCCTCCTAAATGGCGGCAAGTAACTGCTACAAGAAAGCAGTTGCAGCATTGCAGCAAACTAAGAAAGAACAACATCGTTGCAAGAAAAAGTTACAGCATACTGCAAGAAAAGATACAACATTACTGTACGAAGACACTGCAAGAAAGTCTAAGTTACAGCAGCACAGTAAATGACAAACAGTTGCAAGCAGACCTATGATACAGGGCGAAGCTTTTTACTCAAACAGTCAACTAAAGAAGTATCCTACAATCCAATGAATGATAAATGCAGTATCCAAGCAAGAATAAATAGAGTCGTTCCAGAGAAAATCAGAGTTGCAGACACGGAGCCAATGCCAAGATGGCACGTGGACTGACGCGCTGCGGAAAGCTGCAAGCCGCAACCATCGCATTAAATGCTACAGAGAGAAAAAGTCAAGAAGCATTTAATGCGGCCACAGAGGAGATTTTGAGAGATCGTAGTTCACATTCAAAATGGGGAAGTGTCTTCCTTCAACGGATACTTTCCTCCAACGGATATACTCTCAAGATCTATAAATAGAAGGTGTGGCTGATTGAAGAAACTGCTAGACAAAGTTGAGAGGAAACTCACATATCATCCAAAGCTTTTTAAGCTTTCACATGTTCAGCCACTCAACCTTCTAGGAGCAGTCTACAACAACTAAAGTAGCTCTCAGAGATCAAGACTGTTTTTCATCAGTTGAAGATTTATTTTCTTTTTAACTTTGCTGTTGTGTGCGTAGGTTGTTTTAGGTGTCGAACAGTTGATAGGAGAGATCCTTACTGTTTGTATAGTTGTCTAAGTTTTATGCAGTTTTCCTGTGTGGGTTTACCTTTAGAGTTTGCAGTTGTTGTGTGGACGCTGGACTCTAGTAGGTGTTTAACTTTGTAAGTTGATAGATTGTTAGAAGTGTCCTGTAAATCAATCTTGCTTAACGAAGTTCCTGCTCGAGGTAGCAGTAGAGTGGACGTAGAAGGGTTACACCATCTTCGAACCACTATAAGCCATAAGTGTTTTATTGTTTTCTTATATGTGTTTTATATTTTATATTTATCTCTGTCATAAGCATAAAATGATTTGAAAAGGATCATATTTGAGAAAACCAGTCTTGTGTCTTAAAACCTTTATTTTTCCACTGCGTATAAAACTCTAAGTTACAGCGTGTAGCACTGCATCCTAGTGCTGTAAGCAGTAACTGACTGGCGCTGCAAGTTCAAGTAACTTGCAGAACAGTAAAGTTTTAACATATTTTTGAAAATCGACCAAGGTTCATTCACCCCCCCTCTCTGAACCTCGGACACCACTTGGGACCAACATACAGTAACGTAAAAGAAACGGGGCGTTACACTATCGGTCCACGTGTCAGCAGAACACTTGTTCTTGGTACTGCTCGATCACTTTGTCTCTATTGGCTATTTTTTACAAGATGTTTTCTCGAATAGCATTGATCTTTCTCGTACTATAGTGTTGTGCATGAATGTCTATTCGTGCTTCTAGTCTTCTTTCAGCTTTAGAATTTTGTGCCAGCTTGCTGCAACTTGCCACTGTAATGCAGCTTTCTATTCGTCTTGATCTATCCATTGTGCATTGGTCTGCTTACAGTATGCAAATATTGTAATATATTGTTGTATCCAGTAGAGGCTTTCCTGCTGCATCCGACTGCCAACATAAACTTTCTTCTGCTGAATTTTCAAAATTCTCCATTCTTCAGTTTTGACTTTAGGACTCAAAACTATTTTAAACTTTCCCTAGAACATATTGAAAAATGGGGTACTTTAATTTTCTATTACAATATTATTTTGTCTCATCAAAATCTAAACATAAATTTCCTATTATATATACTAATATTTCTCCCGTGAGTTGTACGAATTGAGATATATATATATATATATATATATATATATATATATAACTTTGATTTTCTAACACAAATAACTCAATTATTCCAAATCGAAGAAAACATAAATCATCAACCCATCATATATTTTAAAATCTCCTAACCATCTATTTTTAAAATATATATATTAAAAATTGGATTTAACTCAATATTCAGTCCACTTGAACTAAGTCAAATGGACCAAACCATTACACCAAAAGTTTGTTTAAATATTTTTCTAAAATAATGTAAAATTTGAATTGAAAATTAACTTTATGAATTTTCAGAGTTGTAATCTAATTTATTATGATGTTTTTGTATTTGTATTTGTAATTTTGTAAGTGTAATCTTAAGCTTAGAGCACATACTTTTTAAGTCACACATTGTAATATAATTTACTATTATAGCTGAAACTACTACTAATCCAAATATACCAAAATTTAAAAATTTTAGATTTGATATTTTACTTTTTATATGCAATATAAATATTAAAATACATAATACTACCTCCATCCTGGTTTAACTTGCCTACTTTGTCCGGGCACGGGGTTAAGAAAATGCAGTTGACTCAAGTGGATATGCACTTTTGGATGATATTTTTGTAATAATATGCATATCAAATCAAATTCTATGCACTTTTAGATGACATTTTTGTAATAATGTTGAAATATAGAGATATTAATGTAAAAAAATTGTCATTTATGGGCTGGCAAGTTAAGTTGGGACAAATAGAAATGACAAGTAGACAAGTTAAGTTGGGATGGAGGAAGTATTTGATATGTATACAATATTTAATAAAATACATAGATATAAATAATTTATTATATATATTATACAAATATTGATGAGTATTCGAATCAATTAAAATTATATTCTCATTCGTATTCGAATAATATTCAAATTTTAAAAATAATTTTATTTGTATTTTTATTCGAATTTTTCAAATTCAAATTTAAATATTAAATCAGATCAAAAATATTTGATTCTTGTACATTCTTACAACTTACAAGTGACATTGAGATTGACGCATCTATTCATTGTTGATATGGGGTCACAAAACACTCAATGCATTGGAATTGATGAAATTACACTCAATTAACAGCACATGCTCATCTCAGTCATCTGCCATTCACAAATATTGAGGGTTAGTTAGGAATCTGCCCTCCCAATAACTAATCTATTAAAATATTGTTTTTTATTTTAACCAGCTTTTATCAGTTTTTCGCAATTAGGATAACTAATTAATGAGTTATATTTTCGATCAAAGAGTAATTTTGTATGAGATCTGTCACAAAATTCATTTTGAGAGATTGGGCAATTCATAAATGCAGGTTAATGTAGTTGACCTAAAGATATAACATGATGTACATTAAAATATTACTATTACTTTCATGTATATCAGAACATGTACACATAAAAGTATTTTATGATACTTTCAAAAATATTACATAATATACATAAAAATATTGCATTATGAGAATACAAAATATTACTTGTTAAATTATATTTTTTTAAATTAATCATTGATTTGATGTTATGAAACCAAAAGTATTACTCGTTAAACATAAAATATTATATTATACAAACAAAAGTATTATATAGTATTATTTATCAAATTGTAATTTTTCAAAAGTGTTACAAGATGCACACGTAAGTATTACATTATGAGAATAAAAGTAATTCTTGTGAAGTAACATTTTTCAAATTAATCATGAATTTAGAATTTTGGAAACAAATGTATTATATGATACACACAAAAGTATTATATGGTGTGCATAAAAATATTACTTAATATATACAAAAATATTACATACTATTACTAATCAAAATTATAAAAATATTACATAGCATATGCATAAAAGTATTATATGATTAGAATAAAAGTATTACTTGTTAGATAACAAATTCTCAAATTAATCATAAATGTGAAGTGCATTACTTAATATATATGTATATATTACATTATATACATAATTAAGATATTATCGATTTCCTTGTAAACTTATGTAAAGGTGGCAACTCGGAATGGGCTAACTTCCTTAGCTGCCTATGACAGGCCAATGTGGAGATGAACGCTGAGAAGAAGTGCCACCGAATTTGCATAATTAAGAAAATACACATTTGTAGGAAAATACACATAATTAATTTTTTCTAGGAGCTCATTATCTGTATTTATAAATCCATTCAAAGTTGGTAGAAATCAACTATTTGTAGGAAATTTTGTACCTAAATGAGCAGTTTGGATTCTTTATTATATCTGAACTTTTACTTTGGTATTTCATTACATTTAATATACACCATATCTTAATTGATGATGATATATGATATATGTGGTGTGTGATTATTTTAAAATAAAAAGTGTAATATAATATTTCATGTGTTAAATTAGATGATTTTCAGGTAATGAACATATTTTTTCCTTTTTTTTATTCCATTTTCTTTCTCCACATTCAAGCATTTGCAAAATGAAGAGAAATAAATAAAATACAAGTGCTTCTTCCACGCATTTTCCTTTTGAGTAAGTTTACTGTTGTTGTGGGATAGAGTTGATGAAAATATTTTGATTAGAGGATAATTCGAGAGAAAATATTGATGTTACTCGAATTAAACATGGATACTTTAATTAATTTAAGCATAAGAATTAAGTTTTAGTATTAACCGCCGAAACTTCAATAGTATAAATTGGGTTTCTTTCACAATCAGAGAGAAGATATCGTGAGATATAAAAGGAAAGTGGGATCATATGTTTAAAAGGTCAGAGTAAGTTTCTCGTATCGATTTAGATTTGGTTCATCAAATTGATTTTCAACTTAAAACAAAAAAATCAATTAAAGCCAAGTTAAGCTCGAACTTCGCCTAATCTCATAATTAGTCTGTGTTATACCCCGCCGGATTAATCCGAGTTGGGTTTAACTAGACTAAGTCGGAAGCAAAGAATGGAGAGCTAAGCACTGGACCGGGTCAGGAGGGTCCGACCCGACCAGATTGGATGACCAGAAGAGGGATACTGAGTTTCCATGATGCCAGATATGGTCACCCGATCCGACCAGATGTTATGATGATCCGACCAGAATCAGTTCGGCAAGGGCAGACCTAGAACAAAACTAAAAGCTGACGCTCAGACGACCAGGAGTCCCGCATAGGAAGAGCAGACAAGACTTAGTTATTTCAAGTAATCTTCAAGAAAGGAAACAAATCAAGATCAAAACTTATCCGATTTAGATAGGATTTAATCCATTTTTCCCTTATCTGTACCCTAAAATCAAAGGATTTATTTCTTACTTTCCAAGTTTTATATCTCGGGTCTAGCCTATAAATAGGGCCTCAATTATCATTCAAAATGATGGAATTCTAGATTCGAAATCATTGTAATTAGAGAGTTTTTTACTCTTAATTCTTATATAAAGAACGTAACTAACTTGCCCGAGTAGATACCGGGCCATTCTTTTTCTTATTTTATTCGATTTTCATATAACTTGTTTGGTTCAATTTATTTGAGCCGGATCGAGATTTTTGGTATTAGGCTAGGATTTTGTGCTCTACAAAATCTGACGTCAACATTTTGGCGCTAGGAGAGGACTCGCACAACATAGCTCCATGACAATCAACTCATTCAACAATCGCGAAGACCTCGGGGTCCCTCCCAATCCCCAAAACCAGAATCTATTGCTTGGTGGATCTGGTCATCGCCATATAACACCCCAAATTAATTTTGACTACGTAATATATGTTAAGAATTTTCAATAATTGAAATTTAGATTTAAGTAATAATAATACTAAAGTATATAAGTCAAAACCATTAAAGAAAAATAAAAATTTAAAATTCATTATATACAAGTATGTAACACACGCACACATCCCATATATGTGTGACATATTTAATAAACAAGTTATATATATTAAGTAGGGTAAAAAACGATTTCTCATCCCAACTATGCTCGATTTTACATTTTCTAGTAAGAATTTTAAAATGTTGCACCGTACTGACTGAACTTTACACAATTTACAATCTACGGTATTCCGATCATTTTTTCCGGCCAACACACATACGTGCTCGGCACATGATTTCATTAAGGACATTTATGTCTTTTTAAAGTTTATACCAGAAAGTGTAAAATCGGGCATAGTTCAGATGAGAAATCATTTTTTACCCTTTTATTTATTATACATTTTATATTAATTTTTTTAATTAGGTTAAATATTATATGTAATGTGTACTACATGATTTATTTGAAAGGGAAGAAATGAATTAATATACTAATATATGATATTCATAACGATATTCTGACTTGTAAAAACTATAAAAATGTAATATATTTGGACCCAAATCTTAACTCGCAAGTTTGGTTTCCCAATTCTGAGCTTACATTGGGTGGCCTAACTAATGTTCGATGAGTTTTCTAATGTTGATCCATCTTATAAAATTATATTCAATCAGCGATTCATAACATTTATTTTGTCCAAATTCATCTCATATTCTACGAATTCATATTGAATATAATAAGTTTGAAATAAACACAACATACAAATAATAAACAAAAAAATACATATTATATCATCGAACACTAGTAAATTAATATCAGTAAGTTTCTTGTATCGATTTAGATTTGGTTCATCAAATTGATTTTCAACTTAAAACAAAAAAATCAATTAAAGCCAAGTTAAGCTCGAACTTCGCCTAATCTCATAATTAGTCTGTGTTATACCCCACCAAATTAACCCGAGCTGGGTTCAACTAGACTAAACCGGAAGCAAAGAATGGAGAGCTGAGCACTGGGCCGGGCCGGGAGGGTCCGACCCGACTAGATTGGATGACCAGAAGAGGGATACTGAGTTTCCATGATGCCAGATATGGTTACCCGATCCGACCAGATGTTAGGATGATCCAACCAGAATCAGTTCGGCAATGACAAACCTAGAACATAACTAAAAACTGACGCTCAGACGACCAGGAGTCCCGCATAGGAAGAGCAGACAAGACTTAGTTATTTCAAGTAATCTTCAAGAAAGGAAACAAATTAAGATCAAATCTTATCCGATTTAGATAGGATTTAATCCATTTTTCCCTTATCTGTACCCTAAAATCAAGGGATTTATTTCTTACTTTCTAAGTTTCATATCTCGGGTCTAGCCTATAAATAGGGTCTCAATTATCATTCAAAATGATGGAATTCTAGATCCGAAATCATTGTAATTAGAGAGTTTTTTGCTCTTAATTCTTATATAAAAAACATTCAGGCCGGCCAAAACTGACCGACCAGAAGAAGCCGAACTAACTTGCCCGAGTAGGCATCGGGCCATTCTTTTTCTTATTTTATTCAATTTTTATATCACTTGTTCGGTTCAATTTATTTGAGCCGGATCGAGATTTTTGGTGTTAGGCTAGAATTTTGTGCTCTACAAAATCTGATGTAAACAGTCTGAAAAACAGGACAAAATCGTAAAAAAAATTAATTACAATATTCTATTTAAATAATCAAAATACTAGGTTTTATTTAGATGAAAATGAGTAAAAAAAAAAAAAAAAATTCTTAAGCTAGTTGATAAAAACTTATTTCCTCATGTGAGAATGATAACATCAACCCAAAAGTAGCTAGATTTGAAAGTGAGGGGAAGAATTAAAAAAGCAACAATTTGGCATTAAAAAGAAAAAAAAAAACCAAAAAAAAAGAACCACACCACACCACCCACCATTCAACAACGCAAAATGGGAAACGATATGTTGTGCTTTTCGAGAGGATCAAAACGACTACATCTACCACTTTTTCACCAAACACATTTTCGCCTTTAAATGGACACCCAAACACCATAAAAATAAAAATATAAGTCCAAATTCCAAAAAAAATACACTCCATGGAAGTCACGCTAAACGCCGCCCTCCTCCTCCTCTCCGCCGCCGTCTTCCTCCTGGTCTACACCGGCAAGCGGCGGAGGCGCCTCCCCACCCCTCCGGGCCCGGTCCCCCTCCCCCTGATAGGAAACCTCCACCTGGTGAGCCCGCGTCTCCACCACACGTTCCACGTGCAGGCCCAGCGCTACGGCCCGATCATGAAGTTCCGGCTGGGGTCCATCCCCTGCCTGGTGGTCTCAACGCCGGAGCTGGCGAAGGAGATCTTGAAAACCCAGGAGCTGATCTTCTCGTCGAGGGTGAAATCCTCCGCCATTGACATCGTCACCTATGGCGTCTCCTTCGCCTTCTCCCCCTACGGGCCCTACTGGAAGTACATCAAGAAGCTCTGCACCTACGAGCTCCTCGGCTCCAGAATGCTCAACCACTTCGAGCCACTCAGGACCCTCGAAGTCAGAACCTTCTTGAAGGACGTGATGGAGATGGGCAAGTCTGGGAAGAGCTTCAATGTCACCGAGGAGCTCATGAAGCTCACCAGCAACGTCATGTCCAACATGATGCTCAGCATCAGAGCCGCCGAGTCGGAGGAGCAGGCCGAGGTGGCCAGGACTCTGATTCGAGAGGTCTCACAGCTCTTCGGAGAGTTTGACATGGGTGACATGTTGTGGTTCTGCAAGAACTTTGACTTTCAGGGGATCAAAAAGAGGTCCAGGGACATTCAGGTCAGGTACGATGCTCTGTTGGAAAAGATTATTATGGACAGGGAGAACCTCCGCCGACAAAACGGTGTCGTAGAGGCCAAGGATATGCTCGACATGTTTCTTGATATCATGGAGGGTGGCAAAACCGACGTGGAATTCTCCAGGGAACATCTCAAAGCTGTCATTTTGGTATGAAACACTTTTTTCTCTGTTTTTTTTTTTTTTTCCTTAAATAACTATTTTTACTCTTAAACTCTTAATTATAATTATTATATATAGGAACAGAATATCGTATTGGTCTCACAAAAATAGTTAATAGCAAGTAAAGAAGAGAGGGTAGGAGTATTTTTGGTAAAAAAATAATTCTTTTAAAACAATTTTTTTACAAAATATTTATAATAATTTTTTTGTGTGAGGGTTATATTAAAAAACAATGTCGAACTATGACCTCTTTCATATTAAGATATTCAAATTTTGAAATTAGATTGTACAAAGTAGTTTCAGATGGCACCAAATAATCATCATTGACTTAATAAATTATTTCTTAAATTGACCAGGATTTCTTGACCGCGGGTACGGACACAACCGCCATAACCGTAGAATGGGTTTTGGCAGAACTGATGAACAACCCTAAAGCAATGCAAAAGGCACAGGAAGAAATGGACAAAGTTGTCGGAACAGACAGATTGATGCAAGAATCCGACGCCCCGAATCTGCCCTACTTTCTGGCCATCATCAAAGAGACGTTCAGGCTCCACCCTCCGATCCCGTTGATCATCCGGAGATCCATCGAGGACACCGTGATCGACGGCTACCACATTCCGGCCAACACCCTCGCCTTCATCAACTCCTGGTCGATGGGCCGGAACACTAAGTATTGGGACAACCCGTTGTCGTTCAGACCGGAGAGGTTCTTGGAGGAGGACAATGTCAATATTGACATTAAAGGGATGCACTTTGAGCTTCTGCCTTTCGGTTCGGGCAGGCGGGCCTGCCCGGGGATGCTCTCGGCCATTCAGGAGGTGATTATTATAGTCGGGGCGGTCATCCAGTGCTTTGACTGGAAACAGGCTGACGGGTCAGATCTGGTCAACATGAATGAGCGGCCCGGTCTGACCACCCCACGGGAAATCGACCTGGTTTGCCGCGTGGTACCCCGGGTTAGTGAGAGGGTTATTTCCGGACACTGATGTGGGCCCCGGGTTTTTAATTGTTGTATTCGTGGAGAGATTAATGTTTTCTTGTGTATTGTTGATGATCTTCAATTAATCTATATTTGTGTGGTGTTGAATGATGCTAGAGTTTGGAACATGGAGTGAAAATTTAGCTGGGATATTCTGTAGAGTTCGGTGCCCCATATATCATATTTGAAATAAAGTGGTCCCATTAAACTATTTAATATAATAAATTAGCTTTAAATACTATAAAATTTGGAAAAATATTATTTTACCTCCACTTTATTCCATTTGATGATATATATATATAGGGCCACCTACTCCACCAGATTGGATACTCTATTACATTTTGTATTATATCTCATGTTTCATAGCATTTATTATATGACATATGTTAAAAAGTGAAAAAGTCTAAACATTTTCGATTCAGATTTCAATCCGATTTCAATAATTTTTGAGACCCTCATATGACAGAAGATATAAGTTTAGCCCGTGTTTACTTTAAAACGCTTAGAATTAATTTAGTTTATGAATTTAGGTGAAATTTACTGCGTTAACCTCTTACTATGATTAGGGGTTGGGCAGGAGGCTACTCATATCATTTAAATATTACACACTCGTCGTATCTATTATTTGAATATTGATACATCAGTTTGGATTATATTATACATGCACTTGTCAGATTTATTAATTTAATTTATATTTATGTATCAACCTAACATTTAAATTTACATCCACGTATTTTAACTCCTACATGGCATATTAATATGTTTTGCACATGAACAGTGCTAAGCAAACTATAGTTAGTTGACGAACATTAATTATTACATTCCACTCGCTCCTCGTCGATTACAATAATTAATGAGCTAGTTGCATTTTATAACTAATACATGAAATTTTGATTGGGTTAAAATAAATTATTTCATGTCAGAAACTTCAACTCGACCATTATGAATAGTTATTTTCTGAATTATTTTAAATAAAAAAAAATAAACCGTGTTATTTCCAACCTTAACGAAATGTCGAAGCACTATCATTGCGTTAACATCGTTAACTCTTGTGTTTTGGTGAAAACTCATTCTCCTTAATTCATTTAATGAGATCCAACAGACATGTATATTTGCTCAAAATCGCTTCGAAGTGAAAAGAGAAATCATTAAAAAAATGTTCCCACTCAACAACTTCGATATTCCTATAAAGAAAGAGTCGTTGGAGAAGCTTTCGACTTCAAGGCAATTTCAATTCAAATGAGATTCAATCCATACAATTTATTTTGATAGATTTACCATCACGTATATTATTAAACATTTGCATCATAAGAATTTATAGAAATTTCATTTAAAAATCAATTTGATGTTTATCATTTTGGACAAGGAAAAAAAAAAGAATTTACTGAATAGAACTCTTTAGATAAATTGTAAAATTAGTCCAATGACTTGTGTGCTTTGAAAGTTTCATATTAATCACATTTTACAATTAGGTCCTATAATTTTGAAAATGTGATCGCGAATTTAAGACCATTGTGATAGTGCGTAGATAGTTATGTTGGTTTTCTTTTTCACATTACAGAAAAAATGTACTCTTCTTTGGTCTTACTTTAATTTACACCATGCATGTCTTTCAAATTCAACTGATTCTTTACAAGCCCATCCTCAGCAATTATAATCCAAAAATCTATTTTTTAACCCCAATTATGCTTTAAATTCACAAATGTTCACTCTTAAAATCAAGATTTATGAAATCCATCAATTATACACGACTAGGCTAAAATTAACGAAAATAAGACGATAAAAATATGTATTATAAAAGACACGTCAACTTGCATACGACTAAAGTGAGATCCTAGAACCACCGTTCGTTCTTCGAAATGTAGATAGATTCTCAAGTATTAATTAGTTGATTTTCACTGAATCATATCATATATGGCTAGCTAGATGTTTTCAACTCAATGCCTACGTGCAACCGCTTTGTTTAAAAATGATTGGAAAGTAGATCCAAACAAATAAAATATATAATATATATTCCCACTAAATTGCCAGTTTTTGTATCACCACATAACTAAATTTCAGTATTCAAAAATTATAGAAGTGAATTCGGAAATTGATTAATGTTTAATCAATTCAAATAGGTGATGTGTTAAAATGTGAGTGTGTTTGTATGCTCCTATGCAAGAAAAACACTAACAATAAAAATATCAGAGACGTAATAGTGTCTATGATGTTGACAACACTACAGATAACACAACGGAAATATTAAAATAAACGACAAGAGAATTATCCACGAGTATATAATGATACTCGTGGAACGCCTACAGGCAAAATATGTCTTATTGATATATCTTGTGAGACGAAAAAATCCTTTGAAGAGAATCTCGTAAAAACACAAAGAGATCTTTTGAAGAAGATTCTCTTCTATGTATGTATCTAAGGAATCTAAGGACGTTCTCGGTTAATCACTCAAAGACACCCTATCTAAGAAAAGAAAACTTTAGTATGCAAACTCTAAGTCTTTTATGAAAAGAGATAAAGATGTTGTGTGCTATGTAATTAACACAGAAGACAACATTCACAGACTGTATAAGACTCGAAATCTCTTGCTTTTCTTGCGCTCTCTAATCTGTGTTGTCTTCAAGAATGGATTCTTCTATTTATAGAGCTCATGAGCCTCCATGATCTTGTAGTGTTCACCATGATCATAGTGCTCCATGATCTCCACTTCATCCACAATCCATCTTGTACTCCACCCACTCCACTTCATGTTCCTTCCATGATCTTCACTTTTCTCTGTTCTTCCATGATCTCCATCTCTCTTTCTCTCCACATTCTCTTTTCCTTTCATAGACACTCATGTTTTCCTACTTAAAAAAAAAAAGAACATATAATAACTTATTCCTATAAAATAGGAAAGAGGTGTTTGAATTAGTCAAAACTCTTCATTTGATTTAATCTGCAAAACACGTGAGAAATAAGAAAGAACAAATCTTCTAGGATAGGATTAAAAGATTTTCCAATAAATAACAAACCTCCTTAAACATCTCAAACCTAGTCAAACAATGATAATTGATTTAATTAAGAAAAAGAAAAATAATTATGTTGAAAATTTCAACATTGAAAGGTATGGTGTAATCAGAAACTCCTGTAAGACTTAAAATCAAATGAACAGATTGATAATATTGTTCCAAATGTCACAACATTTACCAAAATATTCATACACTTAAAATAATCAGAATTTGCAACGGAATAAATAAACGAACAAGGACAAGAAGATTTATCCACGAGTATATAAAGATACTCGTGGAACGCCAGGAGGGCAAAAAGATTTATTACTACAAGAGTAATTACAAAACAATCACAAAGAGATCCTTTGAAAGAATCTCTTTGAAACTCACACTCTAAGATAATCTCTCAACTCTCAAAGAATGTTAAAACCCTCTATAGGGTTTACAAAGCAACAAACCTAGAATCTATCAAAGGAAAGACTCTATTAAACAGAATGTTGTCCCTAATGTTCCAACACTCCTAGAATCTATCAAATGAAAGACTCTATTAAACAGAATGTTGTCCCTAATGTTCCAACACTCTGTTGCTTTGAAACTGTCCTTGAATCTCTCTCACTATGCTCTTGGATTTCTCTGGAAGTGCACTGCCCACCGAACTGCAGACTCTCATCTGATATTTATAGACTCCAGCAGATCGTGTTTGGTGATCCATGATATCCATGTCTTCCATGATCCATGATCTATTATCCATATCTTCCACACTCTCCATGACTCCATCTTCTCCACTTTTCAACTTTCTCCATCTTCCTTGACTTGTTCCATACTTTCCACTCTTCTTTGCACGTCTGTATTTATATCATGTTTCTTTTCTTTTCTTTTTTCACGTGATTTGATCTTTAAATCCCTGCAAAAGAATAAGTACAAGACAAGAAACAAACCTCCTAATTTGTAGGAACTATATTAACGTTAGAAGACTTCTTCAAATCTTTTCCTTCTTAGATCATCATTTCTACAAAATCTCAACAACCAAACTTTATCTAATATATCAAATATTATCCAATAAAATATTATCAAATATTAATATATTGAAATTAAATTTGGAATAAGAAAAGGTAAAATTAATTAGTGTTAAAAAATAACACTAACAAACATTAACAAAATGTTTAATCTATCTCTTAATAATTTAACATATAACAATTAATATTTCTACTTATATCACATGATTCATTAAATTATTCTCTCAAGAAATCAATACTTGCAACATAAAGTAGGCTCATTAATTAATAACTCAACCACCACTCACGGTGGGATAAATATCATCACGGACAGGAAATGGTAATCGGGTCAACCCGGCGCACGACCCGACAAATCAAATCGGTAGCCCTCGGAGCAGTCAACCCGGCCCGCTCCGTCATGTCGACCCGGCCCGACCCGTCGGGCAATTCCCAGTCAAAGCACTGAATCATAGTACCGATTATAAGAACCACCTCCTGTATAGCCAAAAGCATCCCCGGGCAGCCCCTCCTGCCCGTGCCGAAGGGCAGCAGCTGGAAATGCTGCCCCTTAATATCGATCGAAGCGTTGTCTTTTTCGAAGAACCTGTCGGGTCGAAACGACAAGGGGTTGTCCCAATACTTTGGATTCCGACCCATCGACCAGATGTTGACAAACAGGAGAGTGCTTGCCGGAATGTTGTAGCCGTCGATCACGCAATCGGAGATGGATTTTCGAGCAAGCATTGGGATCGGAGGGTGGAGCCTGAAGGTCTCTTTGATGATGGCCTGAAGGTATGGGAGATTAGGGGCGTCTGATTCTTGGAGCAATCTAGAAGATCCCACCACTTTCTCGATCTCTTCTTGTCCTTTCTTTAGTACGCTTGGATTGTTAATCACTTCTGCTATTGCCCATTCTGTAGTGATGGCTGTGGTGTCCGTACCAGCGGTGAAGAAATCCTTCAGAATTCAGAATTATTTATATTTTTCAATATTTTATCTAATCAATTAAAGTATATATATAAATTGTTGGGATATACTCCCTCTATCCCGCTCAAATTTGCACGAAGGGACGTGTACGGAGGTTTAAAAAAAAGCTGTTTTTTGGCACGGATGTTAAGAAAAAACTGTTTTTTGAGTGTTAATGTTGAATAGTAAAGGGCAATTTTGTACATTTTATTTGCAATTTTTGGAGTGTGCAAATTTGAATGGGACGGACGAAAACGGAAAATGTACAAATTTGAGCGGGACGGAGGTAGTATTACTTTTGATAATCTATACACTTTTTATTATAATCATAGACAACGAAATTTTATCGTTGTTGTTAAGACAAAAATAACATGTTTCATAATATCAGTCAACAACCTTGCGTTATACATATGTAAATACAAAAATTATTTTAGACTTTTCAGTCAAATTGGGGTAGAAAAGTAATAAATAAATAAATATATATATATATATATATATTATAATAAAAAATTAATTTTATTTGGTAGAGCAATATAAGTTTATAAATATCTCTCCAACCGTATAATATATCTGAGCATTAAAATAAGAGTAATACTTTTGTGCACCAGTTGCATCGTGCAATCCATACTTTTATGTTATAAATGTAGTATCTTTATGTTATAAATGTAATACTTTTTATGCATGTTCATTTTAAAAAGTACGAATATTTGTACATAAAGGTACTACATTTATAACATAAATGTATGGATTGAACGAATTTTCACTTTTGTGCAACTGATGCATAGAAGTTTTTGTGTTAAAATAAAGTGCGACGTAGCAGCCTAGCAGGATAACTACCTTGTATAATAAGGTTTTGGCTTCATGCACACGTGGAAATCATCAAGGATATGATAGAATATTTATTAGGGATGAAAATTTCAGTTTTGATGATAATATCATTATCTTAATTTTACGGAGATATTAATGGAATTATCGGTAAAATTTTGAGAAATGACAGAACTTTGTAATAAAAAGGGAAATTGGACATAATAATTATTACAAAATTTACCATTTATTTGTAAAAATGTTTTGAACCGAAATTGATATTTATCGATATTTTCCCAATATCCCACTGATATTACCGATATTTTTTCGATATTTATTAATATTTCACCTATTTTTGTATCATGAAACCACTCATATTGAAATTGATACCAATATTTACCAATATTTTGTTTACCATTTATCTGTAAAAATGTTTTGAACCGAAATTGATATTTATCGATATTTTCCCAATATCCCACCGATATTACCGATATTTTTTCGATATTTATTATTATTTCACCTATTTTTGTATCATGAAACCACTCATATTGAAATTGATACCAATATTTACCAATATTTTGAATACTATTAATTAATAAAAACAAAATGGTTATTTTGATGATATGAATGCAGGTGGTTAGAAATTAATTACGTTATTCAAAAGAAATTACTCCCTCCGTCCGGGGATAATTTGCACACTCATCCCGACACGTGAAATAAGAAAATGTTGTCTTTTGCTTTTTAAATTGAAAAGTCAACAAAAATTAAGAGGAGAGTGTACAAATTAGGTAAATATGTTAAGTTATAGGGATAATTTGGTAAAAATTACTTTCCTTTTCGAGGGTGTGCAAATTATCTCGGGACAACCCAAAAAGGAAAATGTGCAAATTATCTCGGGACGGAGGAGGAGTATGTAATTGTGACTAATGGATAAATTTTTAATCACTAGTGATTATAAATAAAAGTGTACCTTCTTTCTCTCTAAAAAGATGTTAATAAATCTCAAGTATCGTGCTGAGAAAAATTAGGGGCTGCTTGGTATGATGGTGAGGAATGGGAAAATGGAATGATAATAATAGTAGTGGGGAATTGAATGAATAGTCTCTTTAAATTTGTGTTGTTTGGTTTACCAAAATTCTTTAGGAATAGAACCAACTTTATTATTATTATTATTATTATTATTATTATTATTATTATTATTATTATTATTATTATTATTATTATTATTAGTATTATTATTATTATTATTAGTATTATTATTATTATTATTATTATTATTATTACTTGCATTATTATTATTAGTATTATTATTATTATTATTATTTGTATTATTATTATTAGTATTATTATTATTGTTTTAGAAAATAAAATTGTGGAATGAAAGTCATTCCTTAGGAAAACCTAAGGAATGACTTTCACACATTTGATTCCTTAGTAAATAAATCAAAGGTGTGTATCAAACACTCATTTTTCATTCAATTTCCATTGTTTGGTATGAAAGTAGCATACCAAGCATGCCCTCAGTAGCAGTGTTCTAAAATTCGGCCAAGGCGGCCGCCTAGGCGCTAGGCGGCCCCTAGCCGTATTGATTTTTACCTGTTCGGTCACCTTAGGCGCTAGGCGGAACAATTCGGCCCTAGGCGGTCTAGGCGGCCCTATTCGGCTCTAGGCGGTCCAGGCGCCAAATACTTTAATTTTTTTTTAATTTTTTTTCTTTACATTTTTTACTTTTTTTTTCACTTTTTAGCAAAATGATGATATTATTAATGTATTATAGTCTTCTATCAAATTATTATTAATTAATTAGATATAGATAAAAATTTCATAAATTGAAAAATACAAATAAAAATAATTTTATAAAAGAGATATGATGTTTTTACTTGTCATCTTATATAAAACCAAAACAATATAATATAAGAGTTCCAAAAATATTTTGTAAGGATAAAAAATTAAGAAAAATAGGTAAAATAATAAAAAAATTTGTTTAATTTAGATATGCCGCCTAGGCATCCTAGGTGCTAGGCGCCAGTCAAGCGCCCGACTAGCGCCTAGCGAATTTTAGAACACTGCTCAGTAGTACTATCAATTTTTTCCAAAAAATGAAAAAAAAATAAATATATATCCAAATCTTAAATATTTTATCTTTGAGTTGACGTTTCATATGATATTTAATTATTTTTAATTCACATTATATGTAAATTAGTGATGTGATGTGTGGTGATTTTATTGAACACCAATATATATAATAGATGATTTTTTGTGTTTTATCTTTTTCCTTATTTCATTCTCATTAAGTGAAATGTTGGGACCACTAATATAATGTTCCATCGGTTCCTAATTAAATGTCATTAAGATCAATCAATTTTTAATTATTTGTCGTTTTTGAATCTTTATGCGCCATTATTATTTCTAATTATTTGTCTTTAGGAATTTGATATGACAATTTTTTATGAAATCAATTTTTCAAGTTTTGAATCCTAAATTTATTGAGTAGTTAAGGTTAAATTTATCAAATTTGTATGTTCCATAATTTATGATAAAAAAATTTATAACCACACTTAATTTAGATTCAACGAAGCATTATATAACTTATGAGAAGTTAAAAAAAAAAAAAGAATCGCAAACTGCAATTTAATTTATAAAGTAATTATATTTGAAAATAAAAGGAGAAAAAGAAACGTACCAAAATCAAAGCTTTGAGATGTTCTCTGGTGAATTTCACTTCAGAGTTGCCACTCTCCATAATATCCAGAAACATATCCAGAAAATCCTTAGCCTCGCCACCACCGTGGCTCCGCCGCAGCTTCTCCCTGTCGGAAATAATCTTTTCCAGCAAAGCATCATACCTTCTCTGAATATCCTCCGACCTCTTCCTTATCCCCTGCAAATCGAAGTTCTTACAGAACCAGATAATATCAGCAGCGTCAAACTCCCCGAAAATCTCCGTCACCTCCCGGATCACCGTCCTCGCCGCCTCCGCCTCGCCGTCGGTGGCGGAGCACCTGATGCTGAGCATCATGTTGGACATGACGTTGCTGGTGAGCTTGATGAGCTCCTCCGTGACATTGAAACTCTCCCCAGACTCGCTCTTCTGCATGAGAAGCAGGAGAAAGGTCCCAACCTCGAGGGTTCTAATGGGCTGAAAATGGTGGAGGTTTCTGGCGCCGAGGAGCTCGTAGGTGCAGAGCTTCTTGATGAACTTCCAGTAGGGCCCGTAGGGGGAGAAGGCGAAGGAGGAGTCGTAGGTGACGATGTCAATGGCGGTGGAGTGTTTGCGTGACGAGAATATGAGTTCGTGGGTTTTGAGGAACTCTCTGGCCAGCTCCGGCGAGGACGCGACGGCGCAGTTGATGGAGCCAAGGCGGATCTGCATCAACGGGCCGTGGCGTTGGGATAGGTCGTGGAAGGTTTGGTGGAGTTTCGGGCCGAGAAGGTGGAGATGGCCGATGATCGGGAGGGGGAACGGGCCCGGCGGGGATGAGGGGCGGCGTTTTCCGGCGAATATTGAGAGGAGGAAGGCGGCGGAGAGGAGGAAGACGGCGGCGTAGAGTATGGCTTCTACTAGGTCCATGTTTGTCGTGTGAAGTGAGTTTGAAAAGAGAATGCATAGAGTTACCTCATTTATAATAATTAAAAAATTATTTTTTTAATTAAGTTGTTGGGTATTCAAATTAGTTTTACTTTTTGAATATCTTTTTGGGAAAGGTTGTTACGTATTTATGTCAGTGAAGTGTTAGGTAGAATTTGTGGTTGTAGAGGATCCACTAATTTCTTTGATTTGGCATTATTTTCCAAGATTCTAATGTCTTATATACCATGTATCAAAATAAGTACTGCATAAAATAAGTTAATTAACGCATAAAATAATTTAAAGATAATAAAATCTGAGATAAAATATTAAACTGTATATTTGGAGAGTGACTCATCTGTAATTTAATTTTTAGAATTAATTGCAAGGCAAAAACTTTCCCAAAAATGTTACTATCCAAAATCCCAAATGAATATGCAAATAAGGTAAGAAAGGAAAATGTGGATGAGAATCAACCACCAAGTCTCTTTCCCCATAATATCAATTTCTAGCTGGGGCACCTCACCTTCACACAAAATTTGATATTATATCTCTTATTTCAAAATAATTATCTCATGTAACGTATCATTATTCAACACACGACATGTATCATTAAATGTCATAAAAGATCCAATTCGCTCACTATAAACTAATCAGGATTGGATCTTCTATTACATTTGATGTTATATCTCATATTTCATAACATTTTATACATATCATGTGTTAAATAGTGATATCGTGTGGTGATTATTTTAAAAGAGGAAATATAACATTAACATTAAGTATAATAGAAAATCTCGTATAGAGATGCTCAACCATGAATTCCAGTGCAATAGAAGATATTTTAAGGGCACATTGTAGCGGGTTTAAATCATTTTATCATTTAACTTTTGTCACTTGCACAAATGGATATATAATAATTTTCTTTCTTCATTTTTCATATACAACTTAGACATATCGCTGGATTTTGATCATATTTTACTAAAATTTTCAAAATTCGCCAAAAATATGTTACATCAAATTTAGGACCTTAAATTACCATGTGACTTTTTGTCATTCAACAAATAAACAAATTTTCCACAGCTTAACATGAGGTCCACATCATCAATAAACAAATAAAAAACTTGATTTTTTTTAATCTAATAATAATAATATCAACAACAATAATAATAAATTAAAAAAATTCCTCCAACTAATTAACCTCCCCCCCCCCTCGTGCCAGGGGTTTGTGAAAAGTGGAGGATGCAATTCCAGATCTCTCTATTAGAATTGAAGTATGGTATATAATGTATTATTTTTTTTAATTTGAAATTTTCAGGTTTCTAAATTCTTTTTGTTTAATGATGACGTGGAAATAAAATTATGATGTGGAAAATTTTGAATTTTTTTTTATGATCAACCAATTGGAAATTGTCATGTGGTGCCATATTTTTTATGATTGTAGGAAAATCCCAAATTTTGCAAGTGAACTTAAAATAAAATACATTACTCAGCACAATCAAATCAGGGCCCAAAAAAAAAAAAACTAATAAATAAATCACACTTCAAAATACACTCTCGGTATGGGGGTGGGGGCTACAAAATAATAGTTACACATAAATTAAGAGAATATGGAACTATATTACTTTTATAATTAGTTACCAACTCTGACTTACATGAATTGGTATTTGGAAGAAATAGTGGTTGACTTCAATTATACTACTATGAAGGCCATAGGTTCCAATTACCCCTCACAATTTCAACCATAAGTATTTTATGATAAGGAAGGACAAAACAGTAAATGCACATCCAAACAGTGAAAACCAATAAAGAAATCATTCACGAGAGAAAATGAGAACTTTTCTTGATAAAAGTAAGTAACAGTGAAATATCTCAAATACCACAATTAACATAGAAAATACACAATATAACCTTTTATTATTTTTCTACCACAAATTTTAGTGAATCTTAGTGAATTGTTAATAATACCCTTTACATTTACATTACATGTGGAATAGTGAATGAATGATTGATGTAATGGTGAAAAGGTACCATATTAAGACTAAATGTGCCATTTTCATGGATTTTATGGTAACAAAAAATATATAATCTATTTAGAGTGATAGAAAATGAAAAACTATCACTTAAAGTGGTGATAGAATATTCTTACATATTGAAGTGGGGTTGCCTTCTTTCTAAAATTGAGAAAAAATTACATTTTTAAAATATTTATAACTAATCTTTAGGGTAAGGAGTATTCGTCACTAATAAAAGCCCAAACTAATCAACCCAATGAGGCCCACTTGGCCCAGATCTTCTGACGAGATCTATTTGGGTCAATCAGCTCAACTTTTTCACTTGGGCTGGCTTCTTGTTTGTCAAAAGGAGTTGACTTTGAGCCCAACCCGAAAATATTCACATTAACAGCTCACCTTACATCTTAAACATACGATCAAACGTCATCAACTATTGCTCTAGCTTATGCACCTAATTCATCTTATGTCCCTTCGCCAAGCCTAATGGCGCCGTTAATTGTAATTTGTGAGTGCCTATTGTTTGTTGTATATTTTTCATTTTATGTATAGTTTGAATTTGACATTTAATTTTATGTTTTTTCATAAATATAAATAAAATGCTGCGAAAAATAAGTATAGTTAAATAATGGTATACGCATAAGTTAAATTATAAATAAATAGAAAATATCCAATATTGGGCCGATCTAATCCAAAATCTTTTTTCTTTGAAAAAAAATGAAAACAAAAATAAGGATAATTCTATTCGCAATCATAAAATTTCTCATTACAGTCATTAGACACTTAAAATATCTATTTTATCCTTAAAATTCAATTTTACAACCCTAACTTTATATCTTCCTTTTACTTCGCTTAATCACCATCTTTTCATCTTAGTTTTTTACCTTTTCTCAATCATCATCTTCTCAATTCATAATGTTGCAAGTTAAATCTGTTTATAGCCGTTGGAACCAACTACAAAAGGAGAGCCAATCAAATCATTCCACGTGGAGTCAAGCTGGAGAGGAGCTTACTTATTAAATCGCATTTTTGCACATTACGTTTTATAAAACAGAATAGCACCTTCCTTTATTTTATTTTCTTTTCCTTTATTTTATTCCGGCAATAGATATAAGAGAGAGCACGCACCAATTGCATGGACTCAGCGGATTGTATGTGATCTTTAGACTCTTCTGATACTTGTGAATTGTGGGCAATCTCAGAATTCCTTTCTATTGTTGGAATACCCAGACCTGCAATCCTTCTTGTTATGAATGGAAATCTTTCATCTCTTTAATTGATTGTTGTTGTTGCGTGAATTGATCGGGCCGTTTCTTAGCTCAGTGTGGTGAGTTGCGATTTCTGGAATTGTATCGTACCACATAATAATTTACAACATTCATTCTTTTATGCTTGATAGTGGCTACAATCGGGATCCAATAATTTTTAGAAGAAAGGAGGAACAAAAACTGAAAAGTTGAGAAAGAAGGAAGCAAAAAATTTGGCCTAACAAGTTTCACGAAGAAGGAACAACTAGAATTGTTGTGGAGGAGAGAGGCAGCAGAAAGTGGAGTCCAAAAGGGTGGCCCACATCAAATCAGAAAATTTTAAAGGGAAAAGAGAAAAAAAAAAAAAAAAAGCTACTATGAAAAGAACGCACACTTGCGTTTTCCAATCACTTGGAATTTTACTTTATACAAACAATAGTGGTGTTTTGGCTTTTTTTTTTTAACTTTTCGAACAATAAATTTGAGAATCAGTGATATGAAAGAAAAATATATCAGTCAATCAGTAAGTTTTTAATCAATAACAGAAATATCAAAAGAACATCAATGAAAATATACTAAGTTCTTCTCAAAAAAAAAAAGAACAAAAAATGAAAAATGGTGGTGGTTGCAATAAGAAATGACCAGATCTAAAATTAGGGTGGTTGAAATGAATTTAAGGGTATAATTGGAATTTTTGAAATAAATGGTTGTGGTGAGAAATATTTAGGCTGTGAATCACCCAAAAATAATCATGTTGAATAAATACTTTAGGTGCTATTAATTGATTGGGTTGGCCCAATATAGAATGTTCCCCTTTAAAGGAACAAACTTGTACGGTTGTACCGACCCAGTAGATTAAAAGCTACATACTTCCGCCATCGGTCTCTGTATGGACTTATTATTGGGCCAGCCCAATTATTCTTAGTTCTGGATCCAATCTTCATCTGTGAGGGCTGCGATCAAGTCTCCGAATCTGGAAGGTCCACTTCTACTGATTCTTTTGGGCCGGCCTTCCAATATCAAGAGAGTTGGGCCGTAAGCCCAATTCGAAAACATTCACATCAACCATTCCTTAGAGCATCACCAATGGTCAAACCTAAAGAAGGAAGATGTTGAGGTGGAATGGGGAGAAGAAGGGGGAGATGGTTGGGGGAGAAGGGGGAGAGGAAGAGGGAGAAGAGTGGGGGAGAGAAACTTGTACCCAGGGAGAAGAAAGGGAGAGGAAAGGAAGAAAGAGAGAGGGAGGGGGAGAGTGGCGGCCAGTCTCCTAGTTTGTTGGCCAGATTTAGGCGCGTGACCTCCACGCGCGAGTGGCGTGGGGTCCGCGCCATTAATAATTTTTTTTTTAATTTTGCATTGATTATTGTTGCTTTTCCTTTTTTTTTTTTTTTTAAATTAATGGGATTGATCACTGTATATTAGCCGTTTCTCCTTTTTGTTTTTTTTTTTTTTTCTTTTCCACAATTCAATTAAATGAACAATGACTTCAATAAATTGTTGTTTACTATATTACCGTTTATAGCCGTTTAAAAACGGCTATATTGTAATAATTTTTTTTTAATTAAAAATTTTTCCACTATAAATACATGATCTAACAACCCCAATTTTCTATCACTTCTTACCATTTTCAAATATCAATTTCTACACACACTCTCACACATCTTATTCATATAATGGATAAAGATTCTTGGATGAATTGGTTTAATTCTTCCAATTCTGGAGAAAAAACATCTTCTCAAAATAACAATATTCATTCTCCAAATCTCAACATCCGTCCTGAAGATGCTAATTCCCAAAATTTCCCCTTTCATCCTCCAAATTTATCAGAAGGTCGAAACTTCCCACTACATTATATGTATCCACCTCAATTCCCCTTCATGTCGCATTCTCCATATGGAGTTCCTCCGACCATGGGTTCAAACTCATCAAGGAGATTCAGTACAGATGGATCCGGCACTGACAAAAACTCTCCAACTCCATCTTCTCAAAGATCATCTCCTTGCTCACCACAGAGCTCTCCAATAGGCCTTGAGAATATCAACCTCGTTGCCGATCTTTCAAGTGCCGAAGATGTCAACACTCCTGAGCCACGTCAAAAGACAATGTACTCTCATGCAGAAAACGAGCTTCTTGTAAGTTGCTGGCTAGATATTAGCACAGATTCGATGGTAGGAAATGCTCAAAAATTGCAGCAAATGTGGATCCGGATTGCTGATGCGTACAACAACAATCGTCCAGCCAACACACCGATGAAGACATGGGTCGTATTGAAGTCACATTTTTTCACCCTTCAGAAAAAATGTAAATGGTTTAATGCAATCTACATTAAGGAAAAGAGGAATTGGGGGAGTGGTTCAAGTGATGCAGATATTATGCTAAAGGCACAAAAAATGTATGCACAACTCCATGAGAAGCAGGGTTTTAAGCATGTGGGATCCTGGATGGTTTTGAAAGATAGTCCCAAGTTTGCAGATCCAGATGATGATTTTCGTGGTATAAAAAAGACCAAAATTTCTGCGTCTGGAGCATACAGTTCGTCTACCAACACCGAATCGAGCGCTCATGAGGATTCCAATACAGAGCGCACCCGTCCAATGGGGCAAAAAGCGGCTAAGAGAATGGCAAAGGGTAAAGGAAAATCAAACGACGCCGAACAAAGTCGAGAGAAAATTGACTCGAAACTAGCTGATTTAGAGGGGTATAACACGGCAAAACTATCTGCAGTAGTTAGTCTCGCTAAAACACGTGAGTACAAAATCCTCATGAAGGATACCTCAAAGATGACAGACGAACAGCTACGCATACATCTCCACATGTGTGATCAGATAAAGAATAATTGGGGCTTGTAATTTTATTTACCTATTGTTTTAATTATGTAATTTCATTCCTTGTTGTTTTAATTATGTGTGTTGTAGTTTAAATTAATTTTATGTAATGTAATTTTCCGCTTTTATGTAATATATCTATTTTTCGTTATTAAACTAATTGTTGGAAAACTAGCCATTAGAAAACTAACCGTTGCAAAACTAGCCGTTATAAATTTGTTTTCAATAAATTTAATAAAATATTGTCCAATTTTATTTCATATTTTATTATATTAAATAAATAATTAAAATTTAAATTAATTACATCAATTGAAATATTATGAGTTTTTATTTATTATAAAATAAAATAATTAATAGAGATTGTAAATTAATAAAGATTAACAAAATTGATGAGTGATTTGATAGTGGGACCGTGAATAGTTACTTTTGGGTAGAATGGTTGGTGGGGTATTTGTTTAGAGGTAGAGGTTTTTGTACTTTTGAGGTGGCGATGACGTGGCATCAAAAAAACCCAAAAGAGAGGTAGAGCCATTGGTGATGCTCTTATGGTATGACTTGGTGACATGCAAATTTGGTTGATCTGAGCATAGAGTCCGAAAAAAAATCCACATCAACCACTCTTGATATGATTAAGCAGAGCTGATGACAGAATAAAACATGTGCATCAAATGGCTTGGTGAGCTGATAATGGAGAAGATTGCTTTGTTAGAGGAAGGGAACGAACAAGATAATAATCTGGAAAATGATTTTAATTCTTTTATTTTATAAATACTACTAAGGGCCATGGTTTTTAGCCATATTATTTGTACATAAAATAATACAATAAAAAAATTAAAAAATGAAAGAAATAATAAATATCCTCCACTCATTTTCTCTCCACATAAAACCATCTCCAATGCTGTACACAAAACTCCTGTTAATTTACATTATTTTTATGTAATAATCGTCACTGATCTCCAATGTTTTGCACTTTTTTTGCACTAAAAACAAAAAACTAAAAAAATGAAAATAAAATAAAATGAATAAAAACTAAAAAGAAAATAATAAAAAGTAACATAGAAGAGTTGACTGTGTAAACGTGGCGCAAAATGAGTAGTTATTAAAATTATGCACAGAATTCTCCAACAGCATTTGGAGAACAAAAATCTTAAAATTTTTAAGATTTCCAGTAGCGTTGGAGATGATCTAGGAGCAGTATAATAATGCAACTCTACACTAACACATATAAGAAATTTTATTAATAAAATAATCTAAAAACACCTCTTAAAACATGTTGCAATGCTCTAATAATGATGTGATGATCCAATATTGAGAATTCAACATTCAATACGTATTGCTCTATTGATGAGTTACATATATCCAAGACAAAAAAAAAAAAATTAACATTTAATAAGTATGACTATATTTATCACTCTTTCTGTACTAAAAAGGAATTATGTTTTATAAGATTTTCAATACGCTTATAATTAATTTAATAAAAATTTAAATAATGACTTCACGAATAAACTGAGAGTTATGAGTGAAAGTTCATCCATTATAAAATGGTTGAATATTCTTCAAAATAAAAATATTATATAATGGATAAATGTGGCTTTTTTTAATTGATGAATATTCTTCAAAATAAAAATATTATATAATGGATAAATGTGGCTTTATTTCGGGGGGGGGGGGGGGAGGACATAACTAGTACTACTTTTCCCACGAGTTGATCAAAATATCTGATTTAGAATACAAAATGGATAATATAAGAATTTGTTGAAGTGTAGATATGATAAATATTGTAATATTATTTTCTAGATTAGATAAAATTATTGCATAATGTATTTTTCTATTGTATTAATAAGTAGTATTTCTACAAATTATCATAATATTTGTTTTCCTCTGTTTACATATAAATAAATAAATAAATATATTTTAAGGCTTATATATAGGTGATTCTTATATAATTTTTAAATTTATATAACTATTAAAAATTATAATGACTATGAAAAATATTTTTTAACAAGAATTATAACAAGTATTATGTTAGCGAGTAGTATAAAACATGTACAGGATATCTCCAATTAAAGCATTGACACACAAGTAAAATTCAATAAGTTCAGCTTTATCTGCCGACATAGAATATTTTCCTAGGAGGCATTATTTTATAATTCCATCTCATAGATATTCTAATTGGTGCAGTGGAGCTTATTTAAATATATATATATATAAATGATTTGTTTTAATTTAATAATGAAATGAAATAAGTTGGACATTTTGATCCATCTGATGGTCTCATTCAAGTATTATTGAATATTAAAATAATTGGACATTTTCACCACGTATTCATATCAAAAAATGTTTTCTCCAGTCTCCTTCATCAACGGCCCAATTCCTACTTTTTTCTTTTCTTTTCTTTTTATCTTTTGTTTTTCTGACCATTATATTTGTTAATTGTTGATCAGCCGTCCACCAGGATTTGGTCAAAGAAAAATAAAGCTGTTTGGATATAATTAATTAATTATATATGCATATATATATATATATATATATATATATATATATTATAAGAATTAAGAATGGTTTTGCAAAGGCTTTATTTAAATAAACTAAAGCAGGGAATTTGAAGTTGCCCTTTTTCTCTTGAATCCATATAACAGCTTTTTTCTTGCTTTGCGTTCAGTTAAACTGTTAGTTCTTATATATATATATATATATATATATATATATATATATATATATATATATATATATAAATTTGATTTCGTAAGTAATTTAGTAGTATGCATAATAAATGATGATAATTCTATGTATAGATAGATACATATATGATATAATATTTAGTGTAAACTGATTAAATAAAATGTAAAATAAAAATAAAAATATAGAAAATCGAGGCTGATTTAGTTTTGGATGTAATTAATAAAAGAATGAAAAGACAAATAAAAGAGTAGGTTGGATATCCTTTAATCGATGGAGATGCACTCCATTTTCCAAAAGGTCAAAAAGAGTGGAAGAAACACGAAAGCAGGAATAAAACCCATCAGCAAAATATTTAAAAAATAAAAGTTAGCATTTTTGAATTTTCATGTTGTATCGTGCATGATAAACTTATTTGCAATATGTTCTACGACATTTGGGTTTAGAGGAGTGCTTAATTATTATAATTTATTTAATTACATTGATATTTTGACTGTGATGATTTTTTTAAAAATATTTAGTACTACTGCAACTCATGTAGAATAATATTGATTTACATTTTTATTGGATGAAGTGAGTAATCATTGATATATTAGATGTATCAATATAGTTAATTAATATACACTATGTACTAGTAGATGAGATTCGGAAATAGATATTTTAATTCCTAGAATAGAGGATGCCCAATTGGACATTCTAAGACATTATTATTGCAACCTCCAACTTCATTACACACCCACCATTGTAGGACCCCACAAGAAACTCAAGATTAATATGGTTACTTTTCCATTCATGTCATCTTAACTCCAACAACTCATTCAACTACAAAGAATTAGCCCTATAATTATTTTCTTGATTGAAAAATCTTTTGTACACGCTTCACAAATATCACCAGTTGTAGAATCATGAACCATGTAGCTCAAGTGATATCTTACCTTTATAAAGGTGCAGATTGTGATGACCCGAATTCAAATCCGGATCACACAAGTTTCTAATCTTTACTATCTCCTCCCTTCCACTCCTCCAAAGTCAGCTCATATCAACTTGTGTTATAAATTAATTAATTTTTCTATAATAGTTCGATTTTACCATACATATTATACACTGATCGTAATAATGTGTCGAGGTTACACCGTATATAATAATGTGTAACACTAACAATATATAGTCAGAGAAATCATCATTATTGATGAATTGATCATATCCAAATAGTGTAAGATGCATCGATGATAATGATGAAGAAGAAAACATAGAGATAGAATTGTTATATGAATGTGGAAGTGAAGAATGGAAGAGTGGGGAATATAATGATCAGAAGAGACCACGTTGTTGGACATGTTTATTTGAAAAGAAGAAAAGAGGTAACAACTAACAAGTAAAGTTTGTATTGTCTGCTTCTCAAACCCTAATGCTGTTCTTGCATGCGTCGCTTATTTCCACGTGTAATTACGTACCATATATGTGATCTGCAATTAATTTAATTTCACAAAAATTAGATAACTCCTTTTCCATTTAATTTGAAGTTTTTTTTCTTTTCTTGTTTTCATATATAATTTTAAAATAATTATACACGCTCTGTAGATAAATCACATTGTTAGTTAATAAGTATATTGCGTGTATTAAAAATAATGAAATATAATAGGTAATATCAAATATAATAATAGATCAAATTATTTTTTCTTAATTTTGGATGTGCAAATTTTTAATTAAGCAGCAGATCATCATTAATCAATATTTTTTCCTTTGCGAAGATTAATGAAAGGGATTGGGACATCAAACTCTCACACGAAATCGAAATTGTCTATTCTCCTTTAGTTAATCGTCTTGTTTTATATTAATTTTACCATTTTATTATATATATATTGCGCATCATGTCCAAGTTATATATGGCATATACTATAGATGTTCAAGACTAAGAATCCGAACTGATTAAAATACAGACAAAGTTAGAAGTAGCTATGATTTCTTGAGATTTATAAATTATGATATTTATTCAAGCTTTTTTAATGAGAAACATCGCTTTAACAAGACTTAAAAGTGGCATATAAAGTATAATAAATTTATATAATCTGTATATAATATATATAGGGTTGATCGATGCCTATGCCATATAGTCAGATTAACCCTAGAGATTTCGTGTTCTAATTATCCACCAAATACAAGCAGATTTTCTATCAAAAAATAAAAAAGTTGTATTCGACAACTTTTTTTTTTTGTGACAATACTTTAATTGAGAGGTAGTCATAATCTCAAATACACCAACACCGATGGCTTTAAATTGAAAAATTGTGTCTTATAAATAAATTTGCGATGACTTTTATAACGACAATTATCAAGATTTAAAAAAAAAAAAAAAGTGATTATTCTTTGATTGATCTTTCACGACAACTTTTTATCGCCACCAAGAATTTGAGGGGAAAAAAAATCTCCATTCTTGAAGTGAATTGGATGATTCAAAATCTACTTCAACCACCGAAACCAAGAACTCCAGATCAGCATACCTAAGTTGGTCAATAATATCACAAATTTTGAATTTAAATCTATAATTAATGCACGATACAAGAATTGATCTACTCCTATTTGATACAACTTTCCTTAATTTGATACAATAAATATGTCTTGAAATATTATAATGATATTTATTTTGGGATAATTTTTTTCTTACTAAAACGACTTTTATTTTAGGACGAGGAGAGTACTACATCAAAGAGATTCTACTAAGTGGAGTATCAATTGTCCGTGCATGAATAAAAACAACAATTTGGATGTGTAAATGGAAATCGGCAGTAAATAATGATCAAAGTTATTCATGAGCAAATGTTACAGCATCTAAATTAAAGAAGAATTAAAAAAAGTATAAAATAGACAATAAATGCAGGAGAACCGTGATGGGGTTATGTTATACATCTGGAAAAGCAATAAATAAGAGTATTTATTCTGGGCTCATTCCATGCTATAGGTGATGGTAATACCATCACCACACATAATGATGCCACGTGTTATCACTTTTGTCCTTACTTTTCTTTTAAATATTATTTTACTCCCACCTAACTAAAAATCCACCATTATATGAGTAAATAACCACGGTCAATACTACTCTTCAAGAATTCTCCATCCAAATAATAAAAGAAAATAAAAATTATAGGATAGGTGTAATGTAATAAATTTTTTCCACCCAAATAGTAAAAGAAAATAAAAATTTTATGTTAGGTGTAATGTAATAAATTTTCTTTACCTAAATAATAAATAAAAATAAAAATTATTGGTTATGTGTAATTTAAAATTTTTCTCCACCAAATAGTAAATAAACATAAAAATTCTCTCCACCATTGTTGTAATGAAAAGAAAATGAAAGTCTATCTCCTAAAAATGTAGGTTAGGTTCGTCGGACTCAGTCGGGCATCGACGGTTCTTGGAGCTTGTTGGATATTCGTTGAAAACTTCCACTCATCAGGTCTCTTTCTATACTTAAATTTTTTGTTGCATATTATGATGTGTAATATCATGAGCTAGTAATTATCAGTCTATTAACTTTGTATAGATTTTAAATAAATGCAAACTAGATCTATAATTAATATTGAAAACTTTATGCATTTTTAATAATATTATATTTGATTTTATCTTTGAGCAGATTAGATCGTTTGAAATAATGTATTTGTATTTTACAATAGGAATGAGAAACATGCAGAATTATGTTTAGATGTTTTGTTGGAAAAAATGAATTCAACATTTTAAGAGTTATTATTTTATTATAGATGTCATCTCAGTATTGTTCTATTGAGTAGTGGAAAACATTTTATATGATAATGTCGTTTATTTTATTTTTTTAGTGATGTTCAAAATAATTAATATTTCGTGAGATTAAAAATAGAATCCTAAAAACCATTTTAAAAAAATATAACAAACACAATTTTGGCTATAAATAGTGAAAATGTAAGTTTGAGAATGAAGAAAAAATCTCACACGATCCGAACACAATCCTCCATATATTCACCATATAATTGGACTAAAAGACTAGTACTGGTTTTTTATGAGCATATTTAATAGATTCTTAGTTTTGGTTAAGTTTTCATTTCCTCTATTTCGTTTCTCAATAATGTGAATGTTCAAATGGCCTTTTTTAGATTAGTTGTTGAACTAATTTATGAATAAACTTTTAATATTTAGTATAATATTCAGGCACTATTTTTGACAAATGGAATATAACTATTCACAATCATCATTTGATATCGATGGGGACAATGAAGAACGAGTTGAAGTTGGTGATATGTATGAGGAGCCTGAGTGTGACATTGAAGATAATTGGGTACAACCCTCTTCTTTTATGGATGAATTGGAGAATAAATTGGCAAAGGGTACAATAATAAGTAGCATTGAAGATGCATACTTAATTTATTGTCAATATGCACTTGCTAAAGGTTTTAGTGTTAGAAAGGGGGATCAACGTTGCTTTCCTCGCACTAGTGAACTCCAATCAAAGGAATTTAAGTGTTGGCGTGAAGGTTCCAAACATGAAAAACCTTCTAATAAACAAGTGCCTATTTATCAAAAAAACTGGGACAAAAATCAATTGTAAAGCAAAACTTAGGATTTCAAGAGAAAATGGAGGGGATTGGAGAGTTAGTAGATTTATTACAAAACACAATCATGAAATGGTTGCTTCTGATCAAACTTATTTGTTGAGATCAGCATGTAATATTTCACATACGAAAAAATCTACTTTGGAAGCTCTAGTCAAAGCTGGAATACCCGTGACAAGTGTTGTTTCTTTTATGGAAAATGAAGCACATGGTCCACAAAATTTGGGGTTTATCAAAAATGATGCTTATAATCACATTTACAATTTAACAAGACAAACTAGAGTTGAGAATGGAGATGCTAATACTTTAGTTCAACATTTTACTGATAAGTCTAACAAAGAGATTGTTTTTATTGGAGCATGTAGTTGGATGATGATGGTAGAATTATGAAAAAAAAAATCAAGGATTACAGATGTGCTATTGATTAGGATTATTTTAGTGATGTGTTGTCTGTTGATACTACTTACAAAACGAACAAGTACAATTTGATCTGTGCTCCCTTTGTTGGTATAAACCAACATAAGAAGAATGTGATGTTTGGGTTGGCCATTATGTCAGATGAAATCGAAAGTTCTTTTGAGTGATTGTTTAGAACATTTCATGATTCCATGTCTGGGAAACAACCTCAAGTTATTTTATCAGTGTCAAGCTATGATGAATGCAATGTTTTTCCACATGCTCATCATCATTTATGTCAATGGCATATTAATCAGAATGCACCTTCACATTTTGGGCACTTGAATGGTGATTTAGGATTTAAAAATTTGTGGTATAAGTGCATGAATTATTGTGAAACTGAAGAAGAATTTGAGGAGACATAGCGACACATGATCGATGAGTATAATCTTGGTACTCATAAGTGGTTGAATGAGATGTATAAATTGAGGAAAAATGGGCAACAGCTTTCAGCAATGATAAATTTTCTGCCGGACTTTTAGCTACATCAAGAAGTGAGGCCACTAATCGAGTTTTGAAAGATGTAGGTAAAAAAAACTTTTACATTGATTGAGTTTGTTCTGAGTTATAAAAAAATTCAGAATAGATGGCTGAAAGTGAAAAAAATGAGAATACTCATTGTCAACGGATGGCTGGACAAATCCTGAAACGCAACTCATTATTGTCTAATGCTGTTGATTTGTATACATTGAATGTTTACAAGATGTTTGGATTGGAATTTCTTGAAAGTTTGAACATTGTCTTAGTAGAACAATCAGATCTTAGTGATGGAGTTGTTGACTTCAAAGTGAGATCTTATAATGAACACTCAAAAAATAGGAAAGTTGTGTTTAATAAACACAATCATCAAGTAAAGTGTACTTGTCATCACTTTGAGACAGTGGGGATATTGTGCAGACATGCTTTGAGAGTTTTTAATTATATGAATGTAATTGTTTTGCCTGAGTCTTATATTAAGTAAAGGTGGTTGAAAAATGTTCGACCAAGAATCAACAATGAGGTTGAAGAAAGTGGCAATGGTGGTTACCGTAGATCTGGTTATGAATCTGACTTGATATTTGTTAATCAGACAATGAGAACATCATATGATTTGGCTCATCTATGCAAATCACATCAAGAGTCAAGATTTAAGTTAACCGAAATGCTTGATGGTGCAAGAGAACAACTCTCGGATCTTGTCAACAGTTTGAGTGTAGATGATTGTTACATTGAGGGGTCTATTGACAAAGACAATGATCGAACTATTGAAATACATTTATGTAATCCACTCACGGCTAAAGAAAAAGGCTTGACAAATGCTTGCATAACATGATATTGGGATGATCATGGAAAAAAGAAAGTAGGAAAAGGAAAGAGCAAGGTTGATACTTCAAGTAAGTTCTCATTTCTAAATAACTATATTCTTATACTTAGTGATCATGTATTATGCAACTAAATGTGTTATTGTCGATTAAACTTTAGGTACATGAGGGTCTACAAGAAAGCCATAAAGCTCATGGCAAGGTATAAACTCACAATCATCAAAGTATGTACCATCACAACAAAATCCTTCATATCCACCTCCGCAACACCCTACTTGTCCACCACAACAACATCCAACAATTTCACCTTTACAATATCCGTTTGCACCTCATTTTCAATCTCAGTTTGATGCTAACCAATCATATTGGCAATTTTCTAATCAAGAGGTAAAAGTTACTATTTGTTGAATTTATTTATATTTCATTATTTAAATTTTTTATTTCTTTTTACATTCATATTGCAGGGTAGTAGTGGAAATATCTATTCCAATGGTCAAACGAATATATTTGGTTATCTATTTGGTACTCCAAACTCATCACAGGTATAGTCAAAGTCTTACGAATAATTAAAGTTGAGATGAATATAAGTCTAATAATTATTTTTTATTTCTTCTAATAGGGGCATTCTGACAAAAATTGAAAACTTGTTCAAAAGTTTGAAATGTTTAAGTGTAACCCGAGATAATTTTCTTTTAAATTCTACGACTTTCTTATTTATGGTGTTATGAAAGAATGAGAATTGATGTTGTTAGATGATTTCATGGATTGTGATTTGGCCTTAAGATATTTATTTGTATGAATGTATTCATCATTTACCTACGGATTTGAATGTTCTCTTTTGAACTTTAATAAAAAAATTTAGAAATGTATGCTTTAATTTTTATTTAATTTTCTTTGATTTCCAAACGAAAATTGAAGTAGTATATTAAAACATTTCTCAAAAAAAGTACTTTATTGCTTTTGTTTTGTACCAGATTTGTTAATCATGGTTTGTATCACATAGAATTGTTTTACATGAATAAAATAATATAAAAAAATAAGGAAAAAAGTGAGTACAGGTGGCACCATTCTGTGTGGTGATGGTATTACCAGTACTGGTAGCATGGAATGAGCCTTTATTCTGAGACACAAAAAACATGCCAGCCTTGAATGCAGATTTTCAAGAATTAAACAACACCAAACTGGGATGTACAAAAGGACACATGTTTGTTCCCAAGAAATTATGACACAGAGCACGGGACACTTGTAAACAAAACCCTTTAACCATATAAATAAATATATATACAACTTAAATAAAACTTATATAACCACAAGAATTTGAAAACAAATATGCAGTACTCATATCTATGTCTATTAAATTGAACCTTAATTTTGGTATATACAGAGAGTAAAACACAACACAACACAACCGGCCAGATTTTGAACATAGTAAATTTGTAAACCAAAGTACATTCAATTATTTTAGTAAAAGAAAAATATAAGTGTGAGAAAATACAAATAAAATTATGATGTAGTAAGTGTGGAAGAGGAGGAAGAAGATGAGGATGATGTTGGAGATGGCCAAATTTGGGCATTCTTCACCTTGGAAATGCTTGTTAGTACTCCTTCAGGCGTTACATCTCCAATTATTGTCACTTTTTTTGTTGCTAAATCTATGCTAAATGATGTCACTCCTACACACACAAAATTAAAAACATTTATTATTATCCTTCAACATTCATATATATATATATATATATATATATATATATATATATATATATAGAGAGAGAGAGAGAGAGAGAGTTGCCTTCCATTCTTGAAATATATTTTCTGAGTTTTCCTTCACAGCCCTTGCAATGAATGGACACCCTCAACTCAACCACCTGTGAATATATATAGCTGAATCAGAAACTTATAAACAATTTAAAACACAAGAAAAAAAAATGGCATGCAGAAATATAAGAAATTAACATTCACCTGGCGCTTTGTGGACAGTTGCAATGAAGATCTCTGAGCATTCAAATGATCAATCAATTTCCCAGAAGAGTTCTTCTGAACCCGATCATCGAAACCCGTGGAAGAAGGTTTATAAACCGGAGATTCATATGGACGAGTTGACAACGACCTATAAGCCGAAAAGCCATCCAGATTCATCCGCCTATGATCCTTGATCATCAATGGCTGGGCAGAATGATTATCGGCCATGAAAGTGTCCAAGTAAGGTTTATCACTGAGGAGATATCTGGAAGAGGTGGTTAGATCGTCGGCGTCGGCGCAGCTTTTCCGGCGAAGAGATTCCGGTTGCTTGGCGGCGGAGCTCTTTCGGGCCTTGTGATATGAAGGCCTTGAAGGGTCGAATGGGAGATGGGATGAACAGGGTGGTGCATTTGTCCTGCTCGGCCTTGGAGTGTCGCCCAGACGATGAACCTGACGATCAACGGGCCTCGTTCCGGCCCGGATTATGGCTCTCTGGTCCATGCTTGAACATATGGCTGTTGAAGCTGGAGAGGCGCAGAATAGCTCTATGGATTTCATTTTTCTAGAGAGAGAATTTATGTATGGAGAAAGATTTTCAAAATGAGGCCATTCAATCTGGTTATAAAGTGGAGGGGTTTCAAATTTAGGGAAATTAAATTATATTAAGAAAAAAAACACAAAAATTTAGATGAGACTATATTTGTATTCTGTCTCGTCATCCACGTTCAAATTACATTTTACAAATGTAGTCGGATATTGTTTTGATAATTTATGAGATGGTTTCACAAGATTCGTATTTATTAAAAAATATATATGTAAAGAAATTGAGGGCAAAAGGGCTAAATTAAATGAGACTTTAGTAAAAGTATGGTGTTTTGGGCTTATTTTTCTATTGGTGTTGTGGGTGGGTGAAACAAGTTGTGACTGTGATTTTTATATTTATATTTGAGGGGTTGTGATGATTACTAACACTATAGGGTGAAGAATAAATTAGCCAAATGTTTTTGAAAATGTGATAATTGAGATATGATTGGTGGTTAATATAGGCAACCTGAATTGACATTCATATAGCCGAAAGTATAGGCTTTATGTATTTGTTATCCTTTAGATAAAGTATATTTGTAGAGATAAATCTTGCAACTAACTAATTTGCTTTTCTAATCATTTTGTTTCCACGGAAATTAATGACCTTTGAAAGGAATTGGTGTGTTCTTCTAGTAAAGATTTGATCAGTGAAAAGCTAAAATCATCCTTTTTACATTGAGCATATGAGGAAAAATACTAAGTTTAAATCAGTGTGATATGAACCATTGATTTGGAAGGTTGATAAGATTAGAGAATAATGATTGTGTAACTTTTACATAGCAAATGTCACAATCTAACAATGAAACTGGGAAGATGCATGCAGACAAATATTAATAATTCCCAATATGAGAGGGAAATAAATAATAAAATCATGGATATTTAGCCAAGCAAAACAAATTAAACACAATAATTCATAGTGCAGCACGTGATATTATACCTGTGGGTACAATTATCAAGAATAATTCATTTATAGTTTAAATTAATTTGTTAGATTTAGGTGTTCTATGCTGTCATTCTTGCTAAACGTTGCTCTGTTCTAATAAAACTTGATCTGAATATCTTGTTTGCTAAAAATTAAAACCCGTGACAATGTTGTTGTTTTTTTCATTGGTTTTCTTTGATTTTGCCACATGAGATGATACTTGGGAAGCTAATTAATAAAATTATATATAATAATTATATACGGGATGTCTATTAGTAGATGTATAATGTGAGTGGTGTTATGTAAATCGTTATCAATTGTTTTCATACCAATTTAATTCATCTACATCTTTTATTCCCCATTTCCCAATTTTATGTTCCACTTCACGACATTATTACAATGGAAATGATCATATATACACACTCATAAAAACAATGAAAATAATCTTAATTTTCAGCTAATGTGGCTCTCAAGTGACATTCTATTTAATTAGATAGCATTGCTTCCACAATTTCATCAACAGTTTGTCAATTTAATACTTGTTTAGATCATAATCCCCTCCATGTTTTTTGCATCAGGCTGAAAAGTTGGAGCCATGTTTTGTGGCCTATACTTCCATGATTTGCTCATTATCTATCAAACCATCCAATTCCTTTATAAGCAACATTATAAATGCATTGTTGGGTGTAATTATTCATTTTATACATGTGACATATATGATATTACATGAGAGAGATAAACGGATCATAGAATAATGAAGGCCAAATGCATCTTATAAGTCTCTAAAGTATGGGTGAGTCTTATGTGAGACCGTCTCACGAATTATGTTATATGAGACGGGTCAACCCACAATCCACACTACCCAATTTGCGCAATTCATATGTAAATTAATGAAAATGGATTTGGGTAGTAGGTAAAAAATATCCGTTTCACGGAAACTATTTGTGAGACCCTCTCACACAAACTTTTGTGCTAAAGTATTGATTTTTATTTTAAAAGGTCATTAAAATATCATTTATTTCCAAAGATTTCTAAATATTAAAAAATGTCATGTTCAGGTCTCTCTGTAACAGAAGTTAACATAAAATGTTATCAATGGACCCAATTTATCATCTTTTTTAGAAGCCTATAAAAAAATGATTATTTAAATCATTTTGAAATAAACATTAATAGTTTCCAAAATCTTTAAAAGTATTAAATGTTATATTCAAGCGACTTGACTATCAAAATTGATGGTTAATGTTATTGAGGAACCTGAAATAAAATTTATAAATACTCTAGAGACGTAAGTAAAGATGTATTTTACATTAAAAGAACTCATGTGCCCTTAAATTATATCATCCAGATAATATACAACCAAATTTTACGTCCACCATTTATTTTTACATATTAATGTAATAATGTACTATGTTTTTATATATGTATAAGGAGTAGGTCTTCTGTGTCCCGGGAAACCGTGTCCCCAGCCCATCCTGTGGGCCCCACATTAATTTTAAATATTTTTTTTTCGCTCAGGTTTTTTATTTATTTTCATGTATAGGTATCACATGTATACCTTCAAGGTATCCATGGAATGCCTTGAAGGTATCACATGTATACATTGAAGGTGCGCGGGCGGCGTGGGTGCGCGGTTTGTGAGGTGCGCGCGGCGTGGGGACATGGAAGCACATGGTTTACCTTAAAGGTATACATGAGATACCTGTGTGCGGGCGGCGTGAGCGTACGATTTGTGAGTTGCACGCGGCGTGGGTGCATGGGCGCTTGTTTTGTGAGGTTTTACAGGTTTGTTTTATAGATATTACAAACATGAACTAAAAATATTTGATACCTAAAGAGTATATGTTGGATACCTTTAGAGCAAATATGAAATACCTATCAGGTGCGCACACATGGGCGTGTGGGCGCGCGTGGAGGGCACGTGGACCTCAGGGCGGGTTGCGAATCTAAGATCCGTGTCCCGGGAATACAGAAGTTTTTGCCATGTATAAGATGATGATCTAATATACTGATATATTTTTGGAATATACCGATTCAATATTTTTGCACATATAATAAAGAGTCGATGATTTTGTCACATCTTCTTTCATTAAATCCAATTATTGGTCTGGATATAAGAACTTTACATTTGAGATGAGGTTCGTTAATTAAATTTAATTATAAGTGCAATGACTAATGATTACGCTTTTTATAATGGTTCTTTTGGTAGGTCCAATTTTACCGAAAATTTATAGTTGATAAAGTCCATTACATTGCTAATAATAAAACGATTTGGAACTTTTATACATACATATATATATATACACACACTTTAATATTTGTCATAACTTTTTTTAAATGTATCTTATATGATTTAAAAAATATATTATTTGTATAAAGTTCACATTCCATGAACTAAAAACTGGAAAAAAAGTCTAATATAATATTTTGCTAAAATCTTCGTACTATATGAATTTTAACTGATTATATTATACTTTAGTTTTACACAAGTACACTGCAGAAGATATACACATGAATTTATATGAAACTAACTTTTAGGTATAGTTATATGAGATGAATCTATATTATGACTTATAAATCAAATTCGTCTGATATTAGATTCGTGAGACGATCTAATAAGAATCTTATTTAATTATTGAAGTTTACCTTTAATTTATTGAGGGAAAGAAAAAAAAAAAAGGACTTAATTAGTTTCACTATTGTTTTACTTTACCTATAAAATTAAAACTTTATCAAATACTATTTTCTAAAGAAAAAAAAAAAAGAAAATAATAGTTAAGTGGGTCTCAATCGAAGTACATTAAAATAATGAAAATATTAGTGATTAAGATATAATCACGGTTTTAAAGCTGTGGGGGCCAATGCATAGTGAAAAAGCTAAAACATCTGCTTTCATTAACCTCCAACTCTGATTTTGGAGATCTCTTTCTTTTCCCTTTCTGCCCTTGTTTCTTCTTTAACCATTCTCTCAACTCCATAAAATTTTATATTTAATTTAAGTTTCATATTTGTAATAGTTATTAAGTTTTATTTATTATCCCCTCAACAAACATTTTATTTTTCTTCATCACTGTCAAAGAAAATTTGTATCTCAATCTTTCAATTTAAGTTTTCTTGATCTATCTATCAAATGAATATACATATGAAAGATGCTAATGAATCCTAATATTTTTTAATTGGATAAATTATTACATGCACTTTCACAGTCACATAGCATGTTGTTGGGCTATTGGGCTTTAGAGAGCCATGAAAATAAACCCTCTTAAAACTATAAAAGAGGATCTCAATATTTGGGCTCTTTTGTCCCACTAATTTTCGAGCCCAAACCAAGCTTAAAATCAAGAAGCCCAAATTGAGATCCAAATAAGCCCTGAGCCCAAAAGGCCAGATAAATATACTAGGTTTTGTATAGCCGCGCTTCGCTTCTTCGCCAATTGGCAAACCCTAAACCCCCAATCGCCTAAGGAACAAACACGAAATGGGTATGAAGAAATCGTTCATTAGACAACCGAAATCGACAATTTGTTAAATTTCTGTGTATATTGATATAATGTTCTTGTTTATTTGATTAATGCAGCGAGGATTAAGGTGCACGAGTTGAGGACGAAAAACAAGCCGGATCTGCTGGCGCAGCTGAAGGATTTGAAGGCGGAGTTGGCGTTGCTGAGGGTGGCGAAGGTCACCGGCGGCGCTCCGAACAAGCTTTCCAAAATCAAGGTGGCGAGGCTGTCAATTGCCCAGGTATTGACCGTGATTTCGCAGAAGCAGAAAGAAGCTCTCAGGCAATTCTACAAGAACAAGAAGTATATGCCACTCGATCTCCGCCCTAAGAAGACTCGTGCTATTCGCCGCCGCCTAACGAAGCACCAGGTACTCCCCTTTTTTGACCTTGAATCAATTTTGCATGCGAGGAGTTCTTTTTATTTATTTATACTTGTATAGATTAACTAGATAATTTTCCGATGCTTAGTAGTTTCCATTGTAGGGTTTGGTCTGATAATCTGACTCCTAGTAAAAGTTACTGAGATTGAGTCTCACTCTGCACATTTGCCCAATTCTGTGAATTGTTGTTAATTTGGAAAAACTGGGATGTGAAAATGCAAGTTCATAAGTCATTTTGCTTGATTTCGTAAGTTATGTTTGCTAATCCCTATACTGATAAGATCAGGATAATTACACGTGAAGTACATTTTTCCTTCGTCTGAATAGAATTGGTGTGTGTATGTCGTGATGCATATATGAACACACACTCTCAAAATAATTGTTCCAGTTATTGTCCCTGTCTTGTGTTTTTTATATTGTTAAGCAATCCTCACAATGAAAGTTGAATTTCGTAAAACTTTCTGAATGATACAATCTTGTGCTGCCTCTTGTGGATACACACATTTGATTACCCTTTGTATCTCGGATTGCCATTCTAACACAAAAGAGTCCAATGATGTAAGATTTCATTCACCTCACAAATGAGATTATTAATAATTGCATGGTGTCTTATTCAGCTGACACAATCTGCATTTTATAATCTACTCCTGACCTCAATTTTGATACCTTGTAGAATGTCTTTGCTCTTCATCCGAGTGAGAAAAAGTCCATGCTAGTTAATTATTTTGTTTTAATATAATTTTTAAGTTATTTGAAAAATGATAAATCGACTATTTCCGGTTGTGAGTTGTGTCAATCTTTGGCTATCTCTGTTCTGGGTGCAGTGATGCACCTTCCAATGCAACACTTTTGCAGGTTTTATGATAAACCACAAGAACCCATTTTAAGCATCTACTTTGTAAATCATAAGCACCAGTAAATCTTACTATAATTGATCTTTTGGCTTGTATTTTTGAGTCATCGGTCTCCATAGTTCGAGCAATCTCATAATTCGGTGTTGAACCTATTCTAGATTACACACTATTTATTCAGTTGCATGTTGTCTATACCCTCTTAATTTGTTTCTTTTGTTTATTGCTTGTTATTAATATTTTGTTTTTGTTCCTTTTTAGGTCTCTTTGAAGACGGAAAAGCAGAAAAAGAAAGAAATGTATTTCCCAAAGAGAAAGTATGCCATCAAAGTCTAGATTAATTGTGATTGAAGAGCCTTTTGGTACTGTTTGGAGGGTATTTGATAGTGTTAATCTTTTTCTTAGATTTGCTATCTGTGTTTTTATGTTGTTTAGACATGAAATTAAAGCACCATTGTTTCTTTATGGTTTTTTTTCCTCGTGGAATGCAACTAGTTTTTGCGCTGAATGCATAACACTACATGACAGAATATAAATATTGACATTTTTTTTTTTTTTATGTATTTGGAGTAGTTTCATATATAGAATATAAAAATTTAAAGTAATTCAACGAAAATAACTTAAGAAAAGAATAATGTTGCAAACAAAAATGAACTGCCTTTTGGCTTTCCATTAACCGATAAACACATTTAGACAAGATGATTGAGTTTGGTACTGGTGAATTCCACATATATGCATTAATGATTATGAATTTAAGTGGTAGATACCATATCAAATATTATCTATGGTATGTGATTCACTTCATTTATAATAAGGTTTGATTCATTCCAAAAACATTAAATAATGATATAAACAAATATTCCATCAATCAGTGCAAATAAGAAAAGAAAATATTACAAGGCTGTTTGTAAATAAATAAAATTCAAATAACGGTTTGTTGTTGTTTGATTCGTGAATGGACTCATTATCCCAATTATAGTAAGACTAGAGAATAAACCCACGGTGTGTAATAATGTGATCGGATTTTCTAGTATAACATGACTTAATCAACTTGACTTGATGATTAACTAATCAACAAAAACTGTTATTTGACTTAATCAAATGATTATGTTAGTTATAATTATGACTGCAAAATCATAACGTTGATTATAAAGAGACTTCCCCAGCTATACTCTTACACGTAACCGGCCAACTTTATTTGAATATTTTAGATTGGATGATGTTATCATACACATTCGGCTTTTTATTTACTTAATTATAAGTGTATATTAACGAAAACTATTGGGTATTTGAAATATAAATTACGTACTTCAAATATTGATGTATAAGATCGTTGTAAACAGAAAATATAAAATGTAATCTAAGCAGGGTGACGAATATGTTGGATTTGTGGGTTGGGTCAACACATGACTATTATACGTTTTATGTGAACTTAGACATGATCTACTAATTTACTTGTGTAAGTTATTATTACATGAATATGATTAATTTATTGAATTTATAAGTGACCTGACACGATACACGATACGTCAAGTAACCTGTAAATCTAAAAATAAAATTCATCTCATCATTATTACAATATTTTATAACCAATTAAAACTAATTCATCTCATATACCTTAAATATGTCCAAAACCGCAAATCCACACTTAATTCTTGACTATTAATGATTGTTATAAGAGAAGAAATGTTTTCATCTTAAATCCATCCTTATTTGTATCCATCACTCACCAAATATTTTCATGACGCCCTAATTTCCTAATACATTCTTACTAAAGCTACTCACTATCCAAAGAACATTAGAACTAACTAATAGTAATAATGTAACAAAAACAAATATTCTGGCTATAGATAAATTAAGAATAAAAGATCTTGTCCTTTCAATTTGTAGGATTGCTTTGGATTTAACTTTGCAGAATTTTGTTTTTTAATAATTTAAATTCAACTTTTTCAACAGAGGAGAAGGACCGGAACAAAGACTATATATTATATGATTTTCGTCCTCACATTCGGCAGACTTTTGTATAGATATATGTAACAGCTAATGGCTATATATGGCTCTTGTTTCCCCGAGTCAACAAGACCACTTATTTTTGCTTTATGCTTTAATTTTGTGACTTATATAATATAAATAACTTCTATGATTCCAAGAATTTTGGCAAACATGTGACTAATTATTCTCGATTTTTTCGAACATAATATAGTTCGGTTGAAATAATATTAGTCCATTATGTTTATAAGTTGGAGTCGTGTATTACGATTTGTTATTTTGTAAATAATTTCATAAAAATAAGTATATTTATTAAAGTTTGTCTTTATACTTGTATGAATGAAGGTTTCTAAATGTTGGGCACATGCAAAATGTATTTTTGGTTTGAACTAGTGATCAAGACAATTTTCTTATGATACATGTCTTGTACATTTAATTTCATAAGATTGGTCAATCCATAATTTATAGTCCTGACAAATATTATCTTTTGAAAATGAAAAAGATCTTAGGTAGTAGAAAATAGGATTTCATCTCATTAAATCGTATCCATAAGATTGTCTCTTATAAATTTCATGATTGCAATATAACTAAATCAAGCAATACCTCTAATTGATGGTATGTATGATATAATTCCTTAATTAATTATCTTAAATTAGAAGAGTCCTAGAGGCTTAAAATTACATCCATACACGAGCTCATATAATTGATTATAGAAAATTATATGAAATCATTTTACAAATATAATTTTATGAGATGAAGCTTCACTATCTACAATTGAAACTCATTTTCACACCTTTTATTTTATGAATTATAGATTATGAACTGATCAATTTCATAAAAGTAGATTTGTTAGAGATCTCACAAGAATCTTACTTAAAAGACTAATTAGAGCAACTTGTGTTGGGTAATGACGAACCAAATAATCTTTGCACCAAATAGGTATTGCCTCAGTAAAGTTTGTGCATATACATCTGACCAAATGAAATTCTTATCTTGCATTTATTACTAGCTAGAGTATAGTAGAGTAGAAAGCGTCATACATATTACTACTTAAATAGGGAATAGTATTTTGGTCATTACCACAGTTTGAAAAGGTCTCAATAGTATTTAATTCCAAGGAGATAGATGCATGGTTGTTAGGCATTGATGCATTATTGGTAGGGGACTCTCTCTCCATATTTGTTGAAGAAATGGTCTCTCACAATTAATATCAACGACAAACCATTTTTCTTTTTTAACACAATTTATATATCAACTATTAGTTTCTAGTTGGATATTTTGTAAAATTTTCTCAGTATATGTCAGGGATAATATCCCTTTCTGTCACAATTAGCCTAATGAATTACTTTTCTACCACATTAGATAATATATAAGATTTTTACCATTAATATTAAAATAATAATTTTACCCTTGTTGATAAGACATAATATTTTTCATCACATCAGTCAACAATCTTGCACTATACATATAAGAGTGCAATTGTTATTTTAGATTTTTCACTTAAATTATGGAAGAAAAGTAATAAAATTATATTTGTGGTCGAAAATTTTATTTCATTTAATTTTGTGATATAAAATGCTATTATACCATTTATTTTATGTTAAATTCCAATTTCATTTCCTACAAACAAGTATGTTCTCAATTACATTTATAATAAAATAAATTGTTGCAAAACTTTTTGATGGATTTGTTTGATTGAAATTGATAGTGTTAGGGTTGAACCTCTTTTGGACTATTATTAATCAATCAAATAAATAAATACAAAAATTCATGTGCAATCGTGTTATGTGAGATGGGATAGTGCATGGTTACGGGGTACGGTTGACCGTGTACGACACAAGTATATGGTTTTTAACTTTAAGTATGCATTTTAGGGCTATAAATATGTGTTTTTTTTTTGTGGCGCGCTACACAAATATATGATTTTCAACTGTAAATATGTCTTTTAAGACTATAAGTATGTGTTTTGCGGCAGATCAAATATATGCTCACATGATGTAAGACATAATTAATAAGGATATTGACATGATTGATCATTCAATCAATCAATACCTCATATAGATTCGGATATCAAATTAAAAACGCACAAATCTTATCTTATTTAGACATTTAAATAATCTTCTAATAAAGATATAACTTGTCAATCTATACATATATGATAATAAGTTAAATCCATAGTCATAATATGCATTATAAGTGCAAGTAATAATAAGATTTCACACCCAATATGATTTAAAAGTTTATTTAATTTCTTGTTTTTAGTTTGTCGAGCAAAATGATAAAAACAAAATGGTTATAAGTGAACATTGATGCAGTCTCCATCGCATTAAGAATTTCTAAATACCATCAACTAGTATTATACAGGAAAATTAGGTATGAACAAAAGGACAAATGTTAGTTAGTAATATATTAATATTTAAAGTTTAATTTGGTGAACATAAACAGGAAACGTGACCAAATTACTTGGAGTTTTATAAAATTAATTAATAATTAAAATAAAAGACAGAATACCATTAGGCACCTTGGTTGACCAATCCTTTCTTAATGGGGAAAGGGTATCAAGTGCGGGTTCATATGGTCCCCTTTTACCACTCACGTACACAATGTTATTATTACCACACTCCAAAATTCACTTTCAATTAAATCTCCATCTACACTTTTATATAAATTTATTTTAGAATTATTATTATTACTATTAAATATTAAATATTCTCGGCCATCAGATATGATGAGATCCAACGGTGGATGTGAAAAGGCGTTTAGAGAAATGTGTCGTTGGACACGTGACAGAAATGATTGAAAAGACATCTTGCTTCTAGAAGGATCGTTTGATGTTCGGCATAAGTGATGCCGACTAGCGCATGTAAACATGCACTTCAAAGGGGGGGAGTACCTGATATGGTCAAACTGTGGCGAACCGGATTTTCTCAGTCAGCTCAAGATTATGAACCGCTAGTGCGAACAGCTTAAATAGAAGCGAACATTAATCGTTTTACAATAAGCGAACTATATTATAACATGATTTGAGACGAACTGTTTTCTCCTCAATAAGAGTTCGCAGCTAGTATCTCACTGAAGTGCGAGCTTATTTGATTTTGGACTAAGATAGCGAACTGGTTTCGGTTGAGTGAAGCGAACTGATTTGACCGCATGTAACCGCCCATTATGTGGACCACTAAGCCACTTCCCACCTTTCTCGGATGTCACCAACTGACATTAATTCCAGGAAGTATATATATTCATCATATTCCTTTTTCTATTTTTTAAGCACTCTTTACATTTGAACACATTGACAACATTTAATTTACTGACTTGAGCGTCGGAGTCCCTTCACCGGGAAAACCCCCGGTGTTTTACGATTTTGCAGGTTGCTTTATTGGAGAAGAAGACAATTGGGTTACGGAAAAATCAATTGGCGCCGTCTGTGGGAAAGGCTCGAACTTGAGTAAGACGTTGAGAATAATCAAAATGGTGGATACCAGAGGATCACGAAGGAGGTTAGAAGTGGGAGAAACATCAAGGAGACACGACGACAAGGAAGGTGGTCAGAATTCTACACCGAAAAACCCTCCTGGTACTGTGACTTTGACACATGAGCAATTGGAAAATCTGATGGAAGCTGTTGTTCAGAAAGCTTTAAATAGACAGAGGGTCGAGTCACAGCAAGGTAACACTGATATTCATGTTAGAAAGGAATCGGATGATGACAAGTCTCGAACGGATGAGCAGGAAAGTCAGTTCAATCATCCTCGTGGCCAGAAGCGAAAACATATACAGTTATCTAAGAAGGTGGATGATTTAAGAAAGGAGTTGCGAAAAGTCCAGAAAACTGTTCGACGGGCTCCGAAAAGGTCAAGGGAAAATCCTTTCTCTAAAGAAGTTATGGAGGATGAATTGCCAGCCTCATTTCGACCAATTAACTTTGACTATGATGGCACTACAGATCCCTGGGATCACTTATGCAGGTTTGAAAATACCGCTCTCTTGCATCGATATTCAGAGGGTATTAAATGCAGGGTGTTCGCTACTACTCTTACCAAGGCGGCTCAAATTTGGTTTAGTCAATTGCGTGATGGAGTGATACACGACTTTGGGCAATTATCTGAACTTTTCTTGCATCAGTTCGCCAGTTCGAGAAAGCAAAGACGGTCAACGCAGACTTTGTTTGGGGTAAAGTAGAAAGGAGATGAGACGTTAAAAAGTTATGTTAAACGATTTACGGCCGCTACGTTAGAAGCCCCTGATGCTTCAGACGACCTGATTGTTAGCGCATTTATCCAAGGTTTGAAGGAGGGAGATCTTCATACCTCCTTGGTAAAGAAAACACCTGTGAATTTTGATGATTTGTTGCAGCGATCTACAAAGTATACCAATTTGGAAGAGGCAGTTTGGATCAAGAAGGGTGAGGGTTCCAGTCGAATGGTCAGATTGCAAGACCATGAGGTCGCAAGGAAGAGAGAAGTTGTAGATCCTCGAACAAGATTTGCACCTCCGCCGTTGCGAGAAAGTAGAACAGGGAGGAGATATGATAAGTATACTCCCTTGACCATGGCTCCAGGACAAGTATTGATGGAAATATGGGATTTTCCCCAATTAAAATGGCCTGCTACTTGGAGTACCAATCCAAATAAGCCGCCCACTTTTGGTAATGGAAAACTTTGCAGGTTTCACAATGAATATGGGCATGGAACTGATGAATGCCTACATTTACGTGACGAATTGGAAAGATTGATAAGAGAGAATAGGTTAGCTCGATTTGTTCGTCGAGCTCAACCGAACCAAGAGCAAAGGAACCACAGAGAGGAGTTTAGAAGAGAAAGAAGGCCAGAACGACAAGAGTTACCTCCACCACCGCCTCTTCCGCCTCGGAATCGACCTGAACTAGAAGAAATGCCTACTATTCATATGATCATGGGTGGGCCAACAGATGGAGATTCCAACAGAGCTCGGAAAGAGAGACTCAATTCTGTTCGCCAGCAGCAGAATACGGTTCACTCAATTTTTGATGATGTGGCGATTGAGTTTGGAGCTCGAGATCGGGTGTCTATTCAAAGTCCTCAATTTGATGCTATGGTGATTGTCGCTGAGATAGGAGGCTTTAATGTTGAACGGGTGTTCGTTGATACTGGAAGTTCGGTTGACATCATGTTCATGGATTATTTTAAGAAGATGAGGTCGACAGTCGAGGTAAAATCTGTGGAAACCTCACTTTACGGTTTTGCAGGTGAAGCAGTTACGGTCTATGGGAAAGTTCAATTGTCTATGGTTCTGGGAGATAAAGAATGGAGGCAGAATAAGACCATAACCTTCTTATTGGTGGATGTACCCTCATAGTATAATGTAATTTTAGGTCGTCCCCCATTAAGCACTTATGCAGCTGTTATTTCTCCTGTACATCTGATGATGAAGTTTCCCGTGGAGGATGAAGAAGGGCGTGCAGTCGGAGTTGGAGTGGCTCATGGTGATCAACAAATTGCTCGACGGTGTTATGTTGCTGCAGTTCGCCATTCCGAAAGTCGGAAACAAAGTGGCGAACAAAGAGATGATATGGATCGAGGTCGAGATAAAAGTCAAAAGACAAGAGACGAGCCAAATACAGCTGAGTTCGAAGAGGGAGAACTGATGAGTATCGAGCTGATCCCCGAACAACCTGGACATGTAGTTCGTCTAGGAAGTCAGTTACACGGGCAGATTAGAGAAGGGATGGTGAAGGTGTTGAGGGAGAATGTAGATCTATTTGCATGGAAGCCAGAGGACATGAAAGGTATAAATCCAGAATTGACGGTTCATAGGTTAAACATCAAACCTGATGTTCGACCGGTTAAGTAAAAATTGAGGCACTTTGGAGATCAACAGAACGAAGTCATTGAAGGAGATGTGAAGAAGCTGCTGGAGATAGGGCATATTGAGAGGATCCAATATCTTCGTTGGTTAGCTAATGTTGTGTTAGTGCCGAAGCCAGGAAATAAATGGCGAATGTATATCGACTTCAGGGATTTGAATAAAGTCTGCCCTAAAGACCATTATCCTTTACCTCGAATTGATAAGTTGGTGGACTCCACTGCTGGATGCGAACTGCTCAGTATGATGGATGCAGCTCAGGGATACCATCAAATTTTATTGCATCCAGAGGACAAGCCCAATGTCGCCTTCATCACCTCTTCAGGTACATATTGCTATACAGTAATGCCATTTGGATTGAAAAATGCAGGAGCCACTTATCAGAGAATGGTAGATGAAGCATTCAAAAGCCAGTTGGGGCGAAATATGGAGGCTTATGTGGATGATATGCTGGTAAAGAGTGTACAAGCGAGCACACATGCCGAAGATCTAAAGGAGACCATGATGACTATTCGGAAACATGGGATGCGTTTGAATCCGGAAAAGTGTTCATTCGGCGTCAAGACGGGAAATTTTTGGGGTATATGGTCACTGAACGAGGAATAAAAGTTAATCCCAACAAGATACGAGCTATACAGGAGATGTCACCTCCTTGGACAATAAAAGAAGTGCAAATGTTGACCGGTCGCATCGTGGCCTTGAGCAGGTTCATATCTAGGTTGGCAGATAAATGATTACCTTTCTTCAAGATATTGAGGAAGAATGGGCAGTTCGGATGGGATGTAGAATGCCAAAGGGCCTTTGAAGATTTGAAAGAATTTCTATCATCACTTCCTTTGTTGAAACAGCCAGTTAAGGAAAGTAAATTGATAGCATATTTGGCGGTCAGAAAAGAATCAGTTAGTTCGGTATTGGTTCGAGAAGAAGGGAGAGATCAGTTTCCAGTATACTTTGTCAGTAGAGTTTTACATGGAGCAGAAGTTCGGTACACCGAAGTAGAAAAAGTAGCCTATGCTTTGGTTACTATGGCAAGGAGATTGAGGCCATACTTCTTGGGATATGAGGTAATGGTACGAACAGATCATCCTTTGAGTGTGGTTCTTGGAAAACCTGAAGCGTCAGGAAGATTGATCAAGTGGGCTGTGGAGTTAAGGCAGTTTGATATCAAGTACGAACCCCGTACAGCTATCAAAGGGCAAGCCCTAGCGGACTTTATTCAAGAAACGACTAGAATGTAAGAAAAGAAAGAATGAGAGCTGTATGTTGATGGATCATCATCTCGTCAAGAGGCGGGAGCTGGAATATTGTTGATTAGCCCCCAGAAGGATGAGTTGGAGTTCGCTTTAAACTTTCAATTTCGAGCATCTAATAATGAGGCTGAATATGAAGCTTTTTTACAGGGATTGAGAATAGCTAAGCAAGTTGGAGCTCGTAATGTAATCGTTAAATCTGATTCGCAGCTGGTGACCCAGTAGCTTCAAAATCAGTGTGAAGTTAAAGAGAAACGTATGGTTTCTTATGTACAGAAGGTGAAAAATATGGAGAAAAAGTTCGAAAAGCTCCGGATTGAGCAGATCCCTCGGAGTGAAAATCAGAAAGCAGATTTTCTGGCGAAGATTGGAAGCTCGTTACGAGATTGTTCGAGAAGAAGTATTACTGTTATGGGAGTAGGAAAGGAGGAGGTGATGAGTGTTGACGAGGTAGAGTCCGATTGGCGAACTCCTTTATTGAAGTTTCTTGAAGGAAAAAAGGAAGGGGCAGCAAAGGAATTGGAGAAATTGGAGAAACAGGTTTGATTCTATTACGTTATTGAAGGAATTCTGTATAGAAAAACTTTTTTACCAACAGATGCGAGATGTTTATCCTAAGAAGAAGGAATAAAGGTTCTAAAAGAGGCTCATGAAGGAGGATGTGCCGAACACACAGGAGCAAGGGCATTAGCTCGGAAAGTTGGACGAGCTGGGTTTTATTGGCCAACAATGAAAAATGATGCTGAAGCTTTAGTTCACAAATGTGATGCTTGCTAAAGACATGGATGGCGAATTCACGTACCGGCCACAGATATGCTTACTGTATGTTCGTCTTGCCCGTTTGCTAGATGGGGAATTGATATAGTTGGACCATTTGTCAAAACAAGGGGAAATAAGCAGTTCCTGGTGGTAGCTGTTGATTATTTCACTAAGTGGATAGAAGCGGAACCCTTGGTCAAAATTACGGAAAGTGATATGATTCATTTCATATGGAAAAACATCTGTTGTCGGTTCGGCTTACCAAGGATTTTAGTATCGGACAACAGAGCTCAATTTCGGGGAAAAAAGATCACAGAATGGTGTGAAGAAATGAAGATTTTGTAAATTTTCACTCCTGTAGCTCACCCTCAGGCGAATGGTCAAGTTGAGGTTGTTAATCGTATCCTTGTGGACGGAATAAAAAAATGACTTGAATTCGAAAAGTCCAATTGGGTCGATGAACTGCCATCCGTGTTATGGGCATATCGAACTACTTCTAGATTGACTACTGGAGAGACGTCTTTCAGTTTGGCGTTTGGGATGGAGGCAGTAGTTCCTGCGGAAATTCAAGGAGAAGCCTTGAGAATTACTAACTTCGAACCCCAAGAGAATGAATAGTTGATTAGAACCGATCTATTGTTTTTGGATGAAATCAGAGATGAAGCCAGAGTTCGTCATGAGCTTTACAAGAGACGGATCCAAGCCGTTTTTAATAAAAAGATCCGAAAGAGGGAATTTCAGGTTGGAGATATGGTATTAAGGCAATTTGATGCCTTAGTAGAGATTAGGAAATTGAATGCCATTTGGGAAGGACCTTACACTATTTCGAACATTTTGCCTGGTGGATCATATGAATTAACAGATCGGAATGACAAGATGCTACCAAGGCCATGGCACGTAGCCCATTTGAAGAAGTTTTATACATGAAATTGTTCCCATATGTGATTTCTTTTTCTTTTTTATTCTTGTTGATATTATGAAATGATAAGTATTTGCCCTCTCCGTGGATGTAGGTCGAATTGACCGAACCACGTTAAATTCCTGTGTCTTTTCATTTTGTTGATTTCATATGATTAAGCGAATTGAAGAGTTCCCTCGGAACTTATAATTAAGCGAATTGAAGAGTTCCCTCGGAACTTATGATTAAGCGAATTGAAGTTCCCTCGGAACTTATGGTTAAGTGAATTGAAGAGTTCCCTCGGAACTTATGATTAAGCGAATTGAAGTTCCCTCGGAACTTATGATTAAGTGAATTGAAGAGTTCCCTCGAAACTTATGATTAAGCAAATTGAAGAGTTCCCTCGGAACTTATGATTAAGCGAATTGAAGAGTTCACTCGGAACTTATGATTAAGCGAATTGAAGTTCCCTCGGAACTTATGATTAAACGAATTGAAGAGTTCCCTCGTAACTTATGATTAAGCGAATTGAAGAGTTCACTCGGAACTTATGATTAAGCGAATTGAAGAGTTCCCTCGTAACTTATGATTAAGCGAATTGAAGTTCCCTCAGAACTTATAATTAAGCGAATTGAAGAGTTCCCTCGAAACTCTATGATTAAGCAAACTGAAAAAGTTCCTTTGGAATTTATGATTAAGCGAACTTAAGAGTTCTCAAGAGTTCATGATTAAGCGAGTTGAAAAAGTGCTCAGAATCCAATAATCAAATAGAAGGGCATTAAGTTCTTCCAAAATCCGAACATGAGTAAACATAAAGATGCGACATTGAAATATGAAAACTATTCAATACTTATTACATGTGTTAACTACACTATTAAGGATCTGATGGATTAACAGAGGGAGCTGGCTCGGAGGTTGGCTCAGTGGCAGAAGGAGATGGTGATGGAGCGAACATTTCTTCTGGCAGATCCATAGCTGAATCAGAAGCTGCTAAAAGAACAGGAGGGGGTAATGTCGAACTGGTACTTGGAAGAAATTTTGGGTTCATCACTTCGTGTATGGTTTCTTCCAAATATCCAGACCACCATTCATCATCTACTCCTTCACTCAGATTCCCTTTCCAGCCTGGAGGGAAGGGGAAGGATTTTAGGAGTTTCTGGCTTAAAGCGAGAAGACTGAAACGGAATTCGGAATCAGGCGAAGTTTCTTTCAGTTCCTCTTGACATAAGCGAACCCCCTCTTTAAAATATGCCTCAGCCATGGGAGCGGCTTTGGAAAGAAAGAGGACGGAGTTCCACAGGTGATGGACAAATCTCTCGCGAAACCCCTCCACTATGAGTCCCATTTCTGGACTCCGAACAAATTGGTAAAAGCCTTCTTTAAAGCCCTCATTCCTTTTGGTTTCACTAAATTCAGTTCGGGAATTCTTTTCTCGCTCAAACTCCGTCTTCCAGAAGATCGCATCTGCTTCCGCTGCCTTCAGAGCTTTTTGTTTTTCCACTGCTTCCCTTTCCTTAATGAGCAATAGTTCTTCCTTCCTCGCCAATTCAGATCTGGTATACCCCAGTTGCAGTTTGCTCTCATCCAACATGGCAGATAAAGTTTCGGCTTTGCCGGCATTGGCGTGCACATCTGCTATCAAAGTTGTTTTTTCTTCCTCCACTTCCTTCAGCTGATCGCGCTGCTTCCGAATTTGAGCTCGACGGCGTAACGCTGTCTTGCCGAAGTTCTTCAGATAATTCACCAGTTTCTCCCCTCGAGTGATATTCAGGGTTAAATCCCTCTCTTCGGTATCCAGTTCATGTATGGTAGTTTTCCCCGTAGGGGCTTCCGGAAGGTTTTCTGCATCAGTTTGAGGCTTCTCCGTAGTGTGGCGTTTTTTGCTGGGAGCCCTATTTGAACTGGAAAAACCTCTTTTCTTCTTTGAGGGAAAAACTGTTGCTCCTGGAGTCCTCTTATCTGCCCCTTTAGTCAGCTCGACGGGTTTGGTTGGCTGAGGTGTGGGTGTTGTTATTGTCAGGGGAAGGGTTGCAGAGATGTTGACAGGATGGATAGGAAAATCGGAACTCTTAGGAAGATCGCTCCCTCCTTGTTGAACGATTTCTTCGGTAGGTTTTGGAGTTCGCCTGGCCAACTCAGCGAGTCGTTTTTCCTCAGTTGTTCGGAAGTCCACAGCTCGCTCCTTGTCCAAAGCATGTTCGGCGGGGATGATAGGGGTTCGCTCCGCTTCAGTAACTTCACTCGCAAAGTTAAAGAACATGGCCATGGTGTTATCTGCAAGAAAAAGAGATTAATCAAGGTACTACTCCACAATATATATATATATATAAAGAATTTTTGCAGATCTTTCTTTAACCTAAATTGAATCGGAAGGGGATGTGGCTATTTGGATAAAACCCCCAGAAAGCAAGTAGAGGTACACACGAGCTCAATTGTACGATGTCTAACCACCACTTCTGGAATATCAAGTTCAAGAGCCTAATTTGGGAATCTCCCGGAGAAGCAGAACTTGTATGAAGGGGATGATCAACCCAAGGAAGTAAGTCAAAAGGTCGGTTCGCTGGAGCGCGAATAAAAAGATAGAATTTTTCCCAATGGGGGATTTTCTCATCTCTAGGGGACAAAAACTAAGCTCGTCTATCTCCACTACGAGGACTTAGATAAAATTGAAAAGGGTTAGTTCGTTTCAACATAAAACAAGATTGAAATCTGTCAGCAGTTGGTTCGATACCCATCCATTTACACACCATATAGAAAGAGACTATATAGCTAATCGAATTGGGATGGAGTTGGTTCGGGCAGATCCCGAAGGCCGAACCAATGGTGTAGAAAAAAGGATGAACAGAAGGGACTAGACCTAGAGATATATGCTTCAAAAACCAGGTTTGACAACCATTCGGAGCCTGATGAGGTCGGTCCTCCGAATTGGGAATAATTATTGAGTAGCCATCTACCAAGAACGAACTCAATGGAATAACATGGATTTGAGTGGCTTTAGTCGCGGAAAAAACGGTATCTACAGTTTTTTTACAAGATATTTTTGAAGGATTGGAAGGATTTTGGCGGCCAGAGGAAGAAGATTTAGGGTTTGATGGTTTAGAAATAGGGCGTAGAGGAAATTGATTGAATCCTTCGTCTGATTCACCTTCGTCTGATTCACCTTCGTCCCTCAAATGGGTTAAGAAATCAAAGGATGCCATTGAAAATGAAAAGAAGAATGAAGGAAAATGGTACCTGGCTTGTTTGAGGAATCCTAAAGATTGAAGAAGAAAAGCCCTTGCTTGTATGTGATTGTACAGTAATTTTACAGAAGGGTTTTTTGAGAAGAGAAGATGATATATATAGGAAGAAGACGACCCTTGATTTTGGGGGGGAAAATTGAAAAGTCCTGAATTCTCGGCCATCAGATATGATGAGATCCAACGGTGAATGTGAAAAGGCGTTTAGGGAAATGTGTCGTTGGACACGTGACATAAATGATTGAAAAGACATCTTGCTTCTAGAAGGATCGTTTGATGTTCGGCATAAGTGATGCCGACTAGCGCATGTAAACATGCACTTCGAAGGGGGGGAGTACCTGATATGGTCGAATTGTGGCGAACCGGATTTTCTCAGTCAGCTCAAGATTATGAACCGCTAGTGCGAACAGCTTAAATAGAAGCGAACATTAATCGTTTTACAATAAGCGAACTATATTGTAACATGATTTGAGACGAACTGTTTTCTCCTCAATAAGAGTTCGCAGCTAGTATCTCACTGAAGTGCGAGCTTATTTGATTTTGGACTAAAATAGCGAACTGGTTTAGGTTGAGTGAAGCGAACTGATTTGACTGCATGTAACCGCCCATTATGTGGACCACTAAGCCACTTCCCACCTTTCTCGGATGTCATCAACTGACATTAATTCCAGGAAGTATATATATTCATCATATTCCTTTTTCTATTTTTTAAGCACTCTTTACATTTGAACACACCGACAACATTTAATTTACTGACTTGAGCGTCGGAGTCCCTTTACCGGGAAAAATCCCCGATATTTTATGGTTTTGCAAATTGCTTTATTGGAGAAGAAGGCAATTGGGTTACGAAAAAATCATATGTAAACATCAAATATGAAATTTTAATAATAATAAATTCGAAAAGGACTAAATTGTAATTAACCCATCCAGAAGGTGCGGCTAAAGACAAGGTGCTGAGAAATTCACTGGATATTGACATTGTCCCATCCATAGTTATAATCGGCGCTGGGATATAGCCTTAGACTTTCACTAATTCCGTTTGCCCCCCATATTTTTACTTTTCTTACTTTTTCCAACGAAAATTCAAACAAATTCAAACAATTACGCCAACACCGCGTTTCCTTTTCAACGCCTCTCTCTCTCTCTCTCTCTCATGAGTCAAACCCAATTCCTCCACTATTATATATACACCCCTTGGCCTCTCCCATTTCTCATTATCCATATTTCTCTCTCTACACAAATTCTCTCAGTTACATTTTTCCACTTTAACATCACTTAATACATATTTGAAGACGTAATCTCATTAATTTTCATTGCTGAAAAATAAAATGAAGGGTTCGTTGTTTTCTAGCAGGGCTTCATCTCCTTCTTCCACGCCACCACGCCCTCACCACCATACCTTCTCTGAAACGATCATGGAGGACGACATGAGCTACGCCGAGGACGTGATCATGAGATGGGATGTCGATGCCCATAAACACGAGAAATTCTCGTCGCTGTTTGTGGATGATAGGAAAGAGGCCAAGAGATTTCTCGAAGCGGTGAGTGGATTGCAGAAGGCGATGCACCAGTTTGTTAGGCTCAGTTCGAGCTCCGAGAAACTCGTTAGAGCTCAGAATTTGATGCAGGTTGCAATCAGGAGATTGGAGAAGGAATTCTACCTCATTTTGTCTGCTAATAGAAAAAACTTTGATTCTGAATCGGTTGCGGGCCGGTCCTCCAGGGCCTCGGCCCGGTCCAGCATTTCCGATTTCTACGAAGATGACGTTTCCGAAGAGGAAGAGAGCACGACGCCATCTCGCACGCCGTCTCGTACTCCGCCCCGCACGCCGTCTCGTACTCCGCCTCGCACGCCGCCTCGTACTCCGCCGCAGGGTGGGAACTCGGAGGCGGAGGAGGCTTTGGATTCTGCCATGGCGGATTTGAAGAGTATCGCCGACTGTATGATCGCCTCCGGTTATGCAAAGGAATGCATTAATATATACAAACTCATCAGAAAATCGATAATTGATGAGACTCTGTACTATTTGGGAGTAGAGAAATTGAATTACTCTCAGATGCAGAAAATGGATTGGAATGTTCTGGAGCTGAAAATTAAGAGCTGGTTACACGCAGTAAAAATCGCCGTCAAAACCCTATTCTGTGGCGAGAGGATTCTATGCGACATCGTTTTCTCCTCATCGGAAAAAATCGCGGAGTCGTGCTTCACCGAGATTTCCAGAGATGCAGCCGTGGATTTGTTCAGTTTCCCTGAAAATTTCGGGAAGAGCAAGAAGATTCTCTCGCCGGAGAAAATGTTCCGAGCCCTAGATCTTTTCGAGGCGATCTCCGACTTGTGGCCGGAGATTGAATCCGTTTTCTCCCACGATTCGTTGTCGGCGGTGAGGAATGCGGCGGAGGCGGCCTTGGTGAAGCTAGGCGAGGCCGTGAGAACTATGTTGACCCAATTCGAGTCCGCCATTCAGAAGGACTCATCCAAAACACAGACCGCCGGCGGCGTCCACCCGCTCACTCGCTACGTGATGAATTTTCTGATTTTCCTCGGCGATTACAGCGGCGCCGTCTCCGTCATCGTAACGGACTGGTCAGTGACCGCTCAGACTCCATTGCCGGAATCCTTCTTCTCGAGCCCCACCTCCGGCGTGGGTGACGGGGCGGCAGAGATCACCGCCAGGTTGGCGTGGCTGATTCTCGTCCTCCTGTGCAAGCTCGACGGCAAGGCGGTGATGTACAACGACGTCGCATTGTCGTACTTGTTCCTTGCGAACAACCTAAACTACGTCGTTTCCAAGGTGCGGAACTCCAGCCTGGGGCTCCTGATGGGGCCCGAATGGATCTGGAAGACCCGATCCAAAGTGAACAAATACATAGCCAACTACGAACGGATGGGATGGAGCAACGTATTATCATCTCTGCCCGACGATCCAACGGCCGAGATTCCTCCTCAGCAAGCCACGGAATGCTTTAGACGGTTCAATTCGAGCTTCGAGGAGGCGTACAAGAAGCAGAGTTCATGGGTCATACCCGACCCGAAACTGCGAGATGAAGTGAAATTATCATTAGCGAAGAAAATCGTCCCGAGTTATGCGGTCTTATACCGAAACCACAGAGGAAACCACACCGGATTCGAGTCAATTGTCAGATATGCCCCCGAGGATTTGAACAATTACTTGTCCGACTTGTTTTTTGCCACTGGTGGTGGTGGAGCCAGTAAAACGTCGTCGTATGAGACTTATCCAGGATCATCTGTGTCGTCACGTGGTCGCTGAGCCGGCTGCGGGCCCGCCTTTTGGGTTTTGATCCTCTACTTGCATAAATATGTGTGGGGAAATTACTTGGGTTTTTTTGTTCTCTTGTGTATAAGAAACAAACTGCAAGTTGTATAGAAAATGAAAATGATCTCTTTAGAGGGACCATTTGATTTGAGGGGAGTGTATTATTATTATGACTTTTACATATTCTTTGATTATTTCCAAGATATTGATTTAATAAATATAATTTTCATTATCCATAGATTTTTTCTTGTATGTTGACATGAAAAAACAAATTTTCAAAACTGCGAAAACGATAGAATCCTGTTATTCAATTACAACCTTCTTAAAACTATATGAGTAGGTCTTCTGTGAGACCTCTCACAAATCTCATTTCGTGGGATGTTGCTGATCACGTCGGATATAATAAATTATCTAATGTTTTTATATTTATTAGATAATATTTTTGTATTATATTATATATACATAATACACGAGTGAACAACCTAGGATCCGTGCGTTTTTTTTAAGTGATCCGACCCGACCCAATTCAGGTATGTATCATATAATATAAAAGTATTACCTGATACACATAAAATATTATATATTTTCTTATAATCCAACTCAACTCAAAATGTATCCTATAATACAAAATATTACCTAACATATAAAAAAAAATATTATCAAATACACAAAAAATTATTATATTTTTTTTTATGTTCGATTTTATCCGATCTGTCTCACAGAACCGATCCATCTCACAAAATGGGACCGATGAGATAGTCTTACCCAAAACTTTACCAAAATATTTTACATTTGATAAATAAGTAAAAATGATTTGAATGAATATGATATGGTCCTATCTAATTTCTCGCAAGTTTTATAGAGTATCATTTGTTTAAATTAATAACTTGTTAATTATTACGTTTACATTTGATAAATAAATAAAAATGATTTGAATGAATATGATATGTTCCTATCTAATTTCTCAAAAGTTTATAAGAGTGTCATTTGTTTAAATTAATAACTTGTTAATTATTATATTATCGTGAAAATTTCAATTTTCTCACTTGCTTACTTGATGATTAAGTAAACATTCTTGATAATTAAGTAAATATGTAGAACATTCACTTTCTTATCTTCCATTTAAATATTTCCTATATGTCTCCATCAAAAATGTCTTCAACTTGCTCATTCCTTGTTTGCCAACTTTGAACCATGCATTGTTCTTGATTATTCTTGATCACAAGAAAATAAAACAAAGATATTTAATGGAATAAAAACGTGGACATCATTCCACTAATTGACACTTTATTTTCATTTTGGTTTAGACAAAAAATATGTTGTTTTCGTAGTATTGAAGTCTGTCCCGCAAACATTTATCACATGTTTTCGTTGACTTCTTTTGCATTTGGAATTTCACATATGAAATTCGACCAATTTTCAATTGAAACCTTCTTAGAGCCTCTCCCACTTTGATGGTAAATTTGCCGCCAACAATAAAATCATCTTTAATTAAACTCAAATTTTAACCCCATGAGAACATTCTAAGATTTTTTTTTTTTTGAACTTTCTATTTTATCAAATGTTTATTTACTAAATTAATTAAAAAAAAATTAAACATATTGATTTTAATAATATAAAAAATTCATATAAAAGAAAATTGATATAAAATATCAAAAACATATTATAAAATTCTACAAATACATATTAATAGTAAAGAAAATTACATAGTAATACAATACAATACTTAGAAAAATATAAATTACATAATGATTGTCAGTAACGTTCCAAATTAGTATATTCTTATATAAATATTTATTAAAAATATTACACTATAGTTTTCAATTTTTTAAATTTTCATAAATCTAAAATCAAATAATAATAATAATAATATTTAAATAAACTGATAACTATATCAAAAGTATTTGAGACATTCAAATGAAATTAAATAAAAAAGGAAATCAAAAGAAATAACTAAAAATTAAATCAAAAAAAAAAAAGAGGAAAATGTGGTATTTGTGTTAGTGAACAGTAGATGACAAATTTGCCACTTATTGTTCTACGGTGGATATTTGCGTACCAATTTACCACAGCATTGGAGGGGCAGATTTCTTTTAATTTGCGTTTGCCACTGCAAAAACCATGGCTTTGGAGATGCCCTTATGAATCCTATTTAGTGAGAATTGTGAAAGCATGTATGACCTAAATGAATTTGGATTTCTTTTTCCATGTATAATGATTTTGGGTTATAAAACAAATTATATAAGAGGATGTTTAGTTGAGCTTATAAGCTCTTTAAAATTGTTTGATAAATATTTAAAAATAAGATTTCATTGTAATATCGTGGAATAAGATCATTTGAGTTTATAAGTTCTTTTCTTTTTTAGGTGAAGAATGCATTTTATTTCTCTAATAAGATTTTCTTTTTCACAAATCCATTTAATCTTAATCATTTATACTAGACGATTGTCATTACTAACATCTTATAAATTTCATCATCTTATCTATTTAAAAAAATACTTCAACAACTTATTTTTAATACAAAATAAATATATTATAGAATGTAAATACTTTATAAAGTTGTTTAAATAAGTTTAGCCAAACACCTCCATGTCTCTAACTTCCTCCAAAAAAAAAATGTTAGTAAAATGTAAAAGATAACTAATTATTAAAATTGTACTAACCAATATATTCAACATGACTTGTTATATATTTAAAGAAAATGATAAAATGCCCAATGTTGACAACTTTTAATATGGACACCGATGACGTATAATGATCACATCCCTTCATTATATAAAAAGTGAAATTAATAAGTATTTTGAATTTTTGACACATCAGTCGTGGGTACATCTTAATTAACGTGTCCACTGTAAGTAGGATAACATAGGATAACATGATTGATATATTTAATATTAAAGTTTTGTGCGTTGCATGTCAAAGTATCAATGGTTATAAATGTTAGAATATTAATTATTATTTGTTGAAGTATTTCCTCTTATTCCGTATATTTTTTAAAGTGTCACTTATTATCCGTTGAAATATTATCAAATTTAAGTTTGGTCCTTTTTTGTAAAAGATTCAACATTTGACTATGTTGATCCCACAGTTAATCCACATTAACTAACCAACTAACTGCAATATGTGGCACACGAATCCTTGTTAGTTCTTAACATCTTTTAATTAAAAGCCAATTTACTATTACCATTATAGGAGGCCCTCTTGGAAAAGAAAAACAGAATTCTTAATATGTGGATATTTTTCTAGTTTCGAGCCCAATACATAGGAGACTATTGTATTACATTTCGGCCCAATACATTGTACACCATTCCTGTCCAACATATTATTTTTGACTTTTGAGCGGATGTTAGCTCTGTCATATTATTGAAGCCCAAATATCAAAATAGTCATATTTTATAAAGAAATTTATTTTATAATAAAAAGATAAGAATATCTTTTTTTAACTAGACTGTTAATATACCTTTTAATGAAACGAGCTTCCATCAATTCACATATTCTCATTTAATATTTGTATGACACACATGATCCTAAGAAAGAAGAAGAAAAAAGTGAAAGAATGCGTATGGATAATTTTGTCAAATTATCAAATATTTATTTATTTTGGTAACAATGGAATTATTTTTTTTTACATTTATTTATTCATTCCATTTCACAATTTTAGGCATATTCACTATTTATAGAATTCATTTTACCCCCTCAATTTATTCATTCGAATAATTTTCGGACACAATAAACAATAATTCGTTTTTATAATCTTCATTTCAAATCAATATAGATGTATCAATATTACTCAACAAAATGACTTATGATCACGAAGATATAGTTTTGAACAACTTAAAAAATGTAAACTCACCAACTAAACTCTACTAATTACACTTTAATCCTCAAATTTTACATTCTTTTATATGCTGTTTCACTTCAAAAGATAAGGCAAAAACAAGTATTTCTTTTCTCACGATATTCATGAATCCACATGATTTTGAAATTTAAGCTTATGTTCATAAAAATTTCTTTTATTGAAATTTACTAGTTTATTTCTTAATAAAAAACTCTTTTCTACAAATCAAAATAGTCAGAAATTGTTTATATCTCTCACTGAATCCTAATTTCTAATTTTGAAATTACTGTATAAAATTAAATTATATGAATTGTTAGAATTTCATAGATGAAAAGGAAGTATTATATAAATACAGAGGATTAAAAAACACAACAACAAATAACTGAAAAATCTAGTGAAATTTTAGAAGTACGAATTCTGTCTTGCTTAAACCCCAACAATTCAACTTCGGCTAATATTTCCGATCAGCTCTCAATAATATCTCATTTCCCCAATTCATAATCGAATCTCTGATTTTCAGTTGCAGTTACAGCAGTAGCGGAAGAAGAAGAGCAGAAGCCGAAATCGTGTTGTTGTGAGCAGAAGAAAATGTCGGTACAGGAATATCTGGACAAGCATATGCTCTCCCGGAAAATTGAAGACGCCGTTAATGCCGCCGTTAGGGCAAAGTCCGCCGATCCAGTGCTCTTCATCTCCAATCACTTGAAGAAATCCGTCCCCTCCGTTATCACCAGCGTTAAAGCCAGACAAATTCTTGATAGCCGAGGAATTCCCACTGTTGAAGTCGATTTGTACACCAATAAAGGCGTCTATCGCGCTTCCGCACCCAGCGGCTCCACCTCTGGAATGTAAACACTTCTCTCCTATGCTTTTGGTTTGTTTGTATATATGTATATCCTTTTTATTTGCTTTGGGATTTATGTGTGAAACTGGGTACATTATTCTTCTATGCTTACATTTATTTTATATATAAGGTGGGAATGGGACTAAATCAACGAATCAGGTATTGAGTATTACTCTTTTGTGATTCCTTCTTGTTTCCAACACATTTCAGAGTTTGTGAAATTTAAATTGAGTTTGATCGATGAGTCAAGTAAGCACCTTTAGACTCCTATGAACAAATAACTTGATACATTACATGCTGGATTGACAAATGGAGAAGACATCTTCTTTATGGTATAAGCTTGTTTAGATTGTGTTGGCAAATGTTGTTTGTTTTTTGCAAGCTAATGACTCAACACCATGTCAAGAAAAGATTTTTCAACCAACGTGGATAAAGTAGTAGTGGAAACATTAATTTCTATCGCAAGTCGTCCAGGCTGTTCCATGATTTTAGTTTTGTAGATGACTGATTCAAAAGAGCAGGAACAGAGTTCATATACGACATTAACTAGGGAGTATTGATATTCATTTATCAGCCGTTTATGTAATTGAAGGATCATGATTCTTGGAAAGTTGTGCAATTAACTTATGTAGTCTAGCCATTTAAGTGTCCGTAAAAAGATGAAAATTTTAGGATTCTTTGAAGTCGATTCTATATTTATCATGTCTTGGTTATAGCTGCAAAGTATGTAATCAGATGGTCTTGTTCTTCTGTTGCGACCGCTGGTGCATGAGTTCCAATATCCTCCTTTGAGAAGGAGAGACATATAGTGAGATGTGATTATAAGTATGCAATATAATCTTTGGAAAAGTATTATTTTGCTGTTTGGCTGTTTCTTTCCTGCATTTCCTCATTCTAGTGGCTTTTTTACTTCCCCTTGTTATGGTTATGGAACTTTTCAGAAAGCCATCAGTATCTGATCTTTATTTCTGCTCTCAGCCTCTTACTCCCTTGTCATTAAGCAGAATTTAAATTGTTGTATGAAAGTGCCAGAAGAGCTAAGACTTACTGTTTTGTCCTTGTTTGTTTTATACCAATGCCTCTGATTGACTTTCTTGGTTTCTCTTCAACTTGATGCTGGTATATAAAAATGTTTCCTGATAAATTCTTACTTCAGCGCCATTATATCTTGCACCAAATTTTGGTCCGAGTTGTTTAGAACTACTTTTGGAGCTTTGTTTCCAGAGCCTTCTTGATTTCAGCTAGTTCAGCTGTTTTTAATACAAGAAATTCCTAGCACTGTTGTATCTATCCATGGACATTTTGATCTGTGCTAGTCAATTATCATCTTCTTTTGATGAGTTGGTTATTTTTCTTCCAGTTGCTGAATAGAAGATACATAGATCATCACATTCTGAGGTCTGAGGCGTGAAATTTTTTATGTGCATTTATACGCAGGTATGAGGCAGTTGAATTGCGAGATGGAGACAAGGGAACATATCTTGGAAATGGTGTGAGTAGAGCTGTTAAGAATATTAATGAGAAAATATCCGAAGCTTTAATTGGTATGGATCCAACTCTTCAAGTTCAAATTGATCAAGCCATGATAGACTTGGACAAGACAGACAAGAAGGTAGTTTTATTTCTTGTGTGTTCTTGTTTGTACATGTGCATTGATTTGAGTTCTGCTTTGTGCATTGGCTTTCTCTTGTGCTGCACTGACATCATAATGACTTTCTAAATTTGTTACTATACTGCTCATTAAACTTGTTGCTGTACTTATTGCTAGGGTGAACTTGGGGCAAATGCAATTCTAGCAGTCTCAATGGCTGCCTGCAGAGCAGGAGCAGCTGAAAAGGAGGCATGTATCCCAGGTTTTCTTTCATAGACAATTAAGTTTTGTTCTGATTCTAAGTAAAAGTTCATATGCAGGTTTCACTGTACAAACACATTGCTGATCTTGCCGGAAGAACGAACTACCATCTTCCTGTCCCAGCTTTCACTCTCATAACTGGAGGAAAACATGCTGGGAACAATCTAGCAATTCAGGTAAATTATGATGGAGTTTATGCATCTCAATGGTTGTTCATATATATTTATTTTTGCTTGTCTTTATTTAAACAATGTTCTGTGTAATTTATGAATGATTTCAAGAAATTCAATGTTGGTGATTACTCTCAAGTAGTTTCTATTATTGCCTGTTTGAGGGATAAAATCAAGTTTGTGTATTGTCCTTAACCCATTCCACTACTAACCCTTGCCAGGATAACTATAAAATTTATTTATAATCTGTTATCACTAACACTTTGATAATAAAAGAAACCTTATGCACCTTTCAGACCTATCAGAAATGAATTACTTCTTTCAGATCACCTCCTCTGGCAAATTTCAATAAAGCCTGCAATTACTCTAAGGGTATGTTTGGACTGGGGCGGAGGTGGATTTTGCCAGTTTGGATTTGGGATTTGAGTGGACTTTGCAAAAAGGTGGATTTTGAAAATCTTGTGTTTGTTTTGGGATTATAGAGGGTAGGATTGTAGTCAAGATGTCCTCATCACATTGGGAATTGTAGAAAAATTAGATGTTTTTTTGGAGAATTATAGAAAAAGTAGATGTTTTTATTGGGAGTTGTAAAAAAGTAGGGTATAGATAAGGATTTGCAAATCCTCCAACATTCCATAACAAACAAGGATTGAGATTTTGCCCATCCCAAATCCGGATGGGCACATCCCAATCCAAACATACCCTAAGTCTTGAATTTATGGGGTTTTGATACACCCCAAATACAATAGATTGATGGTTCGGTGAATTACAACACTATTCGAGCTAGTGTGAGCTCCAAAAGAAAGAAAAAGTAGAAAGAGAATAGAGAGATAGAAACGTAGTCATTCTTAATTCTTCATTCACACAAATAATCAATCTTATATCTTCAAGACAATGGGCTTGGGCCTATATGAGAATTGGGCTCATTCTCATTGCTAGTGTCTTGGGCTAGGGTCGTATCAGGTTTCCTATGGACAATACTTTTTTCCCAGCACTCCCTCTATGTTCTATTAGTTTTTCAATTATTTCAAAATTCATTCAACAAACATCCAAAGAATACATGTATCCACATATATTCAGTTATCCAATTAGATGGTGAAATTGATTGATTACAATCCATGATCTGACATTTATTCTGAAATATAGGATTTTACAAGAGTGCATTTTTGACCTTTATTTACTCTGGAATAAGGAAATGTATAACTATATTCCGTGGGCTCCCTTATACAACTGACGATATCAGCTAACTGTCATTAGGAAATCATGGTTCTTCCTGTTGGGGCAAAAAAGTTTGAGGAGGCATTGCAAATAGGATCTGAGACTTATCATCATTTAAAGGTGAGTTCTCCCAGGGTGCCCTTATTTTAAGTTATTGAAAAGTTCTCTTTATTTTTTGTAATTTTTTTTTCCTTTTAGATACCAATAATCCTATGCTTTTCCAACCATAAAGTTTATTTTAGCATTCCATCCCTTTGATATCTTGCTTTCTAATTTCACTGTTTTCAAATTCAATTTGAAAACACTTTGTTTATTGTTGTTCTAGTATGAAAATGCACACATATACTTGCTCTTTTAGTTATACCAGTAAATGAAGATTTGGTGTGCATACAATTGATAGCATCTATCTTGATATTGATCATAGAGGATCTTGGCTAATCTCGTCTATGTCTAAAAAGCACAGTTTGTCTTTTGAATATATATTGTTAAACTGTTTGCTTGAGTATTTAATTGAGGTACCTCTTGGTTGATTCTGTTATTTATGTGCTACTTCTCATCTTGGTTCCTCAGGCTGTGATAACAGAAAAATATGGTTCACATGGATGTAGTGTTGGAGAAGATGGTGGTTTTGCTCCAAATATATCCAGGCAAGTTTCCTCATTTATTCTAATCTGTTGAGCTAAACCAATTATCTTAAATTATTGCACATGCAGCTTGAAAGAAGGCTTGGATTTTGTAAAGGAGGCTATTGGAAGAACAGGATACAATGAGAAAATAAAGATAGCAATTGGTGTTGCTGCTACTGAATTTTGCATAGGTGACATTCTGTCCTCTAAAATGACACAGTTAGTTTATAAGCAGAACACATGGTCTTGCTAGATTAACCAAATAAGAGAGAGTATACATAGCCTATGCAAAAAAAACTTCCTATAACAAAACTTCTAGTAGTATACACCTAAAAGGAAGAGCTTGATTATCTCTATCAAATATCCACTTCTCAAATAAAACGTGTTCCGATTCATCAAGCTTTATACTTTTTGTTGATCTGCTAAAATAATTGGAGGGATTCTGATTAGTTTTTTTTTTTTTTTTCCTTTTTTCTTTGCTTATTTAGGTACCAAGTATGATTTGGATTACAAATCACCAAATAAATCAGGTCAAAATTTTAAGTCAGGGGAGGACATGATTGATATGTACAAAGAAATCTGTGAAGGTATTTTTATCACACTCAACTTCCTCTTCGAGTTATTTTATCTAATATATACAGAGAACTGTGTGAAGATATCTGAATTGCAGCTCAAATTTCTATTCTAGTTTGAATCTACATATGCTTTTTTATGTTATCTTGCTTCCTCTAATTCCTGTTTGGTGTTATCTCAGCCTACCCTATTGTGTCAATTGAAGATCCATTTGACAAGGAAGACTGGGAACACTCGAAATATTTCGCTAGTCTTGGAATATGCCAGGTATCCTTCTCGTTCCTACTGATGCATATTGGTCTAGCAATGTTTACCGTGCTGAAGTTAGTGTAATAAACTGACCACCAGCAAAGCCAGAAATCCATAAAATTAATGCTTTAGTTTGGGCTGCTTTTATTTAATATAGATGAGGAATTCACAATATCAAGCTTTCAGTTTAGTGTGCAGACTTTGGTTCCCTACATGTTCTCAAGTGCTATATTGCAAGGTTTTGATATGTTTGTCTATCATTCAAAATTCAAGCAAGTTTATATTTTGAAAATTTAGACCGAAGCCAGAATGTAAGTAGGAGAACCCAGGGTTAAGTAATCGTGGCATGGTAGAATGTCTGCGAAGTGTAGACCAAGCTTTTGCCAAACTTTTACTGGTCCAGATTATTTTCATCATGGCTTCTTGGGTTTAGTTTTAAGAGGAAGTTTAGAATGGAGCATTCATATAACATTGCGTTTCTGGTTTTGCTTCTTTTATGAAGATGAGTAACATATAACAGTACATTGCAGATCTCTGGCACATAGAAACTGATTATATTGATCATTGCAAACAAGTAAACATGGCAATTTGATAACTCTACCGTACTGTGTCTTTCTGTATTTCACATTATTGCAGTTGATAGTTCTTTATGAGTCCTATTTATTCAACTTGTGACACATCAGGTCCCTTAAGAGATATTTTGTTGAAAGCAACCTATTTTTATGAATGATTTCAAAAAATCTTTGGAGCTCTGTTTCTTTCGTTGGGTAATGCAAGGCTGCATCATCTGTTGTGCATGCATGCTTTGCAGTGTTTCCATTTAGTTCTGAAAGTATTTTTGTGTTTTCAGGTTGTTGGAGATGACTTGTTGATGTCAAATCCTAAAAGAATTGAAAGAGCTGTACAAGAGGCTGCTTGCAATGCTCTTCTTCTTAAGGTGCCTTCAAACTTTGGCTCACCGTATACAGTATATGAAAAATGTTATGAAGCTGCAAATTTGAGGTTTTGACTCCTCGTAATGATGTTACTGGCTGTTACTATTTTTACACTAGAACGAAATGATAACATGGGCATCATTAATAGCATGAAAACCTATTCACTGTCCATAAGTAAAATACGTTGCTGTAATAGCGTCTACTAAATGAAGACACATTTTACAATCTAGAAGTCTATAACAATTCTGTCCTCACTGCTGTCCTTTACTCTTACTACATATGCAGGTCAACCAAGTGGGGACTGTCACTGAGGCCATTGAAGCAGTCAAGCTAGCTAAAGATGCGAATTGGGGAGTGGTGATATCTCAAAGAAGTGGGGAAAGTGATGATTCATTCTTAGCTGATTTAGCTGTTGGTCTTGCCACTGGCCAAATTAAGGCAGGTGCACCTTGCCGTGGGGAGAGACTAGCTAAGTATAATCAGGTTAACATCTAGTATTCTCTCTCTCTCTCTCTCTCTCTCTCTCTCTCTCTCTCTCTCTCTCTCTCTCTCTCTCTCTCTCTCTCTCACTCTCACACACACACACATTTCAGGGCCTTTGTTGGTGTGATGTTATTCTTCAGATGAAGTGGTAAATGTTGCCAGAAATAAAAATGATGATGCTCAAAAGTAACTATCAACCTGTTCCTCACTTTTGAGCATCTCCATTAAAGATGTGAAAATATGCAACAGCTAAAATTTCTTTTGTCTGCAGTTACTAAGAATTGAGGAAGAGCTGGGGGATCAAGCTATTTATGCTGGTGATGACTGGAGGAACTGCTGACTACTTCCACAAGTTTTGTTCACTATCGTTTTCTTTCCACCGATTAATTTATCAGGGCAAGTGGCTCCTGCGTGTTCTGTTCTGCATGTTGGGCATACTCCTGATATAACGCTGCTGAAGACACCTTCCAGTTGCGATTCTTTTTGATGAAAGTGTGCAATTTTTGTTCAGGTTATACATAAAACAGGTGTAGGAGAGTGTTTGATACGAGTCTTGAATGCCAAATATGGAACTACAATTTTGAGTTCTATTGTTACCCATGCAGTGACTGCAGAGGAGTATATTTATACTTGGATCTCAGTTATTCACTAGGCTAGTATCTTTTTACAGAGATATGCGTGGAGCCGAGAGTATAAAGCCTTCTACGTGTTGAGAGTTTGTTTCTATTCTGTCACCTGCGGTGGTTGAAAATAGTTTGGACTTAGATTTGGCCATTCAATTGGAACTTAATTACTAATTGTTTGGTTTCTTCTCCACATATAAATGCTTCTACGGGATTAGGATTCATTTCAACCTGATTGCAACTCGACAAATTCAAGCTAGATACTGCTCAACTCATTTGACCATATAAATAATCTGATATTATACAAGTTTGATACTTTGTTATGATAGACAAGACCATTGAGCTGAGTTCAAATTGAGTTAAATATTAACTGAACAAATTCAGAGAAACTTAAACCAGCACTAATGAGTCATTCATGCAATCCATCAGAAATCACATAATTTACTAAACATAGCGTTCCTTGATTCTAATCTAACTAAGAGATAAAACACAACAGTATAATGAGATCGTTAATACCTAATTAGAAGAATACGAAAATGAGCATACATCGATTCAGAAGTTGAATAACCAAGAAAATTAACAGAATTCAACATAATTTAACTCAGTAACAGATCTGATAAGAAACTGCATGAGAAAAGATATACAAGACCTATGGCTTGTGGATCAACTATTAGAAAGACGGCAATGCAATCAAATCAAGGCTTAGATTCATCTTCCTCCTCCTCTATCTTGGGTGCCAGGTAGAATCTAATGTAGCCCATTTCAGCTATCTTGTACTCAACCACCACAGGAAGCTCCGAGGACAAACTTATGGTGACTGTGTTTGACAGGGGACTTGCCTTAGTAAAGGAGTTCAAATACCTTAGAGCGAAGGTCAATGACACTGGCTCGTTCATTTCTATCACAGTAGCATCTTCAGGCTACATATTACAAAACAATGAAAAAACAAAAAACAAAAAAATATCAGTGATCCACCTTGAGGCAATGGCCTTTGTACAGAAAATGCAATGTGTAGAATGGCAGATAATGACAATTGGCATAATATGCTTTGACAAAGGAAAGAGACTGAACCTTGTCGACTGTGGTATTTTGTCTACATACAACATTTGCAGTTCCGATATCACCCCTTGTTGAGAATTTCACACCTTCCTTAGTAACAGAGATGACAACTGCAATCACAATGCACTGAATCTCAGCACAATTACACTAAAGAAACAAATGTTATTGGACAAAATACATTAAGGAATATTGGAATGCCACCTGTGTCACCAATGCTGCTAAGGTCTTTACAAATTCGTCCAAACTCTGCAGATGGCATCCTAACTATAGCATGGTACTCAGCTTCTGGAATTCCAAGATGCTCACTATCAATATCCATAAGCTTCATCTCAAAATCTGAGATCTTGTCTTGAGCTGTGATAAATAAAGCACACAATTTAGCACCAGCAGGGACAAACATTAAAAATTCACACATGATCATAAAAACTATCAGAAAAAAGGAGAACCAAATTTAAGAACTATTTTACAAACTCATCTACACAAACATTCCAAAGTGTCTCATCCCATTTTATACAAGATGTATGAAATGACAACAGTTTCTAAACCAATTTATCAGACACAAAAATAGTAAAGAGAACTGTTTTTTTTTTTTTCAGTAGAGGCAAGTTTCAGCATCAGCCACTACATCATACATTCGCATATGAAGATGCCAAGGGGATATGAAGGAAATTCCCTTCATCTTAGAAAACACTATGACACTCCCCTCTTGAAATATAACAGATTTGTTGATGCATCCAAACTTGAGGCTTGATAGTAGCTAAATCAACTTAACGTCAAACATGTAAGATTTCCTCTACTATAGAGACTTCTCATGTAACATTTGTCTTCCAACATTTTCAACAAACAAATAGATTTATAACAGGGAGGATTGGTCAAGCACTTTCGAACACCAAAAAGAACCAAGATAAAAGCCATATTCATCCACATGCCACCACTTATCCCACACGATAAAACTAAAAAGCACCCAGCAGACTATATAAATAATCAGAAGGCAAACTCCATATACTCAATCATGTCAATTTCGTTTCACATACAGTGATTCATCCATCTCTCACTTACAATCATATTTTTGATTAATAAATTAGTACATAATCACTCAAACTAAAAAATTAATTAAACGTCAGGATAAAAAATAAGAATAATAGACAGCAGCAGTAAACATGTAAAATAAACAACTACAAAACACAAATAAAGCAAAAAAGGGAAAAAATGAACTTACTGGGACTCTCGAACATGAAAGTGACAGTGTCGCTGCCATCATCAGCCTTGAGGGTGATAATATCATCGTTTCCTGCGCACTTGAGCATCTTGGCCATGTTGTTGAGGTTCATTCCCATGGAAAGGTTGCGGTCACAGCGGTAGTGTTCGAAACCCTCAGATCTGAGCAGCAGCGCCACCAGCGCAACGTGGCTGGAATCCATGGCCTGCAGAGAGAATCCGGTGGCCGAGCAATCAAAGTTCGCGTCATTGACCAGATCTTTAATCGCTTCCAGAACCTTCTTCAACAGGCTCCCCTGCACAAGCCTCAGCTCCAACATCCTTGATCGAATCAGATAATTCCCCTTTCCAGAGAGAGAGGGCTTGAGAGAATTTGGAGGGAAATTTGAGAGTAGGGTTGAAATTTGGGGGTAAAAAGAAGCGAAATGGGAGGGTTAGGGTTTATATAGAATTGGCTACAGGAGGCTAGGGCTTTCGATTGGCGGGAATTTGGACAAAAATGGAATTTCATTTATTTCCCGCCTTAATTTTGGAAATAAAAAATAAGTGGGCCTGGCCCATTTATTTGTGTCCAGATTCAGTGAGGATCATTATATTGTGAAAATCTTGTGTGGGGCTTGGCCCATTGAAATTAAGGTCCATTATAAAAAGGCACATATTCATGGATATATTTTTCAATTTCAATGAGAATGTCCATTTTATCTTCACGTCTTTCTACCATAAACTAATCTCATGTGTAATTTCAAATCTCAACTTTATACATAATCTAATCACCATTTATCTTTACTCAATGGTTTCATTTCACATCATTAAGCCGATCGTTATTAATTAAACATATTTAACATATATATATATATATATATATATATATATATATATATATATATATATATATATTTGTGACTTTTATTTGAAAATCTCATCACAAGAAAAAATAAATAGTTTATCCCCAAAGGAATCCCAATAGCTTGAATATTCTCTATTCTTCCCCTATAAAGTAACGTAGTCTTGTTTTCAAAATAAGAAAAAATTGTCCTAAAAATTAAAACTTTATGCTATTTATACATATATATATATATATAATAACAATTATCCCCTAAAAATAGTAATGCCAAAAGTTTTCCCGCCCATTTTCACTTCCTACTTATAGAAATTTTATTAAGTATTAAATATTTAGTTTTTTATGATATTAATTGAATATATGGTAATTTTCAAAAATATTGATTTTGTATAATGAATATATATGGTATACAATCAAATAATTATATATGGACGAAATATATACATATATAACATATAATATGACTAGAATTAATTACTCATGTCAAAAAATTCTCATCTAATCGAAAATATAATATGTATCAGGAATATATATATATATATATATATATATATATATATATAATTAGTCTCTCAATTTGGTATCTAGATCATTAAATCAATTTTATTTATTTGTTGAAATATATTTAAAATCATAGCATGTCAATGAGAAAATAAATTATTTGTAAATAGAAGAAAAAATGTTATCACAAATGGGTGATAAAAAAAATGTAATTAGAAAATAATGATAAAGAAAATGATTTTTGAAGGTGATCACATCATTATTTCCCAAATGTTCATTCAATTATCAAGCGTGCAATGATTTTTTCCCCTTTATAGATCTCTTCTAATACATTAATAATATGTGATTTAATTTTGATTTTCTTTTATTGTGGATTTTGTATCATTAAATAAATATTATCATTCTATAAAACTATTATGTATATTTTATCTCTACATGTCAATTAATTATTAATCTTTACACATTAATTAAATGAATAATTATATACCTATTTGAGTTTGAAAAGCGGTTGTATTAAATGAATTTTGAATAAATTACATGAAATTATTGCAATAGGTACACTTTCATATGAAAATTTTAGTAATTGTCTAAATATATTTCATATAAATAAATGATATTTTGGTATATATTATTCGTAAATAAAATTTTGAATTGTGACGCGCATATAGATTTACACATATTTATAGGATAATATCTTTCTATAATATACCATATTTAATATCCTATTTTATATACCCATCTATTGTTCATATACTTGGAGTATAATTTATTTTGAGAATATTACCATCTTACCCTCTTAGAATAATTTTAGAGAAGTATAATTTGTTATTCCTACGGAGCTTTGGAGAAAACTTTGATCATAAAGAATTCCAAATTTAAAAATATTTTAAAACATAAAGGTTGACAGTAATTTATCAAACGCATAAATTTATACTTGCATGATTTGTGTATATAAACATAGAAGTGATCATTTTATTAATCCATGAACATTTGAGCCAAAAGTATCATATTTTAAAATATAATTATTTACTATTTAATATTAGCCAAATGATAGGTTATAAAGGTTTATTATTATTATTATTATTATTATTATTATTATTATTATTATTATATGTATACGGTTTACGATTACAACAAGTTTATTTTATATAATATTTTATAAAAAATTCAATATTTTTTTTATATTTTAAACTCATTTATTATTTTATTCAAGAAAAGCACAAAATATCGAGATTTATTTTAAAAATTGCATTATTATTGGTAGTTTTCCCAATCTAATATTCACATCTTATAAAATATAAATTGAGGAGACCTTTTAAAATAGGGATTCATTTTTTAAAATTTCATAATTATGGGGAGTTTTCCAAATTTAATATTTTTACTTAGCATATTTATAAATTTAGTAAATCATTTTTGTTGTGTGTAATATTTTGTCACATTTTAATTCTTTTATTTTTATATAAATCATAAAAATAAATAGTGGTGAAATCAAAACATCACGGACGCACCCATTTTTATATTATTATTTCCTATGTTTTACATAAATAACCAATTTCTATATTTTTGTTTAAACAATAGATGAGTTATCATGAGTATATGAAATAGGATATTAAATATGGTATATTATAGAAAGATATTATCACAATGTCATAAATTTTTCCCATCGCGAATGTTTTATTTAGCATATGTTAATTTGCACAATTTTTTCCTCATTAGTTATGACAAATACAATAAGTAAAGTAGTTTTACAATGTATGATAAATATATGAAATATTTAAAATTAATAAATTATATTGGTATTAGATTAAATTGAAATAATTTTGAAAAAAGTACATTATTTTTCATGGTCAACATATTTATATCAAAAAATAACCACACTTGAACTTTATATACCCATACATTACACGAGTATCAAATGAGATAGAAATATTCTTTAAAAATTGATTTTTCGTAAAAATAACATTTTATGATCATGAATAATTGGGTAACATATTAGATTGAAATTAATCTCAAAAAATTTTGTTATTTTGTATTCAACATTTTTATATCAACATTAAAATAATAATATTTATACACCATGCATCGCGTGGGCCTTTGCTAGTTTTCTACAATGATAAGAGGATGAAAACTTCCTTCTATTAAAAAAGCTCAAAAATTATACAGAGACCCATTGGGCCCGACCTTCCAAACAAACCTTTTTTATATTGGATTTGGCCCACCTTGTGATCAGATCTCCTAGTTTGCCACACCTAGTTTTGCCTGGGCCGTTCCCTTTGATTCCCCAGAAAGTTGGGCCTAATGCCCATGTTTAGAGATATCCACATCAACCATTTTTCTGGTCCGACCAAGCAGATCCGATACCATAGTTGTTTGATCAGAGCATTAGTATTCGAACACAAACATACACATCAACATGCAAAGGTACAAAAACTTAAGAAATGAAAGTATATAAACCTAATTCGAATAAATTTGGAGGTACAAAGATCAAAATGAAAAAAATAATATAGACGTAATATTTCCAAATAAAGTATAGAACCCTATTTTTGAAAAAAGGATGAATGCACCATAGACTTGACCATTTTGTTTTGTTTTTTTTTTTTTTTTTTCTCATTTCAACAATTAAAAACTATATGCTATTGGAGTGAAAGGGAGAATTGTGGGTTTATAAAGTCTCATATAAATCAAATATCCTTATATGAGATCTATCTGGAACTTCTTCTTTTTTTCTTTTTTTGTCTAAATGAAAATTTTGTAGTTTGTATAATGGCTATATAAGTTCAACACAAACAAATCCCACTGATCAAGATGGTGATAAAGGAACACTCTTTGCCAATTTATGTAATGAATAAATCCTTACAAACATAAAATTGTTTAGAGGCCAAATGTTGAAATTAAGATACATATGTGTGATTATAATTAGTTAAATGAATTGCGTATAATTAATCTTGAGTTCACGATCGTAATGAAAGGCAAGTTCATTGATTTGGGACAAACTGTGGTGAGTATCTACAAAATTATATATTGATGAGTTAGTGCAAAGTGCCTTTCAGCATTTATAATTTCTTCTATGATTCATCATCTATATCATTTCATATTTCTTTTGTAATAAGTTGGAGATGCGTCTCCCTTTAATTTAGAGTTTCACATAATTGAAAAAATATATATATCGAAATGTATAGAGCATAAAATATATTTTTTCTTGTTATAACAACTTATTTTAGGTAAGATGATACCGAGTATTCTCTTAATGAGTCAACATTTACTTTCAATGTTTATAACAGACTTCAAACTTAAAATAAAAAAAATAAAAAAAAGAAAGAGAAAAGGAATAGTTAGGATTCAATCAGTGCTCATATAATTTATCAAAATCGAAACATGAAATCGAAAGATTCATGTGTGGTTTTAATTGAGTTAGTATTCATTATGAAAAGAAACTTTTGAGAATTTTTAATGGAAATAAATTAAATAGATAACATAATTTGTTAGTATTATATATTCATGATTACTATTTACAACGCACTTGGGACTAAATATTGGTCACGCTATCTTATCATATATATCAACATCGATATTTTAATCACGTGCTCATTGACGATATCATAAATTCGTATAAAATTACTTGCAATATATATATATATATATATATATATATATATATATATAATTAGATTAAAATCCTTAATTATCCACCATAAAAATGGACTTCTCCAAACCTTAAACATGATGTCCAAATCTGAAATGAAAGAGCAAATATTCATTAATATTAACACTTAACCTGATTGGGATCTTAGTCTAAGTCAATTATTTAATTTATAAACATAATGGGCCGATTTTAGATCATGATTCATAAGATCACTATAAAATTAATTTTATAATTTTTCAAAAAAACTAGATAAGACCGTCTCGTGTGAGGCGTCCGCGTTCTTATGGGAGAATATCTTTATCTCTTTATATAATAAAGAGAATATAATTTAATTATATTATATCTTCAATAATTCTCGATCATGTGGGTGGATAATCGTTGAAATATCAGCAGAAAATTAAATGTCAAGGCATTTTTTTATTGTATCAAATGAAATAGATGATAAGATGAAATCAATCAAATGATAATGCATACACTGAAATAGTTGCACGTAGATGATGACATGCAATTATGAAGAATACCCACATAACTACATTTTCCTGCTGATTATGATTTTCATCTCAAAATTTGGATTACTTTATTCTTTTTTGTTTTTTGTTTTTTTCCTTCTAATAATGATTTAGACAGATAAGTCAACTCAAGATTGTGGTGCTGTAATTTAATGCAAAGCGCTTGAGAACTTCTACTTTCTGAAGGAACATTTATGTGGTGTGCAACTTGTTACATTGACTTCACTAAAATTGTTGGCTAAGTTATTTCCTTTTCAAGTCATTATTAAGAAAGAGTTTTGCCGGATTTAATTTTGTGATGAATTAATATATGATTCATAATTTCTATAAGAGTTTGTAAAAAATGATTGATTTGTAGCCGAGAGTGAAGATTCATTTAACAAGATTATCTTATACTCCATCCGTCCCGTGATAAGTGTCACACTTTCCATTTTTGAACGTCCCAAAATAAATGTCACACTTTACACTTACTAAAAATGGACATTATAATAATAATATATCTCACTACCTCTCTCCCTCCACTTACATTATAATAATATATCTCACTACATCTCTCTCCTCCCACTTACATTATAATAATATATCCCACTACCTCTCTCCCCCCACTCACATTTAAATACAATAATTCTTAAAAATAGGACTGAACAGTAAATGTGACATTTATCATGGGACTGAGGGAGTATAAAATTTTGTTTTTTTTTAATTACTAAATTTATTTGAAACGAACAAATAAATTAACACTGGTATTTGGGTTTGTCGTATTAACCTTCGTATATATGGTTAAATGAATCAACATGAAATAAAGGAAAATTCAATATTATTCTTACAAGAAAAAAAAAAACTATTACCAAAGCACGAATGAGATGTAGCGTATAACGATCAATAAGCTACACTTGTATTTATACTTATAATTGAACGTATTATAGATATAAACCTCTTAGGGTTTATTGTATTTTAAGCTCGAGTTCATTATGTTTTTTTTTTTTTAGATTGAATTAATTAACTCGATCTATTAACATTTGAATGATTTTAATAACAATCAATATTAATTTATTTATTTAGTGTAGGTTTTACGTGAGATTGTCTCATGTGAAACAAATTTATATAAGATAAAGGTTTATATGAATCAGTAAAAGCAGATCAACTGATCATTCAACATAGTCAATATTAGTCTTACATTAGATCATATAAAATTCTATCTCATATAGGTTTTATATGAGATTGTCTATATACGTTTTTATGATTTATTTAGTGGAAGAGAGTATAGTGATTTTCTAATGCCACTATCAAAAATTAATCATATTAGGTAGTAAGATGCACTTGATGTTGCTATTTTTCAAAATTTGGAGACGAAGATGCACTTGATTTAAGGATAAAAATTCTTGAGATTTTTTTTTTTTAATTCATAAAAAACAAAGTGATAGAAAATACATGATTTTATGTCTAGTAAGTAGTAAGAATATATTTAAACGTTATAAGAATATTACACTTTATTAGCTATCAAATAACTTTTCTTTCAGATTTTATTTAATAATCAATGCTAAATTGGCCTTATGACAATGAAAGTGAAAAAAAAAAAAGAAAGAAAGAAAGAGTTGGCAAATTTGCTACGACACTCAAGAAATATGACAACTAAACTTTAAATAGAAAGGGTTGCTTAAAATTAGATAGAATGTAATTAACCTAACAAAATAAAATATCGAAACAAACTTGAATACTAAACTAAATATAGTCTAAAAGAGTATATTTAATTATTTATCATTAATAGGAAACTTAAGGTTGTGTTTGGATTGAGTGATTAATTGAGATACAAAATTTAAAATGAATGTATATCAAATTCACTAATTACATAATATTTGGATTTGGAAATATTTACTTATTAAATTATTTCGTATTAATTTTTTTAGTGTCATAAACTTAAATAAATTAAATTTGATATAAATATAACTACTTATAAGGAAAATTCAATTTTTTAAACATCGGAACAATACATTTTAAAAATTATCGTAAATTTAAAAAATATATAAATAAATTTCACTATAGAATTTTAAGAAACTTTAACTCATATAATTCATGCAAATTAATAATGAGTGCGACTACTATATATGATCGATCATTATGTCTAGTTATTAATATTGAAAGTAAATAAATAAATAAGCAGCTATGCTCATTTTTTTCCAACTTTTCTTCTCATCCACATACTGCTTATTCCTACACCAGCTGCCACATTTATACATACATACATTTTGCATTTACTTCCCTTTTTAATGTCACATGAATTATTGTTGTATTTAGTTGGAAAGATATTGTGAGTTGTTTAATTAATTTGTTTTCATTTCCAAAAATAATTATTTGAATATTTTCAATTATTTATCATTTTAGACTTTTATACAATTTCATTCCAAAATTATTCCTATTATTATTCTGTAGTTGAGTTTTAGAAATTTAATAGGAACCCATTTTTGGAATTTACTTGAATATTCTTTTCATATTATCAATCCTAAATTTCTTGATGTATATTCGTCGAAATAGATCTTTAGGTTCTAGCAACAAGTGTCTTTAAAATGTGTTTCCAATTTATCCTAAAATTACTTAATTTTTCAAATTAAAAGGCTAATTTGTCAAACTCTACAACTATCTATTCTCGTACTGAGAAAAATTTAAATTTAGTGCTCATAAATCGTACTACATGTGAACACAAAGTATTTGGGCTATTAAATTAAAGTAATAAACTCAGAGCCTCATATATAATTCCTTGTGATTAGTAAGTTTCGTTGCTAACTTCCCAACCACTTGGCAAACAAATGAGTTATGTTGTAAAAGACAGTAGTCAAAAGTCTGCTAAGCCATAATTTAATTTGCTGCTTTTGTATATACAAAATTTAATTAATAATAAAATAATAATGTCATTATCTTATCTCAAGTTTACATCAATCGTTTTACGCCCAAAACCAAGTAGCCTCATCTACCATAGTAGCCAGTAGGCCCCTCATAAATGTAGTAGACTTTTGCTAATCCATTAATTCATGGATTTTCACCAAAATATTAAGAAAGTACATAGTGGATTCTTACATTTTACCACCTCAACTTTCACAAATTTTTATATTTCATCATTTTTCAGGTGATTGATATGGAGTATCTGAAAGCAACGAAATGCAAGTTTTGGAAATTTTCAACTGATCAATCGGCAGCAACAATGCAGTTTTTTTTATAAATGGTTATCAGTAAGACATACAATTAATCGTTCAGAAATCAAAATTCATGGCAAAAACCTCTGTTCTCGTATGTTCAATGCAATACTGATGCCATTTTGGTGAAGGAATAGAAAGCTACAAATATGGACCTTATTAGTCGTGATCATGATGGTAATTTTATTGCATCCAAAATGTTAGTGAAGCTCATTTGTTGTATAATCGAATTTGAAGTTCTTGCATTAATGGTGGCTATTATGTCGAAGGAGCTTGGGTTTTTATCGTATAATTTTTAAGTTTAACGCAAAGAATATGGTTGATGCAGTTCATAGAAAAGATGAAGATTAGTCAGAATTTGGTGTCATTGTGCTAAGTTGTCGTCATTTGCTTAGTATTCTTGAGGACTCGTCGATTGTTTTCTCCAATAAAAGCACAAACCAAGTTGCACACATATTTTACCATCCATTATAACTACCCTACTTGTTGAGGACAATTCTACTACTATTCATTAATGAAATTTACATTTAAAAAAAAAAAAATCATTGAACGATTTGCAACAATAAAATATTAGAATGAGATTTCATCATGAGCACAACAATATGTGAGATTAATTTCGTAAATTTATTTTATGATCTTGCCTCCTAAAATTTAACATATCCTTTTATGTCATTATGATTCTTACATTTTACCATCTAAATCGGAATCTATTGTTGGAATAATCCATTGAAAATGGTAAAAGAGCAAAAATATGAATTGCAGGAGGCAAAACCAGCAAAAAGAAAAAGACTGTTAGATGAACAATATGGTGCTTTTGTTTAGTGTAATTAACTCAAATGTTAAATAGTTTTGCTTGCTCTTGGTGCAAATACAATTTCTTTTCTACTTAAATTAGGGATGTATCCAGAATTTTATTTTAAGAAGACAATTCTTTTTCCACATCAAACATAAAGTAGTTCAGGTCGGAGTTAAAATGTATATAGTAGATAATTTTTTACAATATAACTGATATATAAACTCTTATAAATTAATGATATAAATAAAAATATAAAAAATAATTATATATAAAAATAATATTTTTGAAAGTTCAAGGAAGACGACCGCACCCTCAAATCCGTTCATGTGTACAATTAAGAATGTTCCTGGTTTGGTCTTTCGGTTTTTTTTTTTTTTTTTTTTAACAAATTCTAAAAGAAATTGCTATAATATGTGGTTTTGCTAAAATTGATTTCAAGCTGTAGATTGATGTGCGAAACCAAAAGGTTTAGGTTTCAAACTACGGTTTATGTAGCAAATTAAATTAATTAACTTCAACAATACAATATAATTAATGTGGTATTGCAGATGGTTTACAAAAATTTGTGGTCATCTCTATGTAAGGTAAACAGTTTTTATGCTGCACTTATATTTTATATGTTTCACACAAAAATAAGGGCTACAATTTATGCTTTCCATATTTACACAATTACACTACATATATGAAATGTCGGAAAACTCTAATGATCAAGTAATGCAATAGAACTAATATAACACAAACGTTATTGATTCAAAATTAATGAACGTGGCACGTGATGTGGGGAATTGTAAAGTATATAATTAAATATATACAACAAGCATATGTATATATATTGGACATATATGTACATATCTCGTGCACATATTTTCTAATATATTACCCTCTCAAGCAATTTATTAATTAAATAGTAAGGTCAATTGAATTTATGACAACTAATAGTGGCAACAAGTTATGAAAGAGAATCTTCCCTGACACACGAGGGGTTAATGTAAAATAAATTTAATGTTAGGTTATTATCATATCTGTTAGTTTTATTAACAAATACACAGAGAATACATTGCTAGTCTCTGCAAATCTACATTCTAGACCCTTTTATCCACTCGAACCCTATAAATTTAATCTGTTTATTAACTTGATTAATATTTGTTGAAAATGACATGTTTGACCTCATCACTGATTTCATTCATCCCTTTGTATCAACTAAGTACATGTCTAATAATTTTTCTCATGGACCATGCATAGGATAGGAATGTACTTACCCAATACATAGGAATGTACGAAGTTTTTGAACTTAGCAAAGTGGGGAGAATACATAAGTATCTATGGGCATGTGCATTATTAATTAACAAACTGTGTGCGTACGAGCTCACTAGAGTGGTATATATCTTTATCTTCTATTTGTCAGGGATGGAATTTTTTTAAATTTAGTTGTGTAATTTAGTTTTTGTTTTTTATTTTTTACCATCAATTATACGTATTTCAATCCTGATCTTTCAATTATCATTTTTTTTTCCAAATTTGGTCTGATTTTACTCTAATTGTCAAGTTTTGCCTACATGGATATCAAAGTAGAAAATTCCACCTCAGCAATTATAGCGTCCATATAGGTAAAATTTGAAATTCTGAACAATCAGAAGAAAATTAAAAAAGTGATAGTAGGAGAACCAAAATGGAGTAAATAACAAATTAAACCTAAGTTAGAGGAGGGAAATTGCAATCTACCCTTTCAAACATAATTTTGATTAGGGAGAGATGAATAGAACTCCCCCATTAGACTGTAGCTCTTCAATCGGATGAGATGTAAATTGAGAGATGTGTCAAGTGACACACACCTATGGAAGAGAGCCAAACAGGATATAAGATCTACAATATTTTAGTGGAACTTGATAGCAAATGAGGTGGTTGCAAGTCATGATGTATAGATTGAGTAATTAGTGTGAATTTGAATATTGAAGGAGCAAAATTTAAGAACTTTGCTCGCTTTTAACTTTTGAAGCAGTGATCCAACCTCAAAATCAGGTCATGGAAAAATAGGGGGGGGGGGGGGGGGCATTTCTAAAATTGACGTTGGAGAGAGGTCTCTAGACAGGTTAATGTGATTGAAACAGATGATATATGGTTAGGGAAATCACATGGAAGCACAAAAGAGTTGGTGGGAGTTGAGATACAATTAGTGTTTTAAAGGCCATGGTCACATGTTTTGCAACTTGCCAACGCTTTAATAATGCTAACCAGTCTTTGCTAGCTTCACTTAATTAATTTAACTCGCAACTTTTCTCATCAAAATCAAAACATTGCCTAACAACCACCCACACACCTACAATATTATTTGTATAACACTTGGTACCCCTCCTCTATTTATTCACAACTCCATTTAATTTCCTGCCATATATTTCCACCCCCCCTCCAAAATGCTGCAAGATAAGAAAAACATGGATCTTCTTCTCATGTTTTTCTATCTCTCTCTGCCCCTCCTCCCCCTCCTCTACCTCCTCTTCAAATTTCTCGATCGGAAAATGTACCAGAACTGCTACATACTCGGCTACGAATGCTACAGGCCGACCGATGATCTGAGGCTGAGCACCAAGTTCAGTGGCCAAGTGATTCAGAGAAACAAACACCTCGGCCTCAACGAGTACAAGTTCTTGTTGAAGGCCATAACCAGCTCCGGCATCGGAGAGGAGACCTACGCGCCCAAGATGGTCTTCGACGGGCGCGAGGCGGCCCCAACGCTGCAGGACGGGATAATAGAGATGGACGATTTCTTCGCCGACACCATTGATAAAGTCTTCAAGAAGACGGGGATTTCACCGTCGGAGATCGACGTGCTCGTGGTCAACATCTCGATGCTGGCCTCGGTGCCGTCTCTCTCTTCCAGGATCATCAATATGTATAAAATGAGACACGATGTTAAGGTGTATAACATCACTGCAATGGGATGCAGTGCCAGCTTGATCTCCATGAACATCGTGGAGAGCATATTCAAGGTGAGGAGGAATATGCAAGCTCTTATTGTTACGTCGGAGTCGCTGAGCTTGGGCTGGTACACCGGAAACGACAGATCGATGATTCTGACGAATTGTCTGTTCAGAACCGGGGGCTGCGCTGTGATTCTGACGAACAAACCCTCGTTGAAGGACAAAGCCATGTTCAAGCTCAAATGTCTCGTCAGAACCCACCATGGGTCCAAAGACGAGTCCTTCGATTGCTGCATACAGAAAGAGGACGAAAAAGGCAATATAGGGGTTCACCTGGGGAAGAATCTTCCAAAGGCGGCGACCAAAGCATTCGTCGATAATCTGAAGGTAATGGCACCGAAGATTTTACCCCTCCGTGAGCTCCTCCGCTTCGCGGCGGTGCTGCTGGTGAAAAAAGTCCGGCAGCGGTGGAGCAAGGCTGGCGGCGGCGGCGCGAGGCCGGTGATTAACTTCAAGACGGGGGTGGACCACTTCTGCCTCCACACAGGGGGGAAAGCGGTGATCGATGCGATAGCGCAGAATCTGAATCTCAGTGAGTATGACGTGGAGCCGGCGAGGATGACGTTGCACCGGTTTGGGAACACGTCAGCAAGTAGCCTGTGGTATGTGCTGGCATACATGGAGGCGAAGAAGAGGCTGAAGAAAGGGGATAGGGTTTTTATGATAAGCTTTGGGGCTGGGTTTAAGTGCAATAGTTGCTTGTGGGAAGTGATGAAGGATTTGGAAGGTGACAATGTGTGGAAGCCTTTTATTGATGATTATCCCATCAAGAATTTCAAGAATCCATTCATGGAGAAATATGGCTGGCTCCAGGACGAAGATCCTGATACCTTTAACATACCCGACGACTACGAAATACCCGATTGATTTTTAAATAATTGATCGGGTGTTTTTCGCGTGTGTTTTTTTTTTTTTTTTTTCTCTTTCATAAAATCTGGTCGGAGATTGTTATTGATGCATACAGGTGGTAAGGTAAAGTGGAACATACTGCTATTGTTTAGACAGGGAATTTGTATCCTAGCTATATATTTCAACATGTTCATTACATTTTTACATTACAAGAATTCAATTAAAGTGTTCTTTATATCAGTTTGCCTGTTTATGTTGCAGGATAAGCACCAAAATTAGCCACATTCGAGCTTATTCAATTATGTATTGAAATAAAACATACAAAAACAGTGTTTTTTTTATGTGTTTATAAGGGGAAAGAAATAAAAGAGAGAATTATTTGAAATGCATGCCAGCAAAATTGGAGAGCACAATAAAGAGGGGGTTAATTATATTCAGAAAAAGTTGTTGGAAAAATAGTAATGAATGAATGCAGAGAGTAAATACACGCGCCGAGACAACTGTCGAAGCCTAGCCACCTGTTAATTAAGTCCAACTACGCTTCCATGTGAACATTTAAAGTATTAGAAAAGGACAATTTACATCGATTTGGTCACAGCTTCATTCTGCTATATATTCATATATCACTTTTCTTCGAACCGGTTTGGTAATAATGTTATAATAAGTGTACTTTGTTCTCATTAATGAATGCATCACGGCTTGTACATTCGTAATTTGAATCCAATTGTAATTTCAATAATGTAAAAATTTTGGTGTTTAAATTCATGTAACACAACATCTAAATGTTTACCCCCATTATAACTGAGATTGATACATTTTCTATCCACCATATTTATCCAGCAAGTCTTCGATTTCATTTCGTGTTTCATTTGATGTTTGAAATAATCGTCATACGACAAATGTAAAAACAACATCATTAATTTAAATATGGTGTGTTGGAGTGTCAATTCAATAACATTGGGATCCTTAAGTGACATGCAATTTTTTAACCACAATTTAGAGTTGGAGAAAAATTTGTATTTGGAAAATTGAGATTCTAATTAGATTTAATTTGTACCAAATTGCTATCTTGTGCATACGGTGGGCAAAAATACCCACACCTAGTTATAGGGAGTTTCTTTCACTTTGTTCTTTTAGTTATGCAACAACAATTCTACGTGGGGTTGATATATGGATCGTGTATATATAGACAATGAAACATATGTTACCATTTTAAAAAATAACATGTTTTTGCTTTTTATGAAAATTCTCAGTTTTTGTCCAATGTGGCTCTTGTCTATTTATTTAGTACCAATTTTGGGTGTTTTAACTTTTGTTCTCCGATTTTTTATATTTTTCTCAAGTTGGATCAATTTTGCTCAAAATATCAATTTCTATTTATTTGAATGTCGAAATTAAAAAATCTACATCAGCAATTTTGACATCCACATAGATAATACTTAAATGACCAAAATTGAAAAAAACACACAATGATTGTAAGAAATTTGATAAAATGACGGGACGAGATGAAAATTACAAATTTTCATTTTTTTTAATTAACAGTTTTGAGGCGATTGTCATGACTCTCTGCCCCAAACTTTAGCTCTAAATGGTTAATCATATAATGAAGAATTGTAGTAAACTTGAGTGTTTTGAAAACTATATATTAGGCAAACTTGAGAACTAGACCAAATTATCCTTGGGGCAAAAAGAATGCTTTTATCCCATAGTTATATCTTATTTCTTTAATATTCAGTTGATAATTCTCCTATTGACATGTTAATTAATTTACACGTGTCCAAACAATTTAAAATTCATTTTTTGATTTTCTGTATTGGGAATGTAAAATATATGTCCTAACATTTATTTCAACGCTCTCATGACAAATATATTAAATGAATAAAGGGCATTAACACTGTGAACCAATAAACACAAAGTTATGGGTGAGTAGGGAATATTGAAGAAGCATATGGATAATCCATGCCAGAAAGACATGAACATTTGATCGATTGACAGCTACTACTCCAACAACGAACTTGCTAGCTAGCTAGTTAATTGCCACCACGAAAATGGTCTATCAGGTTTGAATTATTTCTGAATTTCACTATGAAAACGATTGCTCAATATATAATTAATCCTCTAAATTAATTTGTACCAATAATAAAAACTAAAAAATTGATTAATTATAAGAATGTAGAAAGTAAAATAATAACTATTATGCACTCCATCTCACTAAGATGACACAAAAAAAGTTTAAATTATTATTGAAATTAGCAATAAGTTCATTGTTAGTTAACCTCAAAGCTCAAAACATATATATATATATATATATATATATATATATATATATATATATATATATATATATATCTTACTCCCTTTGTTTCAAAATATTTGTCATTTAAAATTGTTTAATAAAAGTAAGAAAATATTTATAATTATAGTTATGTGTATAAAATGGCTATACAGTACAACATTTGAAATATCCATAATTGATGTACATACTATATGAAAATTTAGTAAAAAAAAAAAAAAAAACTCAAGCTTTTATCTCATAACACAGTCAATGCTGTCATGAAAGAATCTTCCACTTTTTCGTCACAAAAAAAAAAAAAAAAGAAATTCTAAGCTGTAAAATAAATATCATTTTAAAATTTATATACATACGTAATTAGATAAAAATATTGATATATAGTGTTTAAGTGTAGGTATTATAGATATATTTCAAGTAATTACTTTATATCTCATTTAATTTGAGATAATTAAATGAGAGCATTTTTTTGTAGAACATAATTAATTTTTTTAATTTTATAATTGATGACACTTATTTTGAAACAATTTTTTTAAGTAAAACCAATATTTATTTTGGGATAAATTGAGTATTATTTTACAAAAGTAAATAGTTTTGGCTTTTCATAGATAGCAAAAAGATTGAAGAGGCTTGGATTCTCAATATTCTAAATTATTAAATATAATTTAATTTATTGAAATTAAGCGAAGTAAATGAATGTTAATCCGGAGATGAAATATCTACTTTGACGTTTAGCATTTTAATTATTATGTTTGAAATGAATCCTGTCAAAATTTAAGTATATTAAATAACGGTATTTAGTTAACTTAAAAATAATTAATACTCTTAATAAGGAGTTGGATTATTTAAGAAAACGTTTATCTTTAAATAAAAATAGAATTAGAAGCTTATGTAAGTAAGTCCACAGTAGTGATGACCTCAAATTTAGAAGCACTTCATTATCATATAATTATGTGTTAAAGGACAAATTAAAGAAGCGTATAGAAAGACGTAACATGGATTGAACATGATATAGAGATGGAATTAGAACAAATTTTCCAGTTAGATTTTCTCCATCCAAACCATTAATTAATGTAGTGATATTTAACGATACAAATATAAGATTACAGTTCGAAATTCAATTAAAACTGAGAGTTTTTATCTGAACTGGATCTGATAATTTTTTTATTTAACTTCGGGCCGGGTTTAAATCATAAAACTCCCAAAATATAAAGTATGAAATAGGACACTTTATTTTTTTTACGAAATAAGGATGTCTTTTATTTTTTTACTTAAGGAATATAAGGATAGTTTTTTTTTTTTTAAAGGATCAACGAATTTCACTCATACCTCACGATTACTCGAACCCATAACTTATGATTAGGTGGTAAAAAATGTTTAGGTAGTAAAATTTTTTTACCAGCAAACTATCATGCATCGTCATAGGGATGGTTTAGGTTAGGATTGTAAACGGAATTAAGATGCATGGCATGCAGTTAATGTTAATTAAATACTAGACTTAGTTTATTTATTATATCAGCAATTTTTGCTAAAGCACCATGTAATTAGTACCAATAATTTGCAACCACATTTATAACACATTTTAAATTAAAACGTATTAATAATAGCAGTAGGACCATATTCATTGAGTTATGAAATAAATAGCTAGGAGTAATTTTTTTAATGCTTTGTGCCTGTGATCAAATGTAATTGTTAAGAATTAAACCCAATGGTTGGGGATTAAAATCTTTTTTCTCGTAAAAAAGTTGAAAATTTTATAGTAATTCGATTGAACAAAATCAATTTAAGTTTGTACGTTGTAATTTATTTAAAAGAAGACTTAAAAGGTCATCTACATATTAAATCGATCTAACAATTTAATTATTGATTTAACAATTATTTTGAAAAGCAATTTACGTCAGATATTAATTTCAATTAGACATAGCACATTGTCAATTAAACATCAAAACTCTCGATGCGACTCTTTAAAGTGTTTGCCTTTAATATTATATATACTTACAAGTTTTCGTTTTTTTTTTCAAATGTTTTGTCACATCTAACATATAGTCTAATTGATATACATATACATTGATGATCCCAAGTGGTCAGAGGTCCAGAAGGGGTGAATGAATCTCTATCGATTTTTCGATTTTCAAAACTATCAGAGATGCAGGTTCTTGCTTCTTAAAGGAAACAACAACCTGACTTGATAAAAAACTTGGTAGTATGCTGATTCAGGTTTCTGACCAGCTTTCTTAGTATGCAGCGGATAAAACACAATAGGGTTTCTCTTTGGAACAAACTGATTTTTCTTTTCAAATATGATTTAGCAAAATCTTTTCTCAGAATGCTTATGATGTATGCAACATTATAGATATGCAGTAAGTAAAGTGCAGCATACAATCAAAACATGTAAACACATTTTGCTTATAGTGGTTCGAATGTGGTGTAAGTCTTCTACATCAACTCTACTTCTTTTCAAGGAGGAACTTCGTTAGGTCAGTTCGAATTACAAGCTACGCCCATTAGAATCTCAAACTATAGTCGAATGCCACAACCCACAAAGGGCAAGTAGTCTATCTCTAGACTACTAAACTTAGCAAAGATATTATCCTCTCAACTAAGTACACCTAAAACAACCTAGCGCACACAACACAAATGGTTAAAAGATAAAAATGTTTTCTTCAACTGTGGCGAACATGGATCAGTCTTGAACACGAAAGCTCCATTGCTGAGGTAGACTAATCCTAGAAAGTTGAGTGGCTGAACATGATATCTTTGAATATTCTCTCGACTCTATGCAACATGTCTAATTATTTCTCCAGTCAGCCACACCTTCTATTTACAGATCCTGAGAATGTATCCGTTGAGAAGTATCCGTTGAAGAGAGATTCTTCTCCTTTTTGAATATAAGCAGAGATCTCAAGATCTTTCTTCATGGTCGCATTAAATGCATCTGAGCTGCTCCTGACATGAGCATTTAATGCGCCTACTATTTGCTCCTAGACCTCTCTGACATTCCTGTAGACCTGTCAAGTCGGTATGTGTCCATGACTGAAGTTCATGCAATGGCTGCTTGATGTCAGTTAGCTTTGATCTTCTTCACACTGTATGATTTTCCTGATGCTGTTTCTTGCTGTCTTCAGCTTACTGCTTCCTTTGGCTTGCTGCTTCGTTCGGCCTACTGCTTTGTGTACTCTGCTGGTAGCTTTCTGCTTGCAGCACTCTGTTTTCTTCTTGCAGCTTTTCTTGTACACTGTTGGCAGCTTTCTGCTTGTAGTTCTTTGTTTTCTTCATGCAGCTTTTAGCATGTTGTTTCCTTCAACTTGATGTTTTCTTGTTGCAACATCTTATCTGCCTCAAATGCAGATACTTCTTTCAGCTTGCTGTTCTCGACAGCTTGCTGATCCTTATAAGATGTATTCTTACTTCTTCTAAGGTTGGTTTTCTTTAACACTTGGAAAACCATTACATGATCTTTTCTCTTACGATCATGTAAACAGTATGGAAACTAGGTACTGACATTCCTAAGCAAACTGGTTTTGTCTCATCATTATAACTACTGAAATATCCAAACATATATAAGAACTTGTCTCACATCCATGTCGGCTATTGAATTTAATTATTGTGAATTGAAAATTTACTTCACTAAATTCCTTCAATTTAGATTAATTAATTTAATTTATGGAATGTGTTAGATCTTGTGGCATTTTTAATATGTCTTAAATCATCATGTGACTTGGATTTTTCTACTTCCTTAATCAGATGTATGTTTCCTTTCAGTTTAAATTGTAGATACTGAAATTAGCATGTTAGATTTCAAATTGTCAATCGCTCTTAAATATATGTGTGTATATATATATATGTTCTTTAATTTGTTATTCCATCAGGGCAATGATAGAGAATGTATATCAATTTATATATATTTATTGTATACATAATACTATTATTGGGAAGTAAATTAATACCAATATTTAATTACTACAAAAACTCTTATAACAGTTTATGAACTGATATGAAGTTCCCTTAATAAATTGAGTCGATCGAGTCAAAACATAATTAGTGTGCATACTAACAACTAATTACTATTAATTTTTGTCGATTAAATAAATATACAATCAGCTCTTAAAATCATCATTTATCACTGACACAGTGATACCCCTTACATGTGATTCATGTTTGAAGTGATTCAATCATACACATCTAAGTCTAACCATTTTAGTTGTAAGGGCATCACATAAATTTCAACTAACAACTAATTTAAAATTTTGAGGAAAAATAAAAAAAGAAAACTAAATGAAAAATGCTATAAAAATAGGATTTATTTCTGAGTTATAATAATATTATTTTAACTTCAAACATCAGTCAAAATACATTAACCGTTAATACGTGAAATTGACTGTCTTTTGAAATAAAATTTCAACCCTAAATCCCTAATCTCTTAAGTCAATCTAACAATTCATGTTTGATTCAAGATAAAATCAACAAAAATCGTTGAAAACCTAGAAATAGTTTTGTTTATTATAACAAAAATACAATGATGACCCAGCCAACAAATTAGATGAACCCTATTTATTATGGGAACCAAATATGTTGTTTAATATTGTGTGGAGTATATAACTCCCATAAAGAGAGACCTACAAATTTCCCAATAAACAAAGACAAAATAGCTTAATCTAATTTCCAATCCTAATTCCCATCCCAATCCTTGCTAAAAATCTAAAATGTGTTCCCTTGAAAAAAAAACAAAAAGGTCTAAAAGTTGGATAATTGACAATGAAGAGTTTAAGAGTAGAGTTGAGTAATATTGATTAAATTTACATAATAAATGGCCGTAAGATCTGATCGATATATTGACATTAAACAGATATTGATGAAATGAGCTTGCATTCAAACGTGGTTTGGAACTTAATTTGGACATGACAATGACAACTACAACACTGTGATCTATGATCAGGTTATATTCATATATACTACATCCCATCATAATATAATACATATTAAAAATAATATATATATATATATATATATATATATATATATATATAATGTTTTTTTTCCCCTTGAAATCTACTCCTATAATTCATGGTAAACTAATAATTATTCAAAGCAGTAAAATACTAACAATGAACGTTATTGGAAATACAAATATATGGTAGGTTGTGTATTTTCAGTCTAATTATGCCGAATTGAATATAACTGTCGGCAGGTTAGTACCAAGTATCAAATTGAAGAAATAAAAAATATTTGGTACAAGAATTTATTTGATTTTTGGTAGAAATTAAGAAAGAGCTATTGGGTTGGTCCTTTTAATTATTACTATTTTAATAACCTATTATTGAATTTAACTAAACATGTGTTCAAACAGTACTCTCTTATTGTTATTTTAAATTGCTGCTTCCAGAGGTTTTCAATGGAGATTTAACATGAAAACTTCAAATGGTTGCTTAAGATAGGTTTCTCGTAAATCGTAAATGCTTCAATGGATGAGGGATTTTATATATCCATGACTATTAAGTAATACTCCCTCCGTCCCACAAAGATAGACCTGTATACTATTTTCGTCCATCCCACAAAGATAGGTCTGTTACTATATTAGTGTAGTTTTTAACTTGTAATTCCATATATGCCCTTATTTATTTTTTAGGGAAAAAAAAAGTTGCATTGAATGTGTGGTCTTCATTTTTGACAAATTACCATAATCATTTCATATTTCCAAATTGTCATTAATGATTAAATTGAATTACCACTACACTAATCAATAAATGCTCATTTTAATTAATGTTCATTGTTAAAATGTGAAAAAAAAAAAAAACTAATACTCCATGAATTCTCAAGAGCAGAAGAAATGGCGAAAATTTAAATTGGAGTACAATTTGAGTTTCAAATTTTGTTGAAAAACTTTAGTTGCCTCTCTTCTAAATTTGAGTTGCAATTTTTGTTTAAATTTTTTAGTTTCCTCTCTTCTAAATTTTTTTAGTTGCCTCTTCCTTGAAAGTAGAAAAATGTATCTTGAGATAAACAATATCATTAATGTAATATTATAAGTGTGAAAATATTTTTTGTTTCAATTAATGAAACTTCAAAATTGGAGTAGAATTAATTCCTTGAATAATTAATGTATGATAAGGGTATAATTGGAACTTCAATAAATTTCTTAATCTGTGTGAAAATAGAATTAGGTCTATCTTTGTGGGACGGAGGGAGTATATATGTTTTATATATTGAAATTGTACGTAAAATGATGATTATAGTTATGCAACAGAGAAAAATCATTTGATTGTTGTTATCTGAAATAGATTTTTAATTTTTAAAAGCAGTTTTAAAGTTGTCTTTTTCATAAAAGATAACAAATTTTAAAACCATTTACGAATCATTGTCTATTCAATACAAGAAAACAATTTAACCATTGTAGAGATGTCCTAGTTTATGGAATAGACAATGAATCAAATTCACTGTTCTTGTTCTTTTTATTTTTTTAAGGTGTCTAAAATATGTTTGACAACGGTTAAAAACTTAAAATAATTGTATTTTTTTTCCGAATTGTTGTCTGTTAAAGAAAAGGCATTGATAGTGCAGCTCATAAATTAATCCATTATCTTAATTTTCTTGAAAAGACATCTCAACAATGTTGTCTTTTTGCACTTTTTTCTTCTTCTTGAAATTAATAAAACTAAAGAATACATTTAACCTATAGGTAAAGCAATAAATTGTCAAATTTATTATTGATCATCAAATTAATATTTTAAATTAAAAATACAAAATAATCATACTTTGCCCTAAAGTACGTACATTAATACATAAGACTAAGGTATCAATTTCACGTTTCTAATGCATTCTAGTTAAATACTTGAAAAATATATTATTTAAGTGCCAAAGTACATCAAATGATACTAGCTAGTAAATACTTCAAATATAATCATCATTGTGTATTCCATAAAATAATCAAACCAATCTCTCTCTCTTCTTCTCTTTCTCACTAAGATAAAGGTACAATCAGGGATGAAAAACCAAATCACGCTACAGAAACAAAAATAGAAACATGTTGTTTTAACTTTTTCTCAAAATGGTGATATTTCGGTAAATATTGTTTTGATTTCGCTTTCGGTTATTTCGTAGTACAAAATGTTTGAATATTGGAGACATATCGATAAAATGTTGGAAAATATTGATTTCGGAAAAAAAAAGGAAAAAATGTTTTTTAATAGAATTTTATAATGAATGACACCAACAATATTTAAAGGGAAAAAAGTATTTTGTACCTAAATAATATAATTTGGACATTATAATTATAATGTGTATTAGATAATTTTTTTTTTTATCAAAGTTGAAATAATTGCCTACATTATAATTGCATGTCTCTTATTTACATTATAATTGCATGTCTCTTATTTATTTGAACCTCATATGAATTCATTTTGATATTAGTAATAATGTATTTAAGTATTTTGAATTTCTCATGTTATCAACGTTTATATAGTAGTTTATTTCTTTTTGTTGTAAATATGTCATTTTGTTTGAAATTTTAAATTAAATATATATATTAAAATAAGTTATAAACTATAATATTCTTTAAACTGTCAAATCCATTTCCACAGTTTTTAATAAAAATTCCTTTCATTTTTCAGAAATTTTTATATTTATACCGAAATCGAAATTTTTATCCCCGATAGGGCCGATACAAATAGAATATGTGCGTTTTTTTTTTGAACCCAAGAAGAATGCACATATACTAAATGAGATATATTAATAAACAATAAGTATTATTATTATTATAAAAAGTTGTTAATAATTTCATAATAAACAACTCTGAATTATAATAATAATTATTATTAAAAATAAGTTGGGTCCAGATCGAACGGCTGTGATTCGTAGGTACCCGACGGCAGCGATCCTACGGGGATCTCCGGCCAATATCTACTCCACTACCATCGAGCAGTTGGCGCGCTCTCGTGTTTTCCGGCAATGGAGACAACTTCTAAGATCGACGCCGGCGACGATCTTCCCGCATTTAAACTTCTACTTGCGTGTCCGGCTGGTCTTTCACCTTCTGAGGTAACACCACTCACCAACCCTAACAATCTTTGCTCTGCATCTTTCTTCTATGTTTCACCATCTTTTCCGCTTTGTACTGTAAACCATAGGGTTTTGAATTCTGTCTGTCAATACAAGGTGTCCGTGAAGTTTGATCAGATTTATGATAGGATTCCCCATCCGGATATCAGCTTGGAGAATTCCATTGCGGAGGTTGTAATTCTATTTTTGGAATGGATCGGTTTTGTGAAACTTCTGGTATTTGTCACTGAATCGAAATTAAAAATGCTTGTTTACTTGTTAGATGTGGGACATGCGAGTTCAACAAAATCCATCATTGTACAATGGATTAAAGTTCAGGGTATGTGGATTCTTTCTCATGATCTCACTTTTCATATGCTCAATCGATTATATTATTTCTGGTAACTTTTATTGGTCTGTTAGTTAGATACCACATTACTGAATTCGAAAAATTAGTTGTTGTATTAAGAATAATTAAACTAGATCATAGTTTTGTAATTCTTGACTCTTCTGAGTAAAATGTTGAAGTTATGGTTTCATGAGGATCTTGTGAACTCACTGATGTATGCGTAAATTGAGATTACTTAGCAATTTGTAAATGTCATTCGATTGATGATTTGACAGTATGGTGGGCACACCCTGGGTGGCGGGCCTGATTCTTCTCAGAAGACCGATGTTTGCCTTCACCTTGGCTTGACAGATTATAGGTTCTCTCCCTCTCCCTTGCTCTGCACATTTATATACATGTCTGGCTAATAACATCTAACTTGCATTATGATTTAAGATATTAAAATATCTCATTGGATGAGAAATTTTCTTATGATGAAGGATCAGCTTCAACCAAACTTCAAGCTGTTACGACACCCACTCAAAATCAACTTGAACTCTTTTTTGATTTGTTTTTTAACCTTTTTTTCCCCATATTTGATTTTAATGGAAAACAAGTTTCCCCGGTAGTTTCCTTAGAGCTCCTCCTTATTTTTTATGGACTGTTGAGACACATTTAGTTCTATGTCTTTCTCCTTTTTCTTTCTTTATTTTATTTCTAGAACCTTTTGCAATTCAAGGTTTTTCTTTTCTTTCTTTTTTTTTTCCCCTTTTTTATAAGAGTAGGTCTTGTGTGAGACCGTCTCGGATCCCATTCCATGAGACGGGTAGGGTCGGATCGAAGTATTACATGATATATACAAAAGTATTACATGATACACATGAAAGTATTACCTTCATATACATAAAGGTATTACATGATATACATAAAAGTACTACCTAATACACACAAAAGTATTACATATTATACAATTCACGCATGAGGAAGAAGAGCACCTGGGCGCCTAGGATCCGCGTGTTTTTTGTTGATCCGACCCGACCCAATTTGGGTCATTATCCCATAATACAAAAGTATTACCTGATATACACAAAAGTATTATCTAATACACATAAAAGTATTACATATTTTCTTATAGTCTGACTCAACTCAAAACGCATTCTATAATACAAAATATTACCTAATATACATAAAAGTATTACATAACACATACAAAAGTATTACATAATTTTTATGTTCGACCCGACCCTACCCGTCTCACGGAATGAGATTCGTGAGACGGTCTCACCCAAGACTTTGTCTTTTTATAAAGCTTGGTGGAAATTGTCCATATATGATCATATAAATGAATGGAAAGTCAATTCTAAGAAAGTTAGTACTATCCCACTTTCATTTTAAGGACTATAATTTGAAACCTTATTGTGTGTGCTGGGTTTTTATTGCAAAATTGAGTTACTAATACATCAAAAAAGGTATTCTTTGACATCTCAAATATATCCAATTATGTGAAACCAAAAAAAAAAAAAAAAATCACATATCTCCATCCTAGAAAGTCACACAGCACACTAATTCAATGCTACTCAAGCTCAGGCTTTCTTCTTTACCCTGATATAAGGCAAGGTATTTTCCTATGACAACCTCTTTTTATTCCGAATTATTGCAATGCTTCACAAGATAGAGCTAGAGAACCACACAAATCCCTTCCAATTATATTAGTCAAAGCAGGATAACAGCAATCAAGTTGCCCTTTAGAGTGAGAGCAGGCATATAGATAATTTATTTGATTCTGTTTTAAGCCTGTGTTCTAAGCCTACTTGAATCCCATACAAATGTACGTATATCTTGAATATTAGGTATAGATAATCATATCAAGATTCATTGGTGCCTTGGTCTGTGACATGCAAATGATAAGTCTGAGACCTGCATTTGTAGTCACATGGTAGAAAAGTAGTCATTTCATGTTGATGGCTTTTGACTTTTTTGCATGTACCATGCTGTCAGTTAATCTAAAAGAGATGGTAATTTGTGGCAAAATTCTCTTGAATAACTTCTAAGAGTAGATTTAGCTTCTAAGTGGTATTTTGTCAAGTTAATTGAAAAGCCTTTGGTCATATGTGGAACTCCTTACCTGCTTAGAAGACAAAACAAACTTGTTTAAAGTTGCTTCAAGCTTATCAATATCATCCTCTGGTTTTAAATGCAGTAGCCACAGTATGATAATATTTTAGCTTACTGGTAATTCTTGCTCAGGACATTTGTGGGAACAAACTTGAATCCTTTGTGGGAAAGATTTCTCGTGCCATCTGAAGGTAAATATCTCTTAATGTTAAATGGTTTAACACATAAGACTAAAAGTTTTAAATTGTATGATGTATGGATGTTGCTAGTATGCCCCACCCCCATAAAATAATGGGGAAAATTCTGTTATTGATGATATTGATTTCTGAATTAAGAAGTAGACAAAATTGCTATACAATGCAACCAGCGTAAATTATTATTACCTTTTATTTATAGATGATTGGAAAAGGTGCCAACATACCTCCAATCCTCTTGGAAATGGTGCGATTGTGGAGACTTTGAACAAAGATGTGGTTGTGCTACAAAGAAGTACCAATGTTGGTGAATTTCCTGGGCACTTTGTTTTCCCTGGAGGCCATCCTGAGGTGAGGTAACATTTATATGAACCCAGTGTCCTCTTTCCTGACAATATTGTTGTAATTATATGGGGCATATCTTTGACTTTCTAATTTCACATGCAGTAAGTCTACCACATTCACTTAGAGGCAGCTGAATCTTCCTTCAATATGACAGCATACAAGTTCTAATTTGCGCCATTATTATAACCCTATCGTTTAGCATTATAATACTTCAATTGATGCATTATCATGTCAATTTAATCTCTGTTCAAGATCTATCCTCTCTAAGAAGCCATACCTAATATTTTGTCGCAAAACTTGGCAGCCCAAAGAAGTTGGCATAACAAGCCATCACACTGATGGAGAGTTAAGCAATCAGATGGTCAACAAACAGGTTTCTCAGGAAATGTTTGACAGCATTATTCGTGAAGTAGTTGAAGAAATTGGAGTTCCTGCTGCTACCCTTGTAAGTATAATCCTATTTTCATACGTTGGTTGAAACTTGAAAGTGCTTTATTTCGCTAAATTTTTCCTCGAACTGGAATAATTGGTATGGCTCTTTCTGTTTTATATCAATTCTATACATTCACTTTCCATATTACAACATTTATATCTTTGTTATGTTAACAAAAATTTTTATTCATTTAATTGACTTTGTGGGAGATAAACATTCAATTTAGCCACCGTAGTGAAATGTTTATTGACCTGCAATTTATGCATCTCAACAAGTCACCATTTGTATATATAGGTCTACTGGAGTTATTTACTCTTCCCTTCTTTGTATTAGCAAATACACAATATTAAAATAGTTGGAAGAACGAATTATAGTCTGTATCTATGTTTAGGGTTTGCTGAATATCTGCTTTGTAGCATATATTGTATTGACCAAACTCCTTAAGCAGTTCTTAAGATAGTTTAGCTGTTATTGTCACATTGATGGTTGACAACATGGAGATTGAAGAATGTAGTTTTCTGATTAATAGAGGTGAGTTGGATGCTTGAGATATAAAGCTAATCACTAAATTGATTGCCACATAAAAATTGAAGTTCTTTTAGCAAATGATGTTTCATATCCCAATCATCTGAAAAACATTTGTTTTTTGAACATCAACCAAGCTTATATCATAAGACCACTACAAATGCATAATTTGCTGATAAAACCATATGTTTCATTTTTTTCCTCCAACTTTGAACTGTTCAGACTAAGATTTGCTCTGTAATTGTTGCATGTACATGTAAAAACTAGCATGGTGCGAACCATAACAGGAGCACAGAACTCAAGTGCTAAAAGTCGGTCATTATATCGTTACATTGATTTTTTATTTTTAAATTTGGATGTTATGACTATATTTATAGGTTTCTCTGGGGACAACATGAAGGATCTTTTGATGCTTTTCTATGATGCAGGACCAGCCCGTCTTTATTGGTATCTCGCAGAGGGTGTTGAACGTTAGACCAACAGCTTTTTTCTTCATTAAATGCAGTCTTCAGTCTAAAGAGATTCAACAACTCTATTCCAGTGCTCAAGATGGCTATGAATCAACACAGCTTTATACCATGCCAATGGTCAGTATGCATGATTGTTTTGCATTTTGGACAATGAATTGTGACTATGCAGTTAAGGTTTGTGTGGTGCATCATCTACTTATTGAAAATTGGGAATAAAATATCTAATAGTGAATTTAACATTTAGAGTATGCACTGAACATGAATTGTAATTGGACAAAGAAGAACCACCAAGACCAATTTTCCAGATTGAGTAACATTGTTAAAGACCTTAAAATTTTTAGGCATAATTTTAGTATATTAATAGGACCTCTCTCATGCAAAGCTAATGACTCTGAATGCACACCGTCTCATGATTTTGGTTTGAAACTCCTTTTGCTAGCATTCAGCATCTTGTAAGGATCAGACACTGGACTTTACAATGTTAATGAAACCAAATTTCTTGAAGACTTCTACTCTATGTTTACTATGTTCCATAATTTTTAAGCATCACATGTGATAAAGTAGCAACATTGAAAGCATATTAAAAAAAAAAACCAAAATTTACCCCATTTTTGTTTGTCTATAAATGAAGAATTATGGAAAAGAAAACATAACCTGTATTAAGCCACCCATTTAGTTCTACCTGACACTTGATTGAATCACATTACCTGTTTAACTTGTGGAACTCCCTAATATATTGCTTTTTTGAATCTGTTACAGTAAAACTGGTGTTAATTATCACTTACCATTGGCTTATTATCAGAGTGATTTGGTGGGCATCACATCAAAAATGCCTGGATGTCACCAAGGAGGATTTGCGCTCTATAAGTTGATGGTAGATGCTGCAATGGCGAGCTGAGTTTCCTTAAATCCTGCTGAATCAAGGTTCTTCCCTTCCATCTTGACAAAAATAATAAATCAAGTTTTATCTACATTTTTGCTGCTTATTAATCTAGTCTTTAAAGCACAGGGCTTCTCAATAAGGAAGGATTTGATATTGCATTATGTAGTGTGTTCCACCATGCCCCTTAAATGCAGGGAGAGTAGCAATCATCATGATTTATGTTGCTTCTTTGCCTATTTTATTTTAGCTGTAATCTGATTTTGGACAACTATTTACATGAAAACTATAATTACATCATATTTTGAAATATTTACATTTACTATTTAATTGGATGGAGTTAACTCAAAACGATGAATACATTAAAATTTGTTTCACTGTCATTTGTGAAAATTAATACTAACTAAACCATCAGCAAACTGATGCAGATCATTTGTTTTACAAAAATCCTTCTATTAACATTTTTATCTCTTATTTTCTTCTTCGCAACACTCTCCTCTGTTGTGTTCACAATCAAACTTAGACGAATGTAAGAGAAACAGAAGAAATCACAAACAACTCAAAATACAAACAAATGCACAATGGAACAAAGAATGTGGTTTTGTGAGTGTATATTTACGTTATAACAGTTTTGGATAGCTAAGTTCAATAGTTAGATCAATATATTCAAAAGTTGACAATGATGTTCCGATTTTAGATGTTATTTATTTTCTCCCACCCCTAAAAAACTAGACACTGGTGAGCTTTAGCCTTTAGGTTAGGTAAGTCAACTTTATATTATTACGAAAAAAATTCTAATATTGAGTGGGTTTGTATACATGCAGAATATTTAGAAATGAATTCACTTTAAATAATTACAAAAAAAAATAAAAATACATGTATATTGCATGTCTTGAAAAAGTATGTACATATTAACGTATGCATGTAATACATTACTAAACTCTTGATCTTTCAAGTTTTGCCTCCCATTTATGGTTTTTAACTAAACTCCTAAATCTCAAGTTATTTTGTTTTACCAAGTCATTTTACGATTATTTTGTTTTGACCCTTTTTCATTTGTTATGTTTCACTAAATCTTTCAACTTTCAAATTAATATCTAAATTTGTTTTCGCATATCGTTCTATTAAAGTATTCCATGTCACTAATAATAAAAATACAAGAGTTTCATAGATAGGAATAGGAAGTTCAGAGATTTAGTATAATGAAATAAATGTAAAAGAATTTATTAAAACAAAATTTGAAAGTTTAGGATTAAATTTATCAATTTTTTTCGTTAAATCTTAATAAAATTAATGTAAAATTAACTATATGTGCACACCATGTAATAGAACTAATATTGTAAAAACTAAAAAAATAGTTCTACATTATTTTAACAATCAATTTATTGGTGGGTCCAAATCCCACTTGCATTGTGGTCGCAACAACATTTTGGCCCACGGACCCCTACATTTGATCAACCATAATATTATCATTTAATTTTTTTTCCCTAACATAATTAACAATACATATATGTATATTGATGAAATATAATATTAAAATTTGATGGACTTAAAAGATATTAAGGCCTAATAAAGGAGAATTCATTCAAGTAGCTTTATAAACACATTTCAAGCTTATAATCAGTTATCTTATTGTTCTTCTGTTCTGGAACTATTTTATACTTCAAATTTTTTTTTCTTCCCTTGAATCTTAATATTCTGATGGTATGATTGTATGCAAAATAGATTCACTTACGAGCAAAAGAATTCATCCAAGCATTTTGATACATTTATAGCACATATGAAATTTGCAAGAGTTGGTCAAAAATTTGAAGGGAGTCAATGGTCAACACTACTCAATTCTGAATTGAAATGGAGTCGTGCATAAATGAATGGATCAGAAGGAACCATTGACTTCAAGTTGAAAGTTAAAAATAAAATCAAGATTTGATATACCTAATTTTTTAAGTATTATTTTCAAATAGTTTTTACTGACATCGTAATTAGTCTACTGTCTACTTACCTAATACTTTTATTTATTCATATTTGACATTCGGACGTTTATGACATGATGTAATTGTTCATATACTAATATTTTTCTAGAATTTTATAAGTTTAACTCATAAATAATATCCATATGAATTGAAGATTAATTTTCATAAAAACTCAATATAAAACAATCTCATTAGTATCGTTTCTTGAAACAGGGAATTCCCACTACTCATAATCAAATCTACCTTCATAAAAGTTGTGGAATGAGAATAAGAGAATAACTTGTCTTGTAGATTTAAATGCGAGATAATCTCATAAAAGTCTCGTTCATTATGATTTATTGAATTTTGTGCATCTATATTTTAGCATAATTATGAAATTTAGATAAATTATTGAGATCACTAATATAGTTTCATTCGTGATCGATTATTAGATGCCTAATTAGCCATTTGAACCTGATTCCATAATTAAGATTGGAAGAATCTTTTCTTCTTAAAAAAAAAAAAAAAAATTAAAATGGAGCTTGTCTGCTTGATAAGTAATAATATTAATAACATTATTATTACTTATCAAGAACAAAAAAAATAATGATGATGTATTATTATTATTATTACTACTACTATTATTACTATTAGTATTATTACTATTAGTATTATTATTATTATTAGTCAATTAATAAATAGATTTTAAGAATTATAATACTATTTAGGGGTTCCACACTTTCAAAAACCTCAACGACTTTCAAAATTGCGTCCCCAGTGACAAAGAAATGTTGAAAAATCATAGCAAAATTTAGGTCATGTAATATAAATAATGTAACAAAATATTTTCTTATAGTTAATGGCATTGAGCATGCAATATGAGTAGTTACCCAGTAGCTTTTATTTAGTCCTAGTCAACTTAAGATCATTAAAATATAATAATATTGGATAAATCTCTCTTGATCAAATTGAGCTGGATCAATTGAGGTAAATTTATAATATTAATAAAAGTTAATATGTGATTTGTCAAATATATCCTTTCTTCAAAATTTAAGATTGAAGATTTATCTCTCTTCATTAATTTAGAATTGAAGATTCATCTCTCTTTATTAAAGATCTATTTAAAGAAAATTTATAGCTTGAATCATCTTCTATTCTTCCACTCTCTAAATTAAATTCACTTTACTTAATGTTACTTTCAAATTTTCAATGTTCACAATTTAAGTTTGAACATCATGTTTTTCTTTTTTTTTTTTTTAATAAATTTTGAAACATGTATTTCATTTCTCTACATTCTTTTTTTTTTTTTTTTCAATACTTCTCTAAATTTCTAATTAGCGAATAAATTAGAATTGTTTTAAAGAAAAAATTATATGCCTCAACAAGTTTGTTTGTTTACATTAATTATTTTAATGACAAATGAAACAACACAATATATATATATATATATATATATATTTGAATTAACTTATGTATTTGTATGTATAGTTAATAAAATAAAATCGAATTAAGGTCGAGTTTATCTTGATTTAGTATTAAAAAAAATTAATAAAAAATAATTATTTAATAAAATGAAAAAAACTTATGTTGGAAGAATGTAAAAAAAAATTCCATGAAAAGAAGATTATGACAAAATTGCATAAATAATATAAACATTAGAGATGTATTTGCACCATAACTTAAACCTTAAAAGTGTATTTGCTCCCACAAAAAATATTAGGATTGTATTTGCACCCCACCAAAAATCTTATGTGTATATTTGCACCTTTGCCCTTTATTAATTCTAAATGTAATTTTATTTTTGATGTATTATATTTTTTCCATATTTCCATTCTAGTACTACTTTAATTTCTATATTTTTATTATTAATAAATGATAAATTGATAATATAATATACACAGAGATAAATATGAAAAATTCACTTGATATAATGAATCTCACGTGACAAAGAAAAAGAAAAAAAAAAGAAATGAAAAGAAAAACAAAACAAAAGAAAGCCAATGTTGATTGATTATTATGTACCAAATATAATGGATTAGTATGTAATGTGTAGTAACTTGGCCAAACTATCCAAATTATTTTTCATTCATAAATATATAATTAATGTATTTGGTAAAATTTGTATTCCCTAAATATGATATTAATTAATATAGTCTTTTGGAATAAAAAAATAAAAGAGGATATAAAAGTCTTTTTATAATGATATGAATGGTATTAAATGCAATTGATCCGGATCAAATTGATCCATTTAGCATTGTCCAATAATATTATGCTCAAATTATCATTTTATATTAGTTTTGTACTAAAAAAATTCCCACTAATTAATATCAGGTTAGTTACAGACTATACCGCACGGAAGTAATTATTTGTATAATCAAGTACATGCAATATCCTATTATTTTGTTTATTCAATCTGATATTTAATTTTGTTAATGAATTCAAATGTGTAAAGTGATGATAATATAATAATTATAAATAACATAATACGTACTAACAAAATAAAATACCAGATTTTAAGAGGAATTGAGGAAATGTTACAATCTGAATCTATAATATGTTAGTAATTTATTTTAACTATCTAGTTTATATATAGAGATGTTATATTAAAATGCAACAGTATTTTAGAATTTTTCCCATTTGATATCTAAATAAAAAAAATCCAATTACTATTTATTCTTTAAGAATTTTTCAACTTCCTACTCGAAATCAACTGTTGACATATTTTTCGGGCAAAAACAACCATTGTAAATTGAAAAAATATGAACCACCTCCAAACATGAGCCAAAATGTACAAGTCATATATCAAAATGATCCCCTTTCAAAACCAAATTATCCCTAAGTCTATTTCATAATTACTATTCTATTTGAGCTCGTATTGAACAAAAATCGTTCTAAATTTTAAACGGTTGTTCGATTCAGGCTCAAAATGAATCGAAATCCTGAAATTGACTTGAGTTTATGACGTGGTTTGGTCATTTTAGCGTTTGACTCATGCATTTTGACTGATGCATAGAAATCGATTGTATTTTTAAGTTTTTCGATAACCGTCTTAGACTAGAAAACGTGCCAGAGTTTGAATAACAATCTGATAAATTCGTAAAAGTACAGCAATTAGATTTTTTTTGGTTGTAACACAAAGTGAAAGAGAAATGCTAAGTACCGATTATATTTTGATATTAACCATATGTAATATATGAGAGAGATATATGATATATTTATTTAAGAAAAAAAGAAAGAAAGAAAAAATAAAAAAAGAAAGAAGAAAAGGAAGATGACAAATTACAGCCGCCATGTCGCCTTTCAGAAAAAGCGCATGCCTTGATTATTATTACTGTTATTATTATTATTATACGAAATATATATTGACGAAAATTATTCCTATATACCATAAAACCAAAAGAACGAATCATTTCCTCTCAGAAAAAATAAAAAGAAGAAATAATAATAAATAATAAGAAAACCAATTACGGTTGGTTGTTCTTCCATCACTCCCCCCACCTTCCTTTCCATTTTGAGTATTGTCGTACATCACCATTAATATACGCATCTATATATCACCTTTTTTTTTTGGTAAATAGTTTTTGGAAATAAAACTTTAATTTTATAAGCTTTTAAATATTTCAGGGCTATGGGTTCTCACTGAGATTGAGATTTCAGGACAAAAAGGGAATTCCATTAACAAATAATCAATCTCTTGATGAAAAAAGCCATCACCTTTTAGAAAAGGGCCATCTTTTATTATTAAATCCTGTTTTCCTTTTAATTTAAGAGCTCTGAATGTGATTAAGAGCATAGTTTATGTATATGTCTGTATATATATAAACATTTGTATATAAAACTTTTGTTGCATACATGTGCCCTTTGATGGCCCCATCATTTTAGCCTCCTCCATTTTTTCCTCACTTTTCTCTCTTCCCATATTCAAACTTCTTTCCTTCATCTTTCCATTACAAATTTCAGATATTTTTTTTTTTTAATCCTATGTTTTGTTCTTGAAATGTATTTCCCTTTGGTTTGAAGGTAGATGTTGGCTCTTTCTTCACAGCAAAGGTAAATTTTCTGTTTCAAAATTGTGTATATTCGATTGTGATCCTCTCATGTTTGCACGAGATTGTGTATTACTATAGCCTGTGTTGTTTGATTGATGAAACGATGACAATGTAAGTAAAATGTTCTGCGAAAAATAATTGGATTATGATGTTGTTGTGATTAACAGGCCCTTGAATGGAGATGAATATTGATTTCTGAGTAAAATGAGATTGTTGATTTGGGTATTTGAAGGAAAGAAGAAAAGGGCTTTATCTTTTCTTGTAGAGTAAGAATTTTAGAGTATTTTCAAGATGGAGAGCTGTTCAGGTGGGCAAACTCCCATCTCATGGGCCCTACGCACTTCTCCGGCGTCGGCAGGCCACACTCCGGCGACGCCCCGGAAGAAGATGACGAAGCAGTTGACCGGAAAACGGGACGACACGGCGCTGCACTCTGCAGCCAGAGCAGGCAACATTATGGCCATTAGAGAGATCGTGGATGAAGCAGGGGAGGAAGAGCTGATTGAGCTTTTGTCCAAAGAGAACTCAGCTGGGGAAACCCCTTTGTATGTGGCTGCAGAGTATGGCTACTTTGAATTGGTGAGAGAGTTGATCCAGTTCTATGACTTAGCTGCTGCTGGGATCAAGGCCAAGAATGGGTTCGATGCACTTCACATTGCTGCCAAGCAAGGAGATTTAGGTAGCCCTTTCAGACTCTTTTTTTTATAGATGTTATAGTGAAGTTGACTGATTAGTTTGGTGTGTTTGTAGAGGTGGTGAAGGGGCTAATGGAGGCCCATCCTGAGCTGTCTATGACTGTGGATATTGCTAACACTACGGCTTTGCATACGGCTGCTACTCAAGGCCGGATCGAGGTGGTGAATTACTTTCTTGAATCTGAGAGTAGCTTGGCTACTATAGCTAGAAGCAATGGCAAGACTGCTCTGCATTCCGCAGCTAGGAATGGGCATTTGCCAGTAGTGCAGGCCCTTTTGAGCAAGGAGCCGAGGATTACTGCTCGGACCGATAAGAAGGGACAAACGGCTCTTCACATGGCAGCGAAGGGTCAGAACCTTGAGGTGGTTCAAGCGTTGATTGAGGCTGATTCGTCCACGATCAATATGGTGGATAATAAGGGCAATACGCCGTTGCATATAGCTGCCCGGAAAGGCAAAGCTCAGGTACGGCTAGAAGGGTAAAAATGTCAATTTTGGTTGTATGTTTAGGTGTGGATTTGAAATGAGTGTTGTTTTGATTTTTTGAAGGTTGCTAAGATGCTGTTGTCTCATAAGGAAATTGATACAAGAGTGGTGAATAGATCTAATGAAACCGCCCTCGACACTGCGGAGAAACAAGGGCATTCCGAGATCAAGGCCGTGCTACTAGAGCACGGCGTTTTGAGTGCTCGTGAGATTAACCCACAATCCACAAATCCGGCACGAGAGCTCAAGAAAACCGTGAGTGATATAAAGCACGAAGTCCACAACCAATTAGAACACACGCGGCAGACAAGAAAGCGCGTTCAGGGCATCGCTAAGCGCCTCAACAAGATGCATACTGAGGGACTTAACAATGCCATCAACTCCACCACGGTCGTGGCGGTGCTCATAGCCACGGTGGCGTTTGCCGCCATTTTCACGGTCCCGGGGCAATATGTTGACGACCCTCAAAATATTCCCCCAGGACTGTCCCTTGGGGAGGCTAATATAGCCCCCCAACTACCGTTCTTGATCTTCTTCGTGTTTGACTCGATAGCGCTCTTCATCTCGTTGGCGGTCGTGGTGGTGCAAACGTCGGTGGTGGTGATAGAAAGCAAGGCAAAGAAGCAAATGATGGCCATCATAAACAAGCTCATGTGGCTGGCTTGTGTGCTCGTTTCCGTTGCGTATTTAGCGTTGTCGTTTGTGGTGGTCGGGAAACGGGAGAGGTGGTTGGCTATTGGGGTAACGATTATAGGGACGACAATATTGGCAACGACGTTAGGTACGATGTGTTATTGGGTAGTTATGCATCGAATCGAGTCAAAAACCAAGAAAATGATAAGAAGGAACTCAATGGGGAGTAGGTCTAAATCATGGTCAGTTTGTATGCCATCTGATGTAGAGGCTGTTGAGACTGACTTCAAGAAAATGTATGCTATTTGAATGGTTAAATCATCTTTTTATTAGATCATAATTATTCTTTAAGATGATCGATTTTCCAATGAAATGGTTGCTATTGAGAGGATATAAATATTTCAAAATTTGGATTTTTTTTTTCTTTTTGGATTTACTTGTTGCTTACACATGATCAATTCATCAATAGAATTTTACAAGCTTTAATTGACATTTTACGGTACTCACAATAAATGTTGAATATTGAATAAGTTTCTTTTCCGTTCATATTTCATTTGTTTTATATCTAAAACAAATTATACATTATATATTTACAAAATAAATTATAATATTAATGTTTATAATACTTAAAAAAATTAAAGAATTCAACTTTTTATTTTTTTTGATGGAACTTATAAATTTAATCATCAAAACAGCGATAGTGCGATACTATGCTAATTAAGTTTAATAAATAAAAAAAATTAAAATAATTTCTTATTTTATTATTCCAAACATGGTGCAATAAGTTGCTACTAATCAGAAAGAAGTCACAAAATATTTTGGGTTTCGAAACATCGCATTGTCGTCAAATCAACCGCCGATCACCGACGCCGGAGATTGCCGCCGCCATGGATGAGGAACTGCTGGAACTGCAGAGGCAATTCGAGTTCGCGCAGCAGGCTAAGTCCAGCATCCGCTTGTCTGAACGAAACGTCGTCGAATTGGTCCAGAAACTCCAGAAACTCCAAATCATCGACTTCGATCTTCTCCACACCGCTTCCGGCAAAGAATACATCACTCAGGTAACTGATTTAACTCATCAATTAACTAGTTTTCAACCCTTGATTTTGCTCTTTTTATAGTTGATTTATTGATTGCTTCATTGCATGTGTGGGATTGCTTTGATAGGAACAATTAAGAAGTGAAATTGTTAATGAAATTAGTAAGAGAGGCCGAGTATCCTTGATCGATTTGGCGGATATCACAGGGGTAGATTTATACTATGTCGAAAAACAATCGCTGCACGTTGTGTCAAATGACTCTTCGCTTATGTTGATTAATGGCGAGATCATTTCGAATTCTTATTGGGACACTGTTTCTGAAGAGATTAATGAAAGGCTCCAGGAATGCAGCCAAATTTCGTTGGCAGAAATTGCGGCTCAGCTGCAAGTGGGCTCTGAATTGATTGTTTCGGTTTTAGAACCCCGCCTTGGAACTTTGGTAATGTGCTTGTATAAGCTTTGGTTCAGATTTTTTTTAGTTGTTTGGAAATTCTTTGACTTGGGATATCTCTTTGTGATCATGATGTGGATGTTTGAATAGGTCAAGGGTAGGCTTGAAGGTGGGCAATTGTATACACCAGCATATGTTGCACGTGTGAATGCAATGGTTCGCGGTGCAGCAAGGGGGATTGCTGTTCCCATGAATTTGTCGGCATGGTGGAGCTCGTTGCAGCTTCTCTTGCAAGATATGGATGGATTCAGTGGAGTGGCAGTTGAGAGTTCCTTTTTCCAGTCACTGTTTAATGGGTTGGTTAAGGGAGGAGAGATTCTAGGCTCGCTTCGTGCTGGAGTACACTGGACACCATCTGTATGTGAGATGAATATTTCTTATGGAAAGTTTTGTTTTCTCAGATGTCCTTAACTTTTGAATGTCTATTGTGTTTTATTAGTTATCATGTCTTGGAAATTTTGTGCCTGTGCAATGGTTACAAATCTTATTATGATATCTGCCATTTGACAGGTATTTGCAATGGCTCAAAAAGAGTGTGTGGATGCTTTCTTTTCACAGGTGCAGAACTCCTCCTTTTGTTTTCTCTCATTTTGACGTGGATAATGTTATTACACATTCACTCTGTTTATCAGGAGAAATAGTTTATCTAATTATTGCTAGTTTGGGACCAATTTGTTTTAACCTTCTTCTATATTGGTCCTATGAATTGAAGTACAGATTAATTTTATTGTGAAAGCACCAGATGCACCAGATCACGCGGAAGTTCATAGAGTCTATGATGTCCATGGAATTTCATGACATTTTCCTGTTGTAGTTGCTTCTCCTTTTATGTGCCATAACTGATCACTTATCCTTATTCGCTGAACATTTAACAAAAAAAAAAAAAAAACTTGTGCTTATCAATGGTCTTTAGCAGCATGAAGGTTGACACTTACAGGGAGTTTCAATTTTTTTTTTTTTGTTTTTTGTGCTACAGAATTCATTCATAAGTTATGAAACTCTCCACAAACTTGGAATACCACAACCTATTCAGTTTTTGCAGGTATCTTGATCTATTTAGATTTGTTTCTTTCCTTCACTAGTTTTGAGTTACTTTCAACAAATTAAATCAATAGAACATTTTCTGAGTAAATAATTTTTCTATTGGTGAATATTTATTGAATTTCTCCTGTGAATAATTACTGTAGTCCAGATATCCTGAAGGTAAAGCTCTTGTCACTGTCTTTGTTCATGGTTCACTGACTGAAATGTTGGATGCTTCCGTTGATGATGCTGTTGAACGTGGTAGCTGGTGAGTTCCAATTTGCATGTATTTTCTCTTTCCAATTTTTACTTCTCATTGTAGTCGTCCCAAATTTGTTAAACTGTGAAAAATTGTATGTACTGTTTACTTATTAGTCAATATAACCTGCAGTGCATCAAATTGTATGTACTGTTTACTCATTAGTCAATATAACCTGCAGTGCATCAAATAGTATGTACTGTTTACTTATTAGTCAATAGCATGGTTATTACTGGGTTCATAATTTAGAACATCAAAAGAGGCCTTCCGAGATGCAATTAATGTTTCTGAAGACTTGAAGCTGGAATTGGTTGAAGCAAAACTTTTATCAATATAACCTGCAGTTCATCTACCTGTAACACCAAAAGCTCTTAATTTAATAGACAACTTCTGGCACATAAAATATTGAAAGAACAGTCAACGTTGGAGATATGTAGGCCAATTCCCAAGTAGATGAAAGAAGCTTTATGACTTTTGGGGTTTTCATGGATTTATCTTCCTTTCATGGTTATGATAGGGTAAAGGTTGGTTATACTTAAAGATCTATAAGTAAACTGCAGATTTTGTCAGGGATATGTATACTGATGAGAAGGATCCTGCTGTTCTGGTCAAAGAATCACCCAGAATATATTTTCAGATTACACAGATTATAACTCTTATTTCTGGAATGAGAAAAATATATGGATATGGCAAGACATTGTTACTATCACCGATTGTATCTTCAGCACGAAAACATGCAATGATTATGGAAGAGATGAGATATTTCGTTGTTTATTTATCTACTATTTTGAGTGCAAAATCTAGCAGAGTTATATTGATAAAATAATCAAAATAATTTTGTCTTAAGTAGTTATTCAAATGGGATTAGTTTTCACCTGTTAGAAATTCGTTTGAGACATAATTGTGGTTATCTTCTTCTCTTTCTGCTTTGCTGATGCTTATTACTTTCACCTCTTTTATGTATGACATGCATCCTCAAAACATAGCCTGTTAAATGCAGGATAGATTCACTCACAATTTTACCCACATCCTTTACGTCCCAAGATTCAGCTATGATTCTTTCACTTTGTCCTTCTGTTCAGCGAGCTCTAAAGGTGATTCATTTGTATTGATGCTCTATTTATCTGCTACTCATTTAGTTGATGATTCGTTGTATTTGTGTTATTAAGTTCTCTTCTATTTCAGTCTGGTAAAGCACATATGCTGGGGGAATCCTACATTTTCAGTGATACTTTTGTGAAGGTAAGTACTTTAAAATGCCTTGAATACACATCTGAAGAGATAGTCGAAGTTTGAATTCTTCAAAGATTAAGGAAAAGTCTTCAGGGTTCATATCTGATGGTTTTGCCTAAATTACAATTTCTTCAATCGATAAGACTTTTCATTGCTGTGTATGAACTTTTGTATGCAAATGGTCCTAAGTACTATGTGGAAGTATGTTGATGTGTTCTTACTTGTCTTCTATTTATGTATTCAGATTTAGTTCTATGTATGTTTCCATGAATCAGTCGCTAATTTATAAATTGAGAATATTCGCAGAATTCTATATTCTAGACTTGATGATCTTTATTATAATTTTCCCTAGTATCCCTCTTAAGCTTGTGATGCAAAAGACGAAATCAAACACCGATGATGGCAATTCAGCCTTTGAGTCGAGGATTGATGCCCTCATTTGTGATGCAAAAATTCTATACATAGAATATCCAACTGCATCTTGGAAGCTGCTTGATAGAATGTTACTAATTAAGAAGCCTAGGCCTGGAGTACCCCATTTAGATGGCTGAATTCAAAACCTGATACTCTTTTGTTTATCCAAGCATTGTAAGATCTAGGTTTCATGGGCTTTCTTACCCAATCAGTTGTTTGTAATCAGATACTTGTACTTCATTTTATTAAAATGGATCAGTGGAAGCAGAATGGGGGAAAAAAGAGCAATGAAGGCAACATGTGACATACTATTGTCAAAATTGTCATATAATAGTTCTTATCCAAAAAAAAAAAAAAAAGCATTGTTATGAAGCTTGAAACATATACTGTAGTAGATATATATATGCAGCATTCTTGAAATGGCTCTGATACTTATCTATCTTGTATTTTGCTAATTAGTTATATAACATTGTTAACGATCATGGATCCTTGTATTTCTTGTATTAAGTTACTCAACAAAATGGTTAATATAACTTTGAATCAGAAAGATGGTATTGTAGCATTACCTTTGTGATTCCAGTGTTGCTTATTTAATTTATATTTTTCTTTTGATGTAATGCAGCATTTGTTTGAGAGTATCCAGAAAGAGCTGGAAAATGTAAATTTTACTGGACTCACTGCTGTTGGGTCATCTGACAATTCACATCTTACCAAAGATGCCAGCCAGGGACATGATGATCGCATCAATCTAGCTGACCCAGATGAATATGATAATCAAAGTGTTGGTAAATCAGCTTCAGAGAAAGGACCGAAGAAGAAAAGAGGAAAAGGAACTGGAAATGTGAAGGCTGGGAGTGCTGAAAGTGGTCCTGAGATCCCAGAATCTACTAAGAGAAAGCAGAAAAAAGGAAAGGTTACCTCAGCTGCACAAGTTGCAGGTTCAAAGTCAGGTGCCAAAAAAGATGCTGAAAGAGTGGACAACCCTAGCTTTCTATCAGAAGAATCATTAATCCGAAAGATTATGTCATTGATCCCAGATTTAGAGGAGCAAGGTATGTTTAAATCTCATCCCAGTCTCCTCTTATTTCAAATATTTTGCTTTAGGATCTAACAAGAAGTTTGTTGCATAGGTATGGATGATCCTGAGACCGTTCTTGCACCTCTAGCGAACTATTTGAGACCCATGCTTCTAAATTCATGGATGGAAAGAAGAAAGGCCGCTTTCACTGAGAATTCTCAGCAGATGAAACGGTTGCTCGATAATTTACAGCATAAGGTTGACGAGGTAATGAGAGATGTCTAATTTTGTTCCTTTGGATGCTAACATGTGCATAATTATTGTTATGCCAACAAGTGTGGATTAAGGAGGACCATGGCTTCCTGCTTAATGTCTTGTTGATCTGATGAAGCATTTTGAACCTTTGCATGATATATTGCAATACTAATCCCAATTGATCATGTTGTCCTTTTGTCCAGGCATTCTTAAATATTCAACTATATGAAAAGGCACTAGATATGTTTGAAGATGACCAGTCAACTGCAGTAAGTTATTTTCTCAATTTAATTGATAATCTGGTCCTGTCATGAAACCTACTGAAATAACCATTTCTTTCCCTTTCCATGATAAGGTTCTCTTACACAAACATTTGTTACGAACCTCAGCCACACCAATTGTGGACACTCTCTTAGTTAACCTGGTAATTTTGCAGTTTGTTTGCTATTATTTTATCTTTTGAGCATGAAATGATTGCCATATTGGTTCTGATGTTCCAAGTTGTGTATGCAGGACATGCACAACAAATTGAATAATGGGCTTCAACTTGAGGAATCTCAAAATTCTGAAACTGCAGCAATGAGCCCTGCAGATAGAATTGCCCTGGTAACTCTTAGTACAGATAGATGCTCAATTAACATTTTTTCCTCATTCAAACTCTGAACTTCTAATGCCAATGTTTTGTTCACAGGCAAAGGGTTTGCCTAAATCTTTGTCAGTCAAAGCTGTCGGACTAGTTGAAACTTTGGAGGCGAAGGTTAGTGTAGTCTTTGTGTCTGTATGGTACATTTGAGACCTTATGAATCGCTTGTGGTATTAGTATTTGAGTTTGCTGACTGTCTTGTGTTAATAATTATAATGGCAGCGGGTGGAGTCTTTCATAAGCGCAGCCAGAGAACTTGTGGAGGAAAGGTACAAAAAAAGATGCATTTTGGCCTGTGACTTTCATGTGCTGATCACTTATTTTCCTTCCCGCATTCTGCAGTGGGTTGATTTTCAAAAAACTTGATAAGAAGTTGGAGAGGACTCTTCTGCATTCATATAGAAAGGTATGCCCAAACAACTATAATTTTTTTTGTGAGCTCTAGAAGTACTAATCACTTAAGAATTTGAATTTATGTGTTCTCCAGAAGTACTAATTTATTTTGTCAAAGTTACATGTGTATGTATGTCACAGTTTACTTCAGATTGGGCACTCGAGCATCTCAGGGTGTTGTTAAATGTATTGTTATATGCATCACAATTTTGTGCTTATTTTGGTTCCTACTTCTCATTGGATTTTGTTTATAATTTATAATGTCTTAGAACAGAGAGAGTGAGATATTTTGGTCATTGCCTTTTCTTTCTCAATTATAGGTCTAGATGAGCTCCAAATATACTCCTATTAATAGGTGGATGAATGATTGCCGCTTGTTCTGATGTATTTTAACATGATCCTTATTGTTTGAAATATTCAGGATTTGACATCTCAAGTTTCAGCTGAAACTGATCCTGTCTCCCTTCTTCCAAAAGTTGTTTCTTTATTATATGTCCAGGTCAGTTTTATTGTCATTGAATTATGTGTGGATCAGAAGACAAGATTTAACATCTTGTTTTGTTCCTGAATTTGTTGTTTGTTTCTTGAAGGTATATGGAAAAGCTCTTCAAGCTCCCGGCAGGGCAATATCAGTTGCCGTGTCTCGATTGAAGGTGTGTGTTTTATTTGGATACCTTATTACTATAAGGTAGTCTAATTTGTAATACTATATAGAGCATACAACAGGCCTTATATATGGTGGCTGAAGTAGATTCAAGATTTCATCTTAGGATAACATAATATTAGACTCGAAGTTCCACATATCTAATATTAGATAATGAGTTCCATTCTAGGACTCTGCTCTCGCATCTTCTCTCAATATTAGTTAGTTCCATTATTTGATGCTTTTTATCACAGCGTAACAAGAACTATATTCACTTAATACCACCTTTTTTAATGACTGTAGCATCCTCATTTGAACAGCTCATATATTAAGTCTCAAATGATTATGAATGTTTTAATCAAAACTTTAACAACGCTTATTAGTAATTGCAATCTTAAACTGAAGACTGTCGAGTCTGGAAATAATAGAGATTGTTGTCAGATGGCTCATAGCTTTGCCTATGATTGGAATTGTATGATTAAAAGTAAAATGACTACAGAGGGCATTATCCCTTACTGTGGCACTGTGTGTGTACTCACTCCATTCCAAACTCTTTGTAATATGATATTTGTGCTGGAACCATGAACTGCAATAACTTTTTCAAAATCTTATTCAACATACAATTGAATAGTTGTTATCAACTTTGAAATTTATGCTTCTGGTTGACTTTTTTAAGCGTATGTGGCAAATGGAGATGCTCTGATGCTCAACCACCTTATTCCAACTCTATTGCATCAGAGTTCCAAAGTAGCCTTGTAATGTTCCCAATCATTCTTGTGATGGAAATAAATAATATCCTCGTTACTTTTACTGGAAGTGTTCTACGTAAGTTATATGGTGCCTTAAATTGCTTCAATCTATAGGATAAACTGGATGATTTAGCATTCAAGACTTTAGCAGACTATCAAAAGGCGGCAGTGAACCTTCTTGCTCTTATGTCTGCTGGAACTGGCAATGTGAGTTCAACGTCATGAATTTTTCTTTTTCTTGTGGTATGCCACCATATGCAGTTGACTTTAAATATTGATGATTTTACTGCATTTTTTAGGAAGAAGACTGTACATCGGATAGAATTTTGAGCAAGAGGGAGCTCCTTGAGGGTTCAATGCTGGCATTGAAGAGCTTGGTGTTAGGTGGCAATTCCCAGCCCTCGGTTGCATAGATAGAATCTCTAACAGGGTTAGGCTAAAAGTAGACACACATTTTGTTCTGACAATGTTAAATGTTTGATCCTTGATGTTTTTACTGTCGAAAAATCCTTGTGTCATTTAGAATAATTGTCATCTGATGAAATGAATGAACGAACTAAAAACTCCTTTTCCTCCACTCATGTCAGAAAATAAGTTACTCAAACATACACTATTCTTATGATCGGAATGATCACCTAGCCACTATGAACATGTGTTCATGATGGGTAGAAAAACAAGACGCGTGCATGGGTAGGTCAGTATATTAACACATGCTCTAATGTCATTGCATTATTGATAAAATTAAAGAAGAATAGAAATAGAATTGGGGAGGCGTAATAGAGAACTAATGAACTATAAATAATTGTATATCTATTAAGTTGGTTAAAAAATAAAATTTGTTCATTGTAGAGACATGCCTTTTTCGGCGCAGGGGGAGAGTTGTTATTACCATAAAACAGGGATAAAATTAAATCTAATTTGTTCATTTTATTTTTTTTAACAAATAGTATTATATAAAGTTTCAATTAAAAGAAAAGGAAATAGCTTTATATTACTTGTATCGTAATATTTTGTTTCTTTTACTTCTTGTAATCCCTATACCTTCTCTTGTTTAATCTATTTAACCCATGCAAATTGTCTTTCATACACATTGAAGTAAACCAAGGAAGCTGTCACACCCTGAATGAGCTTTGTTCAAATATGAATTAAGTTTTCAATCCACGCGGATATAATTGTCTTAATCTACTTGGACAATGTTGATAATGACAAAATCAGTAATGTGACAACTACAAAGATTATTAGTTTTGGTCAATTTACCTATAAATTCTGTCCATTCTGTTCCACTGATGATCAAACACACTCCGATGGAGAAGTGGATTTTTTTCTTTCTAACTTTGCTCAATCTGCAAGCCTTTACACAAGGTAATAAACTCATACCCTCTTCATCTCGTGCTGTATCCATCGTCCATTTGCACATACACACGTAATTTTATGTATCTCTGTGTTTATGAATATTTGATACTACACTGAGTGTATTTCATGTGATGTCGCATCTGATGTGGCATCAATTCATCGACATTTCAGGTCAACCAGAGTCGTGGATAGGAATAGACTGTGGAACAAACAAAACCACACCAACATTCGGAATCGTCTGGCAAACAGATGAAGCCTTCATCAAAACAGGCACTAATCATCCCATTCCACGAAACAGCAACCAAGCATTGACCATTCTCAACACGCTTCGTGTTTTCACAGAACAGAACAAGATTTGCTACACTTTACCAGCATATAATTCCACCAGATATTTCATCAGAGCTGCTTTCTTCTACGCAAACTATGATGGCCTATCTAACCCTCCTACTTTTGATCTTCAGATTGATGGAAATAAATTAGTCACAGTTGTTACTTCCTCAACTGAATTCCAATACTATGAGATTCTTTACCAGACCCAAAATACTCATATCAGTGTATGTTTAGCAAGAACACAGAACCATCAGTTCCCATTTATTTCTTCACTCGAATCTTGGCCTATTCCTTCCAATATGTACACTAGAATGAACCAAGATTTGGCGTGGTTGAATAGCTACCGTTATGACTATGGTTCTGACAGTGGGATCATAGGGTGAGATGCCTAATTTACACACATCAACCTGTCTATATCAACTTAAACTTTTAACTGAGACCATCTTTTATTGCTAATGAATAGGTCTATCAGTAATGATAAATATAACAGAATATGGGTACCAATATCTGTACCTGGTGCTGTCAACACTAGTGCTGATCCCGAAACCTCCATCTCATCTCCAGTTGAAGATCCTCCAGTGCCTGCAATTCTAGATGCCATAGAGGCTCAAGATGAAACTACTTCACTTTTCCTGTCTTTTGGTCCAATGAACTCTGTCACCACAATCTACTTTGAGGCCTATTTCACAGAGACGCAGCTGTTGTCAACGGGGACAAGATTATTCGATATGTATGTTGATGGTAAGAGTGTGAGTGGTCTTGGTACCATCACACTATATTACGGGATATGCACTGCAGCTCTGGTTCTTGTCCAGTCTACGACCAGCAACTTAACCATTGAAATTCGGCCAACGGAAACTACCGAAAAGCCCCCAACCATCAGTGCTATTGAAATATATACTGCCAGTGATCCCCTTATCACAACAGGGACTAACCAAAACGATGGTAAGAACTGAAGTGACATGACTAAAACCATTGTATAAATCTATCTTTCATGCATATATCTACTAGTAATTTATGTGTTTTCTTGAAATTTGGTGAAGTAAATGGGGTGGAGATATTAACGAGCACCTTTGATCGACTAAAGGGATGGAGTGGTGAACCGTGTCTTCCAGCTGATACTGTGTGGCAATGGTTAGGTTGCACAGGCAGTGATCCTCCAAGAATCACTTCACTGTACGTATGTTCTTTATGTCTGGTTAAGTTTTGGGAATCTGTTGAGTTGAACCTAGAAAGTTTGTGATATTTCCTGCAGAAATCTGTCAGGATATGGTTTAGATGGTACTCTTCCTAATTTTAACCAAATGCAAGCCCTTGAAGAAATGTAAGTCAGATAATATTCTCTCCTGTTGTTCTCCATACTTGTCTGTATTATTACATGGAAAGAACTAATTCATGTTTCTTTGTGGTGGTTACAGAGATCTGAGTATCAATAGTTTGAGTGGACAGATTCCAAGTTTTCTTGGGCAACTTCCTAACTTAAAGAAACTGTATGTTTATTCATCATCTATTCATCACACACATTCTTTTCATAATTCCACAATTTCATCTACTCTGCAGAAACCTATCATACAATGAATTTTCTGGAGCTCTTCCGAGCAGCATACGTGACAACAAAAGACTTACCTACGAGTAAGTGCATCTCCTTCTGATTTTGTTGTATAGGAGAAGATGACCATTCTTAAAAGAACTGAATTTGTACAGCATAAGTGGAAATCCAAATGTTCATTCTTCTAGCAAGGATAAAGCCACTATCATAGGCCTAGCAGTGGGGATACCTTTACTGGTTATTGTAATCATCTTGGCTCTGGTATACTGGTTGATCCGAAAACGGAAAAACGAGAACCAGAGTCAAGAAACAGAGCTTGAAGTAGCGAATGGCAGTGCACCTCAGGAACCAACAGCAGAGGAAGATGATGAAGATTGCATCCCTGTTGACACGGTTGCTTTGAAACCCGATAAGCAGTCTATGGTCCCAGAAATGGATTTGGATGAACTTGAGGCATTGATTGATAGCCATGAGAATCATGCAGCAGAGGTAGCATCGGATGAAGAAGACTATGTGGAAGTGGGTGAACATGGTGTGATTGAGAATAATGATGAATCAATGGTTCCAGATTTGGATTTGGAGGAGCTTGATGAGATTATTCGAATTGAAAAACAGAGGGCTGATGAATTAGCAGGACATAGGTTAGATATATAGTGAAACATATCTCATCATAGCCTTTTAGAATTTGACAATGCTAGTCACTCTTCTTTCTCACAAATAGATCAGTCTAAAACATAAAGTTTCAAGCACCACAAACACCCATGAAGTCATTTTCTTTTTCGTTTTTCAACCAACGCCACTTCACACTTATTCCTTATGACTAATAAAATTCAGAATCAATATGGAATAACGAAATAGGTGAATTCATGCTAAAGGATCCAAACAGATGAGTTCTGATAAAATTCAAATGTTGGCAATACATTCTCTAAATGGTATGGAACTATGAGTTAAATGAAACAATACACAAATATTACAACAACGAGCAACAAAGACGACAACAACATTGCTGCAATGATTGCTTAACAATGGTCAAACAGGAGGAGAATTAAAAGCAAGCTTGCTTCTACCCTAAATTACTAGATGAACCTGAGCATTTACAGTGAGCTTATTTGTCAATGTTGAGGTAGAACCGGTCTTTTTTCCAAAAGGTCATAATGTAAGACGAAATTGTCCTGCATGAGTTTATACAGATATTCAATGCCCCTCAATTTAATTAAACAGTACCCTGATCGATTTCATAATCAAATAACAATCAAAAAGGCAACAAACCTTGCGAAGTGTCTCCCATGTATTTGGATCAAAACAGATATAGGAGCCTCTCTCATAAGTACTCGTCTTTACAAGAGGTTCCATATTACTGACTCTCATAAACCACAATCGGTGCTCCCTATGATAGAACCAGCCTCTATTATATCTGAAAAACAGTACACACAGAAAGGTTCAACCAACTGAGAGTGGGTATTAGCACTAAGTCAACAGGCATCACAAAGATAACATCATAACATGTGAACCATTCATGGATTCAGTGCTGAAAATATGATAGCAAAACAAAAATATGCAATTGCACAGTAGTAATGAAGATAACATACAATTCATTTGCTGCATATAACTGCGCTTCATCCTTCGGCATACTGCATAAAATCAATAAAATATCGAGTATTGTCATATTTGCAGTAACAGAATTGAAGAAATAATTGATATTTAATGCAAGACTCACCTATAAAAGACATAGAACAGTGTGTCTAATTGGAACTTTGAGAAGTACGCTTGCTGAAGACAAGCCAACACATTTCAGTTCAAAAGGAAAAAAAAAATGCTAATATGTAAAGCAACCTATAACTAGACATTGAAAACAAACACTCACACTAAGAGGTGGTGCTTGTTTAGCATAATAACATTGCGGCACAGCGAACTCCGGATCACCCTTGGCCGGGTCATCTGACCACGGGGAACCAAAGGTTTTATGGAGATTTTCAGTAGAATTCAAATTCAATCCTAGGGTAGTTAGGTCAATTCCAAGAGCAAGAGATGTCAAATCAGGATCACTCATTCTTATCACACTTAACAAACCACGCAAACCAAATTGGTCAGAAGCTGTCTGGGCAGCCTGCATGGGCTTCACTCCTTGATCCCTAAAGGGCTGACCAACAGGAGATATTGGTTGAAGGCGGAATTGAGATTGATTCTGATGCTGTTGATATTGTTGTAAAACCTGCTCATAGGACCCCATACCAGATACTGAACTTGGACTGTTCAAAGGTCGCAATCCTATTCCTGGGGGTCCACTGCTCTGAATCATATAAAAAGAAAAACAAGTACATAACAAACATTAGATGTAAGATCACACAAAAACAACTTCAGGAATCATGATTAGAAAAATAAAATAGTGGTGCCATAGACAAACTCAAGTGAGCCAAAGCTAAAAAAAGTTAGATTCACATGCTGAAAATGAGTGTAGAGGAATGGACACATGAAACATTCAGTTCAAGTTCAGGTATTGAAACATAACCAGCTGGAAGACATTCCAAAGTTGGATTACTACTTGGCTCTCATAGAGATTTTTTTGTCTTTTGGGTATATCCATAAATAAAGAGAAAAGGAACTGGAGAAACAAAATAAGTGCTCAAGCACAGGATGACATATAACAAATACATGGAAAGCAAAGAGAATAAGTGAATAATAGAGCAGGGTTACTATTTGCGTTTTATATATTCCATTTAACTCTTTAGTTTTTTCTTGGAAAGCCATATTCCACCTTTGCTTAAACAGTGATAACAATAAAATTAAAATAATTTGTAGTGTCCCAGTTCACCTGTGAATGATAATTTGAATTTGATGATGGAAACATCTCTGAACCATGTACATGGAGTAGATCTTGGTTATTTACGTTTGAAAAGGGCCCACCGCTGCCAATTGCTGATGGAGTATGTTGCTGTTGCTGCTGTGGCCGATGAGATGTGTATGTTGCACCCAAATTGAAACCAGCAGACCGTCCCATCTACATGTTTAATCAAGAATGAGAAAAGACTGAAGAGTTGGAGAAATTATGAGTGCCTAATGCTTCAAAAATAAATCCCTTACAGAAAAATGTTGAGGCTGCATCATAGAAACAGAACTATCATGAATTTGATCTTTTTGGTGCATGTCCATTGAGTAATCAGCATTGCCACCTGAAAAAAAATTAAAATGCATTGTGAACTATAATTCTAAAAGGAACAATACAAATAGGTTCTAAATGACAAATGAAGCAACAAAAAAAGCACGAATGAGCATCAATAGCCATGTCGAGATTCTTTCGTGCAAAGTTGTAAGAACAATGGACTAGATAAATCCTGACAAGAATATAAACAGCAAATGTTTCCCCCATCTTCTAATCTGAGAAGATTAAAAAACATGCATCCTTCCAAACATAATGATCATAATGATAGCATAAATCCAATATGATTGAATTCGACAGATGAACATAATATGATGTAGATCTGAATAGACTAGAGCAACAAAATCAAGAATATGAAATGCCATTATGACCAAATAATAAAGAAAATTTGAGAAAACCGCAAAGCATGCATCATGCTTAACAGCAGTACCATCACAATTTAAATGGTAAATCTCAAGCAATCAATTATCAACTTTGCAATTGGTTCCAGTACAAGTACTATGTGACATGCAAAGGCTCACAGTTGAGTGTTCATAGAGTTCATAAAATAAGTTCTGACCAAATTTGAATCACAACCTATTCACCTTAATTTCTCTAGGATACGTCCGTCCAATAGGCATAGGTTTGTCATAGAAATAGTGTACAGTTAAATACAATCATCATTGACAGCACAATATAAGAATACAGTATAGTTGGCAGGTATTATACAAGGTCGAATTAACTAATTTAGGAGCAAGGGCAATAATGGATTAAGAGAATTCAAGGAGCACCACCAAGCTTATAAAGAGAACTACAAGATCAATTAGCAGAAATCTAAACAAATGATCAGCAGACAATATTATCTGTCCCCACTAGATATAAAAAGGATAGTTTAGCACATCCAATGATCTATAAAATGATTTTTGAGACTTTAATAAGCTATCCATTTTGACATTAGAAATAAATAAAAAAAATCAGGTAATATAGAAATAACACTAATATTACACAAGTTAGAATACTGTAAGCACCTTTAAATCCAGGTAAGGCTGGAAAATCTTCATTTTGAATACTGAACTCTTGATTTTGTTGGACAATAGGGCTAAGACCTTGTTTTCGCAATGAACCTGCAATATTTCAAAGCATTATGCTTCTTCCAGGAAGAAGAGATGCACTTGCAGAGGTTTTGCAGAAAAAAAGACCAGACTCATTAGTTACCTAGCTGCCCTTGAGGACCTCCTGAAGAATTGGGACGGCTACTGAGCTGAGGGAAATCATTGATATCAAAAGCGGCACCATCATTGGAATTCATGTCATTTAGCATGCCCATACTGGTAAAATTATTCACAGATTGCATATGGTTTTGCGATAAAGGGCCACCAGTAGGGTAGGAATTGCCTAGCATAGACAATACCTGCGGAGAAGCTAGATAACAGAAACTCCCATATCATTTCACTATTTCAGAACTTCAACCCTCGAGATAGAACGATTTACAAAGAGGTATATCAATTATCTGAGTCTCAAAAATAACGTAGATGATGAACAATGGCAATAACTATACAACTAACAAAGAATTTGCAACTGCAATCATATTAGGAACAACCCAGATTTGGACAAATAAAAAATTGTATACTACCGGTTAAGAACCAGAGAACCCATAATAAGCATCAGAAGATAAAATAACACCAACAGTGAATACACACATCATAAGTTCACTTTATGCACACAAAACTCACTGCATGCCCATATCATATTCCTACATGTCAACTCAAGACAAAAAAATACAATATACTTGAGCTTGTACACATTTCAATTGCACAAGACTACTCTAAAGTTAATATCATTGACAGAAAAGTTTTTCTTTTATGGGATCAAGAGAACAGGTGGGAGCAAAACTAACCGCAGCCAAAACTTTTATTTTCAAGAAACCCAAAAAATAAAAGTTAGATGCAAAAGAACGGATAAGTGGAACATCCAAAAAAGTCAAGCTCAAGAAATAACAGCCAGCTGAAGTAAAATTTAATAACATCAACAAAGAAGTAATATTTTCCAGTTGAAGCATTGCAAATGCAGTGACCACTCTTAAGCAACAGAGAGCTATCATTTCATTACCTTGTTGAAGCACACCACCCATCAGCCTATTCTGTCCTTGCACATTTAGATTTCCAGAACCAGTATTGACAGATAAATTTAGGCGAGAGGAAAGCCCAGGAACGGATAGCCCTCCACCAGAGCTAATATTCCTGCCAATGTTGCCCCCACCGACTATACTACCCACAGAACTTGTTATCCGGGGCCCTGCATTTCCTAGAACTGGAGAGACACCAAGACCATGAACAGAGGACCGATTACCAATCGCAGCAGAGGTTGGGAGAATCCCAGGGATGGAACCACCAACTCCATTAGTATTACTACTATACCCTTGATTTCCGATGACACTCATTCCACCTCTGCTCGCCATCCCTGAATGAACATGTGCACTGCTGTGAGATATCTGCAAATCAAGAAAATAATAATAATAATAAATAGAGGCCAGTTAAGCATAAGTAATAAGTGTGACACAGAGTATCAACACATAGCAGATACACCTTGAAGAAGGTTCAACACACAAAAAGCAATTCCAAGCTTCTATTCATATATAACAGATGTATTTCATCAGATTTTAAAATATACCTCCTCAAGGCCTCAAAGACAATAGACATCTCAAATGTATCATTAAAGATGAAAGCACACCTGAGAAAGAGCAACTGGAAGGTTATTTGATGCAAAACGTCCAGTAGAAAGGTTGCCAGCAGCTTGCTGCATCCCACTAGACGCAATGTTATTCACGGATGTACTTCTTGATCCAAGTGCACCTGGCATGCTTGGAACATTGAAGTTTCCATGAAGATTATGCAGTCCCTGAATATTTCCTGCAAAAATCAAGCTTGCTATAACAGATACTCGGATGGAAAAAAGCTTTGATCAGAACAACAAACAACTTACCAGCATGATGAAAAACTGGAGAACCAGCACCAGACTGAGCAGAAAAGGATGAAGAAAATGAACGTCCTGTGCTGTCAGGAAGACTTGAAGTAGATCCGTTCAGTGATGACTGCAGTGAATTTGTAAATGAATTAACAGACATCAATACGAGTTAATGTAACAGATATCAAATTAACTGTTTAACCCTCACATGTTTGATGAGGGTCTTCAAAGAGAACTATGTTTCAACACCTAATGGAAAGACTTTTCATGATCAAAGAAAAAGGGTGGAAGAGATAGGAAAATGGATTACTAGGTGGTCTCAAGATTTTAAAAAATATCCACTCCACTTCAATACGCTATTGCTACCCTATGAGAAACTCTTAATACATAAAGATAGCGAGAAGCCTAGTTCCTAAGAAGACGTACTCTCGGACAACTTCCCCAAGGAAAAAAATCATTTGGGAAAACTGGGAGTTCCAGGCGATATGTTGCATTCAGATAAATTATAAGGCCTAAATACAAGGTTAAGAATATGCATAAGAGGTCCAGTGGAGAAAATTTAAGACTTTGTTCAAGGTAACTATGAATGATACAACCCACAGAGTACCAAGCTATAACCCTGTAAACAACTATAAATATCCCGTGCTCTGATCATTATAGGTTCCGCCATTTATTTCAAAATCTATAGCTACCAACTCTCCCAAACATTTTCTCAATCCAATGTATGAGTCAGGGGAGTTTATAGGACAACCTCGACATTGTTTACTACTTATTTGTGGTGCAGGCAGGAGCTTACTCAACAGTTAACAGATTGCAAAGAATTCAACGCGACTAGGAATAATCCCGTACAAGTTTATATGAAGAAAAATACACATTATTGTATGCTCATGAACAAAAAATATTGTAAGCTAGACTACAAAGTTAACTTCACAGGAAGATGACTCTAGTCACCAATTTTCAAATGTATGGAAAGGAATAGGTCCATCCAATACTTATTCTAATAGGAATAGGTCTATTCCATACTTCTTCTATTTCCAATTGCTGCCAATATATACCTAGCTTAAAAGGTCTACGAAAGAACCTAATAAAATAAAGTTTGGTTTCTGCTTCACATAGTGAATCATTTCATATAATATGACACATGATATTGCAATACATAGTTACCAGAAAAAATTCTTCACTGATCGAGAAAGAAACTCAATATGAATAATGTATAGAACAATGAGTTGTTTCAGTTAAGAATCAATCGTGTACCAATTTATTCTATGATCCACTAATAAAGATAAGTAAGTAGAAGATCTAAAAATCAATTCTAATTCTTCAAAGCTACGTGATAATGTAAGACAAGCATTATCTGTGCAACAGTGTGGCTAGTACATTGAGCAACCCTGACATCCTGGTAATGTCAAAATGTCATGAAGAGAACTTTTCCTCCACAATCGGCAGATCTCCTTCTTTCTTTAAGTCAGAAAGCTCTTCAAAAGACTTCTGGGGCACCCTTGCAATTTATAACGACTGAAAGGAACAGGATATAAACAAGACAGTCAAAAGAACACCTTGCATTTAAATTTGAAGTGCATAGAAGAAGATGAACATCTAGATACAATTATAAAAACTGAGCCCAAAAACTGCAGCAGTTATACAGAGAAAACATCAATATTTATACAAATGCAACACCTTTGGAGACAAGACATATAATATCAACTAAATAGTCTACAGCTTACTAGTCAATTACTGAAATAAATATTTATATAAAGATAGAAAATCTCTGCAAAAGTCGCACAACCTCAAAATCAGAAAAGGAAAAGAAACCAATAATACAGTAAACTAATCATGACATATTTTACATTACCTCTTGTCAAATGCTGGATAACACTAAAACTTTAGGAAAATGCACCATCACCAAACAAAAGTTTCTAAGTAAACTAAAGCTTCTATCAACTCCAAATTTGAAATTACTACCCCAACCAATTTCAGGAACAGCCACAGATACAAAAGAAATCAACTCAATCTCAATAAAACATCTACAACAGCTGGAATAGAAAGAAATAACCAAAAAAAAAAAAAAAAACAGAACGGACATACTCAATCTCCAAACGGCCCCGCCTCCGGAAATAAATACAAAGGGCAATTCTCCTAACCGTAGAAAACACTCCAATTGCACAAACCAGAAGGGAAAAATAGCACAAATTATAAAGATTACAGAATACTGAAAACTAAACCCTAAATTAGAAATTCTGCTCGAGTCCAGCAGACTCCCCCCATATAACATAAAACAAATAATTACAAATAAGTATACATACGCATATGCTCCATGTACATATATAGATAAAGAGAGACAAGAAAGTGAATATTGACCTCGAATAAGAAACAGATCTGCAAGCGAAAATTGGAGTGGCGAGAGAGAGCGCGCTACGAGTAAAACGTGGAGAATTGTAGAGAGAGAAAAATGATCGAAAAGAGAATAAAAGCGATTGCAGTGATGAGAGAACTCAAACCCCTAGAAGAAAACTTTTTGTTTAACCAGTGAAATAGCGCACAACTGCTGGAAATAGTAATCGACGCCATTAATAATTTAATTACATTCCGCCCCCATCAATTTAAAATTAAAACAGAAACTGAGATAAAAGCGTGTTCCTCACTGAGATAAAAGCACGTTCGTCACCCTCCCAAAGAAATCGTTAGCTGTCTGAGAATATTATGTACAAGTACTGAATTGCCCCTTTAAATTAAGATGGTGTTCATCATATATCACATTTTGAGTTATATATATATATATATAAATATTTTTTTTTTTTGCATAATTTTTATATCAATATAATCAGGGATGGAGCCAGGTTTTGTTAAAGAGGGGGCGGAATATTTTTTTTGAGATATTTATCAAAATTTTTGAAATTTGAAGGGGGCAAAATCCGTGTTTTTAACTACAATTACATTGTATATATGTATATAGCTAGTTCGGTCGGAAATTTTGAGGGCGGCAGCCACCACCACCAGTCCCCCTAGCTCCATCTCTGAACTTAATGATCATATCTCACGTATATTAGATGAAATCATTAATTAATAAATGATTTAGAACGATTTATGTAAGCATTCTTTAAAAAAAATTAAAAGAAGATTTGTGTAAAATTATTTAAAGATTTATATTGGGTAAGAGTATTTTTAGAACTTGTAAGATTATTATTGAGCTTTTCGAACATAGGATAATTCTTTCATAATCTCTTAAAAAAACATATATTCAATATAAACGAAAAACAGCCTATGGTTCAAATCTTATCCTTTGGGGCATTTTTGGAAATGAATTCACATGATAGGATTTTGCACTTCGAAATCCTAATATATGTTTGTTTTTGTATTAAATTCGAATAACAAAATGCGAACACAATCATCAAATCATTATTAAATATACATTTCACAATAAAATATCGAATCAAATCACATTTTTATAATAAAATATTACATCAACCCACATTGATTTCACATCTACGAAATAATCATACCCTACAAAGTTATCAAACAAACATACATTTTACTTCAAAATTCAGGACTTTAATGATCAGATTTTCCCAATCCCCTGGAATCCCCTTCCAAACATGAGAATTCTTTTCCCTTCATATATATATATATATATATATATATATATATATATATATATCACAAAAACTTATGTGAGACGGTCTCACGGATAGTTTCCGTGAGACGGAGCTCCATCACCCATAAACAATATGTGAATTGTAGGATTTGGATTGTGGGTAATTGGATTGTGGATTGACTCGTCTCACACAATACATTAAAATTTTGTGAAACGGTCTCGCAGGAGACTTACTATATATATATATATATATATATATATAATGTTTGTTGCTCTTATCACTACCATTTACACTAGTTTATACTATTAAAATTTTAATTGTTCCACACTTTAACCTATGACTACATATCGTCCTACTAACTCGTATCATCAAAACATGGTTATCTCACCCCAAACATATTTAACAAAAAGACATTTATTTTTGACGTAAACAGAATGAAACTTAAAATTGTGAATGGAAAATAATTTTACTCATATTTGATTAAATTTGGAGGATCTACTTGAAATATTAGTAACATCAATTTTTTATACATTAGCAATTTTACAATTGAAAAAATAAAACAACCGATTTATAAGATTCTAACATCTGATTTAGAAAGCTTATAGTATTTTAAAATTTTACAATATATTTATGGAAAAAAAAAAAAATAAGTCAAGATTCTCACCTTTTCACTTATTGTTTAAATAGTACCCAAGAATCCACACTAGAAACATTAATACTCAAACCTTTTAGTTAGAAGACTCAATTGTTTAAGTTGATAATCATTGCCATACTGCTAACTCTAGTCTTGACAGCTCCCTCATTCTTAGATTTTATGTCCAGGCCATCAAAAAAATATTCTAATTTAAATCCAACTCAATCCTCTATTTCTATTTAGTATTTCATCTTGCACTCTACTGTTTTTAATTTATGTCATATATAATTTAATGATGTTATTGTTACATTTAACGTGTGGTGAATATTTTGAAATATTAAACAAAACTTCAAAATAAAATAGAATATCTTGCTCGAAGTTATATGGTTGACAAAGGTTGTGTCTTTGGACTCATATTAACATTATTACAATTCAATTTAGGCAACAAAAAAGGGCTCCAAGAAAGCAACTGTTTATCATGCTTACATCCACAAATGAGAAGTATTGGGTTGTCTGATTTTACTTTCATTTTCTTAAATTTCCAGATTGGTAAATATGTCTAACAAACTTAATTTACTCAAGAAGATTAATATATTTTTTCACCCTTAAAAAAAAAAAGAACATTAAAAACACAAATATGTGATTTGTGAAGTAGACTTTGGTTATAATTACTCTCATTAAATTGTAGTAATGTTTCTCTAGATAAAAATTAACATTATTCACACATTTTAATATCTGGTCTCACTAATAGCCAGTAGCAAGTAAACGAGACAGTTCTATCAAAGTTCAACAATTTATCAAATTACTGCAATTAATTAACGTTGTATATACAATACTGAATGTTATTCCGCACAATCACATAACAAGAAAAACTACACTACGCGTGAATGTATTATATTAATATTAATTTAATTAAAAATTACGACCACCACACATAGAGTTAGTTTAAAATACAAATACCATCTTTCATTCATATTTTTGAATCATACATGGTATAAAAGAAGGCTAAATTTTGAGACAACATCATAGTTTTGTATCAGACATTATCAAGTAAATTAAAAAAAAAAAAATTGCAATTCTCCAATTATGACAAATTGGTGTTTGGAGTTTTTTTGAGTTTGTCATGAGTTGGATTTTGTTTAATTTTTGCCGGACTCTTCACTCTATGTATGCATATATAATTCAATTTTTATTTTAATTTCCATGTCTCTTTCATTCTATAAATTTCATTTTAAACAAAACTGGTTTAGATGTGTGAAATGAAAACGTAGACATCGATGTATATGGATTTTCTGTGGTGGAGACACCGATTAGGTGGAAGAAAGGAATATTGGAAGATGAAACAACGCAGAAATCTATGAATAATTTGTCAAATATTTATTCACAAGGAAACCTTTGTCCTATTAAATTAAATATATATCAATACCTGTTTCAATTACACTGTTTTTGGTAAATAAATTCTCTGCAAGTTTTCAAAATTATTTTATTGAAACCATTTAACTCGATATATATATAATAATATACTTGCTTAATATAATTCCATCAAAGACTAGATGAACATGGTGTATTTGTTCTAACTTGTAAGTTAGTTTTAAAATTGAAAACCATTTCAAATATATATATATATATATATATATATATATATATATATATATATATATATATATATTATATGCATACGCTATTGCAAGTGGAACTTGAGTTGAGGGCATCAAGACAAATGAATTAGTGATTATTAAGGTTCTACGTGACTATATATTTTTGTTTTTTGCAGTTGTATGTTGACTTTGACTTTTGGATTCCAAAGAGTTGACTCCTAATATTATTATTATTTCATACTTTTTTAGAGACGACTTCTGATTAGCTAATTAAGTCAAGTCAATGGGTACACTCACTACCACATAGGAATCTTGAATTTTAATTCATTCCATAAATTTCAAATTTTAAATCCCTGCACGATACTTCGATCTTATTAATTTTATAATACACTTCATTGAATTCCATCTCTATTTAAATAGTACTTTAATTATATTCCTAATGTTCCTTCATATATATAAGATTAATACTAGTGTAAGATGATTAATTGGTTTTAGTTTTACTATTACTCTTTGTAATGCGTACAATATTATTATCGTGTACATAACCTACATCAATAAAATGAAATCCAATATAAAAGATGGATCAAAATTGTAATAATTATATAAAGAAACTGGACAAAATAAATAACATGATTAGCCCAAAAAACAAACTTAATTAATCAAGCTTACAATACAAATTATACAATTACTCAGAGAATCTCAAGATCATCATCATCAACTCAAGAAGTGTGTGGATTTCCATAATTATTATATGTTTGATCACTCATCTCCACATTGCTTTGATCATCCATTTTATCCATCATTTGAGGGTCCACTGGAGATCCCTGTGCCCTATTTGCTCCTCCTTGTCCTACACCATGCACCAATAACATTAAAACCCATAAACATCTTTCTCTTTTTTCTTACAATTTCTCAAATTACAAATCTTGATCAATACCTGAGCTCACTGCAGCCACTTCAGCTGTCTTTCTTCTGTGGTTCAATACGATGAAAACTCCGATTATTGCCCACACGAAGACGAAGATTGGAATTGTGATGCCCAGAATTAAAGGCAGTTTGCTCTTTTTCTTCTTACCACTGCCACGAGAAATCACACCTGGATCACTACTGGGAGTTGTAATTGTACACGTGTCACCCGACTTGCAGAGGTCTGGATTTCCTGCCACCCTGGAAAATAACGCGGTTATTAGAGTTGACAATTTGAGATCGTTTTCGGAAAAAATGGATCCAGTAAATTTACTCTAAATTCAGGCCGTTTTTCCTCGACAGGGAATTGGGTATGGACCCACTCAACTGGTTGCTTGCAAGATTTCTGTGGGATTGAAATGAAATTAATTATTTGCATTATTCAACAAGTTAAGCAAATAGAGACTATTTAATTAGCATGTTTATATGCTCACAATTGTCTCAAATTTGGAAATGTTGATAGGAATTCAGGAATAGGCCCAGTCAAGCTGTTATCATGGAAATCTCTGCAAATCAAGAAATTATAAATGAGAAAATGTAATAAAAAACACTGTTTTGAGTTTATTTAATTATGTAGTTGAGTACCAAGGCTTACATTGTCTGAAGAGCATCCATGGAACTAAAATCAGGAATTTCCCCGGAAAGCTCGAAGCTACTAAGATACCTGTGAAGATCAAGCACATTTTTTTTTTTAGAAATATGTAAAAAAAAATAGTTACCACGATACTAAAGTAACTGGAAATTACAGTGCTGTGACACGCGGTGTAGCATCACTGCTGCAATTGATCCAATCCCACGAATAAGGCGAAGGAAGACACGGATCGCCATTCCAATCTTCTAGAGCAGCAAAAGCCTTCGTCAAAGAAGCTAATCCTTCCACTGAATACATGAAGAAAAAAATATTTCGATTAGTCATCAATAATATAATACTCCTAAGCTTATACTAATGATATATAAAACTCATAGGTTCTTACCATCATTAGTGTTGGTTCCATTTGACATAGGATCTCCGATGAGAAACACTTCCATGGCATTGATGAGAGGTGGCAGAGTCGAGTCGTTGGAAGGCACGAGAACTAAGGTGGTATTGGAAGAAACTGTATAGTTGCTGCCATAGATTTCGGTGCAGTTTCCATAAGGGGGTATAATGGGAAAATCCAAGAGCGACACGCTGTTCATATGAATCTCAAAGGATCTCTTCTGGGCTGCCTCCAGTTGAGTAACCTCAGAGAAATACATGTTGAAGTAAACAGGGATTTTGATAGGAGGAAACCCCGTATTCAATTGGATGCTCGCATTAGGCCTCACTGCAGTAATTGCATTCATTAGAACTGCAGGTGGTGGCTCGTCCCTCGCCCTTCTTCCAAAGATCAAAGCTTCGTTTGCAACGGTCGTTAGTCCAGTACCACTTGTTGCTGGTGTCCATATTCTGTCGTACGAATCATCCGCATACCTGTTGTTCATCTTCATTTATTAGACAACGGTTTTTATTAAGACAACACCTAAAAGACAACAGTTTCCATAAGACGACACCTAAAAGACAACAGTTTAAGCTAAAAAAATACCTCACAGTTCCATTAGCACCATAAGCAGTCCTTCTGAGCAAATGCAGAGGATAATTTGGATTAACCTTATCATACATAGTGGGAAGCAAGACACGGAATTCAAGAGCCGATATAAAAGGGAACTGGCCCTCCTTTGTTTGAGCAACACAAACGCTTACAGAATCCGTCTTGGCAACATAAATGATCTCAAAGTAGTCATAGCCAATGTTTGAGGTTTGGACAGTGACCCATAAGTTGCCATCATATAGAAGATCAAAAGAGGGAGGAGATGACTTATTGTCGTAGTTTCCATAGTAGAAGCTAGCACGAATAAGAATGGGACTTCCCATAGTAGCCTCGACAGAATAGCAGTTCTTGGTTCGATTAGTGAACACTCTCAGAGTGTCCATCACTGTAGATACCGAGTTGGTTTGGACCGAATAGGATTCCCCGTTCTGTATGTAATCATCGTCTCCGCTCCAAGCCACCAAGTTCTCATCGGTGTATGCATCGGACGATCCACAATCAATGCTCACAAAAACTGTTCAAGAAAAAGCACAAAGGAATCAGACATGATCGTGGTACTTGAAAAGAATGCATTGTATGATAAATTGATTGTGTATTACCATCAGCTGATGCAGATATTATGCAAAGAGATGCAATAAGGAAGATAATATGTCTCCCCATGTGAAATCAAGAGAGTTTGATCTTGAAAAGAACTGAAAAATGAAAGCTTAAAGATAAATGACTAGAGAGTCTTTATATATGTATTTTGTGAAGTGGAATATATATCCAATGGATTAGAATTAATTTAAAAGATTATTATATATAAGTCTTATAGTAATATATAATTTACACGATGTAGCATGCTATGAAATTAGTGAGTTGGACTTTTGTGTGTATTATTTGTCTAGTGGGCTCATTTGCTTCGGCGCACATGCAGACTTTGATTTGTAATGAACCAAAAATTAAGGAGAACAAGTCAAATTTTATTACAAGGAATAATACTTGGAGGAGTTGACTTTTGATGAAGAATGGGTCAGTCAACCGGACAATAAAATTATAAAGGGATACTTTCTTTTTTTTTAGACATTTACGGTTGAAAAAAAATATTTTTTTTAGTTATATAACTCATAACTTAGCATTCAATTTATTTACCTAATTTGAGCATTTTTATATTTATTTTTTATGTACTATTTACACTAGAGTGTACCATCAAAATTAAGACTTGTACAAAAAAATTTGTCAATTGCACATTATTCAAATTCAAATTGTAAACATGATTTCGTACCAATATAATTATGTTGTTCCATTTTATGCGCTCTTACCATTCAAATTGAAATTGTATTGTAGATATGATAATAGTGGGAAGTTGCTGTGAGGCATGAATCTTGAGGGTTGAAGCCTATTTCCGATGAGGATTTTTGTGTTTAAATTATATTTTTTTAATAGTAAAACATATGAGAAAATAAATATACCCAGATCTTAAGTTAGTAAGAGGGGGAAGTATTAAATTAGACAGAAAACTTTGGTCACACTCACAAACACATCTTTAATTTATACTAAAGGAATAATCAAAAGGGACATGTGTCGCCTTCTGGTTAAACCTATTTCCTGCTCAAATGTTTTATTTTAATCTCAATTGATTAACTTAATATTTTTAATTTATTATAATTAAATTAAACATTTAAAGAGATAATAATAATTGAAAAATAAAAAGTTAATAATGATAATTGCTAACAAAATTGTAATGTACGAAACTTTAGACAAAATATTTTAATATAAGTTAATTGTTGCAATTGCATTAAATGATAATTGAAATGTTTTATATACCTAAGTTTAATTTACATACTAATTAAGTTAAGAATTAATGATTTGAAAAGATAATGATAATTGAAAAACAAAAGGCTAATAATGATAATTGCTGCCTAATTAAAATGTAACGTATGAAACAAAAGTTGTTGGTAGGCAAAATATTTTAATAGAAATTAGATTGTTACAATTGAATTGAATGCTAATTTAAAAGTTTAATTTATATACTAATATATTAAGTTAAGAATTAATGATAATTACTGCAAACTTTAATTGAAGATATATATATATATATATATATATATATATATATATAAATTCACCATTAAAAATATGCCTAAAAAAATCACTCTAATTTTTTATTGAATCAATTTTTTCCTTTGAATAGTGTGGAGAAAAATGGAACAAAAATTTCTTCCTTTAGCAGAGATTCATGCATCGAAGGAAATCTTCAAAATTAGGATTTGAGTTATTCGAATGTGGTTTGTTCCCAAATTTAATAATCCTTCCTCTTATCATAGCATGGAAATGATACTTATGGATGAAGAGACATGTTCAAATATTTATATGTATGTGTTTATAATAATTTAAATTTCATGTCTACCATATTTTCTAAAAAAAATTTCAATGCATCTAATGATAGGGAACGAAAATTCAATCAAGTGTTGGTAGGATGCATTTGAAATTATTTATGCATAAAATTATTTGTTGCAATATTCAGAGTCAAAAACAAAAATGGTATCAAAATTCTATGTTGTGACAAGGACAAGAAGATTTGTAACACTACAGTTAATGTTGTTTATGAGGAGGTTTTCCAAAGTTTATAATAATGTATGATAAAAAAAATTGATTTACTTTAAAAATATTTTTATTTACTTACATTTATTGAGTTTAGCGGTACCAATGATAATTTTCTTTCAAGAAAATATATCAATTATTTGTTAAGATATTATAGATAAATGTATTACAAAATATAGTGTTATAATAATTTTAATACAAATTCATAAATATAAGTATTATATACTTGAAAATTGAAATTATTACATGGCTACAAAATAATAAAGTTAAATATGTACAATTTATAAAATTTATTTATAAATAATAATTTTCAAATTTTTTAATTAATATTAAAATATCCATGTGATACGCGGTCACGATAGTATTAATATAACCAACATTTTATAACGGCGTGGGCTCACATATAAATCATTAAATTATCCTCTTCATTTGGCCCTCTTTATTCTGTCTCCTTAATTTATTTTTTTAAATCTTTAAATCTCATTTGCTTTTAAAGTGGTGGGACTTAATACAAAATTAAATCCGGAAAACTAGTTCACTAGTATCAATATTTAATTGGGATTTCATTTGTCTAGGGCTTACTTTTACCAATAAATAATTCTTATGTCATTAGTATTTTATTCTCATCTACTAACAATCAACTTTAATTTACCACTCATTTGCTTTGTATTTGAATTATCTTTCCAAATTTATACTGAATTTGAATTCTTTTTATTTTTATTTTTAAATTATGATATGAAAGTCATCTTTAGCAATGCAAACAAATATCAAAACTGTAATAAATTTATCAATAACTAGCATACAACATATTAGTATTTCATTATACTATTTAGTAAAATTGAAATAAATGTATTTACTATAAAAATCAAAGATTACATGTTTGGAAATCTACAATAAAATCGCTTCAAAACTTTGCAAATAAATCGCTTCAAAACTTTTAATAATCAATATTCAGACATAACATAATACAACTAATATAGGCTTTTGAACATAGTTGTATCATAAAAAAAGTGATTGCAAATCATGTTGAAAATTAGTTGGTGAGTTCGCATTCAGACTTAACCTATAACTTGATTATTAAAATTAAAAATAAATAGATATAAGTGCATAAGTTTGCAACATGTGTTGACCATTTCATTGGCAATTAGAAATTGAGGTTATTTGCAAGCTGTGATGATTCTCTATATGATCAAATTACTAAGTGGCGTTATGTTTGAGAGGTGTAGGTTTAATTGCAAAATTTGTTGATTTTAAGGTACCTTGTTTGTATGTATATATTCAAAAATTTCAAATATTTTAGCTGCCACACATATTGCATTGTTTTGAATACAGATTTTTAAGGATGTCGACACAACGTGCCAACTCTATTCCACGTCATCTTACTAAGGTTAAAAATTGCGTACCTTTTCCAATAATTTTCCTCTCTACTGACAAAATTGGGAAATCTTGTTCCTTTGTTGAATTAAGTTCGTTGCATCTTATATTGATTGTCGTATTTCAATTTTATATATCATATCATGATTTATGAATACTCTACTAGTCTTCACGGGTGAGAATAGTTTAGTTTACTCGACAGGGATTTTTGACTCAATCTATTATATAGATCTAATTCGACCCAACCTATTTAGTAAATAAATCATTTTTATGTAGCCTATTTATAAATATAGGCTAGACTCGAGTATTAAAAAAGATCTAATAGACCAACCTATTTATAGTGTGTGTGTATATATATATATATAAATATATGAGAATATATGATATATTTTATATCTTATATAGTTTGTATATATTTGTAGCTTAATTTATATTTTATGTTTTATATTTTATATTATTTTTATGTGTTTTGGTGTAATTTTCTAAGTTTAAATACAAGTTTATTTTTTGAAAAAAAATAAAATCATGCTAGATAATTTTGTAGGTCTTTGATAGGCTTTAAGTCAAACTCATTCACAAAATAGATCAGACTCACACTAAAAATAAAACATTTCATATATAATATGTCAAATTTATCCACAAAATAGGTCAAATTTGAACTACAAATAAAACATTTTATAGATTCAGACCTAATATTTAAAATTCAGGCCTCGCCCGACCGTCGAGAAGTCTAACTTATTCCAACCCTACTAAGTGGTGTATAGAACTGATTATAGTGATTTATTTTCTTTATTGATTTGAGCTTAATTTTCAAATGAGTCCTTCATTTTTTTTTTTTACATGTATAGATTAAAAAACGACTTAAAAATATGAACAATACTCAATACTCAATATTGTAGTGAAAATAATATGATAAGCATATTTAAATTACTTAATTATAGCTTCCGACTCATATTTTTCTCTCTTTTTTCTTAGGTATATGAAAAGTAAGATCGTTTCTTATACATTATTTTTTGGTGGAAAATAGATGTGTGTGCTTCGAAAATAACAAAACAAATGAAACTGAGGTACAAGAAATGAAAATTCACCTTTTACTTTCATAGAGACTGTGTAGTTGTTTCTGTTAATAAAAAATTGAGGTAAAGAGTTAGAATTTTTTTTTTTTTTTTCCGAAAGATGAAAATATTGTTATGAAACGAGATATGAAACAAAATCACAAAGTAACTTATATCGTGAACTGTACTCATTTAAATGGATTTTCGAGATTTAATTTAGGTTTGATTTAGTTTGATGGTTTCAATTATTTTTTTATTAACAGAAACAACTACACAATCTCTATGATGACATTATAAATTTTCTCCCAACTAAATGAAATACTAATGGGTTAAGTCAGACGAAATGAAGATGGGCTTTACATTTATTAGTCCTAATAGAATACTTGGGGCATCTTCGCCTTGGGCCTTGAATATTATATATTAATGGAATTACTTACTTAATCTATATTAAAACAATTTTATAAATTTCTCCACTTTATGTTTTCTCCAATCTCTTAAAATCATTACAAGAAAATCTCGTATTTAGGAGAAACTTTTTGCTTCTGCCTTTCAAAAGTCATATTTTGTAAAGTAATGTGCCTAACTCAATTTGATCCTTTTAAGACCTCAAAACCTTATAAGTTATACCAAACAATATGAAAAACCTAACTAAATATAATGATTGTACTTAAATATATATATGAGTATTCTTAATAGAAAATAAGTTTTCATATGATTAGTTTTAAGCTTTATTGAAAAAAACTAATTTTAGAAATTTCGTGTTAGTAAAGCTACTCTCTATAATATAAAGAAGAGAATAAAATCATAAATTGATGGCCTGTCGTTTAAGCATGAATTTGGCCCAGTTATGATCATGCTAAATTAGCAGTATATTAATCATTTATTACCCAATATGCTCACTCCAATTACCTACAATTTTTTTTTCTTTTTTTTAGACCTAATAAATTACATTTTTCAGATCAATATGTTAATAATAATTAATTATAAGTGCGCAATCCAAAATCACCTATATATTTATTATTGTGAATTTCAATTTTTTTTTTCAAATATTATAATCTAAACACCCATAACCAATGTGTACACTACATGAATCGATAACATTGCAAATGAACTATTTCCTTATAACCCAATTTTAGGTTTACATTTTATTAATTTGAGGATAACAATTCAACTTTTTAAACTCAAGTAGCATTCAATATAATTTACAATTACTTATGTTGTTATCCAACTATGTCCAATGTATGAGCCTTTTATATTATAAGTAAAGCAGTTAGAGTGTTAAAATTATCTGTATATAATTTAATAAATAAAAATTCAATTACATAATTTACATAAAAAAAATTTGATGAGATAATGATTGAACCTAAATCCAATAGAAAATTAACACTAGTCCATGAAAATGGATTTTGATTAGGGTCTTATTCTAACATATATAAAGATATATAAAAAAATATTTATGAGTGATGAATACTTCTTTTTCTCTCTCACCTTTCTCTATCAATGCTAAATTGTCAAATATATCTAAGATTGCTTAAACTCTACACGGTGACAGTTCTCCCAACTAACCACTTTCTATACAAATTTGTAAATTATGACAAAAAGAAATTAACAATCTTGTCTATAATTGAACTTATCCAATTTCATGTAATTATTGCAATTTTTGGAAGTTATTCAATCTATTAGTCAGAATTTGTTGAAGCTATTTTTTTTCTTTTTCTGATAAGATGCTAAAGGTAAAATAATTAATTCAAAATCACATCTAGTTTATTGTTGGATGTCATAAACACTTAAAAAATTGTTGACAACAATTTTAAAAAGATTTATTAGCTTTTTATCTAGACATTGATTTGATTTAGAAATCCAACCAAATGTTCTAGCAAAGAAAAAATTCACATACCTCTTATTTCAGCATGATCTTATTCGAATTTCAAGTTTATAAAACATCCACACGAAATTAGATACATACTCATTTTAGAACTTCACAAAAATGTTAATTATCTTAAAATAATATATGAGAAAAAAAATTATTTCAATATTTAATTTTATTCAAAAATACCACTCATGGTTATGATTATAACTGTACATGATTTCACATAACTGCAGAAACGATTGTGCGCGACTATACATGCTACCATGTGTGACGTTTTGTAAAAAATAAAAATAAAATAAAATAAAATAAATAATAATAATAATAATTTTCTTGGCAAATAGAAGGTATCAAGTGACATTTATCTAAATATCCCCTTTTATTTAATCATCTATTTGACTCAATTCCAAGTTTAAAATCTAGAAGGTTTGAAACATTGATTGTACATATCTATATATTCACATGCAAGATTATAATTAAATACATATATATAGCTAATTAATAAAACATTAATTATTATTTGCATTCTGTAACTGATACTCCTTTTAGTTGTTGGCTAAAATTCTTGAAATGAAATGTTGTGTGATACTCCACTTTATGATCCCATTATGAAACCAACCATTCTCCTCCATTTTCCCACCATATTTTTATTTCATCTTCCCAATGTCAACCCTCTCCAACCTAATCCCATAATATCATCATGTAATAAACAGTGTCACATAAATATTTATCCAATTATATCTCAAATTTTGACTGGTTTTCCTATCAATTTATGACATATATCATATGTGACAACACAATTTATATCTGGGATGGCCATATAGCTTTTCTTGCTTTATGCTCTTGTTTTTCTTTTTTCTCTCTCCTTGGAGCTAGTTTGATCTGTAAGGTGCATGTTTATTGTTTTCCCTTTCTTTCCCAGTTTTCTTTGTTCAAATATACATAATTTTCTGTTGCCATATTGTTTCTTAAGCTCAAAGGTGGCATGTTTATGTTATTGATCATGAAGGGTTGTGGGGTTTTGAAAGTTTCAATCTTGATTTTGTTTATATTGAATCTCACATGTTGTTGTAAAGGGTTTGATCCAATTGATGAAATATATATAAATTGTGGATCATCTAGTGATGTTATTGTGGGCAATATTACTTACATGTCTGATAAATCAGCTTCAAGGTTCCTCTCAACCCCACAAGAAATTTTAGCTGATAGCAATCTGAATTCCATAACAGCCTTTGAGGATTCTCACCTGTTTAGAACTGCTAGAATCTTCACTGGACCATCTAAGTACACATTTCCGATTAAGCAGAGTGGCAGGCACTGGATTCGACTCCATTTTTACCCGTTTCTTTACAAGAATTACGACATGAAGTCTGCTAGTTTCTCTGTTTTCTCACAGAAAACCGTACTTGTCACTGATTTCAGCCCCCAAAATGCAACAGTTAAGGAATATTCAGTGAATATAACCACTGGAAACCTTGTGATCACCTTTTCCCTTGCCACTAATTCCTTTGCTTATGTCAATGCCCTTGAAGTGGTCTCAGTCCCTGATAATCTCATCACAAATGATGCATCTATGTTCAACCCATTGGGGCCTTTTAGTGGGCTATTAACTCTAGCTCTAGAGACTGTTGCTAGGGTGAATATGGGGGGTCCCTTGGTCTCTTTAGTGAACGATACTTTGGGACGAACATGGGTGCCCGATAGCACCTTTCTATTGCAGCCAAACCTTGCTGCTAATGAGTCGAACGTGGCAGCTGTTAGGTACCCTCAAGGTGGTGCAAATTCTGACACGGCCCCTCAAACTGTGTATGGAACTTGCACGAAGATGAACTCGGGTGGTGACCCTAATAGCAACTTCAACGTGACGTGGCAGTTTAGAGTGGATCGAGGCTTTCAGTATTTGATCAGATTGCACTTTTGTGATATAGTGAGCACAGCTGCTAATCAGCTTGTGTTCAATGTTTACATTGGCACGTTTCTTGTGGTCCCGGATCTTGAGCTGAGTGTAAAGACTTTCGGGCGTTTAGCCACTGCTTATTTCATGGACTTTGTGACCCCATTAATGGATAGAAGCAATTTGAGTGTAAGTATAGGACCATCTTCTAGAAGCTCTTACCCTGATGCCCTTCTCAATGGATTGGAGATTATGAAGATCAGCAATAAGGATAGCTTATCTGGGAGGTCTACTTATCCTGCGTTTTCTGGGTCCAAGAAGGTGGGGATTATTGTGGGGGTTAGTGTTGGGGTGATAGTGGCTGTGATAGTGATGGGGTTATTGTTTTTGATACGAAGAAGGAAGCAAGAACGTATCCGCCAATCAAAGACATGGGTGCCTGTATCAGTTCATGACGGGGCCTCTAGTAAATACTCGAGCAAGACAAGTGTTAGTGGTGATTCCAACATGAGCTATAGGATCCCCTTTGCAGCACTTCAAGAAGCAACGAATGATTTTGACGAGAGTTTGGTGATTGGAATAGGCGGCTTTGGAAAAGTATACAAGGGCGTTGTAAATGATGGCACAAAGCTAGCTGTTAAGCGAGCCAATCCCCGGTCCCAACAAGGCGTGGCCGAGTTCAGAACTGAGATAGAGATGCTGTCTAGATTCAGGCACCGCCATTTGGTTTCCTTGATTGGATACTGTGATGAGAAGAACGAGATGATTCTTGTCTACGAGTACATGGAAAACGGGACCCTTAAGAGCCATCTATACGGCTCAAGTAATCCATGTTTGGAATGGAAGAGAAGGGTTGAGATATGCATAGGAGCAGCAAGAGGGCTTCACTATCTCCACACTGGCTATGCCAAAGCAGTCATTCATCGAGACGTGAAATCAGCAAACATATTGCTAGACGAGAATCTCATGGCTAAGGTTGCTGATTTCGGGCTTTCCAAAACCGGGCCTGAGATTGACCAAACGCACGTTAGCACTGCTGTTAAAGGGAGCTTCGGATACCTAGACCCCGAGTACTTCAGAAGGCAACAGCTAACGGAGAAATCAGACGTTTATTCATTTGGGGTTGTTCTGTTTGAGGTTCTTTGTGCTAGGCCTGTGATTGATCCCTCTCTGCCTAGAGAAATGGTTAACTTGGCTGAGTGGGCCATGAAATGGCAGAAGAAGGGGCAACTTCATCAGATCATTGACTCTAAGCTACGAGGGAAGATAAAGCCCGATTCACTCAGGAAGTACGGTGAGACAGCAGAGAAATGCTTGGCTGAGTTTGGTGTAGATAGACCATCCATGGGGGATGTGCTGTGGAATCTTGAGTATGCTCTTCAACTTCAAGAGGCTGAGGTGGACAACGAGCCCGATGAGAATAGCAGCAACGTTATCGATCAACTGTCTCCGCAAGTGGCTGGATTGGGAGATGGTTATAGTAGCAATTCTGGTGGCCAGTTTGAGACAAGTAGTGTGGATGATGTTTCAGATGTTTCAATGACTAAAGTGTTCTCACAGCTCATCAAATCCGAGGGAAGATGATTTCATGTTTTTCATACATAGGTTGTTGCTTATTACATATTTGTAATGAAGCCATTTATTTCCTTACAATGTGTCTTTGATCGATCATGTGATTAGTGAATATATTTTACGTTTGCTTTGTTTTTGTGTTTCTAAATTATTGCTGAGCCATCTTTTCACAGTAGAATCTTATCATTCTTTCATATCTGACTTCCGGTTCTCAACACAAGGAAATTGAAATAACTTTCATTGTGTATTTGGGTATATTATGATGATAGTTCTTGACTTTAAAGTGCCGTTTTGCTTGTTTGACATACAAACTACGTTTCATAAAAAGAATATATTTTTTAAATGGTTATAAAAATTCATTGAGTAATTATAAATAGGTCGGTACCAAAAAAAGTGTCCATAATTGTTTTACTTTAAAAAAAATTTATATAATTGTTAAAAAAAAAAAAAAATTGCCAGGACAAGTTTGAATGTCAAAAAAAAAAAAACTTCCTTTACTTTGGAATTATACCCTGTTTTATATTCATGATAACCTAAAATGAATCACGGAAATAAGTATAAGCATAACAAGAGTGAACAGAAAGATCACCACAATACAAAGGGCCCATCCACAATTAATCACAAACTCAATGAAACTTCTGGTCAAACAATGAAAAAAAAAACCCAAAATTTCTCACAACGAAACATAAATCACAAAAACCAAAACCGAATGCAACAAACGCATTTCAGTGACAATGTTTCAATAGAACCAATGAAAGTAGAGTTTCTGCCGAGTTTTTTTTGTTTTTTCAGCTAAAAATGTAATGAGTTGTGCCTGTAATTATGAGGCAGCCATTGGGTTAAAGGAAACTAGTTAACATCCTCTAATATATCTTAAACTATTACAATGTCTAACCAATGTCAATTAAATATGAGCAAATACCTGCGGTTTTATTTAAGGGTGAGCAAAGTGGGTATTTATGACCATTTCAACACCGGTTTCAGCTCATCAGGCCTTCTGTATATATAACCCATATGCTTAATTCTCCGCTTAAAACCGTGATGTATCTTCACTCGGCCTTTTGCTTGGAAGATCTTCTGCTTGATGTTCGGATGCCACTCGTACATCTGCCAACAAACTTGAGAACCTCGTCTATTAATATCACTGGAAAAGCCACAGCCAAAACCAACAACCATTCGTTTAGGCTTAGAGGCACGATGCCAAATATTTGAGCAAGGAAAGGCACGTATAAGATCAGGAAGTGCAAGCCAAACGACACCGACATTGCCAGAAGGAGCCAAGGGTTGACCCATGGAGGCATTGATAAGAGGCTGCCATCTTCGGATAGAGCATTGAGTGAATTGAACATCTCAATAGCAACAAGTACAGAGAGTGAGAGAGTCATAGCCTTTATTTTTCCAGTAGAGAAGTAGTCACATGGATTGTCGAAACTGATCTCTTGAGCCCCAGCTGTGAAAGGTGAAGCTGTAAAATTCTGCCAGGTTGGACATTGACCCCAGTTGGCAAGCTGAGAGTATGTTACGAGGCTGTGGCCATCTCCTGAGAGATCAATGCCAAGGAATGATGATTGAGTATACCAGATAATGAATACTCCCACCGTTGCTAAACCAACATAAGATCCAATCACCTGCATCAACATGAAAGTGTAACCGAATATAGCAGTGAGACGAGAGATGAGAGAAGAAAGAGTTTCAATGCAATGAAGATAATGCGCATACCAAGTATCGGAACAGAATCCAGGGACTGATCAATGAGTCATCGCTCCTTCTAGGTGGTTTCTTCATTATATCTTTGTCAGGTGGATTAAATCCCAAAGCAGTAGCTGGTGGTCCATCAGTCACCAAGTTAACCCACAGAAGCTGCACTGGTATCAGGCCCTCTGGAATGCCTAGGGCGGCGGTTAGAAATATTGACGCAACCTCACCAATGTTTGAGGAGATCATGTATCTGAAACAAAGGAATTACTAGTTAAATTCAGTTCAAAGCAGTTACTAAGCTAGAATACCACACCTCAGTATAACTGTATAAGCATTAGCATATGCTGAAAAGTAAAACAGCTCTTCTCCCTTCATTTTGCTGAATTTGGATTAGGCAAAAACTAAAGGAGCAGCAATTACAAGGATTATCCCAAACACAGGTATGCTTACAGTCAAAAAATGCTGCAAGTGTTTTTAACTTCACTAATTTTGCTCCCATCTTACTTTAATGTTGCACTAGTTACAGAGTCAATGTCAACCTCGAACTCTCTTTAACTAATTTAATTTATTATAAAAAATCTTCTACAGTCAATAGATGCAACAGAAGTGGGACTACAAAATATTTCACTAAACTGTGAACTAACTACTTCACTTGATTAGTGGAAAAAGACATCTTGAGACTTCTAAAAATCAGCTATTTCTTTCCAATTTAACAAGGCAATTAACTTAGAGAATAGTCCATCAAACAACAGGGCACTAGGTTCAACATCAACCCAGCATGCTTTCCTTGCATTAATGCTGATTGTAGTCATTAAAGCTTCACTGTAAGCTCGCAAATCATTTTTAAGTGGTGTAGCTCAAGGAATAATAAGATTCTAGATTTCACATGATACAATTAGATTTCAGATAATCTACATAGGATGCAACCATAAAGTCCCTCCACACACAAAACTTGAATATAAGTTGCAAGATAGTAAAATAGAAGGCCCTTGTCCCCCATTTTCTTTTTAAGAACAGTAATACTCAGATTCCCATAACTATATAGCACATCAATTAACATCTTATGCGAACTTATCAGCCACCAGAGCTACAGTTGGCAGCAATTGTCACAACAGGTAACCCAAGAAATCCTTAAACTACTTTCGTAAAGAACAAGCACAAAACACAAAAAATTCTTAAACTACTTTCTATTCATTCAGCTTTTAACTTCACCAGTGCACCACATACTGTAACCCCTACCTAATAGCCATAATCTTGATGATAAGAGGTTCAAAGATTCGGTCGACAAGTATAACAAACCCAACCGGAAAATGTTAGATCTATAATTTTTTAGTATAATGAGGCAATGAAAATGGAAAATAAGACTCAGCATGAAAACCTGATGAAAGCCTTCATGTTATTGTAAATGGATCTGCCTTCACCAACAGCAGAAACAATTGTGCTGAAATTATCATCAGCTAAAACCATGTCGGAAGCTTCCTTCGCAACCTATTAAGGAGAGAGAATCAGCGATTAAAAAAAGTTTGACAACTTTATTCCGGAACACCAAGCCTGATGTTGTTTGGAATTACATAATGATAGTTTTAAGATAAAAACAAACTACAAATGCAACATGGAAGAGGTCATTGTCACACAATGTGCAAATGCAGATTACAAACATATTTATGATTAATTGCATGGCAGATTAAGGATTTAATTTTGACACTTGAAAGTATGCACACCTCTGTCCCAGCAATGCCCATAGCAATCCCAATATCTGCCAATTTCAAGGCAGGTGCATCATTCACTCCATCCCCAGTCATCGCCACCACTTCACCAGAATCCTTGAGCAACCTCACTATTTCTTGTTTATGCCTTGGTTCAGCCCTAGAGAAAAGAAGTCCTCCACTTTGACTTAAATGTGCTTCTTTGCCACTATTAGAGAGCTCCATGAACTGTTTTCCTGTTAAGCTCCTTTTACTGATATCTTCATGGCGACCAAAAACACCTATCTCACGGCAAATAGCTTCAGCTGTATCTTTGTTATCTCCAGTAATTACCATAACTCGGATTCCAGCTGTTCTGCAATCATCAATTGCTTGAGGGACTTCTTTCCTTGGAGGATCCTTGAACAAGTACATTAAAAGAAAGTCATAAGATTAAACCATACTATTCATACTCTCACATCAACAATCAACATTGGATTGGGGGGTGGGGGGGAGGGGGGGTTGCTAAGAATAGATAAGCCAACTCACCCTTAAACCAGCTAAGCCAACAAAAACTAATTCGCTCTCAATTGACGAATAGTTGGCTGGGTTCAATAAGAGCTGATGAGCTGGATGGTCTTCATCACCATTATATGTAGCAAAGTCTGGGAGGTCAACTTTGTATGCAAAACCCAGGACGCGCAATGCACTACTTGACATGTCACACAGGCTTTTCAATATGACTTCCTTTAGATTTCGATCCAATCCTACAATAGAGCCATCAAGCAATTGCACAAAGGAGCTCCTATCCAATAGCGTCTCCACTGCACCCTGCATAGGAAGAAAGATTGACAAAAATTAGTTATAGAACCCAAAGTTCTTTAATTTGTGACCCAATTGTGATATCCACCATGTAGATGTTCTTCGGACATAGTTGACATGATAACTAGATTTTGTTGGGCAACATGCACATAAATGAACTTGTGCAAAGTCAGAAAACAGAAGGCTCTGATTTATTTGTAATCACAGATAAAATACCAGAGGAGGTTCCCTGAACAGTTAATATCTAACCTAAATCATTCTCCATAGTCTCTTACACAACGTTAGAACCTACAATTGAGCAATAGACCAGCAAATGGAAAACAAAATCTACCTTTACAAGCAGTGACTTTTTTCCAGTTCCTGTGTTCACAATGACTCCCATGGATTTTCTATCACGATCAAACTCAAGGGTAGCAATCCGTTGTTCAAGTTTATTCCATGTGTAGGAGCACCCTTGGATGATCAATTGAAAGTTTCAGATTAGTAAAGACACTCCACCGACTGAAAAAAAAAAAGTACAGTAACATGGAAGAAAAACTTACTTAAAACACCATCATATCCTGATGAGAGTCCAGGATTCAATCCACTTGGAAGGCCCATTTTCTCAACCAGAACCTGAAAGAACAATTAAGTCAAACTATTTCCTTCATCAAGACAAGAATCTTTAGGTTAACTTCTCCATTAGTAACAAAAGTGCAAAAAAAATTACATCGCTAATATAATCAGAAATTTATGTAAAATGGAAAATACATCAAGCAGAGAAGAACATGCTAAGTTACTATAACTTCCAGTAACCTAGCTAAGAAAGACATTAGCGTTAAATCATTTAACAACATGCCACAAAGTTAAAATACCGCACATATCTCACACAAAATCAACCCAGATACACTTATTTATCAGAAGAAATAACTATAATGTCATTTAAAGTATAAAACATCTCAAGTCCCAATTTAGATTAATTAATACCTTAAGTGCAGCCTCAGTCGGCATTCCATTCGCCATGTAATGTCCAGATTTATCCTGGCCAGCTTTTTCTACATCAGCATCATTACAGATGGCAGCAATCTTTGCAATCATTTGGAGATTAGAATCCAATTGGCCCACTGGCCAGTTCTGTATTTTCCCATCACTAGGATCAAAGGATGTTCCTTGCACATCAAATGATCGAAGAACATTTGCCTTGGAACCCATCGCCACTAGCTTAGCCACTGCCATCTGATTGGTAGTCAGAGTACCAGTCTTATCAGAGCAAATCACAGTTGTGCAACCAAGGGTTTCAACACTTGGCAACTTGCGAACAAGTGCGTTCTTAGCAGCCATCTTACGTGTGCCTAGTGCCAAGCAAGTTGTAATCACCGCAGGCAATCCTTCGGGAATAGCAGCAACTGCCAAAGCCACAGCAATCTCAAAGTAATAAGTGCACTTCTCAAAGGAGAACTTAAAGTTCGTTGGCCACCCATCAACATAATCCCATGTAAGGAAATATTTCACATTAATCAACCAAACCAGAGTGCATATCACTCCAATGATAGCAGTTAAAACCTCTCCAAACTCATTTAACTTCTTTTTCAAAGGTGTATCATCTTCACTCTGAGATGCCTCATGAATCTGAGCATGCACCTTCCCTATTTCTGTATTCATCCCAGTCTGAGTCACCAAACAGATACAATTACCGTTCACCACAGTTGTTCCAGCAAACACCATACATTTCTTCCCCTGAATATCGACATCTTCAGCAACAGCCTTCGTGGTCTTACTAACAGCCTCACTCTCACCAGTCAATGATCCCTGCTCAACTCGGAGGGTAGAGCTGATCAAGCTTAAAACCCTCATATCTGCAGGAATCTTATCTCCAACTCTCAATTCCACAATGTCTCCCGGAACAAGCTCCTTTGCAGGCAAATTAGAAATCTTTTTACCATCTCGAATTACAGTAGCATGCTCCGACTGGATTTCCTTCAATGCATCCAGTGCTTTCTCCGCATTGTTCTCCTGCCAAACCCCAACAATGGCATTCACTATCAATATCAAAAATATTACCAGAGGCTCCACGAACGCAGTGATCTCCATCTCCCCACCTTCATCCCCATCAATCCATGCCAACACAAAGGAAATCACGGCTGCAACCAGCAAAATTCTGACTAATGTATCATTAAACTGATCCAAAATCAACCTAAAAATCGAAGGCCCCTCATGTTTCTCCAACTCGTTGAGCCCATAAGCCTGTGTCCTCTTTTCAACCTCATCACCCAGCAATCCACGCTCCTTCGTCACCCCATACTTCTCCTCACACTCTCTCACATCTAATGACCACGGAGTCAAAGAATCCCCTTTCGGCTCTTTGTCGGTACCCAAATTTGCATTCTTACCATGACTTTGCCCTCCTTTTCCCATGAAACCAACAGTCTAAATCACTAAGTCACCAAATCCGACAAAATATAACCTGAAAAGAATTAAATCAATGCATCAATCAACCAAAATTCGACAAAACGATTAACCCAAAACCTTTTTACACAAATTGAAACCTTTAACTGGACGATCTGTGTTAAATCTTCAGATTAAACCTTAAAAATCAAAAGAAAATTCCTGAATTACAACGATTTAACACCCACTCACCACCAACGCAGCTAAAACTCGTCAGGATTGGTTGAATACAGTACCTATCTACGCATAAGGAACGGAAGGGAAATCGAGATTCAACCGCAATGGATGAGTGAAAGATATATAGCGCAGAGTTTGAAATCTCACCGTCTCTAGAACCTGTGAAAGTGTTTGGATGTGTTTGGGATTTATCGGAGAGCGTTTTCCTCAGTGAGAGAGAGAGAGAAAGAGAATCGAGAAAAGCAGAGATCTGTGCAACTTGTTATACGACAAGGTACAAACAGCAATGCGTTCAAATGCCTGCCCTACCTTCGACGTACCTTCTCTCCCAAACATCTGCTATTTATTATTTTTTTTTTTTTTTTATTTTTTTATTTTTCGTTTGTAAAATTGTAATTTTATCTCCACTCTCATAAAATTCAATTGCACGCGTATTAAAATGACATAACTGCCCTCCTCTCACATGGGTCAATATGTTTCCTTTTACAAAACATACCATATATTTCAGAAAATACCACGTCTTAAAAAAAATATGGCAATTTTATCAAGTCGAGAATTAAAATTTTCTCCTATGTTTATTAGTAAAAGAGTTTACCTAAATATAAATTTAATAATTTCCTCAATTATTTGTTAATAAATTAACTTTATATTTAAAAGATTATGATATTTTACATAAAAAAAAAAAATCATCCTTCAAAGATATATAATAAATATAGTTGAGATTTTATTGGTCCAAATTCTCAAATTTAGGTCTAACAATCAATGTAGAATTTGAAAATTAAATTTTATCAATTCAACACTAAAAGATTTAAGATAAATTTTATCAATTCATGATAATTTAGAGCTATCAAATTAAGATTTTAGATGCAGTTGAAAATTTTGAAAGTATCGAATCAATTTTTCAAATCTAACATTGTTAGATTAAATATATCTGATTCTAATTCGGATGTATTATATTGAAAGTATATAAAAACAATATTCAACTGTTAAATTTTATCTTTAATTAAACATTTTGTCACACCCCACTTTATTGGAATTTTTTTTTTTTTTTGTCCATCCTAATAGGACTATGGTTTTTTTTTCCTTCATTCAATATAAGAGGATCAAATGATTCAACTTCCACCCCACTTATAACTTGAGTCCAAAATTTAGGTCCATATAACATGTTTACCACTTTAACTAAGGAATACATAGATTAATGATCAGATATCTGAAAAAGATAAGAACATCCGGATGAAGACGATCATGTACCTAATAAAATAGCACATCAATTCATTTGACAGTCACATCAACTTATGTGGGGAGAATGTTAACATTTGAGAAAGAATCATTTCACCATCATTCATTCCACATAAAATGGTACTACATTGAATTTGAAAATCTTAATTTGATAATTTCATATCTTTCAAACCATTAATGATAAATTTATCCCCCATTGATATCTTTCAAGTCTACAACGATAAATTCATGATATATGTTTTTTAAATTTAAACTTATTGAAAATGAAAAGTAGTACAAAAGATTTAAACTTCATAGATTGATCTGTTGATATCCTCTAAATCTATGAAAGAGAATGTCAATAAAGCTATAATATCTTAAACGTGAATATATTAATTTATGAAATAATATATTCATTTTAACTAAACTATAAATTATACAGATAGATCTTTGAAAAACAAAGAAAAGGAAAGAGATTTTACTATTTTAATATGATATTACAATAATGAAGTTAAAGAGCATGGAGTGATTTGTATATTAAAATTTTCTTACTATAGCTTTGTTTGCTCTGCATTATTTCAGTACATCAAGTTAAATTTTTTCTCAAAATAAATTTCTATAAAGACTCCAAACATAATTGAAAACACATCTATCTTATATAGGTCCAAAAACACCACAAAGGACAAGAGAGGTATTTCAAACAACAAAGTCGTGGGCCTCACAATTTCGGGTGCAGGGATAGCATATCTTTCCCTTTCCCAGGGTTTTCACCCGATCGGAGTCCTTTTCCGGTATAGATCATATTCTACATAAGTTGAACCAATAGAAACTCACCACGTGGATTTTGAGGCAATAACAGTTTCGAATACACGTGTCGAAGTATGATTGGTGAGCGCATCGTCAAAAACTAGAGCCGAGGGCAGGGAATCAACTGCCCTGTAAAGATTATTCAAGCAGTGAATTAAATATAGAACTAGGAAGCAAGGAAATTTCTAGGTGCTTGCCTTGAGAGTAGGAAAAAGCAAGATGTCGCAACGGTGACGTTTTGTAAAATAAAAGCATATTCTTTTGTCAATGCTTTTGCTCCGCTCATTTTGCCCTTTTATTAACCTAGCTTTCTTCCTTTCCCTTTTTGCCAAGTAGCACTAAATTCAATCTAATTACTTCATACACTTTATAGTTTAAATCGATTCAAGTCAAATAATGGATTTTTATTAGGGGTAATTGACATAAAAATTATAATTTTTCTCAAAATTGTAACGACTTTTGACTTTGCAAATTTAACATGATTTTCAATGTTTCATGTATCTGTAATGCATTTCAGAAATACTCAATTTTTAAAAATTATGAATAAAAAATTCCAGATTGATGCTACTACATATAATAAACATATATTAATTAATCTAGATACAAAAATATTATATATTTTTTTATAACCGAACTCGATTCAATCCGTCCCACGAAATAAGATCCGTAAGAATGCCTTACGGAAGATTTTTCCTTTTTTGTATGTGTAAACTCGATGTAGAATCAAATTCATTGTGTAAAGGGAAAAAATTGTGTGGACATCTATAATTATCTAAAAAAATTACTTATATTCAATTCGGTTTAAATTTGTTCAGACTTGATCGAGTTTATTTATAAATTAATACGTTTAAATGCAAAATTTAAACTCAATTAATTCAACCAAATTAAATAGTAATGAATTTAACTCGTCGTGGTTTGTACTACCTCCGTCCCGACTTAACTTGCCTACTTTGACCGGGTACGAAAGTTAAGAAAATGCAGTTGACTCAAGTGGGTATGTACTTTTGGATGACATTTTTGTAATAATATGCACATCAAATCAAATTTTATGCACTTTTGGATGACATTTTTGTAATAATATGCACATCAAATCAAATTTTATGCACTTTTGGATGACATTTTTGTAATAATGTTGAAATATAGGGATATTAATGTAAAAAAAAAATTGTTATTTATGAATTGACAAGTTAAGTAGGATAAACAGAAATGACAAATAGGCAAGTTAAGTTGGGACAGAGGAAGTAGTATTTTTATGCGGTTTTGGTTTGTAGTATCTTGGGATCAGCATTTTTTTAATTAAAAAAAGTAAATGATTTGATGCTGTCAGCCCAATTATTTTAATGTTGTGAATCCCGGTGTTTTAGGAGAAAATAAAATCGTATATTTTTTTTTTAATAAATTGATTTGTATTGTTATACCTCTTGCAAAAGCCTTCGAGTTCAACTATTATAACTCACCAAACCCAACTGATAAACTATTCGTTTTGGTCTTGGCTATAGTATGAGATTTTGTCTTTGTTTCCGACTATTGTTGATTTAGCTTAAATTAGCAATTTTGCACTTTAATAATCATTTTATATAGGGGAGATTCCATTTTTTTCCCTCTTTGATAGACTTTCATGGTGTTTAAATTTACTAATTTTCCAAATTCTAATTTATTTTATAAGAATACAAACAAAATTTTAGTAAAATTTATAAAAAAATAAAGGGTTAATCTTATTTTCTTATAATTTTATATTTTTAAATAATATTTTCATATTTGTAATTATTATGTATAACTTTTTGAAATATTTATGTTTTAAAAATTCCATGACTCTTCCAATACCAAACTTCAATAAAAATACTCAAACCTTAAACAAATGGCAAAAACTTCTGTGATACTCGTGTCCCCAACCCGTTTCGAGGTCCACGTGCCCTCCACGCACGCCCACGCGCCCATGTGTGCGCGCACCTGATAGATATTTCATATTTGCTCTAAAGGTATCCCACATATACTTTTCAGGTATTACTTTTAGTTCATGTTTGTAATACCTATAAGACAAACCTGTAAAACCTCACAAAACAAGCGTCCATGTGCGCACACCGTGCGCCCATGCACCCACGCTGCGCAACTCACGAATCATGCGTCCACGCCGCCTGCGCACAAGTATCTCATGTATATTTTAACGGCGGCATGATTAGTATGATGAAATGAGGTGAGAATGGAATCATCATTTATACCTTCATTCTTATTCATCTGATTGATATACTTTAAATAGTGGGAATCACCATTCCCATAGGAATTGGTATTCCATAGACATGAGATTAGTCATTCCTTACTACATATATTGTATTATGTATTCCTGTCTTCTAAGGAATGGACTTTTTTTTTTAATTAATTTTGATAATTTCATTATTATTATTTTTTTTTTTACAAATTAACTTTCCAAAGTTAAATTATTATATAATTTTTTTAAATAATATTAAATTATTTATAAAAATAATATAAAATAAAAATATCAAAAAATAATACAATTAAATACATAACTAGTATAAAAGTAATGAATAAATGTAAAATTCTTAAAAACATAAAGATAGTATGAGTATAATATTAATAATACAGATAATTTTGGTTCTAGTATAAGATTTTTCTAAATAATTTTTTTTTTCTAAATATATACAAATAAGATATATGAATATTAGAATAAATAATAATTTATATAAAAATATATAAATAAATTGTAACTAGTTAAAATATTTTTAGATTATATATAATACTATTTAAATAATATAAAAGCATATAAATAATTAATAAAAATTACGATAAATATAAAATAATTTAACTATTTTAAGAAAAATAATACAAAATTAGTAAATTAATAATAAAATTAAAATAAAAATATTTAAATATAATATACTTTAATATTAGTGCAATGATTAATTTTCCGCAAAAAAGATTTGTTTTTAAATTTAAATATACTAAATAATGAAATTTGAGTAATATATGGAACAAGAATTTCAAAATAAGATTATAGTGGAAGGTAATTTGGTCAAATAAAAATTGATTTAATATATATGTATTTTATTTGTAGTAATTAATTAATTATATAATATAATGATAATGATTATTTCATTCATTTCCTATTCTTTTGTGAAGGAATAAGTATTTTTGTACCATTACTTTCCCACAATTATTTCATTCTTAAACTCATTCCATTCCCACCTAATTTCATTCCATCATACCAATCATGCCGTAAAGGTATACATGTGCGCCCATGCCCCCACACCGCGCGAACCCACGCCACCCGCGCACCTTCAATGTATACATGTGATACATATACATGAAAATAAATAAAAAACCTAAGCGAAAAAATATATATATTTAAAATTAATGTGGGGCCCACATGGTAGATTGGGGACGCGGTGTCCGGGGACCAGGAAGACCTACTCTAAACAAATAATATGTGTGTGTATACATATATATTTACTTCAACGCATCAAAAGTCTATGTTTCAAAAAAAAAAAAAAAGATTGATTGAATATGGTTAAGGCAAAAACTTTTGTGCACAAGGTGCACTGATCCAAATCTGTGAACAACAATACTGTTATATTATATGAAGTAATACTGTTATATTATATGAGTGATACTGTTAATATGAAGTAATACTGTTATATTATATGAAGTGATACTGTTATATAACAGTATCACTTCATATAATATAACAGTATTGTTGCATCTTGTGCATAGGAGTGTCACTCATATGTTAATGATGGAGAAAGTAAATACGAGAGAGGGTGGGAGTTATTGCACGGCAAATGCATCTGATTTTGAAACACGGTATACACAAGTGTTTAATCCTCGTGAATTTGGCTATTTGTTATTGAATTTGAGTTTATCCTAAATTTAGTTTGAGCACAATACATTTGTGAAGTGGGCTTGGGCTTGGGCTTGGGCTTGGGCTTGGGCTTTTTCCTGTTTTAGAGAGAGAGAAGGGTTTGGGCCTATGTAATCAGCCGAAGTCTGCTTAAAATATCACGTATTATTTTTGTAATAATTCAATCTCCTTCAATATTAATTCGTATTTAATAAATCAAATCTTTCATTTGTGCGGAATTTGTGCAACTCTGTAATCCTACATCTAAAACAGAAGAAATCTAAGTGATCAAATTCTAAGTATCCAAATAGAATTCTAAAAGGAAACCAATTACTGATATGCATTCCTCTTCCTAATCCTATTAGACAATGTACTCATCAATCTCTCTCTCTCTCTCTCTCTCTCTCTCTCTCTCTCTCTATATATATATATATATATATATATATATATATATGCACATGAGATATGATTATCCATCTTTCACAATTCATTATTCATATTGATCGAATTAAAGTATGAGTTGTAACGTAAGAGCCACTTATTCCAACCTCTATAAGTGGCCGGAATCCGACGTGGAGTTCATCAAGTCGATTATCATGGCTGACGATGACAATGAATGTAACATCGGCGAAGCCAGAGTGGCACGTCGACAATTATATCTAAGAAGTTACAATTTCACAAGTAAAAAGGACTACGCATTGACCATCAAGCGTGGATTTGACCAAATTAAAAATAAGATAAAGACAAAATCATGTGACGGCCGTCGGAGTAAGTCCGTTTTCCAGCGCTTCTTTTCTTGCGTCATCAAGGTGGATGTCATCAACTGATTTTCTAACTTATATGTTGGTTTTATGGGATTTTAGAGATATACATTTTTTTTCTTTTCGGAATTAACTAGTACAAACGTAATGTACATTGATGAAATTTTTTCATAATATATACAAGCATATTTTTTTATAACTATTATTCATATTAGCAGGACGTATGATTATATTTTTTGTTCCATTCGATACTTTGATTTATTTATGATATTTTTTTAGATTAAATGAAATTCATCAAATCTAGCTCATATTCTATTTATTTTATTTTATATGTGATAGTGACTAACTTTTCGGCACAATCTTATATCATACATCACCATGAAATTTACAATTCAGTGAGATTATAAGAGACTTTATTATTAATACTTTATTGAATTAAAGAAAGTAATAAAATGTGAAGAGTCCTTACAATATACGATTTTTCAAAAATATAAAGTAATAATTATTTTAAAATTTTCAAAGTCATGTATGCTATGTTTATATTTAAGTTTATCTCCAGATTATAATTATTTATATTCTACGTATAGGAAAATACAGAAAATATAAAAAGTTACTGACGGATCATTAAATTTTAAAACAGCCCACATTTATTAATACAAATTAGAAAAACGAACTCAGCAAACTATGAATTATATTTTTTGAATAAAGAGAAATAACTCAGTTTTTATTGACTAAACTAATTAAGTCAAATAAAATTCTAGCGAATATCGAACAGCGTAAAATAAAAGCAGTTCAAATTTCGTTTTTAGATTGAGCGAACTCGATCGGGTCGGGGCATTAATTCATCATACCCTACTTTTCTTGAATTTTAGACAATAAATTGATTTTGATTACTAAATTAGAATATCTATAATGGACTTATTTTAAAGCTCTATGCTTATCAAGAATTTATATATATAGATATATATATATATACGTATATATATATATAAGTAAAATATTTATATTGTTTATATAATTATATTTTTCTTTAGTTATCTGATGTTCATATAATTTTTTATATTATTTGTAATTAATTCTTCTTTTGCCTTATGTTTAGTTTTCATTAAGCCTCATGACTTTTTATAAGTTGTTTTTTTCTTTCTACATATATTTTAACTATTCGTACATTTTGTGGGGTTCCTCATAAATTAAAATTTGTGGGTTTTCTTAATATTATTAGTTTTCAAAGCTTAACAATGCTTTATATAAGTTTTATAAATCTTTTAAATTTATAAATTATTAGCTAATGTGTTTTTAAAAATTATTGTTATTCTTAACTAAGGTACAACTCATCATATTCGAAGACAAATATGGAGAGAGACCTCTAGATATATTATATTATGTAGGAGATCTCATATATACTTTCTTCTACAAATTTTCTAATCCAGTTACAAAATATAATATATCTCGTATCAAATATGAATTTTATTTATATTGACAAAGTATGATAGACTAATAGTTAAAGACATTTATTACTTAGACATAGATCGTAAATTCGAGGCACCACAGAAAATAGAAGTGAAATCTGTTGATCTTCCTTTAATTTGAAAAAGAAAAAAAAAAAAGAATTTTATTGAACTATTGTTTTAAAACCGACCCTAATTTAATTTGTAACAAACTGCATCATATTTACATTAATATTGATTCATCTAAACCCCTATTTAATTAACAAAACTATGATAAAGTCTCATACCAACTCCAAACTTTTGAGGTCATCGCAATTCGCAAATCAATATAAATCATATTTCAAACTCCCTCTTGCCAAATTGATTACCAAACATTTTATAACATAAGTATAGTTAGTCTGAATAATGACATTCAAATAAGTTGATGTACAAATTGTTGGTTATAAGTTATAGCATTATATATATTTACAGAATTACAGGTGGCCATTGAATGGGTCTGAAATGGTGTGCTGAAATTTGAGACTCATTCTATCTCATAAAAACATCACTTCAAATTTGCAATATTATTTATAAGAAAATAGATATTGAGATCAATTTAAAAAGTTAGGCTGATAAAAATATATCTTTAGTGATTACCCCCATAAGTAATTGAACTTAATCAAATTTATAAATTCTTCTAAAAGTAAATATTATATATACGAGACAAGTCTAATAATAGCCACCCATATCGAATATATTTCGATCTGTTTGTTATACCAAAATTCAATAGTTTCATTGCAGGTTTGAGTTAATTAAATATGATGATCTATTTATTATCTATACTCTAATATAGAAGTACATTTATATATGTTGTGTTAAATCGTGATCAAGAAAATCTATGTACAATGAAGGTAGCAAAAACAGTCATGCATATACAGATAGTTTGAATTTTTTAATTTTTTTAATTTATATTTCCAATATAGCAATAGAATATACCCACTTTGTTTGAACTTTGAATAAATAATGAATTGCAATGACCTAAATCAAACCAACTCCTGTGATATATATATATATTCATTTAAATTATTGTAAAAATCATTAATATAAGTTTTTGTGCATTTTCTATAAGACCCCAATAAATAAATAAAAAAAAGGATAGATGAAAGAACCATGTAATTGAGAGGTGAAGGTCAATTCTGGTAATTCAAATGGCTCCAGCAGCAGCTTTCCAGGTAATGAGATGACGAAAATGAGTAGGTCAAAAAATCCAACTTCAAAGTCCAAATTCCACATCATTTTACGAAACCACCCTTTTCAAACTCATAGATTCCGGTCAGTCAAGGGTTATATCTGGACTTTTAGTTAACACTTTGTTTTGACCTTTTCCAAACCAACACACGTCCTTGGTCAACACGACAACAAAGAAAAATTGCAAAATGCCACTATACCAATGGCAAAGCCACATTCCATTCAAAGATATTTCACTATAAATAGATGCATTTGAGCACACTTTACTTCATCATCAATTTTCATCACAACCAATTCCTCTAGTTTCATCCATAATTCATCACCCAAGTTCCAAGTTAGCTCCTAGTCTTTTACAAGCTTGTGAAAATGAATTGTAGAAGAACAAACGTTCTTTTGATTGCTTTCGTAATATGTGTTCTATGTATGAGCCAAGTTCAAGTTGAAGCATCCAGAATATTATCAGAAGATCATTTTTCTGAATCAAACAACCTCGTTGCGTTTCCGACAATATACAATAATGCAAGAGAGACGATGTCTTGTTGGCTTCAACGGCTAGCATCGGGGCCTAGCCCTAGAGGACCCGGCCATTAAATTTGGTGGAGTTGCTTGCGTTGATCTCAGGCCATCATATAGTATCAATGAAAGACACAACAAATTAACTTTTGCTACTTTGTTAGAATTTTTTTTTTTTGTAATTAAATTGGTTCATTCTTTTTGTCTCTTTGTGGATCATAAAGCTTGTAAAAATGAGAAGCAAGCAAGTACCAGCAACTTCCTAAAGAATGAACAAGGATATGAAAAAAGGGATATGGTTACAGGATTATCAGATATCTATTGGATACATTCAGATACTTGGTTTTGTATAATTTCTTTTGTAAATGATCGATATTCAAATAAAATCTAATGGATATTCTATTCTTTTAGTATATTTTTTTAATTGCCAATCTTATCTTTATTCATTTTCAGTTAAAGGGTTAATCACAGATTTGGTCCCTAAAGGTAGGGCTTATTTTCGAGTTTTTGTTATTTTGGCCAATCTTTTTATTTTTGTCAATTCATCCATGATTTTGAAAATTATTTGTTATTTTGGCTAAATCAAATTTTGTGTCAAAATTAGCTTATATGGCCAATATGTGGCAGCCACGTATGCTTGTTTCGCCACCACCTCCACCGCCACCCCCGCCGTCAAATCCACGGTCCATATTATTTTGCTGGTGATGAAAATGCTTAAAAACTGTCAAGCCTTATTAAACTAACATCATCACTACTGTTTCCCTAAAATGGCAAAAATCCCCAATTTCAAGATTATCACTGAAATAGCAAACTAATAAAGAAAGGAAGATGCAAAATAAAGTTGATTATTTATACTGCAGAGCGTCATTATTAAGTTTCTTATTCTTCGTTAATTCTTGCCTTTTTAGAACCATTGTTGTATTGAATAAATGGGAGAAAAGAGCAAAAGGGTTTGATTAGGAATGGGTGTGGGCTGAGGATGAATATAGTAATCGTTTGCCGCCATTATCGGCCTGTGTTTTGCTTCCGTGCTTCCAACATTCGCACTGCAATGAAAAGGGTTGGACAACCGTACTTGCTCCGACGCCATTATTGACGGTTTATTAGTTTACGTAATCAACATGGTAAGATGATTTGATTATGTGTAGAAAAAACAAGCTTACGTGGCTGCCACATATTAGCCATATAAGTTAATTTTGACTCAAAATTTGATTTGGCCAAAATAACAAATAATTTTTAAAATCATGGATGAATTGACAAAAATAAAAAGATTGGCCAAAATAGCAAAAACTCGAAAAAGTTTGGATTTTTTTGGCTATTTGACCTTTTAGATTTAGTATCCAAAAGTCTGCCGTATGTATTCATCATAAGTAATCTCTTAAGTATAAAAAAATAATCAACCGTTGGTTCTCACCGTTAAAATTCTCCATGTATATAGTTTCATAGATATTAAATTCGATGTGATTCAATATATTATATATGTAACATTTTTCATTCATTTGTAAGACAATCATATACCCGTAAACATGAATAAAAATCAAGGAGAAGTTGGGTTTGTGGTTGTAAATTTGTAATAATTTAGTTAATTAAACATATATTTAGAGAACAATTTACCATCCCAACCCACATCCCAATAATATGGGTCTTGGCTCAGTTCAGATAAGTAAAGGTTGCTGCTATTAAAATGTAGTGTTGCACCCATATTAAAAAATTAAAAGATTCTTCTTTTTTTACATGGTTGGGAAACTTATCATCATTTAGATCTTATGTTTATCGATTAATCAATATTTCCTTCAACATGAAAGATGTTCTCTTTCAAATTTATTTAATTAATTATTATTCTTCACTGATCCCTGAAAATATGCTTGGTCTGATAATTATCACCCAAAATCATTCATCGTGAATTTGTGATACTAAAGCAACCAAGATTATGTAAAATGTTGAATGAAGGACAATCTCAAGTTTAAAAGTTTTTCAAAATGCAATTTATATTTTTTTTAACCACTTTTTCGGTGAATTCCACATATGATTTGCACGTGATTCGCACAGAACTTGTATGTTATTTTCGTAAATTAAATATGTCATTAGAAAAATTTAGGTTGCAAATAAAAAAATAGTAATATTTCTAATTGTTTTTTTCTTTTAACTCACTTATAAAAGTCACGTGATGTTTTATATTTTGTCGAAAAAGTTGTCAAAAAAATTAGGAAGCATTTTGAAAAACTCCTAACTTCAGGTTGTAATGAGAAAAAGAAAAAAAAAAGGTTGTAAATTGAAAAATAGCCATACATCAGGTTGATTTTTTTTTTTTTTTTTTCTACTTCAACTTTCCTACGATATATGTCAAGGCATTCCTCATCCAACCGAAGAAACATCTTATCCCGTTAAGAGCCGTTTTCTCCAATATAATCTCATATTTCCTATTTTACAGATATAATTTAATTCAACATTTCCAAAACATACGTAGCGTGTATATATATACAACGTTTATATAATTTATAAGAACAAAAAATAGGAAATATACATAAGTCGATTATTATTAAGTTTAGTGGATTATATAATTTTCAAAAAATACTAGTATCATTAATAATAATATATACTTCATTAACTAATTTGCTGGATTTTTGGTAATCATTGTATTCCAAATCACCACAAGATTGTAACTATTAAATTTGTAATCTGATTTTAATATTTTCCCTACCTGAACTATAAAATCGAAAAATATGTTAGGCTATCTCACTTCAAATCTTTTGCAACTTTTCTTCTAAGATGTCCCTTATTCCTTTTTTTTATATTATTCATCTCATCTTAAATATTTAATATTAATGAGTCTAGGGAGATTGATATTATCTAAGTGCATTTTTATCCAATTTTTATATTCCTTAATTTATGACAAAAGCTTTAAAATGACACTTATTTTGAATTGAAGAGAGTATTTGCTAATCCATGAAAATTAATTCTTCTTTATGAAATTAATTGATTTTCTTTCCAATTTTGGATATTAAATTTCTTGATTAGAGTAATTATTGATCCATGGAAACTAATTCCTTTTTATGGAATTTTTTTTTTTTTTTTCAATTTTGAATCCTAAAGTAATTCTTAATTAGTAACATGTATACTTGTTCAATTTTTTTGTTCTTTAATTTATGACAAAACCTCTATAGCTGATTTTTTCCCCGAATGAAATTAAGTCGGTACAAATATCAACGGTTTCAGCCATCGTTTTCTAAACATAATGACACTCTTCAATTGAAAATAGTACCATCGAACAGATAGAAGATGTTAACAATTTTCTCATCTTCAAACACTAAACACTAGGGAATATAAGCAATAATCCTCTATACTTTCACTTTGTAACGTTGTAATGCTTTAATGGCTTTTCAAAAATTTAGCTTCATTTATGAATAGAATAATTAATTTTAATTCCTGGTTTAAAACCTTGAAATATTTTAAATATAGGAATTATCTAAATTTATAAGTTCCGTGAATTTTTTAATAATCTTAGTATTAGATATTTTTAAGTTTCATTAAAATGTGTAATTAATTCAGTATCAAAGTATAAATAATTGTTGACGTCAAAATCCATATGAAACGAGCCGAGGCAAACACCAAATAAATCAAGTAAAATAGTGTTAGAAAATGAATAAAGAAAACATATAAATCAAGTAAAGAGCTAGAAAACGAATAAAGAACACAAGATTAGGACTCCGATTTAGTGAGAGAAATATCAGTATATTACTCTAATAAAATGTATTTTGAATCATAGGAAAGTATATCGAAAGACCTGAATTTAGGAATAAAATCCGATCGAAATCGAATTTGATCTCATCCGAATTGAATTTGATTTGATCTTGAATTTGTTTTTTTTTTTTTTCAGATATCTTAACCTTGAACAACTCTAACTAGAATACACATCTATAAAACCGTTATGATTATGGACACATTTAAAAAAGTTGACAGTTGTGCATTGAATACTAAAATTTGTGTGTAGACTTTGTGGTATCCCAGAATAATGGCTCTACTTCCATTAAATACTGATGAGGAGGGTTTGTGATCAACATTCTCTCTCTGCTCAAATACATTAACCCTAACCCTAGGATTTTGGATTCTTTGATGTTATTTTAGTTTTTCTTATAAGTTATAACCGTTGTGGTTTATGAACATTGATTGACAGATTTTAGTATTGAAACAAGAGAGGCTTCGCCTGCGCATTTGCTCATCAAAATCGACTCCTTTTCCCTACTTTCCAAGCATGGGATTGGTGAGTATGAATCTAGAGAATTTGTTGCTGGAGACTATAAATGGTACACACTCTTTATGTATATTTGGATATGGATATATATAGGAGACTCATAATGTATGTATCCTGATGAAAATGAATTTTGGATATGGGTATATAGGAGACTCATAATTTATCCTGATGGAGACAAGAGTGTAAAGAATGGTGACTATATTTCTGGACACTTGTCTATGTCTGGGACAAGTTCTCTGCCTGTGGATTGGGAAGTTAATGCCATGTTCAACATCTTTTTGTTTAATCAAATCTCTGACAACTATACTTGCTTCCGAGGTAATTTAATATCTGTCAACCATATCAAGTTTTCTATATATAGTTGATATCTTAATCCGTTGTAATTGAAACATGATCAGGAAAAGTTAGGCGTTTTCATGCTATGAATCCGAAATGGGGATTTCCGAAAATGATCTCCAAGAAAAGTTTGAAGGACCCATTAAAGGGCTACGTTGTTGATGACAACTGTGTGTTGGGAGCTGAGGTTTACGTCATCAAAAGCCAACGAGTCATTGAGAGGGTGGCTGTTTTGAATGTCAAGAATCCATGTAATCATAATTTTGTGATTTCAAAATTCTCCAAATTGAAAGATAGGTGGACTTGTGAAGAATTCAGTTGTGGTGGTTACAAGTGGTATGATCTATTGTTTGCTTTTATTTTATATGTATGTAATGAATTACTTAATTTGGTTTGTACATCTAGGAGGGTTAAACTATGGCCAAATGGAAATGGAATAGCAAAAGACCGTAGTGTATCCATGTTTATGGAATGTGTTGATTCCAAGACTTTTGGTCCTCATACAAAGATAAGGGCAGACATTCTGTTGCGCATCAAAAACAACCACCATGACACTGGAAAATGTAATTTTGTATTTCCAATATTTATTTTAGTTTGGTTATTTCATTTCATTTCCTTATAATATATGTTTCATTTTTCAGATTCTCATTGGTTTTCATCTTCTTCAAGTCATTGGGGATATCCTGAATTCATAGCGATCAGTGATATGTGTGATGTCAATAAAGGATTCCTAATCAATGACTGCTGCTTCTTGGAAACCAAAATCTCTGTCACAGCTATTGTTGAAGATGCACCTTAAACCCCATCTCACTGAAATATTGCGTAGCTATTGAAGGATATGTTTATTTCTCAAGAAATGTGTAAAATTCAGAGATGTGTTCTCTGTTGTGGGGATATTTTATGAGTTATGTCTCGTGCTATATGTGCTTTCTGAACAATGATAAATCTATTATTTTCGTATTAAATCTATTCAGTGTTGAAGATTTTATCTCAAATGCAGATAGATTTCAATAACTTCATTCGATCGAAATCAACAACAAACAATAATCAGAAAAACAAATTTCCATCTAGAAACAGATCAATTTGTGAAACAATTTATGTCATATAAAATAATATAGTGGTAATTGTTGTAATAATCACAAATTTTCCCAACATGTTTATTAGAAAATTAAATATGACCTCAATTGATGCGGCTTGATCTAGAAATACAAATTTATAGATCTAGTTAAAAAAATGTTTGAAACATTAGTTACAAATGCATACATTAAAAATCATGTTAAATTTATTAATAGTCAAAAGTCATGTTAAAATTATAATTAAAAAAAAATCATGATTTTTGTGACAACTAACCCAATGAAATATTACATGTGTGATTCCTACCTATACAAAATTTTAACTGACATATAGGGGTAGGAAAGATTAATGATATAGTGTATAATTATTTCATGAAATATTACTATATACAAAGATCATGGAAATATGTATCTAGTAAAATTATTTGTACACTCTTATTCCTCTTGCATGTGATCTTTTGTAACGGATATTATATTAGACTTATGTATATTTGGTATCCATTTCATAGAGTAACCTTATTATCTGATGATTGATTGGGCACTACCCAACATTGTAGGGGTACATATATTTATTATTTATGATTTTCTTTACATTGTGAGATCATTAGATCAATAGTGGCATAGTAGAATTCGCATGATGTGATTTGAAATGATTGATTATCAGCAGATGTTGTTATTTTTCTAAGTTGTGGTCAAAGCCTGGAGAATGGTTGCTTTCTGGGATTGTTTGGTCAATGTAGTGGAGAAGTAAGAGAAGGCCTAGTATGGCTAACCTCAAAAAAGTTCCATTAGGTTGAACTCCAAAAGCACATCCGTATACATCATTCAAAGTAGCTGTTAATTCATAATATGTAGATTAAAAAATGCAAAGTTGATCATACATTACTTGGGAGTTAGTTATGACAACCATTTCCCAATTCTAGAAGAATGGTGGAGTTCCAAACCTTGCACCCGACTATCCAACGACATGGAACACTTAGCATTGGCCGTGGAGATGACATGTGTAGAGAAGATTGTTTGCTGTAACTGAAAATTGTCGCTACTTGGTTGAACTGGATACATCCACAACATAAATTGTTCGTCATTGGGATTTATGTGTGATGTATTAATAATTAATAATATATTTAATGTGCATGTTGTTTCAAAAGATATATTGTCTACTTTAGTAATATGACTAAAGGTAGTTCCTCTTTTGATTATTATAAGGATTTAAATGCAGTTCTTAGATGATAGGCCTTGATTGTTCTCAACATGTTTAAAAAATTAACTGTTGCATCAAATTGATACACCAATTTTTCTCTGATATTGTTTCTTGGTTTCTTTTTAACCTTGTTATCATGATATTAATCTGTTCGTTGGCCTTTGTCTCAGCACAAGACGATCGACAGTGTCCTGCAACGAGGTGAAAAACTTGACAGTTTGGTTGAGAAGAGTTCTGATCTGAGTGCAGCTTCTCAGATCTGTTACCTAGCTGGATTTTGTTTGTTTGTTTATCTTCTTAACGCATTTTCAAGTTCATCAAACTTGGTTTTACTTCAGTTTAATTCTGAATACAATTCATAGACTATACTGGGAACTCACGTATTTCAGCATTTCTGTTTGTGATTCCCTGTGAATTTGTTTGATAATAAGAAAGAACATTTCTTTTCTCATGACAGTTATAGTAATATCCATTAACTTCAGATCATTTGTTCCTAAGATTATTGTCTGGTCTGGGTTGGGTCTATCTCAAAATATGTAATTTGTTGAGCTCAAAGCACTAATAGTTCTTTAAGTTTCATTGGTAGTGTCTGCAATTCTCTTTGTACTAATATTTATTTTATATTTTTTTTATAGGTTGATGATCAATTGAACGAGATGCATTACTATTAATTTGCTTTTGGATTAGAACACATTTAAGATGTTAACTAGAGTTAGAAGTTGATGAATTGTGTTAGATTGGATATACTTATTTTGACTTGGCCTTTATAAAATTTATCGATATCTTTGATTTGATTTTATTATTAAATATTACATATTGTAGCTTGATATTGAATATTTATAGGTAAAAATAATCAAAAATCACAAGAAATAAAGGTGAAATAATATTTTATTTTAGCAACGAAATGCATAAAAGTCGTCACTAATAAATAAAATAAAATTTTCCATCAACGACAAAATTTATACAATTCGTCGCAAATGTTAGTGACGAATTTATAATATTATTGTCTCAAACCAATTTTAGCAACGAAGTTATATACATTGCCACTAAATTTGTGGGGAAGTAATAATATTTAACGAAAATTATGTATGACTTTCGTCACTAATTCTATTTTTAGCGACGAAATTTTTTTGTTTATAACTTCGCGACGAAGTACTAATATTTTGTCGCAAATATGGTTAGTGACATTGTCATAGCGATGAGTCTGGCGACGAAAATAAATGGTCACTAAATCATATTAGCGACGAAAATTTTCACCGCTAAATTCCAGTTTTCTTGTAGTGAATTTGATTCATCGAGTCTTCAAAAATTGAAAGAGGTGATGAGTTTTGTTGAATTGATTTGGTTTGCAAATGGCCTTTATTAATTAATTAGTTGCCATAGTTGCAATTTTAGATTAAATTATATATAAGGTAATTTTACAAATACATAACTAATTGTGCAGTTGTACCCCTGCATCCTCTGTTGCTTACAATACTATGAAACAAATTTCTACTGGAATATTGTAGAGGTTTATCATGTGATTTGTATCATGTTGATTTTTTTTTACATGTATCTGCATCAATTAGGTATATCACTCGATTTACATTACATCCGACTAAAAGATTTACAGTTGAATGAGAGAGTTTTTCACATCTCCCTGATCAAAAGGACCTGACCAAAATGACACGATATAATATGTCAGTGAAAATTTATTTATCATAATTTTATTTTAACTAAGTACTTTCCTCGAATGAGAAGGGTTTGTGATCAGTATTGCTCTAATAATATACAATCAGATATCTATGTAGTTTTTTTTTTTTTTTTAAAGTTTTATTGCATTTAATGTTTTGGGTTAATCACAACTTTTTTACATAAATACTGACGAGATTTTGGATTCTTTGTTACAAAGCAATGTTTTGATTCTTCTTATACTAGTTGTCGGTTTTGATTCTATTTAAAATCAGTGACATCTTTTAGTATGGAAACTAGAGAGGTTTCGCTTGCACATTTGCTCATCAAAATCGACTCTTAATTTTTCCCTACTTTCGGAGCATGGGAGAATATGTTGAGTCCATATTTATTACACACATTTAAAAAGTTTGATGAGGAAGACGATGCATCTCCCAAGAACAAGGTTGGCGTTATAAATACTTAAAAGGGTTGCGATTTAAGGAAGAAAGATTTGTTTGAAGACTTTGTGGCTTCCCAGAAAGATGGCTGATGAGGAGGAGGGTTTGTAATCAACATTTTCTACTATCTTAATGCTGTGTTTTCTTACGTTGCAGCATTCTGCATAAACCTTTTTGGATTCTTTGTTTGAAAACAGTGTTCTTGTTTTTCTTCTTTTTCTTACGATTGTGGTTTTGATCCTTTTTTTTTGTGAACATTGATTGATAGATTTTAGTATTGAAACAAGAGAGGCTTCGCCTGCTCATTTGCTCATCAAAATCGACTCTTTTTCCCTACTTTCCAAGAATGGAATTGATGAATATGAATCTAGAGAATTTCTTGCTGGAGACTATAAATGGTACTCTCTCTCTCTCTCTCTATATATATATATATATATATCATGTCATGATGTGATGAAAATGAATTTTGGATATGGGTATATAGTGAAGAGAAAGTTTTGGGAATCTTCCTTTCCGAAAACATGCATCGAACCATGTTCATCACTGTTCGATTTTTCCTCTCGGCAACTCCGTTTTGTTGTGGAGTATATGCAGCAGTTAGTTGCCTCTTGATGCCATGCTCTCTGCAAAACTCATTGAATTCAAGTGATGTAAACTCTCCCCCTCGATCTGTTCTCAAACATTTTATATTCACCCCTACTTCTTTCTCAACATAACTCTTAAAGCATTTAAACGTGCTTAATGCTTCAGATTTCTCTACTAAAAAATATGTCCATGTTTTTCTAGTAAAGTCATCAATAAAACATATAAAGTACCTCTTCTTGCTATTGGAGATTGGAGTTATTGGTCCGCAGAGATCTGCATGAACAAGCTGGAGTTTCTCCGTCGCTCTCCAATTGTTCTTCTTTGGAATTGGATCTCGGTGTTGCTTTCCAAGCATACAATTAGAACAAATTATTGATGGAGTCGTGAACTCAGGTATCCCATTCACCATCTTCTTACACTGAAGAGTCCTCAATCCTTTGTAACTCAAATGTCCATAACGACAGTGCCATAAGTGTGCCAAATCTTGTGTGGAAGTGTAGTGGCAAGCTTGTTTTTGATCGGGCTGCTGTGAGTTCGCTAGCAACATGAACATTCGATTTGCTGTCATCTCAGTTTGCATTATAACCCCTCTCTCTGGATGATAAACTTTGAGCATTCCACGTTGAATGAGAATCGAGAGCCCCTTTTCTTGCAATTGGCCAATGCTCAAGAGATTATTCTTTAGTTCAGGTACAAAAAATACTTCACTAATAACATGTATAAAACCACCTACTTTCAGCCTCACATTGCCTTTTCCTAACACAACCATCCTTGTATTATTTCCAAGCTTTACATTCTGCCGAAAATCTTCATTTAAGTTACAGAACAAATTTTTGTCACCACACATGTGGTTGCTACATCCAGAATCTAGAAACCAAATATCTTCCTTTCGAGTGTCTTTCATCTCCACATAAGACATGAGTAACATCTCTTCATTTTTTTCTCCTAACTCAGCATAGTTAGCTTCCTTATCCCAGTTTGGACATTCATATTGAAAATGCCCAAGCTTGTGGCAATTATAGCATTCCACTGTTTCTTTGTTGAAGGGTTGACGACCTCTCCCTCTTCCTCTGCCTCTGTATCCACCTCGACCTCGTCCTCTCGCAGCAAACTTGTCTTCAGAGGTTACCTTAAGTGCTTGTTTTCCACCTGTATGTCGTTGAAATTTTTGTTCATGAACAATTAAAGAACTTTGTAGTTCATCGATGGATAGTTGATCGATGTCTTTGGACTCCTCGATTGAGCAAACAACATAATTGAATTTCTCACTTAGTGATCTTAAGATCTTCTCCACCACTGTGACATCTTGCATCTTCTCTCCATATATCCTCATTTTGTTCACCACTGACAGCATTCTTGAGAAATACTCAGATACTCCTTCTCCAATCTTCATTTCTAGAGTTTCAAACTCTTTGCGGAGAGCCTGCAATTGTGACCTCTTCACCCTAGCACTCCCTTCAAATTTCTTCTTCATAGACTCCCAAATCTGTTTGGAAGTATCCTTCACAAGAATAGTCTCCAATATCGTCCGATCTATGGCTTGAAAGAGATAATTTTTCACTTTCAAGTCTTTCAACTTCAACTCATTTAACTTCTTTTGTTGCGCTTCTGTCGGCACCGATCCACTTGGTGGTTCAACATAGCCGATCTCTATCAGCTCCCAATATTCCTTAGATCTCAGGAAATTCTCCATTAACATGCTCCAATGGTCATAATGACCATCAAAGCGAGGGATGGCTGGCTGTACAAAATTTCCTTCAGATGTCATCTTCGTTGCTGCTGCAAGAATTTCAAAGGCTGCTACTTTGATTTTATCAGGCCCAGTGGGGGCTCTGATACCACAATGTTAAGAACTGAAAACAGAGAGTAAAAGTCCTCAACAATTCTGAAAAATGACTTCTACTTGTATTGAATAAGTTGAGGCTTTTAAATAGCCTTTACACATGTGATAAAATGAGAAAATAATAAACCCACGTTCTCAACTAAATAACAAGATAAGTGCAACAAGAAAAAATAGAAAACATTAAATAACTCTCCTAAAGAATAGGACTTATTCAAACTGAACGAATATAATAACTAACTCCTAAACTGGAGAATGAGGTACTTTCTGGCCAGAGGCTGTAAATTGGGCGATATATATTTTGAATCGGAGTCCGACATTGGCTGAAAAAAATATAACACCTGAAGAAGTGTGGAGCGGTAACAAACCGTCCGTTGAGCATTTTAGAGTTTTTGGATGTGTGGCACATGTGCATATTCCTGATGTGAAAAGGACAAAGCTAGATTCAAAGAGCTTCACATGCGTATTATTGGGAGTAAGTGAGGAATCTAAAGCATATAGACTCTATGATCCAGTTGCAAAGAAAGTGGTAGTTAGCAGAGATGTAGTATTTGAAGAAGACAAATCTTGGAGTTGGGAAAGGAGCTATGAGGATCATATAATAGCAGATCTGGAATGGAATGATGAAGGGCATAATGAGGCTGGAAATTCAGAGAGTGATAGTGACGAGGAAGAAGAAGTCACGGGAGTTGGCAATCCTCAATCTAGTGAGAGTAGAGAAGGGTTATCAGAGGAAGAAGATAACAATATCAACTTTGCTTTGCTTACTTCATCAGATCCAATACATTTTGAGGAGGCAGTGAAGCATGAAAAATGGAGGACAGCCATGGACAATGAAATAGAGGCTATAGAGAGGAACAACACTTGGGAAATCGCTGATCTTCCGAAAGGTGCGAAGAAAATTGGAGTGAAGTGGGTTTATAAGACTAAACTCAAAGAGAATGGGGAAGTTGATAAGTTAAAGGCTCGTTTGGTGGCAAAAGGATATGTGCAAGAACAAGGGATAGACTATACTGAAGTGTTTGCTCCGGTTGCACGAATGGACACGGTGAGAATGATTGTGGCTCTAGCGGCTCAAAAAGGCTGGACTCTATACCAACTTGATGTGAAATCTGCATTCTTGCATGGGGAGCTTAATGAGGAAGTGTATGTGGAACAACCTAGGGGTATGAATTGGAGAACAATCCTCATAAAGTATATAAGCTGAGGAAGGCCCTCTATGGACTGAAACAAGCTCCACAAGCTTGGTTTAGTCGTATTGAAGCACATTTCATAAGCCAAGGATTCGAGAAGTGCTATAGTGAACATACTTTGTTCATTAAAACAAAGGAGGGAGGTAAGATTCTCATTGTCAGTTTATATGTTGATGATTTAATATTTACTGGTAACGACGAACTTATGTTTGCCGAGTTTAAGAATTCCATGTTAAGAGAATTTGATATGACTGATTTGGGGAGAATGAGGTACTTTCTTGGTATAGAAGTATTGCAAAGGTCAGATGGAATTTATATTTGCCAAAAGAAGTATGCATTGGAGGTTTTGAAACGATTTAGAATGGAGAATAGCAACTCAGTTCACAATCCCATTGTTCCAGGCTATAAAATTTTTAAGGATGAGAATGGTGTTCGTGTTGATGAGACTTTGTTTAAACAGATGGTGGGATGCCTCATGTACTTAACAACTACAAGACCCGATTTGATGTTTGCAGTAAGCTTGATTAGCAGGTATATGTCTACACCAACAGAGATGCATTTGTTGGCAGCAAAAAGGATACTCAGGTACTTGAGAGGGTGGCTGTTTTGGATGTCTGGAATCCATGTAATCATAATTTTGTGATTTCAGAATTCTCCAACTTGAAAGATGAGTGGACTTGTGAAGAACTCAGTGCTGGAGATTACAAGTGGTATGATCTATTGTTTGCTTTTATTTTATATGTATGTAATGAAATACTTAATTTGGTTTGTACATTTAGGAGGGTTTTACTATATCCAAATGGATATGGAAGTGCAAAAGACCGTAGTGTATCCATGTATATGGAGTGTGTTGATTCCAAGACTTTTGGTCCTCATACAAAGATAAGGGCAGACATTCTGATGCGCATCAAAAACAACCACCATGCAAACAGCTGCACTTATGAATGTAATTTTGTATTTCCAATATTTATTTTAGTTTGGTTATTTCATTTCATTTCCCTATAATATATGTTTCATTTTTCAGATTCTTATTGGTTTTCATCTTCTTCAAATGAATGGGGATATCCTGAATTCATAGCAATCAGTGATATGATTGACGTTACTAAAGGATTCCTTGTTAACGACTGCTGCTTTCTGGAAACCGATATCTCTGTCACAGCTATTGTTAAAGATGCACCTTTAACCCCATCTCCCTGATATACTGCGTAGCTATTGAAGAAGGATATGTTTATTTCTCAAGAAAATGTGTAAAATTCAGAGATGTTCTCTGTTGTGGGGATATTTTATGAGTTTTGTCTTGTAATATATGTGCTTTCTGAACATGATAAATCTATTATTTCGTATTAAATCTATTCGGTGTTGAATATTTTATCTCAAATGCAGATAGATTTCAATAACTTCATTCGATCGAAATCAACAACAAACAATAATCAGAAAAACAATTTTCCATCTAGAAACAGATCAATTTGTGAAGCAGTTTATGTCATATAAAATAATATAGTGCTAATTGTTGTAATAATCACAAATTTTCCCAAATTGTTTATTAAAAAATTAAATATGTCCTCAATTGATGCTGCTATATATAATAATAAACATATATTAATTAATCTAAAAACACAAATTTATAGATCTAGTTAAAAGATGTTTGAAACATTAATTACAAATGCATACATTTAAAATCATGTTAAATTTACTAATATTCAAAAGTCATCTTAAAATTGCAATTTCATAAAAAAAATCATGATTTTTGCGACAACTAACCCAATGAAATATTACATGTAATTCCTACCTATACAAAATTTTAACTGACATATAGGGGTAGGAAAGATTAATGATACAGTGTATAATTATTTCATGAAATATTACTATATACAAAGATCATGGAAATTTGTATCTAGTAAAATTATTTGTAACATATAATATGTGGTATGTATGTTGTCAAACTTACATATAATTCTTTTGTTGAGCTATATAACATTTGAATCGTTTAAAGTGCCGTGAGTGTACTATATCGTGAAGGGTAGTGTTGTCATGTACGTATAAGGATATGACTAAAATTACACGATATAATATGTCGTTAAAAATGATTTCCCATAATTAATAAATATTTTCCTAAAAATAGTTAAAAATTTAGTATGAGTCGGTCATTGGATCCCATTAACAGAACTGGACCGGTTCTGCTTATACTAGTAATTATTCTGCAGATTTGCAATCGCAAAAGGTTGCATAAATATTGACAGATTTTAGTATGGAAACTAGAGAGGTTTCGCCTGCACATTTGCTCATCAAAATCGACTCTTTTTCCCTATTTTCAGAGCATGGGATTGAAGTGTACGAATGAAGGGAATTTGAGAATGAATTTTGGATATTCATAGGAGACTCGTGATCTATCCTGATGGAGACGATGGCTGGGACAAGTTCACTGCCATGTTCACCATCTTGTTGTTTAATCAAATCTTAGACAACTATACTTGTTTTCGAGGTAATTAATTTAATTTATGTCATGTAAAACAAGTTGTTCTTGTCGTTCTTAATCATCTATTGTAAGAAACTCAAACAGAAAAAGTTAGTGATTCAGATATGTGGTATTATCTCTTGTTTGCTTTTATATGTATGTCCTTATCCTTCTTAAACAACTTTGGTTTGTAAATTTAGGAGGGTTTTACTATATCCAAATGTAATTTTGTATTTCCAATATTGATTTTAGTTTGCTATTAATTTCCTTATAATGTTTCTTATATTTTTCAGCTTCTTGTTGGTTTTAATCATCTGAAACTTCACTGGGCTATCCTAAATTTATCGCAATCACGTCAGTAAAGGATTCCTTGTTGATGATTGCTGCTTTCTGGAAATCTAAATCTCTTTATCTCCCTCAAATATTGTTGGTTTGCAAAGGGTTCGTTTTGTTTGGTGGATACATTTTATGAGTTTTGTCTTATGTTATGGGTGGTTTTTGAGCATTATGAATCTAGTCATTTTGTAGTAAATCTGTTTCAGTTCTGAAGATTTAAATCCCAACTGTTCATATGAATATTAATATATTGGCGTTAAGGTTGATTAAAATTTGAAATTATGATTCTCTAATAATAAACAACATAAATTAAGAACTTATATATAATAAAAATAAAAATAAATTTCAAATTATTAATCAACAACATTTTTTAAATTAATAATAAACAGCATTATTAAGAACCATATATGAAGGAAAACTTATAAAGGGAAAATAGTTCAATAATAAAGGAAATTTTAAGAAAGAACTATATATAACGGAAAACTTATAAAGAAAATATAATTTAATAATAAAGGAAAATTTAAGAAAATATAAAAGCAAAGTGCTGCTATACTATGCTTAGTTAATCCATGTTTAACCAAATTTCATTAAAAATTTGGTACGGTTCGGCCGGCCGAGTCGTTGACCGGGTAAGAGTCGGCCATTGGGTCCCAAGAACAGACGAGGAGGGTTTGTGATCTACATTCTCTCTTCTAATATACAATCATCCATCTACATTGTTTCTTTTCTTTTTAGCCAATTATCCTTTGTTTTATTGCTTTTAACTCTTTCTTATAAAGTAATGTTTAGATTTAATTCTATTAAAAATCATTGACAGATTTTAATATTGAAACTAGAGAGGTTTCGCCTGCGCATTTGCTCATCAAATTCGACTCTTTTTCCCTACTTCAAGAGAATGGGATTGATGAATATTTTGTTGCAGGAGAACACAAATGGTACTCTTTATGGATATATATATCTCTCATGTGATAAAAAATGAAATTTCGATATTTATAGGAGACTTATAATCTATCCTAATGGAGACGAGGGAGAAAAGGATGGTGACCATATTTCTGTATACTTGTCTATGGCTGGCACTAGTTCTCTCCCTGTGGATTGGGAGCTTAATGCCATGTTCACCATCTTTTTGTTTAATCAAATCTCAGACAATTATACTTGTTTTCGAGGTAATTACTGTCAAACTACAACAAGTTGATGATCTTGTCATTGAAACTAGTACATATCATAATCTGTTGTAATTGAAACATGAGCAGGAAAAGTTAGGCGCTTTCATGCTATGAATCCGAAATGGGGATTTTCCAAAATAATCTCCAAGAAAAGTTTGAAGGACCCATCAAACGGATACCTTGTTGACGACAACTGTGTGTTTGGAGCTGAAGTTTTTGTCATCAAAAGCCAACGAGTCATCGAGCACGTCTCTTCTAAAAGTCACGAATCCATGTAATCATGATTTCACAACTTCAGACCTCCAAACTGCAAGGTATGTGTACTTCTAAAGAATTCACTGCTGGAGGTTACAAGTGGTATGATCTCTCCCCCCACCTATTGATCAACCCCTTTTGTCTTAATTAATGAAGCGTGTTTGGTTTGTAAATTTAGGAGGATTCTACTATATCCAAATGAAGATGGAAGAGGAAAACACCATAGTGTCACCATTTGTATAGTCTGTTGATTCCATGGCTTTTGGTCCTAATGGAAAGATAAGGGCAGACATTTTCATGCGCATCAAAACAAAGAACCATGATGACTACACTGATCAATGTAATTTCATGTTTTCAAGTTTCAATTTCAATCGAATTTAGCTAGGTATCCATATTCTAGATGTGGTGAAGTTTGCTTATAATGTTTCTAGGCATTTTACAGATTCTCAATGGTTTTCATCTTCTTCAAGTATATGGGGATACCCTGAATTCAAAGGACTCAGAGATACCAATAAAGGTTTCATCGTAGATGATTGCTGCCGTTTTGAAACAGATATTTCTGCGAAAGCTGTTGTAGATCATACACCTAAAAAACCATATCTCCATGAAATCGTCACTAGGGATTGAAAGAAATCGGGTAGATGAGATGTTTAGTTTTGTCTTGTGTTGTATTCTTGCTTTCTTATCATGTAATTTTTATAATACTTTGTTAAAAACTACTAGAGATTATTACTCAATTAATTTTGTTCTCAATGCAGATCTCAATAACTTGATATATTGGAAATCAGAAACAAATTTGCATCTAGAAATATATTAATTTCATCAGAGATCAAATCACAACATTTATATTCCATCCAGTATTCTTGACAGCAAGACTTCTGATTACTCAAACAAAGCAAAAGGTAAAAGAACAGAAATAAATCCCAAACTAACCACCGAAACCATACAAGGTTCTCCCCTGCCTCTTCAGCGCATAAACCACATCCATGGCGGTCACAGTCTTCCTCCTAGCGTGCTCGGTGTATGTAACAGCATCTCTTATAACATTCTCCAAAAAGATCTTCAGAACTCCACGCGTTTCCTCGTAGATCAGACCGGAAATACGCTTCACGCCGCCTCTTCTGGCCAGGCGGCGAATCGCCGGCTTCGTGATCCCCTGAATGTTATCGCGGAGGACTTTACGATGCCGCTTTGCTCCGCCCTTTCCAAGACCTTTTCCTCCTTTACCTCTTCCAGACATTTCTCTCTCTTCTCTCTAAACTGCTGGTGAGAATTGGGAACTGTTCTTTGAAATGAAGCTAAATTGAAGGGATGAAGATTGTGAATGAGAAGATGAGGGTTTATATATAAGGGGGGAGGGGGTGGATCCGCATGATTCTGAAATGCGTTGTGAATCGTTGATTTGTTTTTAGTTGGACGGTGATGATGTTTCCTTTGTGAGCGCGAGGATCGCTGACGTGGCTTTAGAATTCGAGATTAGGGAAATGTTTTGAAATTTGCTTTTTGCTGATTTCGAACGTGGCGGTAGAAACAAAATGAGCGGGACCAATAGGATTCATAAAATGATGATGAAATTTCTATTTTATTTTGGTCGAATATTATGCACATTATTATTTTTTTAATGAAGAATTACGATATTTTTTTAGGATTTCTTTTAAAAACCTGATATTTATTGATTTCATTCAATTTGACAAAGTTCGTGAATATTTTTCCTAAAAGAAAATTATATTTCATTAATATGCGAATAAGGTATAAACTATAACAATCATGTACAATTTTCTTCAATTCGAAACAAAATCTCCACATATTTTGAACAATAAATTATAGAAGGAGATAAAACAACACAAAATATGAGACTCAAATATATATCAAATGGTTGAAATTTTAGATTGATTGATTAATTAATTATTAGTCTTTTTGCATCATCAATTGAGAAACATACCATTAAAAATACAAATTTCTTAAGAAAAAACATTATCCTATATCTCATGAACATATATTGATATATTTAATATTGATGTATATTAAGAATGAATAATTTCATTATACAATAATCACAATATTCATGAATATTGTGATTATTGTATAATGAAATTATTCATTCTCGACGTGTGACACACCGCTAATGGTACTACAAGAAACATGCATTTTCACAAATGATATTATCTATTGTGATTAAACGGTTTACATTATTTTTGCAGTTAACTCTCTCAAAAAATTTGGTATATAAAACTTTCATTTGAGAAATATTTGATTCTTTTACATTCGTATATTCCACAGATATTTAAAAGATATTTTGCAGTCAACCCTTCTCAAAAAATTTGGTATATAAAACTTCATTTGAGTATTTAGTTAGGAACTTATTTTTAAGGATGAAGTGTGTCTTGATTATTCTTAGTATTCCGTTCTACATGATTTTTTGCGTGCCTTTTTGTTTTATGTTAAATGTTGTACCTGATTTTTTTTCTTACACACTATTTAGTGATTTATTTTTTATCTGGATCATCATGCCAACTGGAGTTAAGTCTTTTCTAATGATTAATATCTTAATTTCAAAAAACTATTGCTACTTAATTTGATTTATGATATTCTTTTTTTTATTTTGACACTAACTGATAATTTTTTTTTATAATTCCATTAATTCAAGTTCAAGTTGTGAGGAATATGAAAAGTGTTAAAGATACGTACTAAATATTTATATTTTATCTTTTAAAATTTATTATATTGAATAATATCTCAATTATCATATTTATGTTGGTTTTTTATTTATATAATTTATAGATTTTCTTTTTAATTATGTCATAATATTTTAGGTGTTATTCTTGATAATGCGATGCAAATACATAGATCAATACCACAAAGATGATGCAATCAACTTTTTATGAAGTTGTACCAATGAATTCGTAAGAAAATTGAACAACAATGGTTAGATGTTTTGTCGATTTACTAAAAAAATTAATATGTTTGTTTGTATATATATAGTTTGTTTCAACTTTGTTTGTTAACAATATAATTTTTTTATTGACATTTATGTAAGTAAAAGAATTACTATTTTGATTTAGTTATCCACCCTTCTTAAATATCTATAATAAATGATTTTAGTATTCTTTTTTGATTTATCTAGAAAATTTTAGATGATTCATTGTACATAAAGTTTATAGTAAGAATTTTAATATAGGGTTAATTACAAATAACCATCAAAACTATATTCGTGTTTGTACTCAAGTATTTAATCTATTTTCGATTTCAACTAACTATCTCAACTTTGGATGAGTTGCAATTTACCATTTTCGATCCCTCAAATGTTTATTTTCCAATCAATTTTAATCACGTGTCCTAAACACTCTTCACAATCCGAGACCGTCGAATGTTTATTTTCCGATCAATTTTAGACACGTGTCTCGCACGCCCTTTACTATTGTAGTTATGCATTATTTTATTTGGCACAAAAACTGATGTACCTCGGCGCGTGGATCACCTCCACGTGCGTACACGTGCCCCCACACCATAATCCATGTACGTCCACACACTATCAAATCTGCATAAATCCTTCCAGTCAATGTATTAGTTATATACTCATAAGATATTAGTTGCATATTTATAATGTATTATTGCATTTTACTTTGTTCAGTGAAATGTATTAGTTGTATGTTTATAATGTATTTTTGTTTTGTTTTAAGGTACTACGTGTATTATCCAAGGGTATTACTTTGTTTTTAGTGAATAATATTACTTATTTTATCTAAAGATATTACTTGTTATATGTAGATATATTACTTGTTTATTACAAAGGTCTAAAGGTATTAGTTATATATTTAAAAGATATTACTTTGTTTATTCATAAGGTATTGATTACGTACTCATAAAGTATACTTAAGGTATTAGTTACTTTGTTAGTGAAAGATATTATTTAAGGTATTGCTTATTTAATGTAAATGTATTAATCATATAATTAAAGGTATTATTCATATACTTAAAAGTTTAAGTGTATAATAGAGTGTAAGTTTAGAATCTGAAAATTATTTTTAAGAGTTATTGAATGTAAGGTATTATTGATAAATTAAAGGTATTAATCATATATTCAAAAGGTATTAATTTTAAACTCTCAAAATCTCAAATACGTGAGTTTCATCTTCTTGTTCCTCAAATTTTCTGCAAGTCATCATCTTCTTCAAATATTCTGCAGAAAATCTTATTGAACTCAATCTTCACCATGCTTTCAAGGTAAAAACAAATGAATTTTCATATACAATCAACATACAAACACATTCTTACAGAACTTAATATTCATGTCAAATAAAAAAAATCATATTTTAGTTGTTCAACAATGAAATTCAACATCTCTTTTACATCAATAGAATGATAATCGAAAAACAAAAGAAGAGAAGAAGAAGAGAAAAAATAACAGAGAATGGAAGAAGGAAAAAAAAAAGAAGAAGAGAAGAAGCGAGAAAGGAGAAGGAAGAAAGCGGGGCTGAAGGATGAAGAAAATTAGGGCAAAAAAAAAAAATTATATATATATATGATTAATTAATTTTTCTCTAATTTACCAACTACTAAAATCATTCAAAATAATTTCGTAACGTTTCTAAGAAGATCTTTTCCCAATAATTAAGCATTTACATTCGTAATTTAGCAACCCTATCATATTATTATATTAAAGCAAGTCACAAATCAATATCTTAAATTAATTTAATAAAATCAAGTTTAATCAGTTCAAATAATCCAAAGGAAAAAAACTTTTCATTTTAAAACAAAAGTATTCGCTTTGATTTCAAGTTCCTCTCAACATAATTTTTGAAACTGAACTTGCAAGTAAAAATCGATTGCCCGACATTCCTGTACACTTAGAAAATCCACGGACTGCATTTTGCTTACGTGTCAAACAAGAAAATTAATCTCAGTTGTAAACGAATAGAGCATTCGACAAACTACTCCTAATCGAATTCAGTTAGTGTTTGTTTGTTAGTATCAACGAATAACGAATAAGAAAACTTATTTGATTATGTTTATAAATGTTTTTTGAACATGTCCATTGAATTGAAGAGAATGATTCGAGTCGATTAATGTGGTTTGTATATGTATGTGAGTGGGAGTTTGACTTTGGTCCGATTGAATGGTCACCTTAGCCGAGCCCACTTGTTTAGTTGGGTAACTTGGGTTAGACACCCTAAAACCCCTCCGATCTCTTTTTTGGCTGCGAAAATAAAACCCTATTAGCTATACGCGCCGCCCTCGCCACGCTGCTTCTCCCAGTCTCTAAACCGCGCCGCCGCCGTCGCCGCCACTACAGTCTTCTGTATTCTCAATGGGTTTCTTCGACCTGAACATACCCTACCACGAATCCGACCGCCACGCCACCGACAAGTCCTCCCTAAGAGGCCGCCGCCTGAAGCTCGCCCTCAAAGCCATGGAACTCGGCTACACCGGAATTGCATTCAATCGCACCCTCAAAGGCGTCATGTCCGAATCCGACCGCTGCTCCACCACTCTCTTCCCTCTCACCAAACTCACCCCCTCCTCCTCTTCCTTCTTCGCTTCCGTCAAGTTACATCGCGAGCTTCTAAACGTTGCCGTTTCGTCCCCTTTCCGCCAGTACACCCGCCTCACTGTCATCGCCGATATTCCATCGCAAGCTTTGGCTCTTAATTCGGGCAATCCTGTTCTCAAGAGCTATGATATTGTTGCTGTTAGGCCAATGAACCAAAACGCCTTCGATCAGGCTTGTCAAACATCAGAGGTTTGTTTCTTCTGGTTAAGATTTGAGATTGTTGATGTTTTATTGATGTCGTTTTCTTTGGTGTTGAACATGTAGGTGAATATAATCGCCATTGATTTCTCAGAGAAGTTGCCATTTAGGTTGAAGCAGCCAATGGTTAAAGCTGCGATCAAGGTTCGTTCTCTGTTCCATTCTTATTGTAGTTATTCCATGTTTTGGGGATTTGCAGTTAGTTTATTTATGTTAGCACTTTGATGCGATGTTGCAATCTCATTTTTTTTAGGGTTTGATTACAACATGTTATGATTTAACAGAGGTTTGATCAATAAAGCCAAATTACTTAAGAGCAAGTTTTTTGCCTCCTTTTCTGTCCCTTGTACATGCAACTACCTGGTTAAAGTGGTTAAACAAATGCAAGATATATAGCATTGAAACAATTTTAAAGTAGTCCCAAATTCAGAAAAAGAAATATGTCATTCAAGAACCAGATAAAAAAACTGAAAAGTTTACTTACAAAAGATGAAACAGTAAGAGCTTATCTCTTTGACACTTTAATATATAACAAGAGCGAGTAGTCAATTCAGTGCCTGTCCTTGATTGCCATTGTGTGTTTTAGATGTGATGCACTCATTCTATTGGACTGGAATAGTTGAATCGTTTTTACTCAGGCTCACAGTATAGAGGTACTATGAAAGAACTAGCCTCCGGTGCCAGGCAATGCAACTAGCATGTTGTTTTTCTAGGGTTAGTAATAGATATTATGAAAGCAGTGTATCCTTGTTATTTGCCTTTTTTGCAAGAAAAAGTAATACTTCCTACTAATGGTGAGCACGAGTGACCTAAATGTCTTTATATGAGTATAAACTTCCATCAGTCTAAAGATATGTTCTCGAGCAACCGAAGATCCAATTATTTCGTCTTATTACAACTTATTAGCTGAGAATCATAATTTGGAAGTACCCAATGGGAAGTGTGTGATGATTTTGATTTCAAAATAATGACAACCTGGTATAATATAACAGACTTTCTCAAACTTTGGTGAAGAGAAGTACAAAATTTATCACATAGAATGAAACCATTTCTTTACTCTGTGTGTTTTGGTACATGTGTTTTATGCAACTCTCTGAAAAATAGTTGTCGGATAAAATAGTGTAAATAGGCAGAATAATTATGAGAAGTTACTTTGCTATGGTGATTGTTCAACTATTCCTGAATTCTTCACTTTGGGAATCTTTTCCCCTCATTTTATTGATGGTTTTAGTTAATACTTCTGTACTTGATGTGCAGCGTGGGGTTTTCTTTGAGATCACATACTCTGGTCTTATTGCTGATGTTCAATCAAGACGACAAATGATATCCAATTGCAAGGTGAGCATTTAAGATTTGCATAAGCTTAGTTATACTGGTTTAACTGCTATGATTAAAAATCCGAATCTCTCCTTAAGGTCACATGCTATTGTATTTTGTATTGAATAGAATGCAGATTGCTAGACTAATCAATTATTGCATCAAGCATTTTAAGGTTCTATTGCCTTGTCTGTTTAACGTTGGTCTTAATGTGGTGTTTTATGTGAATATCCTCAATTCCTAAGTTTTGAATTCCGTGGCCATGTAGAGAGTTGCTAGTTCAACCACTGTTATTTTCATGAGCTAACTGTTTCTCTCCAGTCTTGTCAATTATTGTGAGGTTCTCTTTCTGCTTTGTAAATCATTCTAATTGTATAAGCTTCCAGCTACTTGTTGATTGGACCCGAGGGAAAAATCTAATTTTATGTAGTGCTGCCCCTTCTGCAACTGAACTCAGAGGGCCTGAAGATGTTGCAAATTTGTTCTCTCTGCTTGGTCTCCCTAGAGAACGTGCTAAAGCAGCTATCTCCAAAAATTGTAGGTATGTGAACTTGCTGAAGACTTGTTTTATCTGTCGACCTTGTTCATATTTCTAGTAGATATAACTTTTCTGGTCTATTTGTTTTTCTGGTCAGATCTCTCCTTGCTAATGCATTAAGGAAAAAACAATTTTACAAGGAGGCTGTTAAGGTTGAAGAAATACCATCTGGTAGACAAGTCAATCCAGCAAAATCTGCATTTGATGATTGGCTTAAATGGGATCCTATTTCTAGTGGTGAGGGAGATTTGTTATTGGATGACATGGAGAAGTCTTTTGCCATTTCCAAGACTGTTAAAGAAAATGTGAAAACCATCAACTTTACCTCAATTATGAACGGCTTGCCTGTGCATGGTTTGCAGATCAAAGATCTGATTAGAGTGACTGAGGCAGCTTTGGAGCCCCCAGATACCGATAACCCAGCACTTGCTGCAATGGAGACTGAGGAGGATGCTGCAGTCGAAAACCCTGAAGATGAGGGTGATCTTAACCCTTTGCGTGAAGAGCAAAGCTGTATGCCTCACAATCAAGGAAGAGTCATTGTCCTGCCTGAAGGTCAAACATCATCATCTTGTGCCACAAATGTACATCTAGCCTCTAGCACTAAAGATTCTGAAGTTCTATTAAATTATGTTCCTAAAGCGGTTCTTGCTGTTCCACCTCTAACAGCACATCAAGCTTGTGTTGATAATGCAAAGATTGAACATCAGATTTCTGATTTTGAAAATTCTGCACTGCCGTCTTTTCCCACTTATAATGGCACATCCACCAACTCTGAAGATGCCGTACAAATTTCAGATGAAAAACTGAAGTGCTCTAATGGGTTGGAATCAAATCTTGTTACATCTGAAATCCTATTACAAGATACCCCATCCCCTGTAAGAGGTGGAGATGCTTTAATCGACAGTGTTGAAGGTCATGTTACCAAAATCAATACCCTTATCGCTAGTGGTCATGTTTGTCTGAGTAAATCTATTTCATCTGACGTCGCTTCTCAAGATGTGTTTGTCGAAGGAGGACAATATAGTAAAATATCTGATAGTTCTGTTAAGTTAGGTGATGCCTTGCCCATTGAGGGACTATTAAATGTGACAACAGATATTAGTGAGCCAATAAATGTTGATGTGATGGGAGAGCAGATGCAAACTGATTCAGTCACGTCCCAAAACCTTGGTAAATCTCAAGCAGGTACAAGTTCTGTTATCTCTTACTAGTTTCGATTTAAAGCCAGTTTTCATGGAACCGTTCATGTTCTGGCATGACAAATTTTCTGCCTTTATTCTGGTTATGTGATATTCTAGTATCTAAAATCCATCAGGGTAATAGTAAACTCAATTCTTTAGAAAAAATGTAATAGAAACTTTAATGATCTTGATAACTTTATGTTGTCCATATCTTGCAGGAAGAGAGAAAACGAAACGAAATCCACATAAACCTTTCCTCTTTCCATTCAAGCGTTTCCTGAAACCCAGGCCTTTCAGGAAGTCTCGAAAGTAAAAAGCCGTATGTAATTGCAATGTCCTCTCTTGGATTTCAATGTCTGCCTGTATCTGCGCCACAATTGAGATGTAGGTATGATTCTGCTTTGCAAGGGTCCAACAGAAACAGGTTTGGTATTGAATCATTGTAAATAAGATACTATTATTTCCAGAGATTATACTCTCTACATTGAAGAAATGTAAATCTTGAATTTTGCAACTTTTACCATTGAATCATTTTTTGCTGATGCAAGTCATGTACTTAACAGTGCCTGTGTATTTCTCTTCCAACAATCTCATTGCATAATAGATACTACTTTTACATACTACTATATACAATCAAGGCACAACTTGTCAATTGATTCATCAAATCATTTTAGTTCAGTTAAATAGTAGTGTGTTAGTTCAATCCATTGTTTTATGGCTCTTCAAACGACCAAAGGGAGCGTAAAGTACATGCTATGTCCCATCAGATTGTTATGAGCTGAACACTATTTTATGCAATTCAATTTGTATGATGATCTTTTAGGTTTTGAAAATGATAAAGCTATAGTGCTTTGCATGTGCTATGGCATTTCTCCAGGGGAAATTATATTGTTACTTTTTCTGTTAAAAATGGTGAAGAGTGGCTGCTCTCTTCCTTTTTGGCCTTAGACATTACCTTTTCCAACATAATAGGGACTCATCATAAAAATACTTTCAGTTGGATCCAACTTAATGTCATTTTGCTTGAACTTGTACAAAAAATGCTTCTTTGTTTTCTCTTTCAGTTATGTTTTTCCTTCAAATTATTATCTAATTATTCAATCACCTTCTTCACAGGTCTCTTTATCAGGGTTCATTGAAACAATGTCGTGTCTGAGATATCCAGCATCCAATGTTTCCAGATGTGAGCTCTCTTTACCTGCTTTAACTTTTATATTAGATTTTAAGTATAAGATTAGTAGGTATGATTTTGTTGAGATGATGATTTATTGATGTAGTGGATAGGCCGACAAGAACCAACAGGCCGGCCTCCCCACTCGTAGGGGCTATGTTGTTGGGATTAGGCTTTACTTAAATAAACAAGAGATTCAGATTCTGAGTCAGATTGCTAGTCCTAAGCTGAGCCCATTTTTGCATTATAGTATACTGAAATCAATGATTCAGTAACATGAGAGACCAAATGATTAGTGTAAATTGATTGTGCAATCTCTTGCTTTTGCAATTTAAAATATGTATTATGGCTCCTAAACCCAAACATGCTCTTTCTTGTTTAGTACTTAGTTGGAAAGTGTATGATGCATTTAGTAGCTATGCAATATTTAATACAGATTGCTATGATGAGAGATAGTTTTTCCATCTTTGTGGGGGCAATGCCTCTGCTCTTTCCAGTATTGTTTATGCTATTATTATTATTAATTTACCATTTATTTTATTTACGCTACAAAGTTTATATGAATATGGCCGTAAAGTGAAATATGGGCACTACTATCGCAACTCCACTTGGTTGCTAAATAAGTGGGGTTTTCAATGCCATCTATTTAAATATTGTAAATTCAGGTGGGCTTGTTAATTTTCACACATATGTATCACAGTGTCATTTAATGATATAAGGATGTTAAAATGTTTACTCCCTCGTCTTAAAATAAATGTTGTTTTAGTAAAAAAATAGTCATAAAATAAGTGGTGTTATAGAATTCCAAGACATTTTTTATATATAATCTATTAAAAATACCCTCATTTATACTACTAAATTAAATATGTTAAAGAAGGCTGTGAAATGGAAAAAGGAAAAAAAAAATCTCACATAAATTACATTTTGGTTTTTTAAACATTTTTCTTAATTTGTGTGAAAAAATTAAAATGACATTTATAATTAGCTACCTATAATTTACCAATGGTAAAATATGCAAGAAATGACATAGATTATCGTAGTAGTTGTAATCCTTTTAGGAAAAAAAACCCGAACGTTTATATCAAATGTGAATAAGTTGTGAATGCATCTGAATTTACGGGAATTATTGTAGATTCATCTCTCCCCAAATTAGTTAGATGAAATTAGTAGAACTATTATCTTAAAAAAAAAAACAAAAAAGGTTCTCTTTTCTTACAACAATGCGGGATTGATCACACTTAAATACCTACAAATTAAAAATAGAAACAGGGCAATTTGGAAATTTCATCTCAGGTGACTAACTCTGAACCATCTAATCACACTAGATGCCCCTCAATCATATTTTCCATTAATTTTCAACTTCACTCATTTCTGTTGCCTAGCATAGGCTTTAGACCTTCTTTTCAATGCAATATCACCACTAATTTTTTGCATCCAACTAATTCAATATTTCCAGAGCCATAATTTGCTCATCACAATCACTCAAATTTCTTTTAAATAGTGATTACTGTAGAGATTGATATAGTGCTTAATTCTGCTGAATCCACTGTCCAGATTGACCTCTGATATGTAGCCACTACTTGCTCCTAAATCACCATTGAGCTCTGTTTGCTTATGTTTTAGTCATTATATTCGATAAAATCTTGTGTGTTTAGTGGTACCATATCCATATTTTTGCATAATTTTAATTCTTTAGTATAGGAAAGAATGAATTTATTTTAGAGAAATGAGAAATGAAAGAAGAAGATTTTCTAACAATAGATACATTTGCTATAGAAGAATCTAAACGTACACAAAAAAAAGTGTCATGAGTGGACTAGGATTAGGACTTTTTGGCCATAGCTTAAAGAACATTGCAATAATAACAGTAAAACTATTTCTTCATGCATCCATAATTTTATTCACAAGAGCAATTAAAATAAAGCTCACACTCTGTAAATGTGTATGGATGATGGAATTATGATCGTATTGAACATTGGTAATATTATATATAGTTTCATAATTAACAATAATAGTTCTTAAATGCTTGATTAAATAAGGCAATTATCCAGCCATTGAACAAGAGGTCCTAAACACGTAAAAATTGTGAAAACTCTTGTAAGATCAAGACATTAGGTTAGCTGAAAAAGCATCAAGAAAATTGATCCAGTTATCTTCGTCCTCCTCCTCGTATTCCTCAACCGTCGTCTGATCCCATTGGCTCTGAGCCGTCTTCTCTATTTCATCGTTCCTCGCGAATCTTCCCCTTATTCGTGGACGGCTATCTGCTAATGTTTTTCTGCACTCATACTGTGTGAAAAAAATAGAATATGTATGAAGTGAGTTTTTTTGTAGTACACTTTTAGTGTGTGCATGTCGTTGGAATGACGAAAATGCCCTTTACCTTTATCTTCTTGTTGAAATTCCTGAGATTCTTCTTGCTTCTGTACCTCTCGATTCTCTCCTTCTTCTCTTCTGGACTGTATGGATTCGCTCTGTTCATGCTCTCCAGTATACTATTCTCGTTTACGAGATTACTGCTCGATCGTTGATTCCTCTGTTTGTACCATTCATATTTTGATTAGCATCGTATTTGATAAGAAGAATGAAAAATTGATATAGGTGAAAAGCTGATAGACGCGTATCTGATCAGAACTGTATATATATATATATATATATATATATATATATATATATATATATGTATGCATGGTGCGTGGAGGAGAAGTGGGGTTATGATCACCTGTAAATCGCCAGCGCTGAGGACCTTTCTGACGGAGCTGGATTCGCATTCGAAGTAGCCAGGTGGCGAGGAGTTCATGGGGGAATAGACTTCCATGTTTGTGTGTAGAGAGTGGCTCCGAGGGATCACGGTAGGACTGTAGGCCGCGTAGCTGGTGATTGAGGTTGGGGACCCACCGTAGCTGCTGCACCCGCTGCTAGTGTATCCGATCTCGGACCTCAATGCCGAGACCGAGTCGAGCTGGTCACTGGGAATGGCCAGAGGTGGAATGAACAATGGAGATGTGAATGAGGTTTGGTGGGCTGTGTCTGGTAGTGATGAGAACTGGCCATGGAATTCCGAAGTGTAGTCGTATGGGAGTTCAGTACTCTTGTTGTGTCCAAACATGTTTAGGAGAGAGAAAGGGAGAGACGAGAAAGAGAGGAAGAGGGGTTGGTTGCTTGGTTTTGATATAAATGAATGAGGAGATGCAAGTCTTCTTAAAGGGTATGAACAAGCTGGAAAAGATGACGTGGACGATGACGTCATCTCGTTGACTTGGCAGTGTAGATGATATCTTCTCAGCCCTGAGGTTACTTTGGCCAACCTGCACTACCATGGAAGGTGAGTTCATAATCAAGCTCGACAATGACTCTTTTTTTTTTTTTTTTCATGCATGTTTTGATTTTGATAAGGTTTTTTTTTTTTTTGAATAATATTTGGTTTTATAATGTTAATGTGAGAATAAAAGATACTAAGAAGATTAGGAAAATGACACGTGGAGGGATTGGGACAATAAGTTGACTATGCATGTGCCTTTTTATTCCCCTCAACGTCTAACTCATTTAAGTGGCAACTCAATTGATACGACTCCATTACTTCAATTGAGAAGATTTTCAATTGGGCAGTCACCGCCACCTCTAAAGTAAATTTTTTTTTTTTTAATCTTTAAATAAATATCTCATCAATTATCTATACTATATATAAAATGAGAGAAGTTGTCAAAATTTACTAATTTGCCATTTTCCCTCCTAAAAATATCACATCAAATTGATGATTGTATAAATATTTTTATTTTGATATTTTTTCTAGACTCTAAAAAAATAATATTTTTTGTCATTTACAAGAAAATGTTATGATAATAATATTTAAAAATTTAATTGTGGGCCCTACTATTTGTAATATTTAAAAATTCAATTGTGGGCCCTATTCCAATAGAATTCACTTTCTTGCATCCTAATTTTGAATTTACTCAATACATTTTGTTAGGAAATAAAAAGAGCAAGAAAAATACTAAATAAGATTTGTCCACATCTATAAATTGTGGAGAAGTTTAGCACCATACACCAACATAATTTTATACATATTCACTTCGGTAATCATATACTTTAAGGATATGATTATATTTTAATGATGTGATCAAAATTTGAAAATAATAAAATTTAAACATTATGTCAAAAATTATAAATTTGGAAAATTAGTTTAAAATTTTAATATATAAAATGTGGAAAATAGTTTTAATATCCAAAATTAATTTTACAATGTGTTATAAAATGTTTAAAAGTTTGAAAACTATTATAAAAATATCAAAATAATAATAAATTTAAAATTAATAATAATAACAAGGTTTAAAAATTTAAAATTAACAAATAAAATTTAAAAATTAATTCAAATATATATGTAATATTAGTTTTGAAAGATATATATATATCAATAAATTGAATAAAAAATAGCTTAATAAAAATAATAAAAATATTTGCTAATTTATTCTAAATTATTTCAAATGAAGAGATATAACTAATCTAAAAGTTGTATTAAAAAAACTAGAATTTGTTCTAAAATAATCTGAAACATGGTTTCAAAAATCTAAAAATTATTATTTTAAAATGTAAAAATAATTTGGAAGCTAAATATTTTAAATATAAACTGAATTTTGGAATAAATTTAAATTTTTTTGAACAAATTCATCTAAAAAAAATGCAGAAAATTTATTTACGAATTATAATAATAATTCTAAAATATAAAGAACAAAACATATTAGTAAGTATATGATATGAGGAAAATATGTGCATATTAGTGGTGTTTAATGTGAGATTTTATAATCATTTATTTGATTGGATGCACTATTTTCCTACATATATGTGATTTGTGTCTCCAAATACTTCAAATATTATTTTCTTGATTATTTTAGGAGATTTGGAAGATTTTGGAGGCAAAAGGAAATTGAAGGAAATAAGTGGGCTTTACTTGAAGAACAAAGGAAAGGACTTGGGCCAAAAGTATAAAAGAAATGGGTGATAAAAGAAGGGCCCATTTTCATCACTAGCCAATATGCCCTAATTAAGTGGCTTTCTGCCCAAGAAAGAGGAGTTGACGCAAGGAAAGAGAGAAAGAGTTTAAAAGGAGAAAGATTTCTTTTTTTTCCCATTCTCAGATCACTGTGCACGTAGAGATTAGGAGAGTTTGGGGGAGAGAGAAAGATTTTATTTTGTTTTCCTAAATTAGTTTTGATGGAGTTCTTGATTGCTTGGATGGATTCAATTTCAAGGATGTTCAGTTAATCTTTCTACTCCGGTTAGCAGGGATGTTTGAACCCGATTATTTATTATGTTCTAATTAATTTCGTATTACCTTCTCGATGTTTGAATGGAATTGATTATGTTATCTGTGCAGAATGTTTTCAATTGTTGATGCTTGATTTAGCCTGATCACCTAGGTTAAGTGTTTGATAATTGATTGCTAGAATTTTAGATCATGAATCCTAATTGTTGTGATTTAATTTTCATAAGTGGTAAACTAGAGGTCGTGCATCTCTAGGGTAGCATAATCCTAGAATTATCGAATCGAGCTTGTGTATTCGGAGTCTAGTTCATCCTGTTGTCTTGGTGATTAATGCATTTAATGAATTAAATCTAGAGAGCTTATTCTAGGTTGTTCAATTGAATAGGGTTAATTAGAGAGCGGATCCTGATTAACTAATCTTAAGAGACGACTCGGTTTAACAGAGCTTGTTGTTAGACTAGGGATGATAATTCCATGATAACTGAGAGAGGGGTGATACCGTAATTGGAAGATAATTAATATCGGGGGATAACTGAACTGTTAACTGGAATATTTGCATCCATTGATTACTTATTTAATTTGCTTACCAGTTTATTTAATTGATTTAGTGATAATATCTAATCCAAACCCCCCCAATTTGTTATTTCATTTGAATTGAATCTAGGTGACATAATTAATCATCATTCCTCGTGGGATCGACTCTTGCTTACCCTAGCTACTCATTGGTTAGGATAGGAAAGGAATTTAATTAATTTTGCCGCGTTGCGACGCGCGGTCAGTATAATAAATCACTTCTTAATTATTCAAAAATTTAAACTAACAAACAAAAAACTATTATTATTATTTTATATTGTGTTCAATTTTATTTTCAAATTTAATTGTTGAATATTGATGTTATATTTATTATTTTATTAATTTTTGAATATTGATGTTCAATTTATTATTTTATTATTTTATATTGTATTGTGTTATATTTATAAATTAATTATATTCGTAATTTCATTTTTAATGCATGTTATATCAAATTCATATCTATTTTAAAATTCATAATATATTATTTACATTACATATATAATTATATCAAATTTAAAATGTTGAGTTTCAAAATTGTTTGCATTCAAAATTTCTAATTTTATCAAATACAATTATTTAAAATAACATAATTTTAAAGTTGAAATATTAACATTTTTATTAATATAGATATTAAAAGCAATATATATTTTACATTTAAATGATATATCATTACATTATGTCATCAACATTAAAAATTATTAAATTTTATATAACAAACCGCCCATCGCGCGGGTGTACCGCTAGTTTTATCTAAAAAGTAACTATTTATAATTCTACTATCAAATCACTCATATATCTTGTAAATCTTTATTAATTTATCATATTAATTTATTATTTTATTTTATAATAATAAATTATAATATTTCAATTGATATAATTAATTTTTAAATTTTAAAAATTTATTTAATTTAATAAAATAAAAAATAAAATTGAAGAATATATTATTAAATTTATTGAAAACAAATCAATAGAATAATACAATAAAAAAAGAAAATAAATAAATGGTATAATACAATGCTTAATTTTGGGTGCAACTATCCGCATCCCGAAATTTACCAAACACACCTCATTCTAGTGTTTTTATATTTTTCATTTGTATAGAGAATGAGGTGTATTCAGTAAATTTTGGGATGAGGCTATAATTTTTTGCATGTAAATAAATAATTAATATAAGAGAGAGAGAAAAAAAAAGGCACGGACCCCACCTTCTCTCTCTCCGCTCCCTCCTCTCTCTTCCTCTACCTCCTCTCTCTTCCTCTACCTCTACCCCTTCTTCCCCAATAATTTTCTATCAAAAAAATTGGGTAGCAATAATTGTCATTTCAACATCTTGCCAACCATTGGATGCTCTAATAAAGGTAAGAAATATTGTTTTACCTTTTCAAAACTACTTAAGAGACAGTTAAAAGTTAGAAATTTTATATTCCAATTGATTGGATCATCAGATCGAATATATCTGATTTAGTAAACTAGATATGTATAACACCTTAAACTAGATATGTATAACAAAGGTGTTATGACACTTTTTCATAAAAAAATATTATGACTCGAGACATTATAAATAATTTAAGCATGAACTTAAAGAGTAACATAAAAACATCTCATCTAATTAATATTTGTACTATTTACTTTGACCTTAATTAATTGGTTCCTTCTTCAACTCATATTTGACTTATGAACGAGAGGTTATATGTTTTCTTGCAAACCTTTGTCAACCCACATAATCAACATCAACCCAAAACCAATGATCACTTCAACTATTAACTGCAATGAGATCTAATGTATTCTTTATTAAATACCAATAACCAAACCTTTCTAAATAGGATTCACACATCTTAATTTTTTGTTTCCTCAAGAATTTTATTCCACGGACCCTTATTTCAACTAGTGTTTCAAGTAGTATTTCATTATCGTTGATCATATACATTACATATTATTTAGGTATATTCTTTAGTATACATGATAGTGATTATTATTTTAAAATACAATCAGAAACATCAATTAAAACAGAAAGTCTCACGTGAATTATTATTCCATACTATACATTTATGGTGCTACGTTCGTTTTCCAGAAAACTTTAATCGAAAGTTACTATCTTCGAGATTTTAAAATCTTTACGAGTTGAGTTTCTATAAAACAAGTTGTGGGCTTGATATATTTGACCACGAATTTAATTACAGAATCGTTTGATAATGAAATTTATTGAGACAGAAAGATAGCAATGACAAATTATTCAGACCAAGAATACAATATGTAGAGAAAAGTTAATGTATATAATTATAATCAATTTTTAAATGGAAAATATAGGGGACATATTCGAATGTACTATTTCATCTAGTGTGTGCATCTCTCTCTCTCTCTCTCTCTCTCTCTCTCTCTCTATATATATATATATATATATATATATAAATTATATTAGTCAACAATGTGACTATTGAAAAAAAGTACTTGAAGGTAATCTGCCTTGTAAATTGTAATACATCGATTATTCCTATCCCAACTTGCAATTTGACGATAATATAAAAATGTCCCCACCACTTATTTATGTTGTAAAAGAGATTGAAAATTAAATAAAAATGTATATTTTATGAAGTCCCATGTGGGAGGCATACAACCTAATTCAAATTTCAATCATTTATCATAGGTTTAGGGTAGATTAAGGTTGGGTAAAATCATTAGAGTAGCATAAATACTGTTTAACTTGGATATTAATATTTTAGTTTAGGTATAAATGATGTGATTTTCTCATAAAAGTTTGATCGACATTAATTAGTACAATAGTTATATGTGTAGTTGAAGAGGTGTCAATATCATGATTATGCTTTCATGCGATTTACACACCATTACGGATGCATCTTTTTCTCACACTTTTTGCATTTAAAAAAAAAAAAAATCTAAGCAATTTTTTTCAAAAATTACAATTTTATCATAACATTTTAAATTCACAAAAAAAAAAAAAAAAAAAAAGTGAGTGATGTCATTTGAGTTAAAAGACTACTGGTAAGAAGCTATACTTTTTTTATCAGTAAAAGAAAAAGTTCTATTAATCCTTATACTCCACCGTTACATCATACAAATCGTACGGAACTTACAAGGAGCTATACTAATTGCATAGCCCTACATTTTATCAATAAACTTTAATTTCAAAAACTTTGAGTAACAATACTCCCATATGAATAATTTTTCACTCCTAAATCCCAATTGTTCACTAATAAATCAACGAGTCAACTCTGTGACTAACCACTATGAACAATAAGTAACAGAAGCAAATTTAATGGCACCAAATATAGTGCCAAATTTAATCTTAATTAACCAACCAAAGCCTAATCTAGAAAAAATAACGAAAAGATGTTCGTAAAATAAGTCTCAAAAAACCAAAATTTCAAAGAACAAAACCAAACCAAAGATGTGGTTCAATCATAAAAGTTGGATCGATCCGCGCAAGTTATGGATATTTCTAAACTCTGGCTCCAATGCCATTATTATAATTTGATATTCAAACAAATCATATTAAAAATTTTAAGTGTAATATCAAAAACCAACTTGACCTATGTCATTTCTTTTTTAATTTCTTCAATTTGAATTCTAAGTAATATTTTCCTTTTCCGAACACACCATAAAGTTCAAAAAAAAAAAGTTTTGGTCAAAATTGAATTTGATGTCTCAATTTCTTTAATAGCATACACCCAGACACTCTATATTTCAAACTAAATAAAAAACTTAAATCAATTTTATGGGTTCCATTTGATTCAAGTTTAATTTAAGCAAAAATAGATTGAAAATTCTATTATTGTAAGAAAATTAACTTGGAAATGGCAAGTAGTTAGGTTGCAGTTTGAAAAAATTGTAAACTTTATGGTGCAATCAAAAAAAGAAAGAAATTTAAATTTCAAATTGAAAAAATATCATATCTCAGACCGTCTGATATAATAACCCAATTTGTAAATAACATAGTTAGTGAAAAGGAAAGAGATAAATAAAAAGATAAATTACTGATGTTAATATACTTAGCACATGATAATTCATATAAACAAGTGTTTTAGATTGTGATACATGACAAATCTATTAGTAGACATACTCATTTGATTCGGAAAATTATCAACCTCATTTTAGTTTTACTTTCAAACGATTTTTTCGAACCGTGCGAAACTGTGAACCATGGTTCACCGGTTCTTTTCAGTTTCAATAAAATTCAAACCATTAAATTGGCGGTTTGGAACAGGGACTATTAGGAATGGAAATATATATGTTAGCTATTGTAACACATGCATGGATATTTATGTTCTTAATTAAACGTACGTACAACTTCATAAGAAACTATCGATCTTAATTGGAATATTGTTGAATTCCGATCCAACGAAAACCCAAACATTATATATGTGATCAAATTCAGAACAGTTTGTCAAGATTCAAAAAAGAATTTGATATGAATACGTGTCTTAGCCTTATTTGGGAAGGAACCAAAAATAAATATGTATTTAAATTCAAATACATTCAGTATTTTGTGTCGTATAAAACGAAGCACATGGGAAAAATCTAATTGGCTGAATCTCATATATGATGATGAATATATTGAAAGACATGTATATATTGCCTCAATTACAATACTCCATGTCACACTTCCAAAATTGCATGCACGACCCACTGTGTCTCTAAATGTTACTAGTTGCTCAAATTATTACCCTTTTGACTTTTAGTAGTGTTTGTGTGCACCGAGTGCATGAATTATGATTCATGCAATTGGGTCGGGTCGGGTCTGGTCCAAATTCGCGCCCAATTTTTTATTTTATTTTTAATTTATGACATAACCTTCATGTTTACCGAGTATAACCTTTATGTATAAATATCATAACTTTTAAGTAAAATTACTTAGACTTTTTTCAGTATAAAAAACATAATTAAAAGATATGTAACCTTTATGTTAAACGAGTATAATCTTTATGTTATATTAGTATAACATTTACATACATATATCATAACCTTTAAATGATATTACTTAGACTTTTTTCACTATAAAAATTCATATAGTATGGCTTAACCTTTATGTTATAATAACTTAACATTTATGTTATATTAATATAACCTTTATGTATAAATATCATAACCTTTATGTACTTAAAGAATAACATAAGGTTATATTATTATATCGAAAATGTTAAATTATCATGCATAAATGTTATATTATTACAACATAAAAGTTTTGAAAGATATTAATTATAAATCTGTCATACGCTACAAAAGGTTATGCGAACATAACTAAAATGTTAAGTTTGACAAGCTAAAAGGTTAGATCAATATAACTGGGAAATTAGGGTTTGAGCTAGGGTTTGGGTGTATGAAATGCACCCCGGGTTGGGTCGATCCGATTGCACAGATCTAGAATCCGTGCACTTGGTGCACAAAAACATTTGTGTTTGAGTTTTTATTTTTATTTTAGTTTCTACAAAACTAAATTTTTTTTTAAATTTTGTTTTAGCTCTGACGTTTCGTTCCTGGGTTGGTCTATAATGATATTTTAAAAACTAGTCGCTATTTCCACTCATAGCATAGTACACCTTTGGATTTTTCTTACAAACCTAAGAATGTTTGTGTTCGTTTCTTCATCACAATCCAATATATACATATATTGGTTGGATGTACATATATAAAAGACATGAATTGTCAAGTCGTGACAGGGACAAGAGGGTTCCTCCACATGACGTTTCGTTTGTTCGTTGGTTGATGAGAATTTAATTTAAGTGATGAAGAATTGAAACGATGCTGCTTCATCATCATGGCAATTGGTGTCATCTTTTGTGTACAATTCAGGATTTTTCGATTTTTCTTTTTTAACCTCGTATTTAAATAATATAAAGTGTTGAACATAAGTGGTTGGAGATAATAATACGATGAACAACTGATTAAGGTTATGATCAGTTGCGTTGTACCTTACAAGTTATTAGGGAATGATATATTGGGGAAAATACAAAAAGTTTTGGTTCTATAAATATATGAGCGTGACAAAATCGATTGGTATCATTCATTCAAAATCGACAATGTAGTTGTTGGAAATTGTTACAGAGCATATGACATAGTTGAAATGAACTAGACTGATTCTGCTACAATCCTATAATTATGAGATCAATTTTATGTAACTCCCAAATATTTAGTACACATGTCCAAGCAATAGTATTTTTGGTTTTGAAACTTGTATATAGTTTTTTTTTTTTTTATAAATATATTCTAGTGAGATTGAATACAAGATCTAATCATGGTAAGGATTTGAAAGACATGAATTACTACTTGAAAGCTAAAAACTACGATCTTGCAATAATGAATACACAAAGACTATATAAGGTGATCAATTGTATGAATTTCCAAATCAATGTGTATATATAAGCTATGATCGTTTTTAAATTTTATATTATTGAGGAATACCATCCTCTCCAGTCTCCATAATGTAAACTCAAAATATTTGTGTTACTTTAAAAGTTGTAACATGTAGCCCTATTAGAAGTTCATGGGCATGAACATATTTTGTATTCACATTTCAATAATTTCCAAATTGTTTAAAAACGAAATTTATATTTTGCATATATGAACAACAAACTAAAGTTGGAAGTATCCAATGCGTAATAAACTGCAAAATTATGATTTTATTAATTAAGTTGGAATTAAAACAGACAAGTGAGGGTGAGTCCATATGGAACATGTTGGGATCGAATTTCTAATGATTTACTCAAAAGGGCCCAACATACAGTTTCACCACTACAGACTTAGGCCCGATTAATTCACTCACTCTATCTCTATGCTTATTTTAATCGTCAGAAACATAAAAAACTTATATGAGATTTTATAATAAATTGATATTTAATCTTTATTTTTTTTAAAAAATGATTGTACAGGTATCAAATGCAAAATAATAAAATGTTGGTTTGAGTTTTCTATAACAGGTGAAATGAGTAAATTATATTTGTGGTGATCTATTTTTTTTTTTTAGTATCAAACATTTGTTCCATCTGACCTTAATTATAAATTGTAAAAATGCATTTGTAGGCCATCACATGTATAATTTTATTGTTTCAAAAGTTGAAATACCAGCAGAGATAATCTATATTTTTAAAACTTTTGAAAAAGAAAATTAAAAATCCAAAGTTTTCACTGTGTTTTCATCGTAAAATGAAAAGGTACGTGAATGCATATATAATTTATACATATTATCTAATTTTTATACTATTGTCAGTTGCACCTCTTAACAAAATTTCTGTTTCCATCATTGCATACATCCCAGCTAGCTGCCACTTTCTCTTCTCTATTATTCTTTTTAAAAATAAAATATTTTACTCTTGTATAAGTATATATAAAATAATATACACATATGTGAACTATTTTACAATTTTGTGTGAAAAATTTACGAAAAAAGGGGCGCTCAAGAAATGATTTATTATTATTATTTTTTAATTTGGGCATTTTGGTACACTATTTCAAAGTCCTTGATACCTCATGTTCCAAACAATATGTTGTTTTGTTCTTAGTGGGAGTTTTGACTTCTTGTACATGAAAACTAGAGTAAGATAAAAAATTAGAGTTCGACAATGTTTTATAAAATTAGTACAACAACCTAGTTACATCTCTTCAGATTAAGTGTCTCATCCAAAGGGCAACGAGTCTTGCCAAATCTGAAGGCCTCACAAGGAATCAAATAGGAACAAATTAAATAATAATGTGCTGGTTTATGCATACTATACTATATTCAAATAAGATGATACACACAACCTAATAGTCCGACATTGAGATTAATGATATTTAAGAAACATAAAAATATAAATGATGATCACCAAATAATTAAGCACATAATTAATAAACTGCTGGGAAATAACAGTATGTTTAGTGATTAGAAAGAAAAAGAACAAGGTGAAAGTGGGCCTTAATGATATGACCTTAATGGGTCCAAAGGCCGAAAGAGAAAAACAATCTGACTTTCTTCTTTGACTTCGAAGATATATTTTCTCTTGGCCCAAATCTTGACTCTCATCTCCTGGACCATCCATCAACCCCCACTTTTACTGTACCCAAAAACAAAAAAAAATTGCATTTTGCATTTTCATACTAACTATTGAATTTAATTATTTTATAAATTGTAAATTAAGAATAATTAGAGGACGATAGTTATTATTTATTCAGTATTTTAATTGAATTCTACCTTTATGTTGGTTTTGATTCAACGTTTTGGGATTAAATATATAATTATTTGATTTATCAACTCAGAGTCGCCGTGATGCCCATTTTAATTCCAGTTTAAATTGTTTATTTCAGACTCTTTGGGAAATAATTAAAGAGATGCAATCTGAAAAAAAGAATTTGGTTGAACTATTATTGAATAGTGTGAATTTGTGTTTCTTAATTCTATTGTTTTAAAATATAATCTTATTTGATTAGTTACGTATGAGTCTCTCCTGAAAAACTTACACAGTAAATTACAACATTGCCACAATAGAAAATGATGGTGAATTATAATTTATATAGTCAACCAACCTTACCTTAAATGGAATCAAAATTATTTTTGTAATTACGTACAAGTATCTTATTACGTTTAGACATAATTAGCTTACAAGAAATTATAATTCCACACACAAGAAACATCAAATCTTGACTTAGGGAGGTGGGATCATCTCAACATCAGTTTGATAGTAATGATGAATCTCAAGCACTATATTGTCATTTTCATTTATGCACTTTTCTCCTATACAAATCTAGCCGGAAGCCAATATTCTACCTAAATTTTAGGCTTTTTTTTTATTTAAAGTCAACAGTTGTCCAATCTATAGAAGAGTCAACGCTAACGTTATTACATGTTTTTTTAGTTGTGATTGTAATTTTAGTCAAATTTTAAGTTTTATCATTATGATAGTTTATAATTATGTATTTAGTTCATATTAATTCTGCATAAAAACCAAGGATTTTTCGTGTGTATTTTCCTTTTATTTTGAAGGCAAAATTGTCATTGCAATTTTTTGATGGTTGTTGTTAATGTAATGTTTTTTTTTTTCCTTTTTAAAGGGAAATGAAAAATTGTGCGTAAAAATTATAATTAAGTAATTAACAATTAGTTAAGTGACATTTGCAATTATAAATTTATAATAACAGTGTTGGTTCTCAAAATAGGTTGAAATATGACCTATGGGCTTTTTAACATGGGCCTCGTGCAACTTAAACATGCTTAAGAGGGCTCATTATACAGCCCATCCGTACTTGCAGCCTTTAAATTTGAAATTTTCATTTGTCAGCATGCAGTACTGTATCTAGTTTTCGCAAAGCCCATATCTTATAAGGTGATTTTATCTATTTATTGAGGCTCTCGATTTAGAAATTTAAGATGAGAAAACAATTTAAGTTTTTATTTTTTTAAGTTATTTAAGTTAATGCCACTTTTTATTCAAGCAATATTTGTGGAGTTCATTCTTTATTGCTAAATGAGGTTAATGTTAATTTAAAATGTATGGTTAATTTAAGAATGAGACATTTATAGAATCACAAATCAATTAAAAAAAACAAGAATACTCAATATAGAGTACATATACATCCACACTCTTTTTTTTTTTCATGTGAAAAATTTATTTAATTTTAATTTGACTCGATTCATTTGTAGATTATAAATTTACGGGGTTTTTTTTTTTTTTGAACATATTATAAATTTTACGTTTTATCTAATTGATTCTACTTCAGTAATTAAATTTTAAAACTCAAACTGAAATATGTGAATTCAAAATTAATGAATCACGTAATCCATGCGTGTCTCAATTAAATGCACTCAAGTTGAATCAAGAAAGCTACTCTAAAATTAAATCACAGTACAATGCCCCATAATAATTGAAATGAAAAATACTAATCTTTCAATAATCAAATTAAAATTTCAAAATAATGAACTCTAAAATTACAAATTGAATAACGGTCAAAATTAAGCAGAATTCGCCCCCGTCCGTCCCCCTCATTTTCTTCTCACTAAATTCAAACGCTACGCTCCGTAACGGTCATATTTTCTCAGCTTAGTTTTCTACTATTCTTCCATCTCTTGCTGTTTTCTTCAACCAGAAATCTCAATATTCACACATTCTCTGTTTACTATACTGTTTCTAAATTACAGCCAACTCACACTTTTTCACTACAATTCCAGATTTCGGGCAGTTTGTTTCCGATGTAAGTGTTAATCAGTGTATACATATATATACATGCGTTTATATCTATATGTGTGCGTATTATACAAGTACAGAGAGTGGTATGGTTGTGTACTGGTTTTGTTTAAACCACGAGTTTTGATTTTTGAGCTGCGTTGTCATTTTTTGAAATTCGATCGGCAGTACTTTTCTATATTTTTCTCTCACTGATTTGGTGATTTTTTTTTTTTTTTTTGTATTTTGTTAATTTGTAGTTTGAGATTCAGAGGAAGTGAACAATTGTATTGGAATGGAGGCTCCGCATAAAAGAGGAGGAGGTGGTGGAATGGTGCCTAAATCGCCATCGCAGACGCCGCGGTCCAGCGATAAGGCGGTGAGAGATCTGCGATTGGGGGAAGGGAGTTTCAACGGAAAGCACGATAAGGATAGAGGTGTTAATGTACAGGTCATTGTGCGATGCAGGTAACTAATTTTACTTAGTTTTTTATTTTCTCTTTTTTTCCTTCTCTCAATATTATTTTTTTGGTTTACTCGATTCTGTTGTTGTTTCTTAACAGGCCATTGAGTGAGGATGAGGTTAAATTACGTACACCTGTGGTGATTTCTTGCAATGACAACAGAAGAGAAGTTTGTGCTATCCAAAATATTGCGAATAAGCAAATTGATAGGACTTTCAATTTTGACAAGGTTTGTTATATCTTGACCTGAGTATTGAAGTGAAAGTGTTTTACAGCTTCTGCATATACCACAGCTATGGAATTCTATTTCATAAATTATACTCCATTATTCTGGTTGTTCATTGTAAAAAGCTGTGATTGTTGGGAATTTGTTATAATAACAATAAGCATGCACAAATTGTTTTTTTTTTTTTGATTGAAGTTTCTGAATTCTCAAAATTCCATTCTCTTTTATCTTCTTCTGTAATGTATCACGTGTAAGATAGAAAATTAATATTGGTATATGTGTTTAGGTCTTTGGTCCATCGTCCCAGCAAAAGGATTTATATGATCAAGCAGTATGCCCCATAGTGTTTGAGGTTCTAGAAGGCTACAATTGCACCATTTTTGCCTATGGGCAAACAGGAACTGGGAAGACTTACACTATGGAGGGTGGAGCAAGAAAAAAGGTTTGAATTATTCTTTTTGGTGGAATTTGCTAATTTGATGATGTTCCTGTGCTTCTAAATTTGTGAGTTTGACTCTTCTGCCTCTTTAGAATGGAGAATTCCCAAATGATGCTGGTGTTATTCCAAGAGCTGTTAGACAAATTTTTGATATCTTAGAGGCTCAAAATGCTGAGTACAGCATGAAGGTCACATTCTTAGAACTATACAATGAGGAAATAACAGATCTTTTGGCACCAGAAGAATGTTCCAAATTTTCAGAAGACAAGTCGAAGAAACCTATTGCACTCATGGAGGATGGGAAAGGAGGAGTCTTAGTTAGGGGATTGGAAGAGGAGATTGTGACCACTGCAGATGAAATATATAAGATCCTAGAGAAAGGTTCCGCCAGAAGGAGAACAGCAGAGACCCTTCTCAACAAACAGAGTAGCCGTTCTCACTCTATATTTTCTATCACTATTCACATCAAGGAGTGCACTCCAGAAGGAGAGGAGATGATCAAATGTGGGAAGCTGAACTTAGTTGACCTGGCTGGCTCCGAGAATATTTCACGTTCTGGTGCTAAAGAGGTACAGAACATGAAATTATTTTTCATGAATATTAGGCGAAACCTCACGGCCAATTCATAACCATTGAGACATTTTACCTCACGGCCAATTCATAACCATTGAGACATTTTTCCTATGTAAAGAAGTTGATAATTAGCATATTCTTGCACGAGAATGAGATTGAAAATGATGGATTTTGGCATGCATTATCTTTTGACATTCCTCTTTACCAGGGATCTAAATGTTTTGACAACTTTTTTCATGTACTTTTTTGCAGGGCAGAGCTAGGGAAGCAGGTGAGATCAACAAAAGCTTGCTAACACTTGGCCGAGTCATAAATACATTGGTTGAACATTCTGGTCATATACCCTACAGGTAAATGACTTGCTCAATTTCATTATGTGTGATAGAATGGTGTGTCATAAAGATCATCGTGTAAAGCTAAGATGTCTCCTGAAATATTACAGAGATAGCAAGTTAACAAGATTGCTGAGAGATTCTCTTGGAGGGAAAACAAAGACATGTATAATTGCCACGGTATCACCTTCCATCCATTGCTTGGAAGAAACGCTCAGCACTCTAGATTATGCTCATCGTGCCAAAAATATAAAGAACAAACCAGAGGTTAGTAGTCTTTAAAATTTTCAATCTGTGCTTTGATGTCATTTTCATAGGGTGACAGATAATAATATACTTATTTGTTGCTTATTTACAGATCAACCAGAAGACCATGAAATCCGCATTAATTAAGGATTTGTATTTCGAAATTGATCGACTAAAGCAAGGTTGTTAGTTGTTCCTCCCTCTCTGCGTGCAATATTCATATTGTTTTATGAGTATTTCTTGCCTGACAACTACTTAACGTTGTTTAGAGGTATATGCTACAAGAGAGAAGAATGGAATCTACATACCAAAAGATCGTTATCTCCAGGATGAGGCAGAGAAAAAGGTATATAGTGGTATTTAGTGTATTGATGCTATATAATTATTTACGTGGTTAAGAGAAATTGCTTCTGATTTTGGGAATAACACGTGTTTAACATTGCAGGCCATGTCAGAAAAGATAGAGCGTATGGAATTTGATTTAGAGTCCAGGGATAAGGTAGATTGCTGAAAAAAATTCAGACACCTTTTTTTGCTATAAAGAAATAAGATCCATGATAGGTTTGTGCTTTTGTCATGCAGCAAGTGTTGGAGCTTCAGGAGTTATATAATTGTCAGCAGCAGTTGACTGTAGAACAGAGTGACAAAATTAGGAAGACTGAGGTTTGATATCGACATACACACCTGCCAATTAGAAACCATTACTTCAATTCCCCTTGTCATTTTTCTATCATGGAATAACTATGTTCTGTTGTCTATAATTCAGAAAAGGCTACAGGAAACTGAAAATGAGTTGCTTGATCTTGAAGGAAGATACAGGCAGGCAAATGCAATAATAAAGGAAAAGGAATACCTGATATCCAATCTTCTCAAGTCTGGTAAGTGTTATCTTTGATATGCTTCTGACTAATTTTATTTTGCATGAATTATCTCCTATTCTGGTCATTGTTTTTTTCCTCTCTCCTTTTGCAAAACGATATTGGCGTGATTTTTTACAGTATTATAGCTACCAAAGCTCAAGTCGTAGTTTCTTTGTTCATCTATATTGATTATGTTTCCACCTTTGGAACTTCCATTTGTTGACTAAGTTAAGTATGTAAGAATGCCTAGTTGATGCCAAAATATGAGAAGCAAACCTAGTATAATATTTCCTGTCCTAAAATCTTGCACGCCGTGGCCCCGTGACAGTTCTCAGAAAGCTGTATTAACTTTTACTCCAAAGGTTTCAACTATTTCCAACTAGTAAAAAATTATAAAAATGAAAGGAATGGTTTTATATCCTTTATAATGAATAACAAGCACAACTTTATGAAATTTCATGCGATTATTCTCTGCCAGAAAAAGCACTCATTGAACGCGCACTTGGGCTTCGAGCAGAACTGGAGAATGCTGCATCAGATGTCTCTAATCTTTTCATGAAGATTGGTCTGTATCTTTATTTGAAAAACCGCTAGTATTTATTTCTCTAAATAAGCAACCTATACTGATCTCAAGTACCGTTCATGTTGCAGAACGCAAGGATAAAATTGAAGAGGCCAACAGAGTTCTTATACAAAAGCTCCAAACTCAATTGACTCAGCAGCTTCAAACCTTACATAAAGCAATAGCATCTGCTACCACACAGCAAGAGCAACATCTAAAAGAGATGGAAGAAGATATGCATTCATATGTATCTACAAAGACCGAGGTATTATACTGTAGATACCTGAAATGATTCTAAGAAGTGTGTCTATGAATTTTCTCATTTGTTGCACTTGTAGGCTACTGAAGAACTTCGAGATCATCTAGAGAAATTAAAAACCATGTATGGTTCTGGAATCAAGGCTTTGGTGGATTTAGCTGGAGAACTTGATGATAAGTCTCACTCAACACTTGGTCACCTGAATTCTGAAGTTTCGAAGCATTCTTCATCCTTAGAAGAGGTTTGAATTCAGTGATATCGCTTTGGAGAATCATATAACCTTGCTTTTAGCTTGCTTATGAGGTTATTTCTCATCTACTGCAGCTTTTCAGAGGAATTACGACTGAGGCTAATACTTTACTTCATGATCTTCAAGACAGTCTGCATAGTCAGGAGTGTAAATTAACTGCATATGCACAACAGCAACGTGAGGTTGGCATTTGATATAATTAATAGGATATTTTTGAATGCACATCCATTCCTTCTTTTATGTGTTCTGTTCTTCGTTTGAAAAGGCAATTTATTGAAGTTTGACATAATCCATCCCTAGGCTCATAGCAGAGCTGTCGAAACCACAAGGTCAATTTCTCAAATTACAGAAAACTTCTTCGAGACTTTAGATGGGCATGCTTTAAAGTTGGGCCAAATTGTAGAAGAAGCACAGACAATTAATGATCAGAAGTTATCTGAGCTTGAAAATAAGTTTGAGGTAACTAAATTCTGCATGTGTGTTTAGCAGTATATATGTTAAATGAGCTTGCAAACTTTGCCTGAGTTGAAGTCACATTTCATTATAGGAGTGTGCTGCGCTTGAAGAAAAACAACTACTAGCTAAAGTGGCAGAACTGCTTGCAGGTTCTAATGCTAGAAAGAAGAAACTGGTATGTACTTGGCCTCAACTCCGTATACCCAATGCTAATATATATCAGAAAATCATTTTAGTTTCAATTGTAAGCTAGCATTGCCATCATGAACATCAACTTGAACCAGCATGCGGTTTTGAGAAAACTTATTCAACCAATAATAGCAATGCATGCCACGACCCTATAATCTTATTTGAGACGTTTACTTATTTTTTGCCTTATTTTTGCTTAGGTTCAAAGTGCAATTGACGGACTACGAGAGAGTGGAGCAAGTAGAACCAACAAATTACAGCAAGAGATGTCAATTATGCAAAACACCACTTCTTGTATCAAAGCAGAATGGACAAATTACTCAGGGAGAGCTGAATCTCATTATCTTGAGGATACAGCTTCAGTAGAAAGTGGGAAAGAAGATATGGTAGATGCTCTTAAAAAATGGTCAGTACATCATATTTACTCTTATTACAACAACTCTCTGTTTTCCTAGATAATGCTGGATTACTTTTGAACCTTCTTTCTCTGATTCTCAACTTGGAAATAATATGATGCAGTATGGAAAAAGCAAAATTAGGTGCTCAACAGTGGAACAATGCCCGAGAGTCGCTGCTTAGTCTAGAAAAGGAAAATGTTGCTTCGGTCGATGAAATTGTTAGGTTAGTCATTAAAGTCTGGATTTCCTAAACTTTCAACTCAAGCTAGTGATTTGCTTCATTCATGTAAGTGAATATATTTATCTTCTTCTTACTTTAGGGGAGGAATAAACACGATTGAAGTTTTGAAGTGCCGACATTCTTGTGCTGTGAATTCAGCTCTGGAAGATGCAGATACTGGAAGCAAGAATATACTGTCGTTCATTGACAGTAAGATAATCATTATTTCATGCATATTTCAGTTTTGAGACAAGAAATATATGGTTTCCAAACATTGTATATACACTCCATTTTCAGGTTCATTACAACTTGACCGTGAAGCCTGTGGGAATATTGAATCGATAATTGGTCCATGTTGTGGAGACATGAGGGAATTGAACAGTGGGCACCACCACAAGACTGTGGAAATCACAGAAAAGGCAGCACAATGCCTCCTACAAGATTATATGGTCAGCAAAATCAACATATCATTATTCAATCAAATCATCTTCTCTTTGAGATTATAATTCATGGTTTTCTGATTGTTATACTTTTGTCTAGGTGGACCAACCATCGTGCTCAACACCAAGAAAGAGAGCAATAAACATTCCAAGCATTGAGGAACTGAGGACCACCCCATCCATTGAGGAACTGGTTAAGTCACCTATTGGAGGAGACATGGTAAAGCATGTTTCCCGAGTTCCCTTTACAGCCATCAATTGAAGAAACATCAAGATCTTCTTTTGTATAGAAGGTACGGATTATCATCTGGTATGAGATTGAGTTATATATTATTTGGAATTTAGGCAATAGAATTTCACTTCTCTGAAATTCACTAGTACTAGTTGTATCACTTGCTCTTGGTCTTAGAAGTGTATTGTAACGAGAGGGGTAGTTGTTTTGCTACATCAAATAATCAAATTCTCTTATTGGATTCTTATTGTATAGAATTGTATCTATAACTCTCAGGTTATAGATAATACAACTCAAGGATTAAGGTAACATATAACTACGTTCAGAAAATTCAACTTACGCTCCCTTTAATATTAAGAGACTTCTACGAAAAATATCTTGATTTTGAGCTGTTTGTAAAAAGTCGAATAAAATTTTTATATTACAAATATCGTTCTTAGTATTTGTTTTATTGTTTACATCACACAAATGTGGAAATATATGTCTTTGTACCGATTATGAATAACAACCTATGTTTTTTATCCACTTTAAGAAAACAAAATTTCTACTTAAAAACTTTTCAAAATACTTTAAATGTCCTCGTCTATTTTAATGATTCCACTCACTAGTCATCACCTCTATCACCTATGCCATGTAAATTCAAAATATTTTCATCTCTTTCATATCTTTCTTACACTTCTCGAATAGAATTGATTTGATAGGAATTTTATCTTTGTTGCTCAATAGGTAAAGATAAGATTACTTTGAAGTACAGTACAATGTAGTTTATAATTTTTTGAACTCGGATTGAAGTTAGTTAAATTTAGTTTACATTGTGGATATTTTCATTTTAATTCTTTCTAGAAATAAGATATAACACTCAATATTTTTAACATTTGAAATTTGTGTTTTGGGTGTTATGATGATTATTTTAGTTAAAATGACGAATCTCGCTAATCTATGAGGTTGGAAGCTGGAACATATCACAACAGTATAAGAACCACCATCATGATCTAAGACTTACCATCACGATCTAAGATTCGTAAGCATCATGATCATCTTCCACCATCGTGATCTATCATAGATTTTTTTGGAAAAAAAATTGACTTCTCTATTTTAAAGATATTTATGTCATTTGATCTCAAATTTAAGTAAAAAACATGTTTTTTTATTGAGTAAATATTTTTCATATTCCCTCATCTTATAGATAGAAACGAGAGATGTCCAAAACTTATACAAATTACATACCAAACTTGAGTTGGATAATTTAGTAATATATGAAAAAGTAAAATTTCATTGTTTACATATTCCAGAAAGTATTAATGTACTCCAATTAATACCAAACGTATCAAAATTTCATTAGAGATATTTGCAATTTGGATTAAAATACCGGATTAAGTTTGTGGACAAATATAATACACAGATCACCAGCAGAGACGAACCATGCGCCAAATATGTACTAAATTTGATACTATGCACCTGGCCGAACAATTTCGTTGAATTAAACATTTTCAGTATTGACTATTGAACTAAGTACTAAATTCACATGCCCAGCTTGTGTGAACTACCCACCCCCCAAAAAAATGGCAAACATGCCCTCACCATGGATTCATGTTGACCTCCTCACCTGCAGGCTGCAAGATATGCAATACTTGTTCAAAGATCCACTGAATTTGCCAAACTCCATAACAGGTGAAAAAATATTCAAAACAAACAGAAACACTAAAATTAACTATGGTTTTATAAACCATTCAAGCTCAATTAAAAGCAATGGGGACACTCTCTGAAGAGTTTTTTCACAGATAATTAGCACCTTAGGGTTTCCATTTTCATTGATAAGCTTGAGAGCATGTTCATCTCTGACAATCACATGGTATGATTAGGACAAATGGATTTCAAGACAACCATCACCAGCATGTTACTAATAAGTGGAAACAGCTTAAAGCCTGGGGTGGGGTGGGGGAAGAAAAGATCAGTACATCTTTGGACAATTTACAAGAAGGTATCAGTCACTGAACAATGCCCTAGAGATTTTTATCATAGAAGTGCAAACAACAGGTACTTAGTGTTCCCTCTAAAAGATACTACAACAAGTGAGAGCCCATTCAGCCTACCATGAATATTATTACACGGAGAATGATGTTGACATGCTGAATAAGAGAATTATTATCAATATCAGATGAAGAAATCAAACGATAGCAAACAATCTAGACAATGCACTAAGCATTCTAAATTACACAAAGTTACCTTATTGCTAATGATGGAGAGCTCATGTTTAGCGATCATGCAGGTGGCTCCCCACCAAACGCGTCCTCATCAAAATCTTCGTTGGTTGAATTCTCTTGGCAGAGCAACCTATTTTCTTCTGTAGATTTCATACCAAGGCCATTCCATATCGCTGGAGTAGGACCAGGATGCATACTATCAGAACCATGACTTGTTTCAGCATTGTCCTCCATATGATCATTACTGTTGTGATAATCAGGCTCTGATCTTTTATCATCATCTGCATTTAATGTCTCAACATTGAGATCAGAAACTAAATCAAACCCTGATTGCCCCACAGATCCAGGATAAGCAACAGTAACATCCTCAGGTTCAGATGGTTCGGTAGCTTCTTTCTTTTGTCTTCTCCATTTCTTGGTGGATGAAGTCCCATCATCCTCAAAATCTTCTTCTTCTCTTTCTCTATGTAAATAAACCCACAATTTCCTCTCCCCATCAAATTGCACACAAGGATCACGCTCATAATGCAGACGATCCAATGCTCCGCTAACCACTTGATTGACCTGTGCATCAGAGACATCTTCCACAATATACTGTGAGTCTCTGATTAAAGTACATACATCTGCTCTTGTTCCAATACTTCCAGGCAATCTAGCTGCTGCATCTCTCACAAGACAAAGGATTGTAACATGAGGTGGTCTATCGCGTTTCAACATAAAATGATCTCGAGCCTTTGATGTTGGCTTGCCCCCACACCTCCTCAAAGGTGCAACAATTGATTTTTTACCATCAACAGCTGTGTACGAAAAAGCCCTGTCTGGTATTAGATATCTAAGGACTTCTTCCTTCTGGAAATATGCTTTTACTTCTTCAGAGCTTGGGCTGATTGTATTCAAACTCTTCTGAGCTCTCAGGTCCTTGAACCTTTCTTTCTCATCCAGATTGATTTGCATCAGTGTCAAAGGCGGGGCGGGAAGACTTCCTAATTGCTGAAGTGTTTCCTGACTATTCTTCAGCCAATTAGCAAATGAGTCCACTAACTTGACGAGCATTTTATGAGGAAGGCCCCAAGCATCTGGAGTGGTCACCTCTTCAACAGCATCAAAGTCAGATGAATTATGAGACACAGGACCAATCCATGACCAACTTTTTGTAGACTTTTGATAGACAACAAGTGGTTTCCACCCTTTTGCTCCAAGAGGTGCAGTTCTCGATGAAAATATTTTTAGAACACCTCTAACCAAATCCTGAAGAGGTTCCTGTGTTTCAAGAATACAGGGATCACCTGGATTCGATCTAACACGGCTGACAACTTCCTGAACAGTGAGGGAAGGGACATTTGTTTGAGCAGAAGGCACCAAATTGCTGACTCCCATGTTTGAATTAACATTGGTATCTTCCTGCTGGCTGTTTTTTTCCTCCTTGACCTCTGGTTCAGCATCATTCTTATCCAGATCTTTTACAGCCTCTAAGGAATCCTCTGGAAGCAGAGTAATCATTGCCATACGAACAGCTGAAAGAAGATGAATAATGGAGAATGAGAAGCCACTGTGAAGAGTAGGTGTAATTAAAGGAAATGACTTTTTCTGTCGTTTAGTTTCTGCCTCAACATCTTCCAATTCCATTTCCATAACAAGTGGCTGAGAAAATCCATTCTCTAGATTATCAGAAGCATCCTCCAACATGTTTTTTCGACTTTTCCTTGAAGAAGTCACATCATCTAACTGCAGCTCAGACTCAACATGAAGGAAATGCTTATTATCTGGCAGTTCCATGTGGGGCGAGTCCTCCTTTACTTTCCGCTTTTTCGAAAGAGAGTTGCAACCCATCAATGATGCATCGGGCATTTCAGGATGAGGGCCAGAAAACAGGTCAACCATCTGGCCTTTCTTCCCCAACTTGAAAGGAATTCCATTAGCTCCTGCCAATGGTCGTGTCCAAAACAAGTCGTTATTGTCATGCATATGATCAGACTGAAGGAGACTAAGATCAAGGGGAACTTCACCTTTCCGCCTTCTTCCTAGGGTAAGGGAGGATTTAACTGATGGCATATGGGAACTGCCACCATGGTTCCCTTCTACATGGCCATTTCTACCAATATGGTAGAATTGCTGCCGATCATCATCACCAATTACTCCTGGAAAATAGTTTTTATCCTTATCTTTAGTGGGCAAAATATTAAAGTACCCAACATCATGCATCTTACCCTTGTGTTCTGATCCCATAATATCAAGATTCTGGCTATAATCCTCCATCCTTCGGATGGAGTGTGACGATCCATCAATGGTCAAGTAACTGTCTTTCTTATCTCTCTCTAAAAACTCAGCCCTCTTCATATCATGGCCATATTTCAGATCTGGCACACCACCAGGAAAAGCCCACTTGCTTCTCATCAAAGGATTGCCATCGTCATCCTCATCCATATGTTCCGATGAATCCGATTCTGTGTCTTCATCTCTAGAAAATGCCTTGATACCTCTGTTTCCCGCAGCATCTCTTCTTCCATTCAAAGAACTTGCCTGAATTTTATCAGGAAAAGGCCTGGCTCCATACTCTGTTTGCAGTAATTTATCATTTGCATTGAGATCAATGGCCTGCCTAATCATCTTCCCCTTTTTATTTTTGGCATTGAAATCATTACGTTTACTTGATATATCAGCAGGGAACAGCCCGCCATGTTTACTAAGCCATGCTGGATCATTCGCATCTAAATGCTCTCTTTGACTTCCTTTCAAGGATGGATTTGACTTCTGACCCTTACCAACTTTCATCTGACTTTCAGCAGAGAATAGCTGAAGATTCTCTGAGTACTTCATCTTTTTCCCACCATTATATATGTTTCGCGCATTAGGAGGCTTAGCAGTTAACACCTTGATATCAGACAACTTATTAATAGCCTTATTTCTTCCAAGAGCGTGTAAATTGTTCCTACCTGATATAGGAATGTTCATTAGAGTATCTAAGTCCTTCTCAGCTCTTGGGTCTTCATGCTTCTTCCATTTGGAAGCAGCAGGCTTATCATTTGCCCCAACCCGACGGAAACTCCGATCTCTATGCACAGCCACTTCAACCATTGTTTCTGCCTCATCGTCATCCTCTAAATTCTGTTCATTTTTATCGTATCCTGAGTCTCTATTATACTGAGAAACAGTAAGTCCCAAGCCATAGCGCCCTGACATCATTTCAACACCAGGATGAGTTGAAGGAAAGGGCTCTGATAACTCTTTAACTGAAGTTGATTTAGATCCAGCCAACTTCAAAGTTCCTCTGGGATTCCGTTTCCCAAACTTTGCAGACTCAACAGTGGTTTTGGTTTTACGGCCACGAGAAGAAATATCTGAGACCGGACCCATGTTGTGCCCCAAATACCGACCTGTCTTCTGACCATACTTTGGATCCTTCAGCTTTTTGTCCCACAAACCATCACCTGACTCCTCTCTGTCGGATGACTCGCTTCCAAACTCTTCCATGTTCTCATTCATCAAACTCTTCTGACTCCGCATGATGTTCAACACACGGAGCTTCTCCTCAATACTATATCCCTTGCAATTCAGCCACGCATCCCTTATCTGACAGAGATTGTTCACTATAGAATCATGATGTTTCCGCAAATTATGATAATGCTGTCTTCTCTGGAAAAAATTCAAACCCTTCCTATAAAGTGCCACCCTTGGCTCACACAACCCACCCTTCAACATGTCAAACAACTTATCGATAGGGCTCCCAAAATGCAAGTTATCACCAGAAAAAAGCTCTTTCAGTGTGCATACAAAATTCTCTTGGTCCAAATCAGGTAAATATTTAGAAAGAGCAAATCTTTCGTCTTCAGTTAGAACTTCATTCCATACATCCATGGAAAGCACATCTTTTAACCCCGGAAGATCATACAATTCATAGGGAATGCTGCATGTCCGATCTCCAACCTGGCAAAACTCCTCACCTGTTTCGCCTAACTCCAATAAATCAAAGTCATCAGAACCCGCTCCTGAATCACAGTCATCAAATTCATCATCGTCATCATCAGATTCAACAGCAGAGGTAGACGGATTCCGCTGGAAATCTTCATCATCATCACTGGACATAGGTGTATCCCTACTGTGAGGGGATTGAAACTCCAGGTCAAAACGAGCTACTTTAAAGCTATTCTTCTCAATCGCCATTCAACAGTAACATTACCTCGAACAACACACCCCCAAATTCCAGAAATAACTCCACCTCAATTCAAAACCCTAGAATAAGAAGAATACATCACATATTTTAAAAGAGAAAAACCTTCAATTCCAACCAAAAACAAAAAGATACAGAAAATAGCCGCCCGAACTCAATGACTTAAGAAGGCACAAACATAGACAACAAAAACGTCTCTCGTAGAAACCAATTCAAACGCACAATATTCTCTCAACCTAATTCAAACACGCCTAATCAAACAAATATCCCCAGATTACATAACACGGCGAAACATAAACCGGATTAAAAACCCACCGAAGAAGAAAATCAAATCAATAAGCATAAAAAAAAATCATAAATCAAACACAGAGTGAATACGCTTCGCGAGATGAGATCAAAACGCACCTGAATTTGTTGGACGAGACAAGACGAAAGCGGCAGAACGCAGAAAGGAATTTAGAGAGCGATCGCGAATGGAGTGGAAACCCTAGCAACAGATATAGGAAAGGGGAAAAAAGTTAACCAGACGGTTATATCGCGTCGTGTGTGTGAGAGAGAGGGTGTGTGTGTGTAGTACAACACTTGGACTTGGGTGAAAGAGGAAGAAGAAGACGACGAGTGTGAGCCGTTGGATCGACTTGTCACGTGACATGGCTCAATTTGGCGTGGGAACGGAGACAAGATTAAAAGAAGGCCCTGTGCGGGCCGGGTCGGGTTTCAGGTTTCGGGTTGTTTGGGCATACAATTTTACCCAAGTTAGAAAAATAAAAAGTCATGTTGCACTTTACCCCAAATGTTTAGCAAAATTACATTTTGGGCCCTTCATTTTACTTTTTAGTCGGGTTTAATGCACCAACCCCTGTGATATAGAAAATCTTCGTCGCTCCCCCTATGTTTTCAAAATGGCACCAAACCCCCCAGTGATATGAAAAAGTCGACACATGTCCCATTTTTTAGAACTAGACTTAACGACGTTATATTTTGTCTTCAATTTCCTGTTATACCCTTAAAATAGAATTAAAATTTAATTAAAAAAAATTAAAATGAAAGAGGAGGACACCATCTCCGCCGCTGCACTACACCTTTTCCACCAATCACCATCGCCTTTCTTCTCAGACCAACTCCTCACCACCGCCATCTTCTCCAGCTGTCTACCACCATCTTCAGCTCTGTTTCACAGATTCTCCGCCGCCGATCTGCTGCTCCGTCGCACCGCGAACAGTAGCGTCGCCGCCTCCACCATCTTCATCCTCCACCTCCGTTTCACCCTCAACACAACAACGACTCCGACAAGATTCGCGGCCACCACCTCCCACAATCTCTCTCTAAAATCGAACACCCAGACACCACCATCTAGATTCATAGCAGCTGCACTGGCCCAGACCCAAATCCGATGCTCCCAATATGTTAGAAGAAAGCTAATATCATGGGGATTGAAATTCCTAGATCAATTTGTGAAATTGTAAGTTCAAATGAGAACTCAAAAAAATAGGGTTTGTTTTGAAATTTTGAACGTATTTCGATCAATTTGTCACAAAATCGTTAGTTTTTTTGAAATTGATATGGGGTTATGTTTGGGCTTGAGTAGATGGTCATTTTGGTATGAATTTCACATATTTTGGTTGAAAATGAAAAATCGAATTGGTCGGGATTGCGTTGGTCGGAGATGCGAAGATGAGAGAGTGGAGAGGGGAGACGATTCTCGTCAGAGGTCAAAAATGTAGGGAGTATAGTTGGTGGAGGTCGCATGGTGACTGTCCTTCACGGCGCTGTGTGCGGTGGCGTGATGGTGGAGGTGGGTGGCTGTGTGCAGAGGGCAGAATGTGGAGGTGGCGCGATGAAGATTTTTTTTTTTTAGTTCTATTTATTTCTAATTTTTAGATATAATCTTATATGGAGTAACTTTTAGATTTTTATAAATTTTTCATCTGATTTTTATATCAGATTTTTTTTTCATATCAAATTTTTTCATCAAATTTTATTTAAAATTAAAGTTGTAAAATATTTAAAAAATATATACATAAATAGTAATAATAAAAATAATTAAATTAAATAAATTAGAAATTTTGGATTAAAAGAGGGATTTTATTAAACAAAGTAAAATTCCAAAAACTGAATCAAGAAAAAGAAAAAGAATAAAATAGTATAAAATGTAAGGATAAAATAGTCATTTAACACTTAAAAATTGGTCAAAAACCAATAAATTTCGCACTACAGGCGCGTGCACTGCACTCTTGTTAACTTTCATGATTTAGGGGGAAACGCGTTGACTTTTTCATATCACTAGGGGGTTTGGTGCCATTTTGAAAACATAGGGGGGAACGATGAAGATTTTCCATATCACAAGGGGGTTTGGTGCATTAAACCCCTTTTTAGTCTGAGCTCTCTAGTTCAACAAAGCATTGTTTGTTCCATTAAACATGTCCACAATAAACTTCTACATAATTAAATTAAACAATAGCAATTAAATTGGTTGTGTTGGTGAACTAGTTGTTTGTGTTCATATGTAAATGAATTCGTTAAGTATATCTGATATGTCTATTTTGAATAGAAAACCGTATAGTTAAAAGGTCGAATCATCAATGTAATATAGATCCAACAAATAATACTTATATGACTTGAGTTTTTGTTACAAATGTGATAGACCAATCTAAAAAAAAAAAAGCTTATACTACAACTCGTTAATTACAAGATTAAAATATAGATCCAATATAGCCTTGTGCTAAGGTTACAAATAGCATAAAACAGTGTGGAAAAAGTGCTTAGATTGAGTACAATTCGTGAAATAGTTTTAGTTCACGACCTTTTTCATTAAAACTAAACCCTTAATTATAGTAAGGAATATAATTATAAAAATGAATTGATATATAAAGAATGTACCAATTCATCAATAGCAAAACAAAAAAGTTACACATAAAGTAGTACAAAATCATACCACCAAATTGAACTTAAAAATAATTATCTAAACGTAATTAAATAATACTATAAAAACCGGGGTATGTATGGTTAATACCAGTATTACATACACCAAATAATGACACGTTCAGAAAACTATTAAAAAAACAATTTACTTAATTTAAGTTTCATAAGCTTCTTCCAATTGAAACGAGATCCTTTATCCTAATATGAGCTTCATCTTATATTTCAAAAATGATCTCTCTTGTGAAGATGGGTGGTTATGTGAGATTGCAGATAGTGGAGCAATCCTGTGAGCTGGTCCACCTGCACCCTCTCCATCTCTCCAATAGGCTCATCCCACCATCTTCGAAGCTCCAGATCATCAAACTGCTTCTCTCTCTCCTTTTCAGCCTCCAACTGCTCATGAACCGTCTCGATCATTCCGTTGAGCTGAAGAATCCTAGTTCTGGTGTAAGCCTCGAGAAGACGAGAAGGGTCGTCGGGTCGGTGATCCGGGTCGCGAAACCGGGTTATGATAGACTCCATTGATGGGTGGAAGAAGGAGAAGGGCTTGCCTGTGGGTGAAAAGACGAAAACGCCCATATCCACGTTGCACAAGGTGCACAGCTCACTGGCTTTTTTGAATAATCCCATTCGTCGTTTTGAGAACGTTGCGAAACAATCATTTTCTTTTTCGATTTTTTCTATTGCTATTTTTTGACGACCCTTTTTTCTTTTGTTTTCCATAAATGAAATTTTGATGATTTAATTTGGGTTGTATTTATAAGACAAATGCAGTGTTTCTGGTCAAATATTTAGTTAATTACTTCATGCAAAAATCCTGTCTTTTTTGGGAAAAAAATTGTACTTGCTTTTTATTTGGAAATTAATTGGTCATGGTGTACGTTAAAATTAAAACAGGTTTGATTTTTTTTTTCAATCGAGTCGTGCAGCAATGTTAATGTATGGACTCCATTGGGCTTGATTGAAAAAGAAATTTCACAATCGAAACATACCTAACTAATGGGCCTGACTTTCGGGCCCATCCACGACTAAATAGATAATCGTATTTGGGTAGAGTCCAACAAGCCCAAGACTAACCCAATTCATGATGGGTTGGGTTGGACCCGACCCATGAGTGCAAACCTATTTCCATTTTCTTTTCTGTTACTCTCCACATATTTTAATATTCCATAAACTTGACCATAGTTAAAAACTTATAGTAGTAACTTTCTTTTTTGAACTAAGTAACTTTCTTAAAAAAAAATAATAATAATAAGACACAACAATGTAGGTTAACTATTTTTACGAGACAATAACGTATGTGAAATAACTGCTAACAGAACACACTATATAATCGTTTCACTGTTGTTAGGATGTAAACTATAAGCCTAACTTTTTGTATAAACATCTTTTTGATATGAGATTCATTATAATCAAATGTTTGCATTTTATATTTGTTATATATGTTAATGCAATTGTCCAAATTAATCTATATTGTAGATAACATGGTGTGTGGTGCCACACAGAAGATCATGCTATCAGTTCCTTATAAATTATAAATAGTAGCTCACAACCAAGATGAATTTGGACAAACCATTGGAACGGTTGTAGTGTAATTCGGTATTAGTCTGTCTTGACTATAAAATTACACTAGTACATTTTGTGTGTATTGAGCAGGACCATTTGATGTTGTTCGATTTGTACTGACTATATAAAAGAACAAGACCTCTGTTATTATGGATGTGCGTCTTCTTAATCCCTATATAATAACGGGCACGTGTACTCAGTGTTTGTTTCTTTAATTTGTCAATGGGTGAGATTTATTAATAAATCAAAAGGCTCGGTGAATTGAGAGATAACACTGTTTATATGGTGTGTTGTTGATTATAGAAGGAATCCACGTCCTAATTATTTAGGATGATGATGTCCCCTTGAGGAGCTCATAAGGATTATCATGTAAACCTTGCAGGTGGATTTAATCCGACATGATAATAAAGATGAGTGGTACTACTCTCGGAATTAGATGTAAATTAATTAAGTTGTTAGTAACTTATTTAATTTACGGACATTCGATATCTTAAACACGGGGAAATAAATGTGCACATGATAAGGAGCCCATATTGTAATATGGGATTGTGGCGGTAGTTCAATTATAACTCTTTAGTGGACCAAGTTATAATTGATGGGCTTAAGCTGGGTGTTCGGGCTAAACACAAGATACCTAAGCCCATCAGGAGGCTCAACTCTGATTCCTCCTCTAGGTCCCTGTTGTAGCTTATAAATAACCCTTAAGTTAGCTCCTCCAGAATAATAAACTCTCAATCTCACGCGTACAAAAATTACAGAATCACTAGAGAGAGATTAGGAGGCGGGATTTTCTGAATCTTTTGGTGGATCGTCGCTCACACGACATCCAGAGAGAGGGCTAGGAATACAGCAGAAGATCGAGAGGTCTTATCTTCAATCAATTTTCTCAATACAGCAGAAGATCGAGAGGTCTTATCTTCAATCAATTTTCTTTGAGAAAGGTATGATTTCTTTCCGCTGCGCGTTATCGTATCTTTATTGAACCCGATTCCGTATGCATAGGGCCGGCGATCCGTCGGTTCCAACAGGTCCCAACCAATGGCCCTAAAGCATTACAATTTTAATAAAAAATAATATAAGAAAGCTAAAAAATTATTAAATTTAAATTTAGTTAACCTCTTAATTATTCTTGATAGTTCTTAAAACTTAGTAGGAATCTTCTATTCATTTCATACTTGAGCACCATATTTTATGATTATTAATTACTGTACGCTATGCATATAAAAATCTGGTGTGCTCAATAAATAATAAGTTTCTTAATTAGATGAACTAGCTAGAGTGGTACTTTTGCGTTGTTGAATCTAGGCCAGAATGATAAATTGATTTGAGAATATGAAGCTCAAAATAATTAATTCTGGATCAAGACCAAGGAATTTAGTCAGTGATTGAAGAGTACACATTTAATCCTTCTTTGTCTTTATTGAAAAAAAACAACAATTCTTTGACTAAATATGAAAATTAAACGAGGGATATATTCAGTTGTTTCAGAATTCAAACTCTTCAACCATATTAATTTTGATACAGAGCACATGTCGTCTGTGGCAAATTAAAATATACACCTCTATAAAAATATCTTTTTTTTTTTTCTTTTGGTAAACACAGTTTATTATGGAATTAACATCTCATAAGCACACACAAAATCTTCTCTATTTCATCCCGTCTTTGATTTTCTGTTTCAAAATAATTAGCACACACCATGTGTATCAAATGGCATGACTCATTAATACATATTGTGTATTAAATACAATGATACACACATGAAAAACCAAATGAAAAAATAATATTTGAACTGTATGATAAGCAGCAAACCACGCGAGGCTTTAGGTGGGTTGGGAAAATTATATAACTATGAAATCTTGAAAAGTAAATGATCTCAGTTCATAATTTGATTGATAGGTGTAATATAATTTTATTGTGATGGTAATGATTTGATGCATGTGATTGTGAAGAAAAGTTGATAAAGGTATATTAGTTATGGTATAGGGTTGAGATAATATTATAAAATCCAATTTTCAAAGCTGGAAGAAGAGGAGAATTTCAGATTAGTCTATCAAAATCCTGATTGGATGGTCAAGAAAAGAACATATGAAGGTTTTACTGTTTACTTTCAATACACTTTTTTCATAAACATTTATTTCAGTTGTAAAATTTAGTTGCAGCAAAGCAAGACGGTAGCACAGACCAAGGACAAATGTTTTAAATCACCACCTAAAGAGCTTCATTCACATCGTCCAATTTATTCGATTTTAATTATTTCAAATCATTGGCAAAGAATTAGTAATTATGAAGACATCCAAACATAAATAATGAAAATTATAAATCCAAGAATCATTTGAACTAGCTACGGGTGTTTGCAAAAAATTGTATGGTTGAGAAAGTGATTAAATTTAGTGATTATGGAGAAATCACTTATTAGCAAAAGTAGATTGTGTTTGCAAAATAATTTTAAAAGCTAATAGCAAAAGTAGATTTTTTTTTTAAAATTTAATTGAGAAGTTGTCAAAGCAACCCCAACCTCAGCATGCTTCTGAATTATAAATTCTAGTAGATTTTATAATTTGCTAGAAGAGAATTAAAACACTAAAAACTGATTCATAAAACTTAAATAAGTGATGAAAAACTGTCAGAATTTTTTGAAAACACCCCTAGAACTAAGATCGATAAAACAGAGAAAAAAATAAAAAATAAAAACTAAAAATCACTCGTGCTTTGAATGCATGCGAAATCATTGCATGAGAAAACCTTAAATTTTCTTTTCAAAAAAGCTCTGCTATATATTGTAATTTTTTTTTTTTAGTTTTTAAAATGCCAAATGATTTTTGTGTATAGACCCATAATCCAAATGCCTTTCGGATAATTACGGGCAAACTAGAGAATTGACTATAAATATATCTTATATCTAATTTCCTTTCAAACAGTACTTTAAATTCTACTTCCACTAGCTTTATTTTGCACTATTTTTGCAAACATTATTTGTCAGCGTTCACTATTTTTGCAATTTTCTTTTAACTACTGTTAATCACATCTTAAAAAAAAATACTTTCTTTTTTGGGAAAACGCCCACTAAAGTTGGGAATTAATTAAGTGCATGGATAAGAAAGATTGATGTTATAACATGCATAAAAGTCAAAGATTGAGTGATCCCACAATATATGACTTAACCCTATAACCTCTGTTGTGTGGAGTCCAATCCAATTTGTCAAAAGCAAAACCCAAGAATCTAATCAGTAGCCATTCAAGTAGACTCTGGTTTTTGGAAAATGTTCCAAAATCTTGACAATATATAGTATTTTATTCCTGTTTTATTTTTTCATTACTGACATCTCAGTTGAATTTGCTTGTGTTTTAATTGCATGGTGAGTGTGATGCATGCATGCAGAGCTAGCTTCACATTGATTTTTCCTTTCCTCTACACTGATTTTCTCCAGGTCTATGCAGAAAAGGACACATATATTATATCTCACTGTCCATGCCAGCTTTATCACTTGTATTAATTTCTTGGATCCAAAAAAAACTTATGTGGAAATCATGACCACACCAGTCATACAAAAGGTTTTTAACATTTTACTCACCATCAAATTAAACTCCACATTTTTTATTTGTGTGCAGTTTACCATTTGAAACATACATTATGTTTGACTGTGTGTAAATTAATAATAGATATATTGTAAGTAACTTCAAATATATAGTGTACAAAATCAAACGACATCCTCTATTCCAATATATATATATATATATATATATATATATATATATATATTTTTATATTTCAAAATAATCATCACTCACCACATGTATTAAAAATAGAGATAATTACATATTTTGTCCAGCTTACATATTCATGTCCATTTTTTTACCATCAATTTTACGTATTCTAATTTTGATCTCTAATTATCACCCTTTCCAATTTTCATCCAATTTTGGTCCGAATTTGATTTTCACCAAAATGGACATCGGAATTGTTGATATGGGCTTTCAATTCAGACGCCTAGTACACAAGAAGAAATTGACACTACAATCATAATCGGACCAAAAAACTGAAATACTTAAGATGAAGATAAAAAGAAGTAGGCAAGACCTAAGTTACATGATGACTAAAAATCGAGATTTTATGTTAATGATATCACTGATTGAAGTAACCTACAATAAACACATGAAATTCAAGATGAAACATCCGATGGTTAAAATAGGAGGATATAAAGAAAAAGATAGAAAAAAAAAAGAAGGAAAGTAGAAAAAGAAAAGATTCTGATTGGGGAAATAGAGAGTGGGAAAAAGTACAAGCAGAACTGGGAAACAGAAGATTGACTGTAGTAGCCAGCAGTAAAGAGGAGGAACTCTTTGCTGAAACTATTGGACAGTTGAGCATATTTCGTAGCTCTACAGACACATAACAGAAAAACACAAATTAGCACAGAAAACTAAGATATAAGGACCTTATGTCTTATCTAACCTACCTCCACAAACCACTACTACAACACATAGTCTAGCCTAGAGAGAGAAACCAGACTCATGCTTTGAGGGGAGACACACCCTATCACTATGCATGCATTTATTTTATCAGCACTGTCTCATCTAAATAACTGGTGGTGCTTTCTTGATTATGATCTTCTTCTTCTTCTTCATTATTTGCAGTACTGGTGGTGTTGCTTGAATCAGATCTCAGTGGGAAGAGTTCTAGGGTTTCAAGAGGCTTCCTTCTGCTGGGACCCACCTCCATAATCACCATTGAATCGTGACCGTATGATTTCATCGAGATTTCATCTCCCCTCCATGCCTCACTAACTCCACTACTGCTGCTCCCCTTTAATTTCAATAAAAAAAGATTAATAAAACAAAGTCAAGGAGGGGTCATGAAGCAGTTGAAATTAACACTTTTGATACATGTAAAAAGCTTACATATTGTACTGAGTAGTTACAGAAATGGTGGGGATTGTTTTTTATATACACTATACTACAGAACCCTGATTTTTTTTTTCTTTTGAAATGAAGAAAGTTACTATTTCTTTTCATTTTTCTTGTTTGCTTTCCAGATTAGTACTACTAGGTACTATATATGGTCCCCTTCAAACGAGCATGCAAATGATTATGTTTTTCTTTTGTTATAAATTAGTCTCGTCTCATCTTGGCTGGATGAGATATTTACAAGGATATTTAAAATTAAAAAAAAAAAATGTATATAGTTAGTTACCTGAGGAATAAGGTTATGAGTAGTGGAAAAGTAACTGGAGAATTGATGGAAGGGTGGAGAAGGGGGCTGGAAATGGAGGGATTGGTAGAGGTGGTGATGGTGCAGTAGGTGTTGGTGCTGTTGGTGCAGTTGCTTGGCGAGTTTCTTGCGGAGTTTCTGCCTGTCGCGTGCCTTGTGATTCTGGAACCAGTAAAAGACATTTTTGCCCTGGATCTTACCGTAGAAGGCGAGGTGGGCGGTGATTCGCTGTATCTGGGAGGCGTTGGGGGTTCTGAGCCCTCTTCTGTACAGTTCCTCCAGTATCATCAGCTGTTCTGGTGTGGGGCACCATCTTGTGGTGGTAGAAGGAGACATGTTTTTTGTTTTTGTTTTAGTATTACTATATCTGTGTGTGTTGTCAAGGGTTCATGGAGGTTGTATAAATAGAGGAAGAGATGATGAGAGCGAAAGAGGGTTTTCAACTTTAAAGAGAGCTGGATAAATATGTACCAAACAAATTATGTGTCATGCTGATGTCTTCTCTCATACTGGAGCTTTCAGCTTACATGCATACAAGAGAGAGAGAGAGAGAGAGAGAGAGAGAGAGAGAGAGAGAGAGAGCAGTTTCACTGTGTGTGAGGGGGTAGAGAGTAGCTTTAAACCCTTGTGACATAAACTATTTAAATCTTCTTCTGTTATCGATGCAATCCTATTATTTTCGGAGGTTGAATCATTAATCATTATATTGTGCCTATTTAATTACTGATTTTTTTCTTTTTCAAGTCAGTAAAATTATTCAATAACAATTAACTCTAGTATAAAAGAAGACTACCTTGTTGTGACCTAGAGAACAATCCTATTTTAGTTTAGTTTAGTTTAATCAGCTTAGACTATACTGAAAATACTATCATTCAAATCAATTTGGTCAAACATTATTAACACATTCTTAATTCAGATACAATTAAAGGATGAACATAAATTAATTAAAGAAGACTAAGTTGTGTCACCAATTGGTCTTGTGAACATACACTTAATGAAATAATTAAATGTAATATATATGTAAAAAAAAACGTATGTGTGTTTAATAGATAGAAACTGCAACTCATGAGACTTTTTCAAACACAAAAAAAAAATGAAGGAAAAAAAATTGATCACTTTATTTTAAAAGAAAACTAAAAAAAAAATAACTCTAAAAATCAAAAAAAGTAATTCAAAAGTATTTAAAAAAAAAAAAAACCCTACAAGTGTTTGCCAAACAGAGAGTATACTAAATTTACCATCTACAAATTTTTGTCCCTACATGGTCTTTTATTACAAATTACATTGCATTATCCAATACCTGGATGTATTGGCAGCAACATATTTATTTTAAAGATGAAACGTTATGTGTGTGTTTATATATTATAATAAAATATACTGATTTCATAGTAGTTGTGTTACTGGGGACCAAATTAATTATGTATATATATATATATATATATATATATATATTATCATTTGCATTAATAAATTTTGATTTTATAGTAGCTGCGCAATTGTGGACCAAATTAATTTTATATTTATTATAATTTGTAATAAAAGATTTTGATTTCATAGTAGTTGTGCAATTGCGGACCAAATTTATTATATATAATACTCCCTCCGTCCCAAATTATTTGTCGTTTTAACTTTTGAGATTTGTCCCAAATTATTTGACGTTATAAGAATTCAAGGCATATTTTCCCAAATTCTTCCAAATTTACCCCTATTTATTATTCCTTACTAAATGCTCTATTATTTCAAAGTAGACATTGGAAATATGTATTATTAGATTTAAATAGAGATAGATCAGTCTTTTTGTTGGTTTCCTTAATTTGCGTGAAAAGTGTTAAAACGACAAATAATTTGGGACGGAGGGAGTATAATTTGTGATAAAAGATTCTAGCTGATTTCATAGTAGTTGTGCTCTGGACCAAATTAATTTAATCCATACATGGTCCTCTCTTTCAGACATTATATTATTAAATCTTGAATTCCAAAAATTCCCTCAAAATGCCATAATGTATGAGCATTTAAACATGTTAGATCATAAAATTCATACGTATATAACTTTAGGGTGCGGCTATCCGCACCCCATGAAATACTAAACACACCCCACTTCAAGTGTTACTGTTCACATACACATGTGAACAGTAACACTTGAAGTGGGGTGTGTTTAGTATTTCATGGGGTGCGGATAGCCGCACCCATAACTTTATTCCACAACCAATAGATCTAACTAAGCTATTATAATGGAAATCGGCTAACCAATTTGAGGAAAGTGTTCATCAAAGATCTTCATTTCATCATCATGTTCTACTTAGTTTATAGTCTATAGATGATAGTAACAACATGCATATTATATTAAGAATCGACAATTATATAAATTTACATAATATCTAATAAAAAAAAATATTTGTTGGTTAATCATAATTATCATTTGACTTTTGTTTTAATAGTTTTTTTTTTTTTTACCAAAAAACACCCTACGGGGTGGGGGTTTAGGCTGACCCCCTGTGCATATAAACCCAAAGTCATGAAGTACATCAAAAAGAAGATAAAGAAAAACGAACAAAAACGGCCGAATCATGTGGCCTAAGACAACTGCCGACAGGAGGCAGGAAAATATGATATTAATAGTTCAACACAGTGCTTGACATCGATAACTATATATTAATATGTAGAATCGTACAAAATTAAAAAGGAAATCAAAGAGTCCGAACAAGAACTTATTAAAACAAACACGTTAGTATGTATGTATTTTTTTAATTTTAAATTAAAACAAAAAAAATATATTTTTTTTTTTTTACAAATTCAAAATCTTGAAAATATGATTTGGTGATAATGTTAAAGACAATAAATTTAAGGAATAATTTCAATTTTGGTCATGTATGTAAAACACTTTTCATTTTTTGACAACCAAGTATCTTTTTTCCAATTTTGAGTTCATTTTTATCGGAATTTTCAAAATTGTTAACGTGGCCACCGAAAAATCTGACGTGGCTACCTAATTTTGGCCAACAATTTTAAAATTGATAAAAAAAGATTGAAATTGGAAAAAATTAAAATATAGAAACTCAAAATTAAAATACATATACTTAATTGTTAAAAAATGAAAAATATTTCTACATACAGATTAAAATTAAAATTAACCCTAAATTTAATATAAAAAGATGAGAGATTAAACCATGGGCTTTTGCTCTCTCCGATCAAAACACAATTACTTAATTGTACCCCAACAGCAGGGCATGCAACATGTTGAGTAATAAATTAGAAGTAGTTATTGAAAATGAAGAGTTGTTTTTAAGTAATATACCATGTTTCTGTTTCTTTATTTAATAATAATAATTATTATTATTATTATTATTTAGGAAAAATGTATGAAAGTTGTCGTCCTACCATCATCTTGTTGTTTCTTTTTAGAGGGAAAATAATGTTATTAGATAGCGTGTGAAGTGAACCAACGGAACGAAATAAATTATTTATGTGATCACTGTGCATCTAAATTAATGCCAAATGTGAATTGTCCTATCACTATTTATTATTCTCTCCTTCTATTTGATCCAATATATTACCATTTTGTTTGGTCCCCTTTCAAATTTCATTCTTAATCTCTTGTAGCTAGGAATCTTTTTTATTTATTTATTTATTTTTGCCTTCCACATATATACTTGAGTGATAAATAAAATGGTTCGTTTCAAATCAAATCGCGATATCAGTTATGCTTCCTGTTATGAGATGATCCCTCCATTTCATAATAATACTACGTTTTGGAATTTAAATTTTATTTCAAATTAAGTATTGTTTTAGATTTTTATACAATTTTATTTCCAAATTGTCCCTATTTATATTCTTTAACTAACATTTAGGGATTTAATATGATACATTGTATGGAATTAATTTGATTCTATTTCCAATCTTGAATCATAAATTTCTTTAGTTAAGAGTGTAGTTGTCTAATTTTATTTTCCTTAATTTATGGCAAAAACTCCAGAACGTCGTACGACACTTATTATGAAACGGAAAACGTATCATCTTAATAGTGATATCCATAACAATTTAGAGGGATCAAGTTGTTATTCCAAAATTAGTCAAATATAGACCCAAAACAGGTTATAAAAATAAAAATAAAAATCAATGGCTTTTCTATTACATTTCCAAAACAAATTTTATATTTCGGAAAGTGTAAATCTGGTGTACTGTAAGAGCACCAATCTTACCCTATCTGAATACTTTGTTCATAGCATTTTAATGATTTCATACATTAGATCACAACATTGTGTCTCGTGGATTCATTTGGTTGTGGTTGTACGTCTTCTTCGTAGCACATGTTTGATTTCATATCTCAAATCATGGCTTTGTAATGTTGAAAATTATTTTATTATAATAAATTTTAAACATTGAAAATCAATTCTCTCAAGAATATAAATTAATTATTTTGTATATATTTATGTTTTAATTATTTTACTTTAGTACAATATTAAGTAATTTAAATTTTTTTAAATTTTAATATAACATCTCCAAACAACTATAAATTTTGATGAAAGATGACTTAAAAAAAAAAAATCCAAACACATTATTTTCCATAAGAATACATCTTTTAATAAAAACGGCAAAAAAATCACATCAAACGTGTCATAATTAGGTGTGTTGTCAAATAATATTAATACAATATAAATTAGAATAAGTCTCTTGTGAGACCGTCTCACAGAATTTTAATGCATTGCATGAGACAGATCAATCCATAATTCAATTACCCACCACCCAAACCCTACAATTCACATGTTGTTTGTGGGTGATGGGGCTCCGTCTCACGAAAACTATCCGTGAACGTAAGTTTTTGTGTATAAATTATAAGAAAATAAGATAGGGGCCGTGTTATAATCATCCTGCATGGTTTAGTTAATTTAGGAAAATAATGTTTCTGTACTAACTACTAATGATTGGAAAACAACGTTAGACCTCAAATTAATTATTTTATTACTATATACCACTTCTTAGATGGCATGGAATATTAGGAAATAACTTATAATAATTCTTATCCCTAATGGCTAAATTAATCGTTGAGGTACCTACACATCCTCCTATTATATAAAATAAATTGGCAATGATACTCTCATAATATAAACATATTTTATTTTATGGCATATGGTATAACAGAAAATGATCATATGATAAAAGTAGGCAAAGTTTCCTCTGGTTAATTTGAATTTATACTAATAAGACAATATCGCAACAATTTTATTTAAAGTTATTCATTCAAACAAATCCATGTATCGCTTTACTAGTATTAGGGGTGAGCATGGATCTCGAAGATAACCGAACTGTAAAGAAACCCAAACCGAAAAAATCCGAACAGATAAAGAACGTTGACTATTTGACTTTATCCGAACTGAATCGCTCCGATTAATTTTTATCTCAAACCCGAATTGTACCGAACCGAAAAATCGATTTAGAACCGAATAGAATCGATTTCAAAGAAGTAACTATATACAAATTTGTATGTGTCATTGAATTCATTTTTTTATATTGTTATATTGGATTAGTTACATATCAAAGTTATTATTATTATTATTATTATTTAATACTATTATAATTTTAAGACTTCTTAGAATAAAATAACAATTAAATAATAAAATAAAATAATTTTAATGAATAATTTTGGGAGCACTTAAAATCTATTCACTTCAATAGGTATTAATCAAATAATTGGTTTATAACTTATATAAAGTAATGCATAAGATATTTTGAAAGATGAATTTTCTTATACTACTTATGAGGTGTAGAAAGATTTCGAAGAATAAAATTTAAAGAAAATTTTGAATGTAGTATTTATTTTCCAGAAGAGACCTACTTCAGTAATTTGTCAAATCTAATTTATTAGATTATGACTTGTTTTAAGATATAAATTAAATAATGTTGTACGATATATTTGTTTATTTATTTTTTGCATTTTGTTTCAATGAATATTTATTTTAAATTATAAAAATCTAAATCTCCGAAACCCGAATTGATTCGCTCTGTTTTTCCCGAATTCCCGAAGGAACCGAACCGAAGTGACGGAGCAATTCCGGAGATTTCCTTATCCCCGAATTGCTCCGGACCGTGCTCACCCCTAACTAGTATATACATATTTATAGAAAAGAGACGAGAAAATCACCGTACACTATACATCTAGGATGGAAAAGGTGCACTCACAACTCATAAGTGTGGAATATACACAAGTTTTTTTTTTTTTAATGGCAATAGTTTAATATAAGTTGAAGCATTTTTCTATGACTTTGCTCCTTATTTTAATTTTTGGACAAATTTGAGTATTTTTAAGGAGAAAATTGAAGTCAAAAGAGTTGGGAAAAATCTTAATTTTGGTTAGGTAATTTAAGAATGGTCCACTTTTTAACCATCAAATTTATGTATTTCAATTTTAATCTAATTTTATTTGATATATCAATTTTTTGCCTCTATAATTGGGAAAATCCACGTGTCCATATAGATAGAAATTAAAATTTTGAGCAACATCAGTAAATTATATTGATAAAAACGATGGTTAGAAAATCAAACAAAAATGGATATAGTCTCACTTAGAAGTCGAAAATTACCATTTTCCTTAGCATGGACTGAAATTTGTATATGGACACACTTCAATATATTGGTCAGAACATTTTCTATAAAATGATATTAAGGTAATACAATTATAGAAAGTAGAAACAACAAAGTATTTGCCCACGTGTATAAGTACAAGTATATTAAGAAAGCTGCGTACTTTGACTGCTTGTACAGACCACGTGTCACAATCCTCGTGAACCACCATTTCTTTTCGGTTTTTCTCTTGATTATTTTTAATTTCATGATCTGGACCATATTTATTGGTCGATATATACGTGTATGTGTACTTTGACCTACCTAACTAGTATGATTTAGTCTTTTTCATAGGAACTTGCTTTCACTTAGTACGGTATGTTTTTTCAATTTATACGTACAAACTTTTATATTTTACTAACAAACAAATCCACATAATATTAATTTTTTTTACCATAATATCTAGCTAATGAATATATATTTTTTACCACAATTTTAGAAAAAAGAATCAAATGCCCCTCGATGTGACATAAACTGTAATGATCGTGGGAAGTGACGTGAACAGTAACTTTCTTAGATAAATTTGTTCAATTTTCTATAATGTGGTAGACAAATGTATTTCTTATTCTTTGTAATGGAAAGCGTAAGTCCTTATATGAGTTCTGGTAATATGTCCACTAAATCCAACATCATTTATCAAAGTGGTGGTGAATTGGTGAACACTTATCAGAGTTCTAACTTTTAAATCCATTTTATATATTGAGTATAATCAGTGACGGAATCAGAATTTCTATTCAGGGGCCTAAGTCAACTAATAAAAAAAAACGTATACGATACGGTGTTACGGATAGTTATAGTGAGACGAATTTTTATTACCCACAAACAAAACTCATTTTCATAAATATATATGTGAATTGTGTGACATGTCTTACGTAATTAGATTCGTGAGATAGTTCTCACATAAGACACAATTTAAAACAAATATAACAATTCTAAATTAACAGCATAAATTTATCACAACTTCAATAAAAACAATATATTACAATTTAAAGTAATAACATTTTAAATTAGTAACTTAATTATATCTCTATGTCACAACATCAATGTAAAAAAATAAATAACTTAACACATGAATTACAACATTTGTCTTTTATTTTTCGTATTTTAAAATCGATGCATAATAATATCTTTATTGCTAACAATTAATCAACAATAATAATAAAAAAAATTAAGTAAAGAGATAATATAAACACAACATTTTACCTTAAATTTAGATGGAGAAGGAATTGAGAAAAAAAAAAAAAAAAAAACAATAGAGGATTTTTATATGTTGGCTTAAAAAAGAAAAAAAAAAAAAGAATAAATTTGTACATACGAAAGACTAAGTTTGTGTCATACTCATAACAACTTTTTTTATTTTTTAAATTAAAAATATCAAATTACATAAATACCCTTAACCCTTTTTCAAAATTTCAAGGGGTCCAGTGCCCCCTTGGCCCTGGAGTAGGTCCGTCCCTAGACTGTAATACTATTGATATTTAAAAGAGACAAATTATTTAATAACTCATCGAATTCAACTTTATCAATTCTAAATTTGTTTTAAGATTTAAGTTAAATAATGTTTGTAGGATATTATCATTTTTATTTTTACTTTTTGTTTGAACGAACATTTGTTTTAAATTGAAAATTTCTGAATTTTCGAAATGAAATTTTCCACTCCGTCATGTCTGAATCACCAACCCAATCAAACCGATCGATTCCGAAGAATTTTGTTTGACTTTTTTGAAAATTTCCAAACTGGTTTCATTTCCGAAGTTTTATTAGTCTTCAATCCTAAACATCCAAGTCATGAAAGTAGGTTTAAGCCTGTGGAGGATTACATAATATACTATATCTTAAATTGTTCACAATTTTCCTTAAAAAAATTAAAAATTGCTCACAATTTATTAAACCGACCATGAAAATAGGAGATAATTAGCTAATTTTTTTAGTTAATTAAACATCTCATTAAGTATGGAAAGAGAACAATATATAGTTTCCTTATGATAATTCACCTTAAAAGTAGAGACATGTATGTTAGAGTAAACCATAGTGTTTGCAAATTAATTATAACCCAAATCTTGTAATGTATATGTGGGGGCAAGTCATGTAGCTCGTGCAGTGGGTCGTGTGGCACGTGTAATCGGCCCATGGCTTATGCGGGTAATTGATCATGTAATACTTTCATATGTATCATATAAAAATTTTGTTTGAATCATGTAATATTTTTTTATACGTATTAGGTGATATTTTTGGTCCTACGACTTCAAACTCATGATTAATTAGAGAAATTGTAATTTGACAAGTAATATTTTTATTCTCATCATGCGTGTATCATATAATATTTTTGATGTATTATTTGTCATATGATCAATTGACATTGGATTCACGTTGACCCACATTGACCGAGTACAAAATTAAAATTTCAAAAATTAATTTAATCCATGTGTAAAACATAAAATAATTTAATTATTTTCTTTTTGGATTTTAACTATGAAATATTTTACATCAATATATTCTACAAGTTGTTATTTTTTATATACTGAGCACTTATAGTTTTATTTATTAAATTATTTTTTACTAAATGTGAAAGCATATATAAACGTGCTACGTACAGTACGTTGAGCTTGTAATTACATTTAATTTATCTATTATGTGTACTTGGTTGATAAATAACATAACATTATTTATTCTGGTAATTTTCAACGCATGCACGTATTAACAGTACCGTTCATAAAGACGATAGAATAAAATACAAATGCAACCATTATTTTCTGTTAGACATTTATATGTATGTGCCATTTCCAGAGTACACAAAAGTGTATTTAATAGAAATTTATGTAAAAATATGTCTTTTAATTAATGTGTATGGATATGCATAATATAATATTTTAAGCAGCAATATAGATATATAATTGAGTAGCTTTAAAGAAGGTAAATTCATTACACGAGGATACACCATTTAAGTGGGAGTTGGGACAGGTAATATCCATTATTTTTTGCATGCTATGTTAATGTTATCATACGGAAATATTGCATCCAAGGATTTAAGAGAGTTAGTAAATCTTATAAATATTTTTTTCCTGCATTTATGAATTAACCTACTTCAAAAAAATTCGAATTTGGAAGTTCTCGTTATTTTAAATTCAATGACACTATTGTACTATGTCTGTGCTAATTAAAGCTCATGACTTGGCATTGAGTGGCCAAATTTTTGGAAAAAACCTCACACTTTTAATTTGTCTTAAAACTAATTAATTAATATATATATATATATATATATCATTTTTATAAGAAATTTCAAATTTTTCTTAACTTTATCTATAAAATAATAGCTGATATCTTTTAGGGGTTAAATTCAATTTTAATCCTAATTATTAATAAACACAAAAATATCAAATTTTAATAAACACGAAATTTTTTATCGTGAGACCGATCCTTATTATTATCCACAAATGAAACTCATTTTCACAAATTTATATTTGAATTGAAGTATGGATTGTGGGTTGACCCGTCTCACGTTACTAGATCAGTGAGACGGTCTCATATAAGATCAACTCTTTTATAAATTCCGATGATTAAAAAACTGAAATTCAATAATTATTTTGACTGAAATTGAAAATTTTCCATTAATTAACATAACCAGATTTGGACAACTCATTTTTAACACGACTAAATTTGAATTTATGTCATCTTTTAGGGCTTCAACTGTAAAGTTTCTTCAAGTAATTAATACACCCCCAGCTCTTGTTTTTATTTATTTCTAAATTAATTTGCAAGGAGTTCTAGATGATTACAATTGTAAAGTTGAATAAGAGTTATAAATATTTTTCACAGAAGAGTAAAGTAATATTGATTGAGATCAGCCGACATGGGAGACATGTGTCCTTTCAAAAACATATATCTTAAAAATATTGTAATGCCCAGGAAAATAAATATGTGTGATAAATTAGGGTTCACTGTGGCAATTAAGACTCTGCACTTATATCTTGCTCAATGTTATTTATTGTGAAATTTTATGGACATAAAATGGATTTGAATACATTAATGATGTGTGCTTGTCGTATTAGGTCAAACTAGTTTTTCATTGCATGATTTGGGATTTGATTAATGAAGATTGAATCTTAGTTAATTTAACTTCTTATCTATGATCATAGACGTTTTTTATAGGCCAAACCTGAAATAAGTGTCCTTTAGGGGACTAATTAATATTATTTCAGTTTTATATATTTTTGGACCTTTATGCGACTCCCTATCCATATCTCATAAAACAGTCATAATTCCAGTAATTAACATGTGCAGGTTTTTTTGCTAGACTTTAGCTATTTGATTGAAATCCAAATTGATTTGATTCTCTTTTTCAATTTTTTAGATTTTAATTTCCTTAGTTATTTAAAAGTATACTAAGTTATTTTTATATTGTTGAATTCTTAACAAGAACTCTAAAACTAAAAGACATATATTTGAGATTAGATGAAGTAATATATTAATAAAAGAATACAAATATAAATTATTTTATGCATAAAAGATATTTCTTAGGAAAATCTTTATTTTTGTCCGACGACTTAGGCATTGTCAATTTTTTTACCATTAATTTTATGTAATCTAATTTTGATCTTCTGTTGTTGCTTCTTTTCAATTTTGATCCAATTTTGAAATGTTAATTTCTGTCTATGTGAGTGCCTAAATTGTTAACATGTATTTTTTCGATTCTAGCGTCCACATGGAAGGAAAAATTTGAGTAAAGTCAGATGAAAATTAAAAAAAAAATCAAAATTCAAAATTGAAATACATAAAATTGATGATAAAATGGTGGACAATTAATATCTTTATATGACAAAAATTGCAAATTTTCCTTAAATGAAACTACATCATATATTTAAGCCCTAAATAGATGGCCATACCAGACTTGAAAAGCCTTATTCAAGACTCAAGTTTAGTCTATTAAAACAATAAACTTATTAAAAAAAATTTGATTTGAATCATTCATCAAATAGGTAGAATTAGGTTCAATAAATCAAATGATAAGTTGTCTGACCTATATATATTTAGAATAGACGATGAATGTATTAACACATGTAGTTCTGACTCATATCTATATTATTATATATGTTTGTTTATTTATTGTGTAATACTTACTGATTAATTAACTTCACATGTCTACAGCAAATTAATTATACGATTGAACTGATGATATTCAATGCTGGCCTAAAATTTAATCGGTGAAATAATAATAACTATATACCAGCAAAACGTTACGTCAAATTACACAACTTGACACAGGCCTGGTTCATCAAGATTAATCGCCCTTATTTGTTTAATTAGTTTCCAGAAGCTTTTTTTTATTTTTTATAATAATTTAAATTATTATTTTACATTTTCCAGCGCCTATGTCAAAAAACTATTCAAACTGCTTGGTTGAGAAGTTATATTCTTATTTTATTTTATTTCCAAATTTTATAAAAACATATTCATCAAGATTAATTTCTACATGTCTTCTCTCTCTCTTTTTTTTTTTATTAATACAGGGAGGGATTTGATTAATTAATTTATTTATTTCTTTGTTATTATATATATATATATATAATAACAATTACCCCCTAAAAATAGTAATGTCAAAAGTTTTCCCGCTCATTTTCACTTCCTAATTATAGAAATTTTATTAAGTATTAAATATTTAATTTTTTATGATATTAATTGAATTTATGGTAATTTTCAAAAATATTGATTTTTTATAATGAATATATATGGCATACAATCAGATCATTATATATATGGATGAAATATATACATATATACATATATGTATATATAACATATAATACGACTAAAATTAATTACCCATGTCAAAAAAAATCTCATCTAATCGAAAATATAATATGTATCAAGAATATATATAATTAATCTCTCAATTTGGTATCTAGATCATTAAATCAATTTTATTTATTTGTTGAAATATATTTAAAATCATAGCATGTCAATGAGAAAATAAATTGTTTGTAAATAGAAGAAAAAATGTTATCACAAATGGGTGATAAAAAAATATATAATTAGAAAATAATGATAAAGAAAATGATTTTTGAAGTTGATCACATCATTATTTCTCAAATGTTCATTCAATTATCAAGCATGCAATGATTTTTTCCTCTATATAAATCTCTTCTAATACATTAATAATATGTGATTTAATTTTTATTTTCTTTTATTGTGGATTTTGTATCATTAAATAAATATTATCAATCTATAAAACTATTATGTGTATTTTATCTTTACATGTTAATTAGTTATAATTAATCTTTGCACGTCAATTAAATGAATAATTATATATCTATTTGAGTTTGAAAAGCGGTTGTATTAAATGAATTTTGAATAATTACATGAAATTATTACAATAGGTACACTTTCAATGAAAATTTTAGTAATTGTCTAAATATATTTTATATAAATAAATGATATTTTGGTATATATTATTCTTAAATAAGATTTTGAATAGTGATGTGTATATAGATTTACACATATTTATAGGATAATACCTTTCTATAATATACCATATTTAATATCCTATTTTATATACCCAGCTATTGTTCATATAATTGGAGTATAATTTATTTTGAAAATATTACCATCTTACCCTCTTAGAATAATTTTAGAGAAGTATAATTTTCTGTTTCTACGGAGTTTTGGAGGAAACTTTGATCATAAAGAATTCCAAATTTAAAAATATTTTAAAACATAAAAGTTGATAGTAATTTATCAAACGCATAAATTTATACTTGCATGATTTGTGTATATAAACATAAAAGTGATCATTTTATTAATTCATGAACATTTGAGCTAAAAGTACCATATTTTAAAATATAATTATTTACTATTTAATATTAGCCAAATTATAGGTTATAAAGGTTTTTATTATTATTATTATTATTATTATTATTATTATTATTATTATTATTATTATATATGTATACGGTTTACGATTACAACAAGTTTATTTTATATAATATTTTATCAAAAAATTTAATATTTTTTTTTATTTTAAAATCATTTATTATTTTATTCAAGAAAAGCACAAAACATCGAGATTTATTTTAAAAATTACATTATTATTGGTAGTTTTCCCAATCTAATATTCATATCTTATAAAATATAAATTGAGGAGACCTTTTAAAATCGGGATTCCTTTTTTAAAATTTCATAATTGTAGGGAGTTTTTCAAATTTAATCTTTTTGCTTAGCATATTTATAAATTTAGTAAATCATTTTTGTTGTGTGTAATATTTTGTCATATTTTTATTCTTTTATTTTTATATAAATCATAAAAATGAATAGTGGTGAAATCAAAATATCATGGGCGCACCAATTTTTATATTATTATTTCCTATGTTTTACATAAATAACCAATTTCTATATTTTTGTTTAAACAATAGATGGGTATATGAAATAGGTTATTAAATATTGTATATTATAGAAAGATATTATCACAATGTCATAATTTTTTTCCCATCATGAATGTTTTATTGAGCATATGTTAATTTGCATAATTTTTTCCTCATTAATTATGACAAATACAATAAGTAAAGTAGTCTTACAATGTATGATAAATATATGAAATATTTAAAATTAATAAATTATATCGGTATTAGATTAAATTGAAATAACTTTGAAGAACTATATTGTTTTTCATGGTCAGCATATTTATATCAAAAAATAACAACACTTGAACTTCATATACCCATATATTACACGAGTATCAAATGAGATTGAAATATTTTTTAAAAATTGATTTTTCGTAAAAATTAACATTTTCACATCAAATTCGAAATGTTTAAATTTTATGATCATGAATCATTGGGTAACATATTAGATTAGAATTAGTTTCAAAAAAAATTATTATTTTGTATTCAACATTTTCATATCAATATTAAAATAGTAATATTTATACAATTGATAAAATAGTAATATTTATACACCCGCGCATCGCGCGGGGACTATTTTAGAATAATATAATAAGAAGAGGAGGTGTTATGGTACGCGTCTAATGTCATAATGTGAAGCCAAAAATTATATTTTCATACCCTTTAAAAGTCTTATTATTATCATCAGCCCAGACGGCCAGACCTTCCAGGGTTTAACCCAATTAAGAAGTGGGTTCAAGTGTTCAACCAATGATTGAGCATCGCGCAACTTGAATTTAAATTTTGTTCTTTTAAGCAATAGATAGATATACATAAATTATTGTATGAGATCATCCTAGGACGTGGGCTATGTTGGTTTGACTCGAGATATATATATTAGTTAATATTTTTGTATCATATACTTTTGAGAAATTAAGTTTGACAAGTTTATACTCTTAATTCGAAAATTTCATATCCATGATTAATTTGAAAAATTATAATTTAACAAGTAATACTGTTATTTTCATATTGTAATAATTTTGACAACTAATACTTTCACGTAACGTACTTGCATTGACCGGACATGGACAGAGTTGACTAAACACATTTTTTCCTTTGCTTAATATACATTAGACTTAACAAATTGTTAAATTATCATTCAAAAAACAATAAAATACATGCCTTTAAACAGGATGGTAGGTTGTTTAATATATATATATATATATATATATATATATAGGCAAACATTTTTATGCACAAGGTGCACAGATCCAAATCTGTGCACAACAATACTGTTATATTATATGAAGTAATATTGTTATATTATATGAGTGATACTGTTTTATATGAAGTGATACAGTTATATTATATGAGTGATACTGTTATATTATATGAAGTAATACTGTTATATTATATGAATGATACTGTTATATTAATATAACAGTATCACTCATATAATATAACAGTATCGTTGCACCTTGTGCACAGAAGTGTCACTCATATATATATATGGCAAAAACTTTTGTGCACAAGGTGCACGGATCCAAATCTGTGCACAACAATACTGTTATATTATATGAAGTAATACTGTTATATTATATGAGTGATACTGTTAATATGAAGTAATACTGTTATATTATATGAGTGATACTGTTAATATGAAGTAATACTGTTATATTATATGAGTGATACTGTTATATTATATGAAGTAATACTGTTATATTAATATAACAGTATCACTTCATATAATATAACAGTATTGTTGCACCTTGTGCACAGGAGTGTCACTCTATTTGGCAAAAACTTTTGTGCACAAGGTGCACGAATCCAAATTTGTACACAACAATATTATTATATTATATGAAGTAATACTGTTATATTATATGAGTGATACTGTTATATTATATATAATTTTAACAGTATTACTCATATAATATAACAATATTATTTCATATAATATAACAGTATTGTTGTGCACAGATCTGGATTTGTGCACCTTGTGCACATGAGTGTCACTCTAAATATTTATGGGGCATTTATTACTAATTATTTACCTAATACCTACTCGCTTAATTCCATGCTCACCTCTATCAAATTTAGTGATCTCATTCACTAACTATATCCATATCTCATATCATCCTTTATTATATTTTTGTTTTTTTTATCTAATTTAATTATTTTTTATTTATTTTATGTGTTTATAAACATGGCTCATGAACTAACATTGTTAATTTTAGATGAACGTTGTAAATATAAAATTCAGCATAAAAATTCAAATAATATTACACAACGATGTGTTCGAATTAACTCGATTTAAACACGTTAAAATGCTATTTGATTAGCCCCTCCATTTTTAAAACTTTTTGGGAAATATTTGTTGATTAACTGGTCAACAATAAGTAAATGTGTTTGATGAATTGACGCGCATTAACTTGTAAATAATGTTGTGTATAAGATGATGTTATACTATATGAATATAGTATAACAAAATGTAACAATTAAAATATATTAACCACATTGCTTTTAACGTTCTCGCATGCCTTTGGCTCTACTTCATTTTGGTGTATTGTCATTTCAACTTCTCGATTTGTTTATGCTGCCTCAATTATGTAATCAAATAAGCTATTGAAGTTTTCGAAGTAATATAATTAAATGACAAATGAAGTAGTTGTGAATCATGTTGAAGTTAGTAGTATGAGTTTGAATTTGAAATTTTACTCAATTTTGAGACAAGACATTCGTATTAATATTAGCGGATCCAACCTAAAAGCATTTCATTCAGGCTCATTATATATATTCATTTTTAAAGATCAAGTTCCAAATTAGTCACGTGTAAGTTTGAAGTTGAGTTATAATAATAATAATAATAATAATAATAATAATAATAATAATAATAATAATAATAATAATAATAATAATAATCACCTTCTAAGTTGCAATTTGTGCCCAAATTTATCATATTCTAACATTATGGAATTATGCTCTAATTGAGTTTTTAAGAGATAAGTAATATTGAATTTCATTAATCATTAATTTAATGAGAGTGAAATAGTTGTTAATTTATAGTTAGATCTTGCGGTTTCGAAGGTGTCTCAATTTGGTAATTAAAAGTAGGGTTGAATGAAAAAAACAATCTAAATTATTGATTTTTTTCATTTTCCAACTTAATTTTTTTTTTTTTTTTTTTTATCAAATTGCAACCTGAACTATTAAAATTTATCAAATTGCAACTTTTGAATTATTTTTCAACAAAAACGTGAACACGTAACACGCATACTGATTTCATATGATGGTCACCTTAAATTATAAGATTACAAGAATTTAGGTTTTTTTTTGCATTTAACTTTTAAAAGTAATGAAGAAAATGACGTAAGCAGTCATAGCCCATAGGTGTCCCCCCTTAACTGAACCTAGGTTAAAATAAACATACCCTGGTTCACTTTCGATATATTTGCGTATTCCAAGGACATTTAACTTTCAGATATAACAAAATTATATAAAAAGACAACTTTTTTTTTTTTTAATTTACTTCCCGCTGTGAGAGAAAATCATATCACTAACAATTCAAACCAATTTCATGTTATAAATTATATTTTAAGAATTATAAGTTATGAGTTGACCATGTCACGAATAAAAATCCCACAAAGATATAAACCATAAAGTTATCTTTCAAAATTTCTTTATTTATAATATGCTCTTCTCTCATAAAATTAACTTTTGTAACCTGGATATATATTTGATAGCACATATAATTCATGAGCATTATAGACATCAAGGGGTTTTAAATTGTAAACTATAGATCTATATAGTAAAAGAGGCTGGCTACTTAGATGGATAGTTAATTTCTGTGAAAAAAAGTGAAATTTTACAAGAAATAATCAACCCAATAATTTTTCTTTTTTTTGTTAGTACACAAAATTAGTCTGAATTCGTGAAATAGTAATTATTGTCGTACTTTATTTCAATAATATTAGTTAGCATGTATTGTCTCGATGAGATTTAAGATTAAAAAAAGTAAAATAAATCGTTTATTCATAAAAGAATTATACTGGCGTGGATGATTTTGTTCATATATTCAGCAAGACAGACAGTCGTTATTATGATTGGTATGAGTCATAAATATCACTATATACATATAAAAATAAGTTAAAATATGGGAATAGGAATTTAATTGAATACAGGCATAGAATTTAGACAGCATCTGATTTATTTATGGGTATTTAATTAGACCTGCAAAATGCCACCAAATATGACGTCATATGACATCTCATTCAATTTACCAACAAACTTCTAAACTAAGAATCTTCACGTTCATCCTCATCAATCCAAATCTTCTAAAGATTTAGGTTTAATTGAAAGACAATAAAATACATATTTAATTTGAATGGTCCACCATAAAATTATATATATTCTGAATTTTATTTTCTTTTATGTCTTTAATTACTATAGTAAGAACAACATTATAAAATTATCATCTCACGAATATCATTACATAAAATGGGTCAAACCCACAACCTACATTTCACAATTTATATATGAATTTGTGAAAATGAATTTTGTTTGTTGATAATAAAAATATGTCTCACAATAACTATTCATAAAACCGTCTCATATAAGTTTTTATAATCGTGTTTTAATCCATTGAGTCAATAGATAGTGTTGATACAATACAAAACTAAAACAATCTCTAAATAATGAATATATGTTTTTAATAGGTTATTTATTAAGACATCGTTTTCTGTCTCTATATTTCTTTTAAGACGCTATTGTTGTTTAGGTACTACTTCTAATCCACACTAGAATGGACCATACCAAAATTTAATGTAGTTATAAATAAGATGTCACAAAATATACTTTATTATAAGACATTTTTATATGTCTTCTAAAGCTAATTTTACTGTAATGGCACCTTTAAAAAAAGGTCAATGTTTTAGTCAAATACTTGATATTCAGCCAAAACTTCTAAGTTTAAAGCATGATTTTTTATTTTTGACAACCAAATATTTGTTTCTAATTTTGGTCCTCTATATTTTATTTTTTTTCCAATTTCAATTTAATTTTGAACGAAATTTAAGAATTTGTGATTGTCAAAAAATTAAAAATGTTTTCCATATAGGAGCAAAATTGAATTATTATTATTTTTAGAACCAACAAATAATAGGGAAAATTTACATTGCAGATTGATCACTTTATCTCTCTCTCTCTAGATCGAGTGTAGATATTAATAATGGTTTGTCTAGAGGTTTGAATGCATGAAAATGAAAATGAAATGATGGAGATGATTGAGCTAGGAGTTGTGACACAAGAATGAGAAAAAGCCCCTTTAGAAAATATTAAATGAGCCATCAATATGAATTGGCTTTGGTTGATTCACAAAGTTTAATGTTTGTTTATCATGCATTTCCTATTCATCATGACGTCATCATCAATATTAAGTCTCACTTTCATTTCATATTGTTGGAAATTCTGGATTAAATTCCAGAAATTTTGTCTTGCTTTGGGCATTAATTGCACGTGGGTCCCAAACCCGATTGTGGCGAAATAAAGTTGGAATGTGTTCACCTCCGTGAGAAGTTCGTGGCGAGATATTGTACGCCTAAAACGGATAAAAGGTGAATAAGAAATTGAATCTCAAAGTTGCATGTTTGGATCCTTGCTTAGGCTTGAAAATTGGAGTGTGGGTTGTTGTCCCACATTGGAAAACCAACACAAAATTTTCCACTATATATAGTTTTTCAATATAGTGTGGGATAAGTAATGTTGGCAAAAGGCTCTCTCTCGCGCGCGTAGGGGGTGCAAATCAAATTCCGAATTGAACTTCGGACCATGGAACTCGTGTGCACACGCGACCAACGTACACGAATGTCGGTCCGATAGCGACCAACGTACACGAATGTCGGTCCGATAAGTGGTGGCCTCGCCCGGTTCATTTTGCCACGTTTTTGCACCCTTGACCTCTCATTTTCCAACATGTGACATGTTTTTTAACCTTCCAACTTCTTGACCTTTCATTTTCCAACATGTGACATGTTTTTTAACCTTCCAACTTCTTGCATTTTTCCAACATGTGACATGTTTTTTAACCTTCCAACTTCTTGCATCAATTGCAAGCAATGAATTTTGCAGTTTTAAAACTGCTTTGAGAAGCCTATAAAAGGAGCCTCCCTCCACATGATCTCCACCGAAGCTCAACTCGTTTTCTACCTTCTTCCTGCTCGAAAACTCCAGCATATTGCTCCCTTTATTCGATACCGAACAGGCACTCTTTCAGTTCGCCAAGACAGCAAGTTTAGTGCTTGACCTTTCATTTTCCAACATGTGACATGTTTTTTAACCTTCCAACTTCTTGCATCAATTGCAAGCAATGAATTTTGCAGTTTTAAAACTGCTTTGAGAAGCCTATAAAAGGAGCCTCCCTCCACATGATCTCCACCGAAGCTCAACTCATTTTCTGCCTTCTTCCTGCTCGAAAACTCCAGCATATTGCTCCCTTTATTCGATACCGATCAGGCACTCTTCCAGTTCGCCAAGACAGCAAGTTTAGTGCTTAACTTGGCTGTGGTTTTTAACCGTTGTATCCTGGGAAACTGACGTCCTTAGAGTACTCAAGCACCGAGAGAGTCGGACGAATCTGTTTTAAGGAAACCGTGCGTGCACGGGCCTCGGTCTTACGTTGTTCCAGAATCTGCCAGTTCCAGGTGTTGCCGACGTTGTTGCCAACATTTCCAACAACTTTTCACTTGTTCCAGAATCTGCCTGTTTCAGTTGTTGCCGTCAGTGTTGCCAACATTTTCCAGATTTCACCCCAACAGTCTTAAAACAGATTCATTTACCTTCTGGAAATGGTGACCAATCCTCCTGCCCCTGCTCAGGTTCCCCCTACTGGTGCTAACCCTGTTGGTCCAAACGGACCTGCTAGACCCACTGTCCCTCCAGCTCCAGTCGGGGTTCCAATCAATCACCTTGATAAGCCGGAGAAGTTCAATGGTTTGAACTTCAAACGTTGGCAATCAAAAATGTTGTTTTATTTGACAACATTGAACCTTGCTAGGTTCTTGACGGAAGATGCTCCGATTCTTGTTGAGAATGCGGATGCACAAGCTGCTCATGCTTTGGATGCATGGAATCACGCCGATTTTCTGTGTCAGAATTACGTGATGAACAGCCTTGCTGATAGACTGTACAACGTGTATAGTTCGTTGAAAATGGCTAAGGAACTGTGGGAATCTTTAGAAAAGAAATATAAGTCCGAAGATGTCGATGCCAAGAAATTTATAGTTGGCCGGTTTCTTGACTTTAAGATGGTCGATTCTAAGACCGTGATAAGTCAAGTGCAAGAGTTGCAAGTTATCTTGCATGAGATCCATTCTGAGGGGATGACGTTAAGTGAAACCTTCCAAGTGGCTGCATTAATCGAGAAGTTGCCACCGGGTTGGAAAGACTTCAAGAATTATTTGAAGCACAAACGAAAAGAAATGAATGTGGAAGAGCTGATTGTGCGTCTTCATATAGAAGAAGACAATCGTGGCTCTGAAAAGAGGTTGGTTAGCCCTGACGTGGCTAAAGCTAATGTGGTTGAGCATGGCTCAAGGAGGAATTTTAACAATAACAAGAAAGTCGGTCCACCCTCGAAGGGTGCCTTGGGGCCGAAGAAAGAAAGCTTTAAGAGGAAGTTTACTGGAAATTGTTTTAATTGTGACAAACCGGGTCACAAGGCGGCTGAGTGTAGAAAGCCGAAGAAAAAACAAGAATCTAACATAGTTGAAAACATCACTAAAGATGTCGATGATATGCACCTAGCTGCTGTGATTTCTGAAGTTAATTTGGTAAACTCAAATCTGCTTGAATGGTGGATCGATATTGGAGCTACTCGACATGTTTGCTCGAGCAAGGAGCTGTTTAATAAGCTCGAAGAAATCGGGACCGAGGAGAAGCTTTACATGGGAAACTCTGCCACCTCTGATGTGAAAGGGCTTGGAAACGTGGTTTTGAAGATGACCTCTGGGAAAGAGTTGACGCTCAACAATGTACTGTATGTGCCGGAGATTCGCAAGAATTTGGTGTTCGGTTCGCTGCTAATTAAACATGGTTTTCGTATTGTATTTGAATCTGATAAAGTCATTTTGACTAAAAATGGAATGTTTGTAGGGAAATGGTATGTGGTTGATGGGCTGTTTAAGCTCAATGTAATGGTTGTTAAACCAAACAAGAATATGAATAAAACCTCTACTTTTTCTGTTTATATGCTTGAGTTTTCGTTTGTTTGGCACGGTAGACTAGGACATGTCAATTATGATAGCCTGCGCAGGTTAATGAACATGAAAAACATACCTACACTCCATTTTGATTCTAAAAAATGTGAGACTTGTGTTGAAGCGAAACTAACAAGATCTTTCTTCCAATCTATAGAAAGAAATAGTGAAATACTAAGTCTTATTCACACAGACGTATGTGACTTGAAATCAGTACAATCTCGTGGTGGAAATAAATATTTCATCACCTTTGTAGATAATTGCACTAAGTTTTGTTCTGTCTATCTTCTAAAAAGTAAAGATGAGGCAATAGAGAAGTTTATTCTCTACAAAAATGAGGTGGAAAATCAACTTAATAAGAAGATTAAAGTGCTAAGAAGTGATAGAGGAGGTGAGTACGTATCACCTTTCGTCGGCTTATGTGCTCAACATGGAATTAGGCATGAGACAACGGCACCTTATTCACCTCAACAAAATGGTGTTGCAGAACGTAAGAATCGTACTCTAAAGGAGATGATGAATGCAATGTTATTAAGTTCAGGCTTGCCTCCGAACATGTGGGGGAAGTTGTGCTATCAGCCAACTACCTTTTGAATAAGGTGCCCCGAAAGAAGTTAGACAAGAGTCCATATGAACTTTGGCATGGAAGGACACCATCCTATAAATACTTAAGAGTGTGGGGTGTCTTGTAAAGGTTGTCGTACCTCTTCCAAAACAAGTGAAAATCGGCCCTAAGACTATTGACTGTGTATTTATTGGATATTCCCAGAATAGTAGCGCATATCGGTTTCTTGTGCATGAATCTCTAATAAGTGACATACACAAGAACACGATAATTGAATCTCGAAATGCTTCATTTTTCGAACTCATTTTTCCACACAAAATGAAAACGGGTGTTGTATCCGTTAGTAGGGATGTGGAACCTATGGGAAAAGAACCAAGTGAAGATAACGAGGTTGAGCTAAGACGTAGTAAAAGGGCTAGAGTTGAAAAATCATTTGGTGATGATTTCCTTGCATGCTTGAAAGTGAACCTCAAAGTTACTCAGAGGTTGTGAGTTCCTCTGAAGGACCTCTTTGGAAAGAGGCAATTAAAAGTGAAGTTGATTCAATCCTGTAAAATCACACTTGGGAATTAGTGGATCTTCCTCCGGGGAGTAAACCACTAGGATACAAGTGGATCTTCAAAAGGAAAATGAAGGCAGATGGTACTATCGATAAGTACAAGACAAGACTTGTGATAAAAGGTTTTCGACAGAAACAAGGCCTTGACTATTTCGATACATATTCTTTCGTAACGAGAATAACATCCATTAGAATGGTGTTAGCCATCGCAGCTTTAAGGAATCTTGAAGTGCATCAAATGGATGTCAAGACTGCGTTCTTAAATGGAGATCTTGAAGAGGAAATTTATATGGAACAACCAGAAGGTTTCATAGCACTTGGATATGAAAATAAGGTGTGCAAGTTAGTAAAGTCTTTGTATGGCTTGAAACAAGCACCAAAACAATGGCATGAAAAATTTGATAATGCCATGTTGAGTAGTGGATTCAAAATCAATGAATGCGATAAGTGTGTTTATATGAAGAACACTGATAATGGCCACGTTTTTGCACCCTTGACCTTTCATTTTCCAACATGTGACATGCCTTTTAACCTTCCAACTTCTTGCATCAATTGCAAGCAATGAATTTTGCAGTTTTAAAATTACTTTGAGAAGCCTATAAAAGGAGCCTCCCTCCACATGATCTCCACCGAAGCTCAACTCGTTTTCTGCCTTCTTCCTGCTCGAAAACTCCAGCATATTGCTCCCTTTATTCGATATCGATCAAGCACTCTTCCAGTTCGCCAAGACAGCAAGTTTAGTGCTTAACTTGGCTATGGTTTTTAACCAGACAATGCTGCAGTTGTAATTGATCCAGAAGGAAATCCAAAAGGAACTCGAATTTTTGGTGCACGTATTTAATTTATTCGGAGCTATTAGAGCGGGATCCACTTTTTGGGGAATATGAGTCTTAGAGTACTCAAGCACCGAGAGAGTCGGACGAATCTGTTTTAAGGAAACCGTGCGTGCACGGGCCTCGGTCTTACGTTGTTCCAGAATCTGCGAGTTCCAGGTGTTGCCGACGTTGTTGCCAACATTTCCGACAACTTTTCACTTGTTCCAGAATCTGCCAGTTTCTGGTGTTGCCGACGTTGTTGCCAACATTTCCGACAACATTTCACTTGTTCCAGAATCTGTCTGTTTCAGTTGTTGCCGTCAGTGTTGCCAACATTTTCCAGATTTCACCCCAACACATTTATACTCCTCATTTTAGGGTTTAATGTCTTTGCCAACTCCTCATTTATACACTTTGGTCCTACACTGCACCACTTGTTTGGACACTCTCATCTGTCATTTCCATCTCCTAATTAATAAACACCATCAATTCCACTTTATTCATCTAGACATTGCTCTAATACTAACCAACGGTGAAAATTTCAATTTCGATATCTTTATTTTATGAAAATTTCGATAAAATTTTGATTTCGAAAGCTAAATTATACAGATATTTCGGTGGAATTTTGGTAAAATTTCACGAAATTTTTATCCTTGATACTACGTAGTATGTGATATGTGTCATATTTGAAAAAAAAAAAATCAATTGTCAATATTTTTTGAATTTTTCAAATTATTTCACGCCACACATTCTATGAGTTATGTTTAACCCACATGCTGCCATGTATGATGCATGGATAGAGTGGACAGGGCCAACACACGGCCCACTTTAGAAAGAGATGATGGAGGCGCCTATGAGATATGTGTGTGTTTTATATATTTATTAATTTATTTATGATTTTATCAACTTTTAGATTCTTATGAAGAAAAGTGTGATATTGTCTATGTTAAATAATATTTTTTGATATGCATGCAACCTTCATGATCATAATATTTTGTTTAGCTTACTGTGCTAGGAAATAGTGCACTACAATGGACAAGTCGAACAGAAATAGAAACGAATAACAAGAAATAGTAAGTCGAGTGGAGAAAGGTCTTCTCTCCTTAAGAAGAGATACGTCCAAGGTAGTGCTCACTGGAACCGTGCGTCTCGACTCCCAAAGTTAAAACGACTTCGTCTCTAGACTAGTAGCACCATAAATTTGAGAGCTTCAGCGAACTTTAGTGCTTTGAGAATTGAGCTGATGCAAGGACTTCGATTTCGATGTGTAAAAAGTATGCATGATGATCCCTATATATAGGTCTTCAACATGGGGGGTTACACCTGAAATTGATGAGAATTTACTTCCCAAAAATGGGTCTTATAATGCAAGTTAACGCCCCGTTCAAAAATAAGAAACAGTCAAAAAACACCCACGGCTGCATTTTGCAACACGGCATTTGCAGTATTTTGGACATGTTACTGCACTCGTTGTTCAGCAACAGCAAGCAGCATCAGCATTCTACTCCCGCTGCATCCTGATGCGGGCGTGCAATAACCCGACGCCGTTAACTTTTATCCAAAAAGATAAACCCGGGTAGGGTAAAATTCGAGCCCGATCTGCCCAAGTCCCCCACTAACCCAGCGCCGTTAACGGCGTCACAACTTTTGTTCAAAAAGATAAATCCATGTTGGGTAAAATTCGAGCCCAATCCGCCCAACGTCCAATTGCCAAGGACCACGGCCGAGGTCGGGTCCGGGCCGGGCCGCATGCGTGTGTGTTGCACAAGCATACTACTTCAATAGTATACTAATTACTAAGCCTTTTTTCATGACTTAATTTATACTTGCATTTTTAAAGTTCATTTTCTTTTGTGGGATAGTTAAGCACTCCTCCCACATTTAAAACATTTCATTCTCATTTCAAGTGGCCAACTTTGATACTTAATTTCTCACACCAAAAATTGGTTTTGATCGATTCAAAATTTCTCGATTATCTACTCCAAACGTAGATTACTCTTTTGACATTCAATCCTTAAAAATGATTAACTCTTAACTATTTAACTATTGGTCAAAGTGATGCCACCCATCACTTTCAACAACCAATTTTCCAACATACTGCTCCCTCAAAATACAAAAAAAATAATTCATTTCACATTGAATTTAAGAGTGACATAACAAAAACTAGGACTTTTCCTCTAACTCATGCATGTAATAATATCAAAAAAACAAAAACAAAAAAACCTTTAAAGATTGGAATCCAGACAAAAAGTTGACAGAAATTGATCGGAGATTATAAATAAAGAAAATAAAAACACGAATTATATGTTGCAGTACTCGAAGAAAATAATCTCTTTTAACTTAATATAGATTGTAAATGAAATTAATCTTGTCGACAAACAGGTGGAATATGTAGTTTAATATTTTATATATATCCTTGGTTTATGTGAGTAGATACTTGCGGACATAAACCCCAAGAGATCTTTATCTGAAAATCCAACCATTTGAAAATCCTATAATATTGAACTGGTATAATTATCGTAAAAATTACAATTTTATTTTTAAAATTGTAATTTTTACATGGTTTTTAGTTATTAGTAAATTTAATATAACTTTCAATATTTTATGTATTTGTAACCAAATGTTAAATTTCAGACATTATATATATATATATATATATATATATATATATATATATATATATATATATAGTTGAGGTATCCTTCATAATTTTTTACATTTGAAAATTTTTAAAATGTCTGAAATCTGCTCGTTAATTATGAATGCACGAGGCCTTAAAAATTATGTTAAATTTACTAATAACCAAAAAATCATGTTAAAATCACAATTTAAAAAAATCATGATTTTTACCGTCATTAGTCCTATTATATTTTATCCATAACAATTACGACAGTCAAGATTTCATATTACTTAGAATATAATTTATGGAACTATGCATATTGTTATTTGACTTCTTGTCACCAACATTCTCTTTTCTAATAACTAATCGGGCAATTTGTTAAAAGTAAAATGTTTTAAAAATTTTAAAAAAAAAATCTTTAAGTTTTGTAGAACGTCCAAGAAAGAATATGGGACCCCGATTCGACATAAATATTAGTTCACACTTGAGACATCAGCCACGAGCTTATACTGACTGAGCCCACTACTCTTTTTCTGCACAAACGATCCATCTACTCAATCAATTAATGAACCATCTACATTTCCCTAAATTAAACGTGATACGAATTGGAAAATTAATCTTCATACGAATTCAATTCATGTTTATACTATGAAGTTTTATCTAGTTTTGAAATCGTTTAAGACTCCCTTTGGATGGAGGTAAATGACGGTATTTTGATAGATGGAGATGTCAAATCAATTATTTTTATTTTGGTATGTTTTTAGGGCTAGTTTGGTATAGTGGTTTAGGCTAGTTTGGGATTATAAACCAACCTAAACTCATGTTTGGTAATAGGGTTTGAAGCCCGGTTTTTTTTTTTTGGCCCGGGTATATTGTGGGGTCGGCCCATTCCTGTTTGGTTGGTTTAGGCTTCCTTATTTGTTCTTTTATAAACCCACCATTTTTGGTGGGTTTAATTGTAGTTGAACAGTAATTTGTGTGAAACACCCAAAATGCCCTTGTTTTTTCATTTAAAATTACTGATATAGATATATTTTTCAACTTTATTACAACATTGCCCCCATATATATACATTAGATTCCCAATCTCCTCTTCATATGCCCTAGCCCTCGATTTCAAGTTTTCAACCTGCAAATTCGACAATCTCAGAAGACACAACTTCACGATTTTCAAACCTAAAACATACGCTCTGTTAATTTGTGCTCCAAATAACCCGATGAACTCTCCAATCAGTTGAAGAACGAAAGCAACAAAGGTGGGTTCTCCAACTTCTCTTCGATCAAATGATGATTTTGCAGTGAGCCGTCAAGACTTACGAATTTTCTTTTGGGTCGATTACTGAGGCTGGCATCTGATTTCCAAAGAATAGACTTGCGAATTTTCTACTGGGTCGAATACTTATTTTATCAGACGAATCGTATAACCCACGAGTAGATTTACAAGTGTTGAGTGTGAATTTGTTCGAAGTGCATAAGGATACCTATCTGATTCATTGAGTGAGATTTTGCAATGGAAGAATTGTTTGTGAAGCTTTGAAGCTGCGGGGAAGAAGGGTTTCCTGTTGAGGATTTCTTGCAATTTTTTTTCATTAATATTTTATATTAGTTTATAATATTATTTCAGAAAATGTACAAGGAATTAAAAATTGATAAACTATTTTCTCATGTTTTTAAGTAAGGGCAAAATAGTCTTTTTACGTTTTTTTTATCAATCCTAAGCAATAAACCAAACACAAAATTTAAATTAAACCCACTTTTCCAAACCCATAATCATTCAAACCAAACATAAAATTTAACTCAAATCTATCCCAAAACCTATATACCAAACACCCAAAAAGTGTTATTTTGTCTTCAATGAACAGTAAAAGCCCAACCAACCTAAACAATCCCAACCCGCGTACCAAACGAGCCCTTAGTATTCCCTTCAGTTTCATTTAATTATATTATTTTAATGTTTTGTCAAAAACTAAGAACTATAGAATTTTGATTGATATATCTTTAATTAATTCAAAAAAAATTTAAAATATAAGTCAAGGGGTTTAAAATTGTAAACTATAGATCTATAATGGTCTTCCGGTACTTAATTTCATGAATAGTTAATTTCTGTAAATATATGAAATATCACAAGTGATTTCTATTATCAAACCCAAAAAATTATTTAATGAAGTTGGTATAATTAAAAAATAATAATTCAAATAGTACTTCTTGTCGTACTTTATTTCACAAGTTGACAGGTATTGTCTCAATAGAATATGACTTACACCATCTTCTAATGACACCCCATCCCATAATGATATGGATGATATGGGATGTGGTGCCCTTAGAAGATGGTATGGTGTCTTTAGTCTCGCCCTATGACTTATGAGATCAAAATAAAAATAAATATCTTTTTTTTAGTATAACAATTAAACTGCCCTAGATGATTCGTTTGATGTATTGAAGCAAGACAAACCAGTCGTTACTATGATTGGTGTGCGTCATAAATATTATTAAAAGTAAATTACAATAAATTTTAATTGAAAACAAAGGAAATTATATAGACAGCATATGATTTATTTATGGGTATTTAATTTGACCTGCAAAATGCTACCAAATATATATGACGTCAAATTCAATTGACAACATTTAATTCATTCAATTTACCAACAAACTTTTAAAGAAACTTCTTGGTCAACCCAATTCTTTCGTGTGCAGTTGGGTCACAGTTCACACTAGCTACAATTGATAAAATATTGTACCATATTACAGTGATATATAGAATTAGGTTTAATTGAACCAAATGTACTCTACGAGATCGCTCATTTTTACCATAATTAGAATAGTGACCATAATAGATAATATATATATATATATATATATATATATATATATATATATATATCTTTATATATATAAAAGTAAGACCACCTAGGACACATGTCATTCATATAATTATTGTATATTAAATATTTTATTAATATTTATGTTACTAAATAAATAAGTAAAGTAGTTTAAATATTAAAAGAGGTGTTTTATTAATTTCAAAATTCTTTCTAAAATATAGATTAAAAAAAGGCTTCAATAGTGAAAGATGCTCTTATAAATATTGATGTTACTAAATAAATAAGTAAAATACTTTAAATATTAAATAATATATTTTATTCATTTGAAAATTCTTTTAAAATATAGATAAAAAGAATTAAAATAGTGAATAGATGTTTTATCGACATTTTATTTAATAAGTTTAATTGATAATTTTCTCAATACAAACCATACAATTTTAGTACTACAACAACAACAACAACAATAATAATAATAATAATAATAATAATAATAATAATCCTAAATTATCAGAATAAGAATGGCCTAATAAGCCTAATAATAACTATTTGTATACAACAACAATGTATAATAATAATATAAGAATGACCACATGTGCCACATGGTAAGCCTAAAGTTTTTTGAAATTCATTGTCTTTATAAATTAAATCTATAATATATATGTATGTATATGTATATGTATATGTATATGTATATATATATATATATATATATATATATATATATATATATATATAAAAGAATGACCATATTTGACAAATGACAAACCTACATTTTTTTTCATATTAATTTTTTTTTCAAATTAAATCTATAATATATAAATATAATTTTAAAGCTACTTAATATAGGTAATTAATTATATTAAATTTAATGTTGATAATAAATTTTACTAAATAATAGAAGAATTTTATCTACAATTGTTAAAATAACACATGCTAGAATTCAAATATAGAAATCATTTTATATATTTAAAATTTTTAAAGAAAAATATAAATAAAAATAATAATAAACTAAAATAAAAGTAGGCTGATTAAAAGGATTATTCAAACTTTCAATCTTTTGAAACATATTAATTAATGTAATTTAATAATTTTACGAATACTGATTTTAAAATAAACTATAATATTTCTAAGGATATTTTGACTTTCATTTTCTTTATCATTTAGTTATAAGATTTTAATTGTTTACTATAAAATCAAACTAAAATAATGGTGGGATGGTTGGATAATATAATAGACACAACAATATATATTTTCTCAAAATAATAAGTAAAAAAATTCATATTCCTTTACAAATGTAACATATGTTTAAATAATTAAATGATATGTAATAAGATTGTTTTATATTTAAGGGTTAATTACATTTTTCAACTTGTACCATACATATTTTTTAATTTTGCATCCTAAACTATTTTATTTCTCTTATCACATCTTATACTATACATTTTGTTTACTTTTGCAACCTCCGATCAATAGTTGATTTTCATGTGCTAATTGAGGGTTATTTTCATTACTTGCACTTCTAAAACATCAGTAAATTCGATTCATCAACTATTTTCAATGGTAAAGAGATCTAATTTTTTGTTTGAACATCACCGTTAATTTTCATTTGCTCAAACAATTTGCAAAAAAAAAAAAAAAATGGTAAAAATTAGGGCAAAATTCGCTTTTGGAGGGGGTTAGTTAATGACCTAGAAAATGATGAAAATAACCCTCAATTGGCACGTAAAAACCACGTGGGTATTTTCTTGCCGGAAAATTTTGGTTGGAGGTTGCAAAAGTAAACAAAACATGTAGTATGGGTTGTAATAGGAAAAAAAAAAGTTTATGATGCAAAATTAAAAAACGCATAGTACAAGTTGGAAAATGAAATTAACGCTATATTTAATGTTAAATTAACCTATATGTATATATACAAAAAAACCATAATTATTTTTTTCTTATATAAATAATAATTAAATGTTTTTAATTTCATTTTTTTTCTTTAAATCCCGTGTATTGACACAGGCCTTACACTAGTGTGTCTATATATATATATATATATATATATATATATATTTCTATTTATGATGCAATATAAATATATATATATATATATATATATTGTATCATAAATAGAAAAAATGATAATTGTATATTTGTTTATTGGACATAAATAACATCTCTCATCATATCAGTCAACAACCTTGTACAATACATATATGAGTGCAATGGTTATTTTAGACATCACCCAAATTATGGTAGAAAAATAACAAAACTATATATTATGATAGAAAAATTAATTTTATTTGATTTTGTGGTGTAAAATACTATTATACCTTACTATGTTGTCGTAAGTATTGATCCGTTTTGACTTAACATGTAGTGAAAATGATACATATCCACTTACTTCCAATTGAAGTATAAATTTCGGAATAAGATAATAAGAAAAAAGTAAAAACCAATAAACTTAAGGTTTCAAGCCTATTATAAATACATCTATTATTTATTATAACCATGATGCACAACTAAAACAAGTACTTATTGTAGTACAAAGAGATAATTGGAGGGTCACTTTGCAAATATTTTCCTCCTATACTTGAGACCAAATGTGGTTATTTCCGGGTCACAAATATCCGATCCATGCCAGACCCGACGAGGCAAATATCTTCGAAAATAAAAATTATTTGAGCTCAGATGAGAATTTTGGGAGTCAATGACCCAAACCTGAGCAAAACCAGGTCTCCAGTCATCGTCTCCAGCCAATTTAAGATAGAGATAACATATGGGAGACTCAACACATTGACCCGTGACCCGGAACTGGTCCAACATGCAAGCTTGAAATGGTTTTCGGGGCACGTCGTCGAGAACTTGGGGCTCCAACGGGTCGACCCGTCTTGCATGCTTGGAGTTGAGGTGGTGCACCAATACTTCATTGGATTTTGCATCACCAAATCTGAGGCTAACATGGTTTGAGGTTTCTGCACCCTTTGTGCATGTTGTTTCTATTGTCACCAAATACGTACAATTTCTCATGATCTGAAATTGTCACACGAAATTTATTTCATTTTTTCCGTATTAAAGTATTACATTTGGGTTAAATCATTATCAATCTCATAAAAATAAATAAAAAAATCGCTTTTTCGCAAATGATTTCATAATTACTGATTTTAATTTCAATTTATAAATACTTATGAAACTACTCAATTAGTTTCATCCAAATCTCACATACACACATACATACATACACACACACACATATATATATAAACAACCATCATTTATACTTTACATTGTTAAAAAAATAAAAAATTAACCCGACACACACACATATATGTACACGTACATTTGAGGGTATTTTGGTCATTTTGACATTTTTCTTATCATGGAGGATTATGTTATAAAAGTTTTATTATTATGAAACAATATATATATATATATATATATATATATATATGTGTGTGTGTGTGTGTGTGTGTGGATCCAACTTGCAATATCGCAAATTCCACAAAGTAACAAAAAACATAAAAATATAAATAAATTAATAATAATAATATCCGGCTTAACTTATTTCCTATTAAAGTCTTTCAATTTGTCATAGAATAATTTAATTACTAATTATTATATATATTCTGAAAAAAAGTGATATATATATATAAGAGAATATATAATAGAAGATGTTGAGCTTGCCAAATGGATTACCTTGTGATGTGTTGTGTGTGGAAAATGATCACTGGCTGCAATTCTACTGGAAATCATTGTAGTGATTGCAAGAAGAATAACATTAGAACTGAAAAGTAATCCTCTCATCATTTTTTATCAAGTTCTTGTTTGGAGAACAAGTCCTTAAGAATTGTTAATGCAAATTAACACTATATATATTCCTTTGCACATAAACATTCTTTTCTTGGCAATGCATAAAAACAGATGATTCTTCCATCTTGTTTGTTCTCTTTTCTCTTCTTTTTGCCAGCTAGGCTTTCATAAATCCATTCATGTTTCTTAGCTTACACTCATTCTCCTAAAAAGGATTTGGTAGTTAAGCTTGCAATTGGAATTAGACTTTTAACACAAACACACGAATAAATTAAATTAATAACTTTAATTAACCAAGAGAAAATAACGAAATTAACTTTTAATTTAGGAATTGTCATAAAATATTTGATATGAACCAAATTTAATTATTAAACGTAATAGGGAACTAATCTGTATGGAAGCAGGTGGGACATGGCTTTAATTACAAGGGTAGATAATATTAGGTCCTTGAATAACCCCAACCATTCATCAACATCACAATTAGCCTTACTTTCAATGACTCTACCCTACTTCCATTCAATAATTTATTTATGAGAAATTAAATTCCGATCTACTAAATATATATTTTTGTGGGTCATAAATTAAAACCTTCAGCTTTGAAGGTTAATTAATGGATTATTTGAAATAAAATAAAATAAAAAGGAAAGGAAAAGGAGAAATTAAAATACATACGTACTAAATTCTTCATTATTTAATAGTATATATGAAGAGAGAGTGTGTATAATTGCTATTTTTTTTTTTTTAATAATGAATATTGCAAATTTGTCTTGTATGAAAAACATAATTAATGAAGAGCAAAATTGATAAGAACTAGTCAAGCCCAACACACTTTAGGATGACCAATCACAATTCGAAAGCAATGCATATATTTTCAATGGCATTAAATCACCTTTTCATTTTTATATTTTTATGCTAAAGAGAAAGAAACAAATGTTTTCTGTAATCTTGTGAGAAATAAATTAATACCGTCACCTAACTTATTAAATTGAATAAACAAATTAAACACACAAACAAACATACTGGTTTTTCTTAGGGAATTTGTTTTTTTTTTTTTTTTGCAGAAGTTTATATTTTATTTTATTTTATTATTTTGTGCTGCCGATCTTAAGTGAGATTTATTTTATTTAAATGTGAGTCAATTAAAGTGTCTTTTTTTTTAATCTTAATTTGAAGGTTTTATTTGTCAATTACCTTTTGTTATTTTCTTGATAAAAGTTTTGAGAGGGCATATATATTATATGTGGTTGAGGACATTCAATGATACAAAGTTGCCCCTCTCTCGACAATATCTAATTTCAATTTACTTCGTACGTAACTAAATTATTTGAGACATGGCAATAAATTATTATTATTAACACTTATCAATTAATTCAAGAAATCAATAATGTGGACCATGGGGTATATTAGCAATTGAAGCCATACTTTTTTAGGGCCCTCTCAATTAAATTTTAGCAGTAATAGAGGTTCTTCGAGAACTAAAATAAGAAATATAGAAGAAAAAAAATTGCGAATTTTAATTCCCCATATGTTGTGAATTTCAAGAGATGATTTTAATTTTATTTGAATTCCATTTTGTTAAACAAAATAAATAAATGTTTATAACAATATATTCTATTTAACTTGACACATTTTGACAGTCATATGTAAAACTCAAATCCACTCATTCTTGTTTAAAACATTCATTTTGAACATTTCTATAGCATCAATGTTCACGTTGGTTTTGTTATTTCAATCATATATTCACTTATTAGATTATATTTTTATGCTAAGAATCATTAATCGTAAAATTTTACTTTTATTTAAGGGAAATGAATTATACAAATATGATTACATTTTGAGCTCAGTCTCTACTCTCTACAATATCCAAATTGTTATGTATGTACATAATAATTTCAATCATTGTTCAAATAGCAAGAAATGAAAAAACAAAATTAAAATAAGATAAACTATAGATTGGACTATGCTTTGACCAATTCAATTCATGAGAACCTAGTTCAACCTACCAACAATTGATCAAATCAGGTGTAACATGTAAATTTCTATGTATCCTATGCTTTCACGTTTTTTTTCTTGAAACGTTGTTTATATTCTAAATGTATTTTCATTGGCCATTTAATATCTTTCATAAATTTACAAAAATATACATAGAAAAAAAAAATTCATATATTCTTAGAATTAAATGCAAAAAATTAACCTAAAATATGACTGTTTTTCAATTTGTAATCTAAACTTCTTTTTCATCCGATTGCAACTTGAAATTTAGAAGTTTAACAAAGTGCAAGCTAAACTTTTTTTTCTGACAACGTTTCCACCGAAATGCACGACACATGATCTTCATAAGGATAAATTTGCCATTTCATAAAAGTTTAGGATTCAAATTTATTTTTTTTAAAAAATCATACTTTAGGTTACAAATTGAAAAACGGTCATACTTAACATCGTTTTTATCATTCTAAAAGTCACATGCAAGTCACTTGACATGCATTTCGTGGAAAAGTTATCGGAAGAAAGTTAATGTTTCACTTTAAGAAACTCTTGAACTTCATGTTGCAATCAAATAAAAAAATTAGATTGCTATTAAAACCAATCATATTTTAGATTGATTTTTGCATTTACTCCATATTTTTATTTATATATTGGAATTAAAATAAATAAAAAACATGTCAATTTCTAATTAGATGAAATGACCTTAGATTGAACTGTTAACCAGTAAGAAGATAAGATTACCCCAATTAGATTATTAAAAGTATAAAAAGAATAAGATAAAAGGTAATCGGCAAAAGAGACTAATCCAAGTGAATGTATGTTGTTCCTGTTATTTTCTGTTAACATAGTGTCTCAACCACTGCAGAAAACAACCTCTGTTCGGCAATACAGATTCAACCTACCTAAAATACATATATAATCCTTGTCTGAACCCTAGATTTTATGATGTTTAAGCCCCATCACCAACAACACAACAAACTACATAGAACCAAATCCACATTGTACAATCACGGCTACAAAATCTGCATCGTTTCACCAGATTACATTCAAACAAAAATCCGGCACAAGAAGAACCAAAATAACCCTTCATAAATACACAACTCGTTCGTTAGAATATTCCAAAAAATCATAACATGGATTCATCAAAACTCCGAATCTCTCTTCTTCTTCTTCTTCTTCTTCACCTTTCGATAATCCAAGCAGCCCCGAAGAAGCTCTTCAGGGAGTACATTGGAGCTGAGGACAAGAATGTTAGGTTTTCAGACGTCCCGGTCAACCCCAACGTTGAATTCCACTTCATCCTCTCGTTCGCCATTGACTACACAGACACCACATCCCCGAGTCCCACAAATGGTGATTTCCGAGTCTATTGGGATGACGTCAATCTGAACCCGTCTCAGGTTTCTGCTATCAAGGCCAAGCATGCGAACGTGAAAGTAGGCATGAGTCTTGGTGGTGATACGACGGGCAGTAACAGTGACGATGTGTACTTTCAGCCCAAGTCCGTTTCTTCCTGGGTTGCTAATGCAATCCATTCAATAACTGATATAGTCACCAAGTACAATCTTGATGGGATAGATATAGATTATGAACACTTCAAGTCTGATCCTGATACATTTGCTGAATGTATAGGAAGGCTTTTGTTCTATCTGAAACAGAATCAGATTGTGTCTTTCGCCTCGATTGCACCGTATGACGACCCTCCTATTCAGTCACACTATCTAGCTCTGTGGAGAAAGTATGGCCACCTCATAGACTATGTCAATTTCCAGTTCTATGCCTATCCAGAAGACACCTCCGTTTCTCAGTTTCTGAAGTATTATGAAACTCAAAGGTCTAACTATCATGGAGGCAAGGTTCTTGTGAGTTTTGGGACTGATGGGAGTGGTGGACTATCCCCGAAAAAAGGGTTTTTTGAGGCCTGTAGCATTCTGAGTAAACAGAGCAAACTTCATGGGATCTTCATTTGGTCTGCAGATGACTCCAAGAAGGGTAATTTTGAGTACGAGAAGCAGTCGCAGAACTTCTTAGCAAGCCACTAGTGCCACTATTCACGTTATGATACTCATATTACGATGAATATAAGGTTCTAAGTCATTGCAATAGGTTGGATTGTCTTAGCCACTAGTGCTCGCCTCTTCGTGAGCCCCAAATGTTTTGACTCGGATGTGTGTGTGTGTGTGTGTGTGTTTGGAATTTTCAGTTTCTGTTGTAGTGTTCGCCTCTTTGTAAGCCCCAAAAGAAACCGAGAGTGGGAGATGTGAGAAGCCACTTGAGCTTTCACAAATTTCCACTGCATGAAATGATGATCTGCAAATTGTTTCATTATTTATACATATGATCCAAGTAAAAACTCAACCATTGGCCTTAAATTACCTCCAGAAAGTATTCCCAGATTCATTCTTGTGGAATGGATTTGAGTGAAGTAGACATCCTTAGGTAATAGACTATTCCATTCAATTCACAAAGATTCCATTAATTACTCATTGTGTGATTGCATACTACAATAAAATGAGCTACTGAGATGAGGGACGGAAGCGAGATAGGAATTAGAGAAGAAGGACGAACAATGTGATTAAGTATCAACTCAATCGATCAAAGACCTATGGCATGAAAATGAATGTTTATTTGCCTATAGGTATTTGGGGAAAAAATGAAATTTCCATTATATAGGTATACTCTAGGAAGTTCAAGAAATTTTTCAACTTTACCAAGGCTAAAAGGATCACAAGATTTTCAAAAATGAACACACAAAAGAGCCAAATCTAGTTTAAAACTTAAAGTATACAATCCAACCTCAAAAGAGTGATTCTATGTCAAGATCTTTTAAACCAACACAGAAAAGGATGATGCATATCTCCATTTCATGAATCTAGCTATGCTGATATGCTATCATTCTTATTATAAATTCAGAAGAACAAAAAATAAACAGATAGCTCGAAGAATGAACATATTTTTATTTACACCAGTAAGTAAATGCATCTAAACTGAATTTCAAGAAACATACCCATCAATCAGGAATATCACAAACAGTTATCTGCAATTGGGACTCGATCCCATGCTGTTTGACGAAAGCCCTTCTCCACCAAATCTCAAACGCTCTCTGAATATTCGGACAATCATCGCCCTTGTTAAGAAACCTATCAAACCACTTAAGCAAAATCGATTGCTGTTGTGTCAACGGTAGAGTTAGAATCGTTTGACTCAATCCCTCCTCAACCAATTTCCTGTCAACTGATTTCCCCGACATTCTCATCCATCCAAAATCATTGTAAAGAGCTTCCAACCAAGTTGATAGCAAGGTAAACCTCGTCTCCTTTGGCACTATAATTTGCCCTTTGCCAATAGCAATGCACAGTTGAGCGGTGATCTTGCTAATCTCATGGCGATACATTGTAGGGATCTTCGAATGAAGAACTGCAAGCTCCTTCTGATCAGCCCATAGTTTAGAAAACTCATCCCCCATTTTTCTGTCAATTAAAATACCAACGATCCACTGCATATTGTCAGCTTCTCGAGCTATCTCAGCCATTAAAGCTCCTCGATTCTGCCTGCTTTCATCCAAGCATGTGGCCCCGGACAAACATAAAACCAGAGAGCTAAGACATCTATGGCAAACTTGATACAGTGTGTCTTTCGAGATATCAAGATTGCCGTCATGATCATCTCTTAGCAGTCGAAATACCAATGCTTTCATTTCTCTACGGGCTTTATCATCTTTGGCCTGCAAAACACCTAATGACAATCTCAAGAAAACTTCATCGGCTCGTGAAGATGTCGAAGGATCAGCTATCACTCTCTGTAGGACTCCATCTGTTCTTGAACAATCAAGCTTAAGCTGATTCAGATTTGAAACTACACTCTCCTCTTCTTCCTCAGACCAAGGTACTGCTTCTAGGTACTCCAAGCATGCCCTTATCCCTTCCTCGAACATAATTGCTGAAGATATCTGCAGTTGCCAACGAACTCGAGATTATGAAAGGCTTTCATTTCACTTATTTAAACCCTAGTCAAAATAGCAAACATGATTCTTTCTATTCAGAAAATATGCACATACTACTACTACATTGGCTACTCCTTAAATTCCCTATGTTTTAAGTTCGATTTACTTTCATTGAGTGTATCTAAGGAACATGGTAAGTTATATGTAGCATCAACATAGCTGCTAAAAAAGCCATAGGAAAAGAATCAATGCATTCATCTGCCAGATATGACATCATGTATTTTAACAAGTTCTAACTGTTTAATAACCATATAATTTAGGTAATTTGTAGCTTCAAATCAACGACTTATTCCAAGATAATGACATGATGAAGCAACGATAATAACGAATTAAATCTTTGCCAATCAACAATCTTCATAAACATACAAATCATCACAGAATCCAAATAAACAAAATGAAGAAACCAAGAAAGATTCATAGAAAGAAAAGAAACCTTTAATAGGGACAAGATCTTGGAGACCTCCAAAGAGAAGAGCTTGGACTTCAATTCATCACAGTACATGAGCACCACAGCCTCCACGTACACCGCCACGTCATCACATTCAAGAATCTCGACGGAGTGGGTCCCACTCCGCCGGAGTTTCTCCGCAAAGAAGCGGCTCTTGGCTGCCAGCACTCTCCGGTGGACGTCCATCATCACCTTGAAGGCCTCCCCCTCGCCGGCCTCCGCCCTCGCCGCCACCGTCAGCCTGACGTCACCCACCCCCCACTGATTACAAATCCGGAACGGGGCCTGAGACAGGGCAATAGAAACCCTTTCTTGGAGCTTCTTGCGGGCCTCGGAGCCGGGCTTGGGGTCCCGGGCCTGCTCGACGGACATGACCTCGAAGAGGGTGGGGCTGGCGAGGGCCCGGAAGCTGGGGGGAGGAGAGAGAGGGCTGAGGCGCGAAGGAGAGAGAAAGGGGTCGGAAATGAAGCCCTGCTTGATCATAGTGGACACTAATTGCTGCTGTTGGTGCTTTGATGACATGGATTTGCTGCTGCTGTTATTGCTGCTGCTATCAGACGCCATTGAATTAAATTGGGTGAGACTGAAACACGCTAGCTGTAAAATCACACGCACACAGTAGAGTGTGTCAGTGCGTGTGAAAATGGGGGAATCCAAGAAGAAATTGAAGTGAGCTTTGGATCTCAAGTGAATATCATATTATTGTTTTTTTGTTGGTCGAATTTTGGGGCTAATCTTTTTTTTTTTTTTTTTTTCTATTTTGTGTTTATCGAATTATAAGAAAACGAGGGCGGGAGACAGTATTATTGTGAATTATTTGGTTTTAACTTTTACATTAGTGAAAGATGGTGGAAGATTTTATGTAATAAGTATTTTAATATTTTTATTTTCTCAAAATTAATAGAATGGAAATTTGAATTTGTTTTTAGCATCTTTTTCTCCATAGATCAAACTCAGTTATTTGGAAATTTAGTTTTTCCTAAGATGGTCTTATTTATCGTGATCTTTCTAAATTTGGTTTGTTCATCTAATTTCGTTAAAAGACAACAAACACAGTCATGAGCTTATTCGAACAACTTGTCATATGCTAGTCCTATAATGTGGTTTGATCAATCCGATTTTGTTTAATCTTCTTTATTAGCTCATTGTAATTACTTCTGTGACGAAATTAAATGATATGTCCATTTCAGAAAAAAAAAAAAAAAAAAGTTATTAAAAATGATAAATATTACTCTCATTTAATGTATGTCATATAAACAGTGATGATATGTCAGTAGAAGAACGGAAAGGAATAATTAAATATAGAAACATTACTGTATGGTTTGAAGGATTGAAAAGGAAAAATAGTGTAGGCACATGGGTACATTTAATAAGTTATTTATACCTTGGTTAGTAGTATAAGTCATGGAATCCCATGAGCCATGATAACTATTTTAATAATAATTATTATGAATAATGATTTGTTATAGCGTCCTAATCAACAGATTGCTACGCCCACCAAATCCAGCTAGGCTTTTCTCGATTAGCCTCATACTTGCAAAAACTAGAAATGCAATTTATGTAACATGATTTTTGTCTCAACTTATGAATGATATGATTTTGTATTTTATTATTTACCATCAATTTGATTCAAATCAAGTCGAGTATAATCTAAAAAACTTCATATGATATAGTCCACATACCACGTTGAGGAAATTATTGAAAATATGTAAAAGTAAATAAAAATAAATAAAACACCACATTATTAAAGTCTGATATCTCCCATTCCTTTCGTGCATAAAAATAAATAAATTCAGATTTCCCAATCATATGTAATCTCCTTCCACGTATAAAAATAAATAAATTAAGATTTATCTGATGCAAGATGCAGTGAGTTGATGGGGATGGGTTGAAGAAGAATCTCATGTGTGTGAAAGCATGGTACTATCACTATCATTAGTTAGATTGAGTAGTGAAAGTGGAGGGTAATTTCGGTATTTGCGCTCCAACAAACATTTATGGATAGCCTCTAGTTTAACTCTCTCGTCTTCTAAATATATTTTAATTAAAAGTTTGAAGACTCAAAATGTTATAAAAAAAAATAAAAAAATCTTAATTAGTTGGTCGTAGCTAGACAAGATATATAGGGGTGGCTAATTGTATTTGGGAACTAAATTAGTACAAAGCCAATATTTAAATGCTAAAAAACAATATTTTTACAATACAAAATACAAAAATAGTGCGATGAAGCCCCTATAAGACATGGTGACGCTACGCCTCTGACCCCAACCCAATACATGTCTCCTAGAGTTGTCGGCTTGTAGCCAATCCAACTTATCCATGAAAATAATTTGATTGATTCAGTCCAAGTCAGCATTTAAGTGTTAAAGATTGAAATAAATATATTTTAAAACGACATCGAATTAGAATAAGGACCATAAGGTATATGTTGGTTATTCCGACTATAAAATTTTAGGATCATCAAGTATTAATAAATATTTAAAAAAATTGTTTATTTTAAAATGTTATATGATATGAATGTATTACGATATCACTATCATGTTGGAAAGTGATTCATTATATAAACAAATTATGTAAAAAATATTTTCACAATGGTTGGATGATTGGTGTATGTCATAAGAATGGTGTGATGTGGTGGGTTATCTAGGTAAATCCTAACCCATAATGAATTTACGTCAAAATAATCTCCAAATCACATTTGGACACAAATAGTTGATGGTACAAAATTCCTCATCCTAATGGGCTAACTTAAGTTCAAATACACCCTTAATAATTATGTGAATGGTTAAACAACACCACTCTCATGTAAAAATAGGATTGAGATATAATATAACAATGTCAACTTCAATTACACCATAAGTTGCTATGTATGGAACTTGATTTTAATTTGAAGTCTTTTTTTACCCTATTACATTTGTAATGAATTTATTGCATACTTTAGAATGGGTTATTGACACTTACTGTGTACTTAATCTCACAATCTCGTGTCTCATCCATGTATCACTGTTAAAACGATGTAGATGAGATAATGTTTATAATAAAACAAATGATTGTAAGATTGATCATCTCATTCAGTTCATGGTGAATTCAATAGTTCAATATAATGCATTCATTTAACACCACAACATAAAAATAAGAATTCACAATACAAAACTCCAACATTAAATGTAATGACTCCAAAATGCTATATATAGCAAACTTAGATGACATGATATAAATGAGAGAGTAGTGAGACTATATATGGTATAGTATTAATTCCAACCCCACCTCCATCCTCGTTCAATCCTCAACAAACTAGTGAGAAAGTGAAGAACATTTCCACAGATCCGAACATCTCTCTCTTCCCCCATTCTCTCTCTACCCATCATGCTCATATTCCTTCTTCAACATCATCACCATTCTCCCACAGCCAAATGAACCCTTCTCCACATCGTCCGTTCATCGGCTTCACCAGCCTCCGAACCGCCATCACCTGCTTCTTCATTTTCATTCTCCTTCTCTATTCCCTTTACTCCTCCAAAATCATCCTCACCAAAGACAGCTGCTCTCTACAGACTTCTGTCGATCAAAACACCGACCTCACTGTTCAGCCCCCGCCTCCTCCTCCGCTGCCAAACACCTCCACCGATCAACTAACCACCTCCCCCTTCACCAAACGCAGCAGAATAGGCCTGAACCACGTCGTTTTCTGCATTGCAGCTTCGGCCAGTCTGTGGGACAAGAGGAAAGAGTATATAAAGCTGTGGTGGAAGCCTGAGGAGACCAGAGGGGTGGTCTGGGTGGACAAGAGTGTGCGTGTTTCCTCAGATGAGGAGAGGAAATTACCTGAAATACGAATCTCGGGGGACACATCGAAATTCAACTACACGAACAAACAGGGGAAGAGATCGGCATTGAGGATTTCAAGGGTGGTTTCGGAGACTCTAAGGTTGGGAGTGAAAGATGTCAAGTGGTTTGTAATGGGAGACGATGACACTGTCTTTATCGTCGACAATGTCCTCAGAGTGCTGTCCAAATATGATCACACTCAGTTTTACTACATTGGGAGCTCATCAGAAAGCCATGTACAGAACATCTTCTTCTCATATGCTATGGCTTATGGTGGAGGGGGGTTCGCCATAAGCTACCCCCTCGCTAAGGAACTAGAGAAGATGCAGGATCGTTGCATCCAACGCTATCCTGGATTGTACGGCAGTGATGATAGGATTCACGCTTGCATGGCTGAGATTGGAGTGCCACTCACCAAAGAACTCGGTTTTCATCAAGTAAGACCATCTTTTCATATTCCCCTGTCCTAAGTAGCTAACATGCACTCATACTTTAACATACATTATGATGTGTAATGCAGTATGATGTGTATGGAAACCTGTTAGGTCTTCTGGGAGCACACCCAGTAGCTCCATTAGTATCACTGCACCATCTTGATGTAGTGGACCCGATATTCCCAGGCCTAACCAGAGTCCAGGGCCTTCACAAGCTATTTGAATCGGTTGAGCTAGACTCAGCCAGTATAATCCAGCAGGCATTCTGCTATAGCAAGAAAAACTACTGGTCCATATCTGTGTCGTGGGGCTTCGTGGTTCAAGTGATGAGGGGTATCCTCTCTCCAAGAGAGCTGGAAATGCCCACGAGAACGTTTCTTAACTGGTATAAAAGGGCCGACTACACAGCGTATGCTTTCAACACTAGGCCTGTGGCAAGGCACCCCTGTGAAAAGCCTTTCTTGTTCTACCTGAGCTCAGTAAAATACGATGATCAGAGGAAACAGATAGTAGGGGTTTACAATCGACATAAGGACAAACATCCTTATTGTCGATGGAAAAATGAATCACCAGATAAACTTGACTCTATTGTTGTCTTGAAGAGGTCAGATAGCAGCCGGTGGGAAAGGGTAAGTTTCATACATGCAAAAACAAACTATCATCTAACACGAGCATTGAAACGTTCTTTATTTGTAACTAAGAAAATTACATTCCTATGTTGCAGTCACCTAGGAGGGATTGCTGTAGAATTTTGCCTTCAAGAAGGAGAGAAGTTATGTACTTATGGATGGGAAACTGCAGAAAGGGTGAGATAATCGAATTATAATTGTTCTTGAAGATTGTTTGTTTTGTGAAAGTTAATTGTTGTCCAAACTGAAATCTCAACGCATGATCAAATTCACAACAATCAGCAGAGAAAACAATCAGTTTAACCTTCTTAACTCTAGAGTGGCTATTAGAGCTACTACAAATAGAGAATTTAGCAGTAGTTTTGGCTAGATTTTGTAGTTTTATGTCTGTAAATGTGCCATTTCAGTTGTACTCAGATTCTAATGGCTACCATTAATCTCAAACATTCATGAATCAAAGTTAGAGCAGGGAAAGTTTTTCTGTACTATATTTTTCCTTGCATAACAAAATCGGTCGTGTTAGGAATCTCACCATTTCCGGCTACTTCATTCACTGTTCATGTTCTTTCTTCTCTATGCAATGCTGTCGTTGCCCATCATTATGGAAATTGACGGATAAGGTGGAAAGATCAGACTGAAAAACGTGATATTATTTGCCTTCAGCTCGTATGATGTTACGGTCTTTCCATTCATGCTCTTCAAGCTCACTGTTCGAATAGATAAAAAATGAATGCAAATTAATCAAACAAGCAATTTCTTCACTGTATAAAGAATTTACAAGCACATGTTCTCTTTTCACTACTCATGAATTTGTTCATTAAAAAAATAAAAATCAAAATTCAAGCCGAAATTGCAGATTCTTCTGCCAATTCAACCAATAAACTTCTAACAAAATATTATGGCTCCAATACATGAATTTCCAGATCCACTCACCCAGCAACTATGCATATTCAAAAGAATTATTAAAAAATAATAATAATAACAAGGAAGAAAACCGAAACAGTTATTATTTTATTTTCTTCTTGAAATCAACAACCTCAAATCGAATCTTACCCGAGTAAGAAAACCACCAGAGGATGAAGAAGCAGAGGATCACAACCAGAGGAATGAGATGAACCCACTTTTCAGCGAATCGGGACCTGGAGATCTCTTTCTTGCTGTCGAAGGAATTCCTGATGTAGAGTGGAAGATCGGTGGTTTCCTCCATTTTCCTTCTCGGTGAGAACGGCCAAGACTTGGGTGGCTCCGTCGCGCGAGAGGTGGTTGCTTGTCTCTGCATTGTAGAGAGAGAAAGAGAGTTCTAATTCGTTGATTTGATTCAAGTTTTCGAGAGGGAAGAGATTCTTGTTTAGTTTACGCTTTTATCAATCAACCCACGATATTTTGATTGTTTGTTATATCCTGCTTATGGCGGGAAAACTACCTTCCATTCTCATTTTCTCTCTTTCTTTTTTTTTATCCTTTTCTTTTTTTCTCGCTTATCACCATAAATATAAATTAAATAATTAATTTTCGATAAATTCTTAATAATTTAGAAATTAGAATATTTATACTAACATAGTAAGACTAATTATGTTCATGAACATGGATCGGGATTATGTTTCTAACCCTTTATCTGATATTTAACCGGACAATTAACTAGTTTATTGATCCATTCGATTTGATTTTTTTTTTTTTTTGAAAAACTCAATGAAACATGTATATATAGTTATTTATATAACAAAACCAACAAAAAATGATGAAATTTAGAAAGAAAAAAATGTTTACATATCTAAAATGTATAAATACGAAATAGGTAGAGCAATTGCTTATAATTGTTTACTCATTATAAATAAATAACTTCAGAAAAATATGTCCAGAAAAATTAGAAAATTTTAAAATAATATAGTTAGAAAGAACTTGAGAAATAGAAAATCTCAATTAGTTCTCTATAGAAAAAAAAAAAAAAAAAACAGAAACAAAAACAAAAAACAATTTACCCAGGCCAAACCGGCTAATGTGGTTCATCGGTTGACCCACTTTTATTGAGTGGCTTCGGGTTTTTGGCCATCGAACATGTCCTGGTTGAGACAGTCAAGGTTTAAAACCATAATCTAGGATGAATAAATTCTTGAAAAATAAGTAATCTGAGAGCTCAAACACATGGATATGGATATGGTGTTCATGTTTGTTTATGTCACGGTAAACCTAAAAACACAAAAAAAGGAACAAATAGGTAGCAATTTCGTAGTCCAAGTCCAGAAAACCGACGATAAAACCTAGCAACTAAGAGTCAATTTTGCTGACTTACACAAGGACAATGAATCGCCAAAAAACAAGCTCCCTATCGTTGCAAAGAGCAACACAAAGACTAAACCAGCTACGATTCTAATGCATTTCCAGAAGTGATTATTCATATCAACGAGCAAAATGTCGATAGGAAAAGGCAGCTATAGCCTTTTTATTGCAACTTCTGTAGTTCAAACATGGGGGTTGGCTTTACATATAGAGCTGACTAGAAGTAGTTATGTAGGCTTCACCTTGTATCATCTGTGATATCAAAACCGATGACACGTGTGTGTGTATTGGCATATAAGAGCATATTAAAATAAAGCACCTAAAAACTTTGCACTCATTCCTCATCACTGCTTGTTGCACGTTTCTGTTCACCATCTCGTCTGGATCTTCGTGATGATGCAGGGCTCTTTCCAGGACCATGGACACCATGGATTTTCGGATCATAGGGTTGGGAAGCAAGATAGTTTAAAGCTGTAACAATATCGGCTACGAGTGGTCGCATGTTAGGTTGCTCTTGAACGCACATTGCAGCGATTGCTAGAGCTTGGTATAAGCCTCGAACTGGATATTGACCTTCTAGTGAGGGATCCGCCATTAGGTGGAATTTTTTCCGGTCCTTGAATAATGGTCTTGCCTGCAAATTACCAACCAATGTTAAGAGTAAAATAATATGCATCCATTTGACATACAGACAATTTTTGGAGAACAAAATGCATCGTGGCCATCAAAAGTGTCTAGTTCTCATTTCAACCAGCAAATCATCAAATCATTAAAAGAATGTTGCAATTACAAATTGAATATTTCACATGGCCCACAAATCAAATCAGCTATGCTGCTAAGTTAGTGGAGCAATTTTGAGTGGCCTAACAGGAAAAACATCATAACCAAACAGTTAAATAAATCACTCTTCTATGGCAGAATGACAGATTACCACGGTATTGGACATGGAAACATTCAAGACAAGAAATATAAATATATGTACCATCACACTTAACAATAAACAATAGAAATTAGGGATACATACCCATGCAACAAGATTCATCTCTGAACCAGGTCTTTGATGATCAATGGCTCTTCTTCCAGTGATGATCTCAAGAAGAACAACACCGAAACTATAAATATCAGATTTGAAGGTGAGTTGGCCCGTCATTGCATAATCAGGAGCACAGTAACCATATGTGCCCATAACTCTAGTGGACACGTGGGTCTGATCTCCGCAAGGACCTACTTTAGCTAAACCAAAATCGGATAGTTTAGGATGATATCCCTCCCCAAGCAATATATTGGAACACTTCAAATCACGGTATATAATTGGAGTTTTCATCTTATCATGCAAATACTCTAACCCTTGGGCTGCTCCAGCTGCAATCTTCATCCTCGTGTTCCAATCTAGCCTCTTTCTATTGGGTAGAGGGTCATGTAAATGGTCCTCCAAAGAACCTAGAGGCATGTGCTCGTAGACCAACAGCCTCTGATCTCCCTCAGCACAAAAACCGATTAATTTAACAAGATTAGGGTGGTTAGCCATACTTAATGTCATAACTTCAACCACGAACTCCCTAATCCCTTGACATCCATTGCGATCAAGTTGCTTGACAGCCACAATCTGCATGATACCAACAAATAATTCATATATTCCACCCTATAAAAGCCTTCTAGCAACTCTTCTTGAACGAAAATTACACAATTGAATAAAACTGACCTTGCCAGTGTCCGGCAAATAACCCTTATAAACTTTACCAAAACCTCCTTCACCAAGAAAATATTCGTCCTTAAAACCATGTGTTGCAGAAACTAAGTGGGCAAAGCTAAAGGTCTGCGCTCTGGAGGGAGAGGCCTCCCCACGGTTAGGACTCTTTTCATCATCTGATCCCTTTGTCACAACACCAACAGATTGATTTACAATTGTACGATCCTCCTTCACATATTTAGGTGGACTAGCCTTATGAGTGGCATCTAAACAACAAAACCGCAAAAGGAAATTAAAACTACATATATAAATATGTGTGCATGTAAGAATGATATGGCTCTTTGAAACAATAATTGGAAAGACACAAGACAACAGAGAAGATGAAAGATGAAAAGCCAAACATAAACATTGAGTAAGAACATATAAGAAAGCTACTAAAAATTCACCTTCGAAAGATTTAATTTGTTTTTTATCAACTAATAGAGCCACATAACAAACAAAGTGATGTATACATTATATGATACACTAAACAACTATGCTCAAACATGCTGAAAAAAGAAATCCCTCGTGCACTAAATTCAATCCTTCTAAGATCCATAAATGCAAAATCTATCGTAAATCAAGAATTCCACTTCGAGTGCAACATCGGTAAAGGAAAACATGTACATGCATTTGTATCCCACAAACACGCACAAAATACTTCATGAAACAGGGTTGATAGAAAAGCCATAAGATCGAAAACACATAATTCAAATTCATTAAAAAATCGCCTAAGATCATCAATCAAAGGCTGAATATTCGAAGGAAAAGGGCACAGGTGGACATGCAAAACAATAAACAAGAAAATCGAACCTCATCAATTTATAACCCTAAAAGAGCCAATATAATGTTTCTAAAAGGCACGATCAGAATTCCAAAATTCTCAGAAATTTTTTCAATTGCCTTCTTAAAACCCAGAATTTCAAACGCAATAACATAGAGCCGTTTTATTAATTAACCTTGAGCACATAATACCTGATGGGATTTGCGCGCGATCGTCTCTTCCACGCCGATCATTATTTCTGTAATCCGTTCTCTCTTTCTGCTGTTTCTGTTTAATTGACGATTCACCAGAGCAGAGGAAACACCCCATGGCTTCCCCCCTCTCTCTCTCCTTGTCTTTCTCTCTCTCTATATATAATTATAAATATTTTCCGGCGCATCTATTGCTCGACTTCTTAATTCCCAGCTACGGACGGACAACAGAGCCCATAACTGAGAACGAATGGGAAGAAGAAAGATTTGCGAAGAGAAGCAGGTTCTAGAGAGAGAAAACAGAGGAAAGAGAGAGAGAGAGCACAGGAGTAATTTTTTGTGCCTTTCACTTTCCTGTAAAATGATTAATTCTTTACACAGACACGTACGCGTATATATATAGAGTTGGTCTAACGTCCAATTGTTGTAAATACAATCCAGACCAACCCAATTTTAATTCGGATCCATATGTTTTTTGAATTTAGTTTTTTTTTGCTTCAAATTGTTACCGTATTAGTGTGACTTTTATGTTATAAATATATGACATTTATGTACAACTATCATGACTTTTATGTACTATAACTTAGAAAAAATAAAGATTTTCAACATAATTTGAACTGTATACCTTTATGTAATATCAATATGACATTTATATTATATCATGTCACATTTATGTACAAATATTCTGACTTTTATGCACTTTTATATATTCATAAATGTCAGAATATTTGTACATAAATGTGATATAAATATAACATAAAGGTATACAATACAAATTGTGTTGAAAATCTTCATTTTTTTTCTAAGTTACAGACATAAAAGTACGGATATTTGTACATAAAGGTCACACAGTTATAACATAAAGGTAAAGACAAAAATTTGGATTTTTTTTTTTTAAAATAGAAATTCGTGGATGCAGGTCGGATCGACCCGGATTGCACGGATCTAAGATCCGTGCACCTGGTGCACAAGACTTTTTGTGGTATATATATATAGAGGCCGGCTACACATACCCCACCATCTTCTAAACACACCCCCTAATAAATAAATGAAAAATAAATAAAAATAAAAGACTAAAATAACCTTATTTTTAAATAAAAAAATATATTTTTCCCTTCTTCTACATCTTATTTTCCATATTTCTCAACCCTAAGTTAAGAAGAAAAAAACTCTTACAAATCTTGATTTATGAAAATAATAATCAAAGTGATAGATGAAAGATATTTGGAATGTTTAATTCAAGTTTTTCATGCATTTTTATAATTTTATATACTGTAGTTAAATATTTTGAAAAAAAAAAGAAAGATGTTAATCAATTTTTTTTGGTTGAAAACACGTTGTTTGACCTGTATGGGTCGAACATTACACTATGTTCGACCTCTACAAGTCGAACGCTCTTAAAAATGTTCGACCATAGGTAGAACGTTACACCTCATGTTCGACCACTAACGATAGAATATTACATTGTGTGTTCGACCAATCAGGATCGAACAAAACAATCGAAAAATTTCGACTTTCTGACTTTTTTAACTATATTTTCATACAAATCTTGTCGTTTTAGCTTCAAAATATTTATAAAACACTGATTTTTTATGGATGAATATAGTTTTTCATCAACAATTTAAAAGAAAGAAAAAAATTACGTGAGTTTGCAGTAAGAAGGGAATTCTTTTTTTGGAGGATTTTTTTATTAATTTTTATTATAAAAGGTATAATTGTAATGTGCTCGGTGTGTATAGAATATTTTAAGTAAAATAAATTAATTTTAGGGTGTGTTTAGAAAATGGGATGTATTTAGAAGGGGTGTGGCTATCCGCACCCCCAAATCTACTAAACACACCTCAATTTAAAAAAAAATGATTTAAAAAATTAAAAAAATAACAAAATTCCATTTTTACCCCTTATGAATAAAAAAAAAACTGAAAAATTTTCTCCTTACCTTCCCCAAACCATACTGCTTGCTTCTCCCTTCTTTTTTTTTTTTTTTTCTTTACTCAAACCTTAAAATTATAAGGGGACAACGTATGAAAAATCAATTTATGAGTTAACAAACTATATAATAATCGTGTGAAATCGTGTAAAAAGAACGAAAAAAAACAACAAATCTGGGACCCGTTCGATCCTGGTTTGTCGAACGCAATGAGGTGTGTTCGACTAGTGTTCGAACACACCTCTCTGTGTTCGAACACCAGTCGAACACATTTCTTTGCATAAGGGTAAAATTGTAATTTTGTTATTTTTTGAATTTTTTAAATAAAAAAAAAATGGAATGTGTTTAGAAATTTGTGGGGTGCGGATAGCCGGGCCCATTTAAAAGATGTGGGATGTGTATAGTCGGACCTATATATACACACGCGCGCGTATTTATTCTGGTTCATCTGGTGCTTACCGCATACGATAAAATCTGACCGATTTCCACTCATAATGTTCTACGTCACTTTTTTTTATGGCATGTACAGCTGTGATTGGTTCGAAATTTTTCTTTGCCAAGACAGATTGCACTAGAGCTTTCTCAGGGAATACTTCACTCACATGTCTGTCAGATTTATGCGGTTTCACAATATCGGACAGACGGTTGCACACCGTTTGATTTAAACGTGAGTTCGGCGGGACCCACCATTTTGACTTTAGAACGGTGACCGACATTTCCTTGTGGGTGAATTAAACAACGGGACGTTACTAATTCGATGGAGACAAACCATGGCTCGTGGGAATGGGGTTGACTTTTTTTACATTTATCCAATGACATGCAAACACGAGTCCGGGTGAAATCCAATTTCTAGGTGGAGTAATTTACACCGTAGTTAATTAGAGGAGTCAGGGCCAACACTATTTCCAATTTAAATATATATTCACGGATATATGGTATAATAGACTAATATTCATTTATATCATAAAATTAAATAACATTACTTTTTTTTTTTATCACAATCTATATTTTTGTTAATTTAACTTGAGTGAAAATTTTAAATAATCCCTACATTTACATTTACATAATATAAGGTTGTTGATTGATGGATGTTAATTATATATTTTATCGACAAATGTTAAATTATTGTTTATTGTATTTGTGTTATATATATATATGAGAAAAGTAATTTCATAATTATGGTGGGAAAGGTGATATCCCATACATTTTATATCTATAGTAATAATCTAATTTCACTAATAAAGTTAGGAAAGGTAGAATTAGAGAAACTTTCCTCTTTTAGATTCAGAGAAGATTGTCTTTATATATATGAAGGAGCCTTTTTCCGAATAAATTTAATGTAAGATTGTCTGTATTTATTTTTGGATAGGATTGATATGTCAAGAATTAACTTAATAACAAAGATTTGATAGCCGATATAAATTAGTTGTATGCTATGCATAGTGAATATTTTAAATCAAATTGTTCGACATGTAATAACTGATTTCTTTACAAAAAAAAAACAATATTTAATGTAATATTACATGGTTATGAGATTAAAAAAATGAACCATGCAATATTTAATGGAATTTATTAAAAATATTTAATGTAATATTTGTTCGCTATTTGTTTTTTAGTTTGTATGTATTTACTTATATAGATTGAGGTATATATCAAGGCATTAAAAAAATAAAAAAATTTACATGGAGTATATTTTTCTTATTGCAGAAAGAATATTTTATAATTATAAAGTTTATTTAACCCAAAAGGTTTCCTAAATGGAGTATCATTTATAGGTCTACCGAACCAATTGAATTGAATGCTGAACCAATTAATGATATGAATTTAAAATTTTGAAATTGAACATTAATTGCTATAACTACGATTTTTGTTCTTTCGAAGAATATCGTCGAGAGTATAGTGGATTCAGGCTTGACCTCTTATTTGGTAATATTATTAATTACTACTATGATATATATCAGTCAATGATTCTATTAAATTTGTACGTAAATATTTGACAGTAGTAATAATTTGAAAACAAGACCCTTTTTCCCCCTTTTTCGCAAAAAGAAAAATACAAATAAATTTCTGTATGGAAATGATATCCCACGTGTGGTGGTAATTCGATTATTTAAATAAATAGGTAGTATTATGCTAATATGGTAAATGCAGATGATTATGGTATCCTAAACAAGATTAGTGGGATTCTCATTGGTTGAAGGAAATATTAACCAATAATTATGTGACAAATGAGCATGCATGTGTATAATTGTCGTGAAGGAAAAAAATGGTTTTTGAAGTTGACTATTTTGGATCTTCTGTCCCAAGGATTGGAAAAGGTTGAGCAGATAATTACGAGCCAAAATGATTATTTTTTAATGATAATTTAGATGTGGATGAAAATGATCTGTATAAATATTATGTTATTGTAACGTGTGTCTCACTCTTAATTGTTGATTGAGATTATTTTTTAATGTTGCTTTTTTTACTTTACTTTTTTATTTTTACTTTACTTTTTTTTTTCTTTTTCTTTTTAAGGGATTGGATGTAGTGGAGGGGCAGCAATCATATACAAATACAATGTGGAAATCTCGTTCAATCAATATATAAATAATTAGGGGTTTTTTTAATATTGGATTTAGTTGATATTATTGCTGGATTATATAAAGGCAGGAAATATTATCTTTCTCCTCCTATATCTTTTGGAATAATATCCTGAAATACCAATTCATAAAAGAGATTAATTTTTACAATTTAAGAAAATTGTAGCCGTTACCCGAATTCGCGCCAGTGATTGATAAATTTGTTCTTCTGATAATAAAAAAAAAAGTCAATTTTGTATCAAAGGTTATATAATATGTGTTTTTTTTATGATATCACCATTATATTAATACTATTTTAATGAATAAAAAAATTGAAGCAAAACATTGTGAGCCTCATTTGCAGAAGTGTTTTATAATTTAGATTATATATTCTCATAAAAAGACCCAATTGATTAACTTGGCCCAATGTCAATTAAGCCTGACTTTAGTAAGCAGATGATAAATTGGGCCCAATGTCAATAAGCTTGACTTTAGTAAGCAGATTGGATATTATGAAATTGGTTTTAGGCTTGCAACTAAATTACCAAATGGATCAAACAATCCGATCCAACACACTCCAATTCATGATGAAAATCATGGTTTAGATAATTTTAAAAGTTATGTTTATGTTTATATCTATATCTATACTATATATAAAATGAAAGAAGTTGACAAATTTTACAAATTTGCCATTTTCCCTCCCAAACTATCAACCAATAGAAAAAAAGAAAAAAAATTTAAATAACTTTTAAGTATTATATAGAATAAGCTTCACATATATCGTACACAATAAACTATCTTATAATTTATATATAGGAGTAGATACGAAATAAAAGAAGATATCTTAAATGATATGATTATATTTTAATGATATAATTAAATTTTGAAAATAATGAAATTTAAACATTGTCAAAAATTAAAATTTTGAAAATTAATTTATAATTTTAATATATAAATGTGGAAAATAGTTTTAAAATCTAAATTTCATTTTATGAAGGGTTGTAAAATGTTTAAAAGTTTGAAACTATTATAAAAATATTAAAATAATAATAAAATCTGAAATTAATAATAATAATTTCATATTTTATTAATACTAATAATCTTAAATCAACAAACAAAATTTAAAAATTAATTCAAATATATATGTAATATTAATTGTGTAAGATATAAAAATCAATAAATTGAATAAATTTTAAAAAAATTGATAAAATTTATTTCAAATAAATAGATATAATTAATCTAAAAATTGTTTTAAAAAAACTATAATATGTTCCAAAAAAATCTGAAAAATGGTTTAAAAAATCTAAGAAATATTGTTTTAAAATTTAAAATTAATTTGAAACCTAAATTTATAAATGCAAACTAAAATTTTTTGGAATAAATATAATGCTTTTTGAACAAATCCATCTAAAAACAATGCAATTTTTTTTTTATAAATTCTAAAAATAATTATAAGATATAAAGGAACAAAAAATATGAACAAAACATATTAGTAAGTATAATTACTCACTTCTTAATTATTCAGAAATTAAAATTCACAAACATAAAACTATTATTATATTATGTTCAATTTTATTTTCATATTTAATTGTTGAATATTGATGTTATCAATAAAAAATACAAATACAATGTGGAAATCTCGTTCAATCAATATATAAATAATTAGGGGTTTTTTTTAATATTGGATTTAGTTGATATTATTGCTGGATTATATAAAGGCAGGAAATATTATCTTTCTCCTCCTATATCTTTTGGAATAATATCCTGAAATACCAATTCATAAAAGAGATTAATTTTTACAATTTAAGAAAATTGTAGCCGTTACCCGAATTCGCGCAAGTGATTGATAAATTTGTTCTTCTGATTAAAAAAAAAAAAAAAAAAAGGTCAATTTTGTATCAAAGGTTATATAATATGTGTTTTTTTTTTATGATATCATCATTATATTAATACTATTTGAATGAATTAAAAAGTTGAAGCAAACATTGTGAGCCTCATTTGCAGAAGTGTTTTATAATTTAGATTATATTCTCTTAAAAAGACCCAATTGATTAACTTGGCCCAATGTCAATTAAGCCTGACTTTATTAAGCAGATTGGATATTATGAAATTGGTTTTAGGCTTGCAACTAAATTACCAAATGGATCAAACAATTCGATCCAACCCACTCCAATTCATGATGAAAATCATGGTTTAGATAATATTAAAATTTATGTTTATGTTTATATCTATATCTATATCTATACTATCTGTACTTATATAAAAGCAAGCAAGTTGGTAATATTTACAATTTTGTCATTTTCCCTCTTAAAAATGTCACATCAAATTTTTTTATATTGTATTTTGCATTTTAATTATTTTCCCATGTACTAATTTTATTAAGATTCTTGCTTCATACTCCACAATGGATAATTCTTGAAAAATCATTATGTAAGATGATTTTGGGTGTTAAAAAAAATTTAGATTATTATAAACTAATGTTATGAAAATTCTTGCTTCATCTTACAAATCATTTTGGGTTTTGAGTTTTATAAATATTAATAACATGTTTTTTTTTTTTTTTGTAAGATGATTCAAATAACATGACCATCAAATGTAATAGACTTTTTCATAAATGAATTAATTGTATTAGGAATTGTAATATTGTATAGATTTTTCAATTTATATAATTGGTCCATTTGATTTAATATTATAATTATTTTATTAGTTCATTTATATTTTCTTGGTCTTAATTAAATTAACTATTATTGAATATAATTTCATAAATCCCAATAATAGATATTGTTCAAAAGTAAACTTAATAACAAATATTAATTTATTTAGGGATATCTAATAGCATATTTAATATAAATAAATGTAACATTAATTGTTAAAGAAATTAATGTATATATATATGTGTGTGTAGTATGGAATTGTATGTCATTCTAAATATTTTATAAATTAATATTTGTATATTCAAATATGTAATGCCATCAACATTGTACGGAAAATATTAATATCCTTTACTAATATATTTTAATGATGAAAATATTATTAAGTATTCAAGTATAAAATACATGATTTGGCTATCTATAATTTTCAATATTAAGCAATATTAAAAATGTCATTTTATTAATTCAATTTATTTTAAAATGAAGGTTGAAAATACATTATTGACATTGTTTGCATCAAGTTCTCAAGTAAAATTTCTATTTTTTGTGTATTGTTTCTAATATTTATAAGAGATATATATATATATATATATATATTTTTTTTTTTTTTAAATTTAAGTAATTGAGTTTAATTTGAAATTCATAATTGATATTTTTAGTGTTATTAATTACAGATTGTGAAATTGGATATATAATAAACAAGATTATTATGAATTAGATAGATATTTAATATATATATATATAATTAAGTAAATTCATATTTTTTTAATTTTTAAATACTTTATATCTTCAAAATGCTTATAATTAGTTAAACTATATTATCAAATAGTTGATATTTACTACATATTATATAACAAACCGTGCAACACACGGGGACAACTACTAGTATATAAAATGAAAGAAGTTGACAAATTTTACAAATTTGCCATTTTCCCTCTCAAACTATCAACCAATAGAAAAAAAAAATTAAATAACTTTTAAGTATCTTATAGAATAAGCTTCACATATATCTTACACAATAAACTATCTTATAATTTATATATAGAAGTAGATACAAAACAAAAGAAGCTATCTTAAATGATATGATTATATTTTAATGATATAATTAAATTTTGAAAATAATGAAATTTAAACATTGTCAAAAATTAAAACTTTGAAAATTAGTTTATAATTTTAATATATAAATGTGGAAAATAGTTTTAAAATCTAAATTTCATTTTATGAAGAGTTGTAAAATGTTTAAAAGTTTGAAACTATTATAAAAATATTAAAATAATAATAAAATCTGAAATTAATAATAATAATTTCATATTTTATTAATACTAACAATCTTAAATCAACAAATAAAATTTAAAAATTAATTCAAATATATATGTAATATTAATTGTGTAAGATATAAAAATCAATAAATTGAATAATTTTTTAAATAAAAATGAAAATTTTTTGATAAAATTTATTCAAAATTATTTCAAATAAATAGGTATAATTAATCTAAAAATTGTTTTAAAAAAATATAATATGTTCCAAAAAAATTTGAAAAATGGTTTCAAAAATCTAAGAAATATTGTTTTAAAATTTAAAATTAATTTGAAACCTAGATTTATAAATATAAACTAAATTTTTTTGGAATAGATATAATGCTTTATGAACAAATCCATCTAAAAATAATGCAGATTTTTTTTTATAAATTCTAAAAATAATTATAAGATATAAAGGAACAAAACATATTAGTAAGTATAATTAATCACTTCTTAATTATTCATAAATTAAAATTCACAAACATAAAACTATTATTATATTATGTTCAATTTTATATTCATATTTAATTGTTGAATATTGATGTTATCAATAAAAAATATTGATTTTTATAAATTTCGAAATAATAAGATATCATGAATAACCTTTTAATATAACAACTTTATTATATTAATGCAAATCATATATATTGTTATAATACATAATAAACCGTGCATCGCGCGGGAGTACTAATAGTTTATATTAAAATAGGAAAGTTGGGCCAAAATTACAGGAGTGTCACTTTCCCACTCAAAAATGTCATGTCATTAATTTTGGCTTCTTTTCCAAGTTTGAATCTAGCTTCTTTTCCAAGCCTGAATCTGACTTCCCCTGAAAGACATCACATTATATAAGCAAAGCCATTCAACATATCTCATTTCACATCAAATGTTAATAAGAAAACAATTCATGGAGGATAAAAATATCAAAAGAAGAATAGAGATGGGAGAAGAAAAGAAGTTTTTTCAAATATCAAAAGAAGAATTAGAGATGAGAGCTCATTCAACAAATTCATTTCACATCATAAAAGTTGAAAATAAGAAAATAATTCATGGATGATAAAAATAACAAAAGAAGAATATAAATGAGAGAAGAAAAGAAGTTTTTTCAAATATCAAAAGAAGAATCAGAGATGAGAGTCATTCAACAGATCTCATTTCACATTATAAAAGTTGAAAATAAGAAAATAATTCATGGAGGATAAAAATGTCAAAACAAGAATAGAGATGAGAGAAGAAAATGAAATATCAAGAGAAGAATTAGAGATGGAAGAAGAAATAAAAACTTTTTCATATTTAATGAGATATTGACAACATTAATCTGATTGTCATTAGCTTCATCATCCAAATACAACAATCCTCCGATGAGGAACAACATTACAAAAGAAAGATAAAAGAAAGATAGGAAAAATACACAAGAAAGATAGAAAAAATACATGTAAGAAATTGAGAAGTAAAGAAGAAGAGAGGTTGAGTGTCACTGTCATGGCTGTTGTTTTTCCGTATTTAATGGGAGGATGAATAACATATATGCTTACTTCTAAAACACACTATAGACAAAAGATTTGCTTACTTCTATAGATCAAAGATCATGAGATCAAAAAGATGAAATTGTGGACTTGGTTATCATATAAATAAAGAAAAAGATAAAATTTAGATAGAGTGTAGACGGTGGTTGGAGGCGGTTGTTGAATGTAGAATTAATCTTAAAATATTTTTGTATCTAATCTATTTTCTTATTTAATCATTTCCTTATATTTGAATTTTACTTCATTTTTATATATTTTTATGTGGTTTTAACAAATAATTATTATGTATCTATAACTTAATATATTTAATGTATATTATTCATGTTATCTAACTACTTAATTCATTATTGTTTTTTATGCATGACTTTTGTTTATTGTTTTTTTTATACTTATATTATATATATATATATAATATGTATAAATTTACTGTTTATATGACAAACCGCGTATTGCACGCGGGTGTACTGCTAGTTTGTATTATGTTAGAACATTATGTTTGTTGTTAGGATTCTCACCTTGTGTAAAAGAAGATTTGAGTTTTCCCCCCCAACTTAAGAAGACATGGTTGCACTATTTTCCATTAAATCACTCTCTTGATTCAACCTGATTTTTTCCGATTCAATTGGATCTCCAACTTTCTTTCCTTCTTCAAATCGAATTAGTGATCAATTTTCGATCAAAACATTTTAGTCCAATTCCACAAACATTAATTGATATAATAAGTGAACTGTCACCATATCATTAAAAAAAAGATTATATAAAATTGTTTCACTAATATAAATTTGTAAAATGAAGATCAATTATTCACAATCGAGTCACAATATCATCACATCGATATAAGTTCATGGAAAGACCTCATAAAAATCATACACTTTATGAAAAGGGTGGGACTATCCACACCCAAATCTTTACTTAACACACCTCAATTCTATTAGTTTTTATTAAAAAAATATACAAAATAAGTAAATTCCCATATTATTCTTTAAAATTTTAAAAAAATGAAAAAAGAAAACCATCCCCTTCCCTCTCCCCCCATTCACTGTTCTCTCTCTCTCTTTTTTGTCATTTTCTTCTTCAATATTTTATGAATAATACAACTAGTGGTGCCCAACGGTTCGGAAAAACCGAAACCGGGCCGGTTCGAACCGGCGGCCAACGGTTCGGGGAACCGTTGACCCGGTTCTGGTTCCAAACCGGAACCGTAAACCGGATTCATCCGGTTCGGTTTCGGTTCGAGTTTTGTAAAACAGTGAACCGGCGGTTCCGGTTTTTTTTTTTATGAATGAGTTAGCACCACGTGTCCGCCGGAGCTCCGGCGAAAAGTAGCCGTTGTCGCCGGATTCCGGCGAAAAAGAGCCGTTGCCGCCGGAATCGGCGGTTAAACCGGCGGTTCGAGGCCGGTTCGAACCGGCGCGGCTTTTTTTTTTAAAAGTTACCGTTGGACACGTGTCACGCCAGGATCACTCGATCGTTGGAGATCAACGGTCGAGATTTGAAAACCGTTGTGAACCGCCGGTTCCGGCGATTTTTTTTTTAATTTTCTATAAATATCCCCCTCCCCCATTCAATCCTCACACCATTCCAACACTTCTCTCTCAATTATCTCTCAATTCTCAAGTTGCAATTCAATTCTCAATTCTAAAGTTTCAATTCTCAAGTTTTTTTTTCAATTCTCAATTTACGATTCAATCGAAAATGTCTCGAAGAGGTTCTTCTCCAGCCAGTTCTTCTCACCGAAGAAAGGCACCGATGCCTCCACCACGAGATGTTGAAGTCGATGATCTTATCGATCAATACACTCTCCACTCTTATTGGAGTGAGGAGTACACCAATTTGGAGGAGGCTCTCGGACCTTCGACCGCCGCCGACTTTGCCGAAGTGGAGGAGGAGTAGGAGCAGCCGGAGGCCCGTCCAACTCAAGAGAGTGACACACGTAGCCGAACCACTTCGACACTTCAAAGTGATATTTTCTCCATACATTTTAAAAAGGAGAAAGTATCAAATTCGAACGTGGACTTTACGGTGACGTGCAACTACTGTGGAAAGAGCTACAAATTCAAGGCTGGAGAGGGCTACGGAACGTTCAACAACCACATCATCAAGAAGCATCCGGATAAGATGGGTAATGACCGCTCTCAAACCCATCTTCCTCGACAAAATGCCGGTTTCAGTGGGGGAACCGGAGGTAACGACCCTAACTTCCTTTATAAATTTAGTCAATTAACTCATAGGAAAGAAATGGCCGAATTGATTGCTAAAAAACATCTTCCTTTTCAATTTCCAACTGACGATGATTATGAAGAATTTACTTGTGAAGTTTTTCAACCCACTAGTAGAAGAATATCTAGGAATACCGTTACACGTGACATAGAAAAAATTGTAGGTGAATATAAATATGCTTTAATTGGAGAACTAAAAAATTTAACACAACGAGTATCTATTTGTTGTGATGTGTGGAAAGATCCTTACGGAAACCATGATTATTTAGGAGTAACGTGCCATTGGATAGATGATGCATGGAACGTGCAAAAACGATTAATTGCCTATGTCGAATTTGATGAAAAACATAGTTCCATAGCAATTGCTAGAAAAATAATAAAAATTGTTAATGATTATGATATAGTTACAAAAATATTTTCGATTGGTTATGATAATGCCGCTCCTAACACCGCTAGTATACCCACATTAATGGAATTTTTTAGGCCTCCAATAGATGGTAGACTTTTTCATATTCGTTGTGTACCCCATTGTTTGAATTTGTGTGTACAAGATGGATTAACCGCTTTGCATGATAAAATCTCACCTATTACGGATGCAATTCATGAAATTATTAAATCAACACAATGACATAAAAAATGGGCAAGATTTTGTAAAAATAATGGAATGGAAGTTAAGAAATTTATATTGGACGTAAAACATAGATAGAATTCAACTTATTATATGCTTCAAGATTCTTATAATTATAAAGAATTGCTAATTGAATTTTATAAAGAAAACCCACATGAATTGATATATTTGAATAGCAACTCTTGGGATGCATGCATTAATTTAATAGCTCTTTTAAAATTTTTTGAAGAAGCCACTAGAGAATTAAGTGGCACTTATTATCCTACTTCTCCATTAGCCTTAGATAATTGTGTTAAAATTGCTTTAATTTTGAATGAATATTGTGCATGTCCTATTATAGGTGACACTATTATAGCAATTAAAGCAAAATGGTTAAAATATTTTCACGAACTTCCCGATATATTTTTAATAGCTAAATTATTAGATCCTAGGATTAGAGAAGATGGTCTAATGGAATTATTACGCATGTATTATAGTGTTTTGTTCCCCCATTTTTTGTTATCCGATTATGATGCAGTTGACTATGTTCCAAATTATGTAGAAGTTGCAGCTAGAGCTAAAAACTATTTGTATGATTTATTTAAAGAATATAAAATCTCATTAGGGGATGATTATGGGGATAATTTAGGTGCTCAAAATGTAGGTGGTAGTAGTAGTTCTTCACATAATCCATATAATGTTAGTGGTCTTAATGCATTTTATGATTTTTATGATAACCGAACACAAAAACAAGCTAGGGGGTCTAATCCCACACAAGAATTAGATACATATTTAAGTTGTACATTTGAATTTATTTCTTTTGAAAACTCTGTGGATCTTTTGAAGTAGTGGTCAAAGAGGATCAACAATTATCCTATTTTAAGTCATATTGCAAAGGAGATTTTTGCAAGTCCCGCCTCCAACGTTTCCGTCGAGTGCGCCTTCTCCAAAGGACGACATATGTTGAATCCAAAAAGGTCAAGATTGACCGTAGAGAATGTTCAAAACATTACTCTACTTGAAGATTGGCTTCGAGCAAAGAAACGTCAACAACATCTAGATTTATCCGTCTTTGATGACGATGGCCCCGACGAGTATGGCTACGATTCCAACACATCTTCCTCCACCGGAACTAATGGGTAAGTTTGAGGTAAGAGAACTACGTAAGCTTTGATTCCCTAATGCAATTTAGGGATACGTAGGCAATTTCATTCTAACTTTCAAACTTAGGATGAAACTCAAGCTCTTTCATTTTTTTTTTACTTCTCTTACTTGTAATGAGCAAAGAATGTAATGAACATCCCCGGTTCGGTTCCGGTTCGACCCCCGTCGGTTTTCCGAACCGCCGGTTCCGAACCGGCGGTTTAACCGAACCGGGCACCACTAAATACAACAATATAATGAAAATCATTTCATGGGTCAACTAAATACTTAAAAATTATGAAAAAATTGCACAAAAATCACGTTAAAAATGTTTAAAATCGATAAATCAAAACAACTCCATTCGACTCTGGTAGGCCGAACATATAGAGGTGTGTTCGGTCACCGGACGTCAACCTATACAGGTGTGTTCGGCCACCCGACGTCGAACACTCGATAAAAAAAAAACCGTTCAGTTCGACCCTGGTAGGCCGAACACATGGAGGTGTGTTCGATCACCAAATATCAAACATGTCATAGTGTATTCGATGTTTGGTGACCGAACACACTTTTGTGTTCGACCTACCAGGATCGAACGTAATTGTTTTTTTTATTGATTTTTTTTGTTTTTTTACACGATTTCTACATTATATTCATATATTTAGTCAATACGTAAAATGATTTTTAGTGTATTATTTGTTATTTCTCAAAGTTTCAAGAAGAAAGGAGAAAAAAGAAAAAAACAGAGGCTGGGCGTGCTTGAGGGAGAAAGGGAAGGTGAGAAATTTTCAATTTTTTTTAAAAATATTTCAAGGGTAAAATAGGAAATAAAATATTTTATATTTTTTAAATTAAAACATAAAAATTATGGAGTGTGTAAAGTAAAGGGTGGATTGTGGATAATAATCCCACCCTTATGAAAATTGTGGGTGGATGCAATAGTTACACCAAAATTAAATTAAGGGTCCCGAGTCAAAACTACCCCTTTCCCTGTAATAATATCCCAATATAGCACTTAGATTTACTTCAAATTATAGTCCAAAAGAATATATTTATTTTCTATATAGCCTTTCATTAATGGTTCCATTTACAAAAAATTAAAAATTAGAAGAAAAAATGGCGACTATGAGGCTCGTTCACCTGAAAGCCGCTCTCCGCCGGCACGGCGGGCCTTCGTCGACTCCGCCGCCGTGGAGATTATTCTGCCACCCTAACAGTGTTGTCCGGTCACTGTCCTCCGCCGTGTCTCCGCCATCGAAGGCCGTCGTCTACGACAAGCAGGGCCCTCCCGACGCCGTCTGCGAAGTGAGAGAACTGCCGCCGGTTCCGATAAAGGACGAAGAAGTTTGCGTCAGGATGCTTGCCGCTCCAATCAACCCCTCCGACATCAATCGAATCGAAGGTCTAATTTTACTCTCCTTCTCTTCGTATGATGTGAATTATTTCAACCTAATGCTTTAATGAATTGTACCTTACGCATCTTTTCTGTTTTGATTTGTTGATTTGTCTGAGCTGTAATTCGATTGTGCTAAAATGAAGCTACTCTAGCTATTTAAAGTAGTAGATTTGAAGTTCGTGTTCTCTGCTATAGCCTATATGTTACAACTTAGGAACTGTTTTGTCTTTTCACCTTGTTAGCTACATTATGCTGTTAAATGTTTTTATGCTGGGATTTTAGAAGTTAGTATCATGTAGGAGTATATCCGGTGAGGCCGCCAGTTCCTGCCATAGGTGGATATGAGGGGGTAGGAGAGGTACATTCTGTGGGCTCTGCAGTTGAGGGACTTCGTGTGGGCGATTGGGTCATCCCTTCTCCGCCTTCTTCAGGTATGTGCATATTAATTTCGAAAGGACTTCAATCCGTTCCTGTTTTTCCAATATGAGTTTGAAGGCTTGTGGATTGATTAACTTGTCTTATTTTGTCATAAAACTGGGAGCAGTGTTTGAGAAACGCCAATTGATTGGTTCTGTTGCTTGATTCTTTGTTAAAGAAAATAGAAATTGTGCTTTATATATTAGTGGAATTGGAGTGTACTTACAGAGACAACATCCTTTCTTGGATTTGCTGTCACCTCTAAATGCATTCAGAAAAAGATGAGCATTGAATCGGCAAATATCTGAAAGCTAAATCTAGTGATGCTATCTCTGCACGTAAGGTTTTTGAGTTTATCCAGTATAGACTACGGAGAGGTATTCTTACATGCCAATCTATTGATTATTAGTTCATCCTTTTAACAAATTTTATCGTTTAGTTATTTCTTGAAGCATATAAGAGTTGTTTTAAATGCTTTTATTTGCATACTCTAGAAAATACACGATAGACATTGGGATTTCCAGCAGCTACTTTCTTCAGTCATTAGTTTGACCCGTGATATGACTCTTGCCCCTTTCCTGAACTTGTTGGAGATAATTGTTTGACCGGCCATTAGTACCGCCTGAGATAGAGGATTTGAGGTCCGGGTCTTCAAGATATTAGTCTATCCAATTTTCCGATATTTATGATTTACATTATCTGTGACAGCTGTTTCTGCTCAGGTACTTGGCAGACATATGTTGTTAAAGAGCAAAGTGTCTGGCATAGAATTGCTAAAAACACTCCTATGGAGTACGCTGCCACTATAACTGTGAATCCTTTGACTGCCCTGAGAATGCTTGAGGACTTTGTGGATCTAAAAGAAGGTTCATATACATAAATAATTTTCTCTCTGTCTTTCTTCCTGCTTCTTCCTAATTTGGTCAATTGAAATAGGAGATGCTATTGTTCAGAATGGTGCCACTAGCATCGTAGGACAGTGTATCATTCAGCTTGCTCGGGTTCGAGGCATCCATTCTATTAACATTATCCGAGACAGGTGCATTTTTATTTGTAACAAATTAGAGTGCCCTCATTTATGTGAATCTCATATATCATACGCCAGAGTAGCATGAACCTTCCTTTTTCTTTTCTATTCTTTTTTTTTCCCCTTAAGTAACTATTGCCCTAAATCTTTGACACTAAAAATTGGGGATTTTGTATCGGGATTCTTGCTGTTCAAGGTATATATATACATATATATCCCTCTATCTGCCATCTAGGTGTATGATACCTACCAGGACAGTGGTATATCTGTTAATAGATAGTTTCATCTGATGTGCGTATCGAATTGTTCCCATGCAACTTGCATCAAGCATGAATTCTGATGTGCAGATAGTTATCTCACATTTAATCTGCTATATCAGGCCAGGATCAGATGTAGCAAAACAAAAGCTCAAGAAACTTGGTGCAGATGAAGTTTTTACTGAGGATCAGCTCCAAGTTAAAAGTCTGAAAAGTCTTCTGGTATTGCCTGCAAACTCCAATAGTGTTGGAATTATTGGCATAACTACTCAGTTTCAGATTCAATATTCCTAGTCTTTTTATTTCTTGGTCGTGTTTTGTTTATTATACTCTATCGGTAGAGTCTGAATAAATAGGACTTACTTATTCCAATATTGTATTGCTTTGTTTGTTGACATCATTGGTGATTTGCATTTAGTCACTCCTCAATCTCTGCTGAAACTATTGTATTCACATATTACCTTTTGCAGGCTGATATACCAGAACCTGCATTAGGATTTAACTGTGTTGGTGGAAATGCTGCTTCACTGGTTCTTAAATTTCTGAAGTGAGACTTAATTGTGTTATGATAATATGTTAAGTCTTTTTCTGTTTTGTTTTCTGAGCGTATATACTTGTTACCAGGCAAGGTGGAACCATGGTTACCTATGGTGGAATGTCGAGAAAACCAGTAACTGTCTCCACTTCATCTTTCATATTCAAGGTACAACAGATCTTTGTTTCTAATCCTGCAAAATTCGTCTGAATTTGCAAAATTTAATTCACAAGGATACGATTCAAATGCTACAATTGTTTTACCTACTTCTGCAGGATTTATCTTTGAGAGGGTTCTGGTTACAGAAATGGTTGACTTCGGAGAAAGCAAAGGAGTGCAGGGAGATGATAGACTACCTTTTAAGTCTGACCCGTAGTGATGAACTTCAATATGAGTACAATCTCTTCTTCTATATTTTCAACATCCCTGTTTCCATCTCCTCTTCTAAAGCTTATCTCAACATAGTACACAGATTGAGCTATCTGTGCTTTAATCAGATTCAAATCTTTTTTCTTTCTTTTTTTGTGATTAAAATGTGGAAATGGTTGCTGATTCATGACTTGTTTGGCACTTGCAGCATGGAGCTGTGCCCTTTTGATCAATTTCCCAATGCATTGGATAAAGCCCTTGGAATTCTAGGAAGCCAACCCAAACAGGTAATTAAATTCTAGTGTGTTGCAATTGGAGATGTGCGATCGAGGGAAGAAGAAACGATGGATGATAATGACAATATAGTAGCCGTTGGTTGTATATTGTAATCAGAACAAAAGCTCGAATCTGAAGAAGTTTTGGGTTTTCCTGGATACTGAATCTGGATTTTGCAGATATGATGATTTGCCAATTTCTGTTGAGATCACATTCGCACAACTCTTGAATACCTGTCCGTGTACGAATGATTATGTCCACTTGTTTGCTTTAATACATGCCAATTAACTTAAAATTCAAATATCTAATCTCCACCAATCTAATTATAGGTTGATCCCAAATGATATCATTTCTTCTCTCGTAATTGTCCAAAAAACTGTCTTATAGTTTTTTCCTAGTCCATAAGAAAAATTCGTAAAGTTATGTACTATAATCATTCCTAATTTTCCATCACAAATTTAGTTGAATATAAAACATTTTTATAATTTTAATTTTTCGTAAAAAACAGATTTTTCAAAAAAAAAAAAAAAAAAAAACTAAAATTTTAGTATCTTGAATAAAATATAACTTAAAAAAATATATTTATAACTCTAATTTAATATTCCAATAAGCTATATATTTTTAGCATAGGCCAATTAAGGAAGGTTTACAGTTGTAAAGACAAAGTTTAACCTCAGAAACAGAAAGTAACATTTGTGTCTTCTACATTTTTTTTTTCTTTTCTTAAGAAGAAATACATTGTTTTGGAAAACCTCCTACAATATAATGAGTTGTAGGTGCTCTTATAGTAGTAGATAATTAGCAATTTTGAAGATGGGGTTAAATCTCAAATAAAATCAATAAAGTGATGTGCCAAAAAATTGAACATTTGATTTCATACAAATTTAGCTAAGGTCAAAAAATATTTTTCACGGGTGGTTAATTAAAAGGAAATACCCCCAATGAACTTGTGCATACTTGTCAGGTTGCAACATCTATAGCTCCTTTCTCAAAATGAAATCCACTGCCTCTTCCACTGTATCAACAACCTGAAGGTAATCAGCATTTAATACATAAGTTATTATTACTTTTTTCTTGCAAAATCATCATCATCATTCCATTTTCAATCAAGAAAATATACATATCCAAGATACATAAAAACAAGCTGCTGGGTATGAATTACCAGATCTGCAGGATATAATGAATGATTTTCCTTCCCTTTGAAAACCCCTGTCCTCGTCAAAATCGAAAACCAAGGATGTCCTGCCTGTGCCAATAAAATCATAGCTCATCATCATTGTTTTTTTTTCTCTTCCAACAGTATCTAAAATGAAGAAATTTGCAAGAACATTGTTGGTTAAGAGCAAACCTCGCGAGCCCCTTTGATGTCAACAGATGGATTATCCCCTATCATGTATAGGGTCTTGAAAGGATATTGACAGTTACTCTGAAGGGCTGTGCTTGATTCTACAACTTGCATCAGTACATTCTCCGCATTCTTGAATACTGATGGACTCGGTTTTCCGTAAGACGTGTACTCCAGAGGAGTAGGGTAAATACTGGGCAATTAAACATGATCTAGTTAGTGTAGCACAGAATTTGTCATGTTAGTTGACCTTCTGCTGAATCAAGTAATGGCTTAAATGGCCAAGAGCAAATTCCTAGGGGATATATATATATATATATATATATATATATATATATATATATCCTATTCAAGCTATATTAGCTGGTTGCCTCTACTTCAAAGTATTTACCTGTTGTAGATAGATTCCAATGCGATCCTGAAAGCACCCATGCCAAGGCGTTCAGTTGGGAATAGACCCTACCTTTGGTAGCACTTAATTAGTAATAGTTGGAATACAGGTGACAAAATTATATAGGCCCATACATAAAGGCAAACTAACTTGATAGGAAAGGTCGTCATTTGCAAAATAAAGAGGCGGTTGGCTTGAAATCTCTCTTCCAGGAAGACCTCCAGTGCTCAATATGTCACACAAAACCTGAAATTAGCTTCATATGCTTAGATTTAGAGCTGTATTGGAATCTAATAAAATCCCAAACTAAACTAAAAGGAACTCGCGTTCAACCTCTCAACATTAGATCACAGTGATTATTACTACTTTGTTTTGAAGTTGGCTTCATAAAAAACAAGATGTTGAGTTCCAAAGCAATTCAACGTGCACGTGCACACACACACATGCACGCACGTCATAGAGGAGAAAATTTTTCAATTATCCATTCAGAAGCATACAAAGGTTGAGCATATAAAGCTAAACTGTTTCGTGGTCTAAACCTAATTTTGATTTAATTTTTCTACCATATGCATGAACATAATGCCAACCACATCTTAACCTAAAGTGAATGCCATCAAGATAGAGAAGCACCTGAACATCCCTGCTCCAATCAACAGAATCGCTAACAATGAAGACAGCTTGCACTTTCTGTGAACAATAATCATTTTTCCCATCCATTATTCTGGAAGAGCTTTTTGCATAACCATCCTGTTGGCCGGTCCAATTCTTATATTTTCCAAGTGGATCAATATGTTCGAAATAAGATGCATATTCATCTATGGAAAGAACATTCCTGAGAAAATTATAAGCATAGTAAAATAAGAAGATTGGACCAAGTATATGAAGTATATAAGTATAGAAAACAGAAGAAAATGAATGCATACTTAAAACCATATTCAGACATCACTGCAGCAGGTTCTCCTTTTCCTACTGCAATTACGAAATCATTCTCAAATCTGCAAAAAAAAAAAAAAGACATGATAAGCAAAATCTTGAGTTACTGCAATATGATATGTGCTTTGATCATTAATTCCTTTACTTTACTCACAATACTTGTTTGTTAATAATTTCAAGGAAGCATCTAACTGACATTCATAAAACTTGGTACATGCATTATATGCATATCTAATATGTATTATCTTAATCAAGTTCAGGGAAGTTCAAATGGCTTAAAACACTTGCCATTAGTTATATCAAAATGCCATTGAGATGAATTTATGGAGAAACAATGAATCAAACCATTTAGCCAAACACAAAATCCCATAAGGTTGATTGTATTGTTGCTTTAACTAAAAAAGTACTGATAGATCCTTTACCTCTTCTAATGCCATCATATTTTAATTTTACAAAGCAGAAGTATCAAAATCCAACAACAAACAAACTGAAACCCAGATAGAGTACCTTTGCATGAGCTGCTTGAAAGGTGAATGCCCCTGTATAACCTACAAACATAGTGAACTAAGAGTTGGTCTTTTACATTCAGGAAGGTAGAAACTTTATAGAAGTTAAACTCAACGAGCATTGACCTGGGAAGCGAAAATTTGGACACTCAGTAATTTGCTCAACTCTGTTGCTCTTTCAGATTCAGGAATACCACCTCCTGTGAGTACATTGAAAGATAAGTTACTGTAGCCACAAGTTAGAACATCAACACTATGAAATACTAGTCCATACAAAACATGAAACACAAAATCACTTTCCTGGGGACTAATTAAGTTCTTTTGGTGAATATACTTATTAAGTGCATGAAGATAACTACAATATATGAGAAGTTGTCCTTTATGTTCCTCATATTGCTGGTAATAACATCAGAGCTGGAGCTCAAAACGAGAAATATTTTTAATATATTAAATCGGAGCATTTCTAAGTCCAAAAAACCCTATAACATTACAAAGAATAAGAGAAGATTGATACTAAAAGAACTCTTGCCCTGCTAGTACAATAGCCACATTATATGTTCAATTTCTGTAATGCGTTTCTAAACCACTCACCATTAGTCAAGAAAACATAGGGAATTCTCAAGGCACCTGCAATCAGAAAAATATAAATTTGAGTCAACAAATCATTTACATTTATCCAAACACAGTTTACTATCCAGAAACTACTTTAATGACAATCCCAACTATAAAACAGGTCAACAATAAACACTAAGCGAAGATGTATATTGATTTAATTTAATTCCAGTTCCAGGTTGAAAAATCAGTAGAAAAGTCTTCAATTACCGGAATCGTCGTATAATCTTTTTAAAGCCTGTGGTGAGCCGCCAATGGGAGTTTCGCCGTGCAGAAGCACGCCATCAATGTCGAAAGCAATGCCGAACGGTGCACTGCGGAAATCAACAAAAGCAAACCGATATCAATCAAATCGTCGGAATCGGAGATCGTAGAAAACGCATTTATACATACAAAAATCAGAGATATGTGTTTTGGCGTGAAAATTCGGAGGAAGGACAGCGAGTACCGGCGAGGAGGTTGGGAGTGAACTTGATCCGAGAAAAAACGGCCATTGGAGAAAATCGAAGAAACTTTGAGGTGATTTTCAGAAGAAGTTGCGATTTTTCTCAAAATCTGGAGAAATTTCATTTTCTTTTTTCTTCTTATTGGTGCTCTCAACTCAACCACAATTGGCTTATTTTTCCAACATGTTTATATGTTCTGCGCATTCTCCTAAAGCTAAGCCTATTTTTTATGTTTAATAAATCAAAAGATGTAATTAGGAAATTACAATTATATTTTTATTTAGTATAAGTGATCAATATGAATGATTAACAATATATATATATATATATATATATATATATATATATAATTATTAGTTTCAAACAACATAAAAGAAAAGTATATCAGGAAAAAAAATTAAAAGAAGATTTAATACATCTTTTAAAAAGAAATGGAACTATAATTTTTTGACATATTGAATATGTATAACATCAATAATCTGCCAACAAGAATTGTTTTCATTGCAGTTTAATTTGTTCATCACCATATTTATACTATTTAATTTAATTACTTAATTTCTTTTGTAAGTGCTATAATAATGAATGTATAATTATTTTTTAACGCAAGTCAAAATATACGTAATATTTAATCATATAATGGATCGTAGTAAAGTACTAAATTTTGTACATACTTAACATCATTTTATTTATTTTCATTATCCAAACCTTTTGGTAATTACAAGGCAAATACTATTGTAAGTAGATGTATCTGATTCTGCAACATTCCTACAACCGATAGAAATATGGAAGCAAAAAAGTGAAATAGGAAGCAGAATTCAAGTCTTGGAGTTTGTTAAAATTAAATAAATAAGACAATAGTGAACAATAAATCAAAGAAGCAGCACGCATTATACATATCTCATAAAAAAAAAAAAGCTTTTGAACTTGTACTCTTATGATTCATAGCAAACACAAACAGCAAAATGGATTACAAGATTACAACAATATGGCTGAAAGGGGGTAGGTCTCGTTTTCATTTGACTGGCACAAGTTGCCATATTCTTACAATCTATCTTATAACAAACATGAAACACACATTGATCAAACCAAAATGACATATCTACACTCAACCAAAGAAAACCACGTGACCTATTCCGGGTTGAAGTTGAGAGACTCCCTCCATATTAGCTCCTTTATGTCCTCTTCACTTAAAGATGATTGTTCAAAATCGAACACAAATGGAGACGGGCATGTGGGCTCCTCATTTATCTCATGGAGACTTGATAGAAATGGATGGTTCAGTGCTTCCTCCACTTTACCCATTAAAAACCCCTTATCAGTAATGAATTAATAACAAATCTTAAAATGCTCCTCTAAGTATCAATCAAATGAAAAAACAAAAGTCCTACCAGTAATACGTTTGGCTGGATCAAAAACGAGCATCCTCTCTGCAAGATCGATTGCAACAGGGGATATATCTGGGAATTTCCGAGCAAAAGGCTGCTTGTCCACATGGATAAGCTGTTTGACATACTTTCGAGCATTGTCACTTCTTAAAAATCCAAGATCAGAATCTTCAGGGGAACCCAGAAGCTGTTCCACAATTTTAATAAAATAGTCAAAATACGCATAACCTCACTATATTTGTGAACAAGGAAAACATAAAAAGTCCACGCTCCTGCAAGAACATCTTCTTCACAACACACCATACTGTTGTTCAAAATCCAATAGAATAGTATAAGTCAGTTAAGTTTGGGGGAGGTACCTCATTTATCAACCCCAACTGCTGAACATAGTCTTTACCAGGAAAGAGGGGCTCTCTTTTGAGAATCTCCATTAAAATACAACCAACAGACCACATATCAATTGCTGCAGTATACTCTGAACAGTTGAGTAATAATTCAGGAGCTCGGTACCACCGGGTTACAACATACTCAGTCATAAAATCTGTCTCTGAGTTGGTTCTTGCAAGTCCAAAGTCACAAACCTTGAGATCACAGTTTGAATTCAGAAGTAAATTGCTAGGCTTCAGATCTCGGTGCAGTACACCAGCAGAATGTATGTATTTAAGTCCCCGCAGTAGCTGATAAAGGAAATACTGCAAAGCAAGAGACATGCAACATAACAAACAGTTAACCTCAGCAGATCTAATATACATGCACATCAAACAATCATCTCATTGAAGCCATAGAATCACAAGGAATTTCAAAAATAGAGTTCTTACAAAAGTAAGACATAACAGTAGTTTCATGCATATAAAAGATATCATTAGTCATTAGGTATGTTGTTTCCAAATACATATTGCTTAGTTTGACAAGCTATACTATCATTCTGATATTGCTTATGCAATACAAAAATAAGCCAAATTGGACTCAATAAATCCATTTTGGTACAGAGGAGACTGTTAGCAAATTATAACAGAAAGCAAACAATAAGGTTTCATTGTGCAATCTCATTTCAGCAATCAACTAACCATTCTAAATTAAAGAGTAAAGCATTTTTTTTCCTAAAGGCAAACTTGTTAGCAGATCAGGGCATCAAAATCAAAAATTGTGTATAATGTTTACTGAATAACATATTTAAGATACTCAAATAAGGAAACCATTTAATTATCAAAACCACTTAGTTCAACAAACAAAACCAAGAGTGAATAAACACATTGAAGATCACTGGATTAATGTCAATCAAACAAATAAATATGCTAATAAATATTGAGAACTTACTTGACAATGGTCCTCAGTGAGCTCCTGTGACGAGCATATAATTTGGTGCAAATCGGTATCCATTAACTCATAAGCAATGTAGACATCATTAAAATCCTGTTTATCAGGTGGTCTTATAATATCCTTAATTTTAATAACCTACACACAGAAATCAAAAGATACAATTTAACTAATCTTGGAAGTAGAAATCCATAATTGTCAACACAAAAACTCAATCAAATAAATAGATAAATAAAAGGAATCGAATCTTCTCTCACATTTTCATGATCCATGTGCGTGAGAAGCTTAATTTCACGCAAAGTCCGTTTCGCATCAATCCTGTTATCAAACGCATTGGCAATTCTCTTAATCGCTACCTCCTCCTTCGTCTCCCCATTCGTCGCAGAGCTGCGCACAGCCAAAACCGCACCAAAAACACAAAATTCAGATAAGCGTATAAACACAATTGCACGAAAACAATACAGAAACGGAAACAGAACTCACCAAACGAGGCCGTAAGCGCCGCGGCCAACGGGAGCGATCGGCGGTATGTATTTGGAGGGGATTTCGAAGAGATTGCCGAGGACGTTGTACTGAATGAATTTTCCGCCATGGATGGGAACTCCTTTGAGCTGGATAACTGAAGCAGTGGATTCGTTCTCCATTTCCTTTTCCATTTGTTTTGCTGAGAGTTTGAGCTATGTGAATTTGAGAGAAATGTGAAAGGAGGGAAAGTAGAGAAAGGGTTTTGGGAGTTATCGAGTGTGAGAAGGACTTCTCTGGACCCGTGTGGGCTATGGGGATTTTGAGCTTTTGAAAATTTGAATGTTATTTGAAACGGTTGGACCTCACTATCTCACTCTCACCTAATTCTTTTTTTGTTTTTTTAATGACCTAATTCTTTGCTTTATGCTTTCTTGGTTAAGTGTTGTTTCGGGACGAAATAATGAAATTTTAAATCAATTATATTAAAATATTATAAAAAATTTAATTTTGAATGTATCATAAATAAAATGATTAATTGTTGGAAAAATCACAATTTTTACTTGTATAGTCATTTTAACCAAATTTTTCACTATTGGTCAAAATAATATAACCTCATATATGTTGTATGTTTTTCGCATCGGTCACTTCTGAATTATTATTTTTTGGTGACGTGTTCATCTGTTTAGAGTTGATTGAAGTAAAAAAAATACAATGTATATATATAATTTTGTTATTTTAATCAATAATAAAAAATTTGATTAAAATAACAATTCGAGTAAAATTGTGATTTTTCCGGTCATGAACCCTAAATAAAATGTTAATTTTCCGCAATTGAAGAAGCTCATACTTTTGCATATTTGAAGCATCTCCGAAAGTGATTTTTCTTTCCACAAATGCTTAATAATTGGGGGGGCATATGAGGGTTGTTTGTTACAAGAATATTTTGACCTTCCCACTAATAATTTTACCTACATTTATCATAATTTTGTATGGTATATATCTCTTTGAGAATTGGGCCTATATCTTCTCAAAAATGATACTTTGTTAGTCTTGTTTTAGAGTTGGGCCTATAGAATGGGTATATTGGACTCAACTCTAACAGCCCATCACCACATTTAAGACTTCACCAACTCATCCCTACCACAAATTTTTTGTGAACCCCTAAAATATTGTGTTTTCTGGCATACCCCTATATTTAAGTTTAATCTCATAAATATCCTATTCATTATCTAAATATTCAATAATATAGAGGTTTTTTTTATTAAATTTAGTATGAAATAAAAAAAAAATGTATGACTTTTAGATATATTTAATAAGTATTACTGCCCTCGCTTGAAATTTTAAATTCACTTTTATAGTAAATAAAATCTCATTTTGTGTATAAATAGGTAATGTTAAAAATATTACCTATTAGAATTGAGGATGATATTCACTAAAATTGTAAGTTCAATATGAAATTCACACTAAATTTTTGTATCTATGGTTTGTATTCGCCTTGAATCACAAAAAAACCCAAATTACACAAATGAAACAAGCACTTTTATCAATGATTTATAATAATCGTGTAAAGAGTATATACGATATCATACCACAGATAATTGACATAAAGAAACGTGTCTTAATTTGTGTAAGCTTTCTAATTCGAGCTCCAACTTCCAATCATAAATTAGTCTTAGAATTTCCAGTCAATATTCGATAAACATGAAAAATTTCTTGAAAGACTTTGTCCAATCTCAGAACAGCTTATGTTCACAAATTGCCTTTTTACTCATGTCTCCAATCTTCATTTTTGTCAGTTCCAATTCATCGATTGCATTACACACATGAATGGATGATATCAAATATCAAATGGAAAAGAGGCAAAAAAAATTGTTATATATAAATATCAACAATCAAAATTAAGATACACCTCATGGCCTATGGCCTTCTTCTTCAGCTCTTAATTAAAGAAAAAAAAAAATCTTACACAAATCAAGATCACAGTAGAAATACTATGCACATACTATATACAAAGTGACCTGCAAAGTATATATCATTGATAAGCATCATCTCCAGAGTTGTAGCCACTGGGAGTTTCATGTGGGGTTGTAGAGTTTGAGCTCAACACCACCTCTTCTTTCGTTCGTTTCGATTCATCGGAAACAGATATAAAATCGACAGCTGATTTCACCAGAGACTTGAGTATCTTCGCCTTGATTTGGCCCCTCTTGGGTGGAGGATTGTTGTGGTTTTGCTTTGAAACTCTTATTTGAGTGTTGGATTCCATCTTGGTGATTAGAATACCAAATTTGAGGAAAGATTGTATTTTGGTAAAACAGGGGATTATTGCAGAGTGTGTGTGTGAGAAACAGAGGAAAACAGGGGAATTTTTGCCACTGGGTTGTGTCAAGTGTGTGGGATTAGAGAGCTGTTTTATAAGGGGGACTATGGACTAATCAGCAATTACAAGAAACTTGTCCTCCGTTGTTTCATAAGTGGGACTAGGGACTAATCAGCAATTAATGAAACTTGTCCTCCAAGACTGGCATCAAAATGGGCCATCGTCATGGAACTAATTCAAAATATTCAAGTCTTGACTTAGCTTCAAAATCCCCTCTCTCTCTCTCTCTATTATTATTGTTGTTTTTTTTTCCCTCATGAATAGTAATATAAATATTGTTCCCTACTATCGTGGGCATGTCTTAAAATGTTCATGAGTAAAGATCTTAACCATCTAAATATTTTAATTTGAATTTAATGATTATATTGTATTTTTGACACATCAACGTAAACATTAACATGTGTTCACGGTGGGTAAGGTAATAGTCCTGATTGTGATATAGATATCTTTTATCTTTAGTCATATTTTACTTGAAACATTTCATAAGATTAAGAAAATTTAAAATCAAATCTTATTTCATTTTAATTTACGATGATAAAAGCTAATAAATTTTATTTTAGACGTAAACTTATTTATTGAAATATTTCAACTAACTTATTCTCAAATAAAATATGATATCTTATTGTGTTTGTACTCGTGGACTGCATCACTACAAGGCTGGTGAATAAATTTTGTGCCCACCTACTCGCTACTTGACTACTTCACACACCCTCGTGACTCGTCCATTAAAAAAAAAAAAAAACAATCCATAAATAAGTATTTAGGGCACCCACATTGATTAATTCTAGAGCATTTTTAATGAAAACAAAAGGAGTATTAATTAATGTAGCTGTGTTATAAAGTGTGTGTTTTTGTGTAAAATTGAGTGTATTAAGCTGGTATAATGACATTTTTGTCCCCTTCTTTAATTATAAGTTAATGATTGGAGAAGTTTGTAACACACGCGCTCTGAGGGCGAGTTGTGTGGATTTGCATTCTCTCTCTCTTCTTCAATTAATTAATTATTTTTTCCTCGTAAACCCATATATTTATTTTCTTTACTTTTTCTATAGATAATGTGTTTATTATGTAACTCATCTGTGAAAATCTATGAAATCGTCACTTATATGTAACTCATACCAAAGTTGAATAAACTGAAATTATATATAAATTGTCAACAATGTAATGAGCAACTAATAAAATTTTGGAAAATTAGAATTCAGAATTCTAATCATGTTTATTATGTATATAATTTGTAGAATTCTATAACTTTATTTTACTTTTTCTATTTTATCTATTTTTCTACAATTTTTAATAAAAAATTTCTTTTTTCAAAATAAAATAATATATCATCTATTTTTTCTACAATTTTCAATTTTCAAAATAAAATGATATATCATCTATATCATCATGTAATCCCTATGTCAATAAATAAAGTCACACCATGTCATGAATGCTTTCCAATAAATATATGTCTTTTTTTATATAATTAATCCAAAAAAATACATAGATTTGGAGTAAATATTAATTTATTATTATTTATTATTAATTATATTTTAATGTGAATTGAAAATTATTAATGTCATAATTAATTAATCCAATATACAATTTTGACACGATTAAAAAAATACAAGCAATAAGTAAATAATTTAAATTGATATAAATAAAAATAATAAAATAAAAATTAGTGAATAATGGGACCCACATGTAATGATTGTATTTGTGTTAAATTGATGTAAATTTGTGTTAAATTGATATAGAGGTGTGTTTTTAAAAAATAGATGTTTTTAATTAGTGTGTTGGCATGTGGATCCCACACTAAAATAGTGTGCTAATAATCTATTATAGTTGCAATATTTATCAATCATTCAATTATTAAACTATCATGTCACCTGAAGGCTAAACATATCAATCATTTTCCCTCGCTTATTTTTGCCTTTGTGTTGGTAATTTCTGCACATTACCCCAAACCAGGAGTTGCCCCGTGTAGCACACGGTTTGTTATATAATATGTGGTAAATATAAATTATTTGATAATATAATATAATTAATAATAAATATTTTAAAGATATAAAGTATTTAACAATTAAGAAAATGTGAATTTACGTAACTATATATTAAATATATAGTTATCTAATTCATACTATCCTCTTTATTATATATATATATATATATATATATATATATATATATATCTCATTTGACAATCTGTGATTAATAACACTAAAAATATTAATTATGAATGATAAATTAAATCCAATTACTTAAATTAAATATATCCATGTATCTATATATTGAAAACAATATACAAAAAAATTGAAAATTTTACGTAAGAACATGATGCAAACAATGTCAATTATATATTTTCAACCTTTATTTTAAAATAAATTGAATTAGAAAAACATTTTTAATATTACTTAACATTGAACATGACAGATAGTCAATTACTTCATTATGACTATCACATAAATTAATTGTTATAGCTCGACGTTGATCAGTACATTCAAGGTAACACAAAATCTAAATGTAGTAATAATGATGATGATGATGATGACGACAACAACATGATTAGACATTAAGCGCATAACTTAAATTGTCAGTCGAGCCACCTTAATTCAAAACATGCACTCTCATGCAAATAGATACGAAACCCTAAGTTTACGTTGAAATTTATATTTGATTATTGGATATTTATACTTGTATTCTTAACAATATTTTCATCATTAAAATATATCGGTAAAAGATATTAATAATTTTCATAAAAAATATTGAATGGTATTACATATTTGAAATACAAATATTAATCTAAAAAATACTTAGGATGACATGCAATTCCATACTACACACGTATTATATATATACATCTATAATAGTGTTACATTTATTTATTAATTTATATTAAATATGATCTCAAATATCCCTAAACAAATTAATATTTATTATTGAGATTATTTGTTGGACAATATCTATTATTGGTATTAAAGAAATTATATTCAATAAAAATTAATTTAATTAAGATCAATAAAATATGAATGAATTAATATAATAATTGTATTATTAAATCAAATGGACCAAGCAATTAAAAATGCAAAATACAAAAAAAAAAAAATTTGATATGACATTTTTTTGAATCAAAAAAATGACAAACATGTAAATATCTCCAATTTATTTACTTTTATATCAGTATAGAGAAAAAAAACCCAGATGATGATCCCACAAAGACTAGGCAAACCTAATTTTATCAAGTTGTCCTCAAAATAATAAATTATATAATAAAGAAGGCTAAATGATGAACATTTAAATGGTGGAAATGAGTTTGTTTGTATATGCATGTCTAGATCACTAAGCAACTATTTAAAATTTTGGATTGTAACATGTATTTAATATTTCTTTTTCTAAACTAAAAGGTTTTTTAAATTGTTATTCATATTTTAATCAGTTGGAATCCAAACTTATCTTTTTATCATTTTCCGATCAAGACTAAACAGGTTGGTTTCACTTAATTTTTTCAAACCTTTGGACAATTTTAAAAATTTTCCATTAGAATGATAATCAAACCACAAAATGGCTGAGGCAAACATATCGATTGATTTTCTCCGGATGGTAAAATAAATTAGTGAAAATGTCTCACATTACCCATTTTTATAGGTGGATTTATTTTCAACTCGTTCTTATAATAAATATCTTTTCAATCAATTTAATAAAGTTAAATGTCTAATATTCTTAGGAATAATGAGTCCGTCTTAAAATGAGTATAAAAGCTACATTTTATACGTGTTTTTGGGAAAATGAACAATAGTCCTAAAATTGATTAAAAAGCTATTTATTATAACCATAGATTAAAAAAAAAAAAACCATATAAAAATGAGCAAAAAACTTGGTCCAATAAATTATCCAACAATGTAACAAAATACAGCTCAATTCTCTACACAAAATTCGAGCTGCATCTCTTCTTAACCCCTCCTTTACATTGGAAAAAAAAAAAAGAATCATACTTATAACAATTCACAACAAATTATCATATCAATAGGGATATACATCTCACACTCAATTCACATAGAACACACCTTGAGAATTCTTTTTATTTAAAAATAAATAAACAAAAGCATCAATATCCCTTCTGAGAATAATCCTTATAGCCGAATCCACCTGCAATTTCACGTGGGCTTGTGGAATTAGAGCTCCAAGCCATTTCTTTCCTGCAATTTTCCACTAATTCAACAGCAGATTTCACCACAATCTTGATTGCCTTCATTTTGATCTTCCCTCTTTTGGGTGGAAGCCTCTGTTTTTTCCTCGAAACAGAGTGTTTGTCATAGAACTCCATGTTGATTTCAACAGATAAAAAAGGGGTGTTTTTGCTTTATGTGAAGAACAGAGGAAGAGAATGAGGAAAACAGAGCATAGTGGCAATCCACAATTTTTGATGATTATATACTAACAAGAGTGAGAGAATGTGTGCAAGTGGGAGTGGGGTCTAGAGAACAAATTCTGCGTTCTTGCTGTCCAAGATTGTTCTTTTATTACAAAAAAAATTAAAAAACAGAGTTATCATTGAAAATTTGTCCCCACACCAGTCAAGTTCTTGGTCTTTTTTCCTCAAATAATCTTGTGTTTTATTGAAACAAATATTTATTGCATATCTATAATATCATATCTCAAATTTAAACTCTAATAAATATACTACGTGGCCAAGTCTATTGCATTTAATAAGTAGTATATTTCATTAATAATTTAATAAAATATGAAATGAAAATAATTGTAGTGGTCCGGTGAAAATGTTTGAAGTCAATTTGAGTTCAGTTAGCTTAGTTGAATAAATCTTTTTTTTTTTCCAGTTGTAGACATGTTTGTCCTAAATAAAAAGACGAAATATCAGTTAGATTACTAGTTATTTGTAAAAAGAGTACATCCAAGAGCTCTCATCTAGAAACTTTTGAAAGAAATCAACATTTCATTTGTAGTTTACTGCATAAAGAATATTCCATTTGGCCTCAACTCAATGATTTAAAATATATTATATTAATTTCCTAGAAATTCCTTATGGTGGAAGTTAAAGACGGCAAAGCTAACACGTGATCCCTTATAATTCTTTTTAATTTAATATGGCCAAATAATGCATAAATAAAATGTGCGTATATATATATGGACTTTTGATGAATAGAAAACCTCTCCAAGAAAATTCAGAATAAATTCTTGTGTTACTTTTTAACAATTTCTTGGTGAACACTTGCACACCACTAATGTACTTATCATTTTCTAGTTAAATCAAATGGTTTTGTTTTGATATTTTATTTCTTGTGTTAATTCAGAATACAAGGCTTTAATATTTTATTTCTTAATATTGTTTTTCATTGAGTGATGATATTTTCACTTCACTCATGTCATATGTAATTAAATACTGAAAATAAAAATACTAGTATTTTGTAATAGAGAGGGCCAAATTACACTTATAAAGTATTAGGTTGACAAATAAATGGAACACACATCTCTAAAATAAAAAATTTAAAAACTAATTATTACAATGTTACTATTATTAATCTCAGACAAAAACCTAATTATTTGGAGACTCCAAAAGTGGAGTGGAGCCTCAAACGACAACCCAGGCGGCGGCTTCTTCAACTCACTTCACACTTCACTTGTAATGTGGGCCCCCACATGTAGAAATCTACACTACCAATTCACACCATACTTAACAAATAATGTTTGATAATTTTCACTTGCATATGTGTTTTATATGAAATTGATATTGAAGCTATGATATGAATTGAGTAGTTTTTATTAATTCATACAAACTTCATCTTATAGAAGGTTGGTCTCATATAAGACTTAATCTAATTATAATATGACATCATATTATAAATCATAAAATTGAATTGGAATAGCCTATGAACAATTCGTATAAGCAAACTAGAATCCAACGAATAAAAATTGAACGATTAGATAAAAGAGCATGTTGGATATATATGCTTATATATTTCGATATCTTATTTTACAGATTATTTATTCAATACACGTAATTACTGCAATATAAGATTTAAATTTTAAATGAAGAGTGAAAAATGTATGTCAAACAATCTCTATCAAGAAGACTTCCAAGGGCCATAAATGCCTTGATGTAGCCCCTTATTTATCAGTTCATATATAATTAATGCAAAATGTTCGTTTCTTCATTTATACGTTTAATAGGAAAGAGACCCCCTAATTTTTTTATAAGGAAAATGTAATTTTAGCTATGTGAAGCTAATTCAATAAAAATTTAATTATGATATGTAGATTAGATATCTAAAAATGAATTGTCCAGATCGTACACCAAACATGCTTAGATTTAATATAACCTAAATAAAATAGCAACCTAAATTCCAAACACTAGAAAGTAAAAATGCTGCTTGAAGACCATGAATATTTTTATAATTTTAATTTATTATCTGTGATAAAATTTTAAAAATCCTTTTACAGTTTTATTTTTATATATATTTTTAATTTGAATAAATTATAGTATTATTTTATAATGATCTTCTAGGAAGTCCGAGAATTGAAAATGCAATCCAAATGTGAAATTCCCAATAGATAATTGGGCCTTCATATATACCAAAAGTAACCTATTTTTCTTTTTTTCACCAATACACCAACAGAACTCCAATTCCATATATCTTGAAGAAAAGATTTTAATGATTACTTCTTCCATTTCAAATAGAGGGTCTACTTTGATTCTATGAAACCATATTGGAGAAGCAATGCCATAATAATTAAAACAAGTATCTGCTATAAAAGGGGTATTTGTAATTGTAAATCGAAACAGGGACATTTTGATAATTTTAGGCCCCGTTTGGTTTACGGGTTTGGGCTGGTTTAGAGTTTTTATCCAGCCCAAACCCATGTTTGCTTTAAATGTTTAAAGTCCGGTTTTATAATTGGGCCCGGATGTTAATTGAGTTTAAATTGGCTTGGAGGTTAAATTGTAAACCCGAAAAAAATGTAAGTTTATAAACCCATGGATTTATATGAATAGTAAAATATCTTGATTTTCCAAAAATACCCTTACTGTTCACAGATTAAAGTCTATACTACCCCATATTTTCCAGTTATTACTCAAATGCCATTATCTTGTTTGAAATTGGGGATTTGAACTAAACCTTTGCCCTAACCCCAATTTCATCGTCTTCCCCGACGATAGCTTCTCCACCGTACCGATTCTTCTACTCTTCCGGCCAGTCGATCGAGATTGGAGGTGAAACCATACTTCCATCGCTCATATAGTGTGATCCAAAGGTCATCCATGTTCGGATCCCCCTACCCGACCCACGGTGGTCGAAGCTCAATACATTCTCTCCTCCTACGCAGAAACCCTCTGAACCTCACTGAAATCATGAAAATTTTCTACAGATTTTCCGATTCATTCCTCAAACACCCCCAATTCTGATCTTCCATTTTCGGAATTTCTAGATACTCGACCCAATCTCAACCACCAGATTTGTACCTTAGCCTTCAGAGATGTTGCCAACAGAGGGTTTCGCTGATCCCCGTTCTCGACGAATGGCTCGCTCAAGGTCGAGAATTACATCATCACCAGCTCAGACGTTTCATTACAGGCTTCGAGAAAACTCGTCGCTTCAGACCTGCCCTTGAGGTATGCATATATACATATGCATGTATTTCTATTTTTGATGATTTCGGGTTCTGCTTGATTGCTGGTTTTGATGCTTGTATGCAATTTTATATGGAAGAATGGCCTGTGTTTGGCTCTGTTTATGCTTTGCAATTTGCATGTAGTTAAATCAAAGCTTCGATTGAACATACTATTAGGTATAGTTAGTGTTGTGAGGGTCAATTGAAATTTAGTTGCAGGAATGATACGTATGAGGAATGATTGGTTATTTTGGAGCATACAATTGTTGATTTAAATTTACATTTGTGTTTTGGCTCTTCTTCCAATTAAACGTACTGCTAGTATATTGTTTTAGGGTTTATTGAATCCAAATCATTTATGGCAGATTTTTGAATGGATGAGTGACAAGAAAAAAATTCCTGATTACTCCGGGAGACATTGCTACTGGGCTAGACCTAATATCGAAGGTACATGGTGTGAAACAAGCAGAGATCTATTTTTGGGAGCCTTGAATCTAGTTTAATAGGTTTGCCAGTTTATGGAGCTCTTCTCAACTGCTATGCTAAATCAAAATCTGTGAAGAAAGCAGAGGTTGCTATGGAAGAGATCAGGAAAATGAACTCTTGCAGGACAAGGGACTACAATATAATGTTGTTTCTTTACTCTAAGATGAGAATGAGTGAGAAGCTAAATTCGTTAGTGAAGGAGATGGAAGATAAGGGCATAGGTTATGATGAGTTCACTTACAAAATCATGGTGAAAGCCAATGCTGGTTCTGATTCGGAGGGGTTTGAGAAGCTTATGATGAAGATGGAGGTGGATCCTCTGGTCAATGTTAGCTTCGATAGTTGGTTGCCGTAGCCAGACAATGTCTGAAAGCGGGAGCTTTTGGAAATGCTTCATCAGTATTGAAGAAAGCCGAAGATCTGATTGAAGACCAGGAAAGAAAATCTGCATATGGGATTTTGATAAGGTTGTATGCTAAGATGCAGAAGAAGGAAGATGTATATCGCCTATGGAATCTGCTTCAAAATTATGGGAAACTGCATGAGAGTTTGTATGCTCAAATGATAACTTCATTGATGAAGTTGGATGACCTTGATGGTGCTAAGAAAATCATGAAGGAATGGGAAGAAAAGAATTCCATCTCTGATGTGCGAATCCTTGAACCATTCATCAGTGCTTACTGCAAGAAAGGTGATGTTGGCGAGGCCGAGTTTATTTTAGATAGACTCGTTGAAACTGGAATAGAGCCGAGTACCAAGACATGGATTCATATGGCGTCTGTATACAAAAAAAATGATCAGATGGACAAAGCAATAGAGATGTTAAAGAAGGTGAAGGAGATGGAACAGAAGAATCTTGATTCTATTTGACAAGTGTGGCTGTTTTTCAGTTGTTTTCAAGAACAGAGTCGAAAGATACACAAGCAATGATCCAAAGCTTGTAGCTCTTCAAAGTGGGAACATAACTTGCAATACGAGCAATAAATGATTATGATAACCACTCTCTTTTACCTCCGTTTCATCTGGAAGCAATATATTCACACATATAGCCACCCTTCGTTCTGGGAGCTCAATGGTTCCAAGCAATGTAGAGCCAAGGCCAGAAGCACTCGAAATTTCAGAAGGGCATTGAGGGTTTCGTTCAAGAGATTTCGAATTCTTTTGTTTGTCTCATTGCAACTCTGAGATTTTTAGTTATTCATTTGCAGTGTAGGTAACATTAGCAACTCAATCAATAACCCCTTTTTGAAGAAATCTAAGTTAGACCACATTGATTTGTGGATTTTAACACTAGCATGAATTTTTGGGTACCAATAAATAGAAAACTCAGGTGTGTATTATTTATGGCTTGATCCCTAACGAAGGTGAATCTTTGAATTTGAGCATTGCTTTAATTTTTGAGTCCTTCTCGGTATTAAATCAAAAAATTAGAGTTGTAAAGCACCGTGAAATAAGTGAAAAAAGATTAATGTGAATTTTATTCAATAGCTTTTTTGTTTGCATAGGAAGGGTAAAAGAGTCAAACAATATATTATCAATATTAACCAATAAAGCAAACATCAATTAATATAGGAAACCCCATTTGAAAATACATAATACTCTAAACCAAACAACATATTAATCTCAAACTCATCCTTAAACCCTTAAACCAAACAAACAAATAACTTTTCAAAAAGTCAAAGTGAACAGTAAAATAATCCCAAATCAAACAATCCTAACAAACCCATCCGGAGAACCAAACGAGCCCTTAGAGTACAACTATCCATGGATGATCAATCACACATTTAAAATTCAAAAATACAAACATTGGAAGTGATTAAGATAACATATTTAATAATTGATGAAGTGGAAGTCCCATGTATCTGTAATACTTATAAAAGGAACCCACCCAGAGTAGGATGGGACCCACACTAGAGTAGCACACACAGAGTCTCTCGGCGGCGTAGCTAGAGGAAGCGGTGGCTCTTCCGACAAAGCGCCGCCACTCCGCCGAGAAGTTCGCCGGCGATAGAAGCGACGGCGACGCCCCAGTCCTGCACGATCTGAGCTTTGATCAAACCTCTCTTCGGTGGAAGCTTCACAAATGAAACCATCGCCATTAAAATTTCAACTCCACGAACACGATCCAATACAACCTGCAGAAATTAACCACAAAAAAAACGCAGATAAATGTCTCAAACATACACAAACTTCGAAAAGGAAAACCTAATTTATAAAAGTATATTTTATCGAGATCAGCAAAAGGAAGAAGAAATATGTAGAAAATGGGTTTTACTTTTTTTCACTCTCTAAAATGGCTTCAAACAAATATAGGATTAGAACGTGGATGGTTTGATCCCTTCTCGCTTTTTTATAGGTGGATCCAAAACCGTGTCGTTTCCGTACTCTTCTTCTTTTTTTTTTTTTTTTGTTTAATTTTATTACATCGTCAGTAAACCAACTGATTAAATATTACATAATTCGAGAGAGAAAATCCGAGCAACATTTTCTATGGGTCACGTGAGATCGTCTCACGGATCATATCATATGAGACGGTCAATCCACAATCCACATTTCACAATTACATATAAATTAGTGAAAATGGACTTGGTTTGTGGGTATAAATGATCCGTCTCACGTAAGTTTTTATGTTTCTATCAACGTACACGTCATGTGTTCATGTTTTTGCCAAAAAATGGTTTAAAAATTGTAATTTAATAAATTTTAGTAGTTCAGATTGCAATCTAATTTAAAAAAAAAAAAATTAGGTTGCAAAATGAAAAAAATCAATAGTTTATGTTGTTTTTTACATTTAACCCTTAAAATTTCAACTCCACCAACAAGATCTAATATACTCTGCAGAAATTAACAACAAAAAACGCAGAATCAATGTCTTAATTATATATGAACTCCCAAAAAAAACCTAATTTATGGAAATATAGTTTATGAAATCAGCAAAAGGAAGAAGAAAAGGAAAGAAATAGACAGAAAAAGTGCTTACTTTCACACACTGAAATGGCTTCAAACAAAGATAGGATTAGAAGGTGGGTCCCATCGCTGCTTTTCTAAAGGGGGTCCAAAACCGTGTCGTTTCGGTATAATCTAATTTTATTACATCATCACTAAATCAACTGATTAATTATGACATAATTTGTGAGAGAAAATCCTAGCAACATTTTCTAAGGTTAGACTTTTAAAATAAAAACCTCTATTCTTTACTGCTTCGAGAACAAGTTGTTTTTACTTGTTGGTTTTTCTGCTTTGGTTAAATATACGTTTAATTTGGAATGCATTGATGCAACTTGAGTTTGTAGGATACATATTAATGAAAATGAAACAACTTCCTACGTATTAATGAAAATAAAATAACTTGATTTATTAGAATGAAACATGAATGTATGTGACCTGAGTAGTATCATAAAATGTGATGTTGATGAAACAATTCAATTTTGTTGGTGTGAAATATAATGATTAACATTAATTTTAATAAATAAAATTATAGTAGATGGTACAAGCAAGGATGATAAAAATGTTTAAATTTAACCGTGAAAAGATGAATGTTAAGGAGTGAGAAGAAAAAAAAATGTTCTTTTTTTGTTATCAAAAGTGATTAAAACTAAACTACAGTGCTAAATTACAAGGTGAAGCTATATATTCGATCACTAGGAAAAGAGATAAAGTGAGAATATTCAAGGGTTCGGTGGCTAAAATAAACAATTTATATAAGAATACATAAAAGATAATTTTCTTACTTTTATACCACAATTTAAAAAAATGACAAAATTGAGTAAAAAAATCAAATTTGTGACAGATTTTACACAATTTGTATTTTTTATAGGGTTAGACGATACGATCATATTGTGTAACCCCATTTATATTAAACGGTATGATCATATCATATAACTTTATCGTATGACCCTAAAAAAACACATATTGTGTACTACTCGATTGAAAACTGACTTATTTTAATTTTCATCAGAAAATCAATTTTATCTATCTTCTTCATTTATAGTAGAAAAGTAATAAAATTATTATTTATGGTAAAAACATAATTTCTTATATGAAATGTAACATTTCACGGTATTGTTCCAATAATCAATCATCTTACATAAAAGATTGATGTAGGGGATATGGCGTCAGAGATAAAGCCGTGTTTTAACTTTTAAGTTTTAACCAACATGATAACATCTATGTTGTCATTCATCATCTAAATTCCTTTTGCATTTCAAGGAATCTAAATAATTTTCCAATTTATTTTTTTAATTCTAGTCTGGACTACAAAATTTCTCAAATGCAAATAATATAATATTAAAAAATATAAATATAAATAATAGTAATAATAAAGCCCTAAACGGATTTGACATAAGTGATCTATTTCTCCTACTATTTGACATCAATACGTGTTCACAATTTTTTAATTAAACATATATATATATATATATATATATATTGTACGCACCTCAAGTTGATATAAGAATTAAAATCAGTTTTTTATTTTCATCACACGCTATCTACTGTGCATCTACGCGGATGAAGTAATTCCAAATCGATTTTTCTTTTTCAAATTACCCCCTATGTTTTCGGTTTCATGCAGTAAAACCCACTCTAGTTAACAAAATAATTAAACTGCCCCCATTTAATTATTAATAATGAATTAATTATCGAGAGAACCTCTCACTTAAAAACGAGAATGAAAATGAAGTTAATTCTCAAATGTACAACTTGCATTATAACTTTTAAAAGTACGAAACAGTTTTAACTTATTAAACTAAATATTTTACCTTTTTTTCTGTTTAGAAAAGGGTATGATAGTTTTTAAGAACTCATTAAAGGTTGCTAATTCGAAATTGGATATGCAAATATATATATATATATATATATATATATATATATATTCTTACTCTGTTTTAGTTTAATAGGTTATTTTAATTTTGATCATACCAAAAAAAAAAAAAAAAAACTCTAATTTATAATCATTTAACACCTCATAGTCATAAAGATATTATAACAATGTAACATCTAAATATTCTAAAAGGCAGCTTACTTTTTATGAATTTCAAAAGAAGATATAAAAATGTGTATATTTTTAAAATAAATTGAACAGAGCACTGTAATTCCCTTCCTCACAAATATATAGACCCATGTGCTTGCATAAAAATATTAAAGAATAATATCGACAATCACAAATTAAAAATAATCTTCTTTATTTATCCATATTTTATAGAATTAATAAACTACAACAATGTGTATTGAAAATAGGTATATTAATAAAATAAAATAAAAAAGCACAAATATTGTATATATTTGTGACGGCTTAAAAAAGAAATATTAAAAATAGGTATATTAATATTCGTTCCTATCAGGAAAAGAGGCCAGAGCCGCCAGATGTAGTGACGTATCATAGTATCGTCATTTTTATGATGTAACTACTCTGATGTCATATTAAAAAAAATTAAATAATATAGATATCAATTGATACAAGTTTTTGAGTTTGTCGACGTTACTTTAACATTATTGTAATAGCAGAATAAATAATTACTCACTTGATTTCTTTATAAAAAAAGTTATATTCCTTCAAAAAAAGAAAGAATATATATATAAGTAAAATCATTTATGGACACATGTCAATCATACATTGTTTACATAATAAACACTTATTAATTTAGCTGTTACTAAATAGATAAGTAAAAGACTAACAATATTGAAAGATAAATTTTATTCATTTAAAAATTCTTTTCAAAACATAGATATAAAAAAAGACTTAAAATAGTGAATATATGTTTTATTAGCATTTCATTTAATAAGTTTAATTGATAATTTTTTTCAATACAAACCATAATATATTTTCTAAATTATTTTAGGTGCGTTAAATGATCCAATTGTTTGACATGATAATATATTACATCTATGATATAATATTTAATAGATTATCACATAAAAATAAAATAATTTTTTAAAATAAGTTTAGTCGATAATTTTCTCAATACAAACCATAAAACATTCTCGAAAGTATAAATATTCTCCATGAATTAAATTTTGTCAATATAAGTATATATTTTTTCAATAAAGTACAATTAGTTAAATTTTCTACAATTAATTGCATTTTCTACCATATATCATGTATAAAACTATGAATACATGGATTATTTAAAATATATATTATCATTATACATGTACAATTTTTTCTTTATTAAAAATATTTCATAGGAATATTAAAGAATATACTTTTAACATTTAGAATCACGATTTTAATAATCACAATATTTTCTGAAAAATATCATCCATAACACTTTAAAAATTGTTATTATATATAAAAGAATGACCACATGTGTTGCTTACATTTTTTTCATATTAATTTTTTTTTCTACAAGTAATAGAGTTCTAAAGCTAATTAATATAACAATTTATTATTGTTAATAAAAAAGTAATAATATAAGAATTTTAACTGAAATTGTTAAAACAACTCACGCTAGATTTCAAATATTGAAATCTATTATACATTTGAAATTTGTAAGTTAAAAATTTAGAGAAAAATATAAATAAATAGAAATAAACTATGAAATTCCTAAACAAAAAATTGTTATTAGTGAAATTCCCACCCAAAAAATTGTTATTAGTGTAATTGATAGTTTCTGTTAAGGTGAGAGTTTACACACCCCAAAACTTATCAAACACCCCATTTTTTTGAAAAATTAAATGCATAAAAACACAATTTTTGGGGTGTGTATTACCCCATCCTTCCGTTAATCGTTTTAAATAAACTATGACATTTTTTTTTGGAATTTTTTTTATCATTTATTTGACAAGAAAATTGAGGGTTATTATAAACACTAAATGTAAAATCTAAACATATCAATACATATATTTTCACAATAATAAATAAACAATTATGTTCCTTTATAAATGCAATATATATTAAACAATTAAATAATATATTAATCAGTTTGAGTTACATTACTTTAATACTAAACTAGCAATGTTTATAGTACAAAACCATAAATATATTTTTTCTTATATAAATAATATTTTAAATTTTCTAATTTTACTAAATTTAATTTAATCTTTTTTAAATCCCGTGTATTATACAAACCCTGTAATAGTATATATATATATATATATATATATAATATAAAAAACCGTCTCAAGGACATAATTTTATGAGATAAATATTTATTACTACAACTTAAATCTATTTTTACAGGTCAAACCCTGATATAAATCTATGACTATAAGTTAACTTATGTTACAAAATTAAATTAGTAATACTGTCTCAAAAAAGGTTCTCTTCATTTAATAGATGCCAATTTTATTTCAAATATATCGTTTTGGTTATAATCCTCTTCATTTAATAAATTTGTAGTGATCAATTTTATTTCAAATATATTGTTTTGGTTATCATCCAACTCCAACGTTTACTCCAATTGCTATTTAAAATAAAATAAAAAAAACTCTTATTTTTTATCAAAATATATTTGATTTGTATAATTTGTTATTTATCTCACACCTTGAGTAGATGGGTGGGTACAGATTGATTAATGATAATTTTGTCTAATTTAAATATTCTTTAATTATAATAAAATTCTGAAAAGTTTTGTAAATAAATGGAGTACAATTCTTATGTACTCTCTCCACTGTCATATTTTTCTTAACAACTTATTTAGGGCTTTACTCTAATTTCATACATTACAATCCGCATTATTTTAATACTAATATTAATAAAATTTTAGATTTATCATATATAGCAATAAGAGTTAATTGCTAATCACTAAATTATCCGATCTTTTGTAATTTACCCACCAAACCTGCTTTATCAAACTATGTAAAGTATTGTACTTTGTTGACCAACTCTAAATGCCCGAAAATATGTTTACAGAAACACATACTTTATTCGAAATAATTAGAATAGAATATTATTTTACTCAGTGAAAGCCCCAATTTTCAAAATAAATATCATATTTAAGTTCGATATTTAGAATTGTGAAACGAATAAAAAGCTTTGGATTGATGCAGAAAGTAGAATGGATAGAATTAAATAATGGTGATTCCGGCGCTAAAACCGACCTTTTCGGCGGTGGGACGGCGGCGACGCTGCTCCCCAACATCCAAACATTACATCTTTACTATTTCTCTTTTATCTTTATATTAAAGAGAAAAGGGGTCAATAGTAACCAATTCTTGATTATTAATTGACACAAAAATCTTAATTATTTCTAGGGAATTTCTTTGGGATTGGGTAGGGTAGGTTCCTTTGAGTTTTGACTGGATTTCAGACAAATAAACAACAAGTTCGTAGGATGGGACAGAATCTGATTAAATTTTCAGATCTAGCACTCAATTTCATAACAGAAAATGAACTGAAACATTAATAATTAGAGAGAGACACACACACAAGATTTATATATAATAACAATGGAAATAGTATGATACATGGGATAGAGAAAGCTGGTGTTCTTGCAAATCAACCATTTCCGAATCTAAAACTTCAGAAACCATGTTTGAAGAAGACAGACAGCTTTGATAATTAAAAAAGAAAAACAGGAATTCTGGATAGAATTCATCAGATCAGACAGAGCCAACAGCTAAAACAAAAGCTCTCATCCATCTGATTTTAAAACAAAACAAAACAAAACAAAACAAAACAAAGCAAAGCACACCAAATCTTTATTCAACATCACGCTGATGTGATAGATATCTTACAACACGCACACAGAATTCATTCAAAGTTGAGTTGATCAAGCTTGATCGGCGTAGCCGTCAGAAGTGTAGGCGCTGGGCGGCGTTGTGGTGGAGGCGTTGCTGGAGGCGGAGGAGCCGGACTTGATCTTCGACAGGACATGGGCGGCGGCGGCGGAGAGGTTTCCGGCGAGGCTCTCAAAAATTTGAGCCTTCACGCGGCCCCTCCTCGGCGGCGGATTACGGTGAAGCTTCCGAGTAGCGCTTTCCATTAGTGAGAGAGTGAGAGAGAGAGAGAGAGAGAGAGAGAGGAGAAAAAGCCCCCTCTGGGGCCAGAGGGATTGGTGTTGGGAAGAAGAGTGAGAAAACTGAAAGAGTGGGGTTGGGGTATTTAAAGAGAGCTGAGGCAGGGGTATTTTGGGGTTTTCATATTTTGTGATTTATCTTTTTCAACATGTAGTTGCAATATTAGTATTAGCGAGAATTGATCACTACCTTCATTACAAAAAATAAATCACGTTTCATCACATATATTATAGTTTTTCTATATTCGAGAATGTACTAACTTTTATAAATGCAGGGAGTCTTATACATATCTTTTCATTTATTCATTAAGTGCATTTTCAAAAATTGTTATAAATTAATTATAAAACAAAAATTCGAATAAGTGAAATTAGATGCTTTTGTTTTGTAGGAAGAAAATTAGTTGATTATTTGCTCTACTGATATGTCTGTGTTATTAATTAGTACAACTCGTTATGATAGTGAAGTTTTATGATGTAGGCATGTAGGTGAAAAGGTTGTATGATGTGTGTAATAATGCCAACCTATATTACACAGGGATGAAAATATCGCGATATTTCGGCGATTTATCGTCGAAATATCGCCAAAATGGGTTGGGCGACACAGATATCAGCTAACATAAGTTTCCATCGGAATATCGGCGATATATCGCCGAAAAATCGAGAAAAATCGCCAAAATATCGTTATCGGATGAGTTGTGTTCAGTTTTGTCAAAAAATCACGATTTATCGGCGATTTATCGCCGAAAAATCGAGAAAAATACTGGTCTTTCACCCAGCAGACTCAACCCTGCCTTTCACTCAACTGCTGCCCTTAGTAGAGAGGGGGGAAGAAGGAGAGTGGTGCGCAGGATAAGGAGGAGGGTGGTGCATAGGGTAAGGAGGGTAGTAGTCCATGGGGTGGAGAGGTTGGGGGTAGGGGTGGGTGGGGGCTCTTCTCCTGGGGGTGGTGCTGAAAGAAATCCCCATTTTTGGTTGACAACAATTGGGGGAAAGCAGAGATGGAGATGGTGGGTTTCTCTCTCTTGCACAAAGTCCAACAAATGTAAATCAAATTTCATGTTTTTTCATTCGAAAATTTGTGTCTTTTTTAAAATAAATATCTTATTTTTGGAAATTAGTATAATATATATATATATATTATATACACACACATAATATTACCTTTCGAATATATAAAATTATGAACACATGTTATATATTAAGTGGTGTTGATACACAATATGAGAAAATATTATAGAATTTCATAAATTTGAGACTTAATCAAATATTTTATTTTATTATTATATACATTGGTACAACAATTCAATAAATATATCTTTTTTATTTGAAATTTAAGTTCAATATATGTATTAATATTACTTATAATATTATATAAAGTACTAGATATTTTTTTCAATTTTTTTTACAAATTTTTAAAATTTTTTGCGTAAAAAACCGATATATCCACCGATATCGATATATCTGTCGATATATCCGTAAAATCAAGGTACCGATATTTCCACCGATACCGATATTTTTGTCCTTGATATTACATGACATTAAGAATGATAGGATCTGAGTCATTAGGTCTTATAATCAATAACTGATAACATCTACGTTACATATTGATGTAATCATAAAAGACTGAGTATGGGAATAAATGATTTGATGCACAAGAAATTACAATATCAAAGTCGTTAATGCAACGGGTATTGCTTATTTTATTTCCTAATACCTAATAGTAATTAATATAACAAATGTTTCTGTTTCTGTGATGTTATGGCCTTATTTAAATGGGTTCCATTAAATTATTAATCAATACTTTTGGAAATCCTTTTTGAAAGTGAGATATGTGATGGATATATATGGATCCTAATTATGCTTTGACATTTCATTTTATTAAGTACTTTATTCAATTATTTTCAAATATATAAATTTATTTAATTTACACAAACAAAATCATCTTTAATGTTACAAAAATTCATATAAGATAGAAGTTTACAGGTCATATAATCATATATGAAATATGAGTCTTTGTGAATTGTGAGTTGATCCGTCTCACAAAATCAAATCTATAAGATAGATATTCTTTTAATTTCGAACGAGATTGTACCTAATCTATTGATGGAACCCAAAATCTTGGACATATTCAATTGAATATTTTTAAACTCGATTTTATTTAAGCTCAAAATTGAATTAAATTAATAAACTTATCCCCTAAACAAAGAATCAAGTTAGGATGTTTGGGGTAATTTCCAGGTAAATGTGGTTGTGATTGTGAAATTTGGATAAGAAAACTAAGAAAAAGTGCAACTTAGAGAACTCAATTTAGACAAGCAAAGAAGAAAAGGTGGGAGCCACTATCAGTGCTAGCAAAACCTATCAACCCACATAGAAACATCAATAATAATTGCAATAATATAAAAAAAAATTTGCAGTATTATCAAATTTTAGCTTTAGGTAGATAAAGTACCCAGTTGTCCTAATCAATTCATTAATTTATTTCACCCAAAATTGATGGTAATTGATCATTCAATATTTAGTCCAATGTTCAAGAATTTACCACTTGAAAATTTCAAAGAATGATACTACCTGTACATAGCTACTTGAGTAAATATGTATTGATACTACCTGCAAAAACTTTTTAGTGTTAAATTAGCTATATTAATTTATAACCCAATGTCTGAACTAATAGCTAACGTTGACTTTCTTATAAAAACTAAAGAATGTAAACGTAATCAAAATATTATTTAAAAACAAGTATAGTAGTATAAGAACTCGAAATCAACCTAGTCTCAGAACTAGTACATCTCATTCTAGAAATGCAAAAAACTTATAACATAAATGATATTTTCATTTGATCTGCTTTATAAAATGATTTTTGTAGTTTAATTACAACATCAACTTTATTTTACAATACTCAACATTATTATAACGATAATTGGAGCGTCCAATAATAGTGATATTGCTTCTATTAGGTATCGGAAATGATCTCGATGGATGTTGTAATGAAAAACTCTTAGTTCGTGACAACGTTATTACAATTAAAAACTTCTATTATAATTAAAATTCGAAGAAGAGTTTGTAATTTTTTTTCTTATTAACCTTTTATTTTAATCTATTTGATACCCAGTATATATATTAATACTCTATAATATATATTAATAAAATGTAATAGGAATATATAATGGAATATTTTTGGTGTAGCATTGAAGTGTTTCATGTTTGTCTTGCAAATGTGAAGAATGTTGGGGCCCGAATGGCTTGGACGGTTTGGAAACTGTGGAAACTGATACAGAGTTGACTCTTTTTATACAAATTGTCCTTTTTCTACTGCTTTAAATTTCATTTTCTATTTAATTGGATGGGCCCCACCCATCCACTAAAATAAAATAAAATAATATGATATAATATAATTCTGATACCATAATATCAAAAAATTTATTCCATAAGCCATATCCAATCAAAAAATTGAAATCAGAGTCAAGTAAAATCAATTTCAAAAACGAAATATTATATAAATTTATAATTATCATCTAATCAAATTTTCTTGTATTGTGAATTGTGATATTAATTAGTTACAATTTAACAGAATTTTAATAGTATATGATAATATTATTATTTTAAGATTAGTATAAAAATCTAAAAATTAATAATATAATATTTATAATGAATAAATTCGGGAACATATAAACTATTACTTATAAGAGATATTAATTAATCATGAGTTGAAAATATATAATTTATATAAAGGATGCATAAAGTATTTAATTTTAAGTCTATATTTGTTTTTATCTAATTTAACTATAAAATCCATATTTCTTTTCATTAAAAAAGACATTTCAGATGGCTCGAGCACTAATCATATCCTAAATGGTTATTCCCATTTCACGCGGTGAGGAAGACACCTCGAAGAAGAAAGTTTGAAGAAAAAATTGAATGCACTGAAATTGTATTTTAGAAGAGAATGTTATTTTAATATTATTGAAAGTCTTTTTTTTTTGTTAATTTAAATCTGTTTTAAGTTTGATTAAATAATGTCGCATTGTATTGAATATTGCAATTTTTTTCTTTCATTTGATACAAATATTTGTTTTAAATTGTAATAATTTTCCGATATCAAACGATTCATCCCATAAAGCCTAAAGGGGCAGATATATTAAGTTTTGATTCGATTAAAAAATAATATCGTTAATAAATTTTCGAATTTCAATTTAATTTCGAACCACTACCGATTGCGATCACCCCTGCATAAATAAAAAATATTTCTTTGGAGTTTGACCTCCTGAAATTAAATCAGCAAAATATATACTATATATACGGATTTTGTAAATTAATCTAAAAAAATATAGGTGGTAATTGAAATAATCGATTCACCAGTTACATACGTAACTTAAGTATGTGACAAATTGTGGGAAAGAGGCGTCTTTCACTACAATTAATATGCGTTAACGATTTCAGGGTCTTCGTCTTTACAGCTCATTCTGTCGGATATGAAAGTTACAGTTTTTTTTTAACTTATAAATTTGCCCAAAAATGTAACGATGATAATTGATTATCCCTTTTGACCGAATCACGTCACAATTCTATACTGAAAATGGGTTTTCCTTTTTTTTTTTTGGGCAACTTTGTCCGAATCTAGGGCTCATTCCACCCTCCCTGCATGTGACACGTGTCACACTTTTGTACAAAAAAAAATATTTTCCACCCAAGACCCAATTGATATGTGAATTCTTCTTTGCAAAATATTTATCAACAATATATTTCATTTTATTTTTGTTTGCTGTTTTTCTGTTTTATTTTGTGTTTACAATATTTGATTATTCATTTGTATTTGATTGTGTTTTGCCAAAAAAAAAAAAAACAAAAAAAAATTGAAAAACAAAAAGAAAAAAGAAAAAAGAAAATTTATCATCAATATATTTCATTTTATTTATTTTTTCTTTTTTCTTTTTCTGTGTTATTTTATGTTTACAAAATTTGATTAACAATTTGTATTTGATTGTGTTTTTACAAAAAAACCTAAAAAGAAAAACAGTAAAATAAAAAACAAAACAAAAAGTGTTGAGTTAGTGTGACACGTGTCACATGCAGGGAGGGTGGGGGTAATACCATTGCCCCCAGCGTGGAATGAGCCCGATCTAGTCATGAATTCGTGTTTGTCGGGAGTCACTAATCCTATCCTTTCATAGCAAGTTTTAATGTTTTGTTATTGTATGTTTCTATGTTATTAGTCTTTCTTATTCCATACATATTCTCAACATTTTAAAATAAGTGTCGTTCTAGATTAAAGAATATAAAAATTTAACAAATATATCCTTAATTAATCAAGTAATTTAGATTCAAATTTGAAAAATGAATCAAATTAATTCCATAAAATGTATTATATAAAATCACTAAATTTTAGTTAAGAAATATTGTTGGGATAATTTGAGAATAAAATTGCATAAAGGTATAAAAAGACACTTAATTTGAAATAAAAATTAAATTCTACAATGACATTTATTTTGAAACGAATAGAGTATCTTTTCATCCGAAATCTGCAAATATCATGAGTTACGTTGATCAAGTGATACCTCAATTTTATTAAGATGTAAATTGTAATTCGAATCTGAACCAATTGTTGTTTGCTCTCAAGCACGGTCTTTATTTTTATTTTTTTCAATGTATATTTTAAAGTAAAAGCGTCATATAAATTAATTTAAGTATTATACAGGTCTTCGGTAGCCCATAATAAATATTAAAATGTATTCATACAGTGTGTGAGAAAATTTTATTCTACCCACACAAGTGCTGCATTTTAAAATGATTAATGATCAATTTTTTTCTATAATTTTCTAAATTACGTGCTATAAGTCACATATCCCGTAAGTGAAGATAATTTCCTTGCAGGAAAGATATAAGTCACCCTAAATTCGTGTCCAGGCTTAAGTGTAAGAAGATACGCAAGATTATTATAATTATATAATAATCTTATAAAAATATTATATAGGAGAGGCTATCAGCTTATCATAGTAATATCGAGTCCTAATCTTCCAAAAACGTGTTAGCGTCACTATAATGATCTAATCACTAGTATTGGATTATTGGATATAGGAAGGACCCATCTATGACATGGATCTTTTTGAATTTGACCTTTAATTTTTGGCCTGATTTTCCACCAATATACAATTATTATGATAATAATTAGTAATTTGAAAATAGAGCTCTTTACTCTTTTTCGTGTCCTTTTGGGCAAATGAAAGTGAGTTGGCAAGTTTTTACTGTTTGAATCTCTTTTAAAAAACTATTTCATGAATATAATTTTATAGAATGAGTTCCATTCTTTATAATATAAATATATTTTTGTAAGTTAATATTTTTTGTGTATGTCATGCATTGTAAGTTGACTCATCTAATAAAATTGAATTGATGAAATCATCACATAAAAATAATATTTATGAATCTTACTCACAAAGACGATTTCCGTTAAGATTTGGTTCATTTGACACAACTTATAAGTAATCTAAATTTTTACAAAAATATTTGAGATTTTTTTTTGGATTTTATTTATTTATTATGTTCAAATCCTAGTAATGCGAAATGTACGTTTCAACTGTTTGGACTTGTCAATAAAATAATATATTGCTGTAAAGGTTGTTTTAACCTTAATTACTGTAAATAATATATTTTGGACTTTAGTATAAGTAATGTACGTTTTAACCTTTTTTTTTCGAAGTATATAATTTTTTAATTTTTCTTACTATAATATTGTATAATTTATTGAATACTTAAAAAATATTGTAAAATAAAATTTCAAGACATTCATTATTCACAATTAATACCTGTAAAAAAATGAAAATACCTCACTTTCTAAATTTTGGGTTTCGAATAAATGTTACGATTAAATATATTTAAGAACAAAATGAAGAAAGAAAGTAGTTATTTTAATTTTCCATTTCCAAACCTGAAACTAATACTTCGATTGAGATTTTGGTGCTAAAATCGAATGAAAGTCAATTTAATTTATTTAATTACAACGAACCAAATGGAACAAATTTGGTACATAAAATATGAATACAGTATTGGGCCAACATATCTGTGAAGTGTATAATGAGCTTAGAAATATATATTTTTCCATCTTATTAATCATACAAAATAAAAAAAGACACCCCAAATTAATTTTAATTCTAATTAATATATTCGAACTTACCAATTAGATTTCAACATTGTTTTTACTATAAGGTTATAAAATTTAACAATTACTCCTGTTATATATATATATATAATTTTTTTTTCCTAACTACATTATTTAATTATTGGCAAAAAAAAATTAAAAAAATAAATAAAGCTTAAACTCGACGTTTGAGACATGGCAGCAACCAATTCACCACCAAACTATCATCCTTCATACCTAAAGCAGGTGGAATGAGAAATTATGCTACTATTGTGATCAATTCTAGACAATGGCGGCGACGGCGACTAACAGCGGTTACGTGTGGAGAGCGCATCTGGCTATGGCGGCGGTGCAGCTACTGAACGGCGGTTACCACGTCATCACCAAAGTGGCACTAAACGACGGCGTCAACCAGTTGGTCTTCTGCGTCTTCCGCGACCTCCTCGCCCTTTCCATCCTTGCCCCCATCGCCTTCTTCGGTGAAAAGTCCGTAATACCCCTCCACTCCCTCTCTCGGATGCAATTTTTTGATTTCTATGTACAGTTGGAAATGAAATTTCAATTGATATTGAAAATTAGGGTTGTGAGTAAACGAATGTTAATTCAACGTTTAATTTCCGATTTGCAGAAATCTAAGACCGCCATTGAATAGGCAATTGTTAGCCACGTTTTTCTTTCTTGGTTTAACTGGGTAAGTGGGATATATTGCTCTTGGCCTTCTCTTTGGAGTATATATTTTCTTTATAATTATTAATTTTGAGTTATGTGTTTGTGTGGTGGATTAGGATATTTGGGAATCAGCTTTTGTTTCTTCTTGGTCTAAGCTATACGAATCCCAGTTATGCTGCAGCCATACAGCCTTCAATTCCTGTATTTACCTTCATACTGGCTGTAATAATGGGGTCTGTCTTATATTCACTGCTTTGCATTCATGACAATTCAATATCTCATCATGATTCAAAACTCATATTCTAGTATTGAAACATGTAACTTCTTTCTCTATGTGCAGTACAGAAACGTTGAATCTACGCAAAGCTGAAGGTCTAAAGAAGTTAGGGGGTGCTCTCGTTTGTGTTTCTGGTGCCATTTTAATGGCTATGTTTCGAGGTCCAGCTGTGTTTGGATTCGAGGAATCAGAAGCAGAATTAGTCGGTGAGAGAATTGGCATGGCCCAACCAGATCCTGCTGCTTGGTTATTATCTAATTTTCTGGGATTTGGGATCGACAGTTGGCACCTCGGGGTCTTATGCTTGCTTGGAAACTGCATCTGTATGGCTGCATATCTTGCCATTCAGGTTGTTTATACTTAGTGTTGTGCTTGTTGAGATGATGATATAGAATGATGAAATATACTATATAGGCTATAGCTATAGCCCCAACCTATTTCATTAATCTCAAATTTTAACCTTAATTTAGGTGTGATTCAAGAATTGTCTTGCAGCTGATAAGTCTAACAAGCATCATAAAGTCACTTTAGATGGTTTGATTTGAACTCTGGACTACCTTATTACAACTAGATATACCGAGTTTGAATGAGTTGAATCAGATGAGTAACAATTCATGTCATAACAATACTTGAAGCTCTTAGAGTTCAACTTCATTCTTCTAGTTAAAACTTAAATTCGTGCAATTTATATCTCATGAACAATGTGTTCAAACTCTTCAAACAAGCAAGAAATTTGAACCTATCACAATGGATCGAGATTTAATCTTGCTATTTAACTTCATGCTTTACTGGTTCAAGTAATTTGAACTTCTCACAATAGATCAAAAGATGGACATGTTTACTTGACTATGATAGCTTCAAAAAAAAATTTATGTTGCATTAATTATTGCATCTTTCAGGCTCCTCTTTTAGCTAGGTATCCTGCAAGTATATCTGTCACAGCCTATTCATACTTCTTCGGTGCTCTGTTAATGGTAGCAACTGGATTCCTTATGACTAATGAAGCAACGGATTGGAATCTCACACAATCTGAGGTTCTTGCAGTTTGCTATGCTGTAAGTTTATCATATCTCTTCTTTTGCTTTTCTCTATGGCCAAGAAAAGAACAAAGAACACAATAAACATAAATAACACTCTTATTATCATCATCTGTTTACAGGGAGTTGTAACATCAGCATTGTGCTATGGAATGGTGACATGGTCAAATAAGACCCTTGGCCCTGCCTTGGTTGCTCTCTATAATCCACTTCAACCTGTTGCATCGACTTTGTTATCAAGAATCATACTTGGGAGCCCCATTTATTTAGGAAGGTTATATCTCGACACTGATTTCATACTTACATTGTTTGTTTTTGGGGTATGAATGAACGAATTTACAATCATATTCACCATAGTTATGCTCTTTCTTACTCTCTTAACAGCATTCTTGGAGGAGTAGTTATTATAGTTGGACTTTATTTGGTGACTTGGGCATCCTACACCGAAAAAGAGGCGTATATTGCGATTCCGCAAACGTCGTCTCGATCATCAGAACCATTCATTGACGAAGGTTTGTGTGTGAATAAGATCTCATAGCAGAGATGGGAGCTTGAAAAACCTTGTTTCTGATAGATGAAGTGAAATTCTCTATGTTATTAATCTGTATATTTTTTATATCCTGCGGTTTTGACTTTTGAGCGAGTTGATTATATTTTTTAATATTTTTTGTGCTGGAAGTACTTTATTTGATTTTTATGTTGAGTACAAAAATTTGTATGGATCAGTAGTGGAAATATTGTCTAACTATGTGTGACAATAAAAGATTGTGTACAACATGATATGAGAAATATTTGTTAAGAAAAAAATAGTAATTAACAATAACAATTAACATAATATTAATAATGATCCAGCCAGAATATTTTTTTATTATATGAGTGACTTGTGTCATAATTATAAGATTAATTAAAATCAAATTCCTGGTATTGGCATCTTAATCACCAAGTATTTCCTTAATTTTTGTGTTTAAACATATGCAAGTGGAAGTGGTGGCACTACTGGTAGTATCTACTATGTTAACCCATTATTTTTACTACTTTTCATATTCCTTGTGCTATGTGACATTTCTTCTAGTGACATGACAACTTGTGACCTCTTAGTTTTGTAATATTTTTATGCTATTTTTTAGGTTAAGTACAGACATATGATGATATGACTTAAAATAATTAGATAAGACACTGGTTGTCTATGCAACACTGACATTTCAAATTACATAACATCAGCATGTTAATTTTTGTCCATAATTCATGAAAGAAAGTTATATTTTCAACCACAAGTTACTTCATTTACTCCAACAGAGATGAATAGTCTTTTTACAGACAATGTTTTTCTGCCTTTAGTGAAATAATTTAAGCTTTTATGAACGATTTGATTCTATTGGTACGAGTTAGAATAGAACGGTCTGAATTTCTATAACAAACAAGAAATATAAAGATGCCCGAATTTAATTGGACCTGAGACATCATTAAATCTCACCAGAATAGATTTTGTCAAAAGATATTGGGCAATTGGGCATGACTCAAATCTTTACTTTCTTTATTATTGAAATTAATGTTCAGGTACTACTTGGACCACTCTATGAGGCTTTCATGCAACTATATATCAAGATTCTCAATAAATTGTTCCTAGACCATTTTCTTTTAATTTTTCTCTTTTGGAATGAATTAAAACTGTGTAAAGCTAGACTGATTGATTTGTGATATGAATTCTGAATTTATAATAATAAATTTATTTTGGATATGTTGAAGGATTTAAAACTCATAATTTTCATTTGATTTTTTTTTTTTTTTTTTTTTGGAGTGATTTTGGTAGATGGTGTATTTTTGTCTCATGTGTGTTGCCTAGCTTGAATTGCTGGTAGGAATGAAAAATAATGATAAAATTCTTTTCCACATCGAATTATTTAAATATATCTACATATTTACATGACTAATGATTCGGATAGCTAATTTTACATAAGTGACACATAATAATTGTTACTGCATTTCATCAGTCAAGTTTTAGATTGTTCTATATAAATGATTCATGCATGATATTGTCCTCAGGAGTGCAAAATATTTAATGTGCTTGGTGTTTCCTTAATGGTATGTACACATATCCATGATATTATATATATGAAAAAAAATTATGCATAAAAAAATTGATAATAACAATAATATAACATAAAGATACAATAATAAATTTCAACATATATAATAAGCTAGATTGCATTTTATGCACCATTGCATGAAATAAACAAGACTATATGTATAAATTTACATATATCAAAGGCCAAATAGCCAAAAAAATTCAAACTTTTTCGAATTTTTGCTATTTTAGCCAATTATTTAAAAGTTGTTAATTTAGTCATATTATAGTCAATTAGTTGTAATTTAGCCAAATTTCAATTTTAGTCAAAATTAAATTGTATATGTCCTACATGGCGGACACATGGATAAATCATTTACACCTCATAAAAAATGAAAAAAAAAATTGATAAAGTGTTTACGTTTGGAAACCCCCAACTTCCTCGGATTCACCGCCGTCTTTGCCGTATTGGCGACGACGTCAGGGCCCATGCTGTATTTGTTGTGGTTTATGTTTATTGCACTTACTTGATTAAGTGAAAATTATTACAAGAGAAAATATATAGAAAATAAATAAATAAAAAAACAATTAATGAGGTGTTTGTTTTAATTTTCTTTTCTTTATATTTTTTTTTCATTTTTGATGAGGTGTAAATGATTTCTTTATCCATATGTCCGCCATGTAGGACATATACAATTTAATTTTGACTAAAATTGAAATTTGGCTAAAATTGCAACTAATTAGCTATAATATGGCTAAATTGACAATTTTTAAAGAATTGGCTAAAATAGCAAAAATTCGAAAAGGTTTGGATTTTTTTGGCTATTTGGTCTATAGCAAAGCATATGTTTGAATAATATGAAGGATCATTTAAAACGATCAAAATAAAAATAAGTGCAAAAATAAAAACAAGTGCAAAGAAATGTGATCATTTATATTGGGGTAAAAAATAAAAACTCATCCCAAGTATACCTTATTTTGCACTTTGCAATATCATTTATAAATGTTTGCAGTTTACTATATCATGTACACGGATTTTGCAAAATACAATAAATATGGCTGCCACGTCATCAAATCTCGCCGGAGATTGTTCTAGTGCATCTAAATTTTTGCACTTTACTACATGAACTTTAAGTTTTCATTTCACTATATAAAGTTCACAGATTTTGAAGGCTATAATATTTTCAGCTGCAACGTCGTAAAATCTCATCGAAAAATGCCCACTTACGTGATTTTTAGAGTAAATTTATTTTGAAAATGTCATTTACAATATATCTTTATTACGTAATCTATTTATTATTATTATTCTTATTATTATATTAAATATTCTTATTATTATATTAAATATTATTATTATTATTATTAAATTGTATTCTAAACCCTAATTTGAGAAGAAGACAAAAAATTTATCCCTCTAAAAATTAAATCGATGTACATGAGTTGTTTTCGATAGTATTTTATGATGTGATAGTTGGAAATATTTTAACTTGCAAAAACCTTGTACTTTATATAATGAAATGAAATTTTTTAAAGTTCATGTAGCAAAATGTTAAATTGAAATGCACTTAAAAAGTCTCTGGCAAGATTTGATGACGTGGCAGCCAGATTTATTGTATTTTGCAAAATTCGATGTACATGATATAGTAAACTGCAAACATTTATAAATGATATTGTAAAGTGCAAAATGAGATATATTTGGGATGGATTTATGTTTTTTACACTTTATATTAATATCCTGATTTTCAACCCTAAATATAGGTGACCTAGTGCTGTAGGTGGTGGAATCATATATATATATATATATCATTAATGGATATCTTTTTTTAATTATAATTTTAAAAATAATGCATGTACATCCATTAATATAATTTCATATAGTTAATATTATTATAACAAAAATATAATAATGATAACAATAGTAGTCACTAAAAAAAAAGAGGCATGTTGCTGGCATTGTAGGCCAATGTAGCAGTACTAGTACTGTACTGTACTGGAGTTCATAGAATACAAGTCAACGGTACTATATATTATTGGAATAGGTATTTTCATTAATTAAATTAAAATAAGGGGAAATAAACTTTTTAAGAAAATGTCCAATTCACCAAAATAACAACAAAACGTAGCAATCATTAAATTAATTTATTTCAGCCACACCATCTCTTCAACCATAATAATTACTAACCAAAATCTTCTAACTTCTAAGCAACCTTAGGGCCATGTTAGGTTTTATTTCCAGTATCTTAAATATTATTTCTTTAATACAAACCAAATAAATATTCGTTATTAACTAAAAAAAAGGTTGTGGTTCTTTAAATTTCGATTCTTTTCATTTCTTGATTAATTTATGAATGCATGATGTTTTATAAGTCTATGATACTTATTACGTCTCTTCATTTACTTAAATGTATAATACTAGCTATTATTAAAACATTGTTAATTAGTTTTTGTTTTAAATAGAAAAAAATAAGAAACATTTTGTCAGCCAAACCTCGTATTGCAGCTCCTGCTAAATGCCGACATGTTTTACCTGTCACCGGAAGACTATTTTACAGTGGAAGCATCCATTTTCAATCATCTACCATTCAAATAAAATAAAATAAATTGTTGTTTTCTCATTTTTATTTTTTATTTTTAATGATTTAGGTCGATTATATTTATGATATGGAATAGGATGGTGTGATCTGATGAAAATGAAACAATTTGATACGAGATATAATGTTATAACTTGAATATGAATAGTATTTCCTATAAATGAAATGATATGATTCTGTTGATACAAGATATGATGATACAATCTATATATATTTTGATAGTATAAGTTAAGTTAAATGATATGTGTTAGAATGATAAAAATGTCAAAATTGAAATGTTTTTTTTTAAACAATGTCAAATTGTGGCTAGAAAAACTTTTCCCACCGTAGATAGAATTAGATCATGAATTCTCCTTATTTTACATTATATTTAAATTGGTTTCATTGAATAGAATACATATGATTATTTTATTTTAGTTAAAAAAATCTATATACGGTGAGACACAAATTATGGGTATTGTTGCTTTATACCTTTTGATGATTGGACTATTTAGCACTCTTTTAATTTATTCGATGCTGCCGACATTAATATTCAATTTACAATTATATGGGAAACGATATTAGAAAACCACATCTTAATTCATATAGAGTTGGTATTCCGTGTAATTTCATCTATTCCGTTTATTAAGTCATGTTTAATCCATAAAAATATGATTCGAATTGTGAAAAATATTAGTATTATTAATTTTTTATTTCACTTTTATAAAGATGGGTATCACTTAATTTTACAAGGGTTGTAGAAACAATATTAGTATTATGAATGAAAGGATTTTTTTTTTCTTCGTCATTAATATTTGTTCTTTCTCTTCTTCATCTTCATCTTCATCCTCATCATTTTCCACGTTGTGCCCTTTCTTTTTCTTTTTGTACCCCTCTCTTTCTCTTCCTCCCTCCCTCCTTTTGACTTCAGTGCATGAAATTAAGCAACTCGACTTCCGATGGAAAATGAAGATTAGATATATTTGATGGAGGTTTAAAAATATTTTATTATTATTAGTATCTTTATATTAATTTTATCTTTTATCTTTTAAGATTCTAGGTTTATATTAGTACACATATGAGTTATCTTTATTATTCAAGATAGCTGATTGATTTATGAAATTAAAAAAAAAAGTTTTCCCTAAAATTATTGTTACATCCGAGTATTGTCAGAATCAGCGGATTGTAATTATTTCTATCATGCTTCCATCTGCATCAACTTCATAACTTACACATGGAATCTTATATAATTTGATTCTCATTTGTCAAAATTAGGATGATTAGATGATTTTTTTAATGAGTTTGGGGGGAGTGGAAGGGAGGGAGCAACAAAGATTAGAAAACTTGCGTGATCCAAATTTGAACCCGAGTCATCACAATCTACATATTTATTAAGGTGGGATACCATTTGAGTTACAAGACTCGTGGTGATGATTAATTAGATGATGTTTGGTTAAGCTTATTTGAAAGAGTTTATAATAAGCGCTTCCATTTTATAAGATGTTTTTAGTGTTTACAAGATATTTTTATCTTATTTTAAAATAAAAAGTGTTTGGACAAATAAGATGTTAGTAATGAGAATTGTGTAATTTAAATGATCAAAATTTTTGAGGAGTTTATAAAAATATAGGATTTTATTTTAGAAAAAAATTGGGATCTCCTTATTAAAAAAAAACAAATTGTCATATGCTTATAACATTTTGTTTTAGGATGAAATAAAATTTTATTTTAATTTTTTTACCAAACACTCTTTATTTTAGGAGCTTATAAACACATCCAAATATCCTCCTATTTGTAGTAAATTGTTGTTTCATTGCTTAACGCTGCTTGCAGTTCTTTTACTGGTTTTTTTCCTTTTTTTCATTAGATATAAGACGAAATTTATATAGATCAATAATAGTAGATCAATCCATTCCATCTCACATAATATTACATAAAATTTTGTCTCACATTAAAGTTTTATATGAAATAATCTCATATAAATGTTTACATATATAAGTATACATATTCTCACTTTCATTTCCTACATACATCCTACTATTTTTCAATTTTGATATATTGTTTTACCCCGACAATTTTTAGAACTAGTCATGATATAATATTTAATGTGAAATGATAAATTTTCAGGATTGTTTTCAAATACAAAGTTTATAATGATTAAATATTATTTGTAAGTGATGATTACATAAAACAAGACAGTGAAAATTTAATTATAATATAATAAATCAATTTATAAAACATCAAACATAAAAAAAATCAATATATAAAAAAAATCAAAAGCAGTATTAAAAAAAAAAAAACCAAAATAGTTGTAAGCGTACAAATGTTTTTTTTTTTTAGGTTTTGATATTGTTTCTTAAAAAAATCCTTAAAAACATGAGTGTAAAAAAACAAAAAAGAAAAATAAAAAAAAAACCTGAAAAATGGCAAAAGGAGAAGAAAGAAACAAAAATGTTAGAAACTGGAAACCGGATTGTCCGGTTGTGGCAAAGACAGTAACTTTAACTAATCAAATGTTTTTATTTACTCTACAAAATCGAGGCTCCAAATATCTCTCCAAATATGTCCCATCTCTCTCTCTCTCTCTGTCCTCTCATTATTATACTCTCTCTCTCTCTAACCAACCGTATCAGTCATCACAAAGTAGTAGTTGTCAATGATTTATGACTCGTCTCCTCTTCATCTATGTATCACTATTGCATACATTCATATATACAATCGGATAACTGTATCACTATGTATATTTCTTCATCACCCTTTAATTACCACCTCTTTCTCCATCACTGAACAATTTCAGTGACCCTTATGTCTAGCACTCGCTCGAATTGACAGAGAGAGAGAGAGGAGAGAGAGAGAGAGAGAGAGAGAGAGAGAGAGAGAGAGATGTTTGATCTCAATCTGAGCATAGATTTCAATGGCGAACACAACTCCGCGGTAAAGAATTCCGAGGAGAACGGGGAAGGAGACTCCAGCAACGACGACACGTGCTCCACACGCGCCTCCGCGTTCGACGTCGGAAGTGATCGGACGGAGAAAGACGAGAGGGCTGGTTTGGTGACCCGGGAGCTGTTCCCGGTGAGCCGGCTCGGCGAGTTGAACCGGGGTTGGGGGCAGAATGAACCGGCGGATCAGCCGCGAACGGTGGTACAACCGGAGCTGCAGGAAGTACAACAAGTCCAAGCGCGGAAGAGCCGGAGGGGACCTAGGTCCCGGAGTTCTCAGTACAGAGGGGTCACCTTTTATAGAAGAACTGGCAGATGGGAGTCCCATATTTGGTATTTTACTTTTATATTTTATTAATTTCTTGAATTTTTTTTTCAACTCAATTTTATTTCCTCATTTGCTCTATGATGATTTAGGGATTGTCGGAAACAAGTTTATTTGGGTAAGAATATTAACTTCTTTTTCTATATTAAGCATTGTGATTATGTCCAAAAAAAACAGTGTCATATATATTTTTTTAATTAATTCAGGTGGATTTGATACTGCTCTTGCTGCTGCTAGGTAACATTTACAACTTGTTATTTTGAACATGAATTTACTCTTTAATTTGCCTTGAATTTCTGTTCAATCAATCTTATTATATAAAATTCTTGATCAGAGCTTATGATAGAGCTGCAATAAAATTCCGGGGAGTTGATGCTGATATAAACTTTAAACTCAGTGATTACAACGATATGAAAGAGGTCTTGTTTTCTTGGTTTTCATTTCCATCATTTGATTGAATTTGTTGATCCAAAATAAGAATGTTGCAGATGATGGATCTATCGAAGGAGGAATTCGTGCACATTCTTCGTAGGCAGAGCACTGGATTTTCAAGAGGCAGTTCCAAGTACAGAGGAGTGACCCTCCATAAATGTGGCCGATGGGAAGCTCGAATGGGACAGTTTCTTGGGAAGAAGTAAGGCCTTCTTTTTCTTGTTTTTGTAATATGAATTCGCTATGTGTTTATGTGTAGACAGTTGAGTTCAATGTTGAGAAATGTAGTATGAGTTTTGTATTGTGAATTGGGGATTGCGATTCTTCAACTGCAGGTATATATATCTTGGGCTATTCGACACTGAAGTAGACGCTGCAAGGTCCTAGTGATCGTGAATTATACACTTTTATTACGATTGGATTTGTATTCTGAATATGTCTCAATTTCATCTTTTTGGTTTACGGCTAATAGGGCTTATGACAAGGCGGCCATCATGTGTAATGGAAGCGATGCTGTCACCAACTTTGGGGCCGGAATTTACAATAGTGTGATGGTATCAGAACCGTTTAATGAAGGTAGTGTTTTGATCATCTTTTGCGTGTCAAGATTCTCTAAGAATGTTTGCTTTAATCGTATGGTGCTCTTGAAACAGGTAGCCAACATGATCTTGATCTGAATTTAGGGATGTCTGATGTTCAGAACACGAGAACGTTCAAGGTATACAATGATTTTTTTACTCTCATTTGCTACTTTGTTGCTCGAATAAAAGTCTATATCTTCGTCTATGATTGTGTCTTTACTGATGGGGTTTTGATAATCCACTCTGTTTCTTGCAGCCACATAAGACGAACTCTGCAACGAACAATATAGGTGATCGACCGCTTGAGGGCGTACCGGTGACATCGGAACATCCTATTATGTGCAGTGGTGTAAATCCTAAATTTGGTCCCAACTATGAGGTATCATGTTGCTTTTGTTTTAGCAATGGCTGCTAAATTTTCCTAGGTCATGTTTGGATGAACAGATTTGAGGAAGGATTTGAAATTCGTGATTGTAAATTTATTGTCGGTGTTAAAATTGATATGCATTTGAAATTCATTGCTTTTTTCTGCACTAATATTTGTGAGCAATATGAGTAGATTTGAATCATCTGAATTTGAAATTCATTCATTTCAATTACTTAATCAAAACACAACCTAGACCTTTTGTGTTTGAAAATCATCGGATGATATTTGCAGGAAACGGGGTCTACACAAAGAACAACATCCGTTTCTCCACATGAAGTGACAAATTGGGGTTGGCAAATGCATGGCCACATTCGAGCTATTCCAAATGGAACGTCGGCTATAGCAGCATCATCAGGATTCTCATCACGGGCAATAACTGCTTCGACCAACTCTTCTATTCCAGGTCCGGTCGGCCTTTCACCGTGTCCAAACACATCGGCTAATGCTTCCAAATGTTATTCTTGGATCAAGTCATACTTGCCACCATCTTAGTGTGTCATGATCATATTTGCTTGAAAGTGGATATTAGTGGAAATAGGGAATCATTTAACTCCTTTTATTTCCTTTCTTTTGTAATGCTCAAAGAGTCCAAATCAGATATTTATTGAAAGAAGTTATGTACAGGTACCATTTTTTGTTATTGATGATTTTGAAGAGGAGCCCTAATTCCTTCCTTCTTGCTATATTACTCTATTGGGACTTGGTAGAAGAGAATCTTCTTTGCCATTATTTTGCTTCTAGGATTTTGTTTTGGATAGTAAACAAATGTATTCTCAATCAAATAGTTTTAGTGTTTCAGTTTGTTTGAGCTCTTATTGAGTTTTAAAATGTATGTGTGATTGATTTGATTTCAAATCAAAGTTTAGCTTAAATGAGTCTACTAAACATGACTGAGTATGATTTGAGTTGGAATCAAGGTTTACCTAACTATTTATATTACTCATTTAATCGAATTGAATTGTGCTTCATATCGAACAAAAAATATTCTCTTAACATGAAAAAATTAACGATTCATGAGTAATAATTTTTAAGATGGTAGCTCCACTACCAGATACTAAACTTTTTTTTTTTTTTTTCACATATTCATAGATTAATTGTGAGTTATGAGTTGTGTAGATTGATCTATCTTACAAAATTAGATTTGTTAAACTAAATAAGAGCCGCACTAGTTAAAAATGTAGTTGCGTAAAAATTTATACGAGATCCTCTCACAAATAATGAATTTGAGTTCCACTATGCATAATCTTAATTCATTTTCACTAGTTAAATGGTTATTAATTGTTGATGACTCATCTTTTACAAACCAACTCTTTTAGTTATTAAAATCAAAAACATGAAACACCTTTTCTTTTGAGGTTGACAGGGGTAAATTTTTTACATGTGTAGTCAACTACCTTTGTTTTTAAAAAGTTGATATTCAAATTCCAACATTCGATTTTTATCCTTATAATTATCGAAATTAAATATCAATTTTTACAAACTATAGAGTTAGGTGTCTAGCAAATATACGACCAATTCCAATAACCCAAAAAAAAAAAGTACACGTATTATATATTTTACAGTTTGATAATTAAAAAAAACTAAGTAGAAGCATAAATTAATTACAAAAGTACAAAATAAGATGATGAAGCGTACTAGTGACCCTACAACTGCTAGGTAGAGGCCCTACAATAATTAACAACCATATTCGATCGCTGAAGAGGGATGTGCCACGTCATAGATAGAAGTCCTATTCTAGTACAAAACCGTATGGAGAGAAACCGCATGGAATCAGAGATTACTGTATATGGGTTGATACGGTATCAGGTACGGTCTAATCAATCAATATCTGCCTCTAATGCCTACAGTATAGCCGGTCTCCGGTTCTGCCTTGGAATCTTCTACACATATTTACTTGGTCCAATAATTCCATATTTGTGCAGTACTATGTTTCCACCCACTGTTTATTATTTAGAATTAGAATAGTAACCCTATAATTCACCGGAATTAAATTTATATTTAAAATATTAGATTGTTTTTTACTAGAAAAGCAGGAGAGAGATGTAAAACAATTCTATGTTTAAAGTTTTACCAAATTTCAACTCATATTGCAAACCCATTTATTTACAGTAGACTGAAAATTATTATCTTTTTTTAAAGAGGTCTAATTAATAATTTCATGAATTCCACTGAATATTATGTTGACCTTTTATCTTATAAACATCTACAATTCCCATGTGCATACAATTTAAGTGCAAATAGATAATAAATATTATATCCAATATAATTCACTTTCAATTTTCAAATTTGGAGCACATGAACAGAGTTGAAACTGACACCGGTTACTGTTTTCATGTCAATTAGCGCAGTAAATAGGATTCTCTTTCTATAAACCCACAGTTGTACAAATGCAACATTTTTTCACCACTCAAAAAGTATGACAAGGGATAAGACACTTGCTGTTCTCTCTCTCTATCTATCTATCTATCTCTCTCTCTCTGATTGGCAATTTTCTTGTGATCCCATGGAACTGTAAAGTAGGCATACTGGTAAAAGAGCATCATCTTATCTGAAACAATTGATCAGATATTCCCTCTAATTCAAACAAGCATCATAAAATGAAGGATTGATATGGAAGAACATATGTTTGCTACAGCCTTCATATTGAGCTCCAGTCCCAACATTCTTTCACCTGCAAATTCGTAACGAAGTTAGGAACGAGAACATTTTGTCCGAGAATAAAACAGAACAGAATCACCTGTTAAGTACTTTTTTCACAAATAACGAAATAGCTAGGCTTACCCATTGGCTTTTGGATTCCCTGTTTGAGAAGGGTTGATCCTCCACCAATCTGAAAGTAGCTCACAGACAAACTAATCACAACTCTCATATCTTGCAGTACGGAAACTTTTTGTGAATTCTAGGCCCCACAAAAAGCGAATATAATAATCCAGTTATTAAGTAAGTTGAGTGCCTTGCATTGATCCTTCGTTGCTGGTTTGTCGATGTCACATATGATATATTCTATTTCCCCACAGGTATCACAAACCAAGCAGAATAACTCTTCAAATTAAATTCCATAGGCCCCGTTGTATAAATTTCCTGAACTTGGCATTCGGATCTTGGATTCTTCATAACCACCGTAGAACTTATTAAGTCCCAATCGCTCAGTTCTGAGCAGCTCAGCCATACCCAAATTATTTCCGATATGGGCCTCATTCCACCCATCCCACTGCCCGTTGGAAGTTATTCCATTCCTTGACTGAGGGAGGGTGAACTGAGAATATGGAGAGCCATTATTGGATAGTGTTTGATCCATAATCCTAGAAGGAATTCCATAAGAATCGCCACGGGCAGAAAAGCTGTCTCGCGGATCATTAAATCTTTGGTTAGATCTTTGTAAAAACGATTCAAATCTTGCCTCTTCATATGCACTCAACTGTGGCGAAAAGCTAGATCTCATGTCTAGGCCTGGGTTGTTTATGCCACCTGCCAGTGTCCCTTTGCCAACAGCCAAAATTGCAGGATCAATGAACTCAATATCACCATTGCTAAAAGTATTACCACTTGAGGGCGTCTGATACTGATTTCTAAACAAAGAGGAAGTATCAATCATATGATTTCCTGCAAGTACAGAATAACAAGAAATTATACAAAAGCAAGTTTTGGAAAAATAGAACCTTAAATTCACTCAGCATATGCAACCCTAACCAGAAAGTGACTGAAAATTATGTTCTGTCCTTTCATGAGATGTAAAGGCCGATGGTGGCGCCCTACTAGGAGCCGAAAATCCTGGAGGAGCAGACACCGGAGATTTTGAAACTGTTTGAAGAAAATAAACAAAATGAGCTGATGGAGATGATAATTAAATAAAAAAACACAAAAGAAGACATAAAGGAAGTGAAATTGGCACATCTCGATACTTGTTTGCAGAAAAAAGAAAATGAGCAACAAAGGGAGCCAAGAGTAATTTAGTAGTCGTCTCAATACCAACCATCATAGCGACTAATAAAGAAAACTGCCTAGGTAGAACTTCACTCCATGATAAAAATCTCAAAAGCAGAATACATCAGAATATATACAAGTAAATGATTCAAGGGATACAGGCACAAGGGTGATCATCTAATAGGTCCGTTGACGTCGGAATGAAGCAGCAAATACATTAATTTCTTTTTCGAAGTCCTTTATAGTTGGGCTCCATCTCCCATAGTTTCTAGTTTTCTAATTGCTAGGTCAGCCCCATCTCCCAACCACCACATCCAAAAGAAGCAAAATCAAAACAGGGGGTGCTTATTACAAAACATACAGGAAGCAAACATGTAAGGGTGGAAAAGGTACAGGAAGCAAACATATATTGAGTAAACTTTCAATCTGAAAGGTTATCAAATTCTTTCAGATGCAAAAGAAAATGGAGAACCATATATATGTCATAACAATGCATGCACTGTTCAAGTTGAGAAGGGAACTAAAAAGGAAATCAGATTAAGTGAAAAGGCCTCAGAATCTCTATTCTCTACTGAGAAAGCACAAAAGCAATATGATGTTCGCTGAAAATAACTTTCTAAAGGAATTGGTAAACAATTAAATTGGCCATGCCCTCATTTACTTTAAGTAATAAACAATAGATTTTTCATGAAAATTTCACATGATATCTAATAACTCCAAATAAAATGACATTATTCAGAGAACTATATGAATTAAGTCACAACTAACCAGAAAGCTTGTTAAAAGGGAGATGGGAATGATTGCTGGCAAAATAATCTGGTTCTGTACCACCAAAAACAGGTAAACCATTGTGACTAACAGACTTCTCGAGATGCAACCTGTTGCCGCTTGAGAAGTCATGGCCAAAAGGACGCTGCTTAAAGGTTTGTTCATAGTAGTCCATAGATTGTCGAAAATCAGACACATGACTCACAGGTTCCTCCTCTCTAGCAAATGAAAACCTTGATTGACTGCTATTCTGAGTTTTCCAGGAACCTGGAACTCCAAAAGACCCTTGTGGTCTATCAGTTTCACCTAACAACTTAACCAGGTTATGAGGTGAAGTTAAAGACTCATCCAATGAGTCAAAGTCCATTGACAAAATATTCGATATTATATTGCTCTCCCCCGAATCAACAGCACCACTGCCTACTTCAGCTTCATATCTCCCAAGTAGAGACCTTTTCTCTTTACTTGAAAAGAAATCAGAATCTTCAGCACCATTGCCCTTGGAATGATTGAATATATTTTCAGGGCGCAAACTTGGTAAATTAGAAGATGAAACCATCAAATTACTGCTTCTATCAGTAACCCGCCTATCCAAACCAATACCAACTAACCCATCAACGTTATCAGATGAAAGTGAATTAAAATTGGACTGCTTAAAATTAAACGCGCCAGAAAAACCAGGTGCTCTATCAGTAGCAATCTCAGGATCCTTACTCCTTTGGGTATCAAAAGATAACAGATCATCTTCCAATTCGTGCAAGTTAGATTGTGTTGCTTGACTTCTCATTCCCAATCTAAAATCAGACTGAAAACTCGCAGTGCCCTCAGTTGTATTGGCAGCTTTTGCAGATATCTCACTAACCAATGGTCCTGTAATGTGATCCACATAGTCTTTATGTAACTGTTGGTTTTCTTGAATGCTCAGTGATAAAATATCAGAGCATGCATTCTCTGTGTTTCCATCCATGTCATCATTAGAATCTTTGTCTGATGCAGGTGCACTAGATGTTACGGAAGAATCAACTATATTAGAAGTATCTAGAAGCGACTTGGTTGTAGGGGGGCTAAGAGGCTGGCTACTTGAGGGTAAATTGGCAAGTTGTACTGATCGCAAAGAAGTATCAGAAACATTAATTCTTCCATCTGCTTTTAATTCCTTTTTTACTGGTTCAAAAGTTTCCTCTTTACTTTTTCCCTGAGAAACGGTGTTTTCATCATTAGGAATCTTCTTCTTTCCAGTATCACTCTGCAATGAAGAAACTTGACTTGCAGCTGCCTTAGAAGATGCCACAGGACCATTAGACACGTCAGGTTTTTTATTTGGTAGCCCATTTAAACATGGTGTATTTGTTGGTAAAGGCTGATTACTAGATGGACGAGTACCCCTGAAAAGACGGCACACAAAAACATTAGAAAAATAAAATTAGAAAGAAAAAAGAACTAGCAATGGGATGACATACCATGAGGCTCCAGCTGGAAGAGATCTCCCAGAGCTACTATTTGGTGGAGAAATCCTAGCACTCATTGCTGAGCTCTGCCAAAGCAAGAAGAAAAGAGATTAAAGGTGAAAAAGGACTAGTGTTCCAATGCCATGACCTCTCATTCACAATTTCCAGATGGATAATAGAAACGATAGGGTACAACATAATGGCTTGTCAACTGTCATTCACTGCATCAGCTAAGATAACCAAAAAAAATCTTCACAGAAAGTTTTCACCAATATCCCTAAAGAAATGGTTTCAGTACTCTTTACAGCACAGAATGCCACAGAGTCAAAAGACAGGAGAGAAAGAAGTGAAAAGTTAATATTTAACAGTCAAATTAAGCTGAACCAGCAACATTAGTTAGTAACAGACAAACACTCTTTTATGGAAAAAGCAATAATGGGAGAAATCTTACATTTGTATTAATAGAATTTTTAACTATAGGCTTTCCTGAAGGCATGGAGCTATTATTGCAATACTCGTCTCCTGGTGGAGGCAACACATTTCCAGAACGCCGTTGCATACTATTTGAGGATCCAGTAGCTTGTTGAATTCTACTCCTTTAAAAGATGTAAGAGGACAGATACTTGAGAAACAATTACAGAAGATCCAATTAACATACAAGACAACCAAAATAGTAATGTCTTATTTCCTACAAGATAATTTCTAATGAGGAAGTACTTCAAACTCAAAAGGATGATATGGCACCACTGTATCTCAGACATTACTGTTCAAGGTTAAAAATGCAGGTGTACAAACATTTGCATTGTTTCAACCCTCATTCAAAAATCCCGACCAGCTTAGACACGGACAATGGATGTATGTTTATTTTTTTATCTAACAAGATCGTAAGAAGTTTTGATACCATGCCCTGTTTCATGAACATATACTAGCCTGGACAAAGACTGGTGAACTGGTCATCAGCCAATAACCTATTCAAAAAAGTAATAACAGTACCATGGTAAAATCATGCAATATTGAGTTGCCAAACAATGAAGACACTAGTTGCACTAGAATCAGGCTGCCAACAAAAACTATAACAGCTGGAAATCACGCCCCTCGCCCAAAAATAGAAGTGTCAGCCTATACATATCTTTTCTACGAACAATTCACATTCTTAAGCTGGCAACATAATTGCCATAAATGGGATGAAAACAATTAGTATGATACAGCTCATCTTTAATACAAGGATAGAGGAACCATCAACTTCGAAACATATTCTTGGAACCCGAAAATTTTATGAAGAACCACCAGCATTTCAAGTACATACCATAAGTACTTGAAATTGAACATAAGGGTGAGATGTATTTTTCTAGTTTAATTTAAGCATATAGCACGACTTTAGGTTACGACTGTACAGTATTGAAAACACAAGATCTATATTTACATATTTTTTCAGTTTTAAAATGAAAATTTAGCCAATATTCAATCCTTCACATGGTAACCACATTAGGTGAAACAGAATTTACATAAGCATGCAAACATAAAAGGCAAATTAAGATGAAAAAAAGGGAATATAAAGCTGACAACATCTAGAGATAGAATACCTTGTGTAGGCGGATATTATTTCATCCTTTGTAAAACTATCCTCTTGCGAACCAGTCTCGTGCAAATATAGACAATCTGGATTGCTGCAAGGCTGGACCGAGATGTAAACCATTGGTTAGTAGACACCATGCATCAATAAATAAGCTGTGGGTGCATAACCCAAGTACGTGTACTATCGACAAACTAATGACCAATGGAAAATTCTGCCCACAATTAGCATTGAAAAAGGTATAGAATTCATACCATATTTCTTAGCCATGCATGACAGTATTTTGTAGTCCCAAAGCATGCCCTGCAGCAAGGGTTGTCAGAAACTGTCTAATATCACTATAGCCATACTGTAAAAGTACAGAAAATGCAGGACGGCACTCTCACCTTAAAGGTTTAGTGTCCAAAATAAATCCATGTACCAACTGAATACATCGGACTGCTTCCTCCTCTTTTGAATATGTTATATATCTAGACCAAAAAAGCCAATTAGAAACAAGTAAATAACAAGTAGAGAAATAAGAAGAAGATAATTACTAGATACCAATAAAATAAGATTATATCACAAATCATATATGGTGTGAAACTTCATTCAACAATGATGATATAAGAGAAGCTATCAAACTTTAACATGAATTAGATGATAAGACATTGTTAAGCTGTCCCTAGGTGGTTAACTCATGATGAAATAAAATCCCTTTCTCATACTAAATATATAGGCGTAACTAGAAGAACAGCATTTTCAATTCTACACATAAACTTGGGGTTCGATAGTACTAGATAGTTGCAATTATTCTGCACCTGAGTGTCAGATTCAGCCAATGCAAATTCGTAATGAAATTAGGCAATACAGGTATCCTCAGGAACATTAAGTAATTTTGCATGAAATCATTTTTTAACAGACTTCTAAATTTTTATGTAATATCATAACATATTTTAACTCAGAAACTTGGAACCTACACACTGCATGTACTGTTTGCAAACTGTTGTATAGCACCAGTTGTTGTTCGAGATATTGACACCTTCAGCACCTTCCCATACTGGCCAAAATATTCTCGGCGCTGAAGAAGCTGCTAACAAGAATCAAGAATAATAAGACAACAGCACAAGATGGGAAGATAAGAGCAAAAGAAAGGAGAGTTAATTACATCCTCATCTGCAAAATTCAGGGGCAATCCCACAACATACACAAGATTCCTCTGGATGACTCGTACACTGCCAAGATGCTTCCTTCCTTCTGACGTTTTGCTCTTTCCCTTCTGTGACTTGAGCTTTTTCTCCACATTCATCTCTGAAACCCTGTTAAAATTATCGTGCAGATCACATTTAGGGCAGAGAACGTTATAGCCTTACAGTTCATAGATCGAAGGAGTTCACTTAACGTAAGGAAAATACCTTTCACATTTTGCTGCCATTCCAACAACCTTGTCCTTGTTATAAGGAGTACGACATGCTGGACAGCGCCCATCGGTATCATCTTTCTCAGCCATATCAATAATATGGTGCCAACACCAAACACAAATCTGCAGAAGTGGAAAAGATTCAGATCTCCAGATTAGCAGAAAAAAATCAGTTAGAAAAGGCAAGTAGTAGCAGTCCTGTACAGCATCTAGATGGTACTAATAGACATGCTGTCTTTCAAAAGTACAAGCTTCGTAATAAAGAAGTAAACAATCATAAGTCAGTTGACAGTAAAATCACAAAAGGGTGGGGCACACCTCACTAAATGATGGCATAACAGCCAACAGCCATTTGGGACACATAAATATATGTTGGTTTTGACCTCACACAAACATGTGTGTGTATTGAACATAGGCAGTCAATAGAACTTGCTCAAAAACCAAACCATAATCCTAGTATATGTGGCCGGCTAAGTCGATTGACCACGATCACATACAAATGACAAGGCAACATATGCAATAGCTCTTCCAGGTGTAAAAAATTATTCTACAGCAGTGTAAAATATTAATTACTGATTCACATAGTTCAATGAGCATTCATACACAAACAAACAGTTCCTTTAGGGTATGTTTGGATTGGGATGTGCCCATCCGGATTTGGGATGGGCAAAATCCCAATCCTTGTTTGTTATGGGATGTTGGAGGATTTGCAAATCCTTATCTATAGCCTACTTTTTTACAACTCCCAATAAAAACATCTACTTTTTCTACAATTCCCCAAAAAAAACATCTACTTTTTCTACAATTCCCAATATGATGAAGACATCTTAACTATAATCATACCTTATATAATCTCAAAACAAACACAAGATTCTCAAAATCCACTTTTTTGTAAAATCCACTCAAATCCCAAATCCAGACTTGCAAAATCCACCTCCGCCCCAATCCAAACACACCCTTGGGGATTTCCATTTTCAGCCTAGCAATATTTAGTTTGCGACTTAGAATATCCAAGTCATAATCAGCAAATTCAGTGTTAATGACTCTCAATCTCATGTAATAGGCATATATAAAATGTGAAACCTAAAGCAGCATTAGAACCCCTGAGTCATACTATTCAGCAGAACTAAGAAGAACCCTCAATGGATTTTGCTGCTTAATTGAAATAAATGATCCTATGAGCAGATCCTAACACTTCAACAGCCTTCTCTAACTGCTTTCCCTCATCTCAACCTCTTCTAAAAGAATTACTTGGGGATCTAATCAATGACTGCATCATAACCCATTAAGAATTTATGTGTTCATAATTAGTGTTTTTCAGTATAGTTTAGCTGCTTCAGCATCCTATTTGAGCATTAACATGGACCTGGACAAGATAAGTAATCCAGAATTTGACACCTGCTAAGGTTTGGGAAATGATACTAGCCCACACAAATTTCCTGACATTAAGGCTGTCTAGCAACAGCTGAGGATTATAACCTGCTACAGAAGTGAAAACAGCAGCAGGAACCTAGCAGTAGATCATCAAGTTTCCAGTGCTGAGAGGTTGTGATTGTATTCAATGAAGATGAAGATAATTGAAACAATAGATGCTTGCAAGAATTGAATGTGGGAATGGATATGGGTCAGTAAAACTAGCATAGACAAAATAGGGAAGTTGAAACTGGTGGCCATGGAAATTATTTCAACATAGAGCGAGCATAATAATGGATTGATGGATCTGTATTCTAATGCCTCTTTATTGTATGTTTATATAGGGTTTTGCAAAGTATTGGCTTTTGGATAAATTCTATAGTATCACCTCCTTTAGCAGGGAAAGAGGTGATCTTGAGGCTATTGAGTGTGTGTCTGAAGGGAGAGAAAGGGGGGGGGGGGGAGAGAGAAGGACCAGAAATATCTGGTAATATGACTTGATCAGTATGAAATCAGGACAAAATTCTCATTGCATACATATTTCACGTGGCATTGACTTCTAACACATTCAAGTAAAATACGCACACAAGTGGAATGCCACGTGTACAGAGACTCGTGGACACACGAGGATGCATTCTACTAGAATACAAGGATCACAGGAATTTAATTATTTACGCGCACAAGAAGTTCAGAGACTATAAACAAAATAATCACATGGAACACACAGTAGTTACCTCATAGCCACACTTGCAAGGCTTTAACTGCTGATCAGTCAAATCCATCTCCTCGGCACAGAGGGGGCAAGTCTTCTCTCCTTCATCGCTCATGGTTTCCTTAAAAGAATTATAAATCATACAAGTAGGTATTAGTTTGAGGTAAATAAATTAAATGCTAACCATTTGACTCGAAACACATTGTAAAAGCAACTGCTTCACATGTCTAGAAACGACAAAAAATCATGTAGATTAAATTGACCTTAACTAAAAGTCTAAAAGGCAATGATAAATAAAACAGGTTGAATATGCAGCAGAATAAACAATAGATCAACACAAACCAAGATCAAATATTAAGTATAAGTAGTAAGTAGTAAAAATGGCGAATAAACCCCAAAGGATATATTCAGAATTAAGGTAAGATAGACTGAAGTTAGAACAGAAATCACATTCACCTACCCAATCCAAAGTCAAACCCTAAAAAACCTTTACCCGCTACAAAAGCAGTTCATATAGTTTCACTAAATAAACAATCAAATAACACAACTAATCACAAACCGATTATCAAAATGAAACCCATTCAACAGATACAGAAAAACAAGCACAAATAAAGTTCCACATACACAAGGTAAAAATAAAAATCCATTAAAAGACCACTCAACACAGCAATTAAACTCATAACAACCAACAAATCGACAGAATTCAATCCAATTGATTAAAAGAAATTGACTTTGCCATCTGTAAATAGAATGAGGGATCTGAAGGGGGAAATTAAGATTGAAGAACAGGGAACTCACAGTGGACGATTGGATCGAGAAAAAGGGATTCGAGATGAACAGCGTTATAGAGATATAGATATAGATACAGAGAGAGAAAGAGAACCACAAAGAAGACTGAGTTTTCAGAGAGAGAGAATAGGAGTGAGAAAAGAGAAGAGGATGGATTTTGGATGATGGGCCTTTTTATGCTGTAATTTTCGGGTCGGGTTTCATGTTTGGTTCCGGGTTTGGGTCCGGGTCCACTTATTGTCAATTTTGTTGCAGAAATCGCCGACGGTAGGTAAATAATTACGACCCGAATAATATGGTAGGAAATACAATTGGCTGTATTCATTTCCTTGCTTGTGAATTAGGGTTTTTTCTTTTTAGAGAATTGGGTATTTTTATATTTTGGTTCCTTCCTTTTTTTTTTTTAGCAATCGTTTGTTTCTTTTTCAGTAATCATATTTGTAATTTTTAACAATGGTTACTAAGGGTATGTAATATGTTTTGTAAGAGTATAGATGGATTCTACAAATGTGAATGAAATTATTTAATTTTGATATTAAGTATAGAGTTCAAATAGATCCATTCTAAATTTGGATTAGTAAATTTGGATTAGCTCATGCTTGTCCAATTTTCTTTCTCATAAAATTTGAATTATTATTACCTTTAGAAAAGATCAATTCTTCTTCAAAAAAATAAAAATCGTATACATATATCTAATGTTTAACTTGTTATATCTTGTTCTAAAAAAATATTTAATGGTAAAAGAATCGTACAAGAAATTTAAAATGATATACATTTTCCAACTTATTTTAGGATTCTTTCTTGGAGTAATCAATTTAGGCAAACTCTATTCTACACATCACGGACACATTACTGTATTGATGTCAAATTAAATATAATTATTAATTTCAAATTACAATATTTAAATAGATGAGAGCTTTACACATTAATGATAAACATCTTAAAATATATCCATGTTGGGTAGATGAATCTTATTTTCTACGTATGATTGATTTCCATTATTTAATCTTCCATATATAGTAAGGAAAAACTCATTTAAGATGGATTAATGTGCCTTCCTTTTTCTGCCCAAAGCATTGTTTATAAAAAAAAATATTTTTTAATTAAACTCAACTTAAAAAAACACAACCTTGATTGAGGGATTAACACAGTCAAATATTTTGGCGTAATTGACTTAATTTATATTAATTAACGAAATATTGACAATTTAACTTTAGAGTTAAGGAATGAACACAATTGGAATTTTTTTGAAATCATGTCCTTGACTGAGAGAATAAACATTAAATATGCCAAAAAGGAAAGAGCACTTAATTAAGTTTTTACCTAAAATTTCTAAAAAAATGTCGCCATATTTGAAAAGGGGTTAAAATTAATTTTTCATCTGAACTATATGTTAATTGATATTTTTTTTATAAATTTTAAAATATTCCACTTTATCATATAAAATTTAAATTTGATGCATTTTACAGTATCAGACAAATCATATATGTTGATTTTGGACATGTGTATAATTAGGATTTGTCATATATCATAAAATATTTCGAATTTAAAATTCATACGACAATATAGAACATTTCAAAATTATGTATAAAAAATAAGTGGTATATCAAATTTGTATGATAAAATATTTTTAACCCTTAAATTTTAAATAATAAAGAACATGTCATTCATAAATTTTAGGCTATATTTGGAAGGTGTTTCACATGATGTGATTTTGAATATAAGTTTTTAATATATGTTTGTTTTCATATTTAACTTCGAATCACAAAATTCGGACACAATCATTAATACATTACATATATTAGAATTATCTAATCATTACAAAATACATTTTTTCATAATAAAATGTCACATCAACCCACTTTATTATAATAAAATATTACATCAGCAAACTTTTACAGTATTAATTTGACATCTATAATATAATCATACTCTACTAAATCCTCAAACAAATATACATTTTCACCATCCACCTTACTATAAAATCCAGGATTTCAATGGTAGAATCCTTCAATCACATGTAATTTCATTCCAAACACATTCTTAATGTTTTCAATTAATAATACATTTTCTTATAGATTTGCTATTCTACCTAGGGATGGCAGCGGAGCGGGCCGAGGGAGCATTCCCCATCCCTGTCCCTGCGATCTCGGGGAATCCCCTTCCCCATCCCCGCCAACTTAACGGGGAAAATTCCCCACCTCCCACGCCCCGTGGGGATTCCCCGCCCCGCCCTGCGGGGATTCCCGCTCCATCTTTTTTTTTTCTAAGTACAAATTAATACATAACAACAATCCATAAAATTACATATAAATAAAATATCAACAAAACATAAAAAATGACTCATAATTCGAATAAAAGATGAAAACACAATTTAATCCAAATAGTTAAAATGTGAAGATAAATTATCCTAATACATCTTCATTAAATTCCATCATTCTAATTTATTCCATCAAATTCCAAATTCATTCTAATTTATTCTAATTCTAAATTCCATCAATAAATTATCCTAATACATCTACTAAAAATTTATTTTTTATTATAATTAATTATATTATATTAAATATAAATAAATAAATATATATATATATATAATATTCACGTGGCCCCGCCAATCGAGGAGAATTTTCGCTCCGTCCCCGTCCCCGTCCCCGCGGGGTGCATTTCAGGGATTCCCCGCCCAGTTAGGGGCGGATCCCCGCGGAGAACAAAGAATCCCCACCCCATTGCCATCCCTAATTCTACCTATCGTGAATCTGACTTAAAATGCACATCGTTGATATATCAAACATTTAACAAATCATTATTTTGAACTCATAATGATTAAACAAATGAGATGGGTGGGTATGGATCATTATTTCCTTTTCTTATGCAATCCATGGACAACTTTGACACAATAAATCCAATTTGCTTTGTCGAGATTTTGATAAGTCTTCTTTTTTAAAATTAAGTATTCCTAATGACTTTTTCTTGGCAATGAGATCACACACACACATATATATATTTTTTCAAATATGATAGGAATTTTTAATTTTATTTATTTATTTTCAGTTATTATTATCTAATCACTCACATAGTAAAATTTCAATGAACTTTTTTTTCATGATATATTGATTTTTTTTTTTTTTTGAAATATACCGCCGAAGTATGGATTAAATGAATACACTCCTAAATACACTATCAATGATCAATAACAGACAATATATTCTTAATATATAATTCTAGGTCATATTGAATTATTCACATAAAGATATCGATTTATTTTTTAATTTTCAAATGTTTTTTTTAAATTCTTGATTGTTTCTTTTTTCATCAAAATAAGTTGCGCCTTCAAATTTTTGATGGAATGAATACAGTGTTAAATATACTATATATATTAAATACAAGACTACTAATATATTGAATACTTAAATATATTATAATTTTTAATAAAATATAAAAATTAAATCTATTGATGACATGTGATGATAGAAAAGATCCACAGTCTATGTGCCAACGCATGAGAAACAATATTACTAAGGGTAGCACTCATATGCATCTAATGCACACATGCATTCGGGTCAGGTTTGGATTGACTCGGATCCATATACTTTTACTTTTTTTTTTTTTTTACCTTTACCTCTATGTTATTTTAGTTATACTTTTATGTTATATTAGTCATACATTTATGTTCAGATATCATACCATTATTTAATATTTTTAACTCTAAAAAAACCTTAATTTCGTCACAATTTGTACATGATTATCTTTATGTGATAATACTCATACATTTATGTGATATTACTTATATATTTATATCAACATAGTCATACATTTATGTAATATATAAAGGTACACATAAAAGTTTTTATCAGTAATATTTTTCAAATTCCAACTTGCATTTAATTACTATTTTATAAAGCAATACCTTTTTTCATTAGTAAGTTTTATATGATCTTGTGATTATTACTTTATTTTAAGGGTAAAAAGCATTTAACCATCTCAATTATAGCCCATTTTAAGGGTAAAAAGCTCTTAACCATCCCAATTATAGCACCGTCCCTATTAAACTTTGCGAGATTTGCACATTCCAGTAAAATGCAACTTTCCGACTATTTTTTCCGGCGTACATGAAACATTGTCGTTATAATTAAGGGAAAAACGGACTTTTACTATTAAGTCACACGTGAGTGACACGTGACATCTTCAGCACACTTCCCCCTTTAATCAAAACGGGAAACGGGGAAAAAAATTCAGCAAGGCAAGAAAAATTTCACCAAGGCATTTCACCCAAAATCCAAATTTGCTGCCATGGATGATGTATGTCACTGCAAGAAGCGCACAAAAAGGCTGATGTCATGGACGAACTTATAATGAAGACAAAAATGTGCAATTTTCGATTTTTTTTTGCAAAATTCCCAAAATCCACACAAAAATTTTAGATACTTTCAGTGGAAATTCGAATTAATCACAAAACCTAGCATAAACTTCTCAAAAGGGGGAATTTTGTCAGCTTCTTAGGAATCGAAAATAGTTTGTACAAAGTTTCATACTTACACGGTATTTGTCGCATGTCATATACCTTCTCCCCAGGTTCAAGTTCATCCACAACGTTAGCCTTTTTGTGCGCTTCCCGCAGTGACATACATCGTCCATAACAGCAAGTTTGGATTTTGGATGAAATGTCTTAGTGAAAAATTTCTTGTCTTGCTGAATTTTTTTTTTTTTTTTTGCCCGTTTCCTGTTTTGATTAAAGGGGAGAAGTGTGTTGAAGATGTCACGTGTGACTTAACAGTAAAAGACCGTTTTGCCTTTAATTATAACGACAATGTTTTATGTACGCCGGAAAGTGACATTTTACTAGAATGTGCAAATCTCGCAAAGTTTAATAGGGACGGTGCAACGAAAAAAAGTTTTTATAAAAAACTGCAGAACAGACTATAGTTGAGATGGTTAAGTGTTTTTTACCCTTAATTTAATATAGAAACATGTGTGGTTAGTCATATATGTATCAAGCTATTCATTGTAGCCTAGTAAACCTATATTTGGTCAAAAGCACAATTCACTTAATCTATCTATCTGATTATCTTTTGGCGAGATCGTTAAGTATTCAATATAATTCTCAATTCTTCATTTTGGTGAGACAAAATCACAACAAACCCAACAGACCTAAATCATTTTATCATCTATATAGAAGACGTAAATCTCGAACAAAAAAAATCTAAAATGGGACAAAGTCAAACACAATTACCCAATCTCACAAGATTTTATTGAAAATTTCAACCCCTTATTATGAATGACAAATTTCCTATCTGATTTTATCTGATTTCTCACCCTTTAAATGGAATCCGTAAATTCGGATCTTCCGGGACCAATCCTCACCGTCATTTATCATCTCGATCCAACGGCTCCTAATTAACCAAATCTTTTTTCTCCCTCTCCAGTTTCTACTGTCACCCTGTATCTGATGCGGCTCTATTTATAAAATCCATTTCACTCTGCGTGTGCTTTACACGATCGCTTTAAGGTTCATACTATTTCTCTCTCTACACTTTCGATCTCTCCGTTTTTGAGGTAAATATCTTCTGTTTCCATGACCTGAACGTTGTTGTTCCTTTCATTATTTTTTAATTGCATTTGATTTTCAAAAAAAATTGCGTGTGAGAATGCTTACATTTTATAGGCGTGTTTTTTTTAGCGTTCGTATATTTGATATTTTTTGATGGAGATGGTTCTGAATGTAGAAAGCTGTCAAAATGGTGAAGAAATATCCAACTGTGAGTGACGAGTACCTGAAAGCCGTTCAGAAAGCCAAGAGAAAGCTCAGAGGCTTCATAGCTGAGAAGCAATGCGCTCCTCTCATGCTTCGCCTTGGGTTGGTTTCTCGCCTATTGTTTCTCAGTTTATATATAGGATTTTTGTGGATTGTTATTGGATTTATTATGATATAATATATTTTGGATCCGTATGGAATGAGCTGACTATTATTTGAGAAAGGCTAGTGTTGTACTGATGATTACGATTATCATGATTTAGTTATTGATCGAGCGTCAGTATTGTAGCGAAGTGTATCATTTGACTGATGCATAATAATTTTATTTAGTAACAATGAATTTGATTTGGATTTTCAAGCATTTCACTATAACATGATGAATTATATAACAGATGTCAGATCAGAAAAGTCAGATGATTCTATGGTCTTGGAAATATATGTGGAAATATTGTGATGTGGAACACCTTATCTGCATCTGAAAGAAAATGTTGAGCAGTGCTTTCGTAAAAAAAAAAAAAAGAAAAGAAAAAACTTGCAATTTGGTCATGCATGTCATTTCAGTTGCCTTTTTTTTTTAATAGTGCTAGCTATTTCTAAGTTTTTTATGAGATAAAATGTTGGGAGCTGTGGAAAATTAACTTAGCTGTTGCTTTTTAGGGGAACTAGGTGAATTACTAGAGATAAAAGGAACATGCAAGATGTGATTACAATTAACCTGACAAGTGCAAGACATTAAATTCACTAATCTCTCAGATTATTTCACTCCCGCAGCTGTGAGTGCACCTAGAAATTGTATCGACTGCAATATTGGTGTCCTTAACCTGCTTGGAAAATAATCTAGCACACAACAAATCTGCTATTAAATTTCATGATGTTTTTGTGACTTCTAATCTTCTACAAAATATTAAAAATATCATCGATATTAGGTAGACATGTATTTGTTGGCCGTGCTGCAATAGTGATTCAGTTGTTCTTTCTCATAGTAATGTTGAGTGTTGTTGTTGTAGGTGGCACTCTGCTGGCACATATGACCAATGCAGCAAGACTGGAGGTCCGTTTGGGACGATGAGATTCAAGGCTGAGCAGGGACACTCTGCCAACAATGGTATTGACAAAGCTGTTAACCTTTTGGAGCCCATCAAGGAGCAATTCCCCATCCTTTCGTACGCGGACTTCTATCAGGTATTGTATTTCTTTCGTGTATATCTGTCTCTGCAACACTACCCATTTATTGTTAGAGAGATGAAGCATTTGTGCCCTTTCACTCCTCACAGTTAGCTGCTGTTGTTGCTGTTGAAATAACTGGAGGACCTGAAGTTCCATTCTACCCTGGAAGACTGGTTAGTGATTTCCCTTTCTTCCAGAACTTGATGTGTTATCATGTATATTGCTTACTAACTGATGCATGCTTCAACAGTTATGTGTTTTTTTTTTTTTTTTCAAACTTTGAAACTGTTATAAGCATTTGATGTATATGCAAGTGTAGTATTACATCTTCGTGCTATGTGGCTGTTGATTTTCATGTATAATTGTCAATTATGTAGAGTAATGATCTGATATTGACATATTATAACAATACTTGGCTCACTGATTCTGACTAAGTGTGGTATCTTATTTCTTACTAGATGAAGGCCTTTTGTTTTCAGCAACATGGATAGAACAATTTGATACTAACAATTTTTTAGAATTCTTGGTGGTTTGTATTTTTGGCAACATTGAAGATTAGATGCATATACAGTACTGTCTTGTTTTCTACATTTCTCATATTTATGCATAGAAGAATGATTATATTAATTGAACCTGGGTTTTTGCCTTTTTGGTATTATCATCCCATCATATGGAAATCTATGCATATGCTTACTAGCTTCGTAACTATGATTACTAAAGAATGTTGGATGTTTGAAAATTTCAGGACAAGGATGAGCCCCCTATGGAAGGTCGCTTGCCTGATGCTACCAAGGGTCAGTTTGAACATGCACTGTCTCGACAATTTTGTTTGTACTTAGAGAATCAAAATCTTTAGCTACTATGCCAGTTTCACTGGAATACTCCTTGTGTTGGAGTATGTTATGTCTCTTATATTTATCTCTTATTGCAGGATGTGACCACTTGAGGGATGTCTTCGTCAAACAAATGGGTCTGAGCGACCAGGATATTGTAGCACTCTCTGGTGGCCACACCTTGGTTTGTATTTGCCATTATTTTTTTGGTTTTATAGAAACTAGTGCAAGGAATCTGAAGCTTTCAAATGCCGAGACTAAATAAACACTCTCTTTCTTACAGGGGAGATGCCACAAGGAGCGTTCAGGATTTGAGGGACCATGGACTGCAAACCCTCTCATTTTTGATAATACTTACTTTACGTAAGATCCATATCATTTGGTACTTGTACATTTACGTTTACAATATCAATGGATGTGCATTTGTTCTTATTTGGATTGTTAACAGGGAGCTTCTGAGTGGAGAGAAAGAAGGCCTATTGCAGTTGCCAACAGACAAAGCACTTCTTTCCGACCCTGTTTTCCGCCCGTTAGTTGAGAAGTACGCTAAGGTTCGTTCATCATCTCCCTCTAATAATCGCAATTCTATATCTTGTGCTATCAATAATCACTCTTTATTCTCATCAGGATGAGGATGCTTTCTTTGCTGATTATGCAGTGGCTCATCAGAAGCTCTCTGAGTTGGGGTAAGAATTGTCAATGTCATTTATGTTTTTGTTTTGTATTTTTAATGTGAGAGCTCTTCCATTACATTGTACAATCCAAATTTGCAGATTTGCTGATGCCTAAACTACAGCATGGTGCGGTGGCCTATTGTTGGAATTTATTTCTAATTTCTGGAAAACATTGTTGGATCATTTTTTTGATGGATGTGTTGGATTTTGCAATTTCTCCATGACCACCGATATTTTATGGTCATTCACTCCTTCGAAAAATAATGAGCAACAACTTTGACTAGCCATGCCCTTGTTTACAAAATTTCAAAATCTTGATCCCAGTTTACACAAAAACTTATATGAGATCGTTTTATAAAAGATCACATACTTATATGAGATCGTTTTATAAAAGATCTTATGTGAGACGGAGTGAGTTGACTCGTTTTTACCTATTCATTTGAACCCACATGAGATCTACTCCCCAATCTGTGAGCTTGTACTTTGATATTTAACTTTGAAAATTATTTAGAATTATGATGATCACCAAACCATGAAAAATCATACTTTCTAACTTTCTATCACTTTTACACACATAAAATTCTGTCCATTGTTGATATGAAACCAAATCAGTGCTTTCTCATGTTTATCATAATTAGACTATTTATCACTCACCGACACTTTTTTAAACAAATAGGGATGAACTTTTTTCTTTTATCATTTTAGTAATTGCTAGTCATTGCGCTTTCTAACAAATTGAGTATCCTGTCTTTGAATTTTGGATATTTTATCTATCGACCTTTGTGTTTCGTAATAAATTGGTATTTGATCTTTGATTTTTACTTAGTTATTAATACTCGGATATTAATGTTATAAAACACAAAGATGTACCATTATAGTTTATACTGATACAAAACAAAGGTTGCACACCAATTTAGTCTATGAAGGAAGAAAATGAATATGATAAACACTAAAGAATAAAGATTGAGCCCATTAATTTATTGTGAAATGCAAAATTTGGTGATTAGATTAGTTATGTATATTATCCTCAAATTGTGTTTGGGCCAAGACATGGTGGCCAGCTGGATAGCAAGTCAAAACAGTCTTATTTAGAAATTTGACAAACATGTGTATAGACCAGACTATTTAGAGAGTCATATTTGGATTATTACAAAAATAAAAATAAAAGAAAGGAAGAAATCTTGTGACTTCGTAAACATATGTTTTGATTTTTGAGTTATAGAACATCGTCTAACAGATTTAATTCATAAAATAATCTCACATAAATTTTTGTTGGAAAAGAAAAAAAAAACGAGAATAATAAGGCAGGAGATGGCCAAACAACATGAGTGAGATTTTTATTACACTCCATATTACATTTTCTATTCCAAATTAATCACCACACGCCACATATATTAAATAACATCACTAATTAATATTTAACTTGTATTAAATATCATTAAATGTGAGATGTAACACCAAATGGTTTAAGACTTGAGTCTTAAACTTGCGATTATAGATTCAACTTGTTCAAAAGTTTTGGGCACTTGAGGAAACATTATTTTGCTGGAAAAAAGCTTGACTCATAAAATATTGACTTTCCACATCTTGGACATTAATTACTACTTCACATCTTTGGTCAATGTTGAGGATTCAAAGCATGGGACTATATGCACTGACCATAATGTTACACACAACCACACGTCCAATTGAATCCCAACAACAACTCATTTACTAGATACATATGCTATTTTTCCATCAAAATACAGAAAACTAAAGTTGAAATCTAACTGGTGCGTAGTAATAAATAATGCAGATTTTATTTGAAAACATAGAAGGGACTTTGAAAATATAGAAGCATAATTTTAATGAACACTTGATATGATAACAAGATACAAACACTACATTTCTACAGCATCGATAAATATTGCTCGTAGAAAATATGTATAATATATTCACCTTTAATTATGGGCAACTTGTGAATAGAATACTTATGTTATATATTTAATGTGAACCTAGACGTGCATAGATTTTGGAAAGTTTTATTGTTGATAATGTAATTTATGCAGGATCTAAAAATCACGGTTAAATTGTCTTCCTCTAAAAGATTTTTGGTTAACATTGACATGCTAAATTAATTTACTTCCATCTAAAAATGGAAATAAGTCTGGCACTATTTTCTATTTTCAAGCTAGTAATGGCGAATGAATGATGGGTCAAATTGTCATATATAGTACATATTTTGACATAAATAATGTTTCTGTGTTCATGGGCATGTCTTAAAATATCCATTGTTGATGTATAAAGATTTCAATCTTTTAAATATTATGTTGAATTTTTGACGTATCAATAATAGAGCACATTAATATATGTACATAGTAGATAGGATAACAGTCTGGTTTAGATATATATAATCGATTATTGCATGGAATATATATTATTTTCTAAATCTGAGCCTTGTTTTTCACTTTTTTTTTTCTTTTATTGTTTTGTGTGTGATTTATATCCACAACAAATTCAATGTGACGTGGGGTGACCCAAACTACCCCTACAAACACATTTAGTCTACGGATATCTTATTTTAATAATCAATTATTTGGTAGTTTAGTTTATTAATTAAACATTGAGTGATTAAAATTATCATCCTTAAGTAATCTTGCATTGATTAAATTTATGAATAAATTTGAGGATAGATTATTTGAAACTCATTTCTTATAACCCATTAACTTGGAAACCAAATTAAATATCCATTTATAAATAATTCAATATTAAACTTTTTGTAATTGATTTCTCATTTCCCTGCATATGTTTGACTAACTTTTATTTTATTTAAATAGAAACACGCATTTGACTGGTGCAATAAGCTTGATTTCCAAGAGTATGACTTTGAGTTGAGTTGCAAGAAGTAGTTTGTACGGACGTTTTATAACCGACATTTTCTTAGTCTATGTTTAGGATCGAATTCACTTGCACAACTTTGAAGTCCAATTTTTTTCATTTAAATTTGGATCACAAAATTCATATATAATAATTGATATCAATATTATAATTATCAATCATTACCGATTATATTTTTTTATAATAAAATATCATATCAATTCATATTTTCATAATAAAATATGATATCAACTTACTTTTTTACAATAAAATATTATATAAACTGACCATTTCGAACATTGATTTGACCCCTACAAATATATTAATACTCTACTAAATCCTAAAACAAATACACATTTTCACTATTCACTCTTCTACTACAAAATCCAAGCCTAATAGTCCATGAGACCTATTGCTCCAATCTTAATCTATAGTTATATTTTGATATTTTATTTTATATTTTATAATCTTAAATAGATTTAATGTTTAATTAATGATATAATTTATATTATGCCATATGTAGTGTACCATTCATGTGACAAGATTTCGACTAAGCATTCAATAGATGGAAATTTGAAGAAACGTAAAACTCAGGGTGATGTTGCTCCGATCCAAAACTCCGGTTCTTCAACCCAAAAACTCGAAATCTTGGACCTTGATGTTGCTCCGATTCGATTCTCCAACTTCCCAATCCAAAAACTGATGATCTTGAACTCGAAGACCTGCAAAATAAACACCGGGAGGGGTTCCCGGCGATAGGACTCCGACGCTCAAGTTAGAAAAAGGAAGAGGATATTTTTGCAAGTGTACGTGTGTGTATTTTGAATTTAAGTGTGCATGAGGGAAAATAAAGAATGAACACAAGAGGTATATATAGACTCCCTGGAATATGAGTTGGTTGAGATTCATCCCTCAAAGTATGGGATACGGACTAACAGTTCCGCTGAAATAGCGGTTAGTTAGGTTCAAAATCTGTTCGTCACATCTCACGTTAATCAGTTCCTCTTTCGTTAGTTCGTTCATAGGGCTGTAACTCAGTTCGTTTAGCTTCACCGCATACCAGTTTTTCCTCGTCTTATAACTAATTTAGTTCGTCATCGTACTTCCCGACTGCATTGGCTCGCGCTTCCTTAGTTCGATCAGAAGATGGCCGAACAGCTTGTTTCTCCATACCTCAAATGCCTCGACTTTGGCCTCAGTTCGGTTTCTAAGAGAAGGACTCGGTTCGACTAAGTTCGGTTTATAAGAGGACTCGGTTTGACTTGGTTCGACTTGATATAAGGACATATCAAGTCGGGGGAAAAGGTGAAAAGTCGCAAACTTCCAGCCGTTAGATGCGACGAAATCCAACGGTGGAAGACAAAAAGGCGCTGGGCGGGAATCCTATCTTGCCACATGTTGATTAGATGGGACGTTTCGCCTTGGAAAGGCGCGTTAAGTGTTCGACCAATTTGCTAGCGAACTACGTTAGTGCGTGTAAACACGCACTTCGAAGGGGAGGAGTACTTGATATGGTCGAACTAAGTCAAACCGAATCCTCTTATAAACCGAACTTAGTCGAACCAAGTCGAACCGAGTCCTTCTCTTAGAAACCGAACTGAGGCCAAAGTCGAGGCATTTGAGGTATGGAGAAACAAGCTGTTCGGCCATCTTCTGATCGAACTAAGGAAGCGCGAGCCAGTGCAGTCGGGAAGTACGATGACGAACTAAATTAGTTATAAGACGAGGAAAAACTGGTATGCGGTGAAGCTAAACGAACTGAGTTACAGCCCTATGAACGAACTAACGAAAGAGGAACTGATTAACGTGAGATGTGACGAACAGACTTTGAACCTAACTAACCGCTATTTCAGCGGAACTGTTAGTCCGTATCCCATACTTTGAGGGATGAATCTCAACCAACTCATATTCCAGGGAGTCTATATATACCTCTTGTGTTCATTCTTTATTTTCCCTCATGCACACTTAAATTCAAAATACACACACGTACACTTGCAAAAATATCTTCTTCCTTTTTCTGACTTGAGCGTCGGAGTCCTATCGCCGGGAACCCCTCCCGGTGTTTATTTTGCAGGTCTTCGTGTTCAAGATCATCAGTTTTTGGATCGGGAAGTTGGAGAATCGAATCGGAGCAACATCAAGGTCCAAGATTTCGAGTTTTTGGGTTGAAGAACCGGAGCTTTGGATCGGAGCAACATCACAGGGGTAAAGTATTAATATAAAAATTGTCGAGTAACAAACCTAAGGACAAAATATATTTTCACCCAAAATTTGTGAGCAAAATTTCCTTTATGATATGCATCTTTTGATCGATTTATTTTCATTGTTTTCAGGCTATAGTAAGATTTAAAATTCCACTCTTCCTTAATCCCATGTAAATAAGATCTCCGACTTGCGGTTTGTTTCACGGCTTTGCTATATATGGGCATTGGTCCACATGAATCAGCAATATTATTAATAAAATATATAAGACTCTGTTTGGATGAAGGGATTTGAAAAGAGATTTGAGAATTCTAACAATAAATTTATTGTGCACTTTTGGATTAATGTGTATTTTAAATCCATCACTTTCATTTTGAACTGTTTTTTTAATTGTATGAGTATGTTTCAAATCTACTCCAACTTGTGTTAATTTGTAATTCATGCATTTTAATTTCAGAATTTTAAATCATTCAATCCAGATGGAGGTTAAATGTCAAGTATATCAATTTTTTTAATTTTCACAATATTTTTTCAGATATTTTATCAATAAATAAAATTTAACATGTGTTAAAAAGTATAACATGTCTTAAAAAAATTATAACATGTAGTAATAAAAACATGGTACTAATAATATGAAAAGAAAAGAATAAATAAACCAAAAATTAAGGGGTGTTGTGCCCTATGCTAAAATCTGGAATGAACAAAATCTCAATCATGTTTATTATGATTTATGAGAATAATTCAACTTTATTTTTCCTATTTTATCTACTTTTCTATTATTTTCAATAAAAATATTTGTTTTTTCAAAATAAAATAATACAATATCATCTATTTTTTTACAATTTTTAATATATATGATAAGACATTTTAATTATGATCCTACTATTTTAAAATATCAAAACAAATACAAAATTATCAAAATCTACATTTTTAAAATTCAATAAATTCCAAATTCACAACTTGCAATCATGTTTGGGAATTAATATGCAGTTGGAGAAAGTGGAGAAAGTGTCCCACTCCAATTCTTCCATGGAATTTGTACTGCCTTTTGGGCTGGGACGGGTAAGTTGTGAAAAACGTGAGTTTTGAGAAAACCACATTTTACATATTAAATTAGTTCGTACTCATATTTATATAATGCTGGCCTCAACTTTCAATTATTAGATTAGATATTATTTAAAAAATAGTGTTGCATTTATTTGGAGAGCAATGTGCATTATTGGACAAGAATAATTGACAAAAGAAGTCTTTCAAGAATAGTTGAATGACAAAAATAGTCATTTATAACAAAAATAGGTATTTCTAATCCATTCTGGAAATTAACAGTATGTGTTGAATTCGAAAAATAAAATTAAAAACTTTATTTCCTTTTGAGATAGAAATAATCGGATTAATATTTATAAATCAGTCAGACATAAATTGAAATTATTAAATAAAAAAAAAAGTAAAAAAGGTTGACAAAGACGACAATCTTAGGATTAAAAAGAGGACCAATAAGAGCCGTCGATCTATGGCGGCTTTAATCAAACGCCCCTTTCAAACTCAATAATGAATCCAACACGCTTTCTTCTTTCCATCATCGTTCTTTCCCAGCAACCTTCATTCGCCATTATCGTTTACTTTTTTTTTCTCTGCTATGGAAATCTGTATAAAGTATTGAACCTCGTGCTATTACAACCAAGTCTAGAGAGAGAGAGAGATATTCATACTTGCACCATTAATTAAAATTTTATTTGTTGTGTGTTTAGTGCTTAGTGCAAGAGATGGCTGATATGGGAGGTGCCGGCGGCCAATACCCTGATTTTCCGGCGGTGGCGACGCACGGCGGTCAATTTATTCAGTATAACATTTTCGGAAACATGTTTGAGATCACCACCAAGTATCGCCCTCCGATCATGCCTATTGGCCGTGGAGCTTACGGCATAGTCTGGTAAATACTCTCTCTCTCTCTCTCTCTCTCTCTCTCACACACACACATGTATATGTATATGTATGAAATTTGTTCTGAATTTTTTAATTGATTGGTTTTTGTGTATGTATTTGAAGCTCTATTCTGAATACGGAGACTAATGAAATGGTGGCAATAAAGAAGATAGCAAACGCTTTCGACAATTATATGGATGCAAAGAGGACTCTTAGAGAGATCAAGCTTCTTCGCCACTTGGACCATGAAAATGTTGGTATTTTCATCCTTATATTGCTTTAAGATTCTATGTTTAATGATGTGAATATATATGAGGATCGGGCCGGGTCGGGTTGATCGATCTTATTTTTCTTTATAAGAATTTTGTCTGGTTGGCCTAGTTTATCTATTGAAGGAGGCCTGTGAGTGAATCTTGATTTGATTTTGATTTTAGTTGCTAGGATGGTGTTTGAAATTGAAGAAAATAGCTACTTTTTGTCAAGATTTTAGGGGTTTTTTTATGCAATCATCACAGTATTCATTGCAAGATTAATGATGATACATAACAATCTTGATATATATATTGAGCAAGAACGATTATACTTTTTAGCAGAAACTATTTTCACCCCTAGAAGTGATTAACATTAACTCTATATTCTTGAAATGAAGTTGCAACACTTGCTAATTTCATCACATCTGATCACAGGTGATTGCTTTAAGAGATGTGATTCCTCCTCCTTTGAGAAGGGAATTCGCTGATGTCTATATTGCTACTGAGCTCATGGACACCGATCTTCACCAAATTATTCGGTCTAATCAAGGATTATCGGAGGAGCATTGTCAGGTAATAAAATGGATCTTGTTGTTCGTTTCTCAATATCCAACCGTAAAATAATGAGCCAATGCTAAAATTTCGCTTCACAATCTGTCTATTTGCAGTACTTCTTGTATCAGCTTCTTCGAGGCTTAAAGTACATACATTCTGCTGGTATAATACATAGAGATTTGAAGCCAAGCAATCTATTGCTGAATGCTAACTGTGACCTCAAGATATGCGACTTTGGCCTGGCCCGAACAAGCAAAGAAAACGAGTTCATGACTGAATATGTTGTCACTAGATGGTACAGAGCACCTGAGTTGCTATTGAACTCTTCTGAATATACTGCTGCTATAGACGTTTGGTCCGTTGGTTGCATTTTCATGGAGCTTATGAATAGAAAGCCGTTGTTTGCTGGAAAAGATCACGTGCATCAAATGCACTTGTTGATTGAGGTATAATACCAATATAGAAACTAAAGATATTCAATTCTTGATATATATGTTCCAAGAAAAGGGCCTAATTTGAAGTTGAAGCAAAGTTCTTAAGGATGTTCATTGATCAAACAGTTGCTGATTTTATTTTTGGTGATATGTTGTGTAGCTTCTTGGTACACCTACGGACTCTGATCTCAATTTCACAAGAAACGAGGATGCAAGAAAGTACATACGACAACTCCCAAGACACCCTCGTCAAAATTTAGCTAATGTTTTCCCACATGTGAATCCTCTGGCAATTGATCTTGTTGATAAGATGCTTACAGTCAACCCAACTAAGAGAATCACTGGTAAATTCTTGTCACTTTTCTAGTTTGATTCAATAACCATCTGTTTTGGTAAATCAAGAACTAAAAGTGATCTTATTACAGTTGAAGCAGCTTTAGAGCATCCTTACCTTGCAAGGCTACACGATGCAGCTGATGAACCAGTGTGTTCACGGTCATTCTCCTTCGATTTAGAGCAGCAAATGCTCTCAGAAGAGCAGATGAAGGACATGATTTACAAGGAGGCATTGGAAATGAATCCAACGTATGCTTGATTCATATTAAGCACATACAATACGATCCCTCTATGCAATAAAGAGTTGATAATCTACATGGGAGATCTTAGTAGTGAGCTGTGGATTGATACTTTTCTGGAATTATAACTATATGTCGTCCTTGGACGAACAAGTTCGACTCTACTTTAACCAAACTCCATTCTTTGTTTTAAATTGGAGATTTTGTTCTGTATGTTTGCCTTAGAATGTATCTTGTATCAAGGGCTTGAGATTTTTTCTTTCTTTCTTTCATTTTTTTTTTCTTGATATGTTGTGTACAGACTGCATGTAACTTAGGCATGCAACTACTGTTTGTAAGAAATGCTAATGGCATCAATATAGATTTCATAGTTGCATTAATTTCAGAATGGGATTTGTTTCAACTATTTATTGATTGTACATCTGCATATATTTATTTAAACATAATCAATATTGCTTGAGCTCAAAAAAGTACAAAAGTTATACTCAAAGCCAAGATAACCTTTTTATACTGGTGAATAGTGCCAAAACAAATAAAAGGAGAAGAAAAAAACAAGGAAAACCCATTATTTTCTTTGAACAGATTCCAATTATTATGTGATAATATAATTTCCTAAAGAAAAGTTAACAGTGTAGTCAACTTTGTAAAGTTGGGAAAGAAGTCAACATAGAGTTTGGCTGATATCATTGGATCCAAGCAGTTAATTATCCTTTTGTACAAGTATTCTTGTATACTTTCCAAATTCATCAAAGGGATTCACAAACTTTACAGTGCACTCTCATCTCTCTCTATCTATATATATATACTATATAAACATTATCTAAAGAGGTTAGGCATGAAATGTCTGACTTTGCTGGTTGGCATTGCAAGTGCTTCCAAATTATGGTTGTTGTGATATGATTAACTTAAAATTATTGATTCACCAATAATTTCTTTGACAAAATACTCATACACCAGTAACTTGTCAGCATAAAAAGGTTGAAAGTTCAGCAAAGAGATCATGGACAGTTCAGTAGCTTCAATGGATGAAGCAGCTCGTTTATCGGCTCGTGGAAGGCGAGGAGGCTGGATCACCTTTCCCTTTATCATAGGTTTTTTTCCTGTATTTTCAAGACTATTCATGTGTTCAAGAATTTTAAGATATTTATGGTAGATATTACAAGCTATTGATGACCTCCAGCTTTTGTAATAATTATTCTAACATGGGATTTTTTTGGTCTGAAAAATAGGAACAATGGCTTGCCTGAGTCTTGCAGCTGGAGGATGGGTATCCAACTTGATTGTATATTTGATCGAAGAATTCAACATTAAAAGCATTAGTGCTGCTAAGATCTATAACTTTGTCAATGGAAGCATCACCATGTTTCCTATAATCGGAGCAGTGATCGCTGACTCCTTCGTGGGATGCTTCTCTGTCATCTGGTTTTCGGCTCTCATCTCTTTGCTGGTAAAACACTCACATGTCTTGTTTATTGAATTGTAATAATAATTCAACTGAATCCTTTTTGTTCTTTTAGGGCATGTTGCTTCTGATTTTAACAGCAGCAATCAAGCACTTGAGGCCTCCACCTTGTGAAAATGGATCAACCTCTTGCAAATATCCATCAGAACTTCAGTTCACAATCTTGTATCTTGGTTTAGCTCTATCATCTCTCGGAAATGCAGGGACTCGTTTCACTATTGCACCGATGGGAGCAGATCAGTTCGAGAGCCAAAAGCATCAAGGGATTTTCTTCAACTGGTACATTTTCACAATGTACACAGCCACAGTTATAAGCTCAACGGCTATAGTGTACGTTGAAGACAATGTGAGTTGGACATGGGGTTTCAGTCTCTGTGCAGTGGCTAATGTGCTTGGTTTAGTAGTTTTGTTCTCTGGTAGCAGATTCTATCGCCTTGTTAAGCCTCGAGGGAGCCCGTTTACGAGCCTGGCCCGCGTCATAGTTGCAGCTATCAGTAAAAGAAGAATGCTTCTTTCAGAAAAAGCTGAAGATTATTACCATGGTTTGGATCAAGATTCCTCAAAAACAGCTGCTAAGAATCCTACACATTTCTTCAGGTAAATTAATTAGTTGATCTTTTGTGTCCATTTTTGACCCTTTTTATGTCAGACTAATTCTACAAAAGAATGTCATAATTATCGCAGTTTCTTGAACCGTGCATCTCTGAGAACCGAAGGGGATACTAGACAAGATGGCTCCATCACTTATCCATGGAAACTATGTACAGTTGAACAAGTTGAAGATCTCAAAAGCCTGATCAAAATCTTTCCTTTGTGGTCCACTGGTCTGTTCTTGTGCACCCCATTAGCCATCCAACTAAGCCTAACCATCATCCAAGCACTAACCATGGACCGTCATCTTGGACCCCATTTCAGAATCCCAGCTGGTTCCATGCCGGTTTTCATCCTAATCTCCACTTCAATGTCCATATTCATCATCGACCGTTTACTGTTTCCCCTGTGGGAAAAGCTCACCAAAAGGCCACTTATGCTTCTCCAACGCGTTGGAATCGGACATGCTCTTACTATAATCAGCATGGCAATTTCAGCAGTTGTGGAGTCGAAGAGGCTTAAGATAGCACACTCGAAAAATCTCCAAAACGAAACCAATGGGATTGCTCCCATGTCAGCATTGTGGCTTATTCCACAGCTAGCTATTGCTGGTATGGGAGAAGCGTTTCATTTTCCTGGACAAATTGCTCTATACTACCAAGAATTTCCAGAGTCTTTGAAAAGCACATCAACTGCAGCTGTTGCAATGTTCATTGGCATTGCATTTTATATCAGCAACGCAATTATTGATCTTCTTCGAAGGGTAACATCATGGCTACCTGATGATATAAACAATGGGAGACTAGATAATTTATACTGGCTTTGTTGCATCTTAGGAGGACTGAATTTCGGTTATTATCTCGTATGCGCCTCATTGTACAAGTACCAGAATGCTGGAAAAAAATCTACAGATGATTGTAGTGATAGTCAATGAACTTTGTTGCAGTTCCGTCTTACATGAGATTCAATCTAAGTTCTAATTTCTTCGTCCTTTTCTTGTCTTTTACATGGGAGTCGAGGCAGAGAACATGAATTCAAGTTACATGCATTAACTAAAAATCAACAAATTGTTCCACTGAGAGCTTAAAAGTGAGTGACTATTTCTCTGTCTTAAAAGTTTATGAGAATACAATCAATTATTACATGAGCAAAATCATGCTAAGATAGGCAACAAATATTAGAGTAATGGTTTTTTTGGTGCAAATTTGTTGATGTGGGTCCCATAAGAAGCAAAATATAGAAAGGGTAAGCATCAAAGTCCATCATTACAACAACAGAACCTAATCCTCTTTGCAAAGAGAAGAAGTCATAGAGCATAAAATTACTTACAAACCCTGTAGACAGAGCACATAATTGTATATAAACAACCTTGAGCCAAGATTTACAGCTGCGATTACAATGAACTCTGTCGTATATATATGATGTTAAAAGAGAAGCATCAATCCTTCGTTTCTTCGTTTACTATATGCACCATTAAAATCTTTCATCTTCCGTGTTGCTACTTTCTCACAAAAATTGTCAAAAACTATAGGAGGCACAAAAGGCACTAATCTTCATCGTCGTTTAATGCAGCAAAAGAAAAGGGTTTAAACTTGTAGCCATCGCCACTGTAGAACTTATTCTGAAATTCCACCCAATGGAGACGCAGAGCATGGAGGAAAGCACTGAGAGTCTCCATCATGAGTAGTATAAATGTTGTGGCAAAAGCAAAAACTGCCAGACCCACCAAACGTATGATGAGATTGTCATACCTGCATTCATTCACATGCAACGATTTTAATATTTTGGCTGTAGAGACCTGTAGAAGCTCGAGACACACATACTTGAGAAAAATGAAAAAGGGGAATCTGTCTATTTTGAAGAGTGGGTATATCCATTATTCATACTTTAAATATCTCTCTCTCTCTCTCTCTCTCTCTCTCTCTCTCTCTCTTGAGACTAATATAATTTAAAACACCAACTGTATAACTAGTTGCAGCAAAACCTTACCCCCAAGCAAAAAGGAGAACTTTTTCGTAGAAAACAGTTGACAATTCTGAGTGGGCCAAACTGCAATCACGACAAGGACAAGTGTTACAAGGTCAAGAGCCAAGAATGGGAATTATGCATAATTCCATGCTGAAACTGATCCTACCTTAAAGCCCATAGACGGAGATATGATGCAGTATTTGAAACTGCACCAAGTACAAATTCGATGGAGTGTATCATTTGATGCACAAAAACCTCACTAAAATTGAACTCCTCATGTTCTGGTTGGCGTGCAGAATCAGGTTCCTCATCATTATACATGTCAGAGGTTCCGAGAACTGCATACGTCCGGCCTTGAAATCTCTTAGATATGCACACAAACATGGCAGAGTGATTAATTTTTTCAACAGTTTCAGGACTTCAGTACTACAATCTATCTTTAATCAGTTTAATTTGTCAGAGACTAAGATGCTGTTTCCCAGAGACTTTTAACATATTAATTTATCAGAAACATCATTTTAAAAGAAAGTATATCAGATGCCTATTTCAAGGAGAAACGGTAAGGTAAAATGGCAACTTCATGAGGCAAACAAGTCGAATGCACTTTTATTACTTTCTGAGAGAAAAGAAGAGGGAACTCCAGTTTGGTGACAAAGCCAATTCCATAACCAAATAAACATAAAAAGGAGAAAACAGTCTGAACAACAAAAAACTACTTAATAAAATAAGCTTTTCTTCAAAGGATGAAGGAGACAAAATAGAGAATCATTTTCCTTCATTATTTCTGAGTTGCTCAGCTACAAACATTCATGAGGCAAACAAAATATGTCTAAGCACTTTAAAGTGACTTTCTGACAAATAGCTAGAAGGCATTGAAACAAAAAGAGTAAGATTCACGAGGGAAAGAAAGTTCAACTATGCATGTTCAAACTGTTTTATAAGATAAATGTAAATATATACCTATTCTAAAACTTTCATCAGCGATGAATTCATGACGGACAAAATACCAACTAAGTACATAAGTTAATTTCAGAGGTTAAAGTAACAGGCTTCCAATTCAAAAGTAAAATCAGTTAGATGCATTATATAAATCCAAAAGAAGAGGGGAAAAAAGGATATGACACAGAGTATATATTCATGAAGAGAGTGAAAGTAAATTTAGAAGGGGACAAGAAAGATAAGTGTAAGATTTCAACATAGATGGACAGTGTTCTACAATTTACAACAGATAATAAAGGGATAGAGATACCTCAGTATGGAGCCTTTTTAAAATAAAAGGTTTGGGGAAGAGCATCCATGGAACAGCAATAACAGCTAAAAGCAGCAATATAACCTGCAAAATATGTAAACTTATGAATGTAAGCATGCATGCATATGCATATGTAATGTCGAGCAACATAAGATTTTATCAATGATCATGCCTGAAGAACACCCTGACCCCAGAACAGCTGATTTTCACCCAAATCTTCGAAAGGACTTAAGAACATATAAATCATCACATGATAAAGATCTGCTTGAGAACCAGTGCACCATTTCGTAATGATGAGAAGAGAAAGATATCCAAACAGACTGTTGAGGAAGATCATCTGTGGCACAAACTGATACCTAAACGTAAAAGAGAAAGATAAGTCCCAAAGGTGCTACATAATTATATATATATATATATATATATATATATATATATGTGTGTGTGTGTGTGTGTGTGTGTGTGTGTGGAGGGAAATAACTGTGAAAGAACTTACTTAATATCAAGTGAGTTGCTGAAGTAACGTGCATTAAAATAACTAAGGATAATTCCTAGATTCATCTGTGCAATACCAAACAGGATAGACATTTTCATTTTGAGAGAATTCAAGAAAGGCAGCTCAGAACGACTTCCACGCCAACTTGGATCCACACCAAATGGATAAGTGTCTTGATATTTGACTAAACCAATTGATCGAGAATCACTGTAAAGGTGAGAAAGATGGCAATCATATGAGTTATATATCAACAAAGTAAAAGAAGTGAAACCTAAATATTAACATACACCAGAAAATATCAAAGAGCAAAGGAGCAATTCCATGTAACAATACATGAATAAATGCAGAAAATAAGAAAACCAGGCCTCCAACATTTTGTGTTTAATACACTTCAATTACCTATTAATTTGTTCCGTTCAGGAAAAGGAAAAAAATGAATATTCAATTACAAACTTGCAAGATGAGCTTATAATAAAATTCCTAGCCATGTAGCAGTGTCCTTGTTGTCTTGCTTGGACCAGAAGATTGTATAGAAAGAATACAATATAGATCCTAATAATTTGAGGAATGAAAACACTCAAACCAAGTTGCAGGTATATGGCTACCAGAGGCTGTTGGGTAAGATACTTGAAAGAACTCCAAATTTCAGATAGAAATTATAGAATAGAAACAACCCTCACTAAAACCCTGAGGAGAAAAGGAAAAACTATAGTGAAATAATATTATGTACATAATTTGAACTCTATAAGAACAAAACTTAAGTCCTTTTGTCAGAACCCTAGTTACTGATGATCAAGCTGTCCCATTCGGAAATAGTTACAAACAACACTACTAACCATTTGATTTCTATGTATCACTTTTTTAGCCTCTTCCTATCTTTAGTTTCTAAATCTTCTCTAAATAGTTTAATTTCCAAATTTTTCTTCTTTCCTGCACACAGAGGTGCAGAGGTGGGAGAAGTAACAGTTAAAATTTTGAACCAGTTCGATATACATAACAAATCTCATTTCAATGACCAAGAGAAGGAACTAATTCTTACCTGCATGTGGCATCTCGGCATCTGTAGGCAGAGCTACCAAATATGTGAAAAGGGACTGAAAAAAATTCATTGTATATCAAGCCACAATAAACCGAAAAGAGGGACATCATAAGGAGAACATATCGGCCACCAAATAGCATCTCCATGAAGCTGCCAAGTTTCTGATAGAAATAAACATTTATAAGGAATGAATAATACGTAAAACATAAACAATAGTAAGAAAATTGTACGTGGCACATGAAAAAAAACAAGTTCAACAAAGTGCGTTTAGTATCACCACCATGAAGTCTTAAAATAAAATAAAACTGTGATGACTAGCTTTTCTAATTACCTCACCCAACCTTTCTACCTGCGGCCTGAAAGGTCTTGTAATCTGTATTATTGCATATTATTTCTTATATTTTACTCTTACAGTAGGAAACAGTATTGGCTTTTGAACAATTCTGACAATTTCTACCAGAATAAGAAATAATCAACAATTGAAGCTAACTTGGATGCTTTGTTCCATTGCTATCCACGATAAGTTAATCTTGAGTGCTTTTTTCTTTTTACTTGTTCTTGTACAACTTACTTTTAACTTCAGAACGAGCCCAACATATCAATCAGAGACCATCTTACAAAACATAACAAAAACATAAATGTACTTCTGCGGGCATACAGAAACAGTACTCCAAAGAGCTCAGCATGCCTAATTTGGTTGTTTTCCAAACTCTCTTTACTCACGTCACCTTCTGATTTTCATTAAGCTTCATACCACCTAGCCAAGTAACCTAAAATTATAGCACTAAATATATCTCCAAATTTCCAGTATATATTTAGGGATAATGGTTCAATTCTAACTTTTAACTCTACCAAAAGCCAACAGTCTGGGGCCCTATATTAAAAAAATAATAATAATAAATAAATTGGCAGCCAGCTGTTTCATTACGGACATTAGGTCTTCCTTTTTGTTCATCACTGCATTAATACAAAGCTTTATCAATCCAGGAAATGATCCAACAAGTGCATTCTAATATTTTCTCCTTGAGCTCGAGACAAGTCCTTCACACATCAACTTTCAAAAAGTAAAAGCTATAATTATTTCACGAAATACAGTAAAATAACCAGATATTTGTGTTCACGCTAATAAGTGCAATTCCCTAAATACAGTAAACTATTCCTGTTATCATACACACTACACCAACTTCAGAATCCAATAAAAGAACAACAGTCTGTTTTAAAGTACGTTAATTGTCAATGAATACTGAGGAAAAGAAAAATCATAACCGAGCATAAAAATTAAGGTTCATCAAAAAGGTAATACAATTACACAAGTAGCAAAATTGCATCAACAAACATATGTACAGAACATTCAGTTAACTATATTACAAATCAGGAAATGAGATGGCGTACCTGAGAACCAAGCTTTTTTTCACGAGAAATTAAGAATAATGCTCCCAATAGCAAGCATATACCATGACCCCAATCCCCAAACATCACAGCAAAAAGAAACGGAAATGTAACAATTGTATAAACTGCAGGATTTGCCTCCTGATATTTAGCAACACTGCCAAATAAAGTCAAGCATCAGTGTCATACATTATGCAGCAGTTGCAAGCACAGACAGAATTTCAAAGCAAGCAATGTGATTGGTAGTTTCAGTTCTTCAACAAAATATAAAACAGATCTTGAGTTTGCAATTTGGAAGCAGCTTTACCATCCTAGGTAGGAAAACTCTGGGTGAAAAATCTCAACAGTACCCCTATCATTGTCCATCGGCTCTAAACTGACTTTTTTAATGAAATAAACATGACCTTGCAAGCTAGTGAGGAGCAGCGTGCTTCTAGACAAGTTCCATAAACTTCATTTATTTAAAGGAAAACTGAGGAAATTATTAGTGGAAGATGTTGCACTTCTGTTTTCATTTTCCAGTGATCAAAGGAAAGAAAATTCATGTGTAATACCAACAAACACCAGTTGCAATATTTGCTCTTGGAACAAACTCAAGAAACTATCTAACAGTTACTGTCTTGGAATGCAAAACCAAAACCAATTGTATGGCCAAAGAACACTGAGCTATCAATAATACTTCAAAGGAAACTATTATGGTTGGTTTCAAAAAAGAAAAAAGAAGAGCCTGATGTCCTCCCCGAAGAAATATTATTAAATATTAAAGACTTACCCATATGCATCAACAATTTCTTGATATGCATTAGTAAAATGGTTAGTTTGGAAATATGTTGGTGGAAGCTCGATCGAGTCCTTCACATGAAATACTACACCCATTTGTGAATTACTATCAATTGTTGCACGTTGCAAAGCTTCCTGAATCTGCAATATGCCAGATCTTTTTCCTTTTAATTTAACTAAAAAGTGGCACAAAACAGCAGTTGCTCCAAGAATCTTCACAAACAAAAGAGCATGAACAGTAGAACAAGTACCTTAGCTTTGGCAAATATGGGGCACCAACCCTCACCTACCAAACACTTCTTTGTGACATCAAAATTCAGCATGTTTAGCGTGTCATAAACAGCCTTTTCCCTTCTCACCTAGAGGGGAGTTGGGAATAAACTTAGCATCCGTATTAGAATTCCAGTGATTTTAGTTAAGTCAAAATAGAAGAAAATACAGTAGCTGTAGCATACCATATTCATCCACTTAGGAAGGTGAAACCCAATGGAGGTGAGAGCCTTATCACGATGACAGAGGCCAGCCTCCAACGTTGTTTCCAAATCAGATAGGTGTGACAAAACCTGTAATGGCAAAGTTGTGTGGTCTACCATCTATTAGAGAAACAGAATAATGCAGCATAAGGCCAACAGAAGCTAGGTTATAATACTCCTGTCCATACAGTAAGGCTTTGATAAAGTAAATCATAGGTTTTACAACTAAATGGAATCCAATGTGCTGGAGCGAGTGGACTACTTATAAGTAAACCTATGATTTACTACCAGTCTTTTATGGACGAGATCAAAAAAATCAATGAATGGTCTCAACTTATCTACAAAAATCAAGAAACTTGTATCAAACCAATTATTTTATTCGAATATATAAAAATTTCGTAATGATTTGTACTATGACCATTCCATCTTAAAAATTTTCAAAATATACTCATAACATATTTAGTTGTTAAAAGTGTATTTTAAATCATAATTGTAAAAATTCTTATGTTGATGATTTGGAATTTTATGTCAATAAACAAGTTTTATTCAACTTCATTCCGTTTTTTACCGATTTTTCAATTTTCAATTTTTTATTGTGAAGAGGAATATCGATTTTTCAGTTTTCAATTTTTGATGGTGAAGAGGAAGGATCCAAGCGAAGAAAGTTCATGGTGGGTTTCGAGTAGAGGGAGAAACAAAATATTTTGTTTGTAAAACTTCTTACGTTGGGTTTCGGGTAGAGAGAGAAACAGCATGTTTTGTTTGTAAAAATTCTTATGTCGATGATTTGGGTATTTTATGTCAATAAAAGTTTTATTCTACTTCATTGTGGTAGAAGAGACATACCAGAGATAAATTTATAACATCTTTTGTGATGTCAAGACACTATTTTGTTTCTTTTGTATAAATCTCTTGTGATGTGGGACACTATTTTTTTTCTTTTGTATAAATTTCTTGTAATGTCAGACACTATTTTCTTTCTTTTGTTTTAATTTGCTAATGTGTGTTAGTGGCTAAAATGGGTTAATTAATAGTTACAATTATGTAATCGTAGGATTGAGACTGCAATATTGTAATCATAGAATTAAGGTGGGGGTTAATTAATAGTTACAATTATGTAATCATAGGATTGAGATGCAATATTGTAATCGTGTAGAATTAAGATGGGGTTAATTAATAGTTGAGAGAGTCTCTTGTGAGACCGTCACGGAATTTTATTAAGCCACAATCCAATTACCTACAACTCAAACTCTACAATTCACATGTTTGTGGGTGATGGGACTCCGTCTCACGTTAACTATCCGTGAAACCGTCTCAGATAAATTTTTGTGTTAATAGTTATAATTATGTAATTGTAGGATTGAGACGCAATATTGTAATCATAGAATTAAGATGGGTGTTAGTTAATAGTTACAACACAAACTCATATGAGATAGTCTCACGGATAGTTATCATGAGACGGAGTCTCATCACCTACAAACAACATGTAAATAGTAGGGTTTGGGTTGTAGATGATTGGATTGTGGGTCAACTTGTCTTACGCAATGCAATAAAAATCAGAAAGACGGTCTCACAAGAAACTCACTCTAGTTACAATTATGTAATCGTAGGATTGAGAGGCAATATTGTAATGTAGAATTAAGGTGGGGGTAATGACACAGATGTGTTAATTTTTATTTTTTCACTATGTCTTTCTCTCTCTTGTCTTTGTTATTGTTTCTCTCAATTCTTGTGGTAATTTGAGAGGATCTTATTCAATTTAAAAGATTTCTCTCAATTCTTATGGTAGTTTGAGAGGATCTTATTCAGTTTAAAAGAATTTTTTTCTCGGGTCGAAATATTAGATTACCAAGTTACATATTAAAAAAAATGGTGATAAATATTACTTACATATTTTTAGTCTCTTTACCTTTACAGATGAGGATACAAACAGAAACTACCGTGTCGCCCAACCATCCTTAATCAGTTTTAACGAAAAGAGGGATTATGAATGACCTACTAAGCCCTCACGTGTATTGAGCGAAGTGTAAAGCAAAGAATTATGTTTTTATCAATTTGGATCACCTTAATAAACAGAAATGGCATTGCATATGGACCTTTTCTACATTCAAAGAACACAAATACAATCTGACTACAAACATACCTCTTGAGTTATTTGCCTCCGCTTGATTGTGTCTTCTGGAACAGGATAGCAATTTGCACCAAATGCTTCACAAATTTTCAAGATTTTTATTCTCACCTGCTCACCTGAGAAGAATACCATAAAAACTGTTTTCGCAACCTGCAGATGCAACAAGCCAACAATTCCACATCAATCTTCGAAACATGTTATGACTGTTCCTCAGTAAAGACAATTGAAATATATAACATCAGATCATTTAACAAAGAAAATCTAAGTAAACAAATGTTCAATATAGTCTCCTAAAAGAGAACCAAAGAAACAGCACCATTTCATTTGTTGCAGGATCCAGGATTTGATCATCAGCTGGTGCCTGATTGAAAAGCATATTTCCCCTTGTTGTGCGAAATAACATCCTCTCAAATCTCAGAACTTTAGACTTACAGATAATTCCACATACAAATCCCACGCCAGATTGATTTGATGATCCAGTTCGCATCTCCTGAAAATTAGAAAACCTACCTGAATACAGCAACAGAAATGATTCATGAATCGCAAAAGCATACAATGGAAAAAATCCATATTTCTCATTACCTGCTCAAGCAGTGATGAGTCATCTGCATAATCATTCATACGGACATTTTCATCTAATTCTGTCTCATGGGGTGCAACATGACTCCCACTGGATAAAAGGAAGTCACCTGCCTGGAGTTACAAAAAATTGATATGTTGGATCTTCCAGAGTGCTCCTAAAAGGCCCTCACACACAACTCAAAAACATTCAAGATCAACAAGATGGAGAAGGAAAAGAACATTGCATGTGGATGTAATGCTAATACCATTTTTATTATAATTTTCCCCAAAGGAAGAGCAGGCATACCCTAAATGCCTTATTTTGAACATGTAGCATACAAAACCAAAGTTAAAATATATATATATATATAGTTCATACTACAAAAAGAAAGAAAAAGTAAAAACCAAAACAAATCTTTCTTGTTTTATGTTGCAAGTGAACACATATAATCAATTGGAACAAGCAAACCTTGTTTTCTTTAATTGTAGCTCATTTCTATCTTTTTGTTAGTTGTTAAAACAAGTATTCTATTTTTTTCTTCTTTAACGGGCCTCAATGTTGGATGAGTCTGCATGTTTCATACTTCTAGTCTAGCTGGATCTGGCAGACGGTCTATTGGTTATACAGGACTAGGAAGTCAAGTATGTGAGATCACGAGGCTCTGACATTTTCCTTGTAATTCTAGAGCCAGTTACTGCCCAATAACTATATTGACATAAACTCCTTGCCAAGTCTATAGATTATATAAGAACAAACTAATGACATATAACACAATCACTACGCAACAAAACTTCCTGATGGCCTCATTTAATCTGCCAAGCTATAATAACAATTAAAATTTACCAGATAAAAAAGAACTGAAAATTTAATAACATATTGAGGGCATGGCTCTGGAAAGAAACTCAATGATCTACTTATAAATAATAACCTACAAAGTACACGATTTCAGAATTTTCTTAAAGGTCAGCATTGATTTTATCTGACAAAAGAAAACGAAGATATGCATCAATAGTTTGACTGTATACCTTCTGCAATACCATCTTGAACTCAAGTAGCTCATTATATGTTTGCTGCAGTTTCTCACTATTGGCATTCATTTCAATCAGCCCGTGCTCATGCTCAACAAGTTGAATCTATTATCAATACAGCAGTCAGAATCTGTCATAGCAGAAGGAAAATCCATTCGTTGACATACGCAGACTTGCAAAGTGGAACGTACCTCCAATTCCTCTAACTCAACATCAGGTTGAGAAGATGAACTGGTTGATGGTATCAGACCTGCTTTATGTATCTGATCTTTGATAAACCGTAGTTTCCTAGACATCTCAGCACATCTTTTAACCTGTGGACAACATACCCAAAAACAAAATCTAAACAACCAAGAAGGATGGTACCAGAACTCAATCACTTCCAACAAACAAGATAAGTGTACAGTTAGCAGACAAGTGCGTAGTCAGGAATCACCATTCTGTAGCAATATTCACCATCCTAATATTAAATTTCTTATTCTAGATATAATCTATACTAACACTAAATGGTTTGTATATATTTCATTGAGAATACACTCCGGAAAAAAAGCTCAATCAACCATAGAATTCAAATCATCTAAATTCTAATTTGATTTAAAATGAAAGTAGTTACTAATGATTGTGTAAACAAATTCAAATCTAGGTAAAGAAATTAACTTACCAGGTATATTCTAAATATAAACAATCAATAACATTTCATAAAGAATTACCTGATTAACGAATGTTCGCTGGAAAGGGCTTCTATCATCATTTAACTGCCATTCAAAATAGTTATATTAGGCTTGTTGTTGAAAATAAGCAATGGTAGAATGCATATTCTACCACAAGCCTAGAGAATACTTTTATCAAATGAGTCAAATGAAAATTCCAGTAGATATCCATATAAGGAGCTGAATAGGCGAATAGCGTCACATAAGCATAAAAATCTTGAACCAAATGTAAAAAATAAAAATAAAAATTATTCTACAACTCTAATAATCAAAAGTACTAAATGTTAGCAAGTCTAAACAGTCAAGCAGATGTAGATGAATTTTCCCCTTTCCCCAGCATGATTATCATATTTGATACCAGTGCACTCAGCTTTATACAAAACTGATAACCAACATAAGGTTGAATATTGAAGGATTTGGAATTAAAGAGAAGATTAGTACGAATGATTTCAAATGACTTCATATCAAGTGGATTACAGATTCACCAAAATCACTCAAACTATAGTTCAATGATTTATAGACTTCAATGAGGACATCCAAACAGCCTCAATGAATATACTGTTATGGATTTCAAATCTACCAGTCCAAATCCTTCAATATTCAATAAAAATAAAAGAATTGAAACAATTGGAACATAGTAAGCTCTGTTCTTTTCAGAATGGACAGAATGATCATCAGTATTTATACTCTTCCACAAAAAAAAAAAAAAAAAGACAAATATACGACTTTAATCCTTCAGCAAGGATCGGTTTTGTTACAACATACTCAGTAACCTAAGCAAATCACTAAAAGCAGCATTGAAGTTAATCATGAAATCCATTCACAGAAGGGTGAGTTGATGCCAGTGCCTATACTGTATCCATGTGTCTAATATATTGCATTGATTTCAATCAATTCTTTCCGGCATTAGCTCCACCATTCAAATACAAAATATTCATCGAATAAATCAAGTCGGACATGCACTATGTACCAATTCACATAGGAATTAACACAAATAAATAAGAGAAAACATAGAGATCTGAGCGTACGTCGCGGAATTGGATGAGGCCGAGCTGACCGAGGTAAGAGATGGCGCGGTGAGCCGACTCGATGGGGATAATGAGTTGCACGAGCATCATCTTCTCGGAGCGGATCAGATCCATGTCCGGCAAATTGTCTATGTACTCCATTTTCCATCCACCGCCGAACACGACCTTATTCAACACCACCTCAGATCACAATCACTTACACTCTCCTATGTTTCAGATCTCCGATCAAATTAACTCCCCAATGCGTTTTTCTATGTCAGAGAGAGAAAGCGAGAGAGGTTTAGTGTGTGTGTGAGAGAGAGGTTTAGTGCGTGTAAATGGGAATGCTGGTGTTGGTGAATCGGTTTCAGCCTAATATGTTTGTAGCAGACCGAGGTGAAGGTCGCAGCTGCATTTCTATTTTCCGCGCATTGTTTTGGGTTAATAATTAACAGGAGGACTAGAGGCACAATTCCATTGTCCAGGGCATAACATCATTTAAAAAAAAAATTCTAATTTTATCTTCAGGGTTGTTGAACTAGTTGCGTTCGGTTAAGATGATCGAACGGGTTTCACGGTGTTCGGTCATGATAACCGAACGTCCTTTTATGTGTTCGGTCGTGGTGGCCGAACACTCTTCTATGTATTCGGCCAACCGGGGCCGAACGAAATTGCTCTGATTCAATCATTTTGTTACGTTTTTTGCTACGATTTTCACACATTTAACAAATTTATGGAATGTTCATCATTATGTTGGCATTATAATCTTAAAATATTTAATATAAAAAAAACGTAAAAAAATCGATCAAACCCATCACAAAAAACACAACCCGTCGTGCGCGCGCACAGCGCCCCCATCCTCATCCGCGCGCGCTCGGTGCCCACGTCACCTCGGTATTCGGCCACCCTGGCCGAACACTTAGAAGGACGTTCAGCCAAGGTGGCCAAACACTGAGAAACACGTTTGATCATCTTGACCGAACACCTTGAAATTTGTTCGGTCATCTTGACCGAACGGAACTAGTTCAACAATCCTAGAGGTAAAATTAGAAAAAAAAAATTCAAAATGGTGTTGTGCCCTTAAACAATGGAGTTGTGTCTTTAGTTCTCCCCGATTAATATTTGGGAATCTATACCTATAAAAGTAGACTTTGGCTCTCTCAAATCCCGCCAACTCAGCCTTTTAGAGGAACCTGCGGCCGCCACATGTATACCCTTCTCAGCTGCCACCTGTCCACTCTCTCATCTTCCAAAAATCTATTGAAACGACCATTTCTCTCCCTTGCGGATTCCAAAATCTATTGAAACGGTCATTTCTCTCCCTCTGCGGCTTCATTCTCTTTAATGATGGGGTCGGTTTCTCCACTCCTATCATCTTTCATACTTGATAATTTCTTTACACAGAGAAAGCAACAACACGAAATGGCTCCAACGGTGGCTGTCAAACACATGATTGTATTTTGGGAATGGACAAAATGTGCTGGCAAAGTGTTTGTAGAAATGAATAAATGAAAAGTTTGGATGAGTGGCGAAAGAAATTGAGGGGTTTACATAGGTCAAAATGGATAGACTCAACTCGCCTCTGGTAGATTTTACCTAATTATACTTGATTTGATTTCATTTTTGGTACGATGCAGAGAGAGGTATGGGGAGTGATAAATTCCAAGAGTAGTGTGGTACACAGAAGGGAAATGCGAGGCGTTGTGTGAGCGGAGATGTTTGGGCAACTCACAGGTGGCCTCGAAGCTGCTTGGAACAAGCTCAAAGGAGAAGGTTTCTATTTCGTTTTTTAAGTTTTTTGCTCTGCCTTATGCTAATTTAACGTTTCTGGTTGAGCCTTAATCTACTAGGGCTAATCATTTGTTTTTGTTCTTGGTAATGATTACACGGTTTGGTACGGTGATGAGCTTAAATATATAAGGATCGATGATTTGATTAATCGAGAAATTAGTCTAAAATTTGGAAGTATTCTTGAATCGATGAAGTTTGGTCGTTTATGCTGCTATTCTGATGGTCTGACTGATTTTACACATGATCCATCTGACTAATGTATCTTTATTGATGTTCCGTTTTAATTTTAGAAAAACCATATAATATGGATATGCAGGCATTCATCATACTTGACTAACTTATTTATGCATTGTATGCAATTCAGAGGTCTTGACCAAGGAAAACATTGTGGAACCTATGAGAGACATCAGGAGAGCTCTTTTGGAAGCAGATGTAAGTATTACTGTATAACAATTGTATTCTGATTTCTAATCTATGTCTCATTAATGTTTTATTCTTTATTGTCAGGTTAGCCTTCCTGTTGTTAGAAGATTTGTTCAAGCCGTCAGCGATCAAGCAGTTGGTACTGGAGTGATCCGAGGAGTAAAACCAGACCAACAATTAGTTAAGGTATGTCTTAACAATTGCCATACAGGCACCTGACTTATCATTTTCAAATTCTCCTTTTTGAAACCTTAACATTCTCTCTCATGACCCTTTACTCACTTCCTATGCCATTCTGGGAAACACAGACGACTCAAATCTATATATATATAAGGAGACTTTGGCTCTATGTATTTATAAAGTTAAGTTGCAACTTTAATAATTCAGCCATCCCTAATTCTCTTTGTCTTCCCTCCACCATAATTGTTCCTCTTCTATTGAGATTTCTGCAGAGGAAGAAAAAGAGATAAACAAAGAAGTCCCAAACAATGCAGAGAAGAGTCGGGGAAGGAGCAAGTAGAGGAGAAAGATGTCGATGCGGAAGAGTAGGAGAGAACCCATCACTAAAGAAAGTATGCAAGAGGTAAACATTTCACCAACTTTCTTTCTATTATTTCAACTCAGTGTGGGACTTCAGGATTTGCCAGTGTTTATTTTATCTTCCACTTACTTCCATTTCTAAGATTTAATGGTAAGTTTAAATTTGTATTGGTACGCAAACTCCATCTACACCTTGGTGTAGAAGAGTTTATGTAAGAATATTAGGATTTCTTTTATCGGTACATCTCCGAAAATTGCCTCACTGGACTTAAAATGTATGATGAATTTCTAACAATTTATAATCTCTTCTACTTTCTTTTGATTCTAAGTACAAACATCTGTTGTAATTCCAATGGGGAAGAAACTGAGTAAAGTGATATCTGACTTATTCTGAAAAATGAAGGTAATTACCGAATTAATGTTTACATTCTTTAAATTCTAGGTAAATGAATGCTACAATTCTGAATGAGAAACGATAGCCTCAGAGCAACCATAAGCAAACGTAGTGGCAGCTCTTGCTAGCAATCCCTATCGAGAAACAATAGTTTCAGAGGCCGTGAAAACAAACACAGTCATGCACTTGCAATCACAATCGAGATTCTATGGGATTTTTATTTTGCAGACTGGTGAGTTTTATTTCAATGTTGATCTGATGGATGGCCTCATAACAGTTGACGCTCGAAAAGTAATTTCAGTTTACCATTAGTTAATTCAAGCACAACATTTGCTAACAATGTAAGGATTTTATGTCGTCTTTTATTTGTGGGGGTGATGGAAATGCAACCTCAACAAAGAAGTTGATGGCAGGAGTGTTTGGAAGAAGTTAGAAATGCTGAAAAGCCAAATTTTGATTGCATTTCTGACTTTGGTTCAACTCCATTAGTGGATTCAACATAATCTAAATGTACTTCAAAGGCTATAAATCAACTCAAATAATATGGTATCGCATATCTAATTATAATTTGAAACATATTAATAAATCTTAACATAAATTTTTAATTTACTTCGATACATGACATAATACGTTAAGTTTAATTTGACTCCCAATATTTTCGATTTTAGATTTCACAATGCACAAAGTTTAATGATTTCTAATCACATAGACTTTTATTTTCAATTCATTTTAATCGTTCAAAAGGACAAAATTAGACAAGAAGAAAAGAACAAGAGAACAAAAACAAAGCCAATTAAATTGAGAATATATAACTAATTTATCATTTGCAACACCATACGTATGCGTCTCCATTGAATACTAAGAGTATCGGTAGCTAAACATGTCAATAATATGCATCGAATATATAGAAAATAACTAAAACAAAAATACACAACAAATGTAAATTAGACGAGTTAGGCAGCCCGTGCAATGCACGGGTTAAAACCTAGTTGGGAGTAAAAGCCAAGCAAAACAGAAATGCAGTTGAGTTTGGTCAATTTTGTAGAATTTTTATATTCTTTTGTTTTACTTTAAAGAAAATAAACAAATTATCCAAATTTGACTAATTAATTATTCATTTCACTAAGCTACGTTTGTTTAGGGATTATGTGAGTTTGAGAAAATTTTGACTTTGAAATCCTAGATTTTGTAGTAGAAGTAAATAGTAAAAATATATGTTTGTTTGAGGATTTTATAGGGTAGGATTATACTGTAGATGTCAAATCAATGCTGGAAAATGTGAATTAATCTAATATTTTATGTTTAAAAAAAATGAGTTTGGTAATGATTGAATGTGTATTATGAGAGAGCGTTTGGCCATCATGGCCCAACACACATAACATGTTCGGCCATGGTGGTCGAACGCTCTCCTGTGTGTTCGGCCAACTAAAACCGAACGGAGATGGTCGGGTTTAATCGATTTTTTGCGTTCTTTTTTTTATGAATGATTTTTTACATTCTTAATTTTTTTAAGAATGTAATGCCAACATAATAATGAACATTTCACGAATTTGCTAAATGTGTGAAAATCGTAGGAAAAAACGTAAAAAATGATTGAAGCCGAGCAGTTTCGTTCGGTCTTGGTTGGCCGAACACATAGAAAAAAAGTGTTCGGCCACCTTGACCGAACATGGAGAAGTACATTCGGCCATAATAGCCGAACGAAACTAGTAGAGCAAAACCTAAGGGTAAAATGAGTATTTTTTTAATTTTTTTAATTGAAATTTAATTAAATTGGAGTGGGCTTAGAAATTGTTATGGTGACTTTAGTCCCTCCGTATAAAATAATAATGGAGCCCTTATAATTGTACTAAAACATCAAAATTGAGTCTTTATATTCTCATCCATATACAAAATATCCTTAATTACTTTTAGGCAATACTTTTATTCACATAGCAATTTAAAAATTGAATTCTTATACTTTAATCTTAAATAGTAGTAATATCACATTGTGATGCATGAATTGTATAAATACTAAATTAATTTGAAATTGCATTAAAAATATAGTTTACTTAATGATTCAAATTAGTTATCGACAAATTGTATAAGCAGGATGTAAACAACTGTGATAGGGAGAAAAAACAGAAAAAACAACAAAAAAAACAAAATTGAGTAATTACATGAAAGAATAATAACATAATCTTTATAAGAGGATAGTTACTCTTCCTCTATCAGCTCTCAAGTATTCCATTCTGTTTTCAGCATCACAAACTTCAAACTTCTTATTAAGTTTATCCTCCTCAATATAAGTATCTCTCCTCTGAATGGGAACTCCTGCATACTTGACAGTACGAAGGATATCAGCAGAGGAAGAAGCTACAGGATACCAACAAACGAGCATACGAGCAAGCCACAATAAGAGGGTTTTATGTCATGACAACAAATACTGAAGTACACACATTGGGACTGCAAAATGAGCACAAGGTCTAGACCAAGGAAGATGCTGTTCTTAAGATGAACGATAAACAATGGCGGATAGCTTCATATTAACTAGTGAAACACGGTCCTGATTTTGTACTTTGAAGTTACATTGGTGAAGCAGATAATTGATAATTGATTATCAACTATATGCAGTTTGGTAGTATATATGGGACAAGTCAAAAATCAAATGTTACCAGCAGTAAAGCATACCCAAAAGTTTAGAAAATACTAATTCAAGGATGCAGATTTATACCTTAAAGGGACTTGAATTTACTTATGGAAGGCCATTGTCTGCAGGGTAACTGCCAAGCACCCTCAGAAAGGTTGCAAACTCCTGCCAATATTGCACAACTGTTATATTTCTCAATTTAGACAAAAAAAAAAAAAAAGGAAATTACAGGATGGAGCAAAGACCTTTAGATGACCAAGGGCGTTTTGAGCTCTTTCATCTGCCATTGATGCTTCAAAATCTACATAGAAAAGATAGGGGAAGTATCTGTGCAAGAATGAGGCATCTGATTATACATACTTATATAGAAAAGTTTAATAATAGCATCTGAAAAGTTAAGAATCACATAGGGATATCAACCACAATCTCAGGATGAGTTTGCAGGATAAATCTCCAATTTCAAAATCAAATTTGCATTGGTAAACAGATATGGAAAACAGGAAAGTGCATTGGTAGTCGGTACTCGGTAGATAATTCAAGTGGATACAACTGTGCGTATATACTGAAATTTATAATGCTTCATCTATTAGAAGATAGAAATTTGCTGCATTTACTTGGGAAAGCCAATGGCACTGTCATCAGGTGTTTGCAAAGCCCGCTTCTGCAGTGGACGGCTTTCAATCTATGTCAGTAGAAAATGAAATGCTGTAGTTAAGGCATACACATGAACCTATAAAGGATGATGCTAGAAAGAGGACAAGATGAACCCACCTTGGTGAGATTAATATTCCTCATGGCAAATACAGCTAGTGCTTTAAAAAGCATCCCAGGACCTTCCTCAAGTGAGAAGACTATACTTGTCTGATACACGAGTGATATGATGAATGGTTAGGTGGATAGAGATAAAAGTACGGGGATTAACTTTTGAAGGTAGCCTGATTAATTGCCAGTTTTTTTATTAATTTTTTTTATTTTTATCAATCACTGATATTTGCTTACTTAGAATGGCTAACCTTGAAAGGTTTATCAGTTCCTGGTATGATTGGCTCCCTAGCCAGCATAAGGAATCGAGTAACATTATCAGAATCATCCTAGGAAGACAATGTGGATGAATCATCAAATGTTTCAAGTCTATAAAAATCAACTGTGCAACTCTATATATATACAGAAAAACCATCCACAAACTTGACAAACCTGTATATCCTGAGCTAGTACATCAAGACCATATATCTCAGCAGCAGCAATGCTAGCAACTGCCCCAACATCCTCAAGTTTATGGAAAGCAACATACTTCAAAAAGAGAAGTTTCAAGTAAATAATATAGTCAAATGCAATAACTGATAATACCCAATGACACCAGCATGTAACATACCAAATAAATTATAGGCTTTTGTTTTGAAACCAATTACGCCAAACCAACAAAAAAAAAATAATCCATGAAACTGCACCATGCAAGCAATTGATGTTGAGTACATTTTTTTTTTTTAACTACCTTCGCTGCTCCAGCAGTATCATCCACAGCTTCTCTGACCAGTCCCAACTTAGTTAAGGTATTCTCACACTGTGCAAGAGCCTACATCATGAGAAGTTACAGATAGTGAGCTTCAAGTTCCTGATATAAACGAGTTGGTTTTATTGAGTTTGAGGTACCTGTGGATGGCTAAGAACCCTCGTAAGGTCTTCAATCTTGACACCATGATTAGCTAGTAAGTTATGTCGAATTGCAAGTTTAACTTCTCCAACAATATGCAACCTATGTCGCAGTAAAAGGTCATAATTCCTATGAATGCTTCCGCCTAACGAATTTTCTATAGGCAAAACTGCTCTATCAACAAGCCACCTCTCAACAGCCTGTAGAATATGTTACAAAGTTACAGTAGATAAGCATTAGATATTAGCATCCACATTTATGAACGACACCCCCACCCTCCACAACACTCTCACATGGCAAGTGCAAAATAGATTTAAAAAGACAGCACATGTGAGTCTACTGAGACCATACTGTAGTATAAATTCAAACTACAAAGCAATAATCAATTTAGCTCAGAAAGAAAATACATTTGTCTCAGACAAAATAAAGAAAAGATATAAAAACATTCATGCGATAATATTATATGTAACTGACATTCATCAATCACAAGAACTACTTCCAAATGCAAGTTCCAAACATGACTAGTCATTGCAATGATGCGACTACATGAGCACGTGCAATGAATCCTACAAGGCCATTCAACAGTAGGTACAAAATATTAGTTGGAAACTAATACTGACAACACCAAAAAATGATGCAAGAAGCAAAGGTGCTAGAAATTTTTACAATTCATCATATCCTTCATAAATGGATGGATTTTCTAAAAGATAAAATAATTTGGCCACAATAAAGGTCATATTTCAACTACATCAGAAAATAACCTTGAGAAATACAATAAATTTATTTCACAAAAAAGGGCATTAGATTACTGACTTCAAAAGCTGTGTCAAATTGTTCGCATGGAACTGCTTCACAATTCGGATACGCCTTCTCGGCTGCAGACTCACTGTATGCGCCTGGATCACCCTATCAAAATACTCAACAAATATCAGAACCATACAGCATCCACCACGGAAAATGCAAGAACCACGGTACAATGCACGAAGCACAGAGTACAACACCTACACATTGAACCTCATGCTTTACAAGTTGTACCCTATGCCCCAAAATTAAACCTCCACCCCGTAAATTGAAAAAAACGTGCAAGACCTGATATGCAACACGGAGTCGAGACCCTTCCGATGCCAAATTAGACAATTGAGCAGAGGTCAGAGGCCCTGAAACAATCAAGAAATCGAATCAAAAAAGGAGGGGAGAGAAAATCAATCTCTTCAAACACAATAAATCCAATCGATATCGATCAATTTCGAATAAAATGAGACGTACGCGGAAGTGAAGCAGGAGAATCTTTGGAATGAAATTCATAAGGGTAGCCCTGTTCGAGCTTTTGCAGCTCGATTGCTTGGGTTTTATCACTATTACTAGTGCTACCAGTGCATGCGAGGAGAGAGACTCTGGATCGTCGTGTGATGAGTTTTACAGAGAAGAAGGGAGTAGGGTTAGGGTTAGGAGTGTGAAATTGGGAATGGAGGGGATTGATTGGGGATGGGGAGGTGGTGGTGGCCATTGTCGTTGAAGGAGAAAGGAAAAATGGCAGGATATTAGACTGATGTGGTCAGCTCTAAATTCTAATTCTCGCTTGATGCATCCGTTTTGGGGGTTCCTTAAATCCGACATTTAGTTTTATGTTTGATTAGGTTTTGTTAAATTCAAGCAAAAAATTTCTTACATGATGATTTTATAAATACAATTTTTTCATTATTTATTATAGAACAAGGGTATTTGGTTGGGTGATTTGGGATATGAAGAATATATGAATTAAATTTGAAAAGAAAGATAGTGATTGGAATATCAAACACATGAGTCACTATTTTGATTTATATTCCTCATTAAATTGCCAAATACATCCCTCAAATTGTTTATATGTTGTTTTGAGTTTGGAAAATAATATTATGTTGTTTTGATGATCAAATTTGCAGGCTTGCTGTTGTACGTTATTTATAATAATGTGTTATATGTTCTGATCTTCAATAATTGAGGTAATTTTATGTTTTCATGAAACTGTCTTGATTGTAAAAGACAATATATGGTGTTTATGTGTTGTTTGTAACTTTATAATGTTGTGTTGTTTTAAAAAACATTATAATATGTGATCTTACAACACTAGCATAACATGTATGTGAGGCATAAATGTCATTCATTGTTTTCACGCATTTGTCATGTATAGAAGAGATGACGTATGGTATATTTATATCCTTTGTGTATTTCTTTGTTGTAAATATATTTTTTTTTAAACAAAACATAATAGAATAAGAGATATTATTTATATAAATGTGGGATTTTCTTACTTTCTAAAAACAGTTTATAAGGTCATAATATTGTGTTCCTGATAAAAAAAAAATGCTTACTATTCATGAAACACTCAAACCAACACTAGCCAAACTACTACTGTTGATCATAAAGAGTATATTTGGTTATTCATTTGTTGCAAAAACTCACTTGAGATCATCTCATGGTCTCACATGAAATCTTATGTAGGACGGAGCCTTTTATGGTGTTATGTGAGATCGATATTGACCATATTGAATGGGCTGACCCGACTTATTGATTCATATAAACTTCATCTTACCTAAAGTCTCGCGTGATACCGTCTCACATAAGATATACTCCTCATTTATAAAGTGAATCTATTATAAAATGAACAATTAAATCCTATTTTCCATGTGTGGTATATGACTTTACATACATACTTTCTCTTCAAAAAAAAAAAAAAAAATCAATTCAAAGTTAATAACATTAATTGTGCAATAAAAACTTAATAGCTATATTACTAACAATCAATGAATTGTCTTCATATTATCGTTAGAAGTAGATACATTGAAAGATGAGATTATACACACCTCATGAATATTAAACACTGATTTTTTAAAAGTCAAAGATATAAAAATTCATTTTTTAGAGTGTATTTCGTATTTTTAAGGTGTGAATGGTTCCATTTTATATCGAAACTTGTTCTTGATATTTTGATATTACAAATATATTGAAGTTATTTTTAATATAATTAAAGTTGAAAGTGAATAAAGAAACCTATATAAATTGATTAGAATTAAAGTTGAAAGTGAATAAAGAAACCTATATAAATTGATTAGTAATTAGTTGACTTGAATACAATCTATGCCGTGAGCTTACACCATGCAACATGCATCCCTGTACAATAAATTATGACTTTTCTGGCATATTTGATTTGGAGGTTGGGTTGGGTTTCGAAGGAAGTATCACATCCGGCCCAATGCTGGGTTTAATCGTTAAAGCCCATATCAACTTAGACCCGTTTTGAAATGGGTTTAAATGAGTTTTATTAGGCATTAATTCAACCCAAAAAAAAAAAAAAAAGGTGGCTTAATTAACCCAATCCAAGACCAACAATATTTCCCTGGAGATAAAATCTCCATAGTCTTTATTGTAGAAGTATTCTGGACCACATATGTGATCAAATATTTTGGGTCTCAACTCAAAATTTTGAAAAATAAAATAAAATTTGAGTGACATATTTTCTTGTTCGATTGTTGAAACGTGAAACTGCTGGTTAGACAGGTGTAGTGGAAAGAAAACCGTCTTATGAATAGCGAATCATGTGCGATAAAATCTCATCCAATTCAAACAAACTTGTTATAAATCGAAGGAATCCATCTCACAACAGTGCCTTATTCTTGTGGACTAATTCAGAAAAATCAAGTCAAACTTCTTGATAATCAATTTGAGTCATTTGACATCATTTACTAAAAGTTCATTTGAATTTTGTTCCGATAAATTTATCAAATAAGTTTGAGTAAGTTGTATATTATATAATATGAAGCCTATACAAGCTGCAACTCAAGCTACACTTGAACTCCACAAGGAAAATAATAATAATAATAATAATAAGTGTAGAAAGATTTAATAATTGAAGCTCAAATAACATTAATTATTAAAGCTCCATACTCCAAAAAAAATTGAATGACAACGTATTAGATATAGTTTAATTTATTTGACCATATTTTCTAAAATACCTCAAGAATAAAATTCACAACATGTACTATATATATTTGAAATAGTGAATGTAGCTAAAGAATTCACAACCAAAAGTTACGAAATCTAAACTTTGGAGTAGATCAATCTCAAATATGTCACAAAATCTTCGCCATAATTTATGTAGTATATAAATAAATAAAATCAATCATGAGAAGACATTTCGATCTATCCATGTCCAAATCATAAAAACTGCCCAACATTCATCACATGTACTGTCAACCCACTCATTCCTCCCATGTGTCGAAAAAACAATAATAATTTAATCAAACACCTTTTGTCATTTCAACACATTCTTACTCACGTAATAACCATTCTTCAACCAACTAATAATTAATGAATACAGCGGTTTATTATCGTTTTAGCTAAAATAATTGAGTTAATTTCAAATTTGATTTTTTTTCTTTTTATAATAATCAAGTGTATATTTTTCAATTTTGATTTTGTATGTTTTTTTTTTCAATTTCAGTCAAGTTTTGAATTTTGATCTTGTATATTTTAATTATTTTTAATTTCAATTCAATTTTAATCGAAACTCTCAAAACCACCAATGACACGTGAGATTTTCCGGCAGTCATCCGATTAAAATTGAATTGAAATTGAAAAAAATTGAAACTTACAATATCGAAATTGAAATTTTCTACTGAAATTGAAAAACGTATACTTAGATATCCAAAAAATGGAAATAGTCTACACACAAGACCATAACTAGAATTAATCAACATAATGTCATTCTAAAATTTCAAAAAAACATTTATTGATATTCTATTAAAATTGTTATCATTTACTTCTCTTAAATGAAATGAAGTATAAAAACGAAAATTTACGTGTATTTATTGCTTTTAAATAAAGATAAAATCAAATTTTTATCAATTATTTTGTACATAGAATTTAAAAAACGACATTTATTTTGCGATGGATAAAGTACAATTTAGGCTACCCTTTTTCCACATAAATTTTATTTTTTCAATTTTTTGTTTAAAAAAACTTATATACTTTTTTGACATATCAAATTATATAATTAAATTTCTTTTTTCTTTTTTTGAAAGGAATCAAATTATATAATTAGCAAGCCATAAGCTTGTACATGAGAAGTAACAAACCAGATTAGTTGAATCCGCGTGAGCATTACTCTAGTTAGTAAGTGGTAATCACAGAGGATTTATACTCCACTTCTGTACTCAGGCATTAATCAGGTACGAGGAGGCGCAGGGTAAGGAAGAGAAGGGACAAAGAGACGATGAGATGATTCTTTACTTCAGAGGGGAGAAAACTGCAAAACAAAAGTGGGACCCACGCACTAAGAAAACGATGATGACGATTGATTTGGACAGTCTTCTTCCTCCTCGTAAACTGAATTATTCGTCGTCTAGCCGCTGCCCCTATGCCACGTGTACCTCTTGCATAATACTGTGGGCCAGCCTACACCGACCACCACTTCGCGTGGGCCCCTCTCTACCCTCATTGTTTAGTATTCTACGTCTTCATGTGTCAATTTTGGTTAGACAAAGTTTTTGATGTCATCGTCTTACAGAATATTTTATGTGTAGTAATTAATATTTTTAAGAAATTTTTATTCTTATAAATAATATTATGCAGTATATATATGCATATAATATAAAAATATTATTTTATATAAAGAAAAATAATTTAATATACACAAAAGTATTATATGTTACAAGATTTATGGGCGAGGGAAAATAATTGATCTACGTGTGTTTTTAATGACCGACCCGGCTCATATTTCTCATAATATAAAAATATTATTTTATACGAAAAAAATAGTACATGATACAAACAAAAATATTATATATTTTCTATTTTGAATTTGCATGTTTTTCTTATAATCCGACACGTTTCACAAAATTGGATTTGTGAGACGATTCTACACAAAACTCTCTTTTAACTTTTGGTCAACACAATACGTATTTGCCTTGCTTCATTCATACTAAAGTTTTTATTTTCAATTGTATGTTTTATTTGATATTCAAAAAATAATTATCATACATTATGTTTTAAATGGTTTCATTATTTAATACATGATATATATTTAGATAATAAATAGATCATATAAGAGGAAACATGAAATTTATTAAAATCATAATGGCTCCATTTGGATGGAGGGATTTGAGAAGGGAATTGAAATTACTAGTTGTAAATTCATCGGTGGAGTTCGAATCAATATAGATTTAAAATTCATCATTTTAATTTTGAACAAAATTTTGAGTAATATGGGTGGATTTCAAATCATTCTATCCAAATGGAACGAAAAATTATTGATGTGGTTTTATTTATAAGCACTTATGGAAAAAAAAAAATTCTTACCATAATTTATAGTTTATTCTTTTTTAGTTAAAATTTGAATAATTTGACCCTTTTTTTACTACTCAATCATGTACTAATAGAATTGTATCACTTATTTACATCAATTTGTATCGTTCAAAACTCAGGTCGTACCTTATCCGTAAGACTTAATCTAATGCTAGGTACATCTCTCACACGAGCATGGTTTTGGGTTCGAGTCCCCCAACCCCAGTTGTAACTCAAAAAAAAAAAAACAAAAAAATTTAGGTCATACTATCTATTCTTGAACAATAAAATTAGGTCGTTGCGTTTTCTTAATTCATATCATTCAAGTTTTTGGTTCTACCACCTTATCCAATACTTAATTTATAATTGATCAAAATTAATAAAAAAAATTAAAAGTAAAAAGATTCATTAGTTCGTATCATTCAAATTTTGGTCCTACCACCTTATCCAATACTAAATGAATAATTGATCAAAATTAATAAAAAAAAATTAAAGTAAAAAGTGGGAAATATTCCTCGTAGAAGTTGGTTGAAAATTAGGTTACCACATAATTATTAATTTGTGGTTTCTTTTGGTTTAAAAAAAATCGAACTTTTAGACAAATCAATAAGAAAAGGCTTGGAGATTATTTGAACATATAAAAGAGTTGTAATAATTAATTTCAATGAAGAAGAACAAAATCGTACACTTTATTAATGTTTTTGAAAGTGTACCAATTAATCATAGAAGGAAAAAAAAAAGATTATATTTTACACGCCTTTTTTCATTGTGCTGTAATATTTAGTATCCATTATAAGTGAATCAATAATCTAAACCGTGTTTCTCAATCTCTGGTTTCGCATTATATTCAACATAAAATATTAAATTTTAAACATGAAGTAATTCAATTTTAAAAATGGATACAACATTCAATTGATTCAAAGCCGTGTTTTGTGGTTGACTGGTGACAATATTTCATTCGGTAGAGGTTGCCACAATAAAATAAATCACTAAAATGCTGCATCATGATCTGAATTGAAAATAAAAGGCATGTTTCAAATTATAAATTTTAAAATATCATGATTAAAAATTCAAAAAAAAAAATCGTAATTTTTATGAAATTATTCTTGTGTGTGTGTGTGTGTGTGTATATATATCTAATATACATGCCCTTCAACTTTCATATCAATTGAATAGCAATAAATTAGTTCGATGACAATACAGTTCTCCATCCGATCGAAATTTTAAATTCAAATCTCACCCTAGCTTCTTACATGAAAAGATATCCACATCAACTACTTATAGTTTAATAATAATTATTTCATTAACGTTGATCTCTAGAAAATCCTTTCTAAGATCCGACAAGAGTGGCCCAAAATCTCATTAGAAACTTTATAGGAATAAGAGAAGTAGAAAATAAAATTCATGAATATGAAATGTACCCATATATGTATATATATATATATATATATATATATGTGTGTGTGTGTGTGTGTGTGTGTGTGTGTGACTCCCAATACCAAAACCCTATATACCAAAACAAGTTATTAGACAAGTAGCTAGCTACATAGACTTTCAATTTGAGTATATGATATAATTGAATGGGATGGATAGATGGATGAGTTTGAAATAAAATTTTTAAATTTCAAGATTTGCTCGACCAAGATTCTGATCAACTTGCTATTTACCTTACATAGGGTGGATTCAACAAAATTGTAATTTTTTAAAATTTTCAAAATATTCAAAGCGGATGGAGGGATGTAAATTAAGATTTTTTTGAAAAAAGAAAAAGAAAAAAAAAGTGAATGTTTGTATATATATATCATCGCTGGCTAGTGCTAGTTTGCAACTTAAATTAAATTATCTAGTTTGCAACTTAAATTAAATTATCATTAAATAACAATGATAATAATAATAATTATTTTCAAAAACATTAAGTTTTACAATTCTGACCTGCAAAAATAATCCAAAATGAAAAGGAGAGAAAGAAATAAATTAAATGTTAATCTAGAATAAAATGATCATATATGAATTGGATATGTTTCATGCGTTCAATGCATGGTTTAGGAATAAATTCAATAAGACTCCATTTGGATAGAGTGATTTGAAATTTCGAATTTCAAATGAAGGGATTTCAAATCCACTCAAGTTGGAATGAATTTGAAATCCACCAAAATGACTCCAAAATTAGTTCAAATTGAAAGTGATGAATTTCAAATCCACACCTATCCAAACACCATCAATGGATTTCCTATCATGAATTTCAAATCTCTCCTGAAATCCATCTATCCAAATGAGCCCTAAGTTAAGTTCAGGTTTAACCGGATAACAAATTAATATGGTAATTAAACACAAACCATTAGAAGTTTGGTTGGACATGCAAGTTTTTTTAATTAGGAAGAGATGGAGAACTCCTTTATTTGTACTATAGGTTATTCAGTCGGGTGGAATGTAAATCAAGAGATATGTTTGAGTGGCAGACGTTTGTAGAAGATAACTAACAAAAGGACCACAATATTTCAATAAAAATATTGGTGACAAAGCTTTACCAACTTGGTTGTGCTCTCGGAGACAGCATATCCTTGCTTACATTAAACTTGTTAGGTTTATTAATATAATTTTTTAAAGATATTTAAATAACTTTTAAAATAATATTGCTAAAATATTTTAAAATATATACTTTAAATACAAAAACTATATAAATATATACTACAAATTACATGTTTTTCATTCATCTCATATATATATAGATTTGTTGTGCTTTTCATATGGATTAAGAAAACGTTATTATAAAGCCAATTAAAACTGGTCTAATTCATATCATGTGAATATTTAGTATTATACTCTTTAATATACTATTTAATACTTAATAATTTTTAAGTTTTATTACTAAATTTTTAAAATTCAATAGGTAAATATATAGGTTAAATAAATATTGCCTTATATAGAAAGTTGACTATATTTTTTGGACATCAAAACAAATAGACAAAATTGTATAAATACGATGGAGGGAATACTAAATACTACTGATGACACTTAAATTTGGGATTTGGAAGGGGCATGCATGTTTCTAAATATTCAAGACATACTATAAATTAATCTTTTTTTTTTTTCAAATTAAACAATACAAAATCTCAAGAATTCAAATGAATAGATGTCAAATTAATGACTTCATAGTATGTGAATCTCAATTTCATTCAAATCACTTAAATAATATCTAAAATGAAAACTAGGAACTCAAAACCATCACGTATATGATGAAGGCAAAAACTTATGTGCACCAGTTGCACCGTGCAATCCGCACATTTATGTTATAAATGTAGTATCTTTATGTAATAAATGTAACACTTTTATGCATGTTCATTTTAAAAGGTACAAATATTTGTATGTTATAAATGTAGTACCTTTATGTTATAAATGTAACATCTTTATGCATGTTCATTTTAAAAGGTACAAATATTTGTACATAAAGGTACTACATTTATAACATAAAGGTCTTCCGTGCAACTCTGTGCACCAGTTGCACGGAAGTGTTACTCATATGATGAATTACATATTCAAACATTTATCAATGAATTTATATAATAAATTTTAAATCCATTTCTAAATCCTTTGAATATCCAAACTACTCAGTCTTAAAAATTTTGAAGTTCGTTCCAAATAAGGTGGATTTGGCTTTAAACCGAATCATCCTATTCCTGTGATATTCTTTATACTCTTGAGTGCAAAACAAACAAATCCTGTTTTAGTTTGAATGCATTCCAAATCGAAACTATTAAGTCAAACACTTGTCTAGAAAATGGGCAACATTTAAACAATATTGCTTTTTTACACGAATTAAATAGCTTGATTTGTAGTGAAGTTTGGCATATATTCCTTTGACAAAGAGACCCACTAGAAACGATTTACACATACTTTTCAAAATAACTTGCTTCACATTATAAAATTTATTTTAATATATCTGTCATTTTTTATTATCAAGAAGAATTATTATTTCTTCCAATTTCGTTATTGTCTTGTTTTTTCTCTACTAATTTTTTATTTATTATAAACGTCACTCATAACTTTTGTTGCAAATTCTATCTTTTGGTACTGTAGGTATGTATTAAAACTATCGCGGTCATGTTATATACTAAATCATATATAAAAATGTTTTATAAATTGCGTAAAATATCTGAAAAATAAAGAAATATAAATAAATGAATAATAATGGCAATATTAAAAACAAGAAATATAACACATTATACATACCTTTGGTATAATAGAGTATTCTTGTAAATAATGTGAAAAGGCCAATATCTAAATTATCCATATGGTCCATGCAACACAATATTCAAAAAAAAAAAAAAAAGAATAAAACAGAAGTTTCATGAATAGGTAAACCCTAGCAGGTTTCCAAGGCAGATTCTTTTCTTCACTGAGGCAGCATGCTATATGTTATCAAGGCACAGTTTCCCAACTCACCTTTCACTTTGCCTCACCAGTATCTTATTTAATTTGACTGAAAAATATTTAATTTTGACTAGTCAACTGATTTGACTGATGCTGATTGCCCATTATGACCATGGTCCCACATTGTCCTACATGTGCTACATGCAGCTTCACGACATTATTAATTCGCACCAAATTAAAATAGGGTTTCTTGATTGATTATGAATCAATGCTGCATTATTCACCAAATTAACCCCCACCACCATATGTGTCTATATTTTATAATAATACAAAAACTCATGTTTCATTCTATTAATTTTGACAATTAATGATGTAATTCTCTATTTGCTTCAACATAGATATTTAATAATAATTGATTTTGATGATTTGTACTTTTCACAACATGTTTATATTCATTGTGTCGCGTCTTAAATTAAAGTCTTTTGTTCTATTTTTTTATTACTGTTATATTTGATGAAATACATCACATATATTATTTATTGTTTATTTATATAATTTGTGTATTTAATATATATAGTTGGATACTACCCTCACCCACCTTGAAAACCCCTAGTTTTATAATAATTTTGTCTTTGAAAATATGTAGAGGGAGGCAAAACAAAAGCCATTTTCATGGGATCCCAAGAGTGGGATCAATGATTGTTTGTTTATGATCATATGTGGCAGTGACAGATGAAGACAGTGCTAGAATATTTGTTGGGTGGGTGTGGCTATATGCATTGATTTTCCCACCAGTCCGAGAATCTTGGTCCCTTCAATTTGCTAATATTTTTTGGGAAATATGTATATATATACTACAAAATTAAATATGTTTTGCTAGCTAGAGGCCATGACTCTCTCTTCTCTTTATCTTGATTGGTTGATTATATTTCCAAGTGGATTGCATGTGTTTGCTAATTTGTTATCTTAGTGGATAAGGGAATTCTCTCAATCATTCATTACTAGAATATCACTACTTTGTAACATGTATGTTACATTTAATTGGGGGACATGACTTTAAAATAGGTAGAAGAATAGGGGCATAGTCCAATGGTAAAATATACAATTAATAATATGAAAGATTGGGTTTGAACTCTCATAAGAATAAAAGATCTTAAAATCCATTTAAATAAATTTCCATCATGTTCAAATTTACTTATAAGGGAATCAATGGGAAAAAATAACTCCTTTTCAAAATTAGTTAAGTGAATCTTTATAATATTTGAATTTTACCAAAAAATTAATAGTCATGAAAATTGTGGTTGGATCAGATGATGTCATGTTCGATACATTTATATATATACATGATGATGATTTTTTTTTTAACACTATAAAATGAAACTAATTGAGTGTAGCCCTCTATTAGAAACCCAAACATCATTCATATTTTATTGTAAAGTAAGTATTTTCAAAGCTCTTTACTGATCCACGAAATGGTCTTTGTTTTGCTCCAGCAGCCCTTTTCACATATTCATTAACAAAACCTTTTATTTGAAATGAGAAGAAAAATGAAAAGGAAACAATTGTATATTCCATAAATGGTAAAAAAGGCCTTTCTATATGTTTTTTTTCGAGAAAAAAATAAGATTAGTCACGAATTGAAGAGCTTGATTGATTTCTGTGAAGATTCATTTTTATCTGCTTTAAGGTACATGTGATAAGATTTGACATATGAAGAAGTATCAATGTGATATGTATATAAGTTCTGTATAGAATCTTGATGATCAGCTTTGTAATATAAAATTTTAAAGTAATAACACCTTCATGAGTTCTAAACTTTAATGCTTATGAGCTGTGTACTTTAATAAGTAGGTAATGACTTAATTTGGTTTTATTTTATATTATATATTAGAAAAATGAATTGTAACATGAATATATAGTTGTAGTGCTTGCCACATAAAGTTATTAACGTTAATTAGACTCTCCTTAAGCAAATTAATCCAATACTAATGATTGTAAAACTCAAAATATATTCCAATATATTAATAAATAAAAGGATTAATTAAAAAAATGAACACCGTCCTTTTTATAATTCAATTGCGACTTTTTAGATTTTATAATTTAATACATGAAGTTTAAAAATTGTACGAATTAATCACTAACTTTTAATTTGTGTAATACATACACTATTTGGAAAAAAAAAAATATATAATCACAAACTTTAATGAGTAAGTTTCTTATGAGACCGTCTCACGAAATTATAATGCATTACATGAGACGGGTCAACCCACAATCCACTTACCCACCACTCAAACCCTTCAATTTACATGTTGTTCGTGGGTGATGGGGCTACGTCTCACAGTAACTATCCGTGAAACTGTCTCACATGAGTCTCTGTGAACTTTAATTGGTTTTTCAACTTCGAACATCAATTAAAAAAATTCCCTACTTGATATAAGTATCACAACATTTCAGTAATCTTTTATGACTTGAGTCTTGACAGTTAGAACTCCACATTGTACGTCAACTTAACAAGAAAGACAAATATTTGAATAACATTCTTTATGATCACAAAATTTTATGTTTGGAACATGGCGCTAAATCAATTACTATTGGCAAAGTTTTTTTATCATCTCTATTATTTTCAATACCCGAAATTTTCCTCCATATCAAATCTCTGGAACTACTATTATATCATCAAAAACTTATAATACGAATCAAATTATGAATTTTTAAACTTTGTGTGTGAAGTTGCAAACTAAAATGTCATGATTAGATTGCAAATTTACTAACTTCATTTATAAGATCGTAAAATTAAAATATCTTGATTAAATTGCCAATAAAAAAAAGTTTTTTTTTTTTTTAATAATTAACCCATAACTAAAACATGCATCAAAGTATCGTTTTATTACAAAGCACACGATCCACCATCTCAAATAATTATAATTTATCAAATATAAAATTGAAAAAATATTGGGTAGCACTATGCATAATATTATAATTAAGATTGGTTGCTAAGTATATGAGGTGGGATATATATGAATAAAAATATAAGATATAGACATAAATAATCTAGAATGAGGTGTACAAAATAGGGATTGATTGTCCACTCAAAACATAGTTGAACGTGTCAAATATATGGAGGAACCTTTGGTTTGAAACAATTCAAATGAAATGGGCATAAAGTAGAATTATGATTGAATTCACTAATTACATCCTCTAACCGTTACAACATATATAATATATATTTCATGATTACCAAATTTTATATATATAGTACTACCCGTTTCGGCAAGCATGCATATTCCCGTTCAACACTTGTACGAATTATGTCACCTACTTATTTCTTGTTTTACAAAAATACATTGAAATCTGATTGGATTATTCTCAATTTAATATTCATATATGCGATATTTTTATAACAATCGTGTAAATATTACATTTGGAAATGATATCAATTATAAATTTATACAATTACATACACACAAATACATTGCTACTATATATAAATTCACCATAAATACTACACTCCAATATATATATATATATATATATATATATATATATATATAATGTCTGTGTGTGTGTGTGTGTTTTCTAGTGTAACATTGATAATATCTGGATTTTTCGAGTGAAAATTAATGTTTTTATATTAAAAATTGAATTGAGATTGATTAACTTAGAAAAATAGTATATGCATAACAAATTGAATACACACAAGATAAAATTGAAAATTAAAACAAAAAAAGGAAATAGATGTTTGAACAAGGGTGGAGCGTTGATGTGGACAAATGATATGATGATGCAGGACCAAACACAGATGATATACACTTTATTTCCACGATTCCTATGTACCACCACTGTTACTTCTTTATCAATATTTCTCCCCCATTTTCAATTTATTTATTCTCATATCATAAAATCTTATATGAAATTATCATTATTTATTTTTACAATTCAGCTCATGATCACGTCAGGATTGACTCACAATGTATTTTTCAAATTAACTGAATTAAATTCGAACTCGTGAGCTACTCAAATAACTATTGATGTGCAAATCTTGATAAATGAATTTGAGTTAGACAACCAATTTAAAATGATTAGGATAAATGTTTAATCTACTTATGCTCAAAAGCACCTGTTCGGTAAAAGGATAAGGTTGATTCAGTCAGACCGACTTTGATCGGTCGGATAAATCAATATATTATTTAATTGAGAGGATTGAGTGCAACTTTTCTAACCCCTATCTAACAAATGAATTTAGGGGATTCTAATCTAATCTTATTAGTTATGATGAGATGAGCATCCCCGATTTGAAGGATAGTTGTTAAGAGGATCTTAGGTGGAGTTCCGAGGTGGTGAGGTTAGGTCAACTCTTTACCTTAGTCAGCCAGAATGTTCCTTAGACGTGGTCTCTGGACCCGTTTTGTTCGGGTTTGATGAGGGTTCGTTGGCCCACCAATGCCCATGATGTCGGCCAAGGCATAGTTGTCCTATTAGAACATTATGTTAAAGTAAAATTAGTTACATGGTCTATTGAGCTTCCCTTATGGTCTAAATGACCTGATGTAGATATTTGGTTGGTGACTTGATCCGTCATTTCGGGGTCTGATCAATTGTTCCAAGTCAATTTTTGGGAGAAGTTTTTAACTTGATCCGTTAGTTGCGTTCTTCAATTGTATGAACCAATTCGATCAGAATTCTCAAAGTGACCAGTCTTGGATCGAATGGTAAAACTTCATATTTGATAACAAAACAACCACATACTAAATAGTATAAGATAGTTCTATTATTTGTCAACTATTACCGAATTCAACATTTACCCAATACACATGAGATTTAATCTTGCATCCAACAATTGAGAATCAGAAAAAGAGATATTGCTATTTGAGGGTTATTGAACTTTCATTTTTCAAGAACCACAATGTTATTTTTAGCTAATCCTCTTTTCTCTTTTTTCCTTTTTTTTTTTTTTTGTCTTCTACGGTTCTACTATATATAGATAATTTTTGAAATTCTCGAATATTAGAAGATTAAAGATTAGAACATAATAAGTAATTAAAGAAAGAATGAAAATTGAAAGAGAGAAGAAAGAAGACGTCATGGTACGTTGAGAGAGAGAGAGAGATGTGTGTGCGCCCGACAAGAGGGGGCGAGATTTGGTTATTCGAAAGCACATTCGCGCTCTTGCATGTAGATAGATATACGTGGACCCCACCTCTAGTTGCCTTCCCACGCTGCTGGGTCCCACTCTCTCAACTGGCTCTATTCTCAATCTCTCTCTCTTGCGTGCCAACTCCCATGTATACAATACATGCACACATCCCAGTACAATCTTGTAATCATTACACTCATACTTTCTCTCTCTCCCCTCCCTCTCTCTCTCTATATATTGACAGCGCACTTTGTCCTCTTCTCTCTCTCACTTAATATATATATATACACATGGAGGTTGCTGCTCCTTGTGGCTATTAGGCTGAGTTTCTCTTTCCCTTTTCTTGAATGATTTGAGCATAAAACTTCTTACTCAACTCATATTTCCCTTCATCAAATTCGTGTAACTACTGAAAAAAGCTGAACAAGGAAGAGAGTGAGATATATATATATATATATATATATATATATATAGAGAGAGAGAGGGAGGAAAAGCGTTGCATGGTGAGATGGATTCCTCAAGTGCACAAAACCATCATCAGGTGAGGTTTCCAACTCCAAATCCATAATTTTTGTCTCTCAATCATCTTAGATGCAAAGAATTTCTTCTTGATTATCCCAATTCCAGAATTAGGGCTTGCAAAAACTGTTGAAATTTGAACTAGATTGGGAGGAAAAAAATTCTTCTGATTGTATGCTTTATTAGACTTTGATGACCTGATTAGACTGAAAACAGATAAAATTTCCTCCATTTCTGCATCTTTTCCACACCACAATTTTCACAATAGTAAACTGATATTGGGTTAATAGTATATGCAGGAAATGGGATCAGAAACTCTAGAAAGCATGTTGGTATGCACAAAAAGCCAGCAAGAAAAGAAGGCAAGGCCAGCAGATATGCAAGCCCAGAAATGCCCTAGATGCGATTCCACCAACACCAAGTTCTGCTACTACAACAATTACAGCCTATCCCAGCCCAGATACTTCTGCAAATCATGCAGAAGATACTGGACCAAAGGTGGCACTCTGAGGAATGTTCCTGTGGGTGGAGGGTGCAGGAAGAACAGAAGATCCTCATCCTCTTCTTCATCCTCCTCCTCCTCGAAGCGAAGCCAAGACCAGCCCCTCACCACTCTTCCCAACCCCATTCCATCTCTGAATCCCTATGATTCCAATGATCTTAGCTTGGCCATCGCCAGGCTTCAGAAGCAGACCTCTGGTCAGTTGGGGTTGGATGATCATGATTTCTCCATCTGGGGGGGCCACAACATGGCCCACCACGGCGATGCTCTTGCGAGCTTTGGGCTGTTTGACGCGCTCAGAACCGGGATTCTTGAAACCCCAGCTAATGGGATTCATCACACTATGTATAACTATGGAATGGGGAATGGGAATATGGAGATGGAGAATGGGGGAATGGGCCAGGAAATGGGTATTCCGTTCGAGGATTTCAGCGGCGGCGCCACCACCGCGTCCACGGCGGTGACCACCGTAAAGCAGGAAATGTGCGGTGGCGGTAGAGACGGAGAAGGGAGAGTTTTGTGGGGTTTTCATCCATGGCAGAATGGTGGTGGGGATGGGGATGGGAATGGGAATGGGAATGGGGTGGAATTGGATTCAGGAAGATTAAACTGGAATGGAATTGGAGCATCATCTAATTGGCATGGACTTTTGAATAGCCCTCTTACATAGAGGAATTGAATGGATGAAGAGAAACGAGGTTTAATTTGATAGATTTTTGTTTCTTAAGTGCTCTTTTAACTTTAAAAAGAACCTTAATTTAAGGATGTGGGTTTTTTCTGTAGTAAGAGGAGTTGATTCACTTGAATCATTTTTCCTCTTTCCTTGCTTTCTTTCTCCATTGGTTTTGTTTCTTTATTTGTTTGACGACAAACTAATGAAATTTCAATTCTCAGTTCAGTTTTGTTCTATCTAGATTAACTGCATTCTGTTCTGGATTCTATGAGAAATTCTTGTTTAAATCGATTAGTTTGTGTTTTCCTTCAGACTCAATTTGTTGGGGGTTCTCAATCTTGTAACTAGTAAAGTTTGAATTTTGATTAAAAAAATAATTTCTTCATGGGTTTAAATTCCATCTTAAAATTGGTGTAAAAACAGTGGAACTCAAGCAATGTTTCTTGGACTTATGTTTGGCTATTAAGAGAAAAGAAATAGACAGTGATGTTTGTTCATGGGTTTATGGGCATGTCTGGTCTGAACACTCTGAAACTTCAGGACAAAGATCTTGACAATGGCAGTGTTTGGTTGCGAGAAAATTAATGATGTTCAATTAAAACTGTTGCTGGATTAAAATACAAGGGATAAGTTGTTTTCGATATATTCTGTCATGATTGTTTATTGTTTTTAGGTAGATCTTAGTGATTATTAAATTGTGATGGAATGTTAATTAGTTGAAATAATGAAATTATAATTGTCGCACTTGTCCCCATGACATAGAAAATGAGGAAATTGGGGATAGAATTTTCCGCGTTTTCGACAGACCAAATCCAACTGCAGATTTGGGCGTGAAATTAAAGTCTATAGAATAAATGTTGTCAGGTTGGGAGTTACATCTCATATTCAACAGTTTGTCTTTTTTCACAAACAGTACTACCTTATTTATTTATTCAACACTTTCAATTTTTTGTTTTTCTTAAAGACAATTTATGTACTATCATTTATGCTAAATCTCATGACTAACTTAAAAGCTGGTTACGAGTGGTGGTATGAATATGTACATAGTAAAGAACAACGTTTTTCTTTTGGGATGTTGACAATGAATTAAGATCAAATATATTTTATAAAGTTTTCGATAATATTTCAAAGCGTTTGAATAATTATTCGTTCGACTCAGCTAGATTCATTTACGATCTTACGATGAAATTCAAAAAATTGGCTAGACAAATAACTTACAGAGGCCCAATTATTAAATTGAGTTTTTTTTTTTAACAAAAAAAGAAAAGAAAAGCTAACTATAACATCTTCCACTAAAACACAAGGGGAAAAAATGGATACAACATATGCACCAAACACATGCATATTATGTAGGGACTCGATTCGATAAATATTTGTTCAAGATCGTTCGTTAAGCTAAACGAGTCGAACGCAAGCCTAAACATATTCGATTCGATAGTTCGCGAACATGTTCGTTTAGTGGGTTCACGAACAAGCTCGTTTATAGTTCATGAGCCTGTTCGTTTATATATTTTATTTAAATATATAATTATGAATTTTATAAGTTTTTGAAATTTAGATAAATACGATTAATTAATAATTACCAATCCAAAATGTTATGGATAGAAATCGAACACAAAACCCCCGTCATATAATTAAGTTGTACTACCACCAAACCAATTCATGCTCTAATTAATTTATTTGTTAAACTTTTATTTTATCTATTACATTTTAAAATATAAACATATTAATAATTAAATTAAATATAATTTACTTATTTCTAATATATTGCTTGCTATGCCATCTGAAATTTTTTGAAATTTTGATATTAATGATATAATTTACCAATGATATATTATCTTAATATAAAAATTATAATGCTTTAGATATAATTATATTGATGTTTCAAGTATAATCCCATGATCAACATAATAATTTAGCATTTTGGTCTTGAAACTAAGTATACAAATATATGCTTAATAATATATTCATAATGAGTATAAAAAAGAGTCAATACAAAAAGTGTTGTAATTTTGATATAATCATTTCGAAAGTGGAAACATCATCACCATATTCTACCATCTAAAAAAAAATCAATAATCAAAATAAACAAACCCTTAACAAATAATATTTAATATTGAATATGAAAAAATATATAGAAAATTCATACATTTTCAAGATCAAATTCAACATGCTTAAACTTTGAAAATAGATCGGACTTAGTTTTCCAATTACCTAAAATACATCAATGATATGCTATAGAAAGATATCAAATCATAAACATGTACAGATCTACATATGTATCAAAATTCAAAATCTTTATAAAATGATAATGTATGTATATACCAAAATATCATGTATTTATATGAAATATAATTAGAAAAAATTTAATGTGAACGTGTATTGCAATAATTTCATATAGTTTATTCATTTAATTATTCATATATTTGCAAACTCAAATAGGTATATATGATATACTCTACATTTATATGTATATATATACATATATTAATTATATAATTATTATATTATGATCAATACTATTGATTTTGAAAAAGATAGCTTGTAAATTAGTATTACATTTTGCAAATATTGTTTGAAGTCAAAATTTCTACAATTTAGATATTTTACATTTCAAACAAATTCATTAGTTTATATAGTTTTAATTCAAAATTAGTTGTAACATAAATAATTATTTGATATCATATTACTCAATTAATTATTGAATACCTAATTGATTTGAAAAACAAACCATACTGAACTTATATGTGTATTCGAAAAAAATAGTTTAAAAGACACGATATTTAATTGATACGTATAATTTTTTTTTATTACATACATATCAATTAATATTTTTTGTCATATATATAATTGAAAATATTTGTCAGCAAAGTTAGATTATTATATACCATATATATTTATTACACAAAAATAATATTTTTAGAAATTTACAATAAACTCAATTAATATAACAAAAAAATAAAATATAAAATTTGATGAAATTTCTATTATAAGGAAATAAAAATAGGCGGAAATTTTTTACATTTCTATTGTTAGGGGTAAATATATATATATATATATATATATATATATATATATATATATATATTATTTCTCCTATATACCGAATTGACAGTTCTACCCCTGTGGAAACACCGAGAAGCCTGAGGGTTGTAACAGAGGATAAGGACAGAGAGAAGTAGAGAACCTGGAACGCGATTACAACTCCTCTTTCGAAATCAATTGGAGTTCATCGCCGCCGCCGCAGGTTCGCCGCCAATACCTCTCTCCCTCTCTCTCTCTCTCTCTCTCTCTCTCTCACACACACAGAACAGTCTTGTCAATTGACGATTCAGTGCCCTAATTTAATGATTTCAAATTTTACTGCAAATATCTTATGCAATTTAGGCGAATGCAATTTTATATGATTTAGGACCTTTATTATCTGATTTTGCTTCTATTGAGAGATTTCGGTATGATTCTGATGAGTAATTTGCGTATCACAGTATCAGATGGTCAAATTTATATAACTTGTGCGCTGTTGTCTTTCCTGAATAAGTCTCATGAGTAGTGATTTTCTTTGATTTTGGTTTGTATAATTCTGTGATCAGATTGTCACCATGTGATATATCTCAGCTTGATTGGCATGAATGTGGCCTGTGAGAGTCTTATTTTCGTTTATTTTCTGTCTGTGTCCATTATTTTTGGATTGTTATCTATTCTTTTTTTCTTTTGGTTCGATCATTTCACTCTTGAAAAGATGCAATCATTTGATCCCCAAATGACCTTTATGCATTTAGTAATTCTTATTTTGTGGTTGTTGAAATAGTTGGTATACTTGTGTGCAAATCTAAACCACCACTCTCAAAGCAGCAATCTATGATGCTCCAAGACTCATTCGTGAATTTTGATTGATTACGGAGAGATGAGTTGAATATATTGTTAGTCTTGATGTGCTTCTCCTTTTTATGGCTTATTAGAATGCTTTTTCTGGTTTAATTATCTTTTCATTTGCCTCTCTACCTACGTTTTACTTTAAAGTTTTTATTGTAGTTTGTTGGTTCTTGTTAAAAGAAATCTGAATTAAGATTTAGCTTTAGTTATGGACTAGGAAAAAATGCTCTAACAATCTGTTTCTTACATTGCATTCTACCCTAAGAAATGTTCATAGTAAGTTAGTAACTAAGTTTAATCAACATTTTTTTTTCTTTTAGTGTGATTTCGTGTTAATCGTTGAATTTGTTTATGTTAAGATTATCTATTTTTTATTACCTTTCAATGTTAGGTTTTGAGTAGAGCAGTTAAAAAACGAGTAAATCTTGTTGGATCGGGCCATACATAAATGGAGGGCTTGGGCTGGATAATTGGAAGCCGTCTAAAATAGCGGGCCGAATGGACGGGCTAATTTGATATAGAGCCAAGCCCATTTTGTCTTAGATAGAAGGTTGGGCTCATAGACATGTAATCCAATCGAGTCCAAACCAATGTTCACAAAGATTAAAGAAGCCAATTTGGGCCCAAGGCCAGTCCATTAATACTATTTAGCCCCAAGAAGGCACACTAAATAATCCCGCTCTTTTAGGGTTTCTGCTACGTCTGAGTTCTTGACGAAATACTGCATTAATGGTTAGTAATTTCATCTAAATGCATTTTTGTACGTGCTTATAAAATAATGCTGAGTTGGGAGTTAATGAAGACTCAATATTAATCATGTCTAGAAAGTAATGAATTTGCTTTGTAATTCATCCGAATGATTTGTCTGATGAAACTAATATATGTGATGTTGATATTGTTGTTGTTGTTTTCTTTTTCCTTAAATAATTATGAACTTATTTATTTAATTCTGTGCGTTTTAAGATTCATGGCGATTTGGATTAGGTTGAAATTGTTTTTTTTTTTTGTTTTTTATTTTATAAGAGTTCATCATGGCAAAGCTGAAGAGCCTTTTGAATGGCAGTGAGCAGCTTTGAATGCTAATTAAATGTCTCTGTAAACTGTTCATGGCTTCTTTAAAGCTGTGAGATTGTAGATCAGTGGAGGTGAAACATGCAAAAACTAAGTTATATTTTGTTATGATAGCATAATTTGGCCTCTGTAATAATTTGCTTGCAATAAATAGTACATGTGCAGTATTAGTTTTCCATGAGTTGCCTTTATAGCATTTTTCTAGTCCATCTAGGCAAAGCCGGTAAAAGATCTTAGGGCAATGAGCTGCTTTGAATGCTAATGGACTTACATGAATTGCCTCTCTCATTATTTTTGGCAACTCGAGCTCAATTGGGTTGCGAGTCAATGGAAGTGGAACATGGGATTAAAACATACACTCATCTCTCATGTAACTTCTTGCATAACTTTAGTTGTCTAGGGATTGCTTTTTAACATTTTTCAAGTCCATCTTGGCAAAGTGGTCGAGCCCTTTAAGGGCCATGAGCTGCTCTGAATGCAAATGGACTAAACATGAAGTGCCTCTTCCATCTATTTTTGTCACTCGAAATTAACCGGGTTGCAAACCAAGGGTGATGGAACATAAAACATGTGTTGGATAACTCTTTGGTTCTTTATTTTCAGTAGTCTGTCAAATATCACTTGCTTGGTGCTGATAGAGATGGTGGCTAAATTTTAGTGAGATACTTGTGTGCAATTTGACAATATGGGGACAAGTTTATCCTAATTTTGTATAAGAAAGAGTGCATTCATGTTGTTTGATGAAATGCCTCACTTATGTGTTCGATGAAATGCTAATTATTTCGATTCAGTTTGGTTATACTGCTATAAGTCAATTTACCGAAATTTTCTGTAAAAAAAAAAAAAGAATCAATCTGTGATATTCAATTTGGTACATATCCCATGCTGAAAACTGACATTTTGGTTTGGCATAGCATCATATCAATGAAATATACCTCTTATGCGATTATTCAGTCTTTCATTTCCTCTTACAAAAGAGCAATGTATGCATGTGTCTTTCAGTTTCAAATTTTGCTTTCAGATATGGTTACCAATAGCACTGTATGGGATCTCATCAATTTTTCTGAGCAGATTATGGCCCCAAGATGGAAAGGAAAAGCAGCTGAAGCAAAAGCCATTGCAGAACCCATGTCCGCAATAGTTTCCCGTCTTCAATTTTCTTTGATTGAATCTAATTCTCAAGGGATGCTTTCCGGGTGTAGTGTGCTTCTTGCAGCATGTCCAGAACAAACTGAATTGTTCAACCATGCATGTTTTGGTCGTCCTGTTATTACTGCAGAGAAGGATAAGCAGTGGTTTCAACTAAGCTTCGAAGAAGCTTTTTACTTGTGCTCAGTCATGAAATGCATCGAGATTGTTGGTGAAAATAAGTGCATAAAGAATGATAAAGAGTTGTGGCATTATATGACATCCAAGAGAGTTGGTTTCCCGGTTCTGTTTAAAGCATATTCTCATCTTCGCAAGAAAAACTGGGTGGTGAGGGCAGGGTCTCAGTATGGTGTCGACTTTGTCGCCTATCGTCATCATCCATCTCTAGTGCACTCTGAATATGCAGTTGTTGCTTTATCTGATGACGATGGGATTACAAATGCTCGGTTGAAGGTTTGGACGGATTTTCATTGCACTCTTCGGCTCTGTGGTAGTGTCGCGAAAACCTTGTTGGTTCTTCACGTAGGTAAAATCGGTAATGATACCGATCCTCTTTCAAGTTTGGAGCATTACAGTGTTGAAGAGAGAATTGTCACAAGGTGGAACCCTGAGTTAAACCGAGAGAATCAGACATTGGTAGTGAAGTAACCGTGTAAATCTTCAACTTTTTCTAATCTCATCATCTTGATTCTGTTATTACCTTTTCTTTTCAGAAACTCATCTCATTTACCGTTATACATGCTTCTCCGTATGTTTTAAAGTTACACAACTGAATATTGTGGTGGTTCTCTGTATTCAGGTGAAAAGACAAGAAGGGGAATCGAATGCAGTGGGAACTGGGAAGCCAAACCCCACAGTCCACTCTAGAAACTAGAGTTGAATGAAGTTTGTGATCAACCATTGACTGATATTGGTGATTATGTAGCTCAAGGTGAGATGGGATTTAATAGGTAGCATTAATGAACACTTTAGCCTGCATTTCCTCTTGTCAACTATTATGAGAAGCATAATGATGATCTTGTGATCTTTTCGTGAAGCAGAATTTGGCCCCCAAGATGGAAACTAAAAGCAGCTGAAGCTAAAGCACTTGCTGATGTAACCATGCACATCCAGAGCAAAGTGAACTATTTATCCATGCATGTTTTGGTCGTCCCATTGTTGCCACGGACAAGGATATGCAGTGGTTTCAACTTTCGAAGAAGCTCTTTACTTATATGCTAGGTAAGAATAAACGCTCATCATCCAGCTTTAGTTCACTCTTGTATGCAGTTTTCGTCTCATCCAATGGAGATGGAAATAGAAATGCTCTATTAAAGGTCAGCTCCGATTTGGGCACGGATATTAACTGATACATTTTGATGAATTTCACTTGCAACCTGCTTTTTGTCCTTGGAAGAAGCCTAATGAAGGCAAAGGTCAAGAATGTCACCACAAATGTTGATAGAACTGATTATTTTCAATATATTGTTCTCTAAAACAGAAATAGAAAATACGGAATATATTATGTGGAGTGTGCTGTTGTGTGATTTTGGCTTTATGGGTTTGGGGTGAGATTTTTTTTTTACAGTGACAATTTGATTTTAGTAGCAAATACACAACAAATGAGATTTTTTTTGTTTTTTTACAGTGACAATTTGATTTTTTATTTGTTGATGACATTTTATCTCATATTCGAACTACGAAATGATGAATATAAAACTCTTCGATACTATTTTATTGTGGTTGGACAGTTTCCCAATACCCTTTACAATATAGAATAGCACAAAAGGCAAGAAATTTGTATATACATTCCAAACCTACAATGGCATTTAGCGCTACATGTGTGTGGTGAATATTTTATATGATATTAACGTGATTGTTCATTGTTCAACCTTATCACCATTTTTTTCTTTTTATTTTAAACAGAATCGGGAAACCAACTCTCTTGGATGTCATATAATGCCACAACTCTTTATCATTCTTTATGCACTTATTTTCACCAGCAATCTCGATGCATTTATCACAGATTGATTCCTTTTCTTTTTACAGAAAATTTCGGTAAATTGACTTATAGCGGTATAACCAAACTGAATCGTAATAATTAGCATTTCATCGAACACATAAGTGAGGCATTTCATCAAACAACATGAATGCACTCTTTCTTATACAAAATTAGGATAAACTTGTCCCCATATTGTCAAATTGCACACAAGTATCTCACTAAAATTTAGCCACCATCTCTATCAGCACCAAGCAAGTGATATTTGACAGACTACTGAAAATAAAGAACCAAAGAGTTATCCAATACATATTTTATGTTCCATCACCCTTGGTTTGCAACCCGGTTAATTTCGAGTGACAAAAAATAGATGGAAGAGGCACTTCATGTTTAGTCCATTTGCATTCAGAGCAGCTCATGGCCCTTAAAGGGCTCGACCACTTTGCCAAGATGAACTTGAAAAATGTTAAAAAGCAATCCCTAGACAACTAAAGTTATGCAAGAAGTTATATGAGAGACGAGTGTATGTTTTAATCCCACCTCCATTGACTCGCAACCCAATTGAGCTCGAGTTGCCAAAAATAATGAGAGAGGCAATTCATGTAAGTCCATTAGCATTCAAAGCAGCTCATTGCCCCAAGATCGTTTACCGGCTTTGCCTAGATGGACTAGAAAAATGCTATAAAGGCAACTCATGGAAAACTAATACTGCACAACATGTACTATTTATTGCAAGTAAATTATTACAGAGGCCAAATTATGCTATCATAACAAAATATAACTTACTTTTTGCATGTTTCACTTCCACTGATCTACAATCTCACAGCTTTAAAGAAGCCATGAACAGTTTACAGAGACATTTAATTAGCATTCAAAGCTGCTCACTGCCATTCAAAAGGCCCTTCAGCTTTGCCATGATGAACTCTTATAACAACTCATAAAAGAAAATAATAATTAAAAAAAAAAAAAACAATTTCAACCTAATTCAAATCGCCATGAATCTTAAAATGCACAGAATTAAATAAATAAGTTCATAGTTATTTAAGGAAAAAAAAAACTACAATATCAACATCACACATCACATATATTAATTTCATCAAACAAATCATTCGGATGAATTACAAAGCAAATTCATTACTTTCTAGACATGATTAATATTGAGTCTTCATTAACTCCCAACTCAGCATTATTTTATAAGCGCGTACAAAAATGCATTTAGATGAAATTGCTAACCATTAATGCAGTATTTCGTCAAGAACTCAGGCGTAGCAGAAACCCTAAGGCTATGTTTGTTTCGGGTTTATGTAGGATTGGGGAAATCCGGATCTTGAAATCATGAGATTTGTAAATAAAAGTGAATAGTTAAAATCTGTGTTTGTTATGAGATTTTATAGGGTAGGATTATTACTGTAGATGTCAAATCAATGCTGAAAAAGTTAGTAAGTGTAATATTATATTATTAGTTGATATAATAGGTTGGAGTATAGGGTTAATTTATTGTGTTTTTTTTTTAATAAAGTAGGATTTTGGTAGATTTCATAATCCTTGACTTAAGTCCGTAAACAAACAAGGATTTGAGATTTTAAAATCCCAAATCTGAATTTGTGAAACCCGAAACAAACATACCCTAAAAGAGCGGGATTATTTAGTGCACCTTCTTGGGGCTAAATAATATTAGTGGACTGGGCTTGGGCCCAAATTGGCTTCTTTAATCTTTGTGAATATTGGTTTGGACTCGATTGGATTACATTTCTATGAGCCCAACCTTCTAAGACAAAATGGGCTTGGCTCTATATCAAATTAGCCCATCCATTCGGCCTACTATTTTAGAGGACTTCCAAATATCCAGCCCAAGCCCACCATTATGTATGGCCCGATCCAACAAGATTTACTCGTTTTTTAACTGCTCTACTCAAAACCTAACATTGAAAGGTAATAGAAAATAGATAATCATAACATAAAGAAATTCAACGATTAACACGAAATCACACTAAAAGAAAAAAAATGTTGATTAAACTTAGTTACTAACTTACTATGTACATTTCTTAGGGTAGAATGCAATGCAAGAAACAGATTGTTAGAGCATTTTTCCTATTCCATAACTAAAGCTAAATCTTAATTCAGATTTCTTTTAACATCAAAGTTAAATAGAAAGGTCCCACAATCATGAAAGATGGAAATGCAGAGTTGACAAGTGATTATTTTTACAATTTTCAAGAAATAAACTCAAAGCCAGAATCAATGGTTCTAAGATCCTTAGTTAACAATGCAGACAGATACACTCCTATTTCTGTGTCTTCTTCCACAGAACACCAAACCTTCTTAGCATGTTCACATTCTTCTTCTTCATTAAATCTTCATCAAAGTCCGCGTCGTAAGGTGAAGTAATCCTTCTCGTCCTGGGACTATAATTGTTGTCCATCGAGCCCGTTCTTTCCACTAGATGCCCATTATTCCCCACAGAAAGCATGGAAGCTGCCACCTCAGCAGCCTTCCTCCATTGATCAGACTGCACCTTGAGCTTCCTCAACTCGGTCTCCATTTCTGCAATGGCTGCTTGAGCTGCCTCGAGCTGCTCAGTCACACGTGCTGCTTTCTTGTTGCTCTTATCAATCTCTTCTGCCATGTACCCCGTTTTCACAAGGGCCTCTCTTTCTGCACTTCTTGCTGCTTCTATCTCTGACATGGCTTCATCGTTTAGCTTCCTAGCTTGTCTAACGATCTCCAACTTGAGTGCTTCGTTTTCCTCGTACATGTTCTTGCACTCCCCTTTCAGTTTCTGAACCTCCTTCTCCAGTTCATGCTCTCTTTGGACTGAGATTATAAGAGTGTCGTTCTCATCGCACATGCCCTGTAATTCGTTTTCTTTGTCCATCATGTTTGCCTTCAACTCCTCGATTTCGTATCTGGATTTTCGTAGCTCGGCCTCCAGCTCAGCCTCTCTCTGGCCTGATGCGGATTTTATCTCTTCCACCATCTCTAAAGCATTCTTCATCTGCTCTATGGTTCGAGCCTGTTCTTCATTGTGCCTTATTTCAGCAACTTCTAAAGCAGATCTTAACTGTTCTATTTGAGGGTCTTTGGAGCTGACACTGTTATTGGTTTCAGCCTTGAGTTTGGTTACAAGGTCTTCAAGAAAGTCAACACGAGCCCTCGAGTTTTCCAGCTGGGAAGCCATGGCATCATAAGCTTGTGTCGATTTACATCCATCAGACCTCAGTGCTTCCACCATCTTCTTGGCTGTTTCCAGTTGCATCAGCGTTTCACCAACGACTTCTTGTGCTTGAGCTTCGGATTTCTTGCAATCACTCAACTGCTTCTTCATTTCTTCCACAACCAAGACCATTTCCTCGTGCTTTTCTTTCAGCTTGTGGAGCTCTGAGTCGTTAGTTTCAGATTCAGCTGTGATTTCAAGCCGGGCTTTGAGTTGTTTGATCTCATCCAATGCAGAGGCCAGCGCAGCTGAGTCATGCAAATGCTGCTTTTGGAGAGCTTCCACTTCAAATGTCAAACCTCGTTCTTCAGAGCTCTCAGACAGCTCTACAACATTAGCTTTCTCAGATGCTGATTGCTCTAATAACTGCTTCTCCAACAGGTCTAAGAGCTGCTGGTTCGAATCTTCAGCTTCTTGTTGGGGTTGCTTTCTAGATGTCTCAGACGAGCATAACTGTTCCTCAGTGTTTTTCAAATCATTCTCAAGCTGAGAAATCTGAGACTCGACCTTAGCAACTCCTCTCAGATGCTTTTTCTGAAAATTCCAATATATTAAGAATTTAAGATTCAATATGTAGTCATTTACTAATGCATGCAAAAAGCTTCATGGATCATAGAGAAAACCTCATTTTGTACTAGTTTTGTGTACCTGAAAGAGGGGGCTACGAGGTGATTTACGATCTGAAACTTTAGGACTTCTCTCCTTGGGTGGTCTCGTTGCAAGGTTAGACGAAGAAGCAGTTGGTTCGGTATACCTTGGACTCGTCTTGAGCTGGCGGGGTGAGGTTTTTTTGGATGAAGCAATTCGAGGCGAACTCTTCTCAGTCACCTCTGAAGAGGAAGTGGTTCTACAATAGAGTAAACATACAGACAATGTCAAGATAGATACATACAGCCCAACATATTCTCGAAGAGTCGCCCATAAAGCAATATGCATATCTCATACTGCACCTTCAGAATTGGTTGCGTATAGTAGAGATAAAATATGCTAAAGAATCACCCAACTAAAGCTAAGTATGAAGAATAAAAAGGGGCCATCAAAGAAAAGCTTAAAATGCTTAGAATAGATGGATTCTAATTCCTGATTTTACCTCAACTAACAAGAGTGATGACACCTTAGATAACATTTATAGAAAAGGAAGTGATGATATTTGATCTTTCACCTTTAATGGGGCCTTTCCACAATCATCGCATATTCACTCGAAATCATTGCAAGAAACATGATAAATTGTCAAAGAATGATTTCCATCATGACACATACCTTGAAGAAGTTCAAGTCAAATGAGAGAATGATTTTCATAAAAGTTACTACTAAAGCTTCAATACTATCATAGCACCGAAAGTTACCTTGCTTTAGGAGTCTGCATATCTTAACTACCAGCTGCTCAAAGAATGTGATTGTAATAAATATATTGTGGTAATTGAATGCTTATGACCCACAAAGCCCTGCAAAAGTGGAGAAAAATATGAAAAGCTTTAAGTATAAGGAGAATATAAAAAAAGGGGGATTAATTAAATGCACAAGGAGCATCCAATGAAGTACTAATAAACAAGAAACATTACATATATTGCATAGACAAGCAACATTTTAATGCAACTATGACTCACAGTAATGTCTAACCAAAAAGGGAGATTCATAAATTTTTCATCTCTGCAACTCCAAAAATCCAATAATGTGTTCATTAATAGTGAAGATTGTGTTTAGCATTTGGGCTAATGAGGAAATTTAGTACATCTCTGAACTATGCAAAGTCACATTTGACAAAATAAGAAAACTTTAATCCACGGAGAATTGTGCCACATTCACATAATGAAAATCAAGATCAAGAATGTGATAAAAACGGTAAGATTTGTAGTACTGCCAAATGAAAGAAAATCAAACTAAAAAAAGATAACATGTAGAAACCTGGAATAAAGCAGCATCAGATTAGAAGGATAGGATAAATCTGTTCAAACATTCTCACAATTATACACAAAATAATTTTTTAAAAAATAGCATCTTGGAAAGGAGAAAAAAGGTGCAAACAACCAAATGAGAAAAGACATACAGGCAAACAAAGTAGAGGGAGATAAAAAGAATGATTAGTGATTGAAGAGAGATTCAGAATTTGCTTTTGAACAAAGACTGTAAAGTGGCTGTTGAAGATACAGAGTTAAAAAAACAAAAAAAAAGTGAAGAAAATAAAAGGCAACAAAAGCCCTCATACTCTACTCTAAAAAGAAGCCTGAAAAACATACCAACATTACATTTCACTTACAATGCTTCCCATAAAACAAAGAACCAGAAGAGAGAGAGAGAGATAGAGCGCATCACTTCAGACCCACAAAATGGAACTCAAAATGCAGAAGCATTATAGCTCGTTTTCAGCCATTAATGGCGTAAAGTTGAGATCTTTCAAAAATATTTTGTTAGTTTCAAGACAAGAATGGTGAAGAGGAGGAAGAGAAAATAGGAGCACAAATTGCATAGTTGGTCGCCATTGATCTTACCCAGAGAGAGAATCGTTGAGAAAAGAGTGAAGTTTAGTCAAAGAGAGAGAAAGGTGAGAGCAGCCATTGTAGGCACATGAAAGAGCTCGTGTTTCGAGGGCAACTGCTTCTTTTATCTACTCTGTAAAATGTGATGCTTTTCAACTGGTGCTTGCCGCTGCCTCTCTCTCTAAATGAATTCAAAGTTTCTTTTCTTTTTTTTTTTTTTACCCCACGGAAATAGACAATAAATAAGTAAATAAAGACAAGAAAATAAGTTATTTTAGATGTATAGAGACAGACATGTGGTGGTGAAGAGTTGTCGTTTTACAAGACATGGTGTAGACCGTAGAGTAGGTTAAGTTTGAACTATACATTTTGATATCCTGAATATTGATAATAAATACTCACTTTGTTTTATTTTATAATAAGTGTTGTTTTATAATTTTTGTCGTAAATTAAAAAATATAAAAATTGAGCAATACAATTTTAACAAATTAAAGAATTTATGATTTAAGATTGTAAAGATAATAAAATTAATTCCATAAAAGGTATAATATTAAATACCTAAATATTAGCTAATGAATATTAATATGGATAATTTGAGAATACAGTTGTATAAAAGTCTAAAACAACACATAATTTGATACAAAACTTAGATTCCAGAATGATACTTATTATGAAATTGAGGGATTAATGATTTTCTACTCACAATGTACATGTTGTTCACTATTGATGTGCAAAAATTTCTACTCACAATGTACATGCCTTAATACATTCACTATTGATGCTTTTTACGTATTGTGATTTGAAATAACGATTATATTGGATTTGTAATACAAAATTGGATTTTTAATACAATAACAGTATATGTATTAATATAAATCCACATTGAGTTTCGGTAGGCTATCAGACATTAGTATAATTTATTCCACACATGGCCTAAAAAGAATCTAGTCTTGATTGGTACCATACTAAAAAAAAATGATCAGAATCTTTTGTTTATAAAATGGTCATTGTAGTGAAAAAGGTAGAAAACTAGTATATATGGTGAAAATGGTCCTCACAACTTTTTGTTTATAAGCTGATTTGATGGTGAAACAACTAAGAAAAATGGTCCCCAAAGTGAATATGTTAGAAAAAATTGTAATTGGAAAAACCAAGAGGCAACAAATAAAGTCACATGGACTCAAAAATAAATATTGAGACAACTGGTTCTTTTAAAAGAATTGAAACGAGAGAGATTTAAAAATAATCAAAGCTTCACAACGATTAAATAAGCAAAATTGTAAAATCTAACTCTCCCACGTCGATTAATGATATAAATGATTAGAAGTTATAAATATGGACAATATTTACAGACTAGTCCTTGTAAAAAAAAATCTTGCAAAATCAGGCCCTACATTTGGGATAGTAAACCCAATTTAAGTATTTAGTCTTGGATTTAAAATGGTTTTTGCAAGTCAGAATTTGGGCCCTGAAATTTTTTTATAAGTTTGAATTTTGAATGATTATAGTTAAGATGATTTTTTTTAATGGATATTATTTATTGATACGTAGAAATATAAATATTTTTATTGAGAAATATAAAAAAAATTGATAGAATTATAATATTTTGTGGATCTATCTAATCTATCCAAAATTCAAATGAGTCTAAGCATATTTGTGTATGTTGATCATGGCTGTCAGAATTTGGAGAATGAAGACAATGATTTGTCTTCTTGAATTTATTCAAATTTAAAAAATAGTCCTCCAATTATTTCTTATTTGCATTTTTACTTGATCAAATGTGTATTTATGGGCCTGACATCATGGGCTTGCTTCTTCAACTGCTTTAAGGCCCGATTGATGAAAGTTATTCTCAAACCAATCCAATACAAGGCCCACCAGATGCCTCGGGCTTTGCAGGACATCGCTCAATTGCTTCTGAGCCCATTACTATATGTGTGATATAAATTTTGAAATGTTGGATAGTTGCGGAAAAGAGCATATTTATTTCATGTAATTTCAATTTCTTTTGAATTAAATAAAATATTTATTTTGATTGGATTATTATAGATTTAATTGTAAAGCAAAATATGCATTTTCCAAACAATAATAATGATTACTTGGAGGACCGTTTCTTCTTACCACCGACCGAAATGACAATTTCGTGGGGGTATTTTGTCTGTACATGCAACTATTTTATTGTGGTGGGCCCACTTGTTCATTTGGATTTTTAAACGGCAATAGCTCGTGTACTTATGACGTCATCAAATCACTCGAATGAATTAAAGGAAATTTGTAGGGATTACATGCTACCTACACCTTTATAATTAATTTAAAGGAAAACAAGTTTTTTAATACTTATGATTTATTTTATTGGATTTTTCGTACTATTTTTCACTTTCTGGTTCTCAGTATTCCATGTTTAAAAAATTCTATTTTTTTTTTTCATTTACCTGCTATAGCAGTTAAAAGATTTTTTATTTTTTGACAAATTACATTTTTCACACGTCTAGGTTTGATTAAATTATAAGATGGATGCAAAGATTTGTGAAAATTAAAATCAAACCCTTAACTATGAAAAAACTAAAAAGCTCACGAAATATTTCGATCAATTTCCATGAATAATTCGACTTGAAATCGCTCATTTTTATCGATATCATACTATATTATCACAGTTTAACTTTTAAAGTGATCATGTGTTGAAAATTTGATTGTGGAAAATGTTAATTTGTAAATAAATAAAAATATATATATTTACTTGTTGTTGCAGGTAAATAGACCAAAGAATTATTTTTTCTAAACATAGATGACTAGAAAATCAAATGTGAAAATAGATTATGAAAAATTGAATGAATTAAACTTAGAGGATTATAAAACATTTTTCTTTTAATTTAATATAGGGTTAAAAATATTTTTCCATCAGAACTATATGTAATTTTACATTCAATTTTTCAAATTTTGAAATATTTCATTTTGCTGTATGAATATTAAATTGAATGCATTTTACGGTATCAAACAAATTATAGCCGTACACGTGTTCAAAATCAATGACTATAATGTTGGCTGATACTATAAAATGCTTCAATTTTAAGGTTCATACTACAAAGCAAAACATTTCAAAAAATTTACCAAAAAATGTAAAATCATATTTAGTTCAGATGAGAAACTGTTATTTTTACCCATTAATATAAATTGTTTCGAATACTAATCTCAGTTGTAATTAAGAAAGATCAATTAATCAAACCCTTGGAAAATATTAATAAAAACATAGTTTGCTCGTAACAGTAGTTTCGACCACCTAATTAAATTAAAGAAAATATATTAGAAAATGTTAAAACCATTAACCGTTGTCAGAGAAAAAACACTGTATTACAATCAATGGTAAATTTACTTCATCTTCTCTTTTATAGATGGTAAAGAAATTTATCCTCATATAAAACAGAAATCATAAATTTGATTTTAAATTTGAATGGTCATAGATGAATTATCATTTGATTAAATTTTAAATAATAGTGATAATTGAATCAAAACTACAAACTCAATCAAATATAAGTTCTCAAATAAGATATTTATTAAAGTTTAAGAAACGATTTATACAAGATGTTTTATTTATTGGAAGGAGTGTATAAATTATGAATATAGTACAATTAATACTATGATAAGCTCACGCCTTTAGAAATACTCTATATAAGTGGTACAGTTTATAAAGGCTAAAATTTCTCCTTAGCACTATGTGCCACTTGCCACCTGCCACGCAACATAATTTTTTATTCTTTTGCACAGCTCATGTAAGAATAAGATTGATCATGTAAGATCAGTTGAAAAGATAAAAATATTTTAAGAACGAAAATAGAAAATGTAAAGACAATGGATATTGTTGAGAAATAATTTATGTTGATCAAATAATAGATCGTATAGAAATAACATTTTGAATAAAAAAAACTGTAAGGGAATGGACAACGCTCTTCATGACTGATGCAAAAATTTCATCCACATTTGGACTCAAAGTATATTTAAAGTAATTCCAAAATAAATAATAATAATAAATCATGAAATATTTATATTACAATATCAATTAATAACCATACTATAATAACATCATTGAAAACTTTCAAAATTCAACTTTTAAATCATTGTCAAAGAATTCAAAACCTTCAAAAACAATTAAGAGTTAATTGAAATTGCATCCTATAAATATATTACACTACATGTCTATGGCTATCACCACATGATGTTAACTTCCAAATATGATGATTGCACCTTGAAGAAAAAGATATTTATTATAAATATCGCTCAGCTCTTTCTTAGTGAGGGCATTTTGGACAATTCACAAGCAAAATTGTTAAGTACAATTAAAGCCATACATAATTTTATCTATTCCCAATAAACTATACTTGTGCAATTACAGTATTTATATGTTCATCACTTGGACTCCCCAAAACACCACACAATTAATCCCTTTTCACAGAGAGAGAATATTTGAAACCTTTCCGCCACCGCCATGAGAACGAGCAACCACCTGATAGGGTTCCTCAACTTCCTGACGTTCCTCCTCTCAATCCCCATCCTGGGCGGCGGAATATGGCTGAGCAGCCGCGCCAACAACACCGACTGCATGAAGTTCCTCCAGTGGCCGATAATCATCATCGGAGTCGCCATCATGGTGGTCTCGCTCGCCGGATTCGCCGGGTCCTGCTACCGCAACAACTTCCTCATGTACCTCTACCTGTGGGCCATGTTCTTCATCATCGCCACGCTCATCGGCTTCGTCATCTTCGCCTACGTCGTCACTGACAAAGGCTCGGGCCAGCCCGTCATGAACCGGGCCTACCTCGACTACTCGCTCCACGACTATTCGGGCTGGCTCGCGGATCGGGTCTCCAGCGACAGTTACTGGAGCAAAATCGGGTCCTGCATTAGGGATTCCCATGTTTGCAGAAGGATGGGTAGAAATGTCAATGGCGCCCCTGAATCTGCTGAGTATTTTTACCGCAGAAAACTCAGCCCTGTTGAGGTAATTTCAAAAGTTTATTTATTTACTTTCCTCTTTATTGCTCATCTAATTCTAACTTAACTCATAAATATACACCCAAAAAAAGAGAAAAAAAATGATTTTATTTTTCATCTTTGCTGTTGGAATTTGAATTAAAGAGTCATGTTTCAATTTAGTTTAGTTATTTATTTATTTTCCCTCTTTTTGGATGGATGGAATAGGGTTGGGACTTTACGGTCAATGGAATGTGTAGAGAGAGAGAGAGAGAGAGAGAGAGAGGTTGTAACATGTTTTGGAGAGAGAAAAGAGTGGTAGACTAACATACACCTGTGGCTCAGGATTGTATTATTATCATGGAATGAAACATCATAGCTACTTTTTTTTGTCGTTTAATTATTGAACTCCTGAGTATCCTGCTTTTTCTATAGTCCCAACAAACTAGATATTTCTAACACAAACACTAGAATCCATTTCCACCTACTGCTTGCTGTTTCAGTATTTTTGCATAATCTGTTGATGTGATATACAATCTTTTTGTTGAAAAACTCGTCTCGCTTTTTATCTCGTATTATCATCAATATAGACGTGCCACGTATTTCTGTATTGGTTTCTTTTTCTATCCTTGTACTTAGGTTTCTTTTAGGATGAGCATACACAGGATTAGAGAATTCTCTTTATTGTGACTTTTCCAGATCTCAAAAGCCAAGGGTTATTGTCATTGTCTACACTCAAACCTTAGAATTCTTAGTATTAGTTTTTATAACGGAAGTTTTCATGAAATTGGTAAAGCATTGATGAGTGATTGGCAATGACGTGCTCCATACTTGTTCACGTGGCCTGATTAACTGATGGGGCCGTACTAGATGTATGATAATTGAATACCATTATTATATGTGAAAGAAGTGGTTGAAAACCATTGAAACAAGGGTTATTTTAGGAACTATGACATTATTTTGAAATACTAGAGACATAAACAACTGAATTTGAAACAACTTTATGTACTTTGGTGATGGGCTACTCTTCATGTTCCATACTTTGGATTTTTCCTTGATGCGTATGGACCTAATTTAATGCTCTAGTAAGGTAGATTGGGATTTACTTTTGGGTCCCGATGAGTATGAGAGTGGCGTCATGGGATTCATTTAGTCAAATCATTCATTTCTCAGCATGTGGCAAGATTATTGAAATTTCACAATATAGAGTTATGATTAATAATCATCTACTTCGGTTGTGAATATGTGAAATGATCTGTGTAATTGCATAAATATATGTCATCATACTATAGCATATCTTTGATGGAATGCATGACAAAATACATGATTCATTATATGGAAGTTTATTCATTATATGGAAGTTGGTGGTAAAGATTACCTTTGAAGTTGATTGAGTGGTAGTAGTTTGTATCATATTTGTCTCACTTTCTTAAGTTTTATATGATCCATAATTGATTTTGGTGAGCAAACGAATCAAGAAAAAAAGTATGCCCACCTCCTTTTTCTTTTTCCCTTTTTAATTTCTGTCATTGAAAACCCAATCATACACTATTTGGCTTGTCTCATGTTTCTATATAGTAGGAATCTATTCCTCTGGTATGAGATAACCAATGGAATCAAAGCTCATAAACTACCTGAATAATTGAATATGGGTTTATTTTCTTTTCACCATTCTTGAATTTATAGCATCATATGGTTTAACACTAGAACATTGGTTGGATGCAGTCTGGATGTTGCAAACCCCCCACGACATGTGGCTTTTCATACATGAGCGAGACGAATTGGGTCCCAGGAGGGGGGCTTATGGGGAGTGATCTAGATTGTTCTAGATGGAACAACGATCAGGATCAACTATGTTATAGCTGCGACTCATGTAAAGCCGGTGTGCTAGCCAGCTTGAAGAAGAGCTGGAGGAAAGTCTCGATCATCAATATTGTCATACTGATTATCCTTGTCATAGTGTATGTGGTCGCCTGTGCAGCTTTCAGGCACAACAAACGGATCGATAATGACGAACCGTATGGCGAGACCCGAATGGAAAAGTCACAGCCTAGCAGGATACATTTCTAAGAGCTTTACCTTAAGGTAACTAAATTAAGATTTCCAATAAACTGTGTGGGATTTCTGTTTTTTGCTCTAGTGTTTAGTGAAGGAAAAAGGACTTGTCAATATCGTTGGTTGGTTTTTTGTTTAAAGAAAATATGTCATGTATATTTTGTATCGGTTTGTTGCTTGTCTTCTCATAGTTTCGTTTTGGGATGTATGAAATTTTTAAAAGATTGTCAAGATTATGACAGTGCCCATGTAGAAGTAATGGAAAATAGATTTATGTTGAATCCTAGTGATAAAGCATGTGCAGAAGAATGCTTCACCGGACCGTGATCCGAGGAAGAAGGCTGGGTCTTAGATCTGCTTAATTTACTCATTTATTACACAACCAAAAAGGTCATAACACAATCAAGATTATGAGATTTAAAAACGTTGATGATTTACATGATCCTTATGTGCCATTTCACGGTTTAACTCGGGTTTCCACCGAGTCACGATTCTCTCCTCGACACTATAATGCCCCAAACTTGAAAGATCGGTATCATTACCATTATTATATACATGAAAAACCAACATGGTTTTTGCGACACTACCACACAGCGAAGAGTGCAATGAAAATCGGTCCACGCCTTCAACCGGGCATTTGCATTTTCATCTTCGTTGGATAAAGCAACGACAGCGTATTCGGAGTGCACTAGAGATGGATGGTGACGATAGGCGACAAAGTCGACACCGTATTGAGATCCAGTTTTTCTTACGAAGATGAGAGAATATGCTTTAAACAAAACTGAGAAACCAACTCTCTTGGATGTCATATAGTGCCACAACTCTTTATCATTCTTTACGCACTTACTTTCACCAACAACCTCCATGCATCACCTCGATGCGATGCATTTCATGACAGGACGACCAAAACATGCATGGTTGAACAATTCAGCTTGTTCTGGATATGCATTTCATGACAGGACGACCAAAACATGCATGGTTGAACAATTCAGCTTGTTCTGGATATGCTGCAAGAAGCACGCTGCAACCGGAAAGCAGTCGATTCCATCTACGATAATTGAAGATGGGAAACTACTGCAGAAATGGGTTCTGCAACGGCCTTTGCTTCAGCTGCTTTTCCTTTCCATCTTGGGGCCATAATCTGCTCAGAAAAATTAATGAGATCCCTTTAGTGCTGCATTTGCAGAAGCCGATAACAAGAAAACTAGGACGAACACGTTAAGAACACTTTTCCGTTTTTTGCTTGTCAACCAAGAATTATACGTTGGAACAATCATGATCAGCATAAATATCATTCATATATATATATATATACACACCCCATCCCTCACCCCACCAAAACATATATGTATAGGATGAAATGCAAAATACAATGAGCTCTGCCTTCTTTTTATAGATGCTCTGTAATGGTTGTTCTTTTGTAACAGGAAATGAAAGACTGAATAATATGATGCTACGCCAAACCGAAATTTCAGATTCCAGTATTAGATTGTACCAAATCGAGTATCACATTGATTCTTTTAACAGTTTTTCACTTACAGAAAAATTTCAGTAACTTGAATTCTAGATCAAAATCATTAGCATTTCATCAAAGGCATCAGTGAAGCATTTCATCAAACAGCATCAGTGCACTATTATTTCATTGAACAGACTTGTCCCCAAGATTGTCAAATTGCACACGAGTATCTCACCAATATTCAGTCACCATCTCTAACAGCACCAAACAAGTAATTACTGACAAACTATCGAAAATGAGGAGCCAAAGATATGAACGAGTTACCTAATTTTGCAATAATTGAAGACAGATTGAGTATTAAGGGAGCGAGGAGAATCAATGGCGGGAGAGGTTCAAACCCTAGGATCAGAGTCAACGGACTAAAACGTTTCAAAATACCACTGTGATAATAATAAAATTACCTTTCTGGCCTCAAATATAACCTCACTTATTTTCTACCTACTTTTGCTTGAAATGACAAATTTGCCCCTCAATTTTATGGACATCCCAAAACTCTCGAAAGTCATGTCACACTAACACCCCACCTTTCGACACTTTATACACTTTCATCTTAAAGCAATATAAATTATACGATACATAATTAACCCCATTCCATGAAACTCATTCAAAATTGTTGTTGAGAATATACGACATAATTACATGATTTGTGATATAGATAAATTCGTGACATAATCACTACTCAATTTTTTTATATGTTCAAATTTTATGGTATATTAAAAGTTTCAGAAGAAATCATTGAGGAAGTTATTACATTTAATTAGTGTGGGAAAACTGGAAAAGAAGGATGAAGGGGTGAAAGCAGAAAGTTTGATAGGGGCAGTACTGTCCTGCACAAAACAATGGGTAGAGAAGATTTTTGCATGTCATCAATTTACTTTTTGTTTTTATCCTTAAAAATTGTTGAAATTTCATTGAAATTTATTATAATGTAACTCCTTGAATTACGGCTGGTATTATTGATTTTCCTTAGAAAATTTTAATTAATTAAGGGACCCTCTTGAATTATTAAAATAAAACATATATGATGAAACCATTTAAACTAACACTAATTAATAGTTCTGTAGGTGATTTATTTTTGTGGTTTTATGCGCTTCAATCATTTTACATGCATCAAAAAAAAAAAAATCATTTATACATAATTGTTTTTTTTAATTAAAAAAAAGTTACTAACTAATTTTAAGATGACGGTCAAAAGCAAAACCTAACTTGATGTAGCCACCAAGACTTGGAGAGACTAAGAAATGACAGTAAACTATTGATTAGGATGTCATCCTTTGATGTTTCAAACTAATTTACATTTATTTCTGTCGTGAAAACTACTTAATTTAAATACTTAACTATGCAATTAATTATGCTTAATTAGTAGTAAACAACACGATGATTGATTAAGCATTTTGGAAGAATTTGGTCATTTGGGTGACCAATTAATCTTAATCTATATTTATTATATAACAACGAAGGTTGATAGAATTTTTACATTTCCAACTTTTTCGCATATCTATGGTCGTCAATTATCTGTACTTCTCTATATTTCTCTTAACTATACCTAAGTCCAAAATCGAATCAAATTATTTGATGTTTGGATAGAAATTAGTGGTTAAGAACTTATTTGATTAAATTAATGTTTGCTTCCCTTTTATTTTCATTGTTTTTTTATTAAAAAAACTTTATGAAATGATTTTACAAATATAATTTTGTAAGATGGGTTATGGGTAATCTTCATTTTTTTTTCCGATATTTTTATTTATTTTTATCTTCATAAATTTGGGTCGTTGAATTGTAAGTCAAGAAATTAGCCATCCTTAGAAACATAGTATTACACGTGGTGTACTCATCATAGTTGTGATAGTTCAGTGTCCCCAAATTCTTTGTAGTGATCTAAAAGTCTAACAAAACTAGACAATTAAGTCATCATCTATTTTACCTAAATTAAGTAGAGTTTTATACACTTGTAAATGGTACATACGATCAATAGTTGTGTCCCTTATGCCTGAATTTGTAATTCATACTAATTAATACTAATGCAACATTAATTATGCACATTTATTATTCACCTGGCATGATTTTCATTACAAGTGTTTCGGTTAGTTTATAGATTCTTTAAAATATTTTATAAGATATTTGAAAGTTTATAAATTCATTCAAAATGTCCAGCGAGAGTTTAGAATAAACAACATATTTGTTTTTTTAAGTAAGATTTTAGAAGTTAATTATAAATTGTTAAAAAAAAAAAAAAAGACTACATACAATTGTAGAGGTAAGATCTTACAAATTTTGTCATTTTGATAACATAATACTCCAAATACTACAATGCTACTCACTTATAAAAGTTCCACTAATTCGAAAACTTAACTTATGTTTGAGTTGAGTGATTCAAAGTACAAAATTTAAAATAAGTGAATTTAAAGTTCATCCCAATTTTAAATTCATATCACATTCAAATATTATCGATAAATTTATTACTATAAATTTCTTATAAACTTTAAAACATCTATATAATATATATATATATATATATATATATATATATATAAAAGATATTTCAAATAAGCTTAAGCTAGTAAATAGCCTCTATTCAATTTAAAATAAAGATTTTTAGGTGGAAAGTATCTACGAATTAAGGGTTCTAGAAAAACGATGAAAGTGTTTGCAACAACATTTAATCTCTTCTGAGTTAATTCTTACCAAGTGGGCCTGTTTTTCTCTGTCACTCATTAAGGTGTACTTTTAAAGGACGAGCAAAAGTTTGGACACTTGCCCTTTAAAAAAAAAAAACTTGCAAAGTTTTGACACAAATTATTCTGTACACACACACACACATGCAGCACGTACAACAAGATTCGTACATGGACCTCAATAGAGTGTTTTGCTTTTAATTCGCAGTACTTCGATTTTCTAATTTTGTGTGTTTACTTTATCTTTATAATTACAAAAATATATATATAGACATCCATTATGAAATGAAATAATTAGAGAAATGTACAGGATGGAAAAATAAAACATTTCGCATGTATCATGAATAATTTTTTTTAAAGGTACTTTTTTTAGGCCAATTAATTGATGATTGTTATTATTCATGAAGTTGGAAAGTATTTGACGTGACATATATCGATAATCTTAAATCTTTACTCAACAGGTTTTTTTTTAGAAATTGCACAATTTCATAGCTTATTATCATTGTCTTAATTACAAAGGCTGAACATACTTATTACATACATTTTGTTAATTAAGTAGGATTATAGTGTAGGTTGATTTCATTAATGAGCTCAAGCCTAGGTGTATTGCTCAAAGAAGAATATCATCATGATTGTGAAATACCTATCAATGATTGTACCTTGTCCCCTAATCTTTATTATATATACATAAAAATACAAAAATTCATATATAATATATACTTATTTAAAGTGCTCATACGTTGATGTGTCCATTAATGTACGCAGTGGCGGATCCAGAATTTAGTGTTTGTGGGGGCGGGACTTCGGGAGGAAGGAACACATTCATAAAAAGTCTAAATATATTGAAATTTTACATATATATTTTCTATGATTGTATAACTAATTTAAAATATACTATATTTTTTATTATTCTATAACACAATATATATATATATATATATATTGATGTGGAAAGAAATAAGGTAAAAATATAATATATCATTTGAATTTTAGGGGGCAATTGTATGAAATTATTTTAAAATGCACTACTAAAAAAAAATTTCAAAATTCTTGGGGGGACAACAGCCCCTCTTGCCCCCCTTGGATCCGCCACTGGATGTGCGTGACGATTATTACACATCAACAATGAATACATTAACACATGTCTACAATGGACTGACAAACATTCTCAATATACATTGTGGAATTAAAACAACTACTGGGATTTAAAATTTGGTTTAGTAATTGACAATAATAACCTTGACCGGCAGTGAGCTCTATATATTTATGTATAAAAAAAAAAGGTTTATTTATCCATTTAATCTCACTTCCACCTTCCACCTTTTCAAAATGTATCGGGATTGATTGATCTTGATTCGAGATGATCATTTCAAGATTTCGAAATTCTATAATGGGCTACGTTGAAAAAATAGATATAAAATATTCACTTATACATTAAAAAAATATCATTTAATTTGCACATCAACACAAACTAATTTGATTGTTTATAACGTCTGTGCAAATATGAAAGGACATTAGTTTTTTGATGAAAAACATTAATTAGGCATACAACTTAGGTATGGTTCATTGACAATGTAATGAATACAACAAGTTGGTCAAGAATGTTTGGCTAGACACTTTATCTCAGGTAATGTTAAAATTCTATGTATACAATATAATTATGGATAAAATAGGTATATAACATGAGTGTTTTTGTGTACTTTATTAAGTATGCAGTATGCTGATTGCTCACACCCACTTCTTGTTTATAGGCTGCATAATAAATGCATAAAAGCCAACATTATTGATAATAAAGTTATATAGCCATACCTATTTGATCTATTGATTTTGATTTTCCTGAATATAGTGCTTCTAATAAATTCAGTCAAATTGGAGAATTCTGTATGGTCTTGTTCAAGTACCTATATCATTAATTACAGGGTATTGATTTATATGTGTTCATGTCGATTTTTTTTCATTCGGAATATTGTACTATATGTGTTCATTTCACTGAGATCGAACGTATACAACTTTTCTTTATATTTGATGATTTCATTGAATACATTTTTTGGTTTTTCATTTGTGAGTATTTTCTTACATGCCTTACTTTTAAGACTTAATTAAATTTATGTATAGTTATCTTTAAGTTTTAATTAAGAGAAAACATGCCTAGATAATATATAATCCAATTCATGCAGCATTAATTAAAAAATATTTTAATATTATTTATACATTTATATTTAGTACTAAGTCTTTTTAAAATTGAGATGTCAGACGTCAGTCATGTTCATTTTTCCATTATGAACACATTTTAATATATCAATAATTTATATATCGTATATCTAACATAATTACTTAATGTTATACCACGGAAATTTTATAAGATGTAATATTTGTATTGTAGCCAATAAATCAAACGAGTGACACAACAACCAAACAAACTATCAAATTCAGTCAGTGTTAGATTTCAAAATAATTGCAAATTAGGAGTTGGTTTCCAACAAATTAATTCCAAAGAAAAAGGAGCCAAGTAATCCTAATCATAGGAGAAAAAAAAAAAAGGAAGGTGTAATAAAATAGGTTAAAGTGATGGCTAAGCTAAGGTGTCAAATATTGTATTAAATGAGGAGGTGGTAGAATTTGACCAATTAATTGCGCCATAATTATGCCCATTTCTACACGCTCATTGCCACTAAATTAATTATACACGTTCCTTTCATTCACTTTTACTTCTTCTTCACTCACATTGCGTACACTACTCTCACACTATTTCTTTAGCATAATTACAATTTTGCCCCACTTTTCTTTATACGATCGATTTAGTCCTTCAACTTTTATATGGTGAAATAAGGCTCTAAATTCTTCAAAATTGGATTAGTCGAACACTTTAGTGTTAAAGAACTATCTTTCTTGAAAACGGACATTTAACCCCCCAAGTATGAAGAATCTCACTCTTTTACCCCTACTTTTGTTGTATGATATGCATAAATGTTGTTCTTATGAGATGAGATATTTAATTGATTTCGAAATAAATTAAAATTTTTGTTCATCAATTTTGTATTTTTCAAGTTAATTATTAATCACAGAAAGGATTTATACCTCATGGTAGAATATAAAAGGAGGTCAAGTTGAATTTGTTGAAGGAGTATTTAATTAGAACCATCATTAGCAATTATGGATTTGGTTTGTGATTAAATTACAGTAATTTATTGAAGTATGATGAATCCAAATATATTTTCTTTGACCTAGCTTTTGTTCCGGGGTCAAATTGTACTTTATACATTGAAGATGGGGTAAATTGGACCAAATAAAAGTTCAGAAGCCACATTATGCCTTTAGATAGAGATTGAGGACCGAATTGATATTTTTTCCCAAGTTTATGTATTACTCTAATTAAAAATACATGTATACATGTTTATTTTCTTAGGATTTTCTGTAATTTTAACATTTATGTCCGATATATGTGTGTGTATATATTTCTATCTAACAATATTATCAGTTATGTTAGATGTATGTAGTTTCTATATATCATATATACTTTGTATTTGATATAAACAATTACGACATTATCATGATATGAAAAGTAATACTTTATGTTGGTGGCATTTGATAGTACTATAGTCAGAGATCTCGTATTGCTATATTAGACATGTGCATATGTCATTATAAATTCTATATTTGAAATTTTATTAAATCCCTCATGATATTTTAGTGTTGTATGTGTTGCATTTGATGTTTTAATAAATAAAGCAAAAACAAACTAATGTCTTCTTGTCCTTCTTTGTCCTTGCATCTTGTCGAGAATTTTCAAACAGGCTACAACGTTAAACTCAGACTTCTTCTTTAATGTCTTCTAGAAATTCCAATTTAATTGGTTGCATTTTCATTTCTGAAAGTTTTCATAATTATTTTCAAATTATAATATTTGTTTTTTACCCTCCTAGTCTGGAAAAATTAAATCTGATTTGCCAAGTTGACGTTTATTGAGTCACTTAATGAAAATTATCTGTAATTACACACACACACATATAAATAAATAAATAAAAATATATATATATATATTTCACAAAAAAAAATTTCACCTGCTTATTGTTAATTAATACTAGTAGTAGTATTCCTAATAAATTAATGTGGTTATTCTAGTTTACAAGACATTAGTTTAACTATCTCCACTTAAAAGTCAAGAAATTAACATCTAAGTATTTTTATATATAATATTTTTATTATTTTTCATGCTGGAAATTCTTTGACAAATCCCCATTAAAACGAGTGACATTTTTGGACACCAGCTTAGCATAGGGACTTAGGAATTCTACAGCCCCATCAAAAACTTTGAAAATTTTCAATTTTATTTTGGATCTAAGTGTATAACAGTCAAGAAAAGTAATCACAATCATGATAGTGGAAATTTAACTACGTATAATAGTTGTATAACATTTTCATTTTTCCACAAGAAATGCAATATGTGGAAATAATTAATTAACTTGTAATTAAATTAATTAGGCCAAACTCACACCTACTGAAATGGTGGCTACGATTTTGGTAACAGCCCATTATATATTAGAATTTAATATATAATATATGAGTATGTCTTGTGGGAGACCGTCTTACGGATTCAATTTCGTGAGATGAGTCAATCCAATCCAGTCAACAGTCAAAGTCATAAACTCAACGGTCAACGATTGGTCAACGTTGTTGCCTCAAAAGTATTACATGATATATATAAAAATATTACCTCATATATTTGAAAATATTACATGATACTTTTATGTGTATTATGTGATATTTTCAAAAGTATTACATGATGTTTTCTTCTCATAATGTAATATTTTCATGTGTACCATGTAATACTTTTATATATATTATGTGATACTTTCATAGAAGTATTACATGATGATACTTTCAAAAAGTATTAAATGATATATACAAAAATATTACATAATACACATAAAAGTATTACATGATATTTTTATGTGTATTATGTGATACTTTCAAAAGGTACTATATGATATACATAAAAATACTATTTAATACACACAAATGTATTATATATTACATAATTCAAGCGCGAGGAAGAAGAGCACATCAGGCTCCCTAGGATCCGCGCATTTTTGTTGAGACCTGACCCAACCCAATTCAGGTTATTATCCCATAATACAAAAGTATTACCCGATACACATAAAAATATTACCTAATAGGTTAATACACATAAAAGTACTACATATTTTCTTATAGTCCACCAAATTCAAAATGCATTATATAATACCAAAGTATCACATAATATATAAAAAAGTATTATATAACACACACAAAAGTATTACATATATTTTATGTTTGACCAGACCCGACCCGTTTCACAAAATGAGATCCGAGGGGGTCCACACAAGCAATGGAGTATGTGGTTTAATTCGATGCAAAACGAAGAACCTAACTCATAAACTTAGCCGATACAACGTTATATGATAGCACCCAATTTTTCCGATTCGACGGTTCAGACTTTAACATAATATATTGAGAAACGGTTATTTAGGGGAAAAAAAAAATTATGAGATCATTTTATAGTAAAACTTCATGAGACAAGCCCAACTATCTATAACTTAAAATAATCTTCAAGTTAAATCTTATTTTATGGATTATGGATTATAAATTGACTCCTTTCATAAAATTATTACTCTTAAATTTTTACTGTTTAATGGTGATGTCTATTAATGTTGGATTTTCCATGTAGTTTCCGTTGCAGTTTTACAAAGACAATGACTTAGTATATATTAGTAAAACTAACAGTCAGACATCTTGACTTTTGAGACTGGAAGACTTGCACAGTACAAGATGCATAGAGATCCAAAGGTTGAGACTGAAATACATTTTAAAATTTAAATGTTGTCTATTTAATCACATGTAGTATTTATTGTTCAATTTTATCTATATATATATATATATATATATATACACACACACACACACATATGTCCACATGAATTTATACATATTGAGCCATGGATGCTATATTTAATGATATAGAATTTGGGTATAGGAATTAGGAATGGTGAAACCTATTAAACGTATATAATACACTTTCGTATGCAAAGTAAGTACTGTTGTTTTAGAAATTTAAAAAATAATTACTTTTAACTATTCAAATTTGACTAAATTGACTCTTCATGAATTAAATGGGGCAGTAAATTTAAAAATGAGCATTGAAAATGAAAAGGTTTTTGATAATTAAACTTAAATAAAAACAAATAAATCAGTTAATAAAATTCGTTGATCCACACGAATTTTTCAAAATTATAGAATGATAGGAGTAGCGTTGAAAACAAAATTATATTATAATTAAAAAATGTTAAAATGTTAAAATCACCAATTCACCATGTCGCCGATAGTTAAGATTTGCTTCCACATTTAATCCAAAAATTCCAAAAGTAATCTTCAATTTCACACATCTTTATCCAACGAAAAGATATTAAATTTAAAAGGAAATAAAAAACAGAATGAGAACTACGACTAAACAACATTTTCCCATTATTATTTATTATATTTTAATTTATAAAACACAATATTATTATCTTAATAATTTAATATTGAGTGCATTAATTGAAACAAAATGCGTGTCGTGAGACAGCTAGACATTGTAAAAACATTGCACATGAATTAAAAGAGGGGATGTCACAAATAAATAGTCGATTTTTTTGTGATTAAAGCCTAATTTGGATACATTGAAATAAACACGAAATTCAGACATATTTAACAGAAAGCGGTGGCAATAATAATAATATGTAAACAAACAGCCCTTTTTCAAAGAAAGCAACTCTTTCCCACCTTCTCTGCCTATATATATATATATATAGTCATACTTCAACATTCTTCTTCATAGCTCAACCTCTGTTTTTTATGATGGAGGGCAGTGACGCCATTAATGCTTCTTCTTCGTCTTCATCTCCTCCTCAATCTGTAGTGATCAGCCCGTGCGCCGCCTGCAGGATTCTGCGCCGACGCTGCGTCGAGAAATGTGTTCTGGCTCCTTATTTTCCTCCACATGATCCGCTCAAATTCACCACTGCTCATCGTGTTTTTGGGGCCAGTAATATAATCAAGTTCTTGCAGGTATATTCATTGATAAACCCATGTTGTGTGCTGATTTTGTTGGCATGCTCTTATAGTGTTTGATGAAATTCCTCAAAAGAAAGGGAATGCTCTTATAGTGTTTGATAATATTCCTCAACGACTTTTCTTAAAACCCCTGTATTTCAATCTCTTGTTTCATGTTAAACCCAGGAATACTTTTTTTATCATATTTTAAAACTCATGATGAATTCTTGTATGATCAGGAACTTCCAGAGCCACAAAGAGCTGATGCAGTGAGTAGCATGGTGTATGAGGCCAACGCAAGGCTAAGGGATCCAGTGTATGGTTGTGCAGGGGCAATATGCCAACTCCAAAACCAGATCACTGAGCTCCAAGAACAACTGGCTAAAGCACAGGCAGAGATTGTTAATATGCAATGCCAACATTCCAATCTCATGGCCTTAATCTGCATGGAAATGGCACAATCAACGCACACGATAACCTCACACGATCAACACTTGTCCGATGATTTCACTACAAGCCCACATAGTCACCAAAGCAATACGAGCTTCATAGAAGAGAATAGCAATCTTGTGCTTCTTTGGGATCCCCAGGACATGATGCTTAACTTCGGAGACGAGCACAAGGGAGCCGAAGGGAGCTATCTAATCGAGTCTATATAAACTTAATGAGTCACTTCTAAATTCGATGAAATTATTCTTGGACTAGTTAATGCAACGGCCCCAAACTAAAATTTCTGACTCCGTCACTGATCATCCATGATTAAGACGGTACGATGACAACATTGTTTCTAGGTTCTTGTAGTAGGATTTGATGTAATATAGTTGTTGTAGTATCATGGGAGAAATAATTAATCCTAGAAGCATAGGTAAGTAGGTTGTGGTTATTTGGAATGATTATGTAAAATATGAGATTGACTGGTCTTGTTCCTCCATGTTATCTTATTATTTCAGAAGGAGAAATGTCATTGTCTAAGTCCCATCTCTTATCTTTGTTCAACACTTGTGATTACCTAATGCTTTTGTTTCTCTTTACTATCATTATCAAGCTTTGATCTTTTTCGACTTAATCCCAACACATTTTCATACTCTCTCCCTCCCAAGTTTATAGTTTTCATATATTGTAGGATGTTTTTAATGTAATTTCAGTGAAAGTGATAGGTGGGGTAATTTGGTAACTACATAAATAGTAGGAATAATATTCATTTATACCACGATCATATAAAATTAACTTTTCTACCAAAACACAAATTATATAAAATTAACTTTTCTATCCGAACATATAATTTTGTTACTCTTCTCTCTCTCTCTCTTTTTCCTTTTTTAATTTAGGAGGATCAACAGATTTTACTCCTACCTCCTTGGTGGCTTGAACCCAGGATCTATGCACGTCTTTTAATTTTGTTACTCTTCTATCACAATATGAGTGAAAAATCTAAAATAACTCTTACACACACATGTATATAGTGCAAGGTCGTGGGCTGATGTGATTGAAAATATTATTTATGTCTTATCAACAAATATAAAATTATCATTTTTTTAATATTTATGGTAAAAAAATATTATTTATTGTGGTAGAAGAATAAATCAATATCCTAATCATGGTAGAAATGGATGCTATCCGGCTATCCCCAAATAGTATCCAGATAAAACGAATTGAATCATATATTCTAATTTGATGTTTCATCTTATATTCCATTATTTTTAATTCATAACATGTGTAAATTATATATGTCATTATTATATTTGACGTGTAGTGGTTATTTTGGAATATCAGATGAAATACCAATGTGCAATAGAAGATCTTGTTTGCAAATAAAGATACTTATAATCAAGACAAAACTTCCAAAAAAAAAAAAAAAAACTCGAGGGTAGTGTAGTCTTTTAAGCAACATCCCACATCAATACAATTGGACCCAAATGAGGTGCACAAGGACATTCTAAATTAGTTGATAGAACTTGATCAATTAAAGTAGTCTGTTTTTGGTCCATTAGACAATGGGTCCATAATGAAGAATGCAATTCAAAACAATATTATGTAAGTTAACATGGATTGTCTGTACTCTGTTGAGCTTATCTTATTGAACTTTTACTTCACTTTGTCGAATTTTTGTTTCATCATTTTAGAATTATAATGATTATTGCCAGTACCTTCCATTTAAGTTATTTAATACCTTTCCTAAGAATAAATATTTATAAGTTATATCAATAGATCTTTATTACTATGAAAATAAGAAATAAATACTACGACATTTGTATATCTCGTAATGCATACAAACATATGAGTGCAAGTATATGTGGAAAATGAGAAAATACAAGTTCATTGACACCGTGGTATCAAAACGCCTTTTGTTAAAAGCAAATTTTTCTTTCTTTTATTGCTAATGTCATTTGGGAGGGGTTTGTGGTCATTTGAAAATGAGGATTGTTAGGATTGTCAAATAAATTTTATACAAGAAAAAATTAGGAAAATATATTGGGATGAACAAATATCTACACTGTATGAGATTCTTTATGGGAAATTCAAAAATAAATTTGTTATGCATATATGAATATTGGATTTCCAGATAAATCAACTTCAGCTACAAGTCCATATAGATAACACTGATGCTGGGTTCAAATGTAAGCCCATTAATATCTTGACTGAGCCATATATTAGGCCATTGGCCCATCTCCAATATATATGATTACGTATGTTTTAGTGGACTTCCTTTATGAAAAAACTTGATAAATTAATCGAATGGAACTTTTTTTTTTTTTTTTTTCGGCCTAGAAAACCTTTTTCATACGAAGATTCATTTTACACAAAGCATCTTGCGTTTGAAAATACACATATCAACACTTGAAATATCTGAAATTGCCTCAAATTATTTATGGGTGCGACTATATATACCTAGATATGCTAAACACACCCCAAAACATGTATTTTTGTAGTTATAATTTTTTTTTTTTTTTTAATGGAGTGTGTTTTAGCAAATTTTGGGGTGTGTATGTATAGTCCTGTCCATTATTTATACATTCAAACGAGTCACAAATGTCATAACTAACTAGTATAGACCAATATGATACACGGGATTTATGAAAATAAATACATTTTTAAAGAATCAATATAAAATGTAATACATTTTGAGTAAATATATAATAGTTTGGAGAATAATTTTGATTTATATAAAGGAAATATCTTCATGGTAATTAATTTCTTTTAGCGAATAATATTTTAATATTTTATTAAAAAAATTTAAGATCTTTTCTTAACAAAATTTGTAATATATATACTTTAACAATATATTATATTATATTGAATTTTAAAAAATCAAAATCCATGTAATAATAAGACGTAAAATACAATATATTTAGAGTTTTTTTAATAAATGTGTATTAACATAAATTAACACCACATATATTTGTTAATATTTTATTTTATGTATTAATATTAGCAAGCAACTATTTTTTTTCTTGAATTTACTAATGTTAGTTTTTCTTAAAAATGATTTTATAATCGCATGGTTTAAAACATATTAGTAATGTCAATTTCTATACATAATTTTCTTATTCAAGATATGTATGAATATTTTTTTAATCTTTAATATATCATATACATAGAATTTTACTATATGCTTTTAAATTTATAATATTGTATTTTTGCACTTAAGGTAAAATAGTGTACTTAAAACTTGATATTCCCTAAATTTATTTTGTTTCAAAATTTTAATTTTATCTATATATAATAAATGAGATAATATTATTGAATACCATAATACACGGTAATTCCTTTTTATTTCAACACAAAGAAAGTAAGTTAATATTGATTATAGATTGATTAAAAATTTAAAATTTAATAGTAATAATTTATATATTAACATTACTTGATTAAAAATAAATTAAAAAATAATTTAATTGAGGTTTTAGTTTGGGAGGAAAACCAAATTAATGAGAAAGTGACATGTGTCCTTTAGTATATAGGGCTTGTGTGTTACATATAATTAAAAATAATAATTAATTAAACTAATTAGAAAATTTAAACATATTTAATGTAAATAGAACATAAAAAAACTGAAAATTTTAAATATTATTTATATAGAAATAATTCATTTATGGTTTTGTGAAATGTCACATGATTTAGCATTAAGTATACATTATTTAATTGTTGGAATTGTATTTGTGTTTGTAAAGGAATATAAATAATAGTTTATTTATTATTTTGAATTTTGAATAAATATATATTACTATGTTTATTTATTGTAATATTCAACGTTTCCACCATTTTCTAAGTTTGATTTCTATTGTTAAAATTTTAGAAAAGTTTTTGAATTTTTTTTCAATTAGATGATAAAAAAATAAATGTTAAGATTTCCAAATAAATTTCATAATTTATTTACGAAAATTATTCAATTTCATTAAATAATAAATTTGAATATATTTTGTTAATCAACCCACCTTCATTTCATTCTATTTATTTATATATTCATCAAACTTTTAATTTTTTTAAAATATATAAATAGTTTCTATATTAATTTGAAGTATAACATATGCTATTTTAACAAATCTAACTAAAATGCTCATATTGTTTACTAATATATTTAAATTAATTATCCTTCTTAAAGACAATATATTGTATTTAAAATTTCATTTATTATAGATTTTATTTTAAAAATTTATTGCTATGAGAAAAATATTGTGAACATGATAAGTGGCATAAGTGAGAATAAAAAAGAAAAACACAAAAATTAGCATTGATCCATGATTAAACGAAACAATAAACAAGGTGTAAAGTCCGCAGAATTTAATTCAGTTGGTTTCGAAGGGGCAGATTTGCTCCAAAGTGAACAACATTCTTGGGTCCAATGTGGGCTTTAAGGGTGGCCTCCTTGTAGGCTTGTGGTCAACGCCTACTTTTCACAACTCCTGTCAGATCGGGATGTGAGGGGTCTTGGGTTGGGGATTCAATGTTTATGCTCCAATAAATAAGGTGTAAAAGTGCTTTGATGACAAGGATTTGGAAAGAGTTGCAACTTTTATTAAATGTATTCTTTTTGGCCATTTGACCAAATTTCCAAGTAAACAGCGATAGACAAGAGAATCAATAATTTTGAATCTTCTTCTTCTTCCTCTCTGGTCGTGGAAAATGAAAAATCCAGAGCCCCACATCGATTGTGGAGCCGTCCCTTCTCTGGTTTCCATCTTCGTCGACACTTTCGTCGATTTCTCTGTCAGCGGAGGCCTTTTCTTGCCTCAGGAACCTCAATCATTGAAGAACTCCAATGGTTCATTGCAAACCACGTTTTCGCAGCCTCGACGCCTCATTGCCATTGGAGACCTCCATGGCGACCTTCCCAAGGCTAAAGTTGCCTTGCGGCTCGCCGGCTTGATCGGCGCTGATGATCGCTGGTCGGGCGGCGCCACCACCGTCGTTCAAGTTGGGGATATTTTTGACCGTGGTGGCGATGAGATTAAGTTGTTGTATTTTTTCGAGAAACTAAAGAGGGAGGCGGCGAAGGCCGGGGGTATGGTGATTACGATGAATGGAAATCATGAAATCATGAATATCGATGGAGATTTTCGGTATGCCACTCAGCAGGGGATGAAGGAGTTTGAAAATTGGGGGTTTTGGCAATGTGTTGGAAATTGTATGAAGAAAAATTGTGATGGAATCGATGAAAAGGCTCTGTTTAGGGATTTATACGAGGGGGTGCCTGATGAGATTCCGAGAATTCCACCGGCGTTTCAGAATGGGGCTAGGGCACGAATCGCTGCTCTTAGGCCTAATGGATTGATTGCAAAAAGGTTCTTATCGAAGAATCAATTAGTTGTGGTGGTGGGGGACTCGATTTTCGCTCATGGCGGATTGTTGCAGAAACATGTGGCTTACGGATTAGAACGTGCGAATGAGGATGTTAGGGATTGGATTCGCGGTATGAAGGAGAAGGTAACGAATCAGTTGGTGAGAGGGAGGAACTCCATTGTTTGGTTGAGGAGCTTCTCCCATGAATTGGCAAAGGACTGTGATTGTGCAGCTCTTGAACATGTTCTTGAGACTATTCCTGGGGTGAAGAGGATGATCATGGGGCATACGATTCAAGAAGGTGGGATCAATGGTGTTTGTGGTAACCGAGCTATAAGGGTTGATGTGGGAATGTCCAGGTTGTGTGGTGATAGATTTCCTGAGGTATTGGAGATCAATGAGAATTCAGAGCTTAGGGTTTTGACATCCAATCCTTTGTATATGAAAGGATACGATGCTTCTGTTCGTGCAAAGGAGAAAGCTGGGCTTGGTTCGTTGATCCCTGAACAACTATCAAGACAGGTTGAGGTGAATGCTTGAATGTCTGTGTGTTTCTTGATATCAGATCAAGAAGATGGATGGATGTGGCTTCGATCACTCAGCTTGCTAGGTGATTTTTTAAGAATTGATGATTTTTAATATAACTCATTTCGATTGAATTGCCGACTAGTAAATGGCATAGATGATAGATGCTTGCAGAATTGGTATCAGGATACATTCTTATCATGAGCAATGAATATCAACATTGTTCAGTTGTTAAAACTGCTGGAACTTTCTATTATTTGCAAGTGTCTTTATTTTAGCTTGTGTTTTTCTAGTTTTATGTTCAAAGTTGAATTGTCATGTTCCTCTAGAGATGAATAATTTGCGTGCATTCTATATGTCTCTTATGTCAGAATACTTGGATATTATGCTCTATATTTGCATCTATTATAGACAGGATTGCATAGTGATGCTGGATTTATTTGAAGGTTTATCAGCTATAAAAAGAACTCTTTAACACACTGCAAGAAAATGGTGCTTTTTGTATGGCAAAGTAATGAATGAACTATAGGCAGAAGACCTCTCAGTTTTTTTATTTTTCTTTTGTGATATAAACCAGAATCTACAAATATTCAAACTTTCAATCCTTTCCAATTATACTATTGTGGCTTAATGCCACTATCTGATTCAGTTTCTTTCACCATTGAAATCTGTCTTTCTTTTGCTAGTCCCACAGAGGTTTAAAATTTTATGTTTACAAATACACCTTTTAACATCTTGATTTAGAGCTCTCGTAGATGTGATACAGATATATATATATATATATATATATATATATATATATATATATATATATATATATGCGCATCTCTTATTCAAATTGAGTTCTCCACAAGGCTGTGATGCCTTGATGATTGTCTAACAGAAACTTTCAGGAGTTCAAGGTCGATTCGTGAAATCTCAAGTTTGATAAACTCGTGTGCCTATTTTGGGCTATTTCTTGTGCTGCTTTTACATAATGGGATCAATAGTTCTGGGAATGATAGGATCTAACAGAAAAGGTGCATATGAAGGATAAAGGTTGATACTGTACATAAGAGTTCTGACTAGATTGTGCAGAATTATGGTTAGCAGACTCTCTGAATGTATTTCAGTTTCAGACCATTGATATAGTTAAGAAGGATCAAATGATATATAGGTAAACATGGTTGATGATTGCAAGATTGTGCTATCTGAGTTGCCACTTGCATTCAATGTTTATACATTTTAGGATCATGAACATTTTCTATTTGTTTGTAGATTTAGTTTTTCTATAGATGTTCAAACATTTTCCTTTTGTTTTTGGATAACTTTTACACGATTCAATTGTGGGTTTATACTTCCAAACTAGAATGCAAGAAGTACCCTTTATAATTTTGATGTGTCTGTTTGACTTGCTTCAAGTGAACAAAATTCAGGCTAGTATGGAGAAGGGGTGAGCAATCGGGCCAATTCACCTGAAAACCAAACCGAACCAAAAAAAAGAATTGAAAAATTGAAATTTGTCTTTTTCCAAAACCAAATTGAACCGATTTCTCTTATTTTTAGAGCAATTTGACAATTCGATCTAAAACCAAAATAACTTAATTTTGATAACCTAAATCGAATTGGACCAATATATAGGTAAATACCGAACTAAATAGAATCATTCGGTTTGGTTTGGTTTTACTCGTACAACATCATTTTCGTCACTTTCTAAGTGTCGCACTTTGTTTGATTCATAACAAAATTGAAGTTTTGAGCAAGAGAAATAAGACATGGGCCACGGTGTAAAATCCATAACTATATGGGGTTTAAACACACATAAAACAAACAAACAAACGTGAAACACTACGAACGCCAACCCCGATTTGTAAATAACCATAAGTAGATGGGCTGAAATGAAAAGTGAAAATTGCAATTACAAAGAATCAATGCCTAGAGGCCACAACCCTCGGCCAAATAGTAGCATTCAACTGGGTCGCAAATTAACAAACTGCCCTTCACTCTGTGTCTGGTTATCAACCGAATCTCGCCGGGAAAAATGAGCGGAGCCGGGAAGAAGGTCACTGACGTGGCATTCAAGGCCGGGAAGAACATCGATTGGGAGGGAATGGCGAAGCTGCTCGTCTCCGACGACGCTCGCCGTGAGTTCAACACCCTCCGACGCGCCTTCGACGAGGTCAACACCCAGCTCCAGACCAAGTTTAGCCAGGTCTGTGTTATTATCATCTTTCACTTTTCCCTCACTTTTTGTTGGTGATTACGATTCAGCGAAATGGCGATTAAGTTGTGTTCAATGCTATCTGGTGTTTTCTTTTGAATTGTGGTTGTTTGGCAGATCTATCGATTCATCTGTTCTTTTTCGGCTGGGTGTTATTTGATGCTTTTGGTGGTTCGGTTTTTTGTTTTTGTTTTATTTATTATATCGCTTTCCTTCCTGGGATTAGGTTTTCATGCCTCGAAGATATGATGAATAAGGATGATGTTGAGTCGTTGAGTCTGATTATAATTCTTTATTAGCTTATTTTGATTTTAATGGGAGTGGAAATTCTTTGTGCAATTCTTCAATGTCTACGTTTTATTGTTCTCTTTTTTTCTTCTCCTCTCTTTCCTTTTTTTTTTAATCGAGCTCTTTTCCTGATGCCAAGTATTAAGTAGGATTGGGCTTGTTTTGGTGGCTTCAAACAGGGCTTCGTTCAGTTCAGATTGCGAGCTGCAATCTTTTGTAACCCATGTATCTTTACATCAAATTTCAGCATAACCATTTCTAGTTCTGTGAGGCCTCATATCAAAACCACCAAATAAGACGTTGATTTTTTCAGGTTTCTGATATCAATTCCAATGGAGGCTTTGATATCCTTGATCTGGAAGTTTAATTTGAGGTTCAGATATTTGTTGGTTGAAACTAAACTGTATGTTTCTATCATGAATTTTGGTAGGATAAATTATCTACATTACAACATTACATTAACAGCTGGTTTCTATAGTTTGTTGGTATATTGATCGGGCCCAATGACATACGTAGACTTCTTTCTTGAGGTTTTTTTCTCTTATAAGTTGTCCACTTGACATGGATTCACTAACTTATCCATCCAATTTGTTGCGGCTTTACTACTTAAATTTAGCTAACCTGATTTTATACTTTCCAGATTGAACAAATGCTGATAATTCTCTGCTCTACTTGTAGCCAGCATATGTGCTGGTATCTTATTGTGTTATAAACTTGTAAAATAAGTGCTTATTTTATATATTATGTGACTTTCTTTTATAAATATAATTATACAGGAACCGGAACCTATTGACTGGGAATATTACAGAAAAGGGATTGGTTCTAGCTTGGTTGACATGTACAAGCAAGCTTATGATGGTATACAATATGTTGCTTTCGATTTTTTATCTGTATTGTCCCTGCGTTCTTAATTATAGTTTCTTTTGATATTTTTTCCAGTATCAGCAAGAAACTTCCAGAGCTGGTTTATGTACCCCTATTACAAGACTAAATTCTTGTGAATGTCCTTTGCCTGTTAGAATCTGTATTTCAAATGCTTCCTTGAAAAGGGTTTAGAATTATATCACCCATGGATATATTATGATTCAAAACCATACTAAAGGAAGTTTCCTGTATGTTGTAATTCTATACTAATTAGGATGTTGAACATGAAACCGAATCAAAACATTCAATTTCATTATACTATTGACTAGGGTATAATTTGCAATAATTGAGACCCACATGCAAGAGATATTGGTCTTATACCATCTCTAAGTTTCTGTCGTTTGGTAATCATCAATGACATGATCTATAAAAATTCATATAATCTATTTTTTACCATAAAATTTATATTCTTTGTTAGCTTTCAGTGCTGTTTATCACAGTTCCCAAGCTATGTCTTCAGTGTCCTGATTTTATTTCATCTTTCCCATGCAGAAGTAAAAATTCCACAATATGTTGACAATGTCACTCCTCAATTCAAACCTAAGTTTGATGCTCTGGTGAGAAAATCATGAATCTTGTATCTACTTCTACTCTTTTTTAAAGGATACATGTATCTCTTTCTCTACTTTTGGTTGCTTAATAAGTGGAAGAACTTTATTATAATACATTTGGCCCTTAGAAACTGAGATGCTAATTATATCACATGAATTCTTGAGCATTTCAAACACTTCGTACTGAAGAGTATTATATGAACTATAGAAGTAAAAGATAATTTTTGAAAGTAAGCATGAAATTGTCATGAAATGTAATTTAGCATGTAATCCATTGAAATTTCCTGTTCATGTAATTTGGCATTCCAGCGCATCATGAAATGCTTGAATGCAATTTTTGAAAATAACCTATGTAAGTATCTCTGTTGGAGGTTTTTCCATGGATTCTGAATGACCTTTGTTAAAACGTCTTGAAAGATCATATCTTCTCTGTTGCGGAGGGGGAATACCACCTGAAGCAAATATCATGTAAGATAATATTCTTTTAAAGTAATGGGCAATGATTGCTTGATAAAGCAGATATTTTCTTTGATACTGAATACAGATCAAGCAACTTTTTTTTCATGACTTCCCTGTTCCGGGACAAACAGGCTTTTGTGAACTACTCTCCCATAAACATATTCATGTTTTCTAATGCATTTTTCATACTGATTCTGATTATATCTTATTTTCCAATACTTCAACATGAATAGTTTTCTCAAATAATTCTCCACACATCCATGGAATCTTGTACTGAAATTTCTTGAGTTACAGGTGGTTGAGCTGAAAGAAACTGAGGAGAAGTCATTGCAGGAGTCGAAAAGACTAGAAAAAGAAATTGCAGATGTCCAAGAGTTGAAGGTGATGAAGACACATCTTTTTGTTTCCATGACACCTCTCTCTCTCTCTCACACACACACACACATGGTTGTTTATGGATTTCTCAAACCCCCTTTTTTTGGTGAAACAGAAAAAACTCAGCACCATGACAGCTGATGAATACTTCGAAAAGCATCCCGAACTCAGAAAGAAGTTTGATGATGAAATTCGAAATGATTACTGGGGCTATTAGTGTTGATCCAGTGTAACAGCCATTTGAATCATGTTGAGGTGAATGTTGCAATATAACTGCGATTTAGAAATAAAGAGAAGGATAAGGTTGTTGTCATTTTGTTTTGTTGTTTTGATGGTTGTGAACATGAATCTTATCCTTGGGGTGCTTTTTGCAGTTTTATATTGACAGTTAAAATGTGTTGAACATTGAGATTAATTTCTCTCTCACGAGCTAGCTTGTGATCTCACAAACTGTCATTTTCATACAGGCTTTTTACCTGAACATAAATTTTATACACTTCCCCAAATATGGGTATTCTGTGTTTAAGAGAGTTCTGTTTCTACTTCTTTTGAGTAGCATAAATCCTGATAAGCAAGTTTTGGTTTACTCTTTTTGTGCATTGCCTCATCATTCCTGATTGTATCGATAGGTTCCATAACTGTGGAGTTTGTGCATAAGTAGAGAGCAATACAATTTATGAGAATTATATCGGGTGCAATATCTACCATTCATTTGTATATATACATTCACACCATCCATTTGTACATACACACATAATCACGTGTGTATGTGGGACATTCGATCTAATTCATTAGATGTATCATCTCCAAGATGGTATATAGAGCTAATGATCAAAATATATTCTATATTGAGATTCTCCATCAATAATTCCTTTGAAATATTGTAGGAAGAATTTTAAATCTATAATAACTATTTGGAAATGGTTACAATTAAGTGTTATGATCCTTTACCAAATAAATTAATGCAAATAATACCAACAGATTTACTAGTGTCTAGTGATGGCTTTAAATTCATCCTCCAAACAAAATACAATTCCAATGTTTTGGATATATTTAGCCCAATTAAAAGAATCACATGACAGTTTATCATTTTTAATATTTTCTCAATTATAATATGATATTTTGATTTTAACACCACATATCACCACCTTCAATTATGTAACAATTAAGTATATAGTCAAACTCTTTGGATTCTAACTGTTGATGTGGAGAGCAAAATTCATAGCTATATGAACCGATGACAATGATATTTCTTCGAATTTCAAACTCATCATCAGTAATTGAAACCTAAAAGGTCTGACCATGTACGAAATTGATACATAATCGAGCAATTGGAATTCGAAATGTCCAACCATGTACTGTTATAAACTTGGAGGTAAACCGATGATGATGAAATTTCTCTTAATTCCAAGTTCCACCTCAAAAATTGAATTCGAGTTATAGAAGGTATTAAGTGGAATGAGTTATTAAAAAAAAAAAACTATATACATAAATTGTAGTCACAAACCCAAAATATCATACAAAAACAATAAATAGAATCTTATATACTTAATGCATCCTCCATTTGATTGTTTCTTCTTCTCTTTTACCAATCCACAGGAAGGGAGGGGCTAAAGACACCCCATCAATTTCTAAGTCCATCCCTTTTAGAATATTTTTTAATTAAAAAAAATTAAAAAATGACAATATTACCCTTAATCTTTCTTTTGAACCCTATCCCTATTTTAGCTTTTTTTTTTTTAATTTTTTATTATTATTTGATGTTGTTTCTCTAATTTTTTTGAGGAATTGAATGTAAAATTGATGATGGGCATCTTATCTCACGAATTAATTAAATGTATGAAATTCGTATGAAAATTGAATGAAAAAACACAAGAAAATCGATCAAAACCAGACCATCCCCGTTTGGCCCTTTGGTTGACCGAACACGCAGGAGAGCGTTCGGCCACCATGACCGAACATGTTATAGTGTGTTCGGCCATGGTGGCCGAACACTCAGGAGAGCGTTCGGCCACCAAGACCGAACAAAGATGGTCGGGTTTGATTGATTTTTTTTGCGTTCTTTTTTATTTTTTTATGTTAAACTTTTAATTTTTTGAAGAATGTAATAACAAACATTCCACGATTTTGTTAAATGTGTAAAAATCATATAAAAAAAATGTAAAAAAAATGATCGAATTCGAACGGTTTCGTTTGGCTCTGGTTGGCCGAACATATGAAAAAATGTTTGACCACTTTAACCGAATACAGAGAAATACGGTCGGTCATAATGACCGAACGAAACTAATAGAACAAAACAACTAATAGAACAAAACTTAAGGGTAAAATTGATATTATTTATTTTTAAAATTTTTTTAATTAAAAAATGTATGAATTGGAGTGGGTTTAGAAAAGGGTAGTTGCCTTTAGTCCCTTCCCACAATAAACTTATTTTTAATTGAGTTGACATGTACGTGGCATTATAACGGCAAAATCAGCTTTCATTTTAGGGCTTTCTGACGGCGTTAGATTTCATTGATTAAGCTTCCGTTATGTTACAATGTATGAGAAAAGCAATTACTGCGTCCCACTCCGACTACATGCCAATGAATGGAGTACAACACTGAAGTCCAGAAATGGAGCCAAATTTTTAGACGTTGAATGCAATTGTTTGCTGATCGGTTGAATTCAATCTCTCGTGAGCTTCTAAGCAAAGGCGGTGGCATCTGCAAATTTACGCAGAAGCCCTCCCTGTTTTGCCGTTTTTGGTCTTCTCCAGACTTCTCTTTTGCTATATATAGACCAAAACACTCTTCTCTTTGCTGTTACGGTGAATGTCTGTTTCGCAGAGGATTGTTTGTGGGATTAGGAGTACTTTTGTTTCTAGCTCCCCTTTTTCGTCTAGAAGCTTCTCTTTATATCGCCATTTCTCGTTCACTCTTTCTCGCTCATCAGGCTTTACGCTCACCATGCCTCGCAACCAGGTAGAACATCCACGTGTGACGTGTTTGCATGGAATTATGTGTCGTGTGTTTGTAATATTTATGGATTTTTTAAATTTGTATGTTTGTATATCTGGATGTTTATTTTTTGTGTTTTGATGATTGGTGATGTTGATTTTGGGTGTTAATTGAGGGAGGATCGTTGAAAACGCTGTCGATGATTATGTGGCGTTTTTGTATCTATGTGATGTTCTGCTGCTGAAATTATACATTTGTGTAAAGTGTTCTTTGATCCAGCTGTTGAAATTTAGTGTTCCTTATGTGATATAGTTGCTCTTCTTCTATTCGTGGTTATGTTTGATTTATCTGGTTTCAAAACTTGTGCAATTTGCTTATATTCCAATTTCCTATTCTTGTAGTAGTACTGAGTTTCGTATTGGCCCTTGTGTATTCTGCTAAAATGGAATTAGTGATAATTGAGTTTATCTGTGTGATTCAGCGGCGGGGAGTCACTAAAGAGCACAGATGGGTAGAGAAATCGAAATCTGATGCCCCATCTACCTCATCTGCAGCTTCTGGAGGTTTCTCAAATGCAACCACTGAAGTTGTCACTGACAGGCTTAAAACACTGAGTGTTGCAGAAAGCAATAATCAGCCTGCTGTTTCAATGCCATCAATACAGTTTGGGAGCATTGGGTTAACAAATAATGTACCTGTTCGTGAACAAAAAGCTGTATGGAAGCCCAAGTCCTATGGAACAGTAAGTGCAGCTACAGCAGTGAAAGTTGATACAGCTCCAGTTAATCAATCGGCAGTACTGGGTAATGAAACTCATACAGATTCTTCAGGGAAACCTTCAGCTGCTTTAAGCAAGTTATTTAGTGATAAATTTGTGGAGAACTTCACAGTGGACAACTCTACGTACTCGCTTGCACAAGTTAGAGCAACTTTTTATCCCAAATTTGAAAATGAGAAGTCTGATCACGATGTAAGCTATGCCATCTATGCTTCTTTGATCAGGTCAAAACAAGATTCAGAATATTGTAACTGCTAATATTGATATAATTTTAGCTCATTAAATAAATAAAGATAAACCTTTTCATGTGAACTTTATGATGTTCATGTCACATGCTCACATAGTTGTTTAGGTGTTGGTAAAAATATTTGAGCCATTCTGTAACTTATTTCTTCAGAGTTAAAGTTGATCAAGTGTCGGTACAGAAAAGTGTGAGCGTGTGATTACATAATCAACTTTTTATTATGCAATTCTCACAGATTAGAGCAAGGATGATAGAGATGGTTTCCAAAGGCTTGGCTACAATGGAGGTGACCAAATGAACTTTCTTTCAAGCTTTTTCTTGCCTTCTTTTTAAAGAACTACTTTTGGGTAGCTATTGAGTCATGTTGTTTCCTTCCCTCACTGTGCTCTTACTCAAATTTAGTTGTTTATTTTCACTATCATATTCGAGTTTTTATGCACCAGCACCACTGTTTTGCATCTAGGATTTCTTGTAATGTTAAACCCAACAGGTTTCACTCAAGCACTCGGGGTCACTTTTCATGTATGCTGGACACGAAGGAGGAGCATATGCCAAGAATAGTTATGGCAATATGTAAGCTCATTGTTGTCTAGTCTTGCACCTTTTATTTTGCTATTCTTTCTGTCATCCCTTTTCTCATGTTTTGATTAGATATAGCTTCCATTTGTAGAACAAAGTTAAGATGTAATTATTGATTATTATGCAAGCTTTTGTAATATACCTCTGTATTGGCTTGTTATTCTTAGTTATTGTTGTCAATATTCTTGAGAATTGTGCTATTGCTGCTAAGCAGTTGACATCCTTCTTCTGCATTAATCCAGTACACTTACATGGAGCATCACTGTTTTGAAAGTTATAAAAATTTTAATAATAGCACGTTGTGTAACTGTATCATTTAGGCTTAGCTCTTAAGCTGACGTTATCCACTATGAATCTCTTTCATCCACCATCGTACAGAGATAACTAGAACTATATAAAATCTTAATCGCATGATTTTGCAAACAGAAAAAAATAGAAAGAATGACACAAGAAATAGAATTTAAGTTTCACGTAAAAAGGTTTGAAGTCATTGCAATTGCAATGAGTCTCTTCAAAACCTACTTGATAAACAAATAGATCCTAAGCCCAAATATGAACGAATGTGCAAAAGCCTTGATGCCACAATTATTAACCATCAGTCCATGTCGATTGTGCTCCTACTATTTGCTTCAAGTGGCACTAAGCCTCTTTCAGACATCCAATGTGTCTTAGTTATTTTAGGACTTAACTTGTACTTGTTCATGTAGTATGCACTGGAATCAAGAACTTTTTGATGATTTGAGCTCCAATCTCATTTCACCTTATCAGAATTTCTGCATTTCATTTTCTGTTCTATTAAAGCAGTTGGAGTTCCATGCATGTACTACAGTTACACTGCTGTTGGTGTCTTTGTACTCGGACGCATGTTTCGTGAAGCATGGGGTTCACAAGCCAGCAAGAAGCAAGCTGAATTCAACGAGTTCCTTGAGGTAAATCTAGAATGGGATGATTTTTCTTAATCTGAGTCAAATTGATGAAATTTGCAATCCCTTTGTTATCTTAACATGTAACATTTGAATTTCTCTTGGTTTGAGGTCCGCGGTGAATTTATGAGAATAAGATTTGTTATCATTAAGCTTCAGTAATCATATAGCTGTAGAAAACTTCTATTGTTTTTATCCTGAATTCAATTTAACACCCTCTTATCCAGTATCTTGATGATTGTGATTCTGTTTAAGAATTGGTCATTTTTTTACCATACTTTATAGGATATGAGCATGTGCAAATATTTCTATATTCATGCATGTTTCTCCACATTTTTTTTAGTGGGTTTCCCTTGAGATTCAAAAATGAGCATCACTCTTGTGTTCTATTCAGCGGGACCGCATGTGCATCTCAATGGAGCTGGTAACTGCTGTATTAGGAGACCATGGGCAACGCCCTCGTGAAGATTATGGTGAGGACATAAAATATTCTTTTTGATTGTATTCCTGAAATATTAAGTTGTATGGTCCCTGTTTTACTGATACTGATTTCCATGTTTGACAGTGGTTGTGACTGCAGTCACAGAGTTGGGCTGTGGGAAGCCAAAATTCTACTCAACTCCTGATCTTATCGCTTTCTGTAGGAAATGGCGGCTACCAACAAATCATGTGTGGTTATTCTCAACAAGGTGAGTTTGGTCTATTATTGAATGATGTAGGAGAGAGATTTGATGCTTGATGCATGGAAATGTTAATTGGTATACCTTTGTGATTCTTTCAATGGAGTATATTTTCTTACTCTTGGAAATTTTGGAAAAAATATCTTGATACCCTCGGCACAAATCCTGGAAACTTTTCATGTTAAGCTCTAAAGTGAAAGCAATTTGAACAAATCTTTTTACCTGTACATCAAGTCCTGAACTGTGTCCCAATTCTGATTTGGTTCTCCCGCCACGTATCTCATGAAGGTAATTGAACTAACTTACTATGCTAAACCATATAGTATGACCGATACTTTTGGCTGATCCAATCACTCAAGTCAGAGTTTGTGAAGCTAGATTTTAACACTTCTGAAGGAGTTTCTTGTTACAATAACAGATTATATCAGGAGAAATGAAGAAGAATCCATTTTTTATCTTTATTTTGGTTAGTGGAAAAACAGTTCTTTTCTAGTAAATTGGTGAGCGCTAAGACCTGTGTAGATGATAACAAATTGTTTCATAAGACTGGAAGTATTAAGACCCAGTCAGACTTTGTTTCTGCGCCATGCAAAACCCCATGGGATATGTACCTTTGTAGTGAATTTTTTCCTTTCTTTAAGTTCGTTCGGCATTTTGCACCTGTGTTTGCTCTATACTTTGCCTGGTGAAAGTTGATTATAAAGATTTTGAACTAACTTTTATTTATGTGTTTCTATGTTCTCTTTCTGTTTCAGGAAATCCGTGACATCATTTTTTGCTGCTTTTGATGCACTCTGTGAGGAAGGAACAGCTACACCTGTGTGTAAAGCCCTTGATGAAGTTGCAGATATTTCAGTACCTGGTATAAATTATATTATCGTATTTGGGATTAAAACTGGAACTTTTACTATTTTGTGTCATTTTGTTGCATTTATCAAATATCATACTTTAGTTTTAGCCGTCAGCAGCTGACTGTTGTCCCGTTCTTGCTTCAACTGAGTTCAATTAGGATTAATCAGTTGACATGTCATTTCAATTTGATACTCTCTGCTGATTTCACACTTCCTGAGTCAGGGCATAAGCTATTTCTATCACCTAGTAGCTCAGTACCACTAGGGCATCTTTTATCAATCAGAAAGACTTTCTGTTGTGCATCTTGATTCTTCCACCGGTTCGATGATCTGTATTCAATTTCAGGTTACATCATGAATTGAACAGTATTTTTCTGTACGTATAACTAATAGCTTTAGTATTAAGTTGCATATAGTTTTATATGATTGGGTTGCTAGGTTTCTTCTGTTTTGTCTGTTGCTACCTGTCAACTTTTATTGTCTGTATCTTATCAGGACATTCTTGCTATAACTATCACTCAGAAATTAGTAAACCAGAACGAGTCAACCAGAATTTTTTTGGCTAATAACCCTGTCAGTTATTATTCAGTTGATTTCAATTTTGTAGTTCATTTTCATTGACTGTACTGACCCGTTTTGGACACTCAGGATAGAATAGTTGGACTTCTATGGTTTTGCATCTATAGTTACCAAAGTAGTTGCATGACAAAACTGATCTGTACTTTTTTTTACCTGCAGGTTCGAAAGACCATGTAAAGGTGCAGGGAGAAATCTTAGAAGGTCTCGTGGCTCGTATAGTAAGCCGTGAGAGTTCAGAACATATGGAGCAGGTTTTAAGAGACCATCCTCTACCACAATTGGAGGAAGGTAATCGGACTTTATCCCAGTTGATTTTTTTTAATAAAAAAATTAATCCCAGAGACTGTTTTCATCCAGATGCTAGCATTTGGGTTATCATCTGTGATTATTGTTGAAGCATTAATCCTAAAGTAGGGTAAGAACAAGAACTTATGATGTCTCATATGTCTTTGGAAAAATAATTGGCACATAAATTAGCATTAAATAAGCTTCAAGAGAACAACGAACAATATTTTGGGTTACTCTTTTTGAAGGTGGATTTGTTTACTTTGTAACTGTCTTCAGGATTCCTTGCCGATGATGTTGGTTATGTTCTATCTCCCTCCTTTCAAAGCTGGGCTGTGCTCATAATTTTCTACTGCTGACTTTTTGACACTATTAATTTGTGCACTTCTGTTTCTAATTGTATCAGCTGACCTGGGGCCCAGCCTGCGTGAGATATGTGCTGCAAATAGAAATGAAGAAAAGCAGGTTACTTGATCTCCATTATATCAAGAATTTTTATTTTTTTGATGAAATCATTTAGGCATTGTAGTTGGAAATGGTCATGTTCTTTATATCATTACAGCAAATGAAAGCACTTCTGGAGAGTGTTGGTTCCTCTTTCTGCCCAAATTATTTGGATTGGTTTGGAATTGAAGCCTCTGATAATCATTCAAGAAATGCAGACCGATCTGTTCTGTCAAAATTTCTGCAAGCGCACCCAGCAGATCTTTCCACTTCCAAATTACAGGTAGGATGCTTACTTGCCCAACTTATTCTTGACTTCGAGAACTGGGGAAGATTGAAGAGGAAAACTGGGATTGGTTCATATAATTTGTTTGAGCAGTTCTTTGATCTTCATATTTACTTCATGATGGGTAGGATAATGCAGCAAGTATTTTTCAGCTAGGTAATTTGTCCTTGTTTGGATGAGAGAACTTATAGTTTCTGTGGACAGCTGTTATCTTTTTCCTTTTCATAATTATGCGCCTCACTCTAGTATCCTGATGGGTAAACTTAGATCAATGGCATTGACTTTATTTACCTTTGCACCAGGAACTGGTTCGTCTGATGAGGGAAAAGCGCTTGCCTGCTTCTTTTAAGTGTTATCATAACTTTCATAAGACGAACTCTCAGTCGAGTGACAATCTTCATTTTAAGATGGTTATTCATGTCCACAGTGACTCAGCTTTTAGACGGTACCAGAAAGAGATGAGGTCTGATGAAGTTTCAAAATCCATTATGCTTTCATTCGTTCCTATAAAACCAGTTTGGGTATTATGCACTTAATTTTCCTGTCAATTGAATTTTTATTGAGCAAGTTGGTATATTTCAGGCATAATCCAGGCTTGTGGCCACTTTATCGAGGTAAATACTTTGCTTTGAATTCAAACAACATACCTGGTGTTCATGTGCTTATTATTCTTGAGAGTTTATGTGAGCACTGTGTGCCTAATGAAGCATATATGGGGCTTCCATGAAATCCCTGCATAATTAGTAAAACTTTGTTATCAAGTCAACGTCGTCTGCATCTTGATGTAGTGGTTTGTAGTGAAATTTGGATGTACTGCTTGGTCTTTTGTTGAAATATGAAGTCGGTGCATTTTCATGTGAGTGTCAAATTTGGGGATATATGTGCACGTCTAACCTGTTGCAAAAACTGATTTGGAGTCTTGACTTTTTAATGTTGTTGGATAATTTCTAATTGTTGCTCCAATTGCTATGGAAAGATTGTGATGTTTTATGAGAGAGGGATGATAAATGTTGCGTGGTTCGTCAGAAACATGCCTATTTACATGCATATATTGAATTTTTGAAGAGTTTCTTGGACTTCATTTATTATGACACTTGTGCTTAATATTGCTCTCTCTCTCTCTCTCTCTCTCACGCACACACACACAAACATGAATATTGTTCTCTCATCTTACTTTCCTTGTTTTTCATTTTGTTTGTTCCTTTATTATTTAGGTTTTCATTTTTTGCCGAATACTTGCAAGTGGCCAGAGTCTCTGAAATCAGTTTCTTATCTCTCTGGATTTCCCAGGGTTTTTTGTTGACCTAAACTTATTCAAGGCTAATAAGGGGAAATTCGTGGAATTCTCCAAGGAAACCGATGCTGGGAGTGACACAAATGGTGATTCAGCGAAAGATGGTTTAGCTGATGAAGATGCAAACCTGATGATCAAGTTGAAATTTCTTACATACAAGGTATGGGATACTCTGGCTTGAATTTATCAATTACTCAAGTTATTATTTGATGACATCATCCTAACTCTTTGAAGTTTTAAATGCTCTCTGAAGTTGTATCTTGAGCATCATCATACTTGGGACTTTAGAAGTTAAAAACTCATGGAGATAATTAGCATGTGGCCGAAACGGTCCTTGTCCTTGAGAGCTCAACTTTGTTAAAGAAAAAAGGAAAAATCTTGACATATACTTGAATTGGTTCAAATTAATTTATTTCATTGCTATTTTATGATGCTTGCAATTGGGATGCAATATCTACTGTCATGTATTATTTGTACAAGCTCACATTTAACAAGCTGCTCCACTGATGGTTCCTGGGTCCACTGAAGTATGCAATTTACATGTAGCAAAGTGATGGATAACTGCTTCTTATTCTCTCTTTCCATATGCAGTTACGGACTTTTCTGATCCGGAATGGATTGTCTGTTCTTTTTAAACAAGGTGAAGCTGCATACAAGGCCTATTATCTGAGGTTAGTTTTTGGAAAGCCCTACACTTCCAGAATTACTTTTGTAATTGGGGGGGGGGGGGGGAGGATTATTCCCTTAGTGAAGGTGTTTTATGTGCATTTGCAATTTAACAAATACAATGCCAGAATATAGAAGATTATAAAGATAAAAGTTCTGAAAAGATTTCCTGTTTCCTCATCTGACTACCTGTTTTGGTCTTGACTGGGCTTGGGAAGAACAATTCTGTCTCACTCTCAAGAATAGTTTAGAAGATTTCACCTGAACTTTCAGTGTGAACATTAGTTTTGAATAGCAGTGTTGTTATCTTAGAGCTACCTGCTTATTTCCACCTTAGTAGACTCGCCAACAGGACCAGTTAAGACTACCTTTTGACTTCTTGTGCTATAATATGTTTTGGCATCTTCTGCAGTAATTGCACCTACTATTGATGTTGATGGAAGGATTCTCTCAGGATTTCAATTAGGTAGTAATGCAAGCAATGGCTCTTAGGATTTCTTCTTCTCTAGGTTGCCATCTTGTAATGATATTTTCTTGGAAATGATTAGACTTTCAAGGCAACGGCCAAATCATGACCTTGTAAACAATATATACTGTTTTTGAGCCATAATACCAAGTATTATGCAATGTTGTGCTGTATCTTTAACAGTTATGTGGCTTTTCTAGGCAAATGCAGATATGGAATACTTCAGCTGCAAAGCAAAGAGAGCTTACCAAAATGCTGGATGAATGGTATTTTTTTGAATATTTCTTCTCATTCCCTTTGAAATTGTAATTCAGTATTTGATGATGTTTTTTTACTCCTCTCAAGGGCTATATTTATTCGTAGAAAATATGGAAACAAACAGCTATCGTCATCCACATACCTTAGTGAAGCTGAGCCCTTCCTTGAGCAGTATGCAAAGCGCAGTCCTAAAAATCAGTCTTTGATAGGATCTGCTGGAAGTTTGGTGAGAACTGAAGATTTCATGGCCATTATTGAGGGAGGCCGGGATGAGGAGGGTGACCTTGATCCTGAGAGAGATAGAGTACCTTCGACTCCGGCTCCCATGGTGAAGGAAGCCATTGCAAAGGATAAGGGACTTATTGTTTTCTTTCCAGGTAGGAATTATGATGGTTTTATAAACCCCTTCCTGTGTATTGATATAGTTTACTTAACCTATTTGATCTGTTGAAATGAATTATATCAGTATGATGTATATATGTTTGCAATCCCAAACTTTCACTTTCCCCCTGATCTCTCTATCTGTGTGTGTGTGTGTCCATAATACGAATTTGAAAAGGACCATCTGGCTGTTCTTTCCCTTTTCTTTTTATTCCACTCTTGTATATTCTGATCAAAGATTGTTGATTATCAATTTAGGAATACCTGGTTGTGCAAAGTCAGCACTTTGTAAAGAGATACTGGATGCCCCTGGAAAGCTTGATGATGAGCGCCCAGTCCATAGTTTGATGGGTGATCTTATTAAAGGTGTTGAGCTGAATCTCACTTTTTTCCTTGCAATTGTTTGATTATGGTGGTCATCAGTATTTGTTTGCAAATCGTTGTATACAATTGAAAGCATGCAACTATATAAAATGAAGTAAAAAAATCCTGAAGCAACAACTTTTCACCTTGTTAAGCTTATGATCTGAAGGTGGGTGTTTTCTTGTTGTGGTGGTACTGAGTCATATTCACTTATTTGGTACATCTTATGTGCATCTCTGCAAGACTGTAACTTTCTGCTTCCTAAATGAAGAACTTCATTCCCAAATCTTTGGACTGTAATGAGCTGATTATCTTCTCTTGATGGGACTTTGAATATCGTATTAAAATTGTGATTGCTTGCCTGTGATGGACTTTTTGAGTGCTTTCACATTACTCGCATTATAAGCAGAGAAGCTGTCCTTATCGAATATTTTATGTATATTTTACTCGCCATAAATTATTGGTACAATTTTTTTAGGTCGAGTCATTCTGCTTAGGTCTCTATGTCTTTGTATATTTTCTTAAAAATCTGGATCCTTATAATGTTTACCTTGATTTACTTATTGTAACATGATAGCGAGATATTGGGCGAAAGTTGCTGAAGATCGTCGCAAGAAGCCCTATTCTATTCTACTTGCTGATAAAAATGCTCCTAATGAAGAAGTTTGGAGGCAGGTGATAATTTGTTCTCACATCCTTAAGGTCACTGTATGGTCTACGGTATCTTTGTCATATTTATTGGTTGTCAGATGAAGGTTGTTCTCCATATAAAGAAAATGTGGCAGTTTCTTGTTTACGGCAAGATTTTGATAATAGTGTAAAATCATTTAATAAGCGTTAAATACAGATCACTTTTTGGTGTTTAAATGCAATGCTGATAGTTGGGGGTGGGGGAATTCTATTGAGTTGTTTATGTTACCTTAATATATCCGATATCCAAATGTTTGTAGATTGAGGACACATGGGGAATTCTATTGAGTTGTTTATGTTACCTTAATATATCCAATATCCAAATGTTTGTAGATTGAGGACATGTGTCGCAGCACAAAGGCATCTGCTGTTCCAGTGATACCTGATTCAGAAGGTTATTTTACTTCACTGGATTCTTATCATCTTGTAAAGTTTTTACCAATGATTCTATCTGTTTCAACTCACTTCTATTTAAAAAGTTCCAGGTGATTTTTTCTCCAATACCTGTTTTTATCGATTTATGCCCTCACTGAAGAATATAGTACTCTCTCCACCCCCCAAATGTTTGTATAACTAAAAAAGTCATTTTTTTCCTTTTTTTTGGTACCGGGGGAATTATGGTTGAATTATCTCTTCATTATCATATGCTTGTATTGACCTTTGAAACATTCCTGTTCTATCTTGTTTCATTTCCTCTGAAGCATCATAAACTGGAGCAGTCATACTGTAGATACTATTTGTTATATAAATGGCATGCTTGACATTTAGGACTGAGAGCATATTATCAATTATCTTAGTGTCCGTTCATGCACAAAAATCTCATTTACTTGTAACGAAGATGAGTTTTCTTGACATTCTCATTTTTTAGTAATATTGTAATTCAAATTTTAAGACATCAGCCAACAGATGCTTGGCTCAGTCACATGGTCAAATTCTTCCAAGAATGTCTGCTTTTGGAAATTGAACGATAACTTTTTATACCACTTGTAGGACTGAGTGTTACTCCTTATGATAAAAGCCATGAATTTCCTAATTGGTCACCTACTTTCTCTTAACTTATGCAGGGACCGATACAAATCCTTTCTCTCTTGATGCTCTTGCTGTTTTTATATTTCGAGTGCTTCAGCGTACTAATCATCCGGTAAAAACGAAATTAGCTACTTTTATGCTGGGTAGTCTTACCTCCTCCATTTTCATAAAAGTTAAATTAAATTTCTGTTTTTTTTTTTTTTCCTTTCCATCTTCAAGGGAAATCTTGACAAATCATCTCCAAATGCTGGTTATGTTTTGTTGATGTTCTACAATCTATATGATGGCAAGGTATGATTGTCTTAATTAGTTTTGGAAATATTATTGTCTTTCTAAAAACAAATGTTCATATCCCATTGCCGTGTGCCAGAACCGCAAGGAGTTTGAAGCTGAACTAATAGAACGTTTCGGCTCCATTGTAAAAATGCCTTTATTGGAATCCGACAGGTATGTGATGTGTTTATAAGACTAATAATGACAAGAAATACTTTTTCAGTTTTGTAGTTATACATATCGTGCTAATGTAGTTGTTTGTTCCTTTTGTCTTACCTCGAACTCTGATTTACCATGTGTACTTGTATTATAATTAAATGCACTTCGGTATGAAGTCTTCTTTTCTTTTATGATTAATTTCTGGACTTTTTGTGCTGATGACATGTATGGATAGCAATCTCATGATAAGAGCATCAATTAGCATTAAATAAGCTCTACAGAGCATCAAATAACATTAAATAGCAACCTTTTGTTTCTCTAAGCAGCACTTCCAGGCTGTAACTCTAGATGAATTAATTGCTTCTATGCTATAATGCCTAATTTTTGCTAAGGACTCACAGCTCTTTCTGTTTCTATCTGCATGTGAAAAAAGACCTCCACTGCCTGAAAGTTTGAGATCTACTTTGGAGGAAGGATTGGATTTATACAAGCTTCATAGTAGACGGCATGGAAGGTGCTCACTGCTCCATTGTGTTTTTTATCTCTTAAGTTTGATGTATCTGATGGTTTGTAGTTCGTGCATATGTTGTTGTCTTCTAATTATACTCCTTACATCCTCAACTGAGCTTCTGCCAGCATGTTGAGGGTTACTAATGTCAGCTTATAGTTGATTCAGATTAACTAACACTGCTTCTTTATTTATCTATTAGAGCGGATCCCACGAAAGGCACATATGCTAAAGAGTGGGCTAAATGGGAGAAGCAATTGCGTGATACTATGCTTACAAATGCTGAACATCTTAATTCTATTCAGGTCAGTATGATCATTTTTAGCCAGTACAAATAGCTCACTCTCAGGTATCAGCTTGAAATCTTAATTTTAGCAAAAGTTCCCTCTTCAAAGAAAATAGGAAGTTCTTAACTGCCAAAATTTAGGCATGTTTGTGCGGACCAGACTAACTTATGACTGGAGAATTACAGTCAGTGTGATCATTTTTTTGTTTGCCTACTGATCATTTTTTGTTTGCCTAATGAGATTCATTTGTCCGGTTATTACAAAATTGTAGCACAGGGTTAGATAGGAATGTAAAAGCAAAATACTTTGCTCAAATACATTAATTACCAACATGTAATGTTAAGGGACCTTCCAGCTTAATCAGCGACAAAGTTGATTTATTTGTCCTCTATATCTTTTAACATCCATTCATATTCTTTTATCTTATTCATACCCCTGCTTCCCTTGTAAGAAAAGATTTCCCCTAGTTATTTAGTTGAGTTAAATCCTGTACTCTTATATTTCCAGGTCCCTTTTAAGGTTGCTGTTGAAAAAGTTATCGAACAACTTAAAGAGGTTGCGAAGGGAGACTACACAGCACCTAGTAGTGGAAAAAGGAAGCTAGGAACCATTGTCTTTGCTGCAGTCAGTCTACCAGTCTCAGAAATAATAGATTTCCTTCATGATGTAAGTGAACAATCACTGTATACTTAACATGTCGACAATTTAGCAATAATTTTATTGATCTATCGCTAGAGTGTGAGCCCCACTCCCCATCTCATCTGCTTGCTCTTACTACAAGTTTGCACGTCTGTGTAAAGCCTCGTCTTTATGTATAAAGGTGTTAGCTTCAGGGCCCAGCTTCTATGTTGCAAGCGAATTTGATTATTTTGTTATCATGATGGAAACAGTTAGGTACGAAGGATCCTAGAGTTGAAGAATTCCTCAAGAACAAGAATCTAAAGAGTAGCCTTACGAGAGCCCATGTTACTCTGGCTCACAAGAGAAGTCATGGTGTAACCGCTGTAGCTGGCTATGGTCTGCATCTCCACCAGAACGTTCCCATCGACATCAGGTCACTGTTATTCTCAGATAAATTGGCAGCATTTGAAGCTGAGCCTGGTGTAGTTGATGGTGAGAAAATAAGTTCAAAAAACGAGTGGCCACATGTGACATTGTGGACAGCTGAAGGAGTCCTGGCTAAAGAAGCCAACACGTTGCCTCATTTGCTCTCCGAAGGCAAGGCGACTCGTGTTGAGATCAACCCACCCATCACAATAACAGGAGTTTTAGAGTTTTTCTGAGTGGAGTGGTAGTGATTTCTGTTGGTTGAGATCTTTTCCATATTTTGGTTTCTCAAATTATGTTACTCCACGCAATTTTGTTGTTGAGGCACTATTTTGCAGCGTATAAATGGAGATGAAATAAATATGATATAGTAACATTTCTGTCAAAGCTGGGATACATATACTAGTATAAGCACTTAAAAGTTTACGCTTGTGTAGATACACCCAAACCAAACCGAAAATAAACATTAGAGTTTAAGGTTCATTGTTATTTGGCCTAGTGTAATGGATGTGCAAGGAAAATCAATGTTCAATTTGGCTTCACTTGAAAAATAAGGTTTTATTTTGTAATTCTAAATTCATAGTAAATTTAACACACATACATTCAAATATAAGGATTTCAAGATAATGGCATAGCATGGAAATATTTTTCAGTTAATTTGGTTCTTGATTGTCTAAATGGTTTCATTTTCGAATGCATAGAAGCTTAGCCATTGTCTGTACAGTTGAAATAGCAACAAAGAATGGTAGATTATAACAATTAGAAACACATTGTTGCGCTCTCACACATTTGAACCTGGCATTGTAGAATCATTTACTTTCAAGAAATTTCTCACTCATAAAAATTAATATACAGTGTATCAGCAATTTAGCATAGAAAGACGAATGAGGCTCTCCTCAGTGACTAAAAAGTATGACATTTTCAATCACAGTGATATCAAGGTAAGGAGCTCCAATTGCTAACCCAATCAGTTAAAGAAGAAACATTCCTACTTATATCATCGATGTCGTCACTTGTTAGTGCCACCACTATATCTTCCGGATAACTGTCTTTGGCCTCCTCCAACAGAACTTGAAAGATCTCACATTCGATATTGTTTGTGAGTTTTTTCCCTGAATAGCCCCTATTGCAGCGAAATACATAAGGCAAAGGCATTAGCACACAATTACTAGTAGAAACAAGCATGAGTAAGACAATATGAGGATCCAATTCAGATAGAGAGGGATTCATATTACCTCCTAGTTAACCGATCATACAACACGGTATTATCAGTTTGAAGCACCACTACATGATCAAACCAACGTTCAGGAAAGAAGTCACAACTATGGTGATCCACAATGATTCCACCTTCCTCCATCAAATCTTCAAGTTCATCACACACCTGATGAGAATACATGCTATGATTAAAATTCATCATTCATGAAATAATACAATATGCTTCCCTCTGCGGCTTGGTCTAAACAGCCCAAGAAATATACAGATTCCTAGCAACAAGGTAGAAAAAAGGGTTTTATTCCCAGAAAAAGAAAAAAAGAAAAAAAAGGGTTCACCACAATCATCTGACCTCAAGAATATTCATAGATTTGTATGCTTCAGAATGTCAGGAAAAAAAAAATCGTCTTTAAGTTCTTTGGTGTAGTGGCATATAATCAACAAGAAATCCATGTTCGAAAATCATAAATAAAGTGTGAAAGCAATTCTCACCATCCAAGAATGATGCACATTAGAAAGAACATTAACATTGAACCAAGGGACAAAACAAGAGACTCTCTGTAACATTTCATGTTTGGAGCACCAAGCCCTCCTGCCAAGACTTTGGATTGAGGTCTTCGCTTTGAAGATGGAAATTTCCATTGATCTCTTAGTTGATTTCACTCTCCAAGTATAATGCATATTGGAAAGAACATTAACACTGAATACACCTTCAAACAGTCAGCTCTGTGAAGACTCTAATTGAGGTCTCTAATTTAGAAAGTTTCATTCACCTCTTAATTGATTTTAAGTTCCAGGAGCAAGTCTCATTTCCATGCCCAAACTCAATTCTAAAAGCATGCAAATGGCTATCCACACTTTGCCTAATTGCCGGGGTCAAAAAGCTTCAACCAACAACTCGGCAAGCTATAAGCCTATAACTCTCAAAATGCATTTATATTCTATAAATTTGCTGTATCTAATGCAAAGTAAATCATAAAAAACTTTAATCGCTCAAAAAAAAAAAAAAAGGAATGTTTCAAAGCACACAAACATGAAGCGAAGAACTTACAAGGTCTTCGTTGATGATATAACAGTCGAACTCGTCGTCCCAGCCATTGTGGAGATCCTTCTCCTTCACCAAATCACCAACGTTGATATGCCGGAGATTGGTGGCCTCCGCCAGAGCCGCAGACGTCGTCGTTTTACCCGTCCCCGGCGTTCCGGTTATCAGTATGTTGGGCCTCCCTCTCTTCTTCCTTCCGCGCGCCATTTCTGCTCTGAGTTGCTGCGATTATAGTAGACAACGGAATATCAGGGATTGGAACAATCACAAATTTAGGGTTTTTGGTTCCCCTTTTCAGGTAATCGCATCTTCATGCGCAAAGCGTGTTTTCTAACATAGCAACTTCAATTACACACTAAAACAAACGTGATTCCTTGTTAATTCATGCGCACAAGCGTGTTTGAACATATATATAACTTTTCATGTGAGCAGCTTTTTTATTACCTTGCGGCTTGCTCTGCGTCCATTGATTATGAAGAAATAGGGGCAGACAGGCAGTTCGTCGTCTTCTCTGTTGTTCGATTGCGTGTGATTTTATTTTTTTAACTTTTTTAGGTATGTAAGGATAAAATAGATAATTTCGGGGTGTATTAAGTAAAATAAAAGGCAACCATCACCAAATTTAAGGAAAAGAAATTTAAAAATATATTAGTCGTCTATAGCATGGACTTTGTCTATTCTATTAAACGATGTGAAGTACACAACAAATCAAATCATTAATGAATTTTTATTCACGATATGTCATTTAAAAAAACCTGCTGGTAGGCATCTAAGAAATGGGTTAAATGCAAAAAACAATCCAAACTATCGATTTTTTTTAATTTGCAACCTAATTTTTTTTTTTCCGATTGCAACCTAGTCTTCTGTAATTTTTCCGATTGCAACCTCTGTCCACTTTTTGAGCATTTTTCCAGCGAAAATATCATCAGGTGACTAGCACATTTATCATTTCAAGAGTAAAATCGTCTTTTACATTATGTATCTCACAAAATAAAAAATAAAAAAGATTTTTCCCTAAATAAAAAATTAGGGTCTTTCGCTGGAAAAATGCTCAAAGAGTGGACGGAGGTTGCAATCGGAAAAATTACAGAAGACTAGGTTGCAATCGAAAAAAAAAAAGATTAGGTTACAAATTGAAAAAAAATCGATAGTTTTGGTTGTTTTTTTGCATTTAACCCCTAAAAAATAGATGTTTGCATATTCTGAAATAGGTTCTTCCGTACTGTTATGCAATATGAGAGAGAGAGAGAGAGAGAGAGATTACCATCATAAATTATGAAAATTGGTCAAGACATTACAAATATAAATACAGAACTTTTTACAACACACCATTGGGCAGCTGTTAAAAGCAGTACATTGATCTTCTGTTCTTAACAATATACAACTATAATAATGAACTAACTACATAACAGCCCATTAATTATTTACAATGAGAGTAAACTAAAGCCTGTAATGTAACAACAACAACAATCTATTGAAGCCTTCAAATAGATGCGATCAATATCATCAAAGATAGGTGCTAGGTAGCCCCAGCAAGAAGCGTTCAGCAAAATCGATCACTTCTCTGAACAGTTAACTTTAGTATCAAGAATGGTTTGGTTATGAGGTGAATTGGGAGAAAGAATGTGGTCGATCTTTGTTTTGGTGGGTGAAACATTGGGGTCAGAGTTTGCCGGACATACAGAGGCGAAATTACAGAAGTTGCATTTCCAGCGCTCCTCCAATGGAGGGTAGCTGGCTTCTTTCTTCCCCTGCCAAAACTCTAGACACGACTCTATTTGATACTTAAGCCAATCAGGCTCATAAGAAAACTCATCTTCACCTAGTAACGACTGATCTTCTTGCAACTCGTATCTGCACACCAGGAAAACCCAAATCATCTATACATTATGCAGATACAACTTTGAAAGGAAATATATATTCCACAAGCATGGAAAACATGCACTGATTTAGCTAGTAGGGTAGGGTGTTTTAGTCTAGATGTGAATTTTAAAGGAAGGCTCTAAACTGGAAAATATGAGACCATATTATCTCTCGTGAGTTCTCATTTTGATTTGATGGAAACATACAGAATATTGTGGAGTAAGAAGATCAAAGCTTCAAAAATTAGCCACAACATCAAGTTCCAGATTAAGCTCACCTCAACAGTAGCTGGTCATGAGCTTGAGGCAGCAAGCAACAACTATTTCGATAATATCTTACCACATCGTCGAGAGTCTGCACGAGTTCCCAAACAAATACAAAATTAAAGCAAGCATCAATAGCATAAGTATGCAATTTTCTTATTTGTAATTCTGATATAAGTATATCTCCTCTCTCTCTCTCACTCTCTCTTCTCACATAGTTTTTTTTTTTTTTTCAAGTCAACAAACTAAAGAAGTACCACAGTGAAAAGAAAGGAAATCAACATATTTTAAGGGCAGATTTTAGAATAATCCATGTCAGGACATATTTTTCATTTCAATGGTGCTTCTTGGTTTTTCTCAAAAAGGTTCTCATATTCCAAAGAATTCACATCCAAACACCTTTGCACAAGAAGAGGCACGTCACGTCAAGTTTAATTATCACAGTTTCATCTCTCATATTCATAGAATACATACACATTCAAATGTTTGTTCAAAAGAAAAAAATTGTATCACACCAACTATCATTAATCTTTCATATGAAATCCACCACACTCAAATCATTGTTCTTCCAATTAGAAAACTATTTTAATCTAATTTCTTCTCATAGATAACATATCTCATGACCGAGACGACAAGCAATTCCATGGTCTATCCCTGTTCTGATATTATCCTGAGTAATCCAGCCTACTTCTCGAAATGGAATCAAGCAATATACTCAATTACTGTTCAAGAGACATAGCATTGATGTTCTTATCAGAGCAATGAACCAAAGGTTGAGTATACATATGTTTACACTAAGTGGGAACCTGCAGGTCTTTATACTGCAGTTGTAAGCTTATACAACAAAAAGAGATTTGTTATTTCCATCTATTATGTTTTCCCATGCAAAAAGGTTATGTTGAAAGTCATATCAGATAGAAACCATTTACCTCTGAAGGAAAACCTGATTTTGCTGTATTCTCTCTAATTTCTGGGGATAAAATTTGATTGGGATTCAGTGAAAAGAAATCATAAAATTTTTGCGACGGAAATCTGTCTGCAACTAAACTGTCCCATATACGCTTATAGCACATTAATTGAAACCTGCCAAACAAATTTTGACTAAATGATTAGGGGGCAAAAAACACAAAAGAAAAGTAAGGCACTTATCACTTATCAGTGGCAATAAGTAATCTTATACCTTCCATTTCTCCTTTGTGGTTCACCTGGAAGAGTTGCTCGCTCACGAGTTTTTGTGTCAACTAATATTGGAAATCTTGCAGACTCGGAGACAGGCATACGAATTTCATCAATTACTCCCACCATACACACACCTTCAACAAAGCCTACTCTGAAAGCATATTAAGTAAATTTCCATTAGATCATCAAATATAAATGACATATTCTTGAAACCTTAACAGCATGACATGAATGTAGAGGATAGTTGTTTACATGGACTTGTAGATCTTATGCATGCAAAATTGAAATAAAAATTGGGACATAGCTAACTAGCAAAGATTTCCACAAAACAATCTTCAATCCAAGTTTGATGAAGTAATATATCACTAGTAGCAAACATTGCATTTTACAGAACAAACACTCAAGGTGCTAGTTGCTCATATCCTTGATACCAAAAGGTTGATCAAGTACAAGCCATGATACCAATTTGATGGGTTTAGATTCGTATAGGACTAAGGTTTTTTGTCTAGCAAGTGTAAGCATTCACATTTGACTTCACAAAACTATTTGATATACAAGGAAATTTTAAGTTTTTTGCTAATTGAGAACTATATTTTTTCAAGGCTTCTGCAAAATATGGACTTTCCCAAGATTCAAAATAACCACACCAAGCAGTCAGTATCCACTGCATATATATACTTACGCATGCCTATCTGAAAACTAGTGTTCAACTACAGAACATTAGCACATTAGGTTTTACATTAATAAACTCGACACATTTGCAGAAAACTTGACCTAATTTTTCATAGATGATAAAAACTGATAATTGAATCTCGAAGGTAGTATATCTCTGGATAGACATGACCAGGTCATGGGAAGTTATTATATTTTATGAGCCTCAGATACAAATCATTAACATTCAGCCACTTCATGATGAATTATTTAGTTGCATTAAAGATTAAGAAATAAGAAACAAACTTACAAAGGTAACTCGCGTGTCAATCCATCAAATAATAGTTGATTTGTACCAACGATAAAATTCATAAATTTAAGAGCCCACACATCTTCATTTGAGTGAACTTGGACTTTTACCCTTTTGATTACCTGTCCACATTCACAAGAAAAGTCACTAACACTACCCAGTACCAACAGAACATACAGCAGAAGCTGCACAGATGTCCTAGATTCTCTTGCCAATAACTGCAGAGATAACTGCCAGGTGCCATATTCAAAACTGAGCAACAAAAAAGATGAAGCCGTAAACTAGGAATCAAGTTACTAAGAAAATTCATGCCAGACAATAACTTAAATATATATAATCTACTAAATATACCGTGCACAATTTAACAATGTTGTGACAGTAATTGTGAGAAACATTTAGACATAAAATATATATATATATATATATATATATATATATATATATATATATATATATATCATCTTTCATCGCACTTCTAATACAAACAAGAACCACACTTGGTATGGATATTCCACTATACAATTCTGCCCACCACACATATATCTTATAAGATTGCAGATTCTTCTTTCTAAAACCAAGAATCAATTTAAAAAGGTCTGGAGAAAGTGTTTCAATATTAATTTCAATAAAAGAGGTTGAAGATATACCTCTTCTTCAAGTACAGCGTGGCGGGCACTACCTGCTTGCATAGCTTTCGTCTTTTCAGGTTTCCCCCAGAGTAGAATAAACTCCATTTTCTTTTCGCACCATTCCTAATTAGGACAAGGAAAATGATTTGAATTTTGAGTAATGTGGAAAATATACAGGGGAATAGCAAAACTTCATCATAACAGTATGCATAATTCTACTGAATCCGACAAAGTTTTGCATTTGTTACCAGTAATCTAACAATACTTGATCAAATTCAATTTCTAGCAATGAAACAGTTACAAAGACCAAGGGAGAGGAAAAGCTAATAGTACCGTGCCAGTAATGTCGGTGACGGATAGACCTCTCCCTTTCCGAAATCGCTGCAGAAACGATTCCATTACTCTGTTCTTCTTATTCTTCTGAGGGCTATTAGATGCGCCAGTGGATCCGACAACCCGATCCGAGTCCTCGATATCAAGAGACCCGGTTGACGTGCAAGCAGATAACCCGCGCTTGGACAAGAGAGAAACTGAGCGAATTGACCTCGAATTCCTAAGCAGCTGACTAGATGGCATGGCGGCGGCGGCAAAGGCAGCTTCGATTAGCGCCATTTCCTCTTCGCTTATGATTTCAATGGGGATTTTGGCGGTTTTATCATCATAATTGGTGGTGGGAGAGTGGCTCATGGTGGTTGTGGAGGAGGGGCGACGGCTTATGCGAGCGACGAGACCGTTGGAACCGCCGCCTCCGTGGGGAGGGGCTTAGACTTACCCTCCATGTGGGGGCAATTTTGTAATTGCAGAAGCGCTTCACCCTGTAAGAAATAAGAAGGGTGGACTATCTACGCCCACCATTTTCTAACCACACCCCATAATTAATTAATTCAAAAATAATTATATATTAAATATCTATAATACCCTTTAACCACACCTCACATATAATTTAAACTACTAACTACACCCATAATTTTTAAACACACCTCATAGTTCTCTTCTTCTCATTCGTATTAGAAAATCTCTTCTTCTTTCTAAACCCTAAAAATATCACCCAACAAAAATTCTCAGTTGAAATGTTTATGGAACGGGAAGATACATTTGAAACGAGCAATGTAAGATTTCTACTACATTTTTAACAGTTTTTAGTAGTGTATTACAAAAAATTAAGTTTTAGTTTGAAAGGTCAAAAATCTCGCTGGAACAGTCTTGTTCGACCTGAAATAGTCGAATGGGATGAAGAGTATTCGACACATAGATTTCGAACAACTTGAATGGTGTTCGACTTTTAAAAGTTGAACTTGTTTAAATGTGTTCGAACATCAATGCTCGAACAATCTTATGAGTGTTCGATTTTTAGTGTTTGAACACTATTAGGTGTGTTCGATTTTTGATTGTTGAACAACCTAAGATGTGTTCGATTTTCTGAAGTTGAACATTTTTAGTAGTGTTCAATTTCTAAAGTTTGAACAGTTTTAATAACGTTCAATTTTTTAAGTTGAACAGTAGGTTTATTGAAGTATTTTTGGTATTTATCGTTGAACAATATGTTTATTATCTTCTATTTTAATTGTTTATTAGGAAAATTGCTCAAAATCCACAAAACTAAGTGTGGTGAATCTCATCGATGAAAGTAAGATGGATGATCATGGGAATGATCCAATGTATGGGGAATAGATTACACAATTGAGTTTTCCACGACCAACCTTTTTGATAATCGCACTTCTTTGGTGGAATGGGTAAGAGGAGTGAATCCATTGGCGTTGCGAGTGTGGATATTCTTGACAGTGATTAGATTGTGTTGATGACTGTAATTCGATTGTTGTATTGAGTTTGATTCGATTGTTGGTAATTGTTGGTAAATTGTACTAAGATGTATTATGATGTATTATGGTGTATTATGGTGTTTGGTTTAATTGGATGTTAAAATGTCAATTGGTTTTAGATCTGATTGTTAGGGTTATTGCATTACTGTGCACTTGTGTTCTACTGTTCGAATTAAGAAGTTGAAAAATACACCAGACGTTCGAACTATGAAAGTCGAACATTATGAGAAATGTTCGATTTTCGAATTCGAACACAATTGAGAATGTTCAAACCATGAAATTCGAACACTATAAAAAACGTTCGACTTACATTTTCGAAACTACTAAAGAGTGTTCGACTTATGTAACTCGAACAGGCTTTGATGTGTTCGATACTGAGAATTCGAACGGGCTACAAAGTGTTCGAATTCTTAAGTCGAACAGGCTTTGATGTGTTCGATTTTAAGAATCGAACGGGTTACAAAGTGTTCGAATTCTTAAGTCTAACAGGCCGAGTTTCATTGTTCATTTACAATTCAATTTTCATACATGAGCTACAAACGAATATCCGACCTCAAAGCAAACAATATTACTTCAGGCTTTATCAAACATAAGTTACTAAATATCACATGTTAATAAATATCCGACCTCAAAATCACAAATAGACATCTGTTAATACAGCCTCATTCTTAGGCAAATTCATATCTGCAACTATCTCAAGGAGCTCGTTCATGAACGCCTCAGTTTCGTCTACTGCAACTTCTTCATCCACCGAAGGAGCATACAGTGTTCGGTCACGTGTTCAGTAGTGGCAGCAAACTCTTCATTTCTACGCTTTCTTTCAAAAGCCGTTGGTCGTTTCTTCCTCCTCGCGTAGAGTATGTCACCTGCAAGTAGTGGACAAAACGTGTCAATAACAAAAAATAAGAAAGTCATACGTCGTAAATTTGGAACATCCAATTCGAACACAATATGGTATGTTCGACTATTTGAGTCAAACGACTTAGGCTACGTTCGAACATACATAGTTGAACGCACTACAAAATGTTTGAACTTGTCGAGTTGAACACATAAGCTATGTTCGAACTTGTCGAGTTGAACGCATAAGCTATGTTCGAACGGCAAAAATTGAACGCCAAGGGATATGTTCAGACCACAATGTTCGAACATCTTGGGTATGTTCGACTCCCAAAGTTCGAACACTTTATCATGTGTTTGAACTATCCCATTCGAAATTCTCCAGTTCCTTCGACTACCCTTAGTCGAACACTCTGCATAGCAATCGAATAACCAGAATCGAACAAAGTTCGAGAAGAAACATGAATTTTCCACATTTTTCAACATCCTAAACTGAAAATTTCACCACAATACACTACAATTATATGCACAAACCATAACACATACTAAATGGTTCGATTTTTATCCATCACTCAATCTAATTTACATATCAACTATTCAAGATCCAAATTGTTCCAATTAACTTAGGGTTTGAGTAAAATACGAACCTGGATGACGTGAATCAAATTCTCTTGGAGTGTCCATGCCAATTGTTCGATTTCTGAAGTCGAATGAGCACAATTTGTTGGAAGTTATGATTTATTTTTGTTCTTTCTTATTCTTTCTTGTTCGAACAATGAGCACAATTTTTTTTTTAATTTTGAGTTTTGCTTTTTTTTAATCAAAGGGTATAATAGTCTATTTTTGGGGTGTGTTTAGAAATATTTTAAGTGGATGATATTTTAATTGGGGTGAGATTAGAAAATGGAGTGTGGTTAGAAAAAGGTGGGGTGTGGATAGTTCCACCCAAATAAGAATTAGATTTTGTGTGCCAACGGTTTTTTTTTTTCTCGGTTCAATTCAATTTGTTAAAAGTTTTCAAATGATGTTAGAGATTGTGAATCCTTGAAACCTTTATTTTGTCATATCTTTTTTTCATTTTTCTCTATGTATACCCATAACAAATTGAAGATAAGGTGCTAACTTTCACTTTCTATTTATAACGGTTGTAGACTTAAATCTCAAAATTGATGGTGGATTTTGGACAACTTCATCAAGACACGTCTGATAATAAATGTAGTATCACAATCAAATGTTGGAAAATGAGGTTGTCGACAAAACAAAACAAAAACAAAAATCATGTGTATAAAAATTCGTATTGTAATTAATAACGAAGTCAAAATTCATTATTTTCATATGATTAATCGTGATTAAATCATTCATTAAAACAAAAAAACCATCATTAAATCATATTCTAAACTTGAAAGTAACATTACTAGCACAAAACAAGAAACTTGAATTTTGCAAATAAAAAACGAAGAAAATCATTAAATTTGTGAAGAATCATACAATATTTAACAAAATAAATATGGGTGAGACTATCCACGCCCCATCTTTTTCTTAACACACCCCATATACTAAATACACCCCAATTAAAATAAAAACAACTTAAAATAATTCTAAGCACACCCCACTACATCCTAAATTTACCCTTTGATAGGAAAAAAAAAAAAACCTGAAACCCCCGATCTTCTCTCCCCTCCCCGACATTCTCTCCATTCAGCCACTCCCCAACTCTCTCTGTTGCTTTCCCTCAACCACCATTTGTCATTCTTCGAGTTCTTCTCTTTTTTCCTGGGAATATAAGTGTCATAATAACAATGAAAATCTTGTAAAAACCCAATCAATTCCTCTTTCCAGCCGCCATAAACTTCATCCTATTGCGGGATCCTGGTTGATCGAAAAACTTGAGTCTCGTTCGACTAATTGGTGCCGACAACAACACATTGAGTTCGACCAAAGTGGTCGAACGACAGCTTCATTGTTCGACCGAGATGGTCGAACATTGTTGAGAGTGTTCGATCTCTTTTGGTCGAACGACAGCTTCATTGTTCGACCGAGATGGCCAAACATTGTTGAGAGTGTTCGATCTCTTTTGGCCGAACGACAGCTTCATTGTTCGACCGAGATGGCCGAACATTGTTGAGAGTGTTCGATCTCTTCGTCGCACGCAATTGTTTGATCTCTTTCAATCGAACATATTACACGACTGTGATGGGTATAGATCGAACACTGAGTTCCGAGGAAAGTTTGTTTGGAGATTTTAGGGTTTGTTTTTCGCGCATACATTCATGGAGATTTGTTTGCCTAAAATTTTTAGGGTTAAGCATAGAGAAGAAGAAGATAAGTTAGGGTTTAAGTGAAGGAAAGATTGAAGAAGATGATGAAAATGTATATGAGTGCGTATAATTAGGGTTGAAGGTAGGGAAGATTGAAGAAGATGAAAAGGTGTATCATTTAATAAATTGGGGATATTTTAATCATTTAATATATAATTACTTTTGATATAATTAAATATGGGGTGTGTTTAGAATTCATTGAGGCGTGGACAGTCCCTCCCAATAAATATATGGGTGGGACTATCCACACCCCATGATTTTCCAAACACACCACAATTCTAAATACACCCCAACTAAAATATTTATAACTTAAAAAAATTCTAAACACACCCCAACTCATTCCAATTTTACCCTAAGAGGAAATAAAGAAAAAAAACCCCAACTTTCCCTCAATCTTCTCGCCGCGGCCCCCCTCCCCCAACCAAACTCTCTCTCCCCTCTCAATCTGCTCCCCCTCCAAATCTCCCTTTTTTTTTTTGATTTCAATTGCAGTTTAACAGATTTGAAGGAGTTTTATTTTATTTTTCTCTTTTAATTCTTGAAAAAGAACAAAGAACTCATTACTACAACAAATATGAAAAATAAGTCAGAGAATGAAAATCTGGTAAAGAAGCTGAAAAACGATTTTTTTTTAAAACCTCGTTCGATCCTGGTTGATCGAACTTGAAGATGATGTTCGACCAATAGAGATCGAACGTAGAGAAGAAGGTCCAACTCAGATATGTCGAAAAATTGCGTTCGACTCTTACGATCGAACAATTGTCATTGTGTTCGATTTATTGAAATCGAACAATGGAGCAATGTTCGATGTATGCAGATCGAACGCATTTTCGAGTGAAGATAAGGACAACAGGAGAGAGTAGATCACGAAAAAGGAATGAAGAAGAAGAATGATTTAGGGTTAGTTCCAAGAAGATGAACAGGGAAGAAGAAGAAATATATCCAAAAGGGTATTTTAGTATTTTTATTATAATTAATTTTCATTTATTTTATTTTGGGGTGTGTTTGGAAAATTATGGGACGTGGATAGTCTCACCCTAAATATATTGATGAATACTTTCTTCTTAAAATACAAATTCTTTTCGCGAAGAGTCATGAGAGACAAAACATTAGAGAAATGAATAAATAAATAATACAATAAAAGCAGAAATCGTTTCCAGATTTCCTTTTAGCTTTGACATCATCAATACCAAGGATTTAGGGTTTGTATCTCCAGCATCCGAATCCTGAGGATTTTACCGGCGAGTTTTCGGATTCTGAGAATCAGCAATTTGCAGTCTGTTTTCAGTCGCGATGCCGCCACGTTTCTTCAATCCCTCGATTTCTGTTCTATTATTATTTTTATCCTCCATATTTGTATTGAGCTCCATGAGCAATCGATCTGTAAAAGCTGAAGTCATTTCATTAACAGGCGAAACTTTTAACGATAAGGTAAATTGTGAGGACTTCACAGTTCTGGTGAAAGTCTATTTTTCTATTATTTTCTCATAGATCACGACCATGAAAATGTCTGGTTAGTTTTGTTGGTTAAGTTGTGATATAAGTCCGATGCGCTCATTAAATGTGAGAAATTTCAAGGCAATTAGTGGTGGAATGCTAGTTGAATATGTTTTTCTATTAAAATATTTTTTTTATGTGAATTTGGTGTTTCTTTTTATACACTGAGTTCTTTCAGTTTCTAGGGTTTAAACTCTGATGTAATAGCAAAACCTTTGATTCTGATTCTTTATTGTTGTTAGGGGTTTAATTTCTCTGTTAACAAATGGTAGTCCCTGTTTTTAGTTGTTCCTTGATTTTTTGCACATTTAAAGCATAGTGAGTGACACCAATTTTTGTTGATGTAATAAGCAACCCATGGGAGAAAATGTCAACGCTTGATGAACACAAAACGAACTGGTTGAATCTCTTGGCTCTAATTAGTTATTTATTTGTCTTTCTATGTTCTTAAGCCCATATATGTGGTTTGTTTAGGTGCAGGAGAAAGATACGGCATGGTTCGTAAAGTTTTGTGTCCCTTGGTGCAAGCACTGGTAATTTGCATGTTGGTCATTGCCTTTTGTTTCTGTTTAATATGGGCATCTTCTGGAAACTCTAATGCGATTTATTAGCTGAATAATATTTAAATTTTGTATTTTCAGCAAAAACTTGGGGACATTATGGGAGGATTTGGGGAAGGAGATGGAAGGTGAGGATGAAATTGAGATTGGAGAAGTTGACTGTGGAACAGAAAGAACCGTTTGTTCTAAAGCAGACATCCATTCATATCCCACATTCAAGTTGTTCTACAATGGAGAAGAAGTTGTAAAATACCAAGGTAAGGGGATCTTTTTTCTATGGGAACTTTGTGCATTGGTTTTTCTTTTTTTTTTACTCGAACTCCATTTGGCTGTGATGAAACTTCATTGCCTTTTCTACACATTTTAAGGTGTTAAGGATGAAAACTTCATCCTGAATTGTTCACTCTAGTGTTTTAGTCAGTTCATCCTCCTGAACCTCGGTGATAAATAAAATTAAGAGCCTTTTCAGGTTCTGTTTTAGAATACTACATTGTTAGCAGAAGAACATAAAAAATTTAGTATCTTTGTATATCTGGGATGCTAAACTAAATGGTCTAGGATGGGTAAGAAAGTCAAGCAATGATCTTGGAATGGCTGTGCATTATTTTTTGTTCCCTGGCTTTCCAGCAGATATTGTAAAAGAAAGGCTAAAGTTCAAAACCACATTATTATCACTTGGCAATTAGATGATGGAGACATCTCCCTGGCTTTGCCACACCCAAGCATCCAACGTCTGTGTCGCTACATGTCCCCAACCCCCACCATCATTGAATTAAGGACCCTTAACACACAGTTTTGTTAGTTCAAACCACGATGTTATGTTCTGAACTTTTTTTAAGATGTCAGATATACTAAAGATTGCAAGTTCAGATTGAATATTTATCCCTTGCAGTGCTGCAAATGACCCTAAATTTAAAACAAAAATGAGAAGAAACAAGTAGCAGGGGTTTCAAGAGGAATTATTACCAGATCTTTATTGGTTTACTGGTAGACTAGCAGCCATACACCATTGTTCAACTGCTGATGGTGATGGTGATGTGGGGTGATCATGCTAGTTCCTGTCCAAGCAATGGAGAGATTCAAGAGGCTGAATTCTGAATTTCTGGGGGAAGTTGATATCCTCTTTTATGGAAATCTAGCTTGACATGGAAATGACATTCTTCTTACACTAGAATTAGAGCTGAAGACTTAGCTGGAGTGGCCTCTTTCATGTCAACTTTTATCTGGCTGTTTATAGTAGTAGACTGGATGAGGCTATAGTAACATTAACAATCTAGACGTAAATGAAAGAATGTGGAGGGAGTGGAGCACAAAAATGCCTTGAGCTTTAAACTCTGTGTGTGTGTGTGCGCACTGGGGGTAAGTTCTTGAAAGCATTTGAAAAACCAAACAACCATAGAGATTCATCTTTTTGAGATCTAGAGTAAAATAATAAATGTGTATTTGGCTTCAGATTCATAATTATGCTTTCCAGATTTAAATATCACTTGCATCATTGGTTGTGCTTGTTTCCACTTTCCCTTTTTTGTTCATGTAACTGATGATTTTCCTTCTGAACGGAATTGAAAGATAAGGTTGCTTTGCTGCTGTTAGGTTTTGATGTTTTATGTATGGGTTTTTTAGGACCTTGATACATGTGTGAACCTTTTTACATTCCGTGAGAAGCATGAGTATGAAGCTAGAGCTACAAAAATGATTTCATGTAGTAGATTTAACATTTTTGCACTGCCATAACCGAATGTCACAGGGAAGAGGACTGTTGAATTGCTCAAAGCATTTGCTCTTGAAGAAACAGAAAAAGCAGCTACAAAAGCACAACTTGAGAATGATGCTGAGTTGTAACCTACTAAGGTAACCAAGGCATTCTTTTTAGTTTATGCTACAAATGAACATGGTTGTATTTATTCCTCCTGCCTCCTTATGTATCGTCCTGTACAACCATATCTTGGATTTTTTTAAATTCTTAAGTGGATAGATCTTCTTCACCTTGACAGGTAGAGTTGGCTATGCTGCTGTATATGCCCTTACCTACTCATCCCGGGGATCCTTCTAATGAACAACAGCAATGCTTTTTTTTTTTTTTTTTTGTCTCAATACAGATTGTTAAAATAGAGTATTCACCAAATAGAATTATCTAGTTTGCCTGACCATTTATTGGATCAATTTTCTTGAGAAATTTTGTTTCCGGTGAAATTTATTAAGAAATATCTTTTTTCTATCTTTGTTTAAATATTGCATCCATGTGCTCTGATGTTAACAGTGCCGTTCAGATCATTTTGGAAAGGGGCCACAATAAGCAATATAATAATTCATACATGTTGACCTGAAACGTTAAAACCATGCAACATTCATTTTTGCGTTCTCCGATTTGAGGTAGTAAACATTAGAAATCTTAAGGGTGAAAAAACTACTCACAAATCTTAGTTCTCCACTCGATTACCGTGTATCAATACACAAAAACATGACTATCTTTATTGTAATGAAACTAAAAGAGCAAATAATAATTTTGGTTAACAGACTAGTTGTAGAGAGATTAACAGACATAAATAAAACATGAAGAAACGCAAATAATGCAAAAAAACAAGAAAATAAATGCCAGGGCAAAAGATAAAGACAAAACTCCAAAAACATTAAAAAGGCGAAGCATCCGAGATCTACATCTCAAACTCTAAAGCATCAAACAAAGCATTTACCACAGCCTCGGTAACCTAAATAAGGCTAGATGACAGAGATAAAAACATTTGTAAACAACAACAATAAATTGTCTGGTAAAAGAAAACAAAGATGTGACCAAAATCGAGACTGAAATAGATATTATCTTTCGAGAATTTTCTTCACTTGGCACCCTTCTTGGCAGCAGCCTTGGTAACCTTGGCACCAGATGGGTCTTTCTTCTCAACACTCTTGATGACACCAACAGCAACCGTTTGTCTCATGTCACGAACAGCAAAACGACCTAGAGGTGGGTACTCTGAGAAAGTCTCCACAACCATGGGCTTGGTGGGAATCATCTTAACCATACCGGCATCACCATTCTTCAAGAACTTGGGTTCCTTCTCCAGCTCCTTACCTGAACGCCTGTCGATCTTGGTCACCAGCTCTGCAAACTTAACTGCAATGTGGGAGGTGTGACAGTCCAGCACTGGGGCATATCCATTTCCGATCTGCCCAGGGTGGTTCATGATGATGACCTGGGAGGTGAAGTTGGCAGCTTCCCTAGCAGGATCATCCTTGGAGTTGGATGCAACAAAACCACGCTTCAGATCCTTCACAGCAACATTCTTCACATTGAACCCAACATTGTCACCAGGAAGAGCCTCCAGCAGCGATTCGTGGTGCATCTCAACTGACTTAACTTCAGTGGTCAGACCAGTGGGGCCGAAGGTCACAACCATACCGGGCTTCAGGAGACCAGTCTCAACTCGTCCCACAGGCACGGTACCAATACCACCAATCTTGTAAACATCCTGAAGTGGGAGACGGAGTGGCTTGTCTGTGGGCCTCTTGGGCTCTGAAATCTGGTCAAGAGCCTCAAGGAGGGTTGGGCCCTTGTACCAGTCCAGGTTTGTGGACCTCTCAATCATGTTGTCTCCCTCAAAACCGGAAATGGGGACAAATGCGATTTTGTCAGGGTTGTATCCAACCTTCTTCAGGTACGAAGACACTTCCTTCACAATTTCATCGTACCTAGCCTTGGAGTACTTTGGTGTGGTTGCGTCCATCTGCACACAACATTGCCATCATTAAGTTAGATGCTGCAAAAAACAGATGATAAGACAATGAAAACAATAAGTTCACTTAAATTCAGAAATAGCCTCACCTTGTTGCAGCAGCAAATCATCTGCTTGACTCCAAGAGTGAAAGCAAGCAGAGCATGCTCACGGGTCTGACCATCCTTGGAAATACCAGCTTCAAAACCACCAGTGGTGGAATCGATGATGAGAACAGCACAGTCAGCCTGAGAAGTCCCCGTGATCATGTTCTTGATAAAGTCCCTGTGTCCTGGGGCATCAATGACAGTGCAGTAGTACTTGGTGGTTTCAAACTTCCACAACGCAATATCAATGGTGATACCACGCTCACGCTCAGCCTTGAGCTTGTCCAGCACCCAGGCATACTTGAATGACCTCTTGTTCATCTCAGCAGCCTCCTTCTCGAACCTTTCAATAACACGCTTGTCAATACCACCTAGCTTGTAGATCAAGTGGCCAGTGGTGGTTGACTTCCCAGAGTCGACATGGCCAATAACCACGATGTTGATGTGAGTCTTCTCTTTACCCATTTTAAACAATACTGAAACAATAAAACAGAATATTGTAAGACATAGGAAATTCAGAAGTTGATTAAATAACTTAAGCAAAGCATACAACTGAATCATCAGAATAACTTTTGAAAAAGAGGCGCATTTTTCTTTCAATTATTTTTTTCCATCAATTACATACATTTACGGCAAATAACATAAACATATGCACAAAATTAACCGGCTTCAGATCCAAAGCTTCCCATGTTTCACATAGATACTGTTCGTTTTGCACATTAAAATATTTTACATGGAAATAGTCCCCTTAAAGTTAGATAGTAATGTCGAATTCAGATCCAGGCTGTATTTATACACTCGATGCATCAAAAGATATATAAGCATATTACATATATATACGGTAGTGCATTAACAATATTCAATTAAACATGCGCAGCTGCAATTCATCCACAAGTATCCATCAGTCTAAACAGATCTACAGTAAAAAACCTATGAGGAATTCCATACCTTATAAAAGATGATAAAAATTTAAAATCATACATGCACATAAAATATATGGCATCCATCAACATAAGAAACGCAAAGATACATAATCATGTATATACATATACATATACATATACATATACATATATATATATATATATATATAGAGAGAGAGAGAGAGAGAGGAAGAGTGAGAGCGCTTACCTTGAAGAGAAGATTAGTGAGAAGGGAGCTCTCTTTTCCGCCGTTCGCAGAGAGAGAGTTAAGAGATTTGAGCGAGAGCAATTGAGAGAGTGAGAAAAAGGAAAAAAAAGCTTTATATATAATTGGCGCTTGAGGAGGATGGAGTAGAATTAGGGTTTCTGTAGGGCCGTTGGATCAGATGATATCTGACGGATAGAAATACACAATTCTTGAAAGAGAGAGACAGCCGCGGACTTCTCCTGGCTGCTGCCCTAATGCGCCTTCCGTCATCCCTCACTACTTCACTCTGAAATTACTTCTTTGTCCTCCCACCTTTACATCAAATCCGCACTTATTTTTCCTTTTCTTTTTTTGTAGAAACAATATAGATTTACGCATTGGGCTCGTCTCACAATGAGACCATCATTATTTTATTTTGAATGGGTTTATCAGTGAAGTATTTATTTGGGCTTGGATGAAAAGCCTGACCCAAATACCCGCAGTGTTTTTTTAACTTTATTTTACTTCAAATTTTCCGGATCAAAGGATTTCAAGAAATTGTTTTATTTATGAGTTATAACTTTTTTTTTGTTTGTTGGAATCTTAAGACAAACATGATTTTTTATTCTACAATGGTGTTTCATTTTATATTTCAAAATAACCATGAAAATAGAATGTCTCATTAGCGAGCAATTAATGAGTCATAATGGAAAAAAAAAAAAAGGCATTATATGAAAACAAAAGATAATAATTACTGTATGGAGAGATGGGTGAAGAGAATGAAACCTTGCCTCGAATAATTTGAACTTTTTCAAGTTTTTTGTTCAAGATATTTTAAAGTAGCATTACAAAGTGAGATGGAAAATTTTCAGTTAAATCTACTTACAAATTAACATAAACACTCCTACACGATTAGGATGATTTTGTCCAAGATCATTAGAAGTTTGGAACTATATTTGGAGGTTGCAGGTGCCATCGAAGATTAAAAGTTGTGTTTGGAGAATTTGTAAGGAGTTTACACCTACCAAATGTAAGTTATTTCGACGATATTTACCTGAATAAAAGATGTGTGTGGTTTGATAAGGATATTGAGTCGGGGTGGCATGTCTTCATGGATTGCGAGTTTGCAAAGTACGTTTGGGCAAGGTTTGAATTGCACAAAGATGTTGAATATGCAGCGGTTAGGGTAGATTTCTTGAAGGATTGGTGTTTCACATGCTCAAACACCTAGACATGGGTACTATTGATTTATTTTTCGTTGACGCTTTGGTAGCCGTGGAAAGCTCGAGATGATAAGATTTGGAATGGGAATTATGGAGATACAACAATTGTTGTTAGATGTCTGAAGCAATATCTCCATGAGTAGAAATGGGTGCATTTGAAGAGTTTGAGAAAAGATGTAAATGAACAATGTAATAATGCATGAGATAAACCCTGTGTAATCCATTTCAAATTGAATACGGATGTTGCATTTTTTGAAGTCACGACAGAGATATGGGTGTGGGTATGATGTGATGATCCATGATGATGAAGGAAAGCATGTGATCAATAGTTCATTAGTTCTTACGAGTTTGCATCAAGTGGAGGAGGGGGAATCGATGGGTGTACACGAAGCTCGCTTGGATCAGAGAATGTGATAATAAAGATGTATACTAAGACAATGTTTGATGCTTTGAAATCATCCAGACCTCTAAATTTCGAGTTTGATAACATTATTGAGAGATGTAAATATATTAAACAATAAACTAATTTTTTGGCACATCATCTTGCTAAGGTTGTTGGGAACAAGGTTGTTAGAATTCGTAATTGTTAGATCAAAGTCGTTGTCGTTTGTTAATGGTCTGCCTAATATTATTTGTTCTTGCTAATTTATAAAATTTTCTTGAATTAAAAAAAAAAATCTTTTGTTCAATTGGTTAGGGGAAAATAGATAGATCATAACAACAATTTAGATTTAAAAAAGAAACAATGAACTCAACAAATCCGAAATCGTATGTAAAGACAAACACTATAATGATAAATTCACAAATGAATGCTATATGTCAATTTATGCCTAGAAAGTAGAAACCGTATACAAATATCCAATTTTACAGAATCTGCAATTCATCAAACACCATATCTGCATGACGATTGCAATTGGTATATCTCCTTTCAACTGAACTTGTAGGACGCATAAGAAAGCGTCCCGAGGCTCCAGCTATGGTGGATGAGCTCGCCTCTGGTATTGTCGCCGCCGGCGCCCATCGCCACATGTAGCGGGTAGAAATGGTCGGGCCGCGGATGCGCCACCTTCGCGTGCGGCGCCTTCTCCGCGTAGTTGTTCACATCCTCATACCTCCCTTCAAGCAGCGCTTCCTTGATCCAGTTATCAAATTCATAAGCCCACGGAGCCACCGCGTCGCCGCCGTTGCGGTTGAGCATCCTCAGGTTGTGCGTGGCGGCGCCCGACCCGACTATCAAAACGCCGTCGTCTTTCAGAGGAGCCAACGCCCTACCCACCCGATAATGGTGGGCGGCGTCCCTGTGAGTCTGCACCGACAGCTGGCACACCGGAATATCCGCCTCCGGATACATCAGCATGAGTGGGACCCACGCGCCATGATCCAGCCCGCGCTTCTTGTCGACGCTGACGGATCCGAACCCGGATCCGATCAGCAACTGCTTGACCCTGTTCGCCAAGTCGGGGGATCCCGGAGCTGGGTACTTGATCTGGTACATCTGGTCGGGAAAACCGTAGAAGTCGTAGATGGTTTCACTGGGACCCGAAACGGCGTTGACCGCGGGCTCGGAGGTCTCCCAATGGCCGGAGATTATGAGAATCGCTTTGGGCTTCTCCGATAGGACGGTCCTCCGGAAGGATTGGAGGAAGTGCCGAGCCGGGAGGGAATCGTCGATGGAGAGAGTGGGCGAGCCGTGGGAGATGTAGAAGGTTTGCGGAATTGCTTTAGTGGCCACCGCCATGGTCGTGGTTTCGTGATTGACGAGAGAGAAATAGAGAGTGAAAAGGATGCAGAAAGAGAGGGATCCGAATGTGTATATGAAGAAGAGGGATTTGGTGTGCATTCCGTGGGTTCTGCAAAACCAACCCTGTTTATATAAACTTTCTTTCTCATCACTTTCCATTTCTTAAACCATGTTCGTCATGACATTGCTGCTTACGTCACCATATTAAATTAAATTTATTATATACCAATTAGAAACTTCCAGACTCAAGTAGTTGGTGAGATGATCGTGTTGGGTTTTAAACGATGGATTTTGCAATATTAGGGGGTGTATTGGTTGTGGAGTTATATGATTTTTTTAGATTTTTAAAGTGTGGGGTATTCAATCCGAATTTTCAAAAGTTTTTAAAAATTTTGAGGTATTCAATCCTAATTTTCAAAAGTCTTTAAAAATTTTGAGGTATTCAATACGGATTTTAAAAAGTTTTAAAAATTCTTTAGATATTCAACAGTCTATGGATTTTAATACTCCATGGATTTTCTTTGATTATCTTCAAAAAAATATAAATAGATTTCACTCTCCAAAATATCTTCTAACAACTAGAGATTTCAACGTATTCTCTCAGAGAACTCTGAGGATGAATGTATAAATTTAAACGTATTCTCTCAGAGAACTCTGAGGATGAATGTATAAATTTAATATTTCACTAGATGTCGATATTAATTGAAAATTCTTAATAGAAATAATGAACTTTAATAAATTAAGTTAATGTATAAATTTAATATTTCACTAGATGTCGATATTAATTGAAAATTCTTAATAGAAATAATGAGCTTTAATAAATTAAGCTTTCATATGAACAGGATTAGATCGTGGCTATTGTATCAATTTAATATTTCAATAGATGTCGATATTGAAAATTCTTAACAGAAATGATGAAAATTCAAAATTAATAGATATTTATGATTAAAATATTCTCAACTTAAATAACCATAATATTGATAAAAAAGGATAATTATATTTGTATAAATTAATCATACGAATTACTAGATATCAGTATTGATATTTTCATTAATTGAATTTGATATTTATTGACATTTATTGATAGAGAGGATAATTTATTGATAGAGAGTAATTATATTTGTATAAGATAATCATACATATAATTAGATATTGATATTGATATTGATATATTCATAAATTTGAAGTATTGATAAGTATTGATATACTCGTCGATAATGATATTTTGAATTTGATATTTATCGACATTTCTTTGATATTTCACTTCTAAATAATTTGGATAACTTTTTTTATATACAATTGTGTTCATATACATTTGCATCAATAATTCCAGCGTCGGAGTCTATAGAAATCCATGTAAATCAATAAAAAAAGTGTATTCCACAATCATGTCAAATCTATGAAAATTCATGTAAATCAATAAAAAAAGTCAGCCAAACTCTGTATGGAGTTTATGGATTTTCTAAATCCACAAACTTTTTAAAGTCCAAAAAAATCCAATAGAATATCAATTGAATAAGCCTTCTAAATTTATTGTCGTGGGTTTTTTCTCTTTTCTTTATAACCCTTCAAAGTATTTAAAGTTGCACTCTTTATAGTCTTTATAGCCCTTCAACGTATTTAAAGTTGCACACAATTTTTCTGTAAATTTTGTATTAATAATCGTCGTTGAAAAAAAAAAAGTTGGGTTGGTGTACACCAGTTGCAATTCGTGCAACTGGGCTGCCCCGACCCGAATCCGAATTGATATGGAAAATATAAATAATTTTTCTTTTTTTTTCTTCACCTTCATGCTAGGTTTTGATCTCTCTTCTACTGCGTATCTCTTCTTCTTCTCTTCTCTCTTTCGTTTTTTGTCTTTCTTTCTCGATCTCTTCTTATTCTCATCTCTTTCTCCTCTTTTTTTTCGTTTTTGTCTTTCTTTCTCGAAGTATGACAGTTCTCTATTTCTCTCAAACCTCATCTTATCCATATCGCAATGCGAGACTATTATTTTAAAAGTTAAAAATCCATTTTTATCAGTTCGAAAAATATAAAATTGTATCTGATTTCGTGTTCTAAATATTTTTAACAGATAATCATTCAAATACACATGAAATAATTGAGTTATCTACTGATGACGATGAATTTATTGATGTGAATGTCTTGTATATATAACTTACTTATTTTAGTTCTGTTCATAAAGATATTCTTAATAATACATAAAAATCATCTTATTGTTTATAAAATGTATTCTTAATAATACATAAAGGTCACCTTATTGTTTATAAAAAAGTGTATTTTTAATAATACATAAAGGTCATCTTATTAAGACAGAAGGTATAAGTAATTTAACATAAAGGTCTTGGAATTTATACATAATGTGCCTTAAATGGTTGATTTATAACGATATACTTAAAAATACATAATGGTCATCTTATTAACATATAAATGTATATTTAACTAAATCTAAAAAAATGCTAATGTACAACTAGTCTTACAAAGGTATGTCTAACATAACTAAAATGTATGTCTAACAATATTAAAAGGTATACTTAACATAACACTAAATGTATGACTAACATAACTAAAAAGTCTGTTTAACACAATTAAAAAGTATAGTTAACATAACATAAAATGTATGTTTAACATAATTAAAAGGTATGTCTAACATTACTAAAATGTATACTTAATATAATATAAAGGTCAAACACCTTGGAGCATGTTTGTGCGGATTTTGTCTGCGACCTAGAGGCGTGTGCGGGCGCGTGACGGGTCGGATTGACCCGTGTGCACAGATGTAGGGTTCGTGCACCAGTTGTATATAAGTTTTTGTAAAAAAAAAAAACAATTCCTAATATTGCTCTACACAACGTTTTGCTGTGAAAAGAAACATTTTATAATAGAATGAGACTATACACACCCATAAAATACTATACACTTTCATATTTTTTAAAAATAAAAAATATAAGATGTGTTTAGTAATTTTGGGTAGAGATGATCCTGACATTGTTTATTATTATAATTTTTTTTTTTACTTCTATTTATCATATATTCACTAAAATTCATTATTATTGTTAAATAATTAAATTTTGATATTTATTATTTTGTAATTGTTAACTATATATATATATATATTGATCTTATTTAATATAATTATTTAATATATGGTAGAATAGTATAACATATCAACACCGATCTCCAATTGCAACTTTTGATAGCAATATCCAATAATGATATTAATATATTTAAAGATGTTTATTTAAATTAAGATTATCAATCGATATCATAAACTACAATACCCATATCACATAATATGTATCCATATTGGGCATATCAATGGCCATCTTAATCATTCATAGTAACCATTAATCTTTATCATAATTTTGTGTTGTGTTTTAAATTTTATGGTATACCAAAATAATCATGATAATTAATAGTTGCTAACATAATCATATAATATTGTTTCAGATTTAATTACATATAATTTATTTAACTTTAATATTACCTCTGTCCCACGAAAATAGACTCACTTATTTTTTCACACATATTAACAAAATATTTGAAGTTCCAATTATACCCTTGTCTTTCATTAAATACTAGCATTAAATGATCTTTTTTAAAAGTAAATAGGCTTTTAAAAGTAAATAGGGAGTACATTTAATTAAGGGCATATATGAATAAGTCTTTTTATTCAATTGCAATCTTAAGTTCTGAGATTTAACCCTAAAACATATGTTGCAGTATGGATTAAAAAAAAACACAAAGTTTAGGTTGCAAATGAAAAAATTAAATCATATAATAACAAATTTGACGAAAAAGTGATTTAGATTGCAATCAAATAATCTCTCAAACTTTAAAATTGCAATCAGATAAAAAAACTTAAGTTGCAAGTGAAAAAAATCAACACTTTAGGCTGATTTAACCCTTTGAATCATCATCATAGTTTATTTGTAGATATTGTCCAAAAACTTAAAAGTTGGATAATAAATGATCGGCAACTCAAACCAATAACTCAGATGTAAATTTATTAATTTAAAACTTGAAAGATAATAAATTATAATGTCGGGTCTAAAAAATAAAACAATTCAAAACATGAAATATAAAATTATCAATTAGAAACTTACAAATTTAAGATGTTGCCACCTCCAATTCATAATTATCTAAAAATATTTACAAATGATAATTTTAAAATTCGATCAACGTTATGGATATTAAAAAGAAAAATATTGAAACACGAAATAATAGTATATTAAAAGACTACAAAATTAGAAATAGTAAAAAATAATCTCACTTCCATCATTCAAATCTAAATCGAATAAATAACCAATATTTGAGTCTTAAATTCATAAAACTCAATTTAATTATAGCTGAGTCAGATTGTGGAATTCAACAATGCACTCTCTACGCGCCACCGTGCCCGCCCCTCTTCTCTACCTCTGCAGCCTCTATCGCTGTCCCGCCATCTCCACCACCGCTCTTCCCACCGCAGCTGTTCTCCTGGTGGCTGCCTCGTCTACATTTTCAGGTTCAAGATCTACATATGCTCTTTTGTATTATTTTTGTTCAGTTTTTCTGTCGATTTGATACTCGTTCCTTCAGTTTTGTGATTTTACCTTCAACCCTGGATTCTGGTGATTATCAGAGAGATGAATTTCTCCTCTATGTGTGTTGAAGATGTTGTGTATTTTTTAAATACTTTTTCAATATTGGTACATCTTATGTTGGAGTATTAAGATGAGATGAATTTTAGTTATTAATGTTGAAGATTATTATGGTATATCTTTTTTTTTTTTGGAATTTGTCATGCTCTGCAAAATGTTTGTGCCAATTTTATTTTTATTTTATATTTTGGTCTGGAAAGGAAAAAAGAAAGTTGTATGGTTGATATAAAAGGATTACTCCCTGTCTCAGAGATTATCACAAACATTGAACTTATGTTCAAAACACCCGAGTCATGTAAGATATTGTATATACATACTTATAGTGGTTGCAGTAATCTCAGAGAAGTAACATTTCAAGAACTTATCTTTTGGAGTCTTTGGACAAGGATTCCTTGGGATTCTAAAACTGGAATTCAAATTTTGAGTATTTGAAAATTAGCAAAGCCGTAAGAATCCTTGTTTGTTGTAGGATTAGAAATAACATACTTTTTAATGAAAATGTCAAATTATGTCTGGAAAGAGGGTGATATTGTATTATTTAGTATCTTATATTTAGTTGTGTTTTTTAAATATAAATATAAATAAATAATGGTAAATGAGTTGTAAATGCCAAGTCATGTTTGAAAAGCTGGTGATGTTGTATTGTCATATTATATATAGGGGTTGCAATATTGGATTTTGCCATTTTGGATCCACCAAAACTTAGTTATACAACAAACAAGGTTTGGTATTCGTAATCCCAATCCTGGATTGGGAATCCTAGTTTAAACACGCTGCTAGGGATTAGTCCTACCTGCAGTGATTATATTTCCATTTTAATATAACATATCCTTTTATTTGTGTTTTCGGAATCCATTTTGGCACGAGTAATATCTATTTGATAATTGAATTAGATTGGCAAAGGAATGCAGGTTGATCATATTATACTGACAGTAGCAAGCACCAATTTTACATTCAAAGGCTTTGTTTTGTATTTTTAGAGGGAATGAGCATTTGTAAGAATTGGTCTTCGTTGACTAGCTAGGATAAAGAAAAATTTAAGATGGTTATGGCTAACTGCTAAAGGAAATTAAATGAACGTTAACTAACTTGACTTATTTTCTTCTAAATTGCATACGCAAAGCAAGAACATCAAATAACATAAAAAGTGCATAATTGCTTCTTTCTGAATCCACATTCCTCTGTGGCCTGTGTTCATTTGAGTGAGAGTTCAATAATTCATTAATTACTGGCACCTGTTGTTTTGGTGTAGGTCTTTTTAGCTTTGTTTCAGCTGTAATACCATAATTAGTAATCTTAGTCTACTGTTGCTTTATTTCAAAAGATATTAACGACCACTGCTCTTGTTTAAGTTGGCAGCTTGATTACTGGGATGAGGTTGAGGATGATATAATAGAAGAACCGGAAGTGCTATTATTTATTGATTTGCTATGTGTATAATCAGAATACTTTGTTATTGTTAGAATTATTTATTTCTAGATTATTGTTTCTTATGTTCATAAGAAAGATTGCCTCATTTATTGTCTGGCTATATGTTTACTACAACCTGGCCCTTATGAGGAATGATGTGAAGTTTTAATTTTTGTCCCTGAAGATGAGTGTGAAGTTACCATGCATATCCTCGATTAAAAGTTGGCTTCTAGATTTAGAATGCCTTACACGCCCTAGATCCCCATTTCACTAAGAAAGAAACACACATGTTGATTTTCTCGAATGCCAAGAAAAAGCCTGCTGTTTGGAAAACGATCTCCAAGTAGTCATAATTCTAGCTTCATTGCTGTTTTTTTGTTACGTTTTGTGATGTAACAATTTTCTCTTTATTACTAACGATACCGACTTTGTGATGCAACCTATATTTGCATATATCAAAGTATTCCTAAATTTCAGGGATAATATTACTTGATCATTATGTAGAAAGAAAGGAATTAGACTGACTTCTCTTTCCATTAAGCGTAACGCAGTTATTATGCATCATCACACCTATGAATTAGTTCATATCCTACAAATTATCACAGTTTTATCAATAATTTCTTATCCCAGCAAAGTTCTTTTTAATCATGCTTTGAGTTGAAATCCCATGTTCCGCAGCATCATAGACTTGGGCCCACCCACCCCGTTATCTGAGTAAATTGTTTGGTGGATGCAGGTAATTGTGTTCTGTCGTATTCAAGAGTTTCATGAAAGAGACAGAACAACTTTTCTAGAAAAAGGCCACCGACAGACCCAACTCTTTCAAGAAAAATATTGAGAAGACTTGCAGCTTGCCATTTTTGCCGCTTGAGGATTAAGGTCGGTTCTTTTCTATAACACTTTTGGTTCAAAAATCTCTAGGATTTGGTAATTTTTCTGAATTAGAATTTGAATCAAAGCATCTAAAGTTTGAAGATTTTGAAATCTGGGACTGCCAAATGCATACTATTGCAATGTTTTCCCCACTAAAGTCATCATTTTTGTTATTGTTTTAACTGATGTTGTTTAAACAATATCATGGCTCAACAATGTTGCATATATTTTTTGAGTAGCTTCTCTATGAAATTGAATAGATTTTTCATGCACTTTGAGTAGATTTTTAGCAGTTTGGTGATGAGCAGATTTCTGCGTGGTTCCTTTGGATGGGTATTGAGCAAATCTTGATGTATTTCTGATATATCAGTTTGTAAGAAATATGAAATTTTTTCATATGAAATTAATCTATTTTATATTCTTTTTCAATTTTATATTAATGGATAAAATTTTCGCACAATTAAAATTGATGGGTTCTTTCTGTTTTGTTTCAGTTGAACATTAAAACAAAATTACAAAATAATATATTGTTTTTCTAATGTGGGGAATTTCTTTTACTTTTACTTATTAGGATAAAGGATTTCCAATGGGGAAGAGAAATAGGGCTGCTGTGGTGGTGCTTGGCGACATCGGCCGGAGCCCTCGAATGCAATACCATGCTCTTTCCCTTGCTCGGCAGGTATTGTCTTTCTATGTGCATATGTATACATGTTTGTGTCTGTCTAATTGGTTGTAATTGTCCTAACTTATGCCGTTGCTTGTGTTTGGAGCATTAATTTATCTTTTGGACTTTGTAACACTGTGGAGATTATCCTAAATGTATGTGTTATTTGCCAGCATATTGACCCATAGATTGAATAATTGGTTACTTGTTTTCATGCTTATGTCCTCTATCAAGTTAGATTATTGATCAGATAGGTTTTTTTTTTTCTTTTTTTTTTTGAGGTAAAGAAAAATAATGTCATTCACTGCTTTACTGCTGATAACAGCCAACATATATTAACATGTGCGTAGTTTTGAAGGAAGAAAATTAGATCTGGTGCTAATGATGTTCAGTTTGATGCCATCTTCTTCCATTTTCATGAGGAATTAAGTATCGACCAAAGCTGGGAAAATATTTGGTTTTTGTCGTCTTTTGACTTGTCTTGACTCTCATCTTCACAACTAATAAATGACAAGATACATGGAGTTGATACAATTGTCTTTGAGGAAAAAACTGGCAAAGAAATGAAAGTGGTATTACGAAATTTTTTGGTGCTCTTTCGCATATAAGCTGAAAGAGTTAATCTTTTTCATTGACATTGCACTGAAGTTTATCTGGAGATTTTCACAGTTTACTTTGTTTTCAAATGATTCTGATGATTTTGGCAACCCCAAATGTTATTATTTTCTATATGCGAAAAAAGTAAGATATGATGACTAAGCAATGAGCTCTGATATAACCTGTGGGATCAATCTAGCAGTCTGAATTTTGACAATTAATCTAATTCTGACTATTTTATTTAGACACTGAAGAATTTATCATTTATATATCATTTGATATTAAGCCAGAGAACATTTTACAAGCTTATTAAAATTTCAGATTTATCTACTTCCTGACCATGTATAATTGCATCATTTTTGTGAAAATGACCTATGTTATGCCAGAACTTGATCTGCAGTATGTTTATTTTCTGGACCTATAGCTTAAACTTCAAAGGTGAAATCATCTGTAGTGACAACTTCAGAACAAAATACTACAAATAAACCATTCGTCTTCTGTCTGCAATAGAAGTTGCTTCTTTGTGATTCTCTTTATCCTTTTGGGACTTTGCTATAATGAATTCTCAACCTTCTTGCAGGCCTTTCTGGATGTTGATATTGTCGCTTATGGAGGTATGCTCGTATCTCTTATGACCCAGCAAAACAACTACAATTTTTTCACCTAAATGCGAGGATTCAAGCAATGAATTTCTGCCTTGATTCAATCAAATACCTACCCTGCCATCTCAACTTAGTCTTGGATGGTGTAACCATCTGATAGGTTTCTTTCTATCAATAATTTTTCTGGAGAAGTTATTCATAATTTTTTGAAGAAATTAAGACTTGTTATCCAGTTGTTTTTGTTCTTAGAGGTATATGATTGTGTGAAAGATTTTGTTGTTTATTCAGAAACTGCAATTACCAAAACAGACGACTTCTAGTTGTATTTGTTTCCCTGATTGGAGATTTGATCTTTAAATAGGTACGGATCCTCACATTTCTTTGTTAGAGCACCAATCTATCCATATCCACAAAATGGTATGATTAAGGATATTGATGATGGCTGAATATATTTAAATTTATAAGGTCTTAAAGAAAAAGTAATTTTTTTTTTGTTTCAGCCACAATGGCCCACACTGCCTCGAGGACTTGCAGAGATATTTCGCCCCTTATTTCTTATTCTCAAGCCTATATTTCAGTTTCTTATGCTGTTTTGGTATCTTTGTGTCAAGGTACCAGCTCCTGATGCTTTCATAGTTCAGGTGAGCTTTATCTTGTGCTTATTTATGCCAGATTTTGCATTTGATTAAAGATGGTCTTTGTGTCTATGATTGATAGTCACCAAGTCATTTGAGTTTTGCTTTGTAAAATGCTGCCCTTTACATAATTTTGTTGGTTTATTTGAAATGTTTAATCTTTATACATATTACTGGAATATTTTGTTGTTAAGGTGATGAACTTAGCATAACAATGACTGCAGTAGCAAAATTTTCAATGGGGCACAATTTTGTGTTTCTGATATTGTGGCTTGATTGGATCTCCAACTATTTTAGCTGAACTTCTTTTCTCTGGGCCGTTGAAAGCTTTGGAGACACTGCATGGGAATAAATAGTTGTTCAAAATCAGATCATTATATGTTGTTTGTTATATCCAATGTTATGATCCATAAGCTCCAGTAAAGTTATATGACACTGCTTTTGCAGAATCCACCATCAGTTCCTACTTTAGTGGTTGTCAAGTGGGCCAGTTGGTGGAGACAATCAGCATTCATTGTTGATTGGCATAATTTTGGATATACCCTGCTTGCACTGTCCCTTGGAAGGAGTAGCTTCTTTGTTGCTCTCTATCATTGGTGAGATTGCATTGCAACTTTTTTGATTTTGATGATTTTTGGTGGCCTGGTTCTGCACAAGACTATAGCTGTGGTATTTTGATCTATGACTAGGATTGAGAAGCATTATGGCAAGATGGCTCATGGTTCGTTGTGTGTGACAAGGGCAATGCAACATGAATTGTCCCAGAACTGGGGGATTAAGTAAGAGCTTGAAAATATCATGTATTATATTTGTGCATACTTATTTAGATGCTCCAATTGTTTATCACTCGTGTCCTTGTATGCTTTTTTATAGAGCCACTGTTTTGTATGATCAGCCTCCTGAGTTTTTTCGGCCTGCTTCACTCAAGGAAAAGCATGATGTGAGCAAATTTATATGGCACAATTAGCTCAAAGGGAGCACTGAATTAACAAAATCTAAAGTCAACAATGATCTAGTTATTTTGCAGGATTGGTAAAAGCCTAAACAACCCTTATGGTCTTCAAGATTGCATAATCAATGGTAAAGGATGGAAATAGACTCTCCCTTGTCACTTTGAGTAATTTTAAGCTTGCTTACTAAATATGGTTGTCTAAAATGCATACACAGGATTGACAGGATCATATGACAATGATCCTAGTATAACTCCATTAACAACTCAGATTGGCACCGACATAGTCTTGAAGCGAAACAGACCGGCACTTATCGTTAGCAGTACAAGCTGGTATGTATATATATATATATAGAGTGTTGATCAGGCACGCACCTAAAGAGTACTTCTTTAAGATTTCTTTTTTTTTAATTTTTAATATATCATATTATTTCTTTTCTCACGCTACCCTCCACATACGATATCTTTAAGATTTCTTTTTTTTTTTCTCTAATTTTTCATATCTCATATTATTTATTTTCTCACGCTACCCCTCCACATACGATATTCTCATCTCACACATAAACATAACACATAATCAACCTATACAATTTGCATCCCACATATCAACATAAATCTTCTTCTTAATTCTCATCTCACAGTACACCATGAACATATACAATTTGCATCCTACATATCAACAGAAATCATCTTCTCATCTCACAGATGCTACACCATGAAAATATTTGGTTATCATCAAAAGTCATTTGTTAAAAATTACAAAATATGAATTGGTTAATAAATAGCCCACAATTAAAGAAAAGAACGAAAGATATTCAATTAGTCAATTTTCAAGAAAAATCATAATCAACGTTCAATAAATACTCAAAATGAATAATAAAAATTGAAATATGAATTAAGTAACAAAGAGAATAAATTCTCAACAAATCCTTAAAATCACAAATCAAATCATCAAACTCAACAAATCCTTAAAATCAAGGAATCATATCCTCCAACATCCCAAGTCTCTTTCATTACTTGTCTTTTGCATCGTCAAATATAATGGATCTACACATGTGAGAAAAAATTAAAACAAATCAGTACCATAATTTTTTTAAATGTAAAAACTTTCAAAAAAACATAAGAAAATAATGTAAAAACTTTCAAAAAACATAAGAAAATATTATACCATTCCAAGGATGTGGTACAATTTCTCATGTCATGTCCACTAATCCCACAACCATGACAAACTCTTGCTTTTGAAATTGTTTTTCCTTAGATAATTTATACATTTTACCACATCTTTTTGCTCTCACTTGTGAAGGGTCATTAATCTCAGGCATATTCTTTTCTCGTATAGAAGATCGTTGCGCTCTTTCACCAATATTCATTTTCTTTATATCATTGTACACATGTTCTAATTGTTGCATTAGCAAGTTAGAACCATCTTCAGTGAGACATGCACCATCTACTACAATAGAAGCCATTTGTGATAATTTTGAATGTCTTGTCAGAAGAGATTTATTATGAACATCACCATGATTATCATTCACTCTTCCACTCTTTGCACTTACTGTCCATCTTGGTAGAATATATGTAGATGGAAGTTCAAAAATCTGTTTCACACGAAAATATGCCAAAATGTGTCTACAAACAATTCCTTTGAACTCAAATTGTAGACAACTACATGTTAATGCATTTGAACTCTTGGTGTATGTAAGCTCCCGTTGTCTTGATGTTGAACTTGTTTCAGCTCTTAATATGGTATAGATTGTTTGCAACTCATCATCACATTTCAAATTCACAAAATAAGCATGACTTTGACACATTTCTTCTTGGAAAAAGTTAAAACTTTTCCTTGTGTATATCTTTGCCATTTGTGCTTCCATTGGCCATTTGTGCTTCCATTGGCCAAAGTGTCTTCAGTGTTGGTTGCTCGTTAATATCAGCATGATCAGCTTCTAATTCTTTATGTCGTTGATGTCTAAGAGCTCTATTAAATCGTGTGATAAAATCCATCAATGAATTTTTGGCTGAAATATATCTTTTGAAAAAAGAATGACAACTCTCAACTCTTTGACTACTAAAAACTCCAGCACTAAATACATGCTTAACATAAACAAGAACCCATTTACCACGCAACTCATACATGTGGTTGAGCCATTCATTATTTTTCAGCGTGGAATATGTCATGATCTCCATCCATTGTTCTTCAAATTCTCTAGTAGATTCGGAGTTGATAACTACATCCTTCAAACGGTAATAATCATTTCGATTTGTTATCACATTAATCTTTTCAGAGAATTTATTAAGAATATGCCAAATACAATACCGATGCAGGGTGGCTGGAAACACTTGTGCAATAGCTTTGGTCATTGCAGGATCTTGGTCTGTAACAATAACAGAAGGATGACTACCTGGCATAGCCTCAAGCCACTTATTAAATAACCAAATAAATGAATCTGCTTTCTCGTCACTTAAAAATCCACATCCAAATATGATTGTTTGTCCATGGTGGTTGATCCCAGTTATTGGAGCAAAAATCATGCTATACTTATTTGTGTTATATGTTGTATCAAATACTATAACATCACCAAAGTAATTGTAAGACCTTCTTGCTACAGCATCGGCCCAAAACATTTTATAAGTTTGTTCTCCATGTCTAGTTCAAAGTCGAAGAAAAATGAAGAATTTTTCTCTTTCTCTAACCAGAAATACTCAATTAATGTTTCTGCGTCCATTCCTTTTTGTTCCTCCTGCAAATTTCTTTTGTAATTTCTAATGTCTCGTTCAGTACATCCAACATGTTCTGGGCCACCAGATTCGATTTCCATCAATCTCAATTGTTGACATGTTGGTACATTTGCTTTATATAATTGTTCGGTCAACACTTTCTTTGCCATTGACACATGACGATGTGACCTCAACATATGTACCTTTCTTGGAGTTGTAAGTTCATGATTGTGATTCTCAATAAATATACTCACGACCCAATTTGGTCCGGTTTCTCTCTTTACAATTGCTAACTTGGCTTTGCATCCAATTCGAACTATTCCCCGATTCCTTTTACCCTTTTGCTTATTTGATTCATTTTTTTAACCCTCCTTATAACATACAAATGATTTTCATATTATTTCACTTGTCTCCTTGTTCCTTTTACTATTGTGGAACCTTGTACTAAATCCTGCCTCCTTTGCATAAGCATTATAAAATTCAAATGCTTCTTCAATTATGAGAAATTCCTGCCCGATTATAGGTTTATTTTCTTCTGAAACTTGCGGGATAAACAGATTATTTGGACAATCTTCTTCCATCTACACAAAATTTAGTTAACGTTGAAAATCTTAGAATTTCAACTAATATCTCACCCAAATCAATAAAAAACACAAAAAAAATGATAATAATATCTCACCCAAATTAATTGAAAACATAAAAAAAAAATATAATGAAATTTAGAAAAATATATTGACAAAAGTTCTCAGAGGCAACGAGAGAGAAAGTCTCACCTTCAAAATTAATGTGAATTGTTAAGAAGGTTTATGTTTGATGAGGGTTAGGTTTATGTTTGAGATGAGAACTGATAAGAAAGTATATGAAGATGTTGATGAGGGTTATGTCTTCCGTATATAAAGTGGTAGGGTGAGAAAAAATTATGTGTATAATAATATAAAATATTAAAAATTGCATTGATTATGAGAATTGAGAAGAAGATTTATGTTGATACGTGAGATGCAAATTGTATATGTTGATTATGTGTTATGTCTATGTGTGAGATGAGAATATCGTATGTGGAGGGGTAGCGTGAGAAAAGAAATAATATGAGATATGAAAAATTAGAAAAAAAAAATCTTAAAGATATTGTATGTGGAGGGATAGCGTGAAAAAAGAAATAATATAATATATTAAAAAAAATTTTAAAAAAATCTTAAAGATATCGTATGTGGAGGGGTAGCGTGAGAAAAGAAATAATATGATATATTAAAAATTTTTAAAAAAAAAATCTTAAAGAAGTGCGCACGGTGCGCATTCTTTAGGTGCGTACCTGATCAACACTCATATATATATATATATATTATCATTTTTAATTGCTTGCCACCTCAATCTACATCAACTTCTCCTTTTATCCTTGTGCATTTTTCCTCTGTTTTTAGTACACTCTTGAGAAAATCCTGGTTGCCATGTATAGCAATCAGTGATGCAAAATTGGCTCAGCGACATCCCCTTTACCTGATATTGTCCACATTTAGCAGAATGGATAAAAATGTTCACATATTTTAGATTGGCATGGTTAAACAATAAATAACGGTTTGATTCAGGACTCCGGATGAAGATTTTGGCATTCTATTGGAAGCTGCACTTATGTATGATAGGCGCGTGGCTGCACTATTAGGTGAGGATGACTCAACTGGGGATGTGGTTATTTGGGGTAGAATTCGTGATGGAGTACAATTCTCATACCCGAGGTTGCTATTTGTTATTACTGGTAATTCCTATCTCTATAGCCCATCAGTTTTGGTCCACCAAGCTCTCTCTCTCTCCCTTCTCTTCTCTTCTCTGTTTTTATCTTTTTTCTTTTGAATGAATTCTAAGAAAGTAGAACACACTGAAGGTAAAGGACCTGAGAAGGAAAAGTATGAGCAAAAAATAAAGAAGCTTAGACTCAGACGTGTAGCATTCCGTACAATGTGGCTGTCAGCAGAGGATTATCCTTTGCTTCTTGGTAAATATAACCCTCAATAGTTTTTAAAAAATCTTTCTTTTCCACCTAAACAAACACTTATGTCTTCCTTTTCTATGAGTACAGGGTCCGCAGATCTAGGTGTCTGTTTGCATACTTCGTCATCAGGGCTTGATCTACCCATGAAGGTCTGTGCTAATATGGCATGAAGTTCAGTCCTTTATGAAGTAGAAACTAGTATAGTGACTTCTTAGACAATCATCTTTACAAGTTTCTCTTGTTGCCCACTTGCCCTTAATTTTCTGGAAAATCACCTTTTTTCATATATATTCTCAATCTTGGTTAAACAGGTTGTTGATATGTTTGGCTGTGGGCTACCTGTGTGTGCAGTTTCATATTCTTGGTAAGATATATTGGAGCACTTTCTTTGCATGATCATCATCTTACCATTTAGATAGATTATAAATTAACCATAGAAATTAAAATATAATAAGATTTTTCTCCATTTTGGATCTGTGTCAAGCATAAAGGAGCTGATAGATGTCAACAAGAATGGCCTCCTCTTCTCATCATCTTCAGAACTGGCTGATGAACTCATGGTAAGCTTCTTTGTAGTATGTTTAAGACAATGGAACATTGCCCACAAAACGTTGAAGAGCTCTTATTTTGCATATTGAACATACCACAAATTTTCTTCACTCCCAAGTAGAAATTATATTTGAAAGTTAAGCTGAAAAACACTAAACAGGCTTGTTTAGTGTGCTTCAGTACATACTATTATTTGGATTGGAATACTTCTCTTGTTGTAAATACTGTTTCCTCATTTGTATGGTAACAACGACAATAAACACCTCATGATGATAGCTTATATCATGAATGATTTCAGCCATAACACCAGTAGACATGAATATGTATTTAGTATCTACATACAATCATATATGTTTTAGAAATTTTATATGTACCTAGTACATATTTTGTATCTAATGCAATTTCAAAATCATATATTCCTTAACAAAGATATCCTTATTCATGATTCTAAATTCCTTGGATTATATTAACTCACATTCACGCGGTGTTGTTAGGCACTCCCGCTCATGTATTGTGCATTTATAATTATACAGTTCATACACCAATCTGCTGTTTCCTACAGATGTTGTTCGAGGGTTTTCCAGAGAAATCCGATGCTTTGAACTCGATGAGGTCACGCTTGATGGAAAGGTTGTCGTCAGTTAGGTGGGCAACAGCCTGGGAAGAGAATGCCAAGCCCTTAATACATGAGGTCATCCTTATCTCCCGTTTCTTCTGCATACTATCGCCCCTTAGATTTTTTCCAGATGACCAATTTACGAGCATGGTTTTTTCAGGTTATTTCTGAACACTCTAGCTGAATGTGTAGGGGGGCAACACAAAGAATAATTGGAGTTACAGGTCAACTTTTCTTCAGTTTCTTATGTGCACTAATAGTATCACTCTTGCAACGAGATTGACTTGAATGTACTTCTGACCTTTTATTAGTTTTATGAACTCTCAAGTGTCATGATCTCAATTTCTTAACTTGTGTTCCTGGGAAATGAAAATTTCTGCAGTATATTGTTCTACATAGATCATTCATTCTTTTTTCTTGCTCTAGGTCAGAACACCACCTGTGGAGATGGTGTGAGAAGCTCTTGAAATTGGGAGAGAGAGAGAGAGAGAGAGAGAGAGAGAGAGAGAGAGGTGCTGGAGCAATATATATTGTAAACTGCTCTTCTAACTTAAAACACTCTTTTAATATGTAAAACGATGACCTGGGTATTGTATGGTTATAAGTTATAACGTGAGTTTATTGCCAATTTGATCTGAGTGTTGTTTTTGTTTTGAAAGAATAATTAAAGAAAAACAAATCCTTACATGAAACGGTTTCATAGAGCTTATTTCGTGGGATGAGATTAGGGGTGGAAATTGGAACGGAATATCCGATATCCGCCGAATCCGATCCGAAATTTTCCGATTTTGGAACGAATTTTTTTAATCCGAAATTCCGACATCCGATTTTTCCGAAAATTTTCGGATGGAAATCGGATATAGTTTAAAAAGTTTCGGAAATTCCGAAATCCGATCCGAAATATTTCCGAAATGCAATTTTCGGAAATTCCGATCCAAATTCCCAATTTCCGATTTCCGAAATTATAAAATGTAGAGTGAGTAGAGACATTTGAGAATCGAACACGAGACCTCTCACACTCAAAGCACGAAACTTACCATCAAACCAATAGTAATTGTTGTAAATAATTCAAACATTTTATACTATATACTATTTGCTATAGAAGAATACTATATAATATATTTTATATGCATTTACTATATGTAAATATAAATATACATAGTATAGTATACTTTATAATACTATATACTATATAATATATTTTATATACTTTATACTATATGTATATTGTATAGTTTATACAATAGTTTTATTTTATACTATATACTATAGTTTATATTTTAGTTTTTTTGTATTATTTTATAATATATACTATATACTATAGTTTATACTGTAATTTTTTAGTATTATTTTATAATATATACTATAGTTTATACTGTAGTTTTTAGTATTATTTTATAATATATACTATATATTATAGTTTATAGTATAGTTTTTTAATTATACTATATGCTATAGAATAATATTATATACTTTATGCTATATACTATATGTATATAGTATATATACTACATACTACATACTATATACTATATACTATATGCTATAGAAGAATACTATATACTATATACCATATATTATATACTATATACTATATATTATATGCTATATAAGAATACTGTATATTATATAAAATAAAATGTGAATATCTAATTTTAAAGGTAAATATATCATAAATTTCATTAAAAATGATAACATTTTATATAATAGGAATAATGACAAAGAAAATTATACAAATTATAAAACAAGTATTTTAAATATCGAAGGATTTCGAACAAAGCATTATCATAAATAATAATATAGATTTAAATATTCATTTGATTTGAGCTTCCTAAAAGAAAAATAACTTAATAAATATGAATTAATAAGTATAATTACTTACAAAATGATAAAATGTAGAGTTAGTAGAGGCATTTGAGAATCAAATACTATAATGCTATATACTATATAATATGTTTTATATACTTTATACTATGTGTAAATATAAATATACATATTATAATATACTTTATAATACTATATACTATATAATATATTTTATATACTTTATACTATATGATAGTATATAAATATATTATATACTATGTGTATATAGTATAGTTTATACTATAGTTTTATTTTATACTATATATTATAGTCTATAGTTTATATTGTAGTTTTTTAGTATTATTTTATAATATATACTATATATTATAGTTTATACTGTAGTTTTTTAATTATATTATATTATATACTACATACAATATACTATATGCTATAGAAGAATACTATATACTATATATTATATACTTTTTGCTATTTATACTATATACTATATGTATATAGTACATTTTATACTATAGTTTTATTTTATACTATATACTATAGTTTATACTGTAGTTTTAGAATTATACTATATTATATACTGCATACTATATACAACATACTATATACTATATGCTATAAAAGAATACTTTATACTATATACCACATATTATATATTATATACTATATATTACATAAAATAAAAAGTGAATATCTAATTTCAAAGGTAAATATATCATAAATTTCATTAAAAATGATATCATTTTATATAATAGGAATAATGACAAAGAAAATTATACAAATTATAAAACAAGTATTTTAAATATCGAAGGATTCTGAACAAAGCATTATCATAAATCATAATATAGATTCAAATATTCATTTGATTTGAGCTTCCTAAAAGAAAAATAACTTAATAAATATGAATTAATAAGTATAATTACTTACAAAATGATAATAGTTTATAATATAGTTTTATAGTTTTATTTTATACTATATATTATATACTATTCATATAAATTTTATAATTTTATTTTATACTATATACTATTCATATAAATTTTATAGTTTTATTTTATACTATATACTATAGTATATATTAAATATAAAATATGACTCAAAAACTAAAAGTGAAAAAAGTAAAAAAATTTAATATAGTATTTATAATTTTATTTTATAACTATAACTATAATTTATTTTATAACTATTTATTTATAATTTTATTTTATAACTATTTATTTATAATTTTATTTTATAACTATTAATTTTATAATTTTATTTTATAACTATTAATTTTATAATTTTATTTTATAACTATTTATATACTATAGTACATCAGCAGAATAATTAATCTCCCATATATTTGGTAGATATTATATTGATGTTAAATGCTTGGATTCCTTGAAATATCAGATTTGAGGTCGTATTATTTCTTAGGATATTAGAAAAGGCTATATAGCTAATAGACCAACTAATTAATTCTGAAAATTTCTGAAAAAAATTCCGAAATTTCTGAAAAATTTTCCGAAAATTCCGAAAAAAATTCCAAAATTTCCCAAATCGGATTGGATTTCACATTTCCGAAAATTTTTGGATGGAAATTGGAATTGGTTTTTCATTTCCGAAATTTTTTGGAATTTTACGAAACACCTTATTTCCGATTCTATCCGTCCGATTTCCACCCCTAGATGAGATTCATTGTGAGTAGGGGTGGAAATTGGAACGGAAATTTCCGATATCCACCGAATCCGATCCGAAATTTTCCGATTTTGGAACGAATATTTTTAATCCGAAATTTGAAAATCCGAATTCCGATTTTTCCGAAAATTTTCGGATGGAAATCGAAATTAGTTTTGAAATTTTCGGAAATTCCGATTTCCGATTTATTTCCAAAATTCAATTTTCGGAAATTTCCGATCCGATTTCCGAAATTATAAAATGTAGAGCTAGTAGAGGCATTTTGAGAATCGAACACGAGACCTCTCACATTCAAAGCACGAAACTTACCATAAAACCAATAATAATTGTTGTAAAATAATTCAAACATTTTATACTATATACTATTTGCTATAGAAGAATACTATATACTAATAATATATAGTATTCTTCTATAGCAAATAGTATATAGTATAAAATGTTTGAATTATTTTATATAAATGTAAATATAAATATACATATTATAGTATACTTTATAATATAAATATACATATTATAGTATACTTTATAATACTATATACTATATAATATATTTTATATACTTTATACTATGTGTAAATATAAATATACATATTATAATATACTTTACAATACTATATACTATACAATATATTTTATATACTTTATACTATATGATAGTATATAAATATATTATATACTATATGTATATAGTATAGTTTATACTATAGTTTTATTTTATACTATAGTCTATAGTTTATACTATAGTTTTTTAGTATTATTTTATAATATATACTATATACTATAGTTTATACTGTAGTATCTGTAGTTGTTTATTATTATTTTATAATATATACTATATATTATAGTTTATTCTGTAGTTTTTAATTATATTATATTATATTATATACTACATACTATATGCTATAGAAGAATACTATATACTATATATTATATACTTTATGCTATATATACTATATGTATATAGTACAGTTTATACTATGGTTTTATTTTATACTATATACTATAGTTTATACTGTAGTTTTAGAATTATACTATATTATATACTGCATACTATATACTACATACTATATACTATATGCTATAAAAGAATACTTTATACTATATACCATATATTATATACTATATATTATATGCTATATAAGAACACTATATACTATATATTATATAAAATAAAAGGTGAATATCTAATTTCAAAGGTAAATGTATCATAAATTTCATTAAAAATGATAACATTTTATATAATAGGAATAATGATAAAGAAAATTATACAAATTATAAAACAAGTATTTTAAATATCGAAGGATTTCGAACAATGCATTATCATAAATCATAATATAGATTCAAATATTCATTTGATTTGAGCTTCCTCAAAGAAAAATAACTTAATAAATATGAATTAATAAGTATAATTACTTACAAAATGATAATAGTTTATAATATAGTTTTATTTTATACTATATATTATATACTATATACTATTCATATAAATTTTATAATTTTATTTTATACTATATACTATATACTATTCATATAAATTTTATAGTTTTATTTTATACTATATACTATAGTATATATTAAATATAAAATATGACTCAAAAACTAAAGGTGAAAAAAGTAAAAAAATTTAATATAGTATTTATATACTATTTATAATTTTATTTTATAACTATATTATATACTATTTTATTTTATACTATTTATAATTTTATTTTATAACTATAACTATAATTTTATTTTATAACTATTTATATACTATAGTACATCAGCAGAATAATTAATCTCCCATGTCTTTGGTAGATATTATATTGATGTTAAATGCTTGAAATATCAGATTCGAGGTCGTATTATTTCTTAGGATATTAGAAAAGGCTATATAGCTAATAGACCAACTAATTAATTCTGAAAATTTCTGAATTTCTGAAATTTTTAATTTCCGAAAATTACGAAATCGGATTGGATTTCACATTTCCGAAATTTTTTGGATGGAAATTGGAATTGGTTTTTCATTTTCGAAATTTTTTGGAATTTTTCCAAAACACCATATTTACGATTCGATCCATCCGATTTCCACCCCTAATTGTGAGTCAACATCAAAACTTTGTGTGTGTTAAGAGTATTACATGTAATATGTCAAAATATTATTTGTTTTTACATTAAAACATCACTTTATGTATTACCTTCTAATTGTATATTAAAATATCACTGATTATTTGTCAAATATCACTTCGTATAATTAAATTATCATATCTTATATGTCACCTAATATATACACTAAAGAAATTTGTTATCACTTGATATACATTTAATGTATTTATTATACAATAAAATTGCTCCTTATATGTTAAAGTATTATTTAATTAATAAAAATATACATTAGTATAAGTATATATCAAAACATCAATGGTTATAAGTATTCATTTTATTTTAATTAGCTAATACTTAAAAATGACTATTAATTTATATAAAATATAGTATTTTTTATGTCTTTATATAAGTAAAATGTGCCAGAGTAATGAAAGATTATTATAATAGTATTGTTTAAATCGGTTGTAGCCTGACCTCAAATATTTTAAACAATAAAACAATGTTAGTTGCAGGCTTGTAGCCTAATTTTATCTCCTTCATATATTTTTTGTTCTTTATATTATTAATAAATAAATATTCCTTTACTAAAGGACAAAAAGGAGAATTTCGCACCACAACAAACACTATGAAAAACAAATTCAGTAACAAATCCCGTAAATTTGGAGAGAATTTAAGGGTAAAATAGTAAATCTAGTTAAGAAAAATCTCTCACAAGCCCTAGCGTCCATTATAAACCCACAGTACCCTCATTATTATTCGACATCGCTCTCTCTTCCCTTGTGTTGCTACCAGCGGCTAGGGTTTTCAGCGGAGGCGTTTTCTCTCTCTAAAAATCTTTGTTCGAGGTCAGATTATCTCCTGTTATTATTGCATGTTGTTTATGGTGTTCTGATTTGCATTCTGGATTGGATTGATCTTGTTTAGGTGGCGGTTTAAACCTATTGTTTATCTCAGTTTTTTTCATTTACTTTATTTTGATGTGAATTTTAGATTTTCGAGTCTTATAGAGCCGATCTGTGTCTTTGATGATTCTATGTGCGTTTTCATCTCTCACTTTGTGCTGTTTTCGAGTAGTAATGAAAGTATTTTCTATTCATAGTCTCTCGAATTTGTTGAGATGTATTCAGTTCGTTTTTGAGAATTTTATGAAGTTAGCAATTTTGTTGTAATATATCTTAGGATCTATGCTCTGTGTTAATCCATACTGTATGAGAGGCCGTTGTTATTCGGTAAACCATAAGATGCAGTTCGAGTTGCGGTAAACCATTAAATCAAGAGCAGCTTTTATTATTAGGCTTAACATTACTATTGCTTACGTTGCGGTTCTAGATAGTACTCTATTTTGATTTAGGGAGTTGTGATGTATTCCCGTTTTATTTTTGCCTAAATGTTTTTATGGTCTTCATCACTCATACTGAATCACTGATCCCCCACTGTCCTGATACAGTTCTTAAGCATCATCTATCATGGGTAAAGAGAAGACTCACATCAACATTGTGGTTATTGGCCATGTCGACTCTGGGAAATCGACCACCACCGGTCACTTGATCTACAAGCTTGGGGGTATTGACAAGCGTGTCATTGAAAGGTTCGAGAAGGAGGCTGCTGAGATGAACAAGAGGTCATTCAAGTATGCCTGGGTGCTGGACAAGCTCAAGGCTGAGCGTGAGCGTGGTATCACCATTGATATTGCGTTGTGGAAGTTTGAGACCACCAAGTACTACTGCACTGTCATTGATGCCCCAGGACACAGGGACTTTATCAAGAACATGATCACGGGGACTTCTCAGGCTGACTGTGCTGTTCTCATCATCGATTCCACCACTGGTGGTTTTGAAGCTGGTATTTCCAAGGATGGTCAGACCCGTGAGCATGCTCTGCTTGCTTTCACTCTTGGAGTCAAGCAGATGATTTGCTGCTGCAACAAGGTGAGGATATTTGTGCAATTTAGTGAACTTATTATTTTCATAGTTTTGTTATTTATTCTTCACAGCATCTAACATGATGATGTCAATGTTTTGTCCAGATGGATGCGACCACACCAAAGTACTCCAAGGCTAGGTACGATGAAATCGTGAAGGAAGTGTCTTCGTACCTGAAGAAGGTTGGATACAACCCCGACAAAATTGCATTTGTCCCCATTTCCGGTTTTGAGGGAGACAACATGATTGAGAGGTCCACAAACCTGGACTGGTACAAGGGCCCAACCCTTCTCGAGGCTCTTGACCAGATTTCAGAGCCCAAGAGGCCCACAGACAAGCCACTCCGTCTCCCACTTCAGGACGTTTACAAGATTGGTGGTATTGGTACCGTGCCTGTGGGACGAGTTGAGACTGGTCTCCTGAAGCCCGGTATGGTTGTGACCTTCGGCCCCACTGGTCTGACCACTGAAGTTAAGTCTGTTGAGATGCACCACGAATCGTTGCTGGAGGCTCTTCCTGGTGACAATGTTGGGTTCAACGTGAAGAATGTTGCTGTGAAGGATCTGAAGCGTGGTTTTGTTGCATCCAACTCCAAGGATGATCCTGCTAGGGAAGCAGCCAACTTCACCTCCCAGGTCATCATCATGAACCACCCTGGGCAGATCGGAAATGGATATGCCCCGGTGCTGGACTGTCACACCTCCCACATTGCAGTTAAGTTTGCTGAGCTGGTGACCAAGATCGACAGGCGTTCAGGTAAGGAGCTGGAGAAGGAACCCAAGTTCTTGAAGAATGGTGATGCGGGTATGGTTAAGATGATTCCCACCAAGCCCATGGTTGTGGAGACCTTCTCAGAGTACCCACCTCTAGGTCGTTTTGCTGTTCGTGACATGAGACAAACGGTTGCTGTTGGTGTCATCAAGAGCGTGGAGAAGAAAGACCCAACTGGTGCCAAGGTTACCAAGGCTGCTGCCAAGAAGGGTGCCAAGTGAAATGTGCTGGATTTTGGAGAACTTTATATTCGTCGTTTAAACTATATTTCCATTGCTATTGCTCTACTTGGACCTATTTATTGCTTGTTGTATTGTATTTTTCTGCCTTGTGCCTTGATTAGCCGATCTCAGAATTGGGTTCTCGACAGGCGGTGGCGGGATTTACAGCAGGTCACAGCTTGTTTTAATTTTGGTTGTATGTTTGTTGGTCTGAGTTGCCTTTGTGGGGTGTTCCCTCAATGGATGTCTTCGTATAACTAAAATTTTCGATATTATTACCTAAATTTTATTTAATCGTCTTTTGGTGAGATTCATTATTTTTTTGCATTTAGTGCTTGCTTTTATGGTGTCAGTTTTTATTAGTTTTATCTTCGCTATTGGATACCTTTTAATTTTTTGCTACAAACGGTAATATTTGTGCAAATTCCTATGATGCATCTTTTTTGGGTGCGAATTGCTATTAATACAGCCCGATTTTTTTTATTGGAAATTGATATTTTTTCTTTTTAATTTGATGGTCGTCGTATTTTTTGATAAAATTAAATTACTATTTTTTTCCCTCTATATTTGATTTAAAATTATAAGTGTTGCTTAATATTTGTACTGGTTTATTTTTTCTGCCCAATTATATCAAATTCTCACTCTATTCTTTAGTTGTCAAAAATGTCGCAACTCACATAATTTTCTTTCAAGCCACCATTCCACCCCATTTCGACCACATTAGCATAAGTCCTATGCTTTCTATATATATAAATAATTGCCAAATTTTATTTGAACATGGTAATTTATATGAAAATTGTTAAATAAAGTGAAAGAAAACATTGTTGTCATCATAATTGAAAGAGAGGGGACATACAAAAGCCATGTAAGTTCCTCAGTCCAGAGAAATATCTTGAGAATAAATGAAATCTCACTTCCTAACATTTTGATGCAAATAGTTACTCTTCTTTTATCATTACTTTCATCATCAATTAATAATTTGAAGTGGTGGCTATAACCACATAAAAGAAGGTTGTGTCTCGAGTTGCACAATCCAATTTTTAGAATGATAGTCTTTTAATAGTAATAAAATTGTATAAATCTTTTATTCATATGAGAGACAGAGAAAGGCCCTGAGTCAAAGGGCTAAGGTTTAGCACAACCTATCATTATTTTTCTATTTAAACTTGGTGTTTCTACAAGTTCATATAAAATGTTAGGTATGTACCTATATAATTATTATTAACACAAATGAAAAGGATGAAAAACTTTATTCAGCGTATACACTTAACTTAGGTGTAAGACGGTCGTTTCTAACTATATATAATAATATCTATTCAATAAGAATATTTTTATACTATATTTGAAAAAGTGTACAGTAAATCAGTATTTATATGGACGCAATCTTATTTACAATAATAAATTATTGGACTCCTATAAATAGAAAAATGAAAGGAAAATAAGTGCAACTATATGAAAATTAAAGAAGAAAACGAGAGATATTGTATACATTGAGAATAGTGATGGAAACCTCATATGAAATATAAGATTTGTAATGAATGTATTAATATATTTTAAATTTATTCAAATCAAAGGATATTCAAATTTACACAAATTAATTTAATTAATAAAAATGATAAATTTCGAATTCGTGTAAAAAGTTAAAAACAAACATCGCCAATAAATTTATACAAATTTCAAATTCTTTCATTCCAAACACTACCCAAGGGCAATACCGTAAATTTAGGTAAAAACAAAAGGCAAGGGGAAGCCCTAGCTCTCAGGTGGCTGGCTACTATATAAAGCCTCGAAACCCTAACACCACTCTTCCAATTGAGCTCCGCTTTCTCTAAATTGGCACTCGGGTTCTAAGTGAAGCATCTCTTCGTTCTCTCTCTCTCTCTCTTTCCAAAAGGTTAGATTTTCTTCTGTTTTCTGATTCTGTGTCCGATTGCGATAATGGTTTTGTTTGGCTTTGTATTCATATGTGTTGCCTTGGTTGCTCTTTTTGATAATTTTTTTAAATTGTTGATTTCTGGAGCCGATCCCAATATAACTGTGAGTTTTCATTCTTAAATTGTCGAACGAAAACAATTGTTAGTTTATTTTATTAGTTCAAGTTCAACAGGTATGTGGGTTTTCCTTTTGGTGGTGTTTGCTGAATCTGTTTTTAAAATGGGTTTTGCCTGGATTTATAATCTTTTTTGTAAAAAATCTCCTTGATTCGACAATCGAAGTGACATTCTGTTTAGTTGAAATTCAACAGGTATTTGAATTGTAATAGTGGCATGGTTTATCGAATCAATCTGGAAAATTTAAGTTGTAGATTTGATTGTAAATATATAGATCCGAGTCTGTATTAGCTGATTGACCAAGATGAAATATGTTAATTTTGCTTATACTTGCTATTAAATGATCTGATCTGTATTGTGGGGAGTACCCAGTTTCACAGACTTTAAATCTTATTGACTTTGATGAAATATGTTTATTGTACTTATAATTGCTTTTAAATGATCTGATCTGTATTGTAGGGAGTACCCAGTGTCACTGGCTTCTCTTTTTATGAATGCTAAAGGCCTTGTTTATCATTTCTTATGCGATCCTGCTTTTTTCTCCCCTGTTGCAGTTCTTAAACATCTATAATGGGTAAAGAAAAGACTCACATCAACATTGTGGTTATTGGCCATGTCGACTCTGGGAAATCGACCACCACCGGTCACTTGATCTACAAGCTTGGGGGTATTGACAAGCGTGTCATTGAAAGGTTCGAGAAGGAGGCTGCTGAGATGAACAAGAGGTCATTCAAGTATGCCTGGGTGCTGGACAAGCTCAAGGCTGAGCGTGAGCGTGGTATCACCATTGATATTGCGTTGTGGAAGTTTGAGACCACCAAGTACTACTGCACTGTCATTGATGCCCCAGGACACAGGGACTTTATCAAGAACATGATCACGGGGACTTCTCAGGCTGACTGTGCTGTTCTCATCATCGATTCCACCACTGGTGGTTTTGAAGCTGGCATTTCCAAGGATGGTCAGACCCGTGAGCATGCTCTGCTTGCTTTCACTCTTGGAGTCAAGCAGATGATTTGCTGCTGCAACAAGGTGAGGATATTTGTGCAATTTAGTGAACTTATTATTTTCATAGTTTTGTTATTTATTCTTCACAGCATCTAACATGATGATGTCAATGTTTTGTCCAGATGGATGCGACCACACCAAAGTACTCCAAGGCTAGGTACGATGAAATCGTGAAGGAAGTGTCTTCGTACCTGAAGAAGGTTGGATACAACCCCGACAAAATTGCATTTGTCCCCATTTCCGGTTTTGAGGGAGACAACATGATTGAGAGGTCCACAAACCTGGACTGGTACAAGGGCCCAACCCTTCTCGAGGCTCTTGACCAGATTTCAGAGCCCAAGAGGCCCACAGACAAGCCACTCCGTCTCCCACTTCAGGACGTTTACAAGATTGGTGGTATTGGTACCGTGCCTGTGGGACGAGTTGAGACTGGTCTCCTGAAGCCCGGTATGGTTGTGACCTTCGGCCCCACTGGTCTGACCACTGAAGTTAAGTCTGTTGAGATGCACCACGAATCGTTGCTGGAGGCTCTTCCTGGTGACAATGTTGGGTTCAACGTGAAGAATGTTGCTGTGAAGGATCTGAAGCGTGGTTTTGTTGCATCCAACTCCAAGGATGATCCTGCTAGGGAAGCAGCCAACTTCACCTCCCAGGTCATCATCATGAACCACCCTGGGCAGATCGGAAATGGATATGCCCCGGTGCTGGACTGTCACACCTCCCACATTGCAGTTAAGTTTGCTGAGCTGGTGACCAAGATCGACAGGCGTTCAGGTAAGGAGCTGGAGAAGGAACCCAAGTTCTTGAAGAATGGTGATGCGGGTATGGTTAAGATGATTCCCACCAAGCCCATGGTTGTGGAGACCTTCTCAGAGTACCCACCTCTAGGTCGTTTTGCTGTTCGTGACATGAGACAAACGGTTGCTGTTGGTGTCATCAAGAGCGTGGAGAAGAAAGACCCATCTGGTGCCAAGGTTACCAAGGCTGCAGCTAAGAAGGGTGCCAAGTGAAACGTGCAGGATTTTGGAAAACTTTATTTGCGTCATAAAAACTATGTTTTCATATTTACTGCTTTATCAGGACCCATATATTGCTTGTTTTGTTGTATTTTTCTGCCTTGTATGTTGGTTAGCCGATCTCAGAATTGGGTTCTCGACAGGCGGTGGCGGGATTTACAGCAGTTAGGCATGTTTTATTTTTGAGTGGATTGTCTTTCTTGCTGTGAGATGCTAATGTTTTGATTACTTTGGCTCCTCAAATGTTGTCGTCTGTTTTAAGTTGCTCATTAATAGCACTCTTTATTTATTCTCTTTTCTATTGTTAGTATTCCTATTCAGTTTTAATTTATAACTCTTTTAAATTGAATTGTCTTTCAATTAGACTTGGTTTGGTTAATTCTTAAAATTTTATGGTCTATTGTTAGTTTTTTATCCTTTTAACTCACATGTAAGGTAGAGCTATTGATAAGGTCTACCGTTAATCTCTGAATGGGTACCTTTGATCTCTGAATGAGTTTCAATTCCACCTTCAGATCAGCCCTTTGATGATAGTACTTTTTAAGTTGCCCAATTTGATCAGGGGTCCTGTTTTTCACTCTCTTTTTTTTTTTCCTTTTTAATTTTATTCTAGTAAACTTTGATTCATTGGGAACCTCGTTTCTTGATGGATTTGCCCTTAGTGACAGAAAATGCATAAAACATGATGAAGAATGTAAATTAAACAATTTCATAAATAACTGATGGATTTATATAATTATAACTCATCATTCAAATGATACTACAATTGGTTAAAAACAAATAACTAAGTCATGGTTATGAAGGCACCAAATAGTTGATGTTCCCAACTATCAATAGAGCAGAGGTTTGCTTCTCTTGTTTTTTGGTTGTTTTTTGGCTTAGAGAGAACCCAATCAATTCCTTCACTAACAACGCAAGAGCCAAAGGCGATACCTCAAACGAGCAAGCAGATTCTGCTTTTTGTGCCCAAATGATAAAGAATCTTCAACAGATTCACACAGCGTAAAATGAACATGGTGATAATGATATGCAGCTAGATGAGAAATATAATGATCGATTCTTGCCACCGTTGGAGGTAATAGGATGATTGTTTATAAGACCTGCAATCTTTCATCCTGCATGATAAGGTTGAATGATTATTTTTGCCATCAATGTATAAGCTCATAATACAAACACATTTGTAAACATGTATCAGTCTCATGATGGTCTTGGCTTTATCTATAAGGAGATAATGCATCTTGTTTGACAAGTAAGAATTCTTTATTTAACATTTAGAAGAATTTACCATACAGTTAGGCATAAAAGGTAAATGATCACATGGTTAACATAAAAGGATACACATGTATATATTATGCTTCTAACATTTACGTCAAATCCATGGATCAATCCCAAGTCATTGATCTTGCAGCATGAAAATGGAGTTTGCCTAACTTGTTGAAGAATGCCAATTTGTGGTATTGACACACACAACATCCCATTACAGTCAAGTACCTATCTAAAACTATAACAACAAAAGGCATGCTATAAAATGATCTATTATAACCAATTAACCATCGTCATCAGCGCGATTCTTCCTAATGGTTTCTGGGCATCCACCATTGGGCTCAACAAGGTATAGAGCTAACTTAAATAAATAAATAAAGGTCAAGTGCAACTAGCACATTGACAAAGAACTCATGAATGACAGAGACAGGGGATTTGCATCACTTGGGAAACTAGTACTTGCAGAGATATAGCATATTTATCCAGTACCAATCTATGACAAGAATCAAAGCACTTAAAAGAGCTACAAAAGGCTAATAATTCAAATCCTCTTTTAAAACACATACAACTGAAATATTGACAAGTATCAGAAGAAATCTAGCTTGTGCCATAAGATATAGATTCAGAGATTTAGAATCCCACCTTTTGTTGACATATGTTCACAAAGTTGTGTGAAACTAGACAAGTGTCTTCCTAAATCTTGGACAAATCTTCATTTCTCGAATAAAATGAATCGCCATACTGTCTTCCACTAAGAGTTTGGATCCTGCTGATATTGACAATGCTAGCTTTTCATATCCATGTGAAGCCCAACATTCTAAACAAGTAATTGTATTTGTTTAACTGCAGCCACATATAATTATCACTACTTAGTTCAGACAAGCAATATCAGTCTGAGAAAGAACGCAGAAAGCACAGTCTGATTCTGAAGGAAGTGGAGTCTTAGCAACAAAACAAAGTCAGTTATATAGGTTTTTGTCATTTGATGATAATTTGAGAAGTCATGGATGATGATGATAGGGCAAATTATTGTTGAAGCATATATCCAAAAGGAAATATAAGTATAGTTACCTACACTATTAAGAAAAGAACATAGAATATAACCTTACAACCATCATAAGCACAAAACCAATGTGCATAGCCATAACCAAACACCTACAGCAGCATGGACATCATAAGAATAATATTCATACAATGTCGAAAAGTTCTCACATGTGATTTGGACATGAAGGACTTTAAGAACAATACATTAGAATTCCATGTCAAAGAAACAGACAACTCTTTGTTTAAACTCAAAATGGACAAAAAGCATCACGTTTTTAATTTTGATGCAATGTGGAGAAAGACATTTACCGGATTTAGTGTCAGAAGTTTGCATTATGAGCATTATCTTCCACTTCATACACAAGCTGTCTGTACGTACGTTCATCTACAACATTCTTCTCTTGCAACTGCTCTAAGAACCTCAAAGCCTGTCCAGTCCCTTTTTTTCGTGATATTTCGTCCAACACAGTGCGATAAGTGATGAAGTCGATTAACCTTTGGTTCTCAGCCATCTCCCACAAGAACTTTACTGCTTCATCAACCTCTCCCTCAAGAGCTAACGAGTTCACAAGCGAGTTATAAGATATACTGCTAGGCACAAACCCATCTTTCTTCATCCTATCACAAATCTCTCTGGCGTTTCTTGTTCGACCTTGGGCACACAACCCATGGATCAAATAATCATATGAAAACGAGTTTGGCTGGCAATTATAAACCACACCCATCTGATGGAAAACTCTAAGGGCATCATTGATATGAAGTGAAAGCACATATCCTTTGATCATACAATTCAAACAAAAGATATCGGGCTCAACCCCATCTTCAACCATCTGCTTGAACAAGCATCTTATAGTCTCCATGTACATGTGATTAATATATGAATTCTTTCCCCTACTCAAAAGAGCCCCAAATAGTATATTATAAGTTGTTATAGATGGCCTGCAATCCACCTTCCAACAAGCATGCATATGCTTATATATATTCACAGCTCTAACCAATTTCCTAGCTTCAGTAAAATAATAAATCATGGTATTGAAAAGAGCCTCAGAACCAATGGATGGAACGGCTAGCACCTGATTGACAATACAATCCATCTCCTCGTACATTTGCGCGGCCCCAAGCTTCTTGATGGTGATGTGATATGTGAGCACATTGTGCCTAAATCGGTGCTGTTGCGACGCCCAATTGAAAAGCTCAAAACACACCAATGGATCATCTTGCAATGCTATGACATCGTGGAGCTCTTCAGGGGTGAATCTAGGTGGAAGTTGAGAGATGCCTCTTTCAAAAAGTGCTTCATTAAGAACAGGCTTCGCCGCAGCTCTGGCTCTTTTGTTGATTCTCTTTCTCAGAGATCTTGGTATGGGCCCTTTATATATTCTCGAACAAAGATGCCTGCAAAAGACTAAATTTTGGGGTTCCTTATCGAGAAGTTGAAGGAGGAACGTTGAGGAATTGGACGGGGGTGTTGAAGTTGAGAGGAAAATATTGTAGAAAGGGATGATTTTGGAGTGCAGACGATGAAATTGATTTCTCTGTAGAGTGAACATTTTCAGATTGTTCTTGATAAGAGGTGGTTGGTGTATGTGTCTCTTTGATTGGGATAGGGCTCTGAATGTAGTTAGATTGCAGGTGGTGGTTTCGGTGGGCCACGGAAGCGGCTACGACGGCGCTGAGGCGGTAGCTGGTGGGGACAGTCGGATAAGCGATCGTAGGAAAGATGTTTGATTAAATGTCTAACAGAACTGTGGTGAAGTGAAATGGAGAATGACCGATTTATTTGAATTAGTATCTCAAGATTCTCAACTAAGTAAGAAACCTTTAATATGCATCTCTTTAATATTATGGTTGTCAGATTAATTTATTAAAATTTATATCTTTCATTTACAAAATACTCCTTATTTTATTGTGTCCTTTCTTTTACACAACATTTTTTTTTTTGTAAAAACCTCACATTAAAATTATGGTTCAATTTTCTTTGATTTTGATTTTCCAAGGTAGGTTATATATGAGAAGAGATTTCAAAAAATGTAAACTTTGTTATATTCAATAAAATTAATATAATATATATCTTTATATATTATATATATATAAGTAAGACCAAGAATGCCACGTGGCATTCATACAATGCTTGAGCATTAAATTCTCTTATTAAATGTTTTTTTTAGATAATCTATCATTATACATGTAAGTTTTTTCTCTTTATTACAAATATATAGTATTGAAAAAATATACTTTTGATAATTAGGAACATGATTTTTAATAACCACAATATTATTTGAAAAAATATCATTTATAAATAAATGGTACTATATATATTTTGAAATCTAATTTAAGTTTATAATACTATCTCAATTTTTGCACATTAAATTCTCATATTAAGTGTTTTTTTTAGATAATCTATCATTTTACATGTAAGCCTTTTTTTATTTTATTAGAAATATATAGTATTGAAGGAATATACTTTTAACAATTAGAATCATGATTTTTAATAACCATAATATTATTTGAAAAATATCATGTATAAATAAATGCTACTCTTTATATATTAAAAAAAATCTAATTTAAGTTTATAATACAATCTCAAAATTATAAGATATAAAATATTGTATAAATAAATGCTATCATTTATATTTTTAAAAAAAATCTAATTTAAGATTATAATACAATCTCAAAATTACTTTTAACAAATTGCAGTTACACTAGAATCATGCAAAACTCTGTTTAATTTATGTTAATGATTTCAACCTACTCACCATTGTTTATAAATTAACAGCAATTCCACACACGCATATATAAAATAGTTGGCTAATATAATTTTCTTCAATTTAAATCATTCAATTAAATAAAAGTTTTCTTGCTAGATTATTATTTATTTGTAGGAAGTAGGTTTCGTATTTTTCTTAGATCATATATTTTTATATTTAAACATTTAGAATATGCATATTGAAGATATAGGATAACATTATTTTGAAGAAGATCTCTAATATTTGTTAAAAAGCCTAGATTTAATAACATGGGTCATGCCAAAATCTAAGAATTAATATGATCTGATAATTAAGTTTTACAATATTTTTTTTCATTGCTCTTTAATATGATTTAATTTTATAACATTGGTCTTATCTTTATATATATAAAAGTGTAGCACCCCAACCCATCTCTGTAGGATTGAGGCGCCACCTTGACCTTATGCTAAAAGATTTAAAAAAAAAAAGGATAATAATTTTTTTTTTAAAAGATTTTCATAAATAAGCTCAGCGGAAGACTTTATTAAACACGAGTACCTCTTTTTTTTTTTTAAAAACGAAAAGCTTAGCATGCAAGAAACTAACTCGTGTTCTACCCACATTTGTAAATCAAAACCTCGTCATTCTTAAGACGTTTTTAAAAGTTTACTTAAGCTAACATCAGAAGTGTCAAAAGGGCATTAAGTATTTAACTTCATACATATTAACATATATTAAAACCTATAATATATATGCTTCTAGAGAGGGGTCCGTACAGCTGGCTACACATCCGCTTCGTCGTAAGGGGGCCCTGAAAACGTTTGAATATAGCAACATAAGATTTGAGAAATCTTAGTGGATAACACTTATTAACTGTTACGTTAAAGAGATTAACCAATACGCTTAATACGTCATCTCCAAGGTCCGAAGACCTGGTATAAACTCCAAGGTCTGAAGACCTGGCTCCAAGATCCGAAGACCTGGTATAAACTCCAAGGTCCGAAGACCTGGCTCCAAGGTCCGAAGACCTGGTATAAACTCCAAGGTCCGAAGACCTGGCTCCAAGGTTCGTCAACCTGGTACTTCACCCGAAGGTGTCATTTCATGGCATCATACATACATACTCAACATACAGATTATTCAAATCAATATAACCGTAAATAAATGTTACCCACTTTTGACGTTGTTTCGACAGTTGGGATAGCTCCTGAAGTATCCGGTCGCTCGTACTGTACTCGGCACGTTCATAAATTCTTAGTTTTTAAATTTTATTTCAATTGTACCGAAATGAGATAATTATACATTCATAATAACCTTACTAAAACGATGGAGATAATTTCTAATCACACAAACTGTAATAATTAACTTAATATGTCCGACATTGGTTGAAAAGTGTTCTTAAACTAGTATATTTTATAAAAATTCATCATAAATTATATAGCTATTGAACCCTTATGAAAATAATAATGTAAACTTCTATCATCATAGGTTTAAACATAGTAAATATTTTTGAAAGACTCTAACTAATTAACATTATACAAAAATCATTTTACTAAGGTCTGAAACTGCAGAATTTCTATTTGAAACTAGACCATCTTTGAAAAATCGCCATAATTCATAAGCTATTCCAAAAATTACCAAATTTTAACCATGTGCTCAAAACTTCATGTAAAATAACATACTAAAACAGTTTCGAGAAACTCAAAGTGTACGATTTTATAAAAATAATTTTCAAGGGTCTAAAACTGCATAAATCCAACTCGAAACAGATTATCTTTGAAAAATCATCATAATTCATAGAATACTCCAAAAATTACCAAATTTTAACCATAAACTCAACACTTCATGTAGTATAACATACCAAAACAGTTTTGAAAAATTCTAAGTATAAAATTTTATAAAAATCGGCAAAATGGACTGCCCTTTCTAAAGATTTTCACATCTTGATTAAACCCACTTATTTTCATGATAAAAATGTAGATTCGACTTTTATAACACTATCAAGCTCAAATAAACCATCTTGACTCAATTTATCACACATGCAATGAGCTTAGACAAGATAATCAAACATGCAATGACTAAATCAACATGCAATTGAACAATCAACTCCCAAAAGTGACATACTTTAAAGATCAACCATACAACACAAGACTTTGAACAATTTCTTCACATTAGTAGAAAATCACCCTTGGATCATACATGCAATGTGTTTAGGTGAAGAAATCAAACATGCAAAGCTCAATCCAACATGCATTTGCTCAATCAACACTTAAAATGACATATTTTTTAAGATCCACTACATATTATCTCTTAGATCACACATGCAATGGGTTTAGGTGAGGGAAAACAAACATGCAATACTTTCTTCAACATGCATTTCAATATTAAGAACCTAACCATGACTCTAAAGAGAAGGTTGTTGAGATTTAGCTAAGAATACCTCTTGGGTTGCACACAAACTTAGGGTTTCTTGAGTGTTCTTTGAATGGAGATTATCTCTTGAGCTTAACTCTTCTCCTTGCTTTGAAAACTCCTTCTTCTTTGTTAATTCTTGAATTTCCAACTTGTTTGAAGATGTGAAATATAATTTGGAGGAGGAGAAAAGAGTAGAGAGAAGGGGGAGCAACAATCTAGAGAGAGAGAGAGAGAGAGAGAGATGTGCTCAAAATGAGGGGAGTGAAATGAGTTCAAGTGTGGAGTCTCCCCTTTTATATGTAGCATATAGTATACTAATTCTAATTCAATACATGTATTATACATATAGACCATCTCTTGTAGTATTTGTCCACTAGAGGTGTGATGATTAGTGTCATTGAGACTTGGTTTGGATTTGATGGGGTATGGAAGAGATAGAGTGTAGATGTTACCTAATGTGACATGTAAAATAAATGAATCATGGTAATTATGCATAAACTTATTTTCAATTTAATACATCATATAAGTCACATGAGTATGTTTGAAATATATTTAATTTAACACATCATAATAGTCACATACTTCCTTGCACATAAACTATATAATAAAAATCTACCTAACTATAATTAAACACATAAGTCACATTTCGCATATTAATTATTTAATCATTTTTATGTGTAACTTATCTATTTTTGGTCATTCTTTTACTCGTGCATGTTGAGTGCATCACGATCGAACTCGGTCTCTTCGGATAGCTATCCTGCAAGACTTTTAGACTTAAAGAAACATTAGCTCACACATAATTTTGATAAAAATTAAAATTCATCTTAAACTCGAAAATATCATACACTATAAATTATTTTATAAAGAATGAAATTTTTATATAAAATATGCTATGCAAGTTTTATGAAAAATGAGGTGTTACAAAAAGTAAGACCAAGAATGCCACATGACATTCATACAATGCTTGAACATTAGATTCTCTTATTAATTTTTTATTTATTTTAGATAATCTATCATCATACATGTAAGTTTTTTCTCTATATTACAAATATATAGTATTGAAAAAATATACTTTTGATAATTAGGATCATGATTTTTAATAACCACAATATTATTTGAAAAATATCATTTATAAATAAATGGTACTATATATATTTTGAAATCTAATTTAAGTTTATAATACAATCTCAAATTTTGCACATTAAATTCTCACATTAATTGTTTTTTAGATAATCTATCATTTTACATGTAAGCCTTTTTCTTTATTAGAATTATATAGTATTGAAGGAATATACTTTTAACAATTAGAATCATGATTTTTAATAACCATAATATTATTTGAAAAATATCATGTATAAATAAATGTCACTCTTTATATATTAAAAAAAAATCTAATTTAAGTTTATAATACAATCTCAAAATTATAATATATAAAATATTGTATAAATAAATGCTACCATTTATATTTTAAAAAAAAATCTAATTTAAGATTATAATACAATCTCAAAATTACTTTTAACAAATTGTAGTTACACTAGAATCATGCAAAACTCTGTTTAATTTCTGTTAATGATTTCAACTGTACTCACCATTGTTTATAAATTAACAGCAATTCCACACACACATATATAAAATAGTTGGCTAATATGATTTTCTTCAATTTAAATCATTCAATTGAATAAAAGTTTTCTTGCTAGATTATTATTTATTTGTAGGAAGTAGGTTTCGTATTTTTCTTAGATCATATATTTTTATATTTAAACATTTAGAATATGCATATTGAAGATATAAGATAACATTATTTTGAAGAAGATCTCTAATATTTGTTAAAAAGCCTAGATTTAATAACATGGGTCATGCCAAAATCTAAGAATTAATGTGATCTGATAATTAAGTTTTACAATAAATTTTTTCATTGCTCTTTAATATGATTTAATTTTATGAACCGTTACTTTTAACAAATTACAGTTACACTATAATCATGCAAAACTATGATTTAATTTATATATAATATTTGAGTTACACTAGAAACATGCAAAACTAGAATCATACAAATTGCAATTACTTTTAGATATGATTTATTTTGAAACTTAAAAATTATTTTTCACTATAAAACTCAACCTCAAGTATCATACCATTGCATTCTTGCTTGCTTGTTTCGTACAACACCCCCAACTAATCCCTCTCAACTTCAATTGTATACTTCATGAGATATTGTATTTAAGAATTCAACATTATAATTTTCTTTACATAATATTCTAATCTAATCACTTTTGATGCAGTTTTAAGTGGATATGAAATATATTGCAATAACTGACATTGATACATCCAAGGAGATATGTGCAATTAGATTTCGAGTTATCAGATCATGGTTTGTACCTGAAAGAAATTACCCACAAGAAAATAGCATAATGGAGATGGTTTTGATGGATGATATGGTATTTTAAGAACACATCATGTTATTACATAAAATCTATATCTATATATATATAATAACAATTACCTCCTAAAAATAGTAATGCCAAAAGTTTTCCCGCCCATTTTCACTTACTAAATATGTATCATATTAATAATTAATAATTGATAATTATTAAATATAGAAAATATATTTTGTGTGATCTTCTACATATAAAAATTGGACCTATCATTAATTATCTCATATTAACCAATCACACATTTCCTTATTTAGTGGGTATATCTAAATTTAAACATTATTTTTTTCCACTAAGTTATCACCTAAATTTTATGTATATAGATTGATATATATATATATATATATATATATATAATATAGGTTAATTTAATTAATTATTACTCACCAATTGAGTAAAAACATAAACGTTATTTTGTGATTCTCAATTTTCTAATTTTTTTACGCCCACACACATATATATATAGATATATATATTGATTGAATAATAATTACAATTATATTCGATAAAAAACACTCAACTTTTATACATAAAAAAGTAATTAAAAAACATGTTTAACAATAATAAAATAGCATTAAACTAATAATTATGATATAAATTTATACATACATAGATTGGTAAACTTTATCTGCATAATTACATTTCAATATGAGAGATAAAAAAATTCAAGATTAATATAAAATTAGTTGAAACATGTTTGATTGATACACTAAATAACAATTAAAATAATACGTGTTTTTTATTTTAAAATGTTTTAAATAAATTTGGATATGTCATTCACAGCTAATTTCTAGAATAAGAGCAACTTTTTTTTCATTTAATTTTTATCTAAAAACATTTTAAGTAATTTTTTCAGTCCATTTAATATTTTCAAATGTAACAAATAAATGGAACTATAACAAAACAAACAAATTACCGATTTTTTTTTTAATTTTAGTATACATTAAATTTAATTTGTGATGTGTATACAAACATAAATAATTAAACAAATTAATTTGAACAAGTAATATGTTCTCTAGAAAATATCTTAATATTTGAAAAATGTTAAATAATTGAGTACACTAACTATGAATGTTAAAAGAAATAATAATACTTGATGGAATCTAATAAAAAAATGTACAGACTGAAAAAAGTCAATATTAAAATTTAAGATACCCCTTTATATTTTGATTTATGCAATTGTATAGCTATAATTAGAATTTTAATAACAAAATCAACAAATATATTTTAATATATAGTGAAACACTTATTTAATATTTTCCATCAATTTGTTATAAGTTTGTTCCTCCTGTAAATCGTCAAGATTTATGACAATATCATGACTATGAACATTATACTCAAGTTTTCAAGTGAGAAATATTAGAAAATTAAACTATGTCGAAATGATGATAAATATATGAAAATTCATTGGTGGTGGAGGGGGTTGGTAGAGAACATAATGTTGTAATTGGAGAACTAATGTTATTTGGCATTCTACTATATATGCCGATGTGATGAAACTTTTTCGAAAAAGAATATTTAAAAAAAAATTTGTTATATCTAAAAGATATTCTAAATAATTAAGGTTAGTTTTGCATAGTCAACTTATCCATATCAAAAAATTACAACACTTGAAATTTATATACCATGCATTACACGGATTACCAAATGAAATTGAAATATTAGTAAGAACTTGATTTTTCTGTAAATTGACATTTTTATATTAACCTCAAAATATTTACATTTTATGGTTATGCATCACACGGGTAACATATTATATTGAAATTAATCTCAAATAATATATTATTTTGTGTTCAACATTTTCATATCAAAATAATAATTTTTATTTACCCATGCATCGCACGGGACCTATATAGTAGTTAGTATATATTCTTCAATGATGAGTTTTTCTTTTTATATTTTTTAAAATCTTATAATATGTTTACAATTTAAATTTATTTAATTCTAACTTCTTTTTCCCTCGTGTTGTTGTGACACTAATAAAGAAATAGACAAAATAGAGAAGAAAGTAGAAGAAGACAAGATGTAGATAAAGATTATTTTATTCATTCAAATATGAATTTTTCTTACAATAAAAATGAAGGTGGCAAACCACCCATTTATAGGTAAAGATACATGGTCTAATTAACTACATATTAATATGAATCATAATGTGAGAAAGAAGTGGGAGTGTAGTTGGGAATGTAACTCATGGAATGTGAAGAGTCAAAGGACATCCACTTTATATTATATATATATATATATATATATATATATATATATATATATAAATTTGTTAGTTTAAAATTTTTAGAGAAAAATGCAAATAAATAAAAGAAAAAAATTAAAATAAAGGTGGGTTGAATAAAAAGGATTATTCAAACTATTCAATCTTTTAAACTTATTAATTAACTTAATTGAATAATTTTTGTGAATATGTATTTTAAAATAGACTATGAATTTTTTTTTTTTGGAGAATTATGATTTTAGTTTTTTTTATCATTTCATTCAAAATGAAAATTTAGGGTCATTCTAAACCTTAAAAATTAAAATAATGGTAGAAATGGTGATAACTTAATAGATATAATACTACATATTTTTTCAAAATCATAAATAAAAATTAATCATATTTCTTTACAAATGCAACATATATTTAAACAATTATATAATATATGAATCTGGCATTACTAGATTTAATGCTTAATTAAGTTATGTGTATTGCACAAAACAATAAATATATGTTTTCTTATATAAATAATTTTTAAATTTTCTAATTTTTATTAAGTTTAATTTAATTATTTTTAAAACTATACTAGTATATATATATGCAAAATCTCTTGAAATACCACAAAATGTTTTAAAGAAGGTATAATCATTTACTATAATAAGACTACGTTTACTTTGTGGGATAAAATGAGTTATGACTAAATTATCTCACTTATCTCATGTTTACAGTTTACTTTGTTGTATGTAAAAAAGAAGTTTCTTCCATTGATCGGGATAATGAAGAAAAGTTGGATAGACGAAGGGATACTAACCCCACCCCGTCCAAGATAAAATTTATCCTTCAATTTTTTTTTTTTGTAGATAGTTAAATAAATATAAAAATTATGGAATCTGAAAATTATTTTGAAAGTAAATATTAGGTAATAAAATTCAGAAAATTATATTTAATAAAAAAATATAATTATTATTTTTGTTAAATAAAGTGAAAATTAACTGGAAGTTTTATTTATTAAGCTGTAGATTTTTAAAATAATTTTTTAATTATATAATTTTAAACTTTTATTAGTTTTCATAATTTTAGTTTTGTTTGAATAATTTTCAATTTCAATTGCAATTTTTTATATATTTTTGATCTTTTATTTTATTTTATTTTATTGATATATTTGAGGATTTTCCTAATAGTTTCTAAATAAAAGGGTGTTTCAATAATTGAATTATTTTATGTATTTTAATGATTTGAAGTAAACAACTTCCCATCTTTAATCATATAAAGTAAACAATTGATAATTTTTTCAAATTTAGCCATATTTCAACCTCATCCCAAAAGTTATCATATCTCAGTTAATCACAGGTATCCTATTATATATACCCCTTCTCTCTCGCGTTTACGCTACACATATCGAGCTCTCTGTCTAAATTTGGCCGGCGAGATTAATCTATCGGATCACTCTTCTTCTCTTTAAGGTCAGTCCCAGCCGTTTCCGAATCGATGTATATGTTTATCTTAATCTATTTCACCATCGGTTTGGTTTATGCTTTTGAATTTTCTTTGTATGTGTAGTTTTAGTGGTTTTTTTGTGGATTTGTCTTGGTATTGGTGATTTGTTGTTGATGAATCATGGTTTTCGTGTTTGTTTGAGACGGAGCTATCTAGATCTGAAATTTATTATTACTTTTGATTTTTCTAGAAGTTGTCAATTGTTTGATGTTCTAAACTCGGGCTGATTTAATTTCGAGGTACTTTTTCGTGTATTTTAGGATTGTATTAGGAGCATATATCTAACTTTGTGCTAGTAATGGTAACGTTAGATCTACTGACGCGTTGTGTCTCATGATTCCTTGTTCAATTGTTGCATGTTCTTTTTCTCTATAGATTTGAGTTGATTAATTGTTGGTTCGACAGAGTCTAATTATTTTTAAAATTTGACTGATGTGGTAATGGAATATTTGATTTCTCAGTTTTTTATGACATACAGTTGTATGACATTTTTTGTTTTGATTGCAGTATTTCATGTTCACTATTTCTGCCCTAACAATTAATATCCAAAATTGGTACCTCATTAATTTGTGGAGACTTTCTCTGAGTTGGTCGATTGTTGTTGGTGTTATCAAGAGCGTTGAGAAGAAAAACCCATCTGTTGCCATGCCAAGTGAATGCTATTGATTTCCGGTTCTGATGTTGGTAATATTTATCTTATCCTAGTAATGTGTCCTATAATATAAACCTTGCTTTCATTATTACTGTTTTGTAGTTTTCTGCCTGTGATTTTGGGTAGTATTATTCTATCTTTTAATTGAGGTGCTTCAGTTTTCGCTCTAAAGTTTTGTGTTTTCTTTCTCTTAATTACTATCAACATTCTCGCAGTTGGGGTTGGTACTGCACTTATTTTAAAAATTAATATCCAAAATTGGGGCTACAATCTACTGCGAACCAATTTTAAGAGGTATTCCATTTCCAGCTGCGAATTGGTTGAGCTAATGATGCTGTTGAGGTTAGTGTTGTGTTTCTGCACTTTCCTCCATTTTTCTTCTCACTTTTGTTTAGAAAGGAATACTTCTATCCTGTAATTATTTTTATGGGTTTCTCCATGCCAACAAAATCATGATTGAATTGTGGAATATTGGTGTATATTTTGATTCAAGGGAATCTTGATTTTACTTGCAGTTATTTCTTTGACTAGGGATTACAAATGAATAGACTATTTGATTACTTATTTCTTTGTAATTGCATTTAATTTTCTCATATGGAATCTATGAACGGATTTCAAATGCATCTTGCAGCTTTTGACTATAGACTTTGCAAATGAAATTTTTTATATAGAAGTGAAACAATTATGAGCATTTGCCATTAGTCTTTAAATTTTATTTCCTCATCCACATATGTAATGGATTGAATACACACATTAACCGTAATATTTGGTAGCATCCTCTCATTTTGTGCTGATTCAAAATCCTAACTTTTGAAGTTCAATTATTAGTTTTGGCTATAGCCTTGAACTTTCTACAGTTCTTTTGTCTCATGATCGCTAGAAAAGAGATCTTATTAAACCTTATAATACACTGAATCAGAATGGAAGAATTTTGAGCTGAGTTATCGACTTAATGTAATTGCTTTTTAAATATACCTTAAAATTAAAATCAAATAAAGTCCAAATAGTCCTACTCGTGTACATCATATACTATTCTTCTCTCTAATCTACTTTTCATTCTCATAATAAGAAAAAAAAAAAAAAAAAATGCAACAAGTCTAATTCATGTATTGATTATACTATAAAACTAGCAATAATTTGACTTATAAAATTGGATAAGCATGTAACTTGCAAAAGCAATTTAAAAGTGTTTAATGATGTTGTACTTATTTGTTAATATTTTCTTAGTCTCATTGTTTCAAGAATCAGGTACATGTTTATTTGAATTACTTTCCCTTTTAAGTTTACTAAGCATTTTGGAACTCTTTTTGCTAACCTAAATATATATATATATATATATATATATATATATATATATATATATATATTTGTCTTCTTTCTCTTGATGAGGTTTTTTTTTACTACTTGGAGATCTAGTTTCAGTTTTTGCCTCTCTCTGTAACCTGTTTTTATTTGAGATGTGTGATGGGTTTTTTCTAAACACATCAGTGATCAGTGGATATCCATACATTTGATATATATATATATATATATATATATATATATATATATATATATAGATGATCCACATGAATGATAAAGACATAATCATCTTAAGTACATGGTGTACCCTGATACTGTTGACCAGCAGTGAAACCTAAAGTTGCAAGATCAGGGCGAACATTGATTAAAATTGAAAAGCATTCCCTGTTATGTTTCAGAACCCTGAGCTATTGATCAAGTTATATGATGGGGCCGAAAAAATGTGAAGTGTGTGACGAAGCACAATCGAAATACAAGTGTCCTATCTGCTTAATAACCTAGTAAGTTGATCTGATGTTTTTGGAGTTTGAATTTGTTCTTCAAGACTATTGTATTCTAGTCTTAATTCCAAAATTTGTTAGTAAATTGATCATGATTTTGTTTGAATCTGGCAATGGCTCGAAGTTGTTCTTTGGCCTGCTTCAAAAAACACAAAGGTACACCAGTTACTCCTTTTTGTGGTATTTTCTCTATTCGAGTCATTTATTTCCACTAAGCTGTTCTTGCGATATCCGTCCAGAAATTCCTTGCCAGAAAGTGGAATCGTTGAAGGAAGAAAAAGTTTGTGAGTAATTATTTTCATTGTATCTTTCGGTGTCAGTTGTTGCTGCCTTTGCTGCTATGTAGTCTGTGTTGTAAAATTATCCCACTTATATAATGCAGTCTGTGTGCAACATTTTGGGATGTGGTTTCTGGCATTCTATTTGACTAATTAGACCATTTCTCTCACTACTTCAAACTTCTGTGTAACAACCAGTATGCTATCGTTTCAGATCCTAGTGCAACAGAAAATGATGACAAACCATCTTATGTTGACGAGCAGAGTGAGATGTTGCAAGAGTTGCAGCTGCGGTCTGTTGGTAGTATTCTTACTAATTGCTGGTTTATTGTGTAGTATTTGTGTTGTTACATTGATGCATATTTTTCTTGGTGAGTCATGTTATTGTTTAGTAGATTGAATAAAATGGAATAGGCTTGATGCTTAGTTTCAAAATTGATTCCGAGGTTGAGATGGCTAGTGAAAGCTTTAGTGTCCTATGATTATCAAGCATTTGTGTCCGTTAATTATTTGCCAAGGCTTCAAGATTTTGAGTAGCAGCTTTAGTTAACATTAGGGGGAAGCAACTTTAATGTTCTATAGTTAATGTGGTGATTATTTGTAATGCAATTGCTCACGATCCAGAATAGTGATTCTTAAAGTGGGAGTAGCATATTTTTCTTGAACATGCATACTTTATGGATAATTTTTGTCTTACTATATCATGTTTGCATCCTGCAGCATTCTCTACGAGGTTCTCAGTCTTCCCTTTTGAATTCACTTTAAGAAAAGTCTTGTTTTAGTTGCCTGTGATAGATACCGAGTTCTTTTACCACATGATTCTTGTATGTTACTCTGTCAAGAGGTTTGTTAAACTCATTCAATTTTAACTGGCAAATCTTTCTTCTTCTGGTTCTCTTGCAGCTACATCCAATGAAATTCGCGATTTAGTAAAGAAAGAAAAGCTTCAGAAAGTTATCTACAACATAGATGGCTCTTCAGATCCTAAGAGCGTAAGTGTCATTAGTGATGCTTTCATGCACCTATAGGTTAACTCTGGTTTCAGTAAAATCTTAACACAGCATAATTTCTCTTATAATGTGTTTTTTGGTCTTCAATAGGAGATTGATAAAGCAATGGAGGAGGAGTCATTCCGTATATTTACTGAAAAGGTTTTATTTCTTGCTGGAATTTGGAGCTACATATGCTTAAAGTGTTTGTTCCTCATACCTTCTTCCCCTATATTGCAGATTTTGTCTACCATTGGTCAGTGAAGCTTGGAGTATTCTTACATTGTATCTTTGGTTTAAACTGAGTTTTCAGTGCACAGTTAGACTGACAACCATGCTTGCATAAAAGAAGAGTTGGACATTGCATTGCTAAGAACTGTTTCAGTATGTGAAGAGTAAGTATATAATTGCTTCTTTTGAGGTTGCCAGCTTTACTGTTTCTATGAATTGATGGAAGACCTTAATCTACAATGGCTGATTTTCTATTTATTTTTCTTTTTTTGTATTACTATACAAATCCATGAGTTCCTTCTATCTAATAAAACCACAATTATAAGTATTTATGCTGGATTGATGTATAATAAAAGAATAATACAATTAAAGCTCAAAATAAAAGATAAATAAATAAATTAGAATGAACCAAAAAGACTATAGGAACTTTAATACAAAATATACAAATACACATCAAAATCCAGATAAAAAGAGGGGCCAATATATCAAGTAGCATGAATAGGGTCCCACTTCTACCTTGCGATATCCGATCTGTATAAATGGTCACCAACTTTACTTGTGTGCTGTTACGCCCTTGACAAGCTTTATATTTGTCAACAAGAAGAAACCAAACTCCATAGAAGAATATGGTATTTATATTTTGGTTAAATGCAAAAATCATTCTTAAGTTTAACTATGAAGTATTTATATTCAAGTCTTTCTATGCATCAAAACTTTTATGGAGGAGGAGTCTGACCACTGAAGAAGAGTCAGTTGAAATGCACCACGAATCGTTGCTGGAGGCTCTTCCTGGTAACAATGTTGGGTTCAACTTGAAGAATGTTGCTGTGAAGGATCTGAAGCGTGGTTTTGTTGCATCCAACTCCAAGGGTGATCCTGCTCGGGAAGCTGCCAACTTCACCTCCCAGGTCATCATCATGGCAGATCGGAAATGGATATGCCCCAGTGCTGGACTGTCACACCTCCCACATTGCAGTTAAGTTTGCAGAGCTGGTGACCAAGATCGACAGGCGTTCAGGTAAGGAGCTGGAGAAGGAACCCAAGTTCTTGAAGAACGGTGATGCTGGTATGGTTAAGATGGTTCCCACCAAGCCCATGGTTGTGGAGACTTTCTCAGAGTACCCACCTCTAGGTCGTTTTGCTGTTCGTGACATGAGACAAACAGTTGCTGTTGGTGTCATCAAGAGCGTTGAGAAGAAAGACCCATCTGGTGCCAAGGCTGCAGCATAAGGGAATACATGTGGAACCGGTGCCAATTAACTAATGCTTTCTATTAAATGACACTTTTAACATATAGATAGATGACATTTATATGTTATAATATGAGAATACTTTTATGTATACCAAATAATACTTTAATATATATAGCTTGAATGCTATTTATTAAAGTGAATCTTTAACATATAGTAAGAGATTTTAAAAACAATCATTGATTTTTTACGTTTAAAGATATTTTAATTTTTAGGTTGTGTTTGGATTGAGAAAATTAAAGAATGGTTATGAAATTAATTGTACTAATTCTATTGGTGACATTTGGATTGACGTGGACATCACTCACTTTTGTTTTGAATTAATATTTTTGCAATATGAGTGAACAGTGACAGACCCAGGATTTCAGTCTAGGGGGCTAACTAATAAAAAAACCCAATAATTTTAAACGAACAATATAAATTTACCATAATTTCGATAAAGTTAATATATTACATTGTAAAGTAATAAAATCTAAAATTAATAACTTAGTTACATCTCACCACTTGGATTATAAAATTTCATGTTTCTTTCTTCATTTACTCAATGCTTGATAGATTCTATTTGTATCTTCATCGAAACTTAAATATTGATTATCATTATTAAATTTTAAAGAATATTTTGATTTCCCTTTTCTTTTGCAAAAGAAACTATATATATTATAGTAGTAATTTAATCAAATTAATTAAGAAACATAAGTTTGACCATTTTCTACCATAATAATTTTTTTTCTCATAACTACATACTATAACTAGATAATTGATAAATAAAATGAAAAATCATTCATTAATCTTTTTCACATAATCATTATATCACATAAGGTATTATAAATCTACAAAAATAAAGAAAAAAAGAACAAAAAAAAATTAAATAAAGACACTATTTTATGTTGAAATTAAATGGAAAGATATTGCATATAAGGTATTATAAATCTAAAAAAAAAAAAAAGCAAAAATAAATAAATAAAGACAATATGCTATGTTCAAGACGTTGGGGAGAGAAATAAACAAAAAATCTAAAAACAATGCTAAGGAGTAAGGAGTTTATGGTGGGTGAAAGAAAAGAAATGAAGAAAATCTGCAAAGAAACTATGCTGGACCGGGTAGTGTAAATTGTGTAATTCTATTTCTTTTTATTTATTTAATTAGTAAAAGTACTAATATGCCCCTAATAATTTTTCAAATTTCAGGGGCCCAAGTGCCCCCTTGGCCTAGCCGTGGATCCGTTTTTGTGAATGATTATCAAATCAACTCTAATTCGAGTGGATTTGAAATTAAATCATTTGAAATCTCTTAATCCAAACACAACATAATAAATACTAAATGATACTTTAACATATAAAAACAATATTTTAAACATACAAATTGATGCTTTAACATTCAGTTCAAATGTGATTTTTTATTTTTTCTCAATATATTGAATGCAAGATCTATATTGATTCAGATTGACCGGGACCATTTTACTCTATTATCCTTTTTTTTTTTTTTTTCTTTCTATAAAATGTAATTAGACAGTGATATCATATCATAATTTTTTGCTAAAGAAAAAGCACAAATGTACGATTAGCTTAGTACTCAAGCATTAGTTAACAATAAAATGAGATTGGGCCCACCATATTGGAGCTAGATTCAACCAATGGAAACACGATGACTCATTTCCTTTCCATCTGGTCGGCCCAACTCACTACCCATGCCCCATAATTAACAACTTTTACTTTTTAATATTATTCTTTTAAAACTAATCAGATTACTTTTTATATATGTAAGAAACTTGCCATCATATACCAACCCTAAAAATTTAATTTAATTTTTTTTTTTTTGAGAAAATGATCAATAACATCTAAAGAGGAAATCTATCATTATAAAATAAACAAATATTCCAATAAAACAAAATTTATTATTACTTTACCTTTAATAAAAATATTGATTCAATATGTATAAATGAAAATAGTAGATCTAACCTAAAAAAATTCAAAGTATATGAAATCAATTTAAATAAAATGAAAATCGTAAGTATTCAATATTATAAAGGAAGGTCTAAGATTCTAATTAAAAAATGTTATAAAAAAACTGAAATAAGAAACTTATGAAATTAAGAGACATTTAATTTATATAAAAATTTATGTAAGAATGTTTCACAATATAATTTTGTAAGAAAAGTTACATCATTTATAATTGAATCGATCTCTATTCTGTAAGTTATGAATTGATGTATAAATTTAAAATCATAAAAGGATTATTCAAGAAACCTACTTATTAATTCAAGTAAAATTAATTTTATTTTAAGAAGAAAATTAAATAGTAATCCGTAAAACCGACCAAAATTCTGAATACGCGATCCAAAAAAAGCAAAATTAAGTAAACAGCTGCAGTGCAGCACTAGGGCAACAAAATTAACCCGCTCTTCTCTTCTCTATTTCAGTCCGTTGGATCTTATTTGATCTTACGGTCCAAGAAAAACCCTAATCACTCCCACAGCTTTTGAAGCTCCTACTATATATACCGTTCCCTTCTCTCTCGCGTTGACGCTACACATATCGAGCTCTCTATCTAAATTTGGCCGGGGAGATTAATCTATCGGATCACTCTTCTTCTCTTTAAGGTCAGTCCCAGCCGTTTCCGAATCGATGTATATGTTTATCTTAATCTATTTCACCATCGGTTTGGTTTATGCCTTTGAATTTTATTTGTATGTGTAGTTTTAGTGGTTTTGTCTTGGTATTGATTGGTGATTTGGTGTTGATGAATCATGGTTTTCGCGTTTGTTTGAGACGGAGCTATCTAGATCTGAAATTTATTATTACTTTTGATTTTTTTAGAAGTTGTCAATTGTTTGATGTTCTAAACTCGGGCTGATTTAATTTCGCAGTACTTTTTCGTGTATTTTAGGATTGTATTAGGAGCATATATCTAACTTTGTGTTAGTAATGGTAACGTTAGATCTACTGACGCATTATGTTTCATGATTCCTTGTTCAATTGTTGCATGTTCTTTTTCTCTATAGATTTGAGTTGATTAATTTTTGGTTCGACAGAGTCTTATTATTTTTAATATTTGACTGATTTGGTGATGGAATATTTGATTACTCAGTTTTTTATGAAATACAGTAGTATGACATTTTTTGTTTTGATTGCAGTATTTACTCGGTAATTCATCATGGGTAAAGAGAAGACTCACATCAACATTGTGGTTATTGGCCATGTCGACTCTGGGAAATCGACCACCACCGGTCACTTGATCTACAAGCTTGGGGGTATTGACAAGCGTGTCATTGAAAGGTTCGAGAAGGAGGCTGCTGAGATGAACAAGAGGTCATTCAAGTATGCCTGGGTGCTGGACAAGCTCAAGGCTGAGCGTGAGCGTGGTATCACCATTGATATTGCGTTGTGGAAGTTTGAGACCACCAAGTACTACTGCACTGTCATTGATGCCCCAGGACACAGGGACTTTATCAAGAACATGATCACGGGGACTTCTCAGGCTGACTGTGCTGTTCTCATCATCGATTCCACCACTGGTGGTTTTGAAGCTGGCATTTCCAAGGATGGTCAGACCCGTGAGCATGCTCTGCTTGCTTTCACTCTTGGAGTCAAGCAGATGATTTGCTGCTGCAACAAGGTGAGGATATTTGTGCAATTTAGTGAACTTATTATTTTCATAGTTTTGTTATTTATTCTTCACAGCATCTAACATGATGATGTCAATGTTTTGTCCAGATGGATGCGACCACACCAAAGTACTCCAAGGCTAGGTACGATGAAATCGTGAAGGAAGTGTCTTCGTACCTGAAGAAGGTTGGATACAACCCCGACAAAATTGCATTTGTCCCCATTTCCGGTTTTGAGGGAGACAACATGATTGAGAGGTCCACAAACCTGGACTGGTACAAGGGCCCAACCCTTCTTGAGGCTCTTGACCAGATTTCAGAGCCCAAGAGGCCCACAGACAAGCCACTCCGTCTCCCACTTCAGGACGTTTACAAGATTGGTGGTATTGGTACCGTGCCTGTGGGACGAGTTGAGACTGGTCTCCTGAAGCCCGGTATGGTTGTGACCTTCGGCCCCACTGGTCTGACCACTGAAGTTAAGTCTGTTGAGATGCACCACGAATCGTTGCTGGAGGCTCTTCCTGGTGACAATGTTGGGTTCAACGTGAAGAATGTTGCTGTGAAGGATCTGAAGCGTGGTTTTGTTGCATCCAACTCCAAGGATGATCCTGCTAGGGAAGCAGCCAACTTCACCTCCCAGGTCATCATCATGAACCACCCTGGGCAGATCGGAAATGGATATGCCCCGGTGCTGGACTGTCACACCTCCCACATTGCAGTTAAGTTTGCAGAGCTGGTGACCAAGATCGACAGGCGTTCAGGTAAGGAGCTGGAGAAGGAACCCAAGTTCTTGAAGAATGGTGATGCCGGTATGGTTAAGATGATTCCCACCAAGCCCATGGTTGTGGAGACTTTCTCAGAGTACCCACCTCTTGGTCGTTTTGCTGTTCGTGACATGAGACAAACGGTTGCTGTTGGTGTCATCAAGAGCGTTGAGAAGAAAGACCCATCTGGTGCCAAGGTTACCAAGGCTGCTGCCAAGAAGGGTGCCAAGTGAATGGTGCTGATTTCTGGTTCTGATGTTGGTAATATTTATCTTATCCTAGTAATGTGTCGTATAAACCTCGGTTTCATTATTACTGTTTTGGCAAGTCAGTCCTTGTGTTGTAGTTTTCTGCCTGTTGTTTTGGGTGGTAGATTGCAGAACTGGGTACTTGATCGGCGGTGGCAGGTTAACAACATTTGAGTCTTATTCTATCTTTTAATCGTGTCCGTTTTGTCGTTTGAGGTGCTTCAGTTTTCGCTGGGCGGCTCTAAAGTTTTTGTGTTTTATCTTTATTAATTACTATCAACACTCTCCCTGTTCTGGGACTGCATATTTGTGTCGAATCACTTATTTATGTTTTCATCTTTTTTTATTGTCCCATTGGTGTTGTTTTTGATTTAGATGCGCTGCGTTACTGTTTACTATCACCTATCAATTTTTATTTTTTTTTGTGCAAGTTACTGATTGCTATTACTATCAACGTTTGTTTTGTGCAAAATTTGTTCAGTGATCCTAAACTAGGAATTTAATTGTAACTTGAGAAGTTGTCACATGTTTTTCTATGGTAGTTTACTCTTGTTCTGAATCTTTGTTTTCTGGCCAATTTGTATTCAAACTAATATAGTCTATATTATTTTTTAATGAACAGCTCCTCGTGCAGTTCATGCTGCCTTCTAGTTTTATAACTATGAAGTATTTATAAAGAGCACCGATTGGCTATATATATATATATATATATTTCCATTTTGTGATATTTCCTCGTATTTTTTCAGTTTTGTCATTCCTCACCAAAATTCTAGTTTTCGTAAAGTTTCACTACCCCTTGTTTTCTCCTTTTGTAACTACAGTTTTTTTCATTTTGAATTACCATAATATGGATGCTGAATTCAATTGTGCTTGTTCTGTAGTTGAAGTAAAGTGCAATACTCTGATTGCAAGCAATCTCCATCTTTTATATATTGAAATTCATTGTGGTAAATTTATTAATGGTGTTTGGATTGATATAAATTTTAAATCCAATATTTGTGTTTTGAATTAAATTTTGAGTAATATGGGTGGATTTTGAGTAATGTGGTTTGATTTAAATGATTGGACTTAAAATCTTTTCATATAAAATCGTTGGATCCAAACTCAATCTTAGAGCATATTCAATAGTTAGTTGTTGATCGGTCATGCCTTCATATTGGTAGGGCTCTCATTTTTCTTGGATTATTTCCTATTCCGCTGAGTGTTTCATTCTACCATGTTTAAAAGTAGGGGTGGGTTGGTACGGTATACCGTACCAAAAATCCCATAATACGGTACCGAAAATTTCAGTATATCGAAAATATCGTTATACCAAAATGAAAATATATACCGAAACTTCAGTATATCGAAAATACTGTAATACGTACCCAAAATGAAAATTACATACCGAAACTTTGGTATACCGAAAATACCAGTATACCGGAATGAAAAATATTATATATTTAAATTAATTTTAAAATTTTCTGTATATATCGAAATTTTGAAAATACCATACCAATACCGTACCGAAATTTTCAGTATATCGAAATTTTCATTTTTTTCGGTATTTTTTCAATACGATAACCTCGATAACTCGGTATTTCGCTATACTTACCCATCCCTATTTAAAAGTTATGAAGAAAGCATATAAATAATCATATAGGAAAACCAGCATCTATATGTTATATGTGCGTATATTTCTTATTGTGTTTCATATATGTGAGCTCAGCTCAACCAATATGGCTGATGGGTGCTCACATGCATGCATAAATGTTCATATATCGGTTACTTATGGATACCATGACCACCACCACTTATATTAATATGAATATTTTTATAATCACAGATGTTTTTGTGCATTAGGTGCACAAATTCTAAATTAGTGCAATCGGATCGACCCGATCCGGGAAATTCTAAATTAGTGCAATCGGATCGACCCGATCCGGGAATGTATTTCACGCGTTCACACGCATCTCACATGTCCACACGCGCTCAAACCCTATCTCAAATCTTAATTTTTCAGTTATATTGACCTAACCTTTTAGCTTGCCGAACCTAACCTTTTAGTTTGTCGAACTTAACTTTTTAGTTATGTTCGCATAACTTTTTGCAGTGTATAACAGACTTATAATCAAAACCTTTCAAAACCTTAATGTTGTAATAATATAACTTTTATGCATAATAATTTAACATTTTCATTATAATAATATAACCTTATGATATTCTTTAAAACATAAAGATTATGATATTTGTACATAAACATTATATTAATATAATATAAATGTTAAATTATTATAACATAAATGTTAAGCCATGCTATATGAATTTTTGTGGTGAAAAAAGTCTAAATAATATTACTTGAAGGTTATGATATATGTATGTAAATGTTATACTAATATAATATAAAGGTTATACTCGATTAACGTAAAAGTTACATAACTTTTAATTATGTTTTTTATAATGAAAAAAGTCTAAATAATTTTAGTTAAATGTTATGATATTTGTACATAAATGTTATACTCGGTAAATATAAATGTTATATTTGGTAAACATAAAAGTTATATCATAAAAAAAAAAGGGTGCGGATCTGGCCGGACCCGACCCACACGCCCAGTTACATGGATCATGATCCATGCATTTGGTGTACACAAATACTACTCTATTATAATACATTTATCGAATTATTTATTGATATTTTCAGGATCATAATATGAATTCATGAATTTGATTTAATTATGATTCAAGTATAAGAATGGAAGTAAATGATCATGTTTAATATTTTACCCATACTTCTTGATCACTTGAAACTCAAAACTTAAATCAAGATAATAGAGATTATTTATCACTAAACTATCATATTTCGTCTACGTTAATTCTAATTTGACTTTATTACCTTTACACCTTTTACATAACTAACTAAAATTCAAAAAAAAGAAAAAAAAATCTTAATACTAAATAAGTTGAACTGATCTCAACTCGATTAGATTAATTATATAGATAAATTGAAGTGGTTAACTGGATTTATTAAGAGTAATATAGGAAAATAACTTAAGATCATAAGCATGTTGAATCGAGCATTGCTAAAATTAATCTCAACTCGATAAATATTGAGTTACTTGGATTTGATTTTTTTACCTTCATATGTAGTCTAGAGAGAAACTTAAGTTACTCAAAACTTTATACAAGATGTGAAATTAATCTAAATCAACTCATTTTGATAAATATGAGAGTTTAACATGTTTAATATTTGATAAATTTAAAATTCAACTAAAGAGGACCCAATAAGCATAAATAGACCAGACAAATATAAAAAGATCAAATTATCAAAATTCAATTAGATTAAAACTCATTTATATTCGATTTACTTGATGTTAAATAAACTCGAATATCTTCTAATTACTCGAATACCATTCAAATAAACTTAAACAATATTATCTCCTACTCGATTCAATTAATTTGCACCGTACGATTGAATTATGATTGCGAAGTCTAGATTTATCTATTATTGCGGGCACATGCAATAATTATTGGACCTTAACGGCACTTCCACTTGAATGTGGGGGCTAGTTGGCATTTTCCGAAAGATGACAGGTGCTAAATTGTAATTTCCTGCTAGTTGATAATTAATAAAATAAAATTAGTTGGGAAAACAAATTAAATTAAGTGTTTATACCAAAGCGTGATATGTGTGTGTATATATATATATATATATATATTTTTAACTCAATACCTGTAATGTTATGGAAATTTTAATCTTGGCCAGGTTGTTGGCAATTTTAGTTGTTGACAAATTGTATCTTACTAACCATTTTTATTTTGGTTAACGTCTGAAAAATATTTTGTTTTATAGCCCAAAATCATTGTGAATAAAGAAGATCATAAGTCCACGAAGAACCGATACTCATTCTATCTATTATATAGCAATAATTCCTTTTCTTCTAAGTTATATTTAGGAAATAAGTTTTTTTTCTTATCCGATTAGGATTATATTTAGATCTTCTTATCAAATATGATTCTCCGTTAAGTATTTATTAATGTAAAAAGTCAGAAAGAATTGAGGAATTTATACATTATAGTGTGTTATCTCCTGAAATCACTCTTTATTTCTCTCTTATTTTTTCTATTAAAATATATGTGTTCCTCCTTTCTAAAATGGAGAAGGCAAAAACTTTTGTGTACAAGGTGCACGAATTCAAATTTGTGCACAACAATACTATTATATTATATGAAGTAATACTATTATATCATATGAGTGATACTGCTATATTATATTATACTGTTATGGAGAAAATGATATTTATACATAGATTTGAATCGGTTTGACCACTCCTAAAATGCCGCACCACGAAGCCACTAATGCAGAGCAGTTATCAAGACTTTAGATTGTGGGTTATAGCAGAATAAAGTATCTCGCCCTTTCTACTTGCGAGATGTGACATTTATGTCGGAGCATACTCTTCGATCTAGACAAATGTATCTCGGCTTCTTCATCGTGAAATGTTAGATAATGATTTAAGATCTCGACAATACTTTAATTTCGACGAGATATCATACTGTCTTTATCTCGAGGTTTATTGTTTAGTTCTCTTTTTACTAAATGCTGATTCAGAATATTAGCTTATCCTGTATAGGTGTGATCACTTTTGACTTCCTCTGTCGAGATACTCATTTCGATTTGTTGTGCATCTTGACTATATCATAGTGTGTTGGTTTTTATAATATATCAACACAATTCGTTTTCTCAATATCAAAACAAAATTAGTATCCAATTTCAATCGAATTTTTGACAAAAATCATGTTCGAGTTGTAACTGATCAAACCTATAATAATATGAAAAACAATTTGAAACACTCTATGATTTAATACTAAGAATAAAATAAAATAGACGTTATACTTTTATATTAACCCTTAAATTAATAATGGTAACTACCGAACCATACCTAATTTTTTTATTTCTTTTCCTGCTAGTGGCCTCCTAAATCAGAAATTGTGCTATTATACAGTGCAACAACCATCTCTTTGTCTTCCTAATCGACGCGCTTCTACGCCATTGTACTTTTGACTTTTTTTTCAGGCCAAGATGAAAAGTACCAAATATGTCATCACAGTACAACCCTCTACTGCATAGTAAGTTGAGTGCTTGTACTTTTAACGAAAATTTTGTTACCTTGTGTCGCATCTAACTTTTACCCAGATAATTCGGACAAAAAGCGACGAACTCGCTTACGTCAAAACCTATGACTAGAAGAGAAAAGCGAAAAGAAAAATGAAAAATGGTGAGAGCAAAGTATATTGACACGTGGAGTCGAGCGCAGGTGATCCAAACCCGGACGTGGTTGCAGGGATTAATCGGAATCAATAAACCGACGATACGTCCGGGAATTTGGTAGCTTCCCTTTCCGGCTGGTTCTTGGGGTCAAATGAAAGCACACAATTCATACCATTGAGGGAGTGCGTTGTGTGTGAGAGAGAAAGACGCGGCGGAAAAGCGGAGCCACCGTTTTCGTCTTCTGCAGCTCCCCTAAACCCTAATTGCTTTTGCCGCCGGAAGCTCGTCGATTGTCGCGGTTTCGTTTAATTTGATGGTTAATTGTCCTCTGTCTTAATCACTGTAAGCTTTCGGTTTCTCTCTCTATTTTTGTTTTTCTTTCTAATTTTGGTTTTGGCTGAGCTTGAGCTAAGTTATTGATGATTTGGATTGTTTGGACTTTGGTTGATAATTGATTTTCTTTGTTGTTTGATTGGATCAGTTGTTGATTTGGGAGGGTTGAGAGGACAGTTGACTGGAAATTTGATCGATCATTTGCTGATCCTTCTGGGTTCTGCTGTGGCGAGAATAATTTTGTCACCGGGTTTAAGAGGATGGACTTGGTAGCAAGTTGCAAGGTAAATTCATATTTCTTTGAACTTTGTTCAAATTGCTTTTGCATGCAGTTGATGTTTCCCCTTTCCTTTTATGAGGTTGGGTTTCGTTTGAATTCTGCACTTTCTATCTAGTTATTGAATGATGGTTGTGAGTCTTTAACGATTGAACACCCTTTGAAATGATGTGCATATGTTAAATTGGGCTGATCTTTTCTGATTGAAGCCAAAATGAGCATGTTTAGCTAGTTGAGTCACACCTGTTAGCTGCACCAGCTATCATGCACAAAGTGCTTATGGATGTAGAAATTGACAACTGCTTCTTGTGGCGATGGATTTTAAATCGTGACGTGCCTAATTGGTGAGGGCACATGTGCAATATATAGCTATATTAGCCTTTTAAACTGTTCTGTCATGGGCATCTTTGAGCAAAATGAGTTGGATTAATAATCTCACAGCATAACCTAGATCTGCTATATTTGAATCGTTGGTTTGTTCAGAATTAGTTTCATTTACATATCTTGCCAACAAAGTCCTATTTCATGTAAGCTAATGTCTAATATTTATTTTTTTCATGTAAAAGGTCTGAAGAGTGTCATTGTCTTGCAGGACAAATTAGCATATTTTCGAATAAAGGAGCTCAAGGATATCCTTACCCAGCTAGGCCTCTCAAAGCAGGGGAAGAAGCAGGTTAGATATCAAAAAGTTGGTGAATTCTTATAATCTATGTTGTTCGGTCTCGGGTACAGGAATCAAGAAGCATGTTAGATATCAAAAAGTTGGTGAATTCTTATAATCTATGTTGTTCGGTCTCGGGTACAGGAATCAAGAAGCATGTTAGATATCAAAAAGTTGGTGAATTCTTATAATCTATGTTGTTCGGTCTCGGGTACAGGAATCAAGAAGCATGTTAGATATCAAAAAGTTGGTGAATTCTTATAATCTATGTTGTTCGGTCTCGGGTATGGGAGTCTGGCATGCGTGTGTATCTAGAAGTCTGACTGGTTGATTCTTAAGATTTTGAATATATTGACACAGATAAAAAGGAACCGAAATTAGGATACCAGTGTGGGGATACGTCTGTACAGATACATAAAAGAATATCCTTATCTGTATATAGTAATGATTGTAATTAAAGATTGTCAAACTATAACATAATTGCTATATAAGAATACATTTAAATAGATACACTAAGTTTTTAAGTGAAAAGATATCTATTTAAAGCTATTTTCCCGAGTTACAACCACCACCAACTGCAATAACTTCAAAATTATTGAAAAGTCTAACACTAATACAGATTCCAAAACTGATGTAATGCCGTTTTGGGGATATAGTAACTTCACGGGGCTCACAATTACAACATAAAGTCTAACCCTAAAAGTTTAAACAAATTCCGGAATTTTTGAAATTGCGCCGCTGGTGTCTTTTACAATTCTCCATATTCCATTCAGCTTCATCAACCACCCCTAACCTCCGGCCAAAACAACTAATCTTTAACAGTCACCTCCAACTCGATTCAGTGGTCCTATCACTGGTGCCTTTTTGATTTGAATGTTGAGTTTGAAAAGGCAGCTATCTTAGGGTGTTTAATGACTTGTGTGTTTGGAATATGAATATTTATTTGCTATATGAGCTTTTAGCAGTCTTATTATTATTTTTTTTTCATTTTTTAGATTCTTTACATGTTTTAGCAAATTTTCGCCTCTGCCTCAGGCGTCGGAAGCATGGTTGCAACTCTGTGCGCCTTGCGCCCCTAACATCTATGATTTTCACCAACTTATCTAATGTGATTATGGCTTGAAACCTGGATTCGGATTAAATTTCAAATCTCGTTTCTGATTCTGTTTAACTGTTGATTGTGTCATAAATATTACTTTAGTTTCTATGAGCTATTTTGTATCAGATCAGCTCTTGGGCATTCAGATAAAGCAATTTAATTAATGGTTTGTATGTATTGTCTTCGCACAGGACCTTGTTGATAGGATATTGGCTATTGTCTCTGATGAACGAGGTAAAAGCAACATTATCTTGCTGTTACTTGGCTTCCAAAAATCTAAAATCTGTTTAAGCTAGGAATTTCATTTATTATCTTGCGAATTTAGAAAGTTGAAAGAATGTTTAGCCATGTTTAGATGGGTACTATTTTTCTGGTGTGATTATTTACATATTCCTATTTCACTCCAGTTAATGACGTTGGAATTTAAGCAGCACAGTTGTTCATGTAGGCTGTAGCTATCAGTTTTTCTGTCCTTGACATACATAACCTTGTTTCCTTGTTATTGACCATATTTGTACTTCAATTTTAACATCAATAATTGAATACCTCCCTATAAATTTTTCTGTCATTTATTCTGACAAATTTGAATTAGAATTGCTATTTTATTTAGAAGCATTTTGCGCAAGATAATATATATTTTATCAATCTCATGTTCATATAGTGTATAAAGGCATAAAGTCTGAAGTTACATCCTTCAGAAAATAGGAGGCAATATAATGTGGATAACAGAGGAGAAGTTTCTCTTTCCTGTTCTGTCAATGAGCCAACCTAAACTTTTTGATTATCTTTTGTTGATTGTAAAAGAAAGTCCTGCTTAGAAACCTATCGGATGAGTTCCTGAAGTGACCGATTACACACTGTCGAGTACAAAAACAATCCATTTTCAGACAAAAGAAGTTGGTCATACATGCTCCATTTTCTCATGTTTGTGAAAGAAATATGAGGTAGTTAAGAGTTGTAAACTTTGACTGCATCATGCAACCATGTGGGTGCACTATAATGTTTGACTGCATACCATGCACAGGTTAACTAATATCCTTTTTAACAGTCTCAGGATTGTGGGCCAAGAAAAATGCTGTTGGAAAGGAGGGTGTGGCAAAGCTAGTTGATGACACTTACAGGTGTTCCTTTTTGTTTGGTACATGGACTTATGGAAAGATGCTTAAGAGTGTTTTATGCTGCTGCTTCCATCTTATATGATACAGATTTTATGCACATGTCCTAAAGTCTAGATTCCAGTGCGAACAGTTACTGTTCCTCAACTACGTTACCTTCAACCTCAATTAGAAAACGATCTAAAATGAATAAGATAAAAGCCAAGCAAGGGGAGGAAAAAATGAAAGTTATGCATATTTGTTAATAAATGGATTATCCAGAAAGTTATCTAATTTACATGAGATCCTGCTTGCTATTTTTCAGAAAAATGCAAATTTCTGGGTCGGCTGAGTTGGCTTCAAAATCACAACCTGTTTCAGATAGTTCAAATATAAAATTTAAAGAGGAAGATAAAGATTCTTATCAGATGGAAAAGATACGCTGCCTCTGCGGAAGCACTCTAGCAACCGGTTCAATGATCAAGGTAATGTATATTTTGGTTATTGAATTTTAATCATGTTAATATTGATGAAAATCTGGCTGGAATTTGTTTTTCTTGATAGTTGATATACTTGTTTTATATATTTGGGGAAAAAATTATTTTGCTTGCTGGATATTAATCATGTCAATATCAATGTAAGTCTGAACTGCCATCCCATTCAATAAATTTTGGTGCAGTGTGAAGATCTTAAATGTAGTGTCTGGCAGCATATGGCATGTGTGCTCATTCCTGAGAAACCCATGGAGGGTGTCCTACCAGATCCTCCAGATATCTTTTACTGTGAGATTTGCAGACTCAACCGGGCTGATCCGTAAGTGACTAAGTTTCTTGTGAGTGTATTTGTATCATCATCACATAACATCTGTTTGTCTCTGTGATTTTCAGAATTTTTATTGTGTTCTTCTAGTTGATTGTTCTTGTTGTGCTGATTCACTATGTTGTAGTAGTACCATAGTGTATTGTACTGATTTATATCATTTATTAGTTTCTATATTTGTTATTATAGTAAAGAAAGATGAACACTTTTCACTTTTAGCTTTTTTTGTACTAAGTTGACATTTCTATGACTTGCCTTGCTTTCTCTTCTTTGGGTAATCACCTTCATTTTCTCAGAAGTGCTGCTTAAAGATCTGACCTTTAAAGCATAATAGTGGTGGGTGCCTGATAGTTGTTGAGGTGCTTGACAATTTAATGATTTAGACGTTTCCCATTAGAAGTGTTTGTTTGTTTAGCATATTCGAGTTGATAAAAGTTGTGTAGTTTGGCAGGCAATTGCAGATGTTAAAGGTTTGTATTTTGCTATCTTAAGATTTCTCACTTTCCACCCATGCTAACTTGGAAATAATTCTGAGGATTGCTTACTCATATGTAGAACGTTATGAATAAGAACATCCACACATCAGCTTACATCATGTTTATGGATATCCGTAGAACTTGTTGAACGTTGTTTGATAAAGAGATTCAATGATTTGTTGTTTTAGTGATCCCAATTATCCAGCAGTGCCTCATTATTTGTTAGTTTTACTATTATTTCCATGATCCTTCTTGTTAATTGCAATTGCAGCTGCCATTTATGTGATTTTTTTTAAGATTCTAAAATAAACATGAGCTTGTATGTATTCTGTGCTTAATCTTATGATCATCAAATAGTTTAGGGCAAAAGAACTAGTTGAGCTTGTGGTTTCCATGAATTAATTGACAGCTAGCTATGTGAAACAGTTTAGAAACAGAATCTGTGACCTATAGTGCCTTATGTGGTCCAAGCTACATTTGGGTCTTCTGTGTTTGGAATAAATTCAGAAACCTTTAGAATGCATGAAAGATATGATGCTTCTTTGTTTTTGAATATGCAGGTTCTGGCTGACAGTCACACATTCTCTATATCCTGTTAAGTTGAACATCACAAATGTTCCTACAGATGGGTAAGAATGAGTCTATGAACTGTAACCTATTTTTTTTCATGAGCTTGAGGATGCATTCCTGTAATATGTTTGAGGCTATATAATTCCTGAAATTAAGTATCTGCTTGGGCTTATTGTCGCTGTTATGGCTTGTATTTGTTGATTGTGTAAGCTGAAAAGAAAATCCAATCTTCCCTTTTAGTTACTTTTATTTCACTATTTATCATGTGCATCACCACTCATGGAATTACTTCGCGGATGATATATTGTCAACTGTATGCTTTTATTCACTCTCTCTATTAACATTTTACATTTTCATATTTGTGCTGCACATTGTTCATACAAAATAAAAATGATTCTCTTCTTTCACCTATTACTTCTGCAACACTTAAAAGTAGTGGCACAAGCTTGGAAATTTTTTTGCTGCAAAGCATAGCTCTTAGTTGTCGGAAGAGCAAAGCAATGTAAGGAAGGAAAATGATTCCTTTTAATTGATACAAGAATGGGAAAATTATCTTTCTCTTCATTAGTTAGGGAACTCTAAACAGAAGTGAACAAGACCTGCTTCCCAATTGAACAATGCAATATCTCTCATTTTTGCTTTCTCTGGGGCTGCTCTGACTTTTCAAAACGTTGATCAACAGGCTATCTCTGTGCCTAGAAAAGGCGGGCATTTTCAAGCTTAATGTTAAACTACTTCCCTGGAAAGATGGTCTATACCACTTTCAATGCATTATGACATAAGTTATTGCTTTTTTCTTGGGAAGCCTTCCGTATGCCAATGCTAACAATTCTATCTCACACCTTAAATTGTAAATAATTATCTATGTTAATATTCTCACTCATGTGCAAATCATCTGCTTAATTACATTTGTAAGAATTTACTAATAATCACCAAAGTTTCATTAGAGATTATGATTACTACGGTCATGTATGGTCTTTCGAATTGTGTGATATAGGCTTGACGAAATAGTTATATGTGGAAGCAATACCTGTCTTGTTATATGGATTGGTTTCTTGTCAAGTATGTGGGATGGGCAACCATACTTTCCTATTTCCTGTTATGTATTCTCTGATAGGTGATATAAATCTTCTACTATATTTAAATTCCTTTTCTATTTGTTAAAATTTCAAAATTTTACTTTCTAGTTTCTACCAGTGCCATTTTTTTAAAATTAATTTTTCAATTATTTTCATCAAAAAATAATTTTAAACTTAATTTCTAGTCTCTTTTAAAATTACTCTGATATTTGTAATTTATTGTATAAGCTGAAACAAGAGATCCTTGCTAAACTTAGTTTTGCTTGAAGATATTAACTCAATTTGAGTAGGATGCAAACTGCAGACACGATATATATAAACATTAATTATAAGTAATTCAAATAGTGCTATAAAATCCTCTATATGATGTATTTCGAAAGAATTGAAGATAAAGACCAAAACACTGTCATTTTGGTCATATGTATACAATATAAAATAGATCCAGACGGCCTTGCCACCCAGGCAGCACCTAAATCCTAATCCCGTCTAAGTGAGGCTGGCTCCTAGAGAGGCCGGTTAAGACATTGGCCGCCTAGATCACTTTTTGCCACATTGATCTGCATCTTTCCAAACATTTGGCTTTATGCATATAATGTCCATTTCCTGCTATTGTTCTATAGTGGTTTTTGTTTGTGCATGTTTTGCAATTATTTGCTAAATAAGCTGCATCTAATTCTCATTTCTGGCCTTTCCAGTTCAAATCCTAGTCAGAGCATAGAGAAAACATTTCAACTCACAAGGTCAGACAGGGACCTGTTGTCGAAACAAGAATATGATGTTCAGGTTGGTTAGGATGCCATGTGATAGATACAATTATATGGTCTGCATTTTAAAATATTTCTGATTGCTTCAATGCTTTTAATGGCTGTGGTTTTGATGACCAGGCATGGTGCATGCTTCTTAATGACAAGGTGACATTTAGGATGCAGTGGCCACAATATGCAGATTTACAGATTAATGGTATTATTTCCCCTTGGGACTGATCACTTGTAGATCTAATAAATATAGAAGCCTTATTCATTTTTTTCCATTAGTACCTGGTTTCATTTGATCTGTTCCGACCTATGGAGGTGAAATCATACAATGCTCATAAAACGTTCAATTATGTGTGCAGTAACATGAAATATCTTCTAACTTGATGCATAGATCATGACTAATTTTATTAATGTTTTAGCTTGATGGTGTACATAATGATTTGCTAGGAATTGCTTGAACACTGTGTTCTTTTCAAAGTTCATACATCACGTATTATATTTCTTTTGTTATCCTTTACACGTATCTATGGAACTTCTTTTGTGTACTTCATCTCTATAGTAGCTCTTACTCTCCATTGTAGATAACTTATTACCTTTCTGATTAAACAGGTGTACCTGTGAGGGCAATAAACAGACCTGGCTCTCAGTTGCTGGGAGCAAATGGCCGAGATGATGGACCTGTTGTGAGTTCATTTTCCTGCACTTAACATTTTTGTAGCCACAAATCGAACTTAAGAGCTGTTCATTATCTCTGTTGGTTTTATTTTTCGATGTTTATAGTAGGTTGCCTAGTTTTTAGTGAAGCATGCCTTTGCTGTACATTCAACTAGTGGTTCCTTTTTTGAAATGCACCTTTCGGCACAGATAAATATTGTTTTTTTATTTGCCATTACTTCTCCAAAAATTTTGATATAAAATCTACCCCTCTACATTTTGCCACATATAAGTCAAATTTTCATGATAATTTGTATAGAGACTCTTTGATGAGCATTTTTCCATTTTAACTCCCCCCCCCCTCCCCCGCGCATGCTCTGTCAAAGGTCATCTATGAAAATCAGAGGATGACTCTATTACTAATCTCAGGTGTTGAATATTTATCAATATGAATATGAGAAGCATGATACATAATATAGAATGAATCAGTAGTTTTTCTTTTTCTTATGAATGGTCCATCTTAAGCTTTGTCTCAATAGTTTTCCCGTGCTATCAGCTTCTTTATCATTCTTTATTTTACCCTTTTCCCCATTTGGAGTTTACTTTTGGGCTCTGGTTAGAAGGGGGAGATCATCAACTCAGTGTGTTTAAATGACTTTATCTGATGATTCAGTATGTCTGTTTCTTTCTCAGATTACACCATGGACCAGAGATGGGATTAATAAGATCTTTGTAGGAGGATGTGATACTCGCACATTCTGTGTGGGAGTTAGAATTGTCAAGAAGCGCACGCTGAACCAGGTCTGCTGACTTTCCCAAGATTCTATTTCAGAGTATTTATGTGTAATTTTGAACATGGTCATTCTGATTAGTTCAAATTAGAAAGGTAATGGTATACATTGACATATACTTGTTGGCATTATCAGTATTGTGGTAAATTACTAAATCAAGTATTCAACAACTATTTTGTGCATTTAATCAATTTATGCATCATTTTTTCTTCTTTTGGGTGGGGGGGGGGGGGGGAGGGGGAGTTATCAGAATGTCTGAACTCTTATGATCTTTGCCAAAATGGTCTCAATTGTATAATTAGAAAGAAATGAGAGAATTTTCGAGGATATTAAAGAACCTGTAGAGGAAGTGTGGGATAGGGTTAAGTTTCGAGTTGCCAGGGATGTCAAATCATAAAGAACTTGGTGCATATATTTTCTTTCATCTGTTTTTTTTTTTTTTTTGGTACTCTTAGACAAGGATAACTTGTTCCGATTATTAGGTTTAAACTGTTCTTTATTTTTCTTTGTTTACTATGCATTAGCTTGTAATGACACCTTATCCTTGGATTTGCTTCTGTGAGGATAAGGGAAAATGGTCTTATTGCTCTCAGCTGTAAGATCAGGAATTTGTGGAAGGTTTTGGCAATTCTACTCTTATTTCTACTCTGTGATTGGCAAGACATAATGTTATTTAGCGCTTCTTTTCGCTAGGTTCTCAACATGATTCCGGATGAGGCTGAAGGTGAGCGTTTTGAGGATGCATTGACCCGTGTTCGCAGATGTGTTGGTGGTGGGGCTGACACAGAAAATGCTGATAGTGACAGTGATATTGAAGTTGTTGCCGATTGCATCCCTGTCAATCTTCGCTGTCCTGTAAGTAGTCACACCACTTGCAGACTTCCAATTTATTTAGTGAACAAATTCATAAAAGAAGTTAATGTGTATCTGTTCAGTTACATTCTGTGCGGTGCCAAAATTCTGGCACTCATATGCTGCTGATGAGCCTTGCCTGAGATCCGTACTTGTTTGTCACAGATACGTAAATCTTCTTGTGCTCTGTGCTTGTTGCATGCATATAAATGATTTATAAATTAGGTTTGATGATTTCATTGATCTGGCTCCACAACAAGAGGGATAATTTGTTAATGAGTTGAATTGTCTGAATTCTTTGTTAAGATCATCTCTTTTTGAACCCCAGTAAGCATCTGATCTAGCAACAGTTAAGGATACTAGGAAAAGTGCAATTTGACAGGGTGCACTCTCAGAATCTGCCCTTCGGAATTTTAACAAATATGCCTTAACTGTATTTTTAACTAATATTTCTTTTATCACTGTCACTGAAAGATCTTCTAGCTAATTTCTTCTTCTTGCATGTGAATTCTCTCAACACTTTGTTATTCCCATGGTACGAACCCTTAGTAAGAGCTTCTTGAGACATACTGTTAATTTATCGACATGCCTTTGCAAATGAAAAGCTTTTCCACAACTTCTTTCACATTTTTAGATTTCAACATATACAAGCATGGGGAGAGTAGTTGTGGAATCTGTATGCAATCCCCCTTGTTTCAATCCTTTTTTAAGCTAAGAGGATTCATTTGTTACTCTTATTGTCCTAGTTGAGATATTGTTCAAGTTTTCACTGTTAAGATGTTTGAGTTTATTACATATGCCATAACCCTCTTTCTATTTTCTCCATGCCAATCTTCTAAGGAAGAATCAAGATTTCTCTGTCATGGATAAAACTTTCTGCATTCTTTGCAGTATATATGTGGATTTCCTTCCTTTTTTTGATATATTCTGGTTTTATTGTTGGTAGATTTCTCTTGAAAGATATGTAGTTATTTGTAATTGGCATATCTTCTGTTGTACCATGGCAAAGTATCTCTGCATGGATAAATCAATTTTGCTTAATACTTATTTTTGTCTGCATGGAATTGAACTGTTTAACACAATAGGCTGAAAAATTTGCAGCCATTTCATAAAATTGCTTATGTTTTGAATACAACTCTGATGACATCTATCCTGGAAGTCATCGTTTGATTAATGAATTGATCCCAATGTATATTTCATCCAAATTGATGGCACTTGATGTAACTTCATCAGAATTTTTATTTTATCTTGGAATATCGAATTACGAGTGAAGTTATAAAGAATCAGTCTAAGCATTTTATTATTTCCTATATTGTATTTAACATGTACATCACCCGTTGGATAGATGAGATTTGTTGGATGGTTGTATTTCATGATTATGCTTTAGCCAAATAAGGGTTTTTCCTGTTCATGCAAGAAATTCCTGCGGCTTTGTTTTTTGCGCAGAAACTCTTGTCTTTTGCAACTGATCTTTTTTATTCATATGCATGCTTCAGATGAGTGGTCTGAGAATGAAGATGGCTGGAAGATTCAAGCCCTGCGTGCACATGGGCTGTTTTGATCTTAGAGTGTTTGTGGAAATGAACCAACGGTCGAGGAAGGCAAGTCAATATGAGACCTTATTGTTTTTGTTTGCTTCCTGACGGAAGTGATTTTTTTCTTGTAAACTCATGCATAAAGTTTATGTGGTTTCTTAATAAAAAGGAGATATACTCCAAATCAATTAGCTTATGGAACTTTTATTGTGATGTATCTCCTGTGACTTCCTGACTGTTGTTTTCGGTTGCTGCTTTGGATGTAGTGGCAATGTCCTATTTGTCTGAAGAACTATTCTTTGGAGAAAATCATCATAGATCCCTATTTCAACAGAATCACATCTAAGGTATTGTATGCATTATCTTGAGGTTGAACTGTTTCTTCTTTTCCACTTTTGGAATATTTGTTATGCTCACTACCATCTTCTTCAGATGCAAAATTGTGGAGAAGATGTGGCAGAGATTGAGGTGAAGCCTGATGGCTCCTGGCGTGCCAAGGCAGAAGGTGACCGCAGGGATCTTGGGGAGCTTGGACAATGGCATTTGCCTGATGGTAGTGTCTGTGCATCTGCAGATGCAGAATCAAAACCGAAGCTGGAACCTAAAGAAGAAGTTGATTCAGATAGTCATCCGGGCCTTAAACTCGGAATGAGAAAAAACCAAAATGGTTGCTGGGAGATTAACAGACCATATGATTTGCAGGAAATCATGGCAGATAGATCTGAAGAAAATATTGGTAACAGTGGTCCAAATATAATTCCTATGAGCAGTAGTGCTACTGGTAGTGGCAGGGATTGTGAGGATGCTAGTGTTAACCAGGATGGTGGGGGAACCCTTGATTTTTCTACAGTTAATGGCTTTGAGTATGAGTCCATCTCCATGAACATTGATCGGGTACAAGGATTTAATGATAGAGTAACTTCTGTACGAGATGCTGAAATAATAGTCCTTAGCGATTCTGATGAAGAAATTGTACCACTAATTTCATCTGGGGCTGATCATAAGAATGATGGCCCTGATAATGGTGGAGCCCCATTTCAATCTGCACAACATGGAATTCCTGATCCTTATTATGAAAATCATACTCTTGGTCTTTACAGTGGGAATGATGATGACTTTGGGATGAATATGTGGTCATTGCCTTCTACTAGTCAGGGAGGTCCGGGGTTTCAGTTATTTGGTTCTGATTTGGATGTTTCTGAAGCCTTAGTTGAAATGCAGCATGGTCCTCTTAATTGTACGTCATCAGTTAATGGCTATACATTGACTGCAGAGACTGCAATGGGATCTGCTGCACTTGTACCTGAGTCTACTGATCAACGCTCTAATGATAATGATGGTTTAGTAGATAATCCTTTGGCATTTAGCGGCAATGACCCTTCACTTCAAATATTCCTGCCCACAAGACCATCTGAGACATCAGTGGGGCAGTCTGATTTGGTAGAACAACAAGATGTTTCAAATGGTATTCCTACTGACGACTGGATATCTCTCAGGCTTGGGGATGGTGTTGTAGTAGCCCAAGGTGGATCTGCATCTGCAAATGGTATGAATGTTAGACATCAACCTCAGTCAAATGATGCTACCTTGGATTCATTAACTGATAACGGTACGTGTGGTTACCATATATGTGATCCCTCCCAACCAAAATCGTAAGAGTTTCTTTTTATGTTGACTGATTGTTGTGGATGTAACTTCATGTTGGTAATCATTCTAGCCCTACATATCTCAGATGACACTAAAAATGAATGTTATCTAGTTTCATGGTAATTACTTGACATACAATTTTGTTTTGAAAAATATTATAATATCTATTTATTTATTCTTTGATTTCTTTATTGGCAGCATCATTGTTGCTTGGAATGAATGATAACGGGTCTGGTAAGACAAGTAGGGAAAGATCAGATAGTCCATTCACATTTCCTCGCCAAAAGCGTTCTGTAAGACCAAGATTGTATCTTTCCATTGATTCCGACTCAGAATAAAGATGTTTTGGACTTCATCTGGAGTAAGCATCTTATTTCTGTTAAAAACACTTCAGGAATTCTCCAAGATGCATCTAAGTTGAAGAAAACAGATTTTGTGGTGTCTCATCCTGGCTGCGTGTTAATCTGCAATTCTGAAGCTAAATTTTTCAAAAACAATGATTTAGGTAACATACAATCATTGTGCCATAGTCGCTTTTTTGTTGGTGGCTACAAACCCAGCTTTATTTTTCAAGAGTTGAATTACCTCAATGCCTGGTATTTTCTGCATCCATGATCCTCTCCTTCAAAGCAGGTGGAGGCTTCAGCTCTATCTCCTCAAATATCAGTGACTTGAAGGTATATATAGTGCCGGTAAATTTTGCATCTGACAGTTAAATTATTTGAAAAACTGAAAAGAAGTTTGATTAGTTTTGGCTCTAGTTGTAGTGGGGAAGACTAAGTTTAGAATCCCTGTACTTTTAATGAGAGTAGACTCAACCTGTATATCTCATTGTCAAAACTCAATAATATTATAGTAAATATAAGTTTTAAGTTAGCAATTTAACTCATGAATGTAATTATCCAATGATCTTATATTTGATAATGATTTTGTATCTTCAGTTGGGTGCTGTAGCTGCTGGGGTTCAACTTTTGTAACTAATGTCTCTATGCATTATGCTTTCTATCCATATTATTCACATTGTATTGAGATGTGTGTGTGTGTAACCAACCAGATTTTTTTGTTTGTTGACATGGTTTCCTGCAATGACCTTTTTTTTTTTTTTTAAATAATTAAACATATCAGGGGATGTTCGAAAAATTATCATTAAGATTCCACCTAATTACGAATACTGTGAAAATGGGTATTTGTTATAAAAAGAAAAAAATTCACCAGATTGATTGTTAATTAATCTAAATGTAGAAGGTAGTTTGTAATTGTTCTTTTTCTTTCTCCTTTTAGATTGGGTCTTGCATTTGATCGACAGACGTTGAGTTTTTGTGTTTTCGTGGAACTGAAACTCTTCCTATACTTATTTGTAAATACTTAAAAAATGGCAGGAAAAAAAAAATTGAGGGCAACTTGAACCATACTAAATGAGAACACCATCCCAGGAATAAGAATATTACATGATAGCGAAAAATAGAGTAAGGTCATTGTTCTAGTAGACTATCAAACTCATCCTCCTTTTTTCTCATGAACAACAAATGAAATAAAGGTGATAGGAAGTCCTGCTAAAAACCCAAGGAAAATAACACACACATACTAGATGCAACACTTGCTCAACATCAAATTTCTAAACAAAATAATCATTAGAATCAGAATATTTAATATTTCAGCTCACATTTAAAAAAAAAACGACAATGTGGGGCCATCTACAGTTACAGGATGAGGAAAGATTCAATTACAACATTCAGTTCTAATTTCACAACTACAAGGATGTAGGCTCTACATTACTCTCGTACATGAGCATGTTGAATCATGCTCACATGTGATTAGACCATGGTTGCAATTTATGGTCTCAAGAACTTGAATTAACTGTATTTGCAGCAGCCTATTAAGCTGTTTTATGAAACCAAAGAAAAAAAATAAAGAGATCAAAACTGATAACTTCATCGCCAGGCATTCAAAGTGAACTTTTTTGACTCAAGACTAGCTGTTTTCTGGGTGTTCTCAAGTGCATGCCCAACAATCAACGCAACATGACAAGAAGATGGGCATATAGAAGAAGTACAATAACTGCTTCCCAAATGATATGAATCAGTCTCATAACAAGTTCTTTTATCAGCAACTTTTGCTGCACTCAAGATGATGCTCACCTCTGTTCAGTCATCCTTCCACAGTACCGACAGATTTAGAATGGCGAAAGCTCTCACAACCCGGACAATTATGCAAGCTCTCATGAATGTAAATGTCACAATCAAGGCAAAAGTATTGCTTGCATTTTGGACAAGAAACACAAGTAGCTGGCATGTTTCCTGCACCAGCACAAGCAGACCGGAAGTTACAGGTGAAGCACATTGGCAGGACCAAGTACTCAGTCTATAGGGAAATTTGCAGGCATGTCAACAAATTAGTTCACAAAGTTCTTCAACTTGTTGGAAAATTAGTAAACAGAGATAAGTATGTGTGTTCCTGTAAAAATACTTTTGCTAGATTTTTCTGGAAGCTGGAAAACACAGATTGAGCTTTCGATATTGAAACTAACCAGGATTTAGAAGACTTTGTTGGCATCCAAAGCAATTTTTGGGAAGATGGTGTGGATCATTTGAAACTGATGGTGAAACATCGTCAAATGGAGTGATAGGAAATAAGTGGTGATAGGATCTTGCCAAGTGGGGTGAAGAAACTAGGGTCAGTCCACATATTTGGCATTCTGTTGGCAGTTCACAAACACGTGCTTTACATCTTGGGCAAGTGTAGCCACCACCAACCTTAGCTTCTTTATGACAAGAACAGATTGAAATTACACCTTCTGCTGCTCTTTGAGGAAACCCCATCTTAATCAAATTTGCAATAGCAAATTCTGCTATGGCCGGAGGTGGCGGTGCATGCTCAATGACCAGTTCTTTTAAGTGAAACTACCATATGAAAATTGCAGATTGAGTTACACTTGTGCACATTGTTTTCAAATTGTCCTTATAATATTTGGATTTTTTCTTGCCATCAAATGAGAAAGGAGCTCCACATGATATATTTGATAAAACATCTGCTTCCTGCTTCCTATTTCTACTTCTAGCTCTACTCTACCTTTCTCAATGTCAATTATGTACTCCTTCAGTCTTAAAAAAAAAAAAAATCATATTTTTAAAACATTTTCTGTCCAAAAGAAAAAAAGTCATATTTAGGAGACATTTCTATAATACCCCTTATAATATTTTAAGCAAATTGTTTAGAATTATGGATAAATGCAAATGATATAAAAAGAAATGGAAGAGTATAAAAGAGAATTGATGGATTATAAATGGTTGTACATCTATTAAGTTGACTAAAAATAAAAAAGTTGAACACCCGAGAAACATAACTTCAATTAGGACACGGAGGGAGTATTATTCAAAAATGAAGCTTACCTCATCTAGCGCTATGAAGTATGTTCCACCAGTTTCTTGACACAGATATTTGCAAATGTAGAGCTCAGCAGAGAGACCGATGACCGAGCACCTGATTTTAGAAGCCTTGCATCTTTGGATTGTTTCCATAATATCACCCGGATCACAAGTACTAAGTGCAGAATATAAGATGAGAACTTCACGGTGACCATATGTAGGAATTTGGTTCAGGAGGCTCTGCACAAGATCCAAGCCATTTTGGAGGGATGCATCGCCAGAGCTAGTCAATTTACCCATCAAAGCTTTGATATGTGCCTCAGGACTTCCACCAAGATCTGTTAGGCAATGTGCAGCCCCATCTTTCAAAGTCACTAATCCAATTTGACTCAAGGGATTTTGATCAAAGAACTCCCTGATAAAAGCCTCCACTTGTCTGGCAACAAAAACCATTCGGCTGGGTTTATAATCTGTCTCTCCTGCTGCCTAAATGTAAATAGAACATCACTTATGAAAGTACTAACAGAAAGTGACATGCAAATAAACAAGAAAACTTCAAATTGTCTTACTGCCCAACTTCACAATGCTATCAAAAATTTTATTATGAGAAAAAAAAATATCTCCAAAACAGGATGGAAGAACATTGTGCGCTAAAGTGTTCTGCCAAAGCACATGCTTATAGCTACTCTGCAACTATCCTAATTCAATTTCTGCCAAAATCATCCCTTCATATCCAGTCCTACAATTCTAAAGAATGGAAATCAGTTTCTAAGAGCCTTCTAAAGAACGAAAACCAGTTTTTAAGTGCCTTTTAAAGAATGGAAATCAGTTTTTACATGCCTATTGTATATGTAAGAATTGAACTGTAAACAGAGAACAGTCCCTTTTCACAATGAGAAGTAAATCTCAGGTTTCAAAACCCTCAATTAATTCACGCACTGTAGACTCAGAGAGGAGCATCAATAAGCAACTGATTAAATAGCGAATCATAGCACACATACCCGGGAAAGATCAATGACAATGTATAAATAGCGAATCAGTCCTTTCTGAATTCGAGTAGCTGTAGATGTCCGAAGTCGCCTGCGATACTGAGCATGGTAGAGAGTTTTGTTGTCAATAGGGCGAAGAAGCCCCGATTCATCCTCTTGCAGAGACTCCCATGATCTCTCATCTGCATAAGCCCTTTCCCAAGCTTCAAGCCCCCTGCCATCCCCATCTTCGTCTTCCTCATCCTCTTCTCTGTTAAACTTCCTGTCTTCCTTGTTACTTTCTTTCCGCGACATATTCCAAACTCTTCTGCAAAAAACAACATAACACATTAATTGAAAATTGCAGCACCCTAATTCAAATGTGGCAAACCCCAATCTTATACAGTATGTAAAAACTCGAGCTGTGCTGTAAATTGGCTTGCATTTGTAAGAAAAAAATATTAATTCGGATAATGACAGTCCACCGAGTCTCCGAGAAAGCGATGCGACGTCGTAGCTTAGCAACTCCGGTGAGACGATCACCACTCTATTCAGAATGGTTCGAAGCCGAGGGAGAAGGGTTTGAGAAGAAGAAGAAGGGAATTCTAATAGGAAAATGATATGGAATTGGAAGCCCTAGCAGCCGCGTCGCGCTAAGCTGCTACTTTTGCAGAAAACCTCTTTCCAATTGAGCAGAGAAACTATCCACTGCGTTGGTAATGGCTGCTTCACTCGTCTGCTTATCAAATCCTCTCTCTCTCTCTCTCTCTCTCTCTCTCTCTCTCTCAGGTTTTCATTCTATTTCTTGATATTCTAAATTTTCTATTTATTCGATCAAATTATTTTTTATAGCTAATAATGTTTATTTCACAAATCACAGTGTTTAGATTTATTTAAATAGTTTTCATATTTTATTTGTTTGATTTTTGCATAATGATTTCTATTATAATTTGGATTTTTTTAATATTTAATGTTTTTTATTATTTTTATATATTATATTTACATTGATTTGGATTGCAATTTTTTTATTTATAAAAATATTCATTATATTATTATTTCAAATTTTAAACATGTCTATTAAACAACAATCTAGAGATTGATTTTATAACAAATATGAATATTAAAGTGAAATTTGAAATTTGTATAAATCATCAAATGAAAAAAATAATCTGAAATCTATATATATAAAAAATCAGTAGTTATATAAAATATAAAACTTGATTTAATACAAATGTATAAATATTTTCGAAATAAGTGAGTAAATATGGATATTATCCACACACAAAATATTCAATTAAAATATGAAAAATTATTTGAAATTTGATTTAGCCCTGAATTTTCACGACTTTTCACCAATCCCCAAGGCTCAAACCCCTCTGAAAAAGAAAAACCATCTATTAAAACTCGAGTATAATGGCTTTTTTTTTTTTTTTTTTTTGTAATAGGGGAAAAAACGTGCCTAATTGTGAAATTACAAAAGGGTTGATACCATCCCTCCATTTATCTTATATTGTCTTAATTGTAATACTATATTACTCAAAAACGCATATCTTCGTACTTGATAAATATTAGTATTTATTACAAAATATTAATTTTTTTTCTTAATTGTAAATTGTAATAGTACTATATAATACACAAAGTGTATTAAATTCTATTTGAAAAGTATTGCAAACATTATCAAGAATAATTATTTATACACCTCATCAATACATGTAAACATTATCAAAAGAGGTGACTTGATTTGGATGAGTTTTTATTTTATTTTAAAGAAAGTATAATTAATTAAGAATGAGCCCAACAAAATTAAAAGACTTTGGTCCAACCAATAGTAGCAGGCAAAGGAAGAGATGTAGGAACAATTAAATACAGTTTGGTTTGGATGAGTTAAAAATTGAAACTTTTAAAGTTTTTAATGCAAAATATAGCTCCAACTCTCCACTGTATTGCTCAAGGTTTCTGCTTTCTCCATATTTTTTTGGTGAAGGAAAGAGTTTTCATACAAGAAAGATGCAGAAGTTGTTTGCAGTGAGGTCCCTCACTTCTTCGTTATTACCAAGAAAAGCCCACCAAGCTGCTGCTTTCTCCACATCCCTCCTCTTCGACGACACCCAGAAACAGGTTTCCTTACTTCTATCTGCACTTGCGTATTTATGTATGAATATACATACTTGTATGACCTAGTTGCTTAGGCCCTTTTGATTGGATTATGTGTTGCTGAATTTGCTGCTGGAAAATATAATAAAACAGTGTTTTTGGTGTTGTTGTATTGTTTCTTTCTTAAATGAGTGTTTTTTATTTGTGATTGCGTTTAGAAATGGGAAGCAGTTCAGTGGTTGATTCTCTGGATTTTTCTTTGTTGGGCAGCTATTGAGTTTTTGTATCATAAATGGAGGGCTTTTAATTGTTATGTTGCTTATAGATTAATAAGTAATTAGAGGTTTATGAAATCTTGCAATGTGTTTCTAATTGGAAAGAACCAAGCATTTGACTTATAAAGACCATCTGAAATTGAATTTTGGTCATTGAATCTTGATGATTCTCGATTTTTTACATTGAGGAGTCCTGAATTTCCTTAAGGATTGTGTGTATATTTATCCAGTCTGTGCTTACTAGTAACATTCTATTTGCACGGCACTGATTGAATTGGAGGATTTTGAATTCTCTTTTTCACGTTACATTGCAGATGGTCCTGTGAACACCTTATGAATCAGTGCAATCTTGTTTGCTAATGCTGTCTTAAATTTCTGTGCTGTTTAAGACTCTTCTATTTTTCATGTTGACAGTTTAAAGAAAGTGTGACCCAGTTTGCTCAAGAAAACATCGCTCCTCATGCCGCAGAAATCGACAGATCAAATTATTTCCCAAAGGTTATATGAAGCACTTGTTTTTCCTACACACTATATGCAATGCTGGTCAACTTGAGCATTGACTTTGATGTCTTTAATCTCTTAGGAAGTTAATCTGTGGAAATTGATGGGAGATTTCAATCTCCATGGGATCACTGCCCCAGGTATGACCTTTCAGTACATAATCTTCATTGGGAGTTTAGGGACTAAAGAGAATTAGCATATCTCATTAGAATCCCTGCTCTTTGAATTTATTTCTTTGTTGCTTGCTTGTTGTATAAGAGCTCTACTTGGATTCATTTGCCACTAACTACATTATTCCACTTTTGTGTACCCTTTCTTTGTTTTAAAATGTATTCTTTAGTTGCTTTTAGAAGGAGAAAAGGATTATTTTTATCTCAAGAAATAACAACTTAAGTGAAAAATGATTTTTCAAAGCTAATGCTATGTCCCCAATACAGATTTTGCCCTTATACTGTAATATGTTCTGGAACTTTATGAAGAAACACATGCTATTTAGTGAGAGAAGTATTAGCAAAGCAGTGGCTCATTGTTTACTGATACAAGCAGCTCAGAAAATCTTCTTGCTGAAATATTATTCTGTTTTTGGATATTCAAACTTGTAACATATCTTGATAAATGTATCCAACATCCAATTGAACCGGACAGAGGAATATGGAGGACTTGGCCTTGGCTATTTATACCATTGTATAGCCATGGAAGAACTTAGCCGTGCTTCAGGGTCCGTTGCTCTTTCATATGGTGCACATTCTAACCTATGTATCAATCAGTTGGTAATTACTTTACCTTAAGTTTGCATTACTCTTGAACCAATTATATACATCTGAGCCTGTAACTTTTTATGATTTGAAGGTGAGGAACGGGACAACTTCTCAGAAGGAAAAGTACTTGCCAAAGGTTTTACCTGCATCTCAATGGCCCATTCTCAATAAGCTCTTATTTATGAACTTTTATTCTTAGTATCAAGATTGGTCGTAATGTCCTTCATATGAGTATAGACCTTGGAGTAGTATTGTACATAGTTAAAAGATTTGGTAGGTGGAGTTCTGCATATATGTATCATATATATAGATGCTAACTTCTGTCTGTAAATTTTTTCTCATGAAGCTAATAAGTGGGGAGCATGTAGGAGCTCTTGCAATGAGTGAACCTAATGGTATTTCATTCGAACCTTTCTTGTTCTGGACATCATACAAGCCGTACTTTCTTGGTGAATTCTTTCTATTGGTGACTTTCATTATTGTCTTTGAATTACTTAGCTGGCTCGGATGTTGTTAGCATGAAATGCAGAGCTGATCATACTAGTGGTGGTTACATTCTCAACGGGAACAAGATGTGGTGCACTAATGGTCCTATTGCCCAGACACTGGTATACTGAATCACCACTTTACACTTATCACTATCAAACTAGGGGGAAAATAAAGCATAATGTGGTGCATGTTTAGCATAAATACAAGACACTTAAGGCATTCCTTTTGATATTTACTTCAATTGTAGGTGCAATATGGTATAATATTTTGTCTGATGGCTTTGAGTTCACTTTGAGGGGAATCTCTGCAAAAAAAACGAACAATTTTTTATTTTTTATTTTCTAAACTTTGTAACATCCTTAAAGTGCATTTTCCTGTTGTTATTTCCATTTACCAATGCTGGCCTTAAGACTGGGTATTTTGGCGTATTTATCTCTCAGTTTGTGTTCTGGCTTTCAATAACTATGATTTGCTCATCAGGTTGTCTATGCAAAAACGGATATGGCAGCTCATTCAAAAGGAATAACAGCTTTTATCATAGAGAAGGATATGCCCGGGTATGCATCTTTTTTTCTTAGTGACGATGCAACCATACACAAGTCTATCGGCCATATAAACTACATGCCAAACTTGATTAATTAGGTTGTTTAGGCACAAGAAAGAAAGTAAAATAAAATTGCACTAAATCTATTTCTAGGAGACTTTTCTGTATATTAGCAGCAATTTTGACTTAACGTGTCATTTTCGCAATGTGGATACAGATTCAGCACGGCCCAGAAACTAGACAAACTTGGGATGCGTGGAAGTGATACGTGAGCTTTGTTGCTATAGCATTTTGGGTTTAGGGTTTAGGTTTTAAGAAACTCCGTGATTATGAATGTTTCAAAATAAATGCAGATGCGAGCTTGTGTTTGAAAACTGCTTTGTGCCAGAGGAAAACATTCTGGGCCAGGAAGGAAAAGGTACTCGAGTCGAGACTGTAATTTAGATTTGAAAGGTCTTTGATAACACTAACTTTGAATAACATCTGCATCAGGAGTCTATGTCATGATGTCGGGATTAGATCTAGAGAGGCTCGTTTTGGCAGCAGGGCCTCTTGGAATCATGCAGGCATGTCTCGATGTTGTTCTTCCCTACGTTAAACAGAGAGAACAATTTGGCCAACCAATTGGGCAGTTTCAGTTTATACAGGTCGAGACAATGTCATAGTAAAAAACACAACATTTTCATTCAACCACGTTGCTGAACTCGATACTTTACTATGCAGGGAAAAATTGCTGACATGTACACTTCACTACAGTCTTCAAGGTAAGGTGGAAGATCTGAATCATGTGATATGTCTACATTTATCCATGCAGATTTATATAACTTTCAACTCGTTACAGGTCATATGTATACTCAGTTGCTAGGGATTGTGACAGTGGATTGGTTAATCCAAAGGACTGTGCTGGTGTCATACTTTGTGCAGCAGAACGAGCGACACAAGTGGCTCTTCAGGTAGACAGTTTCCCTCGTTTCTGTATTTCGAAACTAATTTCTGAAGACGGATTTAGTATTCTTTTTTCGCTATTTGACTAAGCAAAGTGAAGGAAATAATGGCCACAATGGAAATAGAAAGAAGGATTTTTTATGAACTAAAATTCCTAGGGAAAAACAGAGGGGACTTGGTAAAGTTTGGTTCTGTTTCAGGCGATTCAATGCTTAGGTGGCAATGGTTACGTGAATGAATATCCAACGGGGCGTCTTCTTCGGGATGCCAAATTATACGAGATTGGAGCTGGAACCAGTGAAATCCGAAGAATGATAATTGGCCGTGAACTCTTCAAGGAACAGTGAGGATGATCTCTACGCCACCTGCACTTGATCCCACCCTGCAGATCAACTCATCGCCTTCTACAAAATGTCGAAACATTTTATGTTCTTTATACTCATACTAGTAGTGTATCCGTACGTTGTATTTCTTGTCATACATCTAATCATTTTAATTTACATAAAATAAATGGTATATTATATTAAATATTATAAAAAGTTATAAGAAATAACATTTATTAGTGCATATTAAACTTTATGATGGTATCCCCTACAAGATTTTCAGATAAGGATTGTTAGCTTTTCTTTTGAGGACAACTAGGCCCCAATCCAGTGGTCATCTTTTCAATATGACATTTCTACTGATAGCATCATTTTATACACGTGACGTATAATTATGAATATGAGAAGAAATATTATTTAAAATAGAGAATTTCTTGTTCCACTTCCAACAACAAATCATTTCATTCTATATTAACAACAATAAGCTTAGCCAAACAGCTAACAGCAATCATCATGTGGAGTGATTGCTGATTTCCCAAATACAAAAACAGAATACCACTAAAAGAGATCATATACTTAATCTCCAGTTCTAACTATAACTACTCCTATCGAAGTTGCATAATTACTTCAACCACAAATCTCAAAACGCAAAACAGTAAGAAGCAAGCAAATCAGAAATTACACAAAAACAACAAACATTTCAGGCAAATCTCCCACATTCAAGAAAGATTCAAGTTTTATTTTCTCGAGCAGTTTTATTCAGCAAACCCTCGTTTACTTGATCATGGACACCTGCATTCTCTTCCTCGACAACACCCTTTACATCCTCCCCATTTGCACAGCTTTCTTCCTTTATGAGCCCATAGCTAACAGACAGTTTTCTCCAATCTTCTTCCACGTTTAAGTACTCGTGTCGTGTCAGATATTTCTTGAGTTCTACTCTGAGGCTGCTAATTGGCTTAACACAAATTTACACAAAAGATTAAAAGTGATTTGAAACATCCAAAAACACTTCAATGAAAAGTGAACCATAAGAGTACCTCTGATTTGCACTCGAAAGCCAATCCAAAGAAAGCTGTAGATACAGAATGTTTCCCCACAGATTCGGCCAATCTGATCTGAGACAGCCAGTATGATGAAGTCTCAAGCTTGTCAAACCTGCATTTGCTGCATCTCTCCACGCTGTGATAAGGTGTAGCAACCCTTGGCTTGGCATGAACGGCAGGCGATTTCACTGGCGTATGAGGCTCCCTAACATTTCCATCGTCTAATGACTTCGCAATTCTCTCAACCTTGTTTTCTTGAAAGCACACACTTTTCTTCTTTGGCCTTCCCGGGTTTTTCTCCGACGATGAATTGGCCTCTCCAACAAGCAGCCCAGGGAGCGGTGATTGAGTCGCTTGGGTTGGTTTTATAGCTTTCTTAAGCAGCTCCAATGCGGGTTTCCCCTTAGCCGGCTTCTCCGGTGCTATCTTCGGAGGTACGTTTGGGTTTCGAGCAGTTCCAAACACCCGTTTTTCCCTGAAATGAACCAAAATAATCCCTTCATTAACTCGGTCAGACAAAAAAACAAACAGTTTGTAAACGAGACGGTTTTCCCACCTGGGAACAAGCGATCCACCCTTGGTGTTCAGTTTTTGGGGCTCAGAGATTTTCTTCGTAGGTTTTGGTTTCATAGATTGAGATTTAACTGCAAAAAATTCACATAATTCAGAAACAAATTCTTTCAAATAACATTAACACACGTACACAGAAAAAAGTGATCACCAAACATAACAAAAACAAAATAAGTACCCAAAAAAAAAAAAATTACCTGGAAAAGGAGTAGGATGGAGTTCCATCGCAAAAGAATATAAAATAAAAAGGTAAAAGAATCAGAATCAATTCTACGCTCTTCTGAATTTGCTGTCGAGTGTTTATGTTTAAATGGGGGGAAGAGCGGGAACAGGTTTTTTAAATATGTTATAGACGCTCCTCAGTCCCTGCCATGCTGCTTTAGGCCCAATAGTTTAAATATTGGGCCACATTCTCCAAGTTGGGGGCCCATTATAAATTCGTATGGTTTAATAAATGGTAATTCTATTAACAGTCATACAATTTCTCATCAGGACCTTTTTTTATATAAAATATTTATTTTATCCTTACAACTCATTTCAACAGCCAACTTTACATCTTCTTTTTTTTTTCTTTTGTAACCACCACCATCTTTCATTTTTTTTTTCTTTTTACAACCATCATTTTCCTAATTTTTAATTATTTGAAAAAAAAAAGCTCCATTCTCTGTAAAATATAAAAATAACATAAATGTCTGACAGAACATTAAGAAGTGCAAGAAGATAATTATCTAATATAATTATCATATCAATTCATAAATTAATAATTAATTTTCAAATGTCAAATTCATAAATTAATAATTAATTTTTTTTTATAATTCATATGGTCTTCTCATCAAGCAGTTCCATCAATTTTAATTCTCATATTTATTTATTATTAATAAAAATAGAACAGTTTTTATAAGAGAAAATGAATGGAGGTTTTATGAATTAAAAAGATGATAAATGTAAAAAAAAAAAAAAAAAGATAGAAGGGGGTGGCGTGCGGCTGTAAAGAAAAGAAAAAAACAAGGGTGCAGCTATCCGCACCCCCAAAACTTACTAAACACACCTCATTTCTATATAAATGAAAAATATAAAAAAACAAAAAATGGGGTGTGTTTAATAAGTTTTGGGGTGTGGATAACCACACAAAAAAAAACCCTAAAATTGGGGCTATAAACTAAATTCAAGGGTATATTTGAAATTTTAAATATGAGATGGTTGTAATGAGAGATATTTAGGCTGTGAATAGAATCACCTTTTAATAAAATCTAAATAAATTAAGTCCATTTAAACACCCATTTGACTTTTTGAGTGAGTCTTGCCTAGTCCATGAGACAGATCGAGTTACAAGAAAACATGTTGATTCAAAATTAAAATATACGTAATATTTTTGTGTGTACATATGTTGTATAATATTATTTATTAAAATTATAATATTTTCTTAAATATTACATGAGAATTATTTATTGCATACAAAAATGTTAAGCAACCCCATATTAACCAATCCGTCGTATTAGTGAATGAAATCCATGAAACGGTCTCACCTAAAATTTTGTCTGACTTTTTTCCTCCTATCAATTATTTCAAGAGAAAGGAAATGGAAATAGTTGAATCATAGAAGGGTTGAAATCCCAATATTTTTAGGTCCTGTGGGCTATATACCATAGGTGAGGACCATAATATTTTTTAATGGGAGTTTTACATATAAGGGAATTGCATCTAGGATTAGAAATTATGAATTATGTTGAAATTTGGTCTACTTGAGAAAAAAATAATTTGAATATATGACAGAAAATGTGCTCAAGTTATTTGATCTTTTTATATATGTTTTACTATATTTTTTATTAAAAGAGTTTCATGAGATGAGCAATAAATCTTAATTTCTAGACTAAAAATATACACTTTTTTACTACGTTTAATAAATCGACCTTAAATAATATGTTGGCATATGTTGGCAACTAGGGAATAATCAAAGTCTCACATCAGTTAAATTAATAAGAAAAAAAATTATTGACATAGCAAGATTCGTAATATTAGTTTTAGACTATTTCTTCAATGATTGTGATTTAATTCAGTGTTTATATTATGGAACAATATTACAAAAATTGAAATCCCAATGAAAAGATAGAACAACAAAGTTATTTAGCCTTTGACAAAGAGAGCAGCAAACAAAGAACATTGCTAATAATACATATATAATTTGAGGTAGTGGTCAACAATATTTGCTGATAAAAAAAATAAATGTCATTTTATCATTACAGAATTAGGATTCTGAAAACTACATTTGTCTGTCAACAAGATTTTTTTTTTCTTTCTAGAGAGAGAGAGAGAGAGAGGTCAACCAGCAATGTTTAAGATCATATCAGTGATTTAATATACAAGTCAGTGAAGCACATAAATATATATATATATATATATATATATATATATATGCTATCATAATTAGTTCTCATCTTGATTTATTTAAATGTACTCAGAATACCATTGGTCGAAGTAGCTTAACTAGAGATTTAATTTCTTTGTATAACGAATAGGTCAACTTAATTATTTATAATATGGGAGTGTAAAATAAAATAAACTAGATAGGACCAATTAAGTTGTTTTATTGCATGCCTTGAAAAATCAAACCATGTATAATGAAATGAATAAAAGTATATGTCTGATTTTGCAAATTCAACCTCAAATTCTTTGGTATTTAATTTGCCCACAAAATTGTGAAGAAGCATGCCATGAATCAGATAGTGCACCGATCCAACAAAGGCTACACACGTTTGTTTGGATCCCTTTGTATTTTACTTCATGACTACTAAAACACAACGATTTATATATGCAAGTGGCAATTTTTTCCACATGACTTTGATCACTTACCAAATAATCTCATAACAATGGTCCTTTTCAATTTAATCTCATAACTTGAGATATTGCTCAATTATGATCATATATATTCTGATCGGATAATTCAAAATTTATCGGAAAATTATCATTTATAGTCGTCAGAAAGTCCCAAATTAAATGTCAAGTGGAACTCACGCATGACAGTTAATTTCCGGTCAAAATAGAACAAAAATTTAATAATGTCTAAAATTATGGGACTAAATTGAAAAGGACAATTGTTATGAGACTATATGTATAAATGATCAAAAGAAAAAATGATTTTAACCTTATATGTAATAAGGAGCCCCAGTTACAATATACATATTTTCAATATAATAGTGAACTAATTACTACTCCCCCCCCCCCCCCCCCCTCTTAGGAATACCTAAAAAATGTTTTAAATTGTAGATTAGAAACAGGGTATCGTATAAGAGTGGCTAGAGTTGACCCTTGAATTACGATAGCAAAAATAAAAACTACATGCTTTTCTCATTTAATTTTGAATGGAAACTCGAAGGAAATATGTGAATATATATTATATAAACTCAAAGAGAAATCGATATACTATTCCAGAGATGTTTTCCGTGAAATTCAGTTACAATTTAAAATCACATTTTTATTTGATGGGAGTACGTATAAAAAGATAGGTAATGAGAGAATAATTTATTACTACAAAAATGTTACATCTGGCCAGAAGAAGCTTCATTAAATAAAATTATATATATATGTGTGTGTATGTGTTTTTCTTTCCATTTTCGTGAAAACAAAATTCGTAACTGTTGAATTCTCAATCCATTATGTAACTAAATCAATTTGAAACTAAAAAATATAAATTACCCAAAGTTAGCTCTCATCAATTGGCATTATAATTCTTTTCTGATTTAATTATTTATATAAATTTTGCATTGACTTAAAGCATGTTTTACGAAAAAAGAAAAGAAAATTCTAGATATATACACTGATATTTTCACTTAAGCCATCTCCAACAGCTTGCACTTTGCACTAATTTAGTGCAGAATCAACATCTTTTCTCCAACAGCTCGCACTACTTTATTTTTAATATCATTTTTAAAATTTTTTAATACTAAAAATGTAATTAAAATACATATTACATGAAATAAAAGTGCAATAAAAATAAAAATGTATTTCTATGTTTTTCATTAATGTAATTTTATGTTTTATGTAACTTTATGTATTTTTCATTATTCTTCAATATTACTCTATGTTTATTATATTTTTCATTATTCAATTAATTTAGATTTTCATTGAATAAATTTAACTTAATTAAATTTTAATTAATTGACTTAATTAACACATTAATACAATTCAAATTGAATTTAATTAATTAATTGAATTAATTAAATTTTTAATACAATAAATTTAATTAAAAGCCCAAGCCCAATCCATAAAAATTTGAACAAAAAGAAGGAAAAAAAGGGAAAGCCCAAGCATAATTAAAAGCCCAAACCCAAATCCATATAAAATTTGAATTAAAAAAAAAAAAAAAAAAAAGAGTAGCGCTGGATTAACTTTGCGCTTCTAGTAACGCACAACAGATTACATGGCGGTTCTACGCTACCTTAACAAAGCGGATATCAAAGGGTTGGAGAAGAAAACACTGCGCTAGAATAGCACCTAGCGCAGGTTGGAGAAGGCCTTAGTGGCGCTAGTTAGTATATCATTAAGAAAGTGTCTGACACTTGTACATATATTTAAGCCATGTGTAATAATTATACATTTTGATGAATTAATTTAGTTACATAGTAAGGAATTTCTACAATAATTCTCAATAATTGTACACATGGAATAGGTTCAAGTTGGTATGTATATATGATCAATGGGTGATACTTTGTACTACCACTTAGGTAGTTTAAGGAAAAACATGGTATGACCCAACCATCAATTGTAACATTTACTTTGATCTGGAAAATTAATTGATATTAGAGTGAGGTTAAATGTAGGGTAAAATCAAGCAAAATCATTGAACTATCAACTATAAAACCTTTGGTCATATACTAGGTATTAAGTTAGATGGTAGTTAAGTTACTTATTAGCCATGCCAATTCAAGTGGAGTATTAAATTATTAATATACATTTTCATCAGCTTATAGTGATGGTACCATTAATCCAATCAAAGAAATGGTAATATCCAATCCGTGGATGAAAAATCAACGGTTGAGAATCAATCACTAGCTACTACTCCACAAAAAAAAGGATCATACTCAGGGTTTGACTTATGACTTACGAGGGTAACGCTAAGTAATTTGAAAGAACAAATTAATATTTAAAATGATAATATTAAATTACCAAACCCAGTAATTATTAATTAATTAAAGATAATGATGATGATATTAATTATAAATGTCGAAACTGCTAAAGAACAAATGATTTCATTACAAGTTTCCCATAATATAATATCCAAAAAGAAAAATATAGAGAACCACACAAACATAGTCAAAGAAATAATGATGATTATTAGTATAATAATAGTTTGATAAAGTCAAAGAAATTCGATTCTTTTAACTCTTTTCAGTGTTCTTTCACGCGTCTCTAAAGTCAAAGTATTGCATCCACTTTCTCTCTTATGACCTTATTATATCCTTAATCTCTTTATATACACGTAATTCTGACATCCTCGTTCAGATCGAGCTAGCTATCTATCCATCTCACTTAACAACTCTTGTTTATTCAGTTAATTACAAAATTCACTGCCACCAAAACCCTTGAAACAATTGGAGAAATATTGCAGTGAGTGAGTGTGAGTGGATTGAAAGAGGCGGCGGCGGAGCTTAGAAAAAATGGCCGGAGGCGGCGGAGGAAGGTCACTGGAGCAAACTCCGACGTGGGCTGTCGCCGTCGTGTGTTTTGCTCTTGTCGCCATTTCCATCGTCATCGAGTATATCATCCATTTAATAGCTAAGGTATACATATGTATATATGTAACTACTTATATTAATTTGTGTACATATATGCATGCATAAAAATTGGTGTTTTTGGAATGTTTTCAGTGGTTGAAGTCGAAAAACAAAAGGGCTTTATATGAGGCATTGGAGAAGGTTAAATCAGGTAGTAATAGTATACCAATAAAAAAAATAAATCAATTTTTTGTTTTTATAATTGTTTCTAAATGAATATTGATTGAGTTAATTGGTAATTGTGTGTGGTGAAGAGTTGATGCTGCTGGGGTTTATATCGTTGCTGCTGACAGTGGGACAAGGCCCAATATCAGATATATGTATACCCAAGGACGTGGCTGCCACGTGGCACCCATGCACCAAGAACCAAGAAGAATCTAAATATTCCGACTACAAAACCGGAGACGAAACCCGCCGGAAACTTCTCATGGCTGACGGCGGCGGCGCCACCTCTCGCCGGGTCTTGGCTGCTGCCGGAACTGACAAATGCGCTGACAAGGCAAGACTTGTCGTTTACTATATATATATATAAATAATTTTTTTTTTGGATGTATATAGAGAGAAATACATTAATTATTGATTTAGTAAAAATTAATTGTTGCAGGGGAAAGTGGCGTTGATTTCTGCAGATGGTATCCATCAGTTGCATATATTCATATTTGTTTTGGCTGTTTTTCATGTTCTCTATTGTATTACCACCTTGGCTTTGGGAAGAGCTAAGGTACATATTTATTATCATGCACCCAACAATCTTCATTTTTTATTTCAAATAATATGTATGTTAATTAATTATGATGTCATTAAATAGGTGTGTTTTTTGTTGGTTTTAGATGCAAAAGTGGAAAGCGTGGGAAAAGGAAACAAAAACAGCTGAATACCAATTTTCACACGGTATGTATACGTATAGGGGATTTGAATCTAAAACATGCAATATTGTACTAATATAGATATATACATGCATTAATTGTTATAATTTAGATTTTTATATATTTTGAACAAAATGGCAGATCCAGAAAGGTTTAGATTTGCAAGAGAAACGTCATTTGGAAGGAGGCACTTGAGCTTTTGGAGCAAAACTCCAGTTTTATTGTGGATTGTGAGTAGTACTAATTTCATTAATCATTACATTCTCTATTATCTACAATTTCTTGCATTTTCATACACATCACCCAAAAACAAAAGGAGGGTGACAATATAATTTCAACAACTTATTTCCGCAAATCCTTGACAATTAATTTGTAAATATTAAAATTAAAAAATTAAAACTATAAACTTATATAATTTTACTATATATGTAACCACGACTTAAGGTGACGTGTTAGGTAAATTTATTTAATTATTTCACGGTCCAGTAATTTTAATGCTTACACTACATTTATACCAGTGTTTAGTAGGTAAAATGTGTTGAATACTGTGATAGACTAAGCTTGTCTGAATCAAGGTGTACTAATTAATTATAGCTTCCCCTGTAAATTAAATACCATTTTTTTATACTACAAGAAGTTCGGAGTATTTTCAAATTATTTTATTATAGATATATAGGATAAGTACTGTAACACGTAATTATGAAATACTTTATTTTATTAAGTGATTAATTATGAAGTACTTTTAATTTGGAAAAATAAATATTTATTGCCAAAAGTATTAAAAAGATAATTTAAACTAATCGGACGGTTGGTGTGACGTGAGATAGAATTGAATTATTTGCTTGAATTGGTTTTTCTGAAAGCTCCAAAACTATGAGAATGATTAGATAACTGATTTAATTTGATGGTCAATTTATGCCCAAATAAGAAAAGGACGTTAATGTGAATAACTTTATATAATAAGATGATTCATTCATAACCCAATATACCCTTTTCACATTGGTTTGACTCTTTCAAGCTTATCAAGTGTTGACTTTTTTCCCTAGAATCATTGTATTACTCTCGAGGATGATTTAGATTATTTTAATCATGCATCTGATTATAACTAATCAAACCTTGATTAATTTATCTAGTTTTACTTCTTCGAAGTTTATTCTTGGATCATTAATAACGTTCTGGTTTAATCTTAATTAATTGGAAGATCCTCACAGATCTATATTTGCACATATAAAGACCGATTAATTCTTGGATTTTTTTATTATAAGATTATTGTATAAGATTTTAATTCTAATCAATCTCTATTTTCCAACTCATTAATTTGGTAGGATGCAATATCAAAACCTAATTAATTATGTGGTTACGACGTCGTTTTCTAAATTTTTTGGCTGTTTCCATTTTCAGGTTTGCTTCTTTAGGCAATTTGTAAGATCTGTTCCCAAAGTCGATTATTTGACTCTACGACATGGATTTATTATGGTAATTAATTTAAATCCCATATATTTAATTCCTAATTAATTCTTCAGTTTGAAATCATTAATTTAATTAAGATTATTAATCTAATTTATATCGTGATAATTAATGTTGTGGTAAAATTAGGCACACTTGGCACCACAAAGCCATACCAACTTCGATTTTCAAAAGTATATCAAGAGGTCACTTGAAGAGGACTTCAAAGTGGTGGTTGGAATTAGGTTTGTGCTTCATTTTATTTTCTTTTTCTATCTTTGAAAATTAAGGTCTTTTTTTCCCACTGCAAATTAATATTGCACTGCTCAGACAATTAATATCTCAATAATTAAATTTATCTCTTATTAATTATATACTTTGTATTTGAATTTTCAGTCCACTTATCTGGTGTTTTGCTGTGGTGTTCCTACTCTTCAATACTCATGGTGAGTGATTTTTTTTTTTTAATTTTTTTTTAAATAACATGCATTCTAACATAAAATATGTAGAAATATTTCAAATTGAAGGTCAATGAAGGCTAGAATATTTTGTAGCATGCAACTAATGAGACTTGATTAAATTTTTTGGACAGGCTGGTATTCGTATCTTTGGTTGCCATTCATCCCATTGATTGTAAGTAGTCAATTAATTTCTACGTACACTTCCATACGTTGACTTTTAATATATATATATATTTCCTAATGAATTAATTTTAAAAAAAATAATTGGAAGTGCAGATTATATTGATGGTGGGGACAAAGCTACAAGTGATAATTACGAAAATGGGTCTGAGGATTATAGAGCGAGGAGAGGTGGTGAAGGGTGTTCCAGTGGTTCAGCCTGGAGATGACCTCTTCTGGTTCAATCGCCCTCGTTTGATTCTCTATCTCATTAATTTTGTACTTTTTCAGGTGAATTCTCTATTCTACCCCCTCCTTTTTTTTCTTTTTAAATTTCATAATCAATTATTGCTTCTTTTTTGTCAAATATAATTAAACATCAATTTGTTTAGTTTTTGTATTAACTTACCATATACATTTTCATATTATCATTTCTCACATTTTTTATTATTATTATTATGTGTCAAATAATTTGGTTGACTGGTCAACAATTTCGTTCTAATTACTTAATTTCGTGATTAATTAAGCTCGAATTATTTAAATAATGATGCCAATATTTGGTTTGCAGAACGCATTCCAGCTCGCTTTCTTTGCGTGGACTTGGGTAAGACTTAGTTAATACATTAGTATATGTATACATAAATATTAATTCGTGTATTTAATTTGGAGATTTAATTGAAGTAAACTCTGACAATATATCTCGATTATATCTGACAGTATGAATTCGGGTTGAGATCGTGTTTCCATGAGCATGTGGAAGATATCGTGATTAGAATCTCAATGGGGTGAGCCTTATTTTATTTACTACTTGCTTAACTAATTATCAGTATATATCATACACATTTTATATTTATGCATGTATATATATAGCTCAATTATTGAACATATTTTAACATTTATTTATTTCTTGATTCTCCAGGGTTCTCATTCAAATCCTTTGCAGTTATGTTACTCTCCCACTGTATGCCCTCGTGACACAGGTAATATATTATCATGTGCCTATAATTCTAATAAAAAGTTGGGAATTCTAAAATTAAGAACTTACATGTAGAGTTCTTAATTTAAACAGATCTCCCTTATAGAAACTTTTACATATGATAATAAGGGGTATTGTCAATTTTGAGCCGGACAGATAATAAATTACCAATTTGAAATCTAAAAGATAAAAATTATCGATTTGGGGTCGGAAAAATATAAATATCACTTAAAAACCTATAAAATTAAAAATATTTTATTTAAAAATATTTTCAAAATAATATATAATAACAAAATATGACCAATAAACTTCATGTATGTGAAAAAAAAGATGAAACAATAAAAAAAAAAAGAATAATTATATATAATGTTAATAAAATTAAAATTTTGAAATGTCAAACATGAGCTTATTTTTTTGGTTCTTTTAAGTGTTCAATTCATTTTTGATGTCCCAAATCGATAGTTTTCATATTTTATACTCTCTAGATTGATAGTTTACTATCTTTTGAGTCTCAAATTGATAATTATGTATATGAAAAATCTCAATTTTCATTCTTTACCTTATATATTGTATATTTTTTTACAGTGTATTTCAGTTTTAGTCCTCAAACTATTTTTTTTTTCATTTTAGTCCGATTTTACATAGAATGTTAATATGCCTTTGTGAACGTCAGAATTCAAAAGTCCACGTTAGCAATTCGAAATCCAAATAGACAAAAATATGATCAAAATTGGAAATAGAAGATCTCATTTACACTTTTTAATACTTTGGTTTACTTAGGAAACAATGTAAGAATTTAATTCTAGGGAAGTTATAAGACAAAATAATAACCTTGCATGGGAACACGAACAGATGGGAACAAGCATGAAGCCAACCATATTCAACGACAGAGTGGCGAGTGCCCTAAAATCGTGGCACCACACCGCCAAGAAACACATCAAGCAAACCAAGCACGGCGGTTCAAGGCCCGCCACCCCGTCGTCAAGCCGCCCCGCCACCCCCTCCCACACCATGTCTCCGGTGCACCTCCTCCGCCACTACCGGACCTCCGAAATGGACAGCATCCAAACATCTCCCCGCAAATCCAACTACGACGTCGAACATTCTGACTCCGACGTCGGATCCCCCTCCCCCACCGCCATCCACCGCAGCGGAGCCGACGGATTTTTGCCCTATCACCACCCCGTTGAGGCGGAGCTCCACCACGACTCCCAGGTGGCGCCACTGCCTGTAATTGTAAGTGATCGACATGAACATGAGATCGATATTGATCATCTGCCTGAGGACTTCTCCTTTAATAAGAGGGGCAGTATATAATTAAGTTGATTAATTGTAATTTGAAATTTAGGAGTTTGGGTGTGTGTAATTCCATTGATTTCCAAAATGTAAAGTTGGGGAAGATGGAATTTAGTGAAGCCCCTCTTTTGAGTTATACGAAAAGTTTAATTTTTGCTTCTTTTATTTTATTTTCGGACTCTCTTTAGATTGTATGTCGCGGTTCAATCTTACTATTTAAGTATACCAATGGGAAACATGCTCATGACTCTAACTCTATAATAATCTATTAGTTATTATTATGAATCTTAATTAATTAAAGTATACTTTTAAATATAATCTCATTTCAATACATAATTAATTAGCAAGTGTTGTTTAGTTTTCTCCATATATATCTTTCATTCTCACTACAAATTAAAAATAAAATTTGATTATTTGTGATGAAATTTTCTGTGGCAACAAAAATCTATTTTTAGCGGTAAATATATTATCGTGAAAATTGATAATATAAATTGACAATTAATTATCTTAAAAAAATTTATTGGCGACACTGATATTATCGGAAAAAAGCTATATATTTATGTCGCAAAATGTTTTTACGACAACTATCAATGTTTTTTGTTGCTGAAAAGATTTTTTTGTTGTAATGTCTTTTGAAATTATTTAACAATAATTTTTGAAATAAGGACATATACGTATTTTATTATCCGAACTTTGTGATTATTTAATTTATTTTGTCTATTAAACTTTTCTTATAACAATTTGCTACCTGGATTTTAAGATTTGCGGCAGTTTTCCATCTTAAACAAAATCTCAATCGTAGGCATTGTTTCAATAACAATTAATTGTAATTGCTCTTTTTATGTATTGCTATATAATTTATACAGGCTGAAGTTTTTTATTTTATTATGTGCAAGTTGTAGAAGTTATAATGTGTTTAGTTTGTCCTGCGAGTTTCAATTTATCTGTCGTTTTTAATTGAATGCATTTAATATATTTGATAAAATTTTCAACGAGGGTGGGATATCACGTGAGGATAACATCCATGCAGTTTGTGGGCTGGGGATAGAGACACACGTGTCCCATTAGAACCCTACCCATATACTTTTTGTCATTACAAGTAGCCAGGTATTATTGTTAATTTTAAAGGATTACTTTCATTTTTCCAATTAATCTGTATATATGACCATTTTCTTTCTTTTCTTTTGTTTTCATCTAGAATATATGCAATCTCAATTCTCAATGACAATTGGGTTTTCAACTATTGTGTATTTTTACTGTTCCACAAAAATAGTCAATTTTTATGTTTTCGTTCACCCCAAAGTAATAATTCATTTTCTTAATTTCTTAAATACATGTCTTATATTAAATGATCATTTTCCTTGTATATATACACCCTTACTTTATGTCCTTTAAAGTAATCATTTATATCTAGGATTTTCCAACCAACATCTACTAAGAGTATAGTAGGAATTTCTAAACACATCAAAAACATTTCTTGAACAAGTGAAAATAGAAAGAAAAAAACAATCTATCTTTATAGGATTCAGATATTATTTTAATGGGCAAAAAGAAAAAAAAAATCACCAACCTTCTGGTGTGCGTTGTTCCAAAATTTAATCCCAACTTTTTAAATTTAACAAAAGAAAAAAAAAATCACCACCTTTTTCAAAACTTCTATTTAATTCCAACCTTTTAAATTTAGTAAAAGGAAAAAAAATCACCACATTTTCTACAAACTTACAATTTAATCAGGACCTTTTTAATTAGAGTAAAAAAAAAAAAAAACCCACAATTTTAACCAAATTATTGTAATTCGAAATACAATTGTATTTTCTGACGATCCAAGTTCACGTGTTAAACTATCATGCTAAAGTTCAATTGCAACACTATGTTAAAATTCTAGTTTTTGTGTAAATGTTAAAATTGTAATATTCGAAAAAATTAAACATGATTTGAATTGTAATAGTTTGTTAAAATTGTGATTTTTCAATTAATTTTTAAAATGTGGGATTAAATTTCAATTTTGGAAAATACGATGATTTATTTGACTAAATTCAAAAACTTGAGATTAAATTACAATTACGAAAAAAGTGGTGATTTTTTTTCAAGTAAGTATATTTTAATTGTTGATAATTAATATTTTCAATTGTGACATCATGTACCGTAACTGTGATTTCATCGTATTTTATGTGTTAAAAAATAGTTAGCAAAATTAGAACAACATTATCCCTTTCAAACAGACTTTGAAACAGACAAGCATGGGTCGGAAATAAAGATTCGATATTTGGGGGAGTGACTACCATAGATAATGTCAAGCCTTAATCAACGGTCACGATGTCAAGACTATACGGTCATGCTTATCCACACAAATATTATAATAATTCCTACTCATTAATTACAATTACAATATTAAAATAAATAAATAAAAGCCTAGAAAATATCAAATAAAGTGTAATTTTAGTTGGATAAATAAGTTAGAAGAAGACGAAAAACAGAAAGACGATCACCCTTTCTTCCTAAAATGGCGCGTGGCTCTTCCCAGTCGCAAGCTACCTCCTCCGCCACCTCCACTACCTCCCGCCCCGGCACCATGGCGCCGCGTGGCTCTGCGGCGGCCACCGCCGGGATGCGCCGCCGCAGGCTGGGTGGCGGCTCTTCCTCCTCCAGCTCCGGCGGCGTCAGCGGCGGCGGCGGCCCCGGCGGCAATATGCTCCGATTCTACACGGACGATTCGCCGGGGCTGAAGATCAGCCCCACGGTGGTGCTTATCATGAGCCTCTGCTTCATCGGATTCGTCACCACCCTCCACGTCATCGGCAAGTTCTACCGCTTTAAAACCGGATCCTGATCCGATGGGTCTGGATCTACGACAATGATTTGCTGCCACGTGTAATTTTGTTGATCATTTGAGTTGTTATTTTTTTGTTTAGGAGGGAGAGAGTGATGGAGCATATGTTAGAATAAATTAATTTCTGTTCTATAGAATAAGATGCTCTTTTTAAGTGTGTGTGTAGATGTAATATTTCAATTTACTCTCTTGATGATATTCTCCTTGTTGATGATTCTGTGCATTGTATTCCATTACTTTATGATTGATGTCTGCTTGTAGTGTACTTATAAAGTGCACTTAAAATTTAAAAGACTAAATTTTGATTCCTGTTTTTTTGACAAGTATTATTACTTGAATATCATTTTCTAATGTTCTTTAATAAGAGGTGGGTAAACTCAAATGTTTTTTTTAATATTTTTAATCCAAAGAAATTAATAATTAAATGTGATCATGCTAAATTTATAAATGACAAAATAAGATCTAGAAAACGATGGTAAGATAGTAAATGTAAGAAAGGACATATCTTATCAGAATTCAGACATGAAGATTTAATGATATTTCTTAACCACGCACATCATTACAATCATCTTTAAAGATAAAAAATAAATTTAGGGACTAAAAGATAAAACCTATTAAATTGAGGCGTGGAAGAAAAAAATTATTAATTAGAAAAAACAATAAAAATAAGTTGCATCTTGCAGTTTGTAACATTATTAATATTATTATTATATATATATTTGTTTTTCTTTTATTTTTTTCAACATATGTGAAATAAATAATTATGAGAGAGACTCTTGTACTGGGTATGAATCTGTGCCCAACCCGACCGTCCATTCAAACTTTATATATATATATAAATAAAGTATGATCACATGTGTCACATGTCAAATCTATATTTTTTTGCACATTAATTTTTTATTTTTTATAAATTAAATATGTAATAAATAGAATTTTAAAACTAATTAATATGGTTAATTATTATATCAAATTTAATGCTGATACTAAATAATATAAAAAGTTCAACTAAAATTGATAGCACATGCTAGACAGCCTAAACTTCAAATGCAAAAATCATTTATATATTTGAAGTTTTTTAATTAAAAAAATTTAGAGAAAAATATAAATAAATAAAAAATTAAAATAAAGGTGGATTGATTAAAAAGAATTATTCAAACTATTCAATCTTTTAAAACTTATTAATTTATGTAATTGAGTTTTTTTTTTTAACGAATATGTGTTTTAAAATAAATTATGAATTTTTTTTATTTTCATTTTCATTTTTTTATCATTAAATTCAAAATGAAAATTTAGGTTTACTCTAAAATCCAAACATTAACAATTAAAATTAAACTAAAATAATGGTGGGAATGTTGAATAATATAATAGACATAACACTACATATATTTTTCAAAAGAATAAATAAAAAATAATCATATTCCTTTACAAATGCAACATATGTTTAAATTATTAAATAATATATTAATCGGACACTATTATATTTAATGCTAAATTATGCGATGTGTATTTGACAAAGCCATTCTCATATAAATATTCTTAAAATTTCTAATTCTACTAAGTTGAAGTTAATTCTTTTTAAACTCGTGTATTACACGGACCCTATAATAGTGTGTGTATATATATATATATATTTATTTATTTATTTATTTTTGTCCCAAGCAACATAGCAACGCTCTTCTTAGTGAATAAACAATTGATGTCTTATGAATTTACAACTAATAACTTAAGAGTATACAACTAATACCTTTCATTGAATGTTACATACGGAATCAGGTGGCGAGTGACGCATACCAACTAAGGTGTGGCTGAGCATGGGGTGGTCCATGCGTCGGGTCGGATCGGGTCGGCGTTACGGATGGATGTATAAATTTTTTTTGCCAATAATTATATATAGGTTAGGAAATATCATTAAAATAAAATAAAATTGATAGCCTTAAATAATTAGAATTTGCAAAATGTCATATACAATACAAACTCTTGATTTTATGAGTTTTTACCGGTAGTTTCATTTTTAGGTTTCGAATTCATAATTTATTTATTTTTTTAAGTTTAAAATTGATGTAAGAATTAATATATGTAAATATTAAATTCCAATAAGGTGTGATATATAAAAGTTTGAAAATTTTGATTTCGTTAGAAATTTTAGTATCTTGATTTTACGAAGATTTTGATATTTAGATGAAACTTTCGATATTTTGGTGAAGTTTTGGTCAATTTCGAAAGTTAAAATTTAGTGGAATTTCGGTAAAATTTTGCGAAATTTTTATCTTCGAATATATAAAAATAAAATAGAATTGGGGAAAAATATGTGATTGAGGTTCTAATGTGATGTGACTCATTCTCGCACTCGTGCAGAGACTTTTCTAAAATATGCCAAATCCATCAAATGTTTTCACTTTCACTCACATTCATTCTCTCTCTCACACATCTCTCCACCGTTCTGTTAATAATTGCATTTCAGGGGATAGAATAACTGCAAAAAGCCCAGAGAAATCAGACTGAAACCGACCCCTCGATCCCAATTTTACGCACTGGTTGAATTTACAGAGACCACAGAGAGGATTCAAAGGATTGATGATGGAGGTTCGAGATGAAGATGATGTTCATCATCAGGAGCAGCAATCGCCATCATCCAAGCAACTCAACTCTTCTCCTAATTCTGTTGATACCAATTCTGTTTCCCAAAGGCATGCACTTAATTCTCGCTTTCTCTCTCTCTTTGGGGATTCATGATGGGTTTTCTGTGTTGCAATTTTGTTGTAAAATTTTCCAGAAAATGAATCGAGATTAGTGCCTTTTGTGATGGCTTTGATTTTGAACGTGTTTTGCAGGTTGCAGAAGGAGCTGATGGCTCTAATGGTATGTTTGCCTTAATCAGATTAAGAGTGTGATATTACTTTTCTTTGGTTGATTTTCTTTTCATTGGTTCTTTGTAAGTAGAATGGAAAAGTTATGATGTTGAAGTATGGTGTCACTTATTTTTTATATTTGTTCTTCTTGTCAATGATTAGGGGAAATGATTTTAGAAATTGGGGAAAAAAGAAATGAAAATAGTTTACCATCTCATTGTTAACCGAATCAATTTTCAAGCTGGATATGAGTCCGGGCTGTATAATATAATTGGCTTAGTCTATTTATTCAATCTTAATGAACTCCTAGATTATGTTGTTTGGTTTTTTGCACATCTGTTCTGTTCTGTTTGGTTGCGTTTACAATGAGTTGGTAGTCGTCACTATGTTGTTTCACCCTTTGTTTATACGAGTTCAACATGTTTGATACTGAATACCTATATGACAATTTTCCGTTCCACGTCATATATAAGTACGCGCTTCCTTGAAAACAGACATTGTTGATTACAAAGGTTCTGTTTTCATGACTATGTAGCCAACTTCAGTATTGAACAAAACAATTTGTGTATGATCATATCATCAATTTGATTTAAAGAAGATGTTGCATTACTATATTGTGGAACTTGTGACTCGATTGCGCTATTCTGTTCTTTATTTGAATACTGAAACAGCACCAAACTTAAGGATATTCTCTAGTTAAATTTCTTTCATTCTGAAATAACCTTAGTTTAGTTACTTTTCACTTCTATTTATCATGTAGATGACTGGTGAAAATCTGGGAGTATCAGCCTTCCCTGAAGGGGAGTGCATATTTAATTGGATCGGCACTATTGAGGGCGGAAAAGGAACTATGTATGAGGGCCTATCCTACAAACTATCCCTCCGTTTTCCACTTGATTATCCTTTTAAGCCTCCTCAAGTTAAGTTTGAAACAATGTGTTTCCATCCAAACGTCGACCAATTTGGGAATATTTGTTTGGATATTCTTCAGGTATTGTCCGTAACTCTAGCTGTTGTTGAGTGTTGATTTATATGCTACACTTGGTTTTGATTGCTTCGACACTTTTCCCATGAATAGGATAAGTGGTCGTCCGCGTATGATTGCAGAACAATTCTTTTGTCTATCCAGAGTTTACTAGGAGGTCAGATTGAAGTTAATTTCTTTCCCTTTTGTTGGTGTTTTGATTCAATACAATTCAAGATGAAAATTCCCATCAAAAGAAAAGGATGAAAAATCCCATTAAAAAAAAAAAAAAAAACTCAAGTATGAAATATACGAGTTTTTTTGTTGGTCTTATGCTCTTGTTTTAACATACAGAACCCAATACTGAGAGCCCTCTCAACACCTCTGCTGCTTTACTTTGGAAGAACCATGAAGGTTGGTGAATTTTCAGTTCCTTTTACATTTCCTTGTTTTGAACTTGATTCAATGATGAATGTAGAGTAGTTCAAATGATGTTAGTGAAGTGATTGTTTGTAACTTTGTATCACAATCATCGATCTGTTGCTTCTTGAATTGCAGAATACAGAAAAACAGTGTGCAAACAATACATGGCTGGAGAATCATTTGAGAACTGATCCTCATTGTAAAAAAAAAGATATATTATTACGTTTTAATCGAAGAACATGCGGAAAAAGAGAAAGGTTGGGAGGCCGTTGTTACATTTTTCTCTGAAAATCAGGATTTATTTTTTTCTTTCATCACTAGATACTAGCATCATCATTAAATTCTGTCACTCTATATGTAATGAAACCATTATATATATGATCTGTTGTATAGTTGTTGATATATCTCAATATCATTTCAAGGGAAGATGAAACGATTTTGTTTTACAGATTTTATTTTGGCTTTAGTTTAACTTCAACCAGAATTGATTATAGGTATTTCATTACAGCAAATGACATTCTTTTGAACTAATGATGTTCTTTTCTTGATTATTTAGTAAGCCAAGCCTCAGGATGCATGCCTTTGTAGATGTCTTAATTTTTTTAGCCATACGTGTGGTTCAACATAATATACATATGTTTATGCATTGATTAACTTATAAACGAGGAAGTTGCATTTGGGCGTTCTTCCTTTGTAGATTAGAGTGTTCACCCTAGGAAATTTATGGAGTCTTTCTTGTGACATCATTTTGGGGTATTTCTTATGCCCCATAATTAATGAACCATTTTTTCTGCCTGATCAAAAAAAAAAAAAAAAAAGCTGAAGTATGAAATTAAACATAGATAACAAAATACAGTATCAAATATTTTACTATTATGACCAAGTATTTTGAAATTGTCAATCTAACCAGTCATGATTTAACCAATTAATTTAATTTTAAATTAATAAAAAATAGTTTACACGCGCAATATGTGAAAGAAATGACTTAATTTTAAGGATATGATGTGCAAGATAGATCTAATTTTACCGATTTAAGGGGGTCAGGTTTTTATTAATGCTACACATAAGTCCTAATAGAATTCATTAGATGATATGTAGTTATGATATGTATAAATCAAATTAATGTATTTTCACATTATTGTGCATGTAAGCTAATATTGATCTGTTGGACAAATTGGTCTACATTACACTGGATTGGCCAAATCATGAGTAAATTAAAATCGTGTTTTTTATCATTTCAAATTCACATGCTCATTAGAATAGTAATGACCCATTAATAATAATAATAATAATAATCCAAGATTAAAACATATTATCATTTAATGAAATCACTTTTCAAAATTTGCAAGGACAATCACTACGAAGCCAAAAACTGGATAATAATCCATATCCCTATATTATAATATGAATATTAAATAACAAATATAATATTCTTGGCGCGTATTTTCTCACAATGAGCGCCATTCACAACCGCCATTGACGGTGAGCCTCCTCTCTGTTGTCCTCCTCTAAACAAAACATAGAGAGAGAAGAATGGGAGGGGAAGAGAGAGAGAGAGAACGACCGCCATTTCTCAGAATCATTGGCCCAAACAAGAAGAAATTCAAACCCTGTTTCCTTTTCGAAAATGAGCGTGATCGACATCCTCTTCCGAGTTGATGAAATTTGCAAGAAATACGACAAATACGACGTCGAAAAGCAGCGAGCTAACAATGCCTCCTCAGACGATGCCTTCGCCCAACTCTACGCTTCAATTGAGTCCCAAATCGATATCGCTATCAAGGTCTCTCCCATCTCTTTTATTTTTTCCCTCATTTATTCATATGCTGATATTCTTAATTTATGGCTAATAATTTGTCTCGTCTTCGTTTTCCTTTGAAAATGGTTGTCTCCAGAAATCCGAGGTGGCCACCGTTGAGACAAACAGGGCGACAGTAGTTGCCCTAAATGCCGAGATACGGCGCATTAAGGCCCGGCTTATGGATGAGGTGCCCAAGTTGCAGAAACTTGCTCAGAAAAAGGTTTTTGTTTTTATTTTTTTGGGGATTTTTATTTTCATCTTTTTTTTGGACTATTTTTTGGAGTATTTGCATGTTGTGGAAGGCACTTAGATTTATATGTAGAGAGTTCTAAGGATTCTTGATTCAAACGAGGAGGGCCATGGAAGAAACATAGTTGATTAGATTTAGCTAACAAGAATATAACCTAGAATGGGGAACAAAGAGCAAGAGATGAGACTGAAAGCTTTGTCTTCATCATTTACTTAAAAGCTAATCGACAACATTGTCTAATTATTTACTACAGGTGAAAGGTCTATCTAAAGAGGAAGTAGAAGCTCGTAATGACTTGGTTCTCCTTCTTCCCGAGAGGATTCAAGCAATTCCGGAAGGTTCTAGAATCGCGGCCACACAAGGATGGGGAGCTTCATCCTCTCATATGAACATAAAGATTGATTCTGGTGATTGTTGATGCTGTAATTTCTTGAAAATAGAGTTCTTGATTGGTTTTTTTGTATAACTTTCTTTTCACTTTTGTTATCTATAACAGATGGGAATTTTGATGATGATTTCTTTAAACAATCTGAAGAATCAAGTCAATTCAGGCAGGAATATGAGATGAGGAAACTGAAACAGGCTTGTAGTTTCTCCATTTGTCTTTTGGTACTCTTCGAATTTTTCATCCATATTATGCAATCTTCTCATGTGATCAAATTCGTCTCATGCAGGATCAAGGTTTGGAGGTTATATCCGAGGGTTTGGATACGTTGAAGAATTTGGCCAAGGATATGAATGAGGAAATTGATAGGCAGGTCCCTCTGATCGATGAAATAGATACCAAGGTTTGCACATTAGTCCCCAGAGGACTTATTTTCATCGAGAAAAAAAGATGAATGTATCTTTTCTTGATCTTCTGATTCGTATCTTTCAGGTGGATAAGGCGTCGAGCGATCTCAGGCGTACTAATGTGAGACTGAAGGAAACACTTGTTAGAGTAAGTTCCATAGAGTATCTATATAGTGTTTCTTGATTTTCAGGGGTATGTTTGTCTTCTCACAAACACGTGTTGCAGGTGAGGTCAACTAGGAATGTCATTATTGATATCATTCTGTTATGCATTCTTCTCGGAATTGCATCCTATTTATACAAGTGAGTCATCTGTTTCTTTTGTTAAGATTCATGTTTCAAAAAGAATGCTAAAAATCTTGTACTAATTGAGTCTCACTTCACTTCATGCAGTATATTGAACTGAGTGGTTTTCGAAGATCCAACACATTGCCTGGATTTCATGATCTCGAGTTTGCTTTATCACATGTATGTATAGTGTCTCAATTTGATGATACTCATTATGGAAACATACTACACTTTATCCTTCAATAAAACTATCTTCTTTACTAATTCTTGAGCTTGATTTAGAAAGTAGAAATAATATCACACAAGAGAAGAGGATGTATAAAAGGCTAAATACAAACTTTAGAATTAACACAATGCATATATGCAAGATACATTATTGCTTGATTTGAATGATCCTGAACAATGTGCTTCTCGGGGTCTTATTGAACTTGAAGACATGGGACGCATTTAATCCAAACAGTTCTTGATAATGATTTACAAATCTTGTTATATTACTGTAGAAAATCTTCTTCTAAAGGTGGCATATCAAGTTCTTGCAAGTAGTTGATGTAGGCATTGGAGGGATAATTAGGCTTGCACTTATTTCCTTCCATTACTTCTTGATAACACGATTTTGTGCCCACCATTTGTCCCAATTCATAATCCACGTATTTAGGCTCGTTCGTTATTGGTACCACATAATCAGAAAACAAGTAAAAGTCAGCCTCATGAGTACTCATTTTCTCTGCCCTGTTTTCATCTATTCCTCTGTTGCTATTCTCACTCTTCTGGCTTTGAGAAATTGTGTTAACGAGTCGTGGATCGTGTCCAACGAGCAATGAAACTATTGTTCGATGCTCACTTGACTGCACATAATCTGCCAGCACATCTCTTCTATCTTGCTCTTGCTGTACACAAACTGGAGGTGGAGCATTCTGCTCGTCCTCCAGCTGTTCATTCTTTGACATGTTGCCTTTTTGTCGCATTCTTACACGACATAGTACCCAATCATCCAACTGCAAACCCAAATCTTTCATCACAAACAGTGTAGGAAAACATAAAACTCTGTTCCAAAACAGAGTAAAAAAAACACTTACTCTCATGGAGCCTTTGGATCTTGATGGCTGAGAAGCCGTGGGGAGACGATACTCGGTCATGATCCAATCCATCTTGTGGCCACTAAGTGGTTTACCTTTGTAAAAAACAAGCCCTTTTTTAACCCCAATAATTCTTGATCCACATGAGCTGAAAATCGGCTTATCAGTCCCCGTTGCTTTCCAATATCCAGATGCAGCCGTTCTATTAGGCCTCCCCCCTTTTGGGTACTTCCTATCCCTCGGTGTGAAGAAGTACCATTCATCTTCTCCAAACAGAGTCTTCCCTGCATTCAGACCACGTCATGGATCATTAGCATGGCATGTTAGAAAGAAAATCAAGAAACACATGACATGAGAGAATATAAGGACAGACTAGGTAGATCCCAAGGATTGTAGTTATAAAGCTCGATGTCAGTGATGACATCGGCTGGCAATGGAAGCGACTTCACTTTTCTCTCGAGATAGTATGAGATTAGCTCTTGATCAGAGGGGTGAAACCTAATCCCAGGAGGGTATTGTGGGCAAGAGGTTATGGGGTCTTCTTCCATGGGAAAAGTGTGTAACTTTAGAGAACAGTGACTTCCCACAATATATGGTGTGATGTGAGGCCATTGGGTGAATGCAGGTGCTGACATTTGATATAAATATTAAACCAGTGGTGATGAAAAAGTTGCATAAGGTTAAAGAAATGGATAGGGAATGCGACGTTTATTATGTTATGTATTGATTCGTCCTAAATGCCCGTTGCCTTTTCGTTAAGTCCTGATCAAGAAGCTGGGCTGAGTTCTTGCTCGAATTCTCATTTTTTGTTAGATTGTTCTTACAAGAATTAGTTAAATTATTGAAACAGCTTGATTATCGTATAGGAGTGATCTTGATATAAATGAATATTCAGAATGAATGTGACAGGTTTGGCAATACTGGTGAGCATGCCCACAGAGTAATATTTGTCACAAAAATATGTATAAATACAGAGAATAAAATAGGAAATTTGTATGGAAGTGAGAGTTTATTGTACATGGTGATCGTGAATATAGTTTTCTCCGAGCCAAGGTTGAGGAGAGGTATAAATGTCGTGTTGCAATTGTAATGTTATGACAACCCATTATTTTCTGCCGATTGCTGTTGGTGTTCTTGCATGCTTTGCCCCAATCTTGGCTCTTTCTTTATCCTTTCTCCCATCTTTTTCTTGTCTCTTCATTTCTTTAAAATAAAAATATATAATAAAAAATAATAATAATAAATTCTTCTTACTTAATCTTATTATTGTGTAGTAAAATATGCAACGTTTTCTGGCTTTCTAGTTTTTAATCTGGTGTAAATGAGAGGGAATTTCTTTCTTTTGATCACATAACCATGATTTCAAGTTTGAGTTGGAAGATTCAACTAATATATTGTATTGGGACGCGGGTCTGTCGAGAAATCTTTGAATTTCAAATCGAACCTCGGAAAATTTTACAATTGAATCTCCAAATCTAATAGAAATTAAAGAAAACAAAAAACGATTGCCAATTCGTCTTAAATTTTGGTTTGTTTCTGTTCTAATATCGAGTTTACTTTGAATTCCAAATTTAATCTCGGAAAACTTTACAATTGAATCTCCAAGTCTAATAGAAAAAAAAAAAAAAAAAAGAAGATCGATGCCAATTCGTCTTAAATAGTTGGTTTGTTTATGTTCTAGTATCGAGTTTATCAATTTAGACCAGGTTAAAGTGAATATTTTCTTTAATAAATGCATCATGATTATTCAATGTTCTGAAATTCGTTAGACATTAGTCGAACACTTGATTGGTGCCTAACGACTAGCACCCAGGATGCCCTGGTGCCGTATTTAAATTAAATATAGTTTTAGTTATATCAGTTATCTTTGGAAAAATATTTTCGAAACTCTTATATTAATATATTTTTGAGTTTATGTTGGAGGACAAGTAAAAACTTATCTAATTTGAAATATATTTATATATGACTTATTCTGATTATTTTTTATATGTATTTGTCATTTCGTTAATTTTCTATCTGTATCTAATTAAATAATAATAATTTTATAAAATCTATAATACATATTAAGAACACTACTATTTTGCTAAAAAAAAAAAAAAAATTATTTAATGTTACCTGGTGCCTAGGACCATCTAGACCTACATATGATCGAATAGTACCGCCTAGCCCCATTTATGACTACTTAACGTCTAAGGTGGCCGAATAAACAAACATTGGTGTAGATTGGAGTTGCCCAACGTCTAGGCACCATCTAAATCGATTTTATAACACGGGAATAAATTTTTTGTCATTAACTTCATATGGACCTTATAGCTACTCTTTGCTATCAAAGCGAAAGAGAAGAGCAGGTCAAAGATGGATTTCGAACTCACTGCAACTGCCATTCTAATTCCACTTAGTAGGCTGGGCTTTGTCCCCAATCAAGGGAGTCATTTAGTTCCTCCAAAAAAGAAAAAGAAAAAAAATGATGTATATTCTACTTAAAAATATGACTAATATAATTTAAATTTATTTTATAAACATTTTATTGGATTTATACTTAAAGATACACTTGTTAAATCTATGCTATATATAAAATGAAAGAAGTTGACAAATTTTACAGATTTGCCATTTTCCCTCCCAAACTATCAACCAATAGAAAAAAAAAAAAACTAAATAACTTTTAAGTATCTTACAGAATAAGCTTCACATAAATCTTACACAATAAACTATCACAATAAACTATCTTATAATTTATATATAGGAGTAGATATGAAACAAAAGAAGCTATCTTAAATGATATGATTATATTTTAATGATATAATTAAATTTTGAAAATAATGAAATTTAAACATTGTCAAAAATTAAAATTTTAAAAATTAGTTTATAATTTTAATATATAAATGTGGAAAATAGTTTTAAAATCTAAATTTCATTTTATGAAGGGTTGTAAAATGTTTAAAAGTTTGAAACTATTATAAAAATATTAAAATAATAATAAAATCTGAAATTAATAACAATAATTTCAGATTTTATTAATACTAACAATCTTAAATCAACAAATAAAATTTAAAAATTAATTCAAATATATATGTAATATTAATTGTGTAAGATATAAAAATCAATAAATTGAATAAATTTTTTTAAATAAAAATATTTGATAAAATTTATTCAAAATTATTTCAAATAAATAGATATAATTAATCTAAAAATTGTTTTAAAAAACTATAATATGTTCCAAAAAAATCTGAAAAATGGTTTCAAAAATCTAAGAAATATTGTTTTAAAATTTAAAATTAATTTGAAACCTAAATGTATAAATATAAACTAAATTTGTTTTTGAATAAATATAATGCTTTTTGAACAAAACCATCTAAAAACAATGCAGAAAATTATTTATAAATTCTAAAAATAATTATAAGATACAAAGGAACAAAAATATGACATATTAGTAAGTATAATTTATCACTTCTTAATTATTCAGAAATTAAAACCCACAAACACATAACTATTATTATATTATGTTCAATTTTATTTTCATATTTAATTGTTGAATATTGATGTTATCAATAAAAAATATTGATTTTTACAAATTTTGAAATAATAAGATGTCATAGATAACCTTTTAATATAACAACTTCATTATATTATTGCAAATCATATATATTGTTATAATACATAATAAACCGCGCATCGCGCGGATGTACTACTAGTTTTAATTGAAGCTAAACACTCCAAATTAGGTAACATATAGTGTTTGAGATTCTATGTTAGATGAAGTTATATCGATATAAATTTCTTTAACTGATACATATACAAATGGTTATGTGTAAAAAAATATCAATGAGGATCTGCACTTAATATAATTTTACCAAATATTATAAAAAAAATTAACCACAATTATATAATAAACATTATCCATCCATCTATCCATATATTAAAGCTGGATGTGGAGATTCTTTGGACAGTACATTGACAATCTCCATGTTTAGAAATACCTCTTGTATGTGTACCTACATTAATATTTTTAAATATACCAATGTACAGGCAATACATTCGAAATAAATCGTCAATACATTTAAAAGTATAATTTTTTTTATTTATTTAGCACGAGTTTGGTTGGTATTTGTCCTTTATTTGCTCATCCGATTAAGAAAATTTTGACCAATAAACCAAAGTGTATCTGTAAAATCATATTAAGGATGTGACATAGTTTGGAATATCCGAACGACGAAATTATTTTTCAGAAAAGTATTTATATTTAAAGACAAATACGAGTTACATTTAATTTATTTATAAATAAAAACGTATCACTTCGTAAGAATAATATTGATGATGCGCTCAAAATTGGCAATAGTTTATTTGTATAATTTTCTTAAATACTATATAATAAAACGCTAGATTATTATAGTTCTTTTAAAATTTGTTCACTAGATACGTATTTAAGCTTATTTTATTTTATTTTTATATCTTTTGGCTTGAATTCATCCATCCATGTGTGATTGAGTTTACTGTAACCTTACGGTGTTACATCTCATGATTTTGAATTAATCCATCCATGAATGAATCAATTCAGCCCATAACACTTGGCTCGAATTAATTATATATAACACATCAATATGAATTCATAAACTACATATATATCAGAGTAAAAACCTTATGAGACCGTTTCACGCATCTAATTTTATGAGATGAGTTAATTGAAAACACATAACTCAAATAATAAAGATTTATTTGTAGAAAATGAGTTTAAGATGTGGATATTGAAAGTTCGAAAATCTCGTAATTCTTAATCAACAATTCTTGCAAGATATATACTTAAATATAATAGTTTATGGTATGTGTATAAACATATTTATTTAGGCATATACTTCCTCCGTCTCTTAACACTTTGCACATTTTTCTTTTTAGTCTGTCCCCAAACACTTTGCACATCCAAAAATGACAAATTTTATCACAATTCCTACCCTCACAATACACACTTATTTACACACAATGTCATTACTTTTTCACAAACATTTAAACTAATCCCTCCATTAGAAAAAAGTAGAATTGATCCTTATACCCTCATTTATAAAACAATCATTCAATTTTTCTTAAAAACTGTACACAAATAAAGGTGCAAAGTTTTATGGGACGGGTAGTATTAAATAAGTTAACCAGCAAATAAACGAAGCTGGGGGTTATGAGAACTTATTGATGATTTTTAAAAAGTGGTATCTTCATCTAATTGATAAATAATAAATAATTTACGATTTTTTATCCAAAATTATAAAATTTTGAATTATATAGTTTTGAAGACGATAATGCCCCACCCTTCTTGTCAATTGTCGCTTCTAAGTGGGCCTTCAATGAGTGGGCACTAATTTGAAAGTTTCTTAACAGATTCACACACTATTTGCTAACGGTTTTATATCAAGGCCCACTCATATCCAAATGGGCCAATCTAGAGTCCAGTATTTTCATGTGATTTGTTCACTACATTACAAATGTTGGGGTATTTTTGATAATATTACTACCTCCATCCCGCTCAAATTTGCACACTTTCCATTTTCGTCCGTCTCATTCAAATTTGCACACTCAAAAAATGGCAAATAAAATGAACTAAATTGTCCTTTACTATTCAACATTAACACTCAAAAAACAGTTTTTTCTTAACCTCCGTACCCAAAAGCAGATTTTTCTTAATCTCTATGTCCGTCCCTACGTGCAAATCTGAGCGGGACGGAGAGAGTATAAAATATCTCATTTGAAGATATTCGAATATTAATTAATTAATTGATTGATTGAGATCTAGATTAACAATATGAATATAGAGTTTATTATGTGGTATAATGCAAGTTAAGTTGATTAATATAGAGATAGTATTTTGGGCTTCTCAAAATTTACCATAAGAATGGGTTAAAAAATTAAACACAAAAACTCATGTGAGATGGTCTTATGGATAGTTATCATGAGACGGAACTTCATCACCTACAAACAACATATGAATTATAGAATTTGAGTTGTAGGTTGACTCGTCTCACACAACATAATAAAAATTTGTGAGACGGTCTCACAAGAGATGTACTCAAAATTAAATTAACAAAATCAATAAACAATGTAAACTACTTAGCCTGATGATTAGTGAATAATTTTAACTTTAACAAAGATTTAAATTTGAGTTTTGCTCCCAGGATTGGAACACAAAAAACAATAATCCAAATAATTGTATTTAACTTCTAGTCTTTATATTTATGGGGAGTTAAATCATAGAAAAACATGTGTTAATCTTTGCAATGGATATCCTTATCAAATAGATACTCTATAATAAGACTGTGTTAGGATAAATATATTAGACTACTACCCAATTCACCATGTACATATCTTAAAATATTTATTCTTGATTTGTCGAAAATTAATACAATTATTATAATTTTAATATTTAAAAGTTTGACATCTTTACACATCAGAGGTGGACATTTTAAGACATGTGTATGGTGGGTAGGGAAATATTATTTCAAGGATATAGATCAGTGAGATGAAGTTTTATTTAGAAAAAAACTTGATATTGATATCTCGTTTTGATCTAATAATGAGAAGGAAATTAAATGGATGGATCAATTCTGGCCTATAAAAATCAAATTTATAGGAAATTAAAATCATATTAGAAACTGTATAATGACTAGAATATTTGGAGCGACAACAAAATGTGATTCATATATTAAGAAACCAAATATTAATCTTAGATTTTTGGGAACATTAGGGTTGAAAAGGGCAAAATTAGGAGGTATGTAGGAGGGCAGTTGAGTCAACAACATTCTTGGGAAATGGAGAGAGAGGAGACTTATGAAAGAATCCATGTCTCATGTCTTTCAAATAAGGAAGATCCGAATGCTTAGAGCCAAAAGTGGTTGAGTACTATATTATTTATTTTTTCATTTTTCAATTAATTAATTTCCTCTTATTTAATTCTTTATTATTCTCCAATTGGCCTATCTAAACTGCCTCACATTTTACAATTCCAAATAAATGCGACTATAGAATATAGATTGACATGTGCCTTCCGTAGTGAGAGGTTCAAACAAATTTAGTCGACTAAAATACTCATTTATTGAATTTGTGTACATCAAAATCTAAAAAAGTTAGGTTTAAATTTATTTGATTATCAATTATGTCGAATTCAAACTCACCTTTACATATTCTAGTCCATTATACTATTATACCCGAATTATAATCTTATTTGTTTTATTAATTTATCAAAATATTATATATTTTATCGTTGAGATTAATCTTATCAAGTTTTCAATCCTATATATCTAGTTTCTTATTTCCAGGTTGGAAATGGACGCAAATCAATCAGTTAATATATTTTTGGGGTTGTACTCAATTATGTGTAGGAATATTTGGTTCGCGTTTCAAATGGAACGTCACTAATTTCAATTGTATGTATAACTACCGTACTACTATTTATCATATACTATTTATAAAGTAATACATAGAGTTAGTTTATATAAATAATACATAGAGTTAGTTTCAATTTTGATTATGTATGTAAGACAATTTTCATTTTTTAAAAACCAAGCATTCGTGTTTCAATTTTTAAATTTTATGTTTCAATTTTTTTCAATTTTAGTCCAATTAATTTGATCGGAATTTTCATAATCGCTAACGTAGCCGCTGAAAATTCTGAAACGACAGTCAAATCCTGGCGGCACGTCAATGATATTAAAAATTCGGATCAAAATTGGACTGGAATTGAAAAAAAAAATTAAAATATAGGGACCAAAATTAAAACACGGATATTTAGTTATCAAAAAATAGTAAGCGTCTTACATATATAACCAAAACTAAAATTATCCATAATAGATATTACTAGACATAATAACAAATGATATAATTTGATGCTAGCTAGAATTAATAATTTCAATACTAATTAAAGAAAAAAAAATTGAATGTTCAAATTAACTAAAAGGATATGTTTGAATGGATCGGAGTTGATAAATCCAGATTTGGATTTGTCAAATATAGTTTCTTGTTTGTACTTAGGATTTAATAATCAATTTAATAATCGATCTCAAGCTCATCCTATTTAATCGAACGTCCCATGTATAATGTACATACATTTTTCACAATAAAATAATACAACTATACTTGTTCTCTTAACCTCTTCTAATACAATATGATACTTTAACTATAATTATATTCTACAATATTTAATCTTTCACTATAAACATAAAATTTTCAAAATCCACACTCACAAAGTTCTGAATCGAAACCTACAAAATTCACCAACACGGTACGGTTTCACGAGAGAATGAAATGAAGAATTATTTTTACCTATCTTTTTGAACAAGAGGGACCCCATGGCCCATGAAAGCTTGGTTTACTTGGAGAAAAGATTCTCTTTTTTTCCTTGGTACACCTTTTAGAGAGAGAAAGAGGAGAGAGAGAGAGAGTTTATATATATATATATATATATATATATATATATATATAAAAGAATTTATAGAGAAACGTGTGGGTCTCGTGGGAGTAGTCGACATTTGGAGGGGCACCAGTCATCTCTTGTCTTTCTTATCAACTTCTATCTTTTCCCTTTCTTTCCCCTTTTTTTCTAAACATTCATATAACTCTTTTTTTATTTCTTTTAATCCTTTTTATTCTTTTTGGTTGAAAGGTCTATTTTACTTTGCCTCTCTCATTTTCCACTATTTTACACTTCATTTTTCGTGATTCATAATTTTATTGAAAAATACAAAAAAGACAACTCCTAATTCATCCTCTACAAAATGAAATCTACCTAATATAATATCATTGCTATATATATAAAATCTATTTCTCTTTTCTAATTTATTTTTCTTTTTAGGGTTTAATTGAAAATGACAGTATATATAGTGGGGCCCATCAATATCCACCTACTCTCCCACTGAATCCAGTTGCCGTCAGTTCTTCACGGGACGGCACCGTAAGTAATCTAATGGTACTATTAACATTTTTACTCTAAATATTATTTACAAAATTCAAAATATAATATAAAAGTTCAAATTTTTATAGTACATCCTTTTTTCTTTTTTAATGATTTTTTTCAGTCTGAAAGAATGGTCCAAAAGACAATAATGGCATAATCATTTTCACCGAATCCATGGCTGTAAAGCTTTTTAACTTTTGTTTCTCTAACCTTTTTTTGCGACTATCAATGTTTGAGTCCACTCTATTTTCACACTCTTCTACTTTAATTTTCCCACCCCTGATCCTAAATTAACTAATCCCATAACTCCATGATTAATTTTAACAAAAAATTATATATTACAATCTCACAAATAATATGGAATTTTTACACTCTAACCACACTCGAAATTTTTATACTCACCAAACTCATTTTCAAAACTACAAATATGAATTCTGAGTTAATTTATGGATTTACCTATCTCAAATAATTAAATCTGTAAGACGATTTTATAAAGTTCTACCCATTAATTTTAAAAATATGTGACTATTTAGAATGTGGTTGCCTAGATTTATAAAATATTTTAACGAGTTTATTATAAGCTCTTCAAGATTATTCACTATAGTTTTACAAAAAAAAAAAAAAAAAATCTTATTTATAAAATATTTTTAAGAAGTAATATACCTCATCATTTCACTTCAATCTAAAATAATATTTTTACTTTAACAAACTTCCGTAATTTTCATAATTAAGGTTACAAAATTTTGATTACTAAAATCTTATTAGCACAATCATCTTAGTAAACAACTTATTGTTTAAATATGATAACCATTTAATATAAAATGTAAGAGTTTATAAAACATTTCAGATAAGTTAACAAATATCGTCTAAAAAAATAACTTTTTAACTTCACAAAGAATTTAGAGTACTAATTGAAAATTTTCTTCTAATTTTTTTTTTTTTTTTTCAGTTTCGACTAGTATTAAAAAGGACGCTCATAATTTAAAAATAATAATGAAACATAATGGTGAATATATAGGATCGTAAAAACTTAAAAAAGAAATTTGGATAATCTTTAAACCTTATTGCAATCAACAGCCTTGTAAAGGTAAGGAATATCACTCGAGGTACTTAGCAAGTGTAACACTCATAATTCAAATTAAACGAGCTTAAAATTAGAGTAGTTTTTTTTTTTTAATTACCTTTTTTATTTCATACAACTTAAAAACTTTTATATTCATATTTGCTTAATGAAGTAAACACCTGCAGCTTCAAGAAGAATATTCCTACATTTAATGGCAACATAAATGAATTATTTCTGAGTATTTAATGCATGAAATCACCAATAATTGTTGCAAAATCAATCATCAGTTGCACAGCTCTCTTTCAAGAATTTACTGATGAAATTTCAACATCCGATTTCTTCATAATGAGTGTCAATAGAATGTTTGCATCTTAGCTGTTTCTCATTTTATACTGAAACTAAAGTTATTATTATATTAATTAATTATTCTGGTAAGGAGAGGTCTTTAAAGAAGAAGTGAACAACTAGCTAGCAAGCAAGCTCTAATTATAGGCAAAAACTTCTGTGCAACTGGTGCACCAGTTGCACGGAAGACCTTTATGTTATAAACGTAGTACCTTTATGTACAAATATTCATACATTTTAAAATGAACTGCATAAAGGTATTACATTTATAACATAAAGGTCTGTGCAATTCTGTGCAACTGATGCACAGAAGTGTTACTCGTAATTATAATAATATTATATAGTATATATCATATATGAGAGAGAGAGGAGAGAGAGAGTGGTCCAAGAGAGAGTCTACGGCTGACCGACTTTAGAAGAAGCAGGGATGTTAGATAAGGAGAGAGAAAGGGAGAAGAAAATATTCTTGGATTGAGCTGGTTTTCATGGCATATAGTATTTTCTGCTAAGATTCAAACAGACATGCAATTGAACCAATTCTCTGCTACTTCTCTTCTCATGTAAATTATCCCCCTTTTTCCTTTCTCTCTCTAACTCTACTTTCTTCACCTCTTTTCCCTATTTTCAGCAAATCCCTTGTTTTTTTCTACCACCTTCTTTCTCTCTCCCATCATCAATATCATCATCATCATCACCATACAATTGCAGTTAGTTTACTCTAATTAATCACCACAAAACCATGATGTCTGATGAAGGGCTCCCCCCTTCCATTCGAGGCTTCATTCAAGATCCAAACCCCAACCCCACCACCAATCCAAACCCTAGTTCCAATTCTTCCAAGAGAAAAAGAAATCTCCCAGGCACACCAGGTAATTACTTAATTAATTGAATTAATTGAATTGAATTGTGTGTGTTTTGTGTTGTATTGAATTAACTATTGATTGCAGATCCAGAAGCAGAAGTGATAGCACTATCCCCAAAGTCTCTGATGGCAACAAACAGATTCCTCTGTGAAATCTGCAACAAGGGTTTTCAGAGAGACCAGAATCTGCAGCTGCACAGAAGAGGGCACAACCTGCCATGGAAGCTGAAGCAAAGGAGCAACAAGGAGGTGAAGAAGAAGGTGTACATTTGCCCAGAGAAGACATGTGTCCACCATGACCCTTCTAGAGCACTTGGGGACTTAACAGGCATCAAGAAACACTTCAGCAGAAAGCATGGTGAGAAGAAATGGAAGTGTGAGAAGTGCTCCAAAAAGTATGCTGTGCAATCTGATTGGAAAGCCCATAGCAAGATTTGTGGAACTAGAGAGTATAAATGTGACTGTGGCACTCTCTTCTCCAGGTATTCATTTAATTAATCATAAAGTTAGCAATTAATGCGCATGTGAACTTGAATCTTGGATTTCTTTTTTTGAATATATTGAACAGAAAGGATAGTTTCATTACACATAGAGCATTCTGTGATGCACTAGCAGAAGAAAGTGCAAGATTCAATCCACCAGTTCCATCTGCAAATCTGAGCTTCAGATCAAACCATCAAGTACTGATGAACAACAGCCATCAGTTTTCTGGGCTTTTCAGGCAGGAAATTGGAGGGCTAGAAAATCAAAATCAGATGAATCTTGATCTGCAGAAACCTAGGTCACTCCCACTTTGGCTAGACAGTACAAATATTATCCCAACTTCTTCCAATGGTGGCAATAACAACAACAACTTCATGGGATCAAGCTCCACCACCTTACCAGAGCTGGTGCAAATGGCAGCTACGCACAACCAGTGGTACAGTGGTGGCAACATCAACGTGGGCTCATCTTCATCTGGGATTAATCCGAGGGTGCTGAAAGAGGAAGAAGAAAACAAGGGAAGTTTGTCTGAAGCTATAAGCTCACTGTATTATAACAACAACAACCAGAGCCAGCAAGAGACGAGCAACCTTCCACCAGCTCCCATGTCCGCCACTGCTTTGCTGCAGAAGGCAGCTCAAATGGGCTCAACAAGAAGCACCAACTTCGGCTCTGGTTTTGGACTCATGACGTCATCCTTCTCCAGCTTCACCTCTCTTGGGAAAACTGACCAGAGCTTGAACGGATTAATGGCGTCCACGTCAGCAAGTGGAGTCAACGTGGAGGATGAAAACAGTTTGACCAGAGACTTCCTCGGAGTTGGAGGCAACGATCAAAACGAGCTGGTGAAGTTTGCTTCAGCCATGGACATGAGCCATTACAGTAGAAACCAAGATCTGAGACAGTAAAAAAATAAAAATATGGAGATTTATTTAATTAATCAAAAAGCTTCCACAAGCGAGGAGGACTGATGCAGAAGCTGCAAGACCTAGAAACAGAAGAGATCTTGTGAACTGTCAGAGGGGGGGTGGGGGGGTAGTGTATGTTGGAAGAGACGTGACAGAGGATGACGTGGCAAGGACAAGGCAGAAATTCTTCTTACTGCATGTAGAAAGTTTTGGTGCATTAATGTCTTAAATATTGCATCTAGGGTTTGATATTTATATATATATATATATATATATATATGGACCACAATATTACTGTTTGCCTGTGATTCATTGGGTTCAGTGCTATATTATGCATGTCCTATTTCGATTTTGGACATTTATATTTTTTTTCCTTTTTGAGGACCTTTTTTGCTTATTCTTTTGTCAATATTAGAGCATAACAAGGACAATATATACTCAATTCCCTTCCCAGTTTAATATTTTAGTCGACATGCATTAAATAATGCATATATAACAAGGATTGATGTATATACTATATATGATATAGTATGCATAATGTAGCTACGTACGTACATTTGTAAAATAAAATAAGATTTTAAGAGTCATTATATTATGCAATTTTGCTCTTGTTTCAATACCTTTGTGACATATATTCTTCTGATTCATTTATCGCAACATGTTCTATGAGGGGTTAATTTCAATAAAAAGATGATAGTATAATTTTCAAGTATTTTTTAAATACAATATTAACAAATACATTGACATTAAGCTCCCAAAATCTAAGTAAAATGTTCAACTCCCAAGGTTTAGTTACAAAGCTACCTAGCTAGCTTCTAGAACCTAATTAATAAGATGGTTGAGTTGCTAAAATAACTAGTTCTATTGTTTTTTCGATCATGTTCATGAACATGTTTAATAGGTACAGCTGAGTATTATTAAGGAAAAAGTTGTATGACAAACACTTCGCATGCCAACTTAACACTTGGAGAACAAGTGGATCAAAACAGTACTAAAAGGTGTACATCATACCTCATTAAAATCGCACATTTCTTTCGTATTCACTATTTATGATTAATAATATCCTTTTCAGTTTCTATTTTTTTATTATTCGATATAATTAATTTAAGCTTTTGAAATGTTATAGCTAAGGGCTTCCAACAAATTTAACTGATTTATTGCAAGTTAAGTTATATGTACCTCATTAATTAATAAATCTTATTCTACATGAGAACATATATATGTTTGAAATTATATGGATGTTGAAATAGCTTGATTAAAATATAGCATTACATGACACTTAGTTTTCATATGATCCAGAATAACATTCTATCACTGGATTAATAGAAAAAAAAAAATCATGCTAATTAAATAAAGGGAACTTTTTATATTATATAGTATACTCGCATCTCAAAACATATCATATTAGAATTTTGCTCAGATTAAGGAGGTTGATATAAAAACCAATAAACTCTTATTAATTAATTATAGTTATTGTACTACTAATAGTCACTTTGTACATTTCATGATCGATGACAGTTTTAGTAGAACTTGAAAATTATTTAGTTAAAATTGATATTTATTTTGAAATGGAGGAAATAATGATTTAACGTACTAATATTGGTAACTCATGTTGTTTGACACAACTTTTATTCATCTATTAAATTATAAATTAAAGTGGTACGAACGACGTATTTCAATTATGGATTCGTTGTATCAATATATATCATGTTTATATTTAAAAAAACTAGTATATAGGTCCCGTGTGATGCACGGGTAAATAAAAATTATTATTTTGATATTTTGATATGAAAATGTTGAACACAAAATAATATATTATTTGAGATTAATTTCAATATAATATGTTACCCGTGTGATGCATAACCATAAAATTTAAATATTTTGAGGTTAATGTAAAAATGTCAATTTACGGAAAAATCAAGTTCTTAATAATATTTCAATTTCATTTGTTAATCCGTGTGATGCATGGTATATAAATTTCAAGTGTTGTAATTTTTTGATATGGATAAGTTGACTATGCAAAACTAACCTTAATTATTTAGAATATCTTTTAGATATAACAAACATTTTTTAAATATTCTTTTTCGAAAAAGTTTCATCACATCGGCATACATAGTAGAATGTCAATTACATTCATTCTCCAATTACGACATTATGTTCTCTACCAACCCCCTCCACCACCAATAATTTTCATATATTTATCACTATTTCGACATAGTTTAACTTTCTAATATTTCTCACTTGAAAACTTGAGTATGATGTTCATAGTCATGATATTGCCATAAATCTTGATGATTTACTGGAGGAACAAACTTATAACAAATTGATGGAAAATATTAAATAAGTGTTTCACTATATATTAAAATATATTTTTTGATTTTGTTATTAAAATTCTAATTATAGCTATACAATTGCATAAATCAAAATATAAAGGGGTATCTTAAATTTTAATATTGACTTTTTTCAGTCTGTACATTTTTTTTATTAGACTCCATCAAGTATTATTATTTCTTTTAACATTCATAGTTAGTGTACTCAATTATTTAACATTTTTCAAATATTAAGATATTTTCTAGAGAACATATTACTTGTTCAAATTAATTTGTTTAATTATTTATGTTTGTATACACATCACAAATTAAATTTAATGTATATTAAAATTAAAAAAATCGGTAATTTGTTTGTTTTTTTATAGTTCCATTTATTTGTTACATTTGAAAATATTAAATGGACTGAAAAAATTACTTAAAATGTTTTTAGATAAAAATTAAATGAAAAAAAAGTTGCTCTTATTCTAGAAATTGGCTGCGAATGACATATCAAAATTTATTTAAAACATTTTAAAATAAAAAACACGTATCATTTAAATTGTTATTTAGTGTATCAATCAAACATGTTTCAACTAATTTTATATTAATCTTGAATTTTTTTTATCTCTCATATTGAAATGTAATTATGCAGACAAAGTTGACCAATCTATGTATGTATAAATTTATATCATAATTAGTAGTTTAATGCTATTTTATTATTGTTAAACATGTTTTTTAATTACTTTTTTATGTATAAAAGTTGAGTGTTTTTTATCGAATATAATTGTAATTATTATTCAATCAATATATATATATATATATATATATATATATATATATATATCTATATATATGTGTGTGGGCGTAAAAAAATTAGAAAATTGAGAATCACAAAATGACGTTTATGTTTTTACTCAATCGGTGAGTAGTAATTAATTAAATTAACTTATATATATATATATATATATATATATATATATATATATATATATCAATCTATATGCATAAAATTTAGGAGATAACTTAGTGGAAAAAAATATTGTTTAAATTTAGATATACCCAATAAAGAAATGTGTGATTGGTTAATATGAGATAATTAATGATAGGTGCAATTTTTATATGTAGAAGATTACACAAAATATATTTTCTATATTTAATAATTATTAATTATTAATATAATACATATTTAGTAAGTGAAAATGGACGGAAAACTTTTGGCATTACTATTTTTAGGGGTAATTGTTATTATATATATATAGATATGCATACTATATGTGCATGTATTGGTACAATAAATAAAATAAAATCAAACAAATATTTTGGAATTCAAATTGCGTGGCGGCGCCGGGAATTAAGAATATATGTTTTGTATTATTAATGATCTGTTACTAGTCTACTTGGAATTGGGACTTTGAATTTTATGATGATTATTTGTCAACTTCACTAGTCTATTATCTAATAATTAATCTCAAGTGGAAATGACTTTTTTTTAACCATTTTAAGTCTTTAAATTCTTCAATCTAGAATATTAAGTCAATTAATTTGGCAAAAAAATTAAACGCGTATTTTATTTCTTTTAGTTGATGTGTACGTGATTCAGTACAAATTTTTTTTTTTTAGCTTAAATCGCCTTGAGAGAGAGAGAGAGAAAAAAAAAAAAAAAAAGGGTAAGAGCCAGAGCTTTAAGGTCATTCTAGACATCATAAATGAAAAAAAAATTGACCACATCTTTTATTCAAATTAATTAAACATAAGTTTGAAATTGAACTATTACTATATATGTGTGTTTTCCAGTGAAATGATTGTATCGACGTGACTAAGATTATTGATAGAGTGAATAGATCTGCAATTTCTTGAAATCTCTCTTCTGATTCAAAATCGTGGTGTAACGTGTATCCTCCCCTGTTCTGATCATGGAATAGATGAAATAAATCAAAAAATGATTTTTTGTTCAAGAATAAAATCTTATTGGAACTGTCCATATATATCTGGTTCATCCTTCAGAACCCTAACACACCCCGGATCTGATGAAATAGGATAAATTAACTCTCTGTATCGATGTGGCATTCCCTATATTTCTCATTGTAATAAATCTCATAATTTGTCCAACCCAAATCCCACGTTGTGTTCTCCTTCTATACAGTTAAGTATATTATCAAAATAAGATATGGAATCAAAATATTAAAAAAATTGAAAATCCATGCAGTTGTCTATGTAATGTTTTCATTTAATTTAGTACTTTATAGAGATTATAGTATAAAGTTGAATGAAAACGTAGTATTGCATGTTATTTATAAATTGAACATTAAATAACCTCCCTGATCTTATTGTTTTGGATTGGACCTTCACATGTGGACTCTTAATACACAGCGATAATATAGTGGGCTTCTTTATCATAACTAAAATCCGTTTCAGAAATAAAATGAATTTGGGCTACAGATTTTTATTTCTGGCCCAAATTCTAAAAGTATATAAATATATCAGTGGGCCAGTGGCTGGTGTATTAATTCAGTTATTTTATTTTTTTCTTTTTAATTTTATCTTCTATTGGATCTTCTGTCCTGTCCATATGCCACGGTGTAGAGGATCTAATTTCCACTTTTTAGGCCTTCCCGAGTTTGAAGAAAAGACAATTATACTTATTCGATTTTACAATCTAAAACACTTTTAATTAGGGTTAAATATACACACACACACAGTGATTCTCTATTTAACATTATTTAACATAAATCAATGGATATGTGATATTTGACATGTAATATATTAAGAGAAAAAAAAATTAAAATTAAACAATGTTTTTAAAATTATAATTGAAGGTGTTGAACACGAATTTGAGATCTAACCCGAATTATGAGATGTAACTATTATTAGGCTAATTTTATTGGACTAAAAATTAAACAATCAATTTTATAAATTGACACTTGTGACATATCCATCAATATAAATACATATATAATTGGGTGTGATAATATATGCGATTCTCCTTTCCAAATGATAGAACATTAGTATTGATGGGATTCTTCTGTATTCTCTTAAAAATTGAGCCTTTTAAAAATACACATCACCTCAACCCATAATTATATTGAATATACATAAAAAAAAAATATATATATATATATATATATATATATATATATATATCAATCACAACCACTTACTCTCTCTCTCTCTCTCTCTCTCTCTCTCTCTCTCTCTCTCTCTCTCTATATATATATATATATATATATATACAAAATAATTTTCGAATTTCCAAGAATTATAATCGAAAATTTCCAAATATTGTAAGTTGAATTTAACTTTTAGCCAAATATGTAGTAGCATAATCTCAATTAGCTAGATTGATGTTTTAATCTCATATTATTCTAATATAATTATGGTAATTGCAATTACAATTGGCAAAGAATGTCCGTGGAAAAGAAAAAAAAAATCTGGCAAAGATTGACAATATATTCTCACCAATATTGGTACAAATATAGCATAATAGAACATTGATACATACACAAACAGGAAAAAAAATTATTATAATAAGAATGAAAGGAAAAAACGAGCCAGAAAAGGAATTAAAAATGAATATAAAACCAAACAAAAATGATGGAGAAACCTTCCTCTCTTCTGGTTCTCATGCAATAATACTTCACAAAGAAAACGCCGCCAACATCGCCATTATTCCAACTAATCCCACAATCCCATGACGAGTGGCATCCGACGAGTCAGCCGGAGAATCTCCGCCGGACACCGGACTATCAGCCGCCGCCTTCTTCTTGGTGGCCTTAGGAGCCACCGGCGCCGGCGCGGGTGACGGCGTGCCGAAGAGGCTCAGCGGCAGAAGGACCTTGTCGACCTGGTACACCGCCAGCTGGCTGTCGGTGTAGACGGTGTTGGCGACGGTGGCGTCGACGACTCCGGTGGAGATGTTGACCTGATTGCCGGAGGTGGTGACGTTGAGGGGGAAGGAGCCTGCGCTGTCTCCGGCCTGGGTCCTGAGGGGGTTGCTGACAGTCTGGAACTGGGAGGTGGAGAGGAAGTTTGGGAGGATGTGGAACTGGACCAGGGAGACCTTCTGCTGGTCGGAGAGGGAGTTTAGGGTTCCGGCGGGGAGGGCCGAGAAGGCGTTGTCGGTGGGGGCGAAGACGGTGAGGCCCTGGTTCGAGTTGTTGAGCTGTGTGTTGATCTGGTCTCCCACTTGGGTGATCTTGAAGAGCCGGAGGAGGGTCGTATATTGGCCGGCTTTTTCGAGGACCTTGGTGATGTTGGTGGGGCCGGACGGTGCCGGAGCTGGGGTTTGGGCTACGGTGGTGGTGGTGGTGCAGTGGAGGAGGAGGAGGAGGAGGAAGATTGGGGTGGAGAAAATTAGGGTTTGGTCCATTTTCAGTGTGTGTGAGTTTCTTGGGTTTGAAGTTTATTAGGTTTTGTGGAAGAGAAAGAATCGGATTGAGTAGTACTAGGAATGATGGATTGTGGGAGCAAGAATTGGGGGATTTAATGGGGATTGATTGGTTGGTGAAGTGGTGTTTTTAGTAAGGGGTTTTAGTTACGAGTTGTGATTCATATCAAATTTTGGTGAAGGGTTGCTATTTTTGTTCACACATTAATTACGATTGTGTATATAGTGGATGCATATGTGAAGAATTTTCTTTTAAGACAATATGAGTTCTTCTTTTCTATGTATATAATTCTCTATTTTGAACTATGTTTGCTTTGGAGCCTCTTTTAAAATTCTTGGTATTTTAGTCATGATAAAGAAAAGATTTAAGGAAAATCTCAACTTTTGGCCTCCAATTATGTTGGTCTTGTCCACTTTTTTACTACTTTGTATATTACAAGGTTAAAGATCACAAGACCCATTACAGTTGTTGGGGATGATTACCAACATCTAGGATTAAGCTAGCAAATTAAATGGTAACCAAACTCTCTATTTATAATTAATCCTTAGTCTTCTTCAAGTGATGCTATGTCAATATCATTTAATTTGGATTAATTTCCAAAAATATTCACCAAATATAATTTGGCCAAGTATGAGGAAAACGTCCCTTAAATTGGCTTCTTCATGAGTTCCAATCATTCATATCATTCACATCAAACCAGATCAAGAAAAGAAAGTAGGTTTTGCTTGAAAATGAAGAAAGAAGAGAACATTATTTAATTAGGCAAGTGGGATGTCCGAATTAGCTGGAGATTTCTATTATTGCTTGCCTTTTACTTGTGAATATATATTTGGCTTTCCTTTTGTTTAAAGCTTTAGAAGCAATTGAGTTTGTATGATTCACAAACTATACTTGTGACCTCCTTTTGTTCACACTCATCACTACTCGTGTATTTAATTATAAACAAGTTATTACACTTTATGACTTTTTTTTAAAATTTTTGTCTTTTGCTTTTCAACAAATTTTGTCATTTAAAATTTAACAAAAATACTATTCTTACCATTATCCATTATACTAGGGTTAGAGATATCCATCTGATTTGGGTATTATAAGGTTACAGAGGTCCAATCAAATCCGAGTCACAGTCTTGATTTGATTACTTGCCAAATTCCATTTAATGTATATGGAAGTGACATAGCAACAGAAATTAAAGCTCAAACGAAAAAGATATAGAATGAAATCTTGATAACGAAGTAATAATCCATCCAATTAGGTTTCTAACCCCACCCTTAACTAGTTTAAATTATACATTTTTAGTGGTGTTTTAATATGATATTTTATTTTGTTAGTATAGATTATATAATTAATTCTACATTATGATCTCTATTGATTAGTTGATACGTAAAAACAATTTCTTTTATCACTACTTAACTAAGGAAACATGATAATTGTAAATTTCGCATGAAAAGAATATGAATTTAACTAATTAACATTGTTAAAGAAATTTAATTATGGTAATTTTATTATTGTTTTTGTTATAATGCTTCGTTTTTATAATTGGTAAGTATATTAATAATTTGATGTAATAAAAGCAATGCGCATTTGTTCCAATTATAATCATCACCTCTCTCTTACACATCTTCTCCTCAACATTCAATTATTTATAACAAATCTTCATTAACTCACATATTCATTCACTTAGTTATAGTATCACACACAATCCATTCAGTAAATGTATTCAGATTATACACAACCAAATAAATACATGTTTCAATCTATAAAAAAGTTGGAATACAATTTAATTATTTTGATTTTGAGGTTATTTATTTATGAATTAAATAAATAAATTTATTTTTTTATTAATGTAATTATTTTATAAAACAACTAATTATAAATTCAAAAGAGATAGGCAACAAAATTAAGCTATTTAATAAATAAAAAAATTATTTGATAACCCAATTACTTGGGCTATACCCAAAAAGTGCACAATTGTGGGTTCTCTAACCCGCCAATGGTATATTCATTGAAAGAAAATTATGAAAGCCCATTTTTGGTTTAGCAAGACACATAATGGGCTGGGCTTTTTCCACGTTCACTTGGGCCTCTCATTGAGATACCATTTTCATATATGTATTTTGTATAGCCTTAAAAAAAAAAAAAAAAAAAAATCTGATTTTGATACTGTAGAGTGTAGAGTGATTTCATCATAGAAAAATCAATTTTTGGCCAAGGACTTTGGAAGCTTATCTCAGTATGTGTATTTAAAAAAAATTAACTAAAAAGTTTTAAAACCATACGATATCCAATAATCAAAATATTAGATGAAATATATGTTCACTTAAAATGGAATCAGTCATCCATGAAATATAGAATTTGAAGTTGTTTGCAACATAAAAATGAAAGAACTATTTTTGGAGGACAGTATGGGAATTGTTTGGTTTTGTTTTCAAAGTCGGTGAGGAAAAAATTAAAATGAGTCCTCAATAGTCAATCAATCACGAGATGATGACTATTTAGTGGACTTTTATATATGTGAGGTGAAATTAGTAGTGGAATTTTTGGACTTTTTTTAATGCGTTACTTTACTCTTTTTCTTCAAGTATTTCCAACAATATTTATAACCAAAAAAAAAAAACGATACATGTTTAAGATGAACTGATGAATTAATGTGTGTGTATATATATATATATATATATTGATTAAAAATTTTGGTATGTACATGATGTTCCTACTTGAGGTAATTTTTAAAATGTTTTCAATTTTTTTCTTTTAATCAGTCTTTTGATATATTAAATATATTCAAAATAAATGAAAAATCATCAGAGAATTGTCTCTATCGTTCATAAATCAGCAAAAGCTCTCTTCAGCAAAATTCTTCCTCCTTTACGCCAACGTGACATTCTTCTTGCCTTTTTTTCTAAAATTTGATTAATTAAAAAATACTATCTCTAAATTAATATTGTATAGAAAAATCCTTTTTTGTCGTATAATTGAACTTTTTAGGTTAGCGTTGGGAATATAGTAGCACCTTGATTTATGTGATTAAAGAATTCTTGATAATCGTAACAATAGTATAAGTTTGGATTTTATATAAAAAACACGAACCTTCTACCGTTGTGCATCCAAATAAATACAAAAACTATAGATATTAGATATTTTATATGGCAATAAATGTTGAAACTAGAAGTTGTTGAACTGCATTTATATGGGTCATATCTTCTTCAATTTAATTTATTTTATCTATTTTATCCATATAACAAATATAAACAAAAAGGTGATGCAAAAATAAACCTTTTTTTCTTCTAATTATCTTGAGGAAAAGATGAAAGCCATATCTCCTTCTATTTCCTTTTTCTCTATTTTATCCATATAATAAATAAAAAAAAAGTGATGCAAAAATAAACTCATTTATTCAGAGGACCACTTTTCTTACAGAAAAATTATAAGAGAAACATAAGAGAACCACTTGTGTTAAAAGAACAGAATGGAGGCCCCTATTTGTCAAAAACAAAAACTTTTATACACCTATTGTATAGTTCTAAAACCGTACATTTGTCTCTCATGTGCAGCCACGCGCCCGCAAATGTATGAGTAATATCACATAAATGTAAACATGTACAACTTATGCTGAAATTAGGGGGTTTTTTTTTTTTAGCTAAAGTATTGCATAAAGGTATAATATTTGTATATAAAGGTATGAGTAATATAAGATAAAAGTATGACTAACATAATATGAAAGTTAACAAATTTTTTATTAAAGTTAAAATATTGCACCAAGGGTATAGAATCTGGACATAAAGGTTTGACTAATATAACATAAATGTATGACTAATATAATATAAATGTATGACTAACATAATATAAAGATTAAGACAAAAAAAAAAAGGAAAAGGAAAATGCGCGGATTCGGGTTGGATCCGGCTCGACCCAACCCGAATGCATGGATCTAAGATCCATACACAAGTTACACAGGAGACCTACTCATTTGTCAATTATGTTGGTTTATTTGTCTTTGATTCCATTCATACTGCATTTCATGATATAATTATTAGCCAAAACCTTCTATTCAAATCTTTTAAATTGGGATTCATCTCATGAATCCAGATTCGTGATTCCGTTTATATGAAACGGATTTTTAAGTTTTTTTAAATATTCAAATACAATTACACTCTCTATATACACATGTTCCAATGATCCAATCTCCATATAAGAGAACTATTAATCTCAAAAAAAAAAAATAATAATTTAATTATGACTGAAAATAAAACACAAAAATTGATGGTGAAAATAAATCTTGAAATTGACTCCTCAAAATCAGCAAATATTATACTAGCTAAAAAGGGGAAAGAATGTGAAAAGGAGGACTTCATGCATATATAACAATTGCCCACTATTGTCACTGTCGGTTACATGATCAAACTACTTTTTTTTTTAACCCATCAATTCTTCTGTATGATTACTGTTGCTAGGATTTTTCCTTTTCTTTTCTTATTTTAGTTTATATATCATAAATTTTAATAATTTAAATATTTATCCGACTAATTTTAGTGGACAACCTTCTTCCTTTATTCATGCTATCCGTATTCCTATGAGGATTGGAGCCCAAATCTTCATGTTATTTATCACATGTTTTATCTATATCTCATTTTACAGAAATTCAAGTGAGATATTTTTTTTAATATGTACCGCATATGCCGTATAAATTATATAATGATATATTTTAATATGTCATATGGTGAAATAAAATAAAGCACTAAAATGTTATTTTACCCACTTGTCATTTGTACTTCTGCCTTTTGTCTCAGACTCTCATGTAGTTTTTTTAACTTTTGTCCAAGTACTTTATTTCCTACATTTTCGCTCCTATACTTTTCAATATTTTTAGTTTTACCCCTCAAAATAAAAAACAAGAAAGTTAAAGTCCGAAAGGTAAAAGTTAAACAAATAGGGACCAAATTTGTATAGAGGAAAGTCAATAGAGAAAAAGAAAACAGTACATGAAATAAAAATCTGAAAAATAAAGTACTGAGATAAAAGTAGAAAAAATATATATATAAATGTAGAGGAGCAAAATATTTTATTTTTAAATAGGATTCCTGTGAGACGTTACCTACACCTCACATAATCCATATATAAATTTATGAAAATATATTTTGATGTGTGTAATAGAAATCCACATAATTAATTCGTGGTTGTATATACATTTTTGTATTATTGAAATTTGTATATATCCACATTATATTTATATCATTGTTACAATCCAATATCTGTCCTAAGCTTAGCATGTGTATAGGTCAGCACGATACTAGGAATATGACCTCTTGTCCTGATTGTTTATGATCATCGTGGTATAGCAATCAAATCCTTATCTTTTATGCCTATTATTTAATATCACACCACCAAATAATATAGGAGAAATATTCCACCATAAATCTTCTATTATTTTTATTATTATTTCACATCAAATCAAATTATCGTACCATTAATAGTTGATCTAAAAAAAATATAAAAACCTTTCGCAATTAAACCTTCAATGCAAACACAACCTTGATAATTTCCATATTCCACTTAAGTACATTTCATATGAAACATGTATATATCTTAAAAATAGTATATAAAATTAAAAATGAAAATTATGTTGGAAGAAAACATCCATGTACATATATCAACTAGTTGCTTAATATCTTACTCGTGCACACACATTTAATTACATGCAAATATAGAAATTGAGAGCTAAATAATTTTTATTTTTTTTGAAAGTGATAATGAAATTAATTAATTTAATTATGCAAGATGTTGATTAGTTATAATTAAAATGTTGAGATAGTGATAGGATAAAGGTGGATTAAGTGAGCCTAATCACTACACCAAAATAACAATAATTTGATATGTATGTCTCACCGACAGAAGAAGTGCTTGCCACCCCCATATTAAGATTAATCATTACTTAAAGCTTTCATCATCATTGATCTAATCGAATGGGTTTGTTCGTTTTGTACGTACCATGTTTTAATACCAAAAATATGAAAACTGATTTTTTTTTTTCCCTTTTAAATTATGATTACAGTGGAAGTTGGAAAGACTCAACTCTGAAATCTTATTTGAGTTAAAGAGGGTAAATTTCACAAGATGACAAAATTTATATGGTTTTTTTTTGTTCGGTAAGAAAGACATTTTCCAATTTTTAACAATCAAGTATATATTTTCCAATTTTGGTCTCATATGTTTCAATTTTTTCCAATTTTGAACTTATAGGTTTCAATTTTTTTTCCAATTTTAATTCAATTTTGGCCTGAATTCCCAAAATCGTTGATGTCACGTGAGATTTTCCGACAACCATCCGATTAAAATTGGATTGAAATTGGAAAAAAATAAAATATAAAGGATCAAAATTGAAAAATTTAACTGAAAATCCTAAAAATAAATGTCATCATCTTAATCTCATCTCAAATTAGTTTTACATAATTCAATTTGGATGAGTTTAAATTTGAAAATCTCTTGATTCGAATACAACCTCGTAATTTATAATTTTCTTAAGATACATCCATATCTATAGTAATAATTCCGTTATAAATATAATTAAATTTACAAAATATATTTACTGTTATATAATATACTTCATACCCGAAAGGTATCTAAACAAAATTTGTTCAACTATTAAATTATAACTGCGCCTCGAGACAAAGATGAATGAAAATTTAAAATTGAATTATGGGTTTAAAAAATTAAATTATTATTAAAAAAAAACTAATGAAGTATTGAAAATTAATGTTACACCTTTTGTGAATGCAGTAGGGCCCATCACCAACCCCATTAATGAAGTATGAAGGCATATGGCAGGGGGGACGACATGCATGTGATCTCCTTAGAATTTTATGACACGTCTTTAATTTAGGCAACAAACTATCATTCTATTTACTTGTACTTTAATAGCATCGAAATAAATAATTTCCAAAATTTTATGGAACTATTTTAAAAGGAAAAATGCACGAACCATTTAATGAACCAACGTGTGAAAACTGATTGTATTTATTTATTACATAATTTATATGCGGAAAATAAGTAACACTTAACCTGAAGTTATATATTTTTCTCGATTTGAATAAAATTTCAGTGTGTCGTTCTCAATTGTAATCCAAACAAGAAAAGAAGTAATAAATTAGGATTAAGAAATTAATTTGAATGGACCTTGTGATAAGAATTGGAAGTAAGTTCTATTGTTCAAATTGCTTTCCTCTTTTCTTAAAAAAAAGGTTTGCTCTTTCTATCTCATCAAAAGCTGGATTTTGTAGATATTATTGAGTAAATTATTTGAAATTTAGTTTATTTATTTATATTATGATTTAGACATTTTAAAGGGGTATGGATGGAGTTTTTGTTAAATAAAACGTAAAATCATTAACTATTTTTCTGTCAAATATTTTAATCGACTAATTTTTAATAGATATCGATAAAATCCAAAGCCACGATTGTCGTGGTGTTCGTGTTTCGAGCTTATCATTATATCATTGAATTAACTCTTTAAAAAAAAAATTATATCATTGGATTATAGATCATATAAAAACAAATATCATTTTCCGAAAAAAAGAAAAAAACTCTCTCTCTCTCTCTCTCTCACACAACACACGGAGAGTGTGAGAGAGAGAGAGGAATATGCAGGCGTATCACGGTTCCCTCTACATAAAGCCAACACCATCCCTCTCAACCACACTATTATATTTCTCAGGCGAATAGCGATTCGAGTATCAGTAGCATCTGAACCTGAGCTAAGAACAAGGAAGACGACGACGATGGCGATGAAAAACGTCACGTGAATGTAGAGTTAGCGTGTCGTCTCCGGCGTACAATAGCTAACTTGGACGCCCTCAAACTGTTCTCACTGAAGCAAAAAAACTCTCCTGATTTTGTTCGTTATCTCAACGCAAAGGAAGGTTAAGTCTCTAAGGGAGAACAAATTAACTGCTTTAAGAAACGATAAAGAGAATTATCATTTTTCCTTTATAAATAGAGACAGCCTCAGAATCAGAAAAGGAATATATTCTGTTATCATCGCAGAGCAAAATGAGAGGTGCGATGTCATTGGCGGTGTCGGCGTTCGGCTTGTTCTGGCTACTGGCTTTGACGACGCCGTTTTGTTTTGGCGCCAATGTGACGTACGATCACCGCGCCCTGGTGATCGACGGCAAGAGAAGAGTTCTGGTTTCTGGCTCCATTCATTACCCGCGCAGCACTCCTGATGTCAGTGTAGATATTTATGCACACACACATTCTCTCTCTCTCTCACACAGTCACACACTGAAATAGAATTGTGAGAAGTTATAGATACAGTTTTATGTATCTAAATTATTTCCAATGTGAAATCAGATGTGGCCAGATTTGATACAGAAATCGAAAGACGGAGGATTGGATGTGATTGAAACGTATGTTTTCTGGAATTTGCATGAACCAGTTCGAGGGCAGGTTGATCTTTTTTCCAGTAATGGCGTTCTTTTTATTAAATGATTGTCCCTAACTTCAATGTTTGGTTTGTTTGTTCGAAGAAAAGTAAATCACTTTCTGCTTTTTCAACAAAAAGTGTTTTACTAATTTTGTTGATTCCGCGTGAACTGTTGCTGGCTTTTATTTTTAGATTTTTAATGAATGAAAAAGTCAATCTGGAAAGGAAAAGGTAGAAGAAGAAAAATGATTGTGACGCTTTGAAATGGAATTTTGCAGTATGATTTTGAAGGAAGAAATGATTTGGTGAAATTTGTTAAGTTGGTTGAGAACGCTGGTTTGTATGTTCATCTTCGAATTGGTCCTTATGTTTGTGCTGAATGGAATTATGGGTATGAATATTTTCTTATTTTGCTCAATAATTTCCAGAATATATGGAAGTATTGCTATATATGTGCTTTTGTTTGGGTATTTTTGACAATCCATAGTAACGGCATTCGACATTTTTTGAACAGAGGATTTCCTCTTTGGCTGCATTTTATATCAGGAATTGAGTTTCGAACTGATAATGAGCCGTTTAAGGTTAATTCTCCTGCTTTACTTACCTTCTTTGATTTACTTTTGGCTGTAAATTTTGATTGATAATTTAGATTGATAATTTGATGCGTGAACTGTTTTAGGCTGAAATGAAGAGATTTACAGCCAAGATTGTTGACATGATGAAGCAAGAGAATTTATATGCATCCCAAGGCGGCCCCATAATTTTATCTCAGGTTCATTTTGTGCAGTGTGTATGATGTTTTTCAACCACTCAAAATTGTAGCTAAAAGTTCATAAATGGAGGATTTGTGTCTTGTCTCCTTTCCAGATAGAAAATGAGTATGGGAATATCGATTCTTCTTATGGTGCTGGTGCCAAACCATACATAAACTGGGCTGCTGCAATGGCTACCTCGTTGAATACAGGGGTACCCTGGGTGATGTGCCAGCAAAGTGATGCTCCTAATCCTATTGTGAGTCATCATCATTTCAGTTTTAACTAAAGCTAAGTTATTTTGGCCATTTGAAGCCATGATTAGTTACTGATTACGCAAGAAATGAAGTTTTATTTGTTGGTCCTTCTGAATAACACAGATAAACACTTGCAACGGGTTTTACTGTGATCAATTCACCCCAAATTCTAATACCAAGCCAAAAATGTGGACAGAGAACTGGAGTGGATGGTAGAACATCGTACTTCTTATTTCCTTGAGATGCTTTCTTTGTTTAACTTGATTTGGTGGTTTATAAAGTCTAACTGCATATGCATTTCTTGCCTGTTTGTGATGTTGATTGAAAAAAAGGTTCGCTACATTTGGTGATCCTCTGCCATATAGGCCAACGGAAGATCTTGCTTTTGCTGTGGCTCGATTTTACCAGCTAGGGGGAACCTTCCAAAACTATTACATGGTACTTCCTATGGTCATGGCTGGTCCTTTGCAATCAAGATTTGCAAGAACTTCTCATACAAGCTATGTTGCATTTTGATATTTGACAGTACCATGGTGGGACTAACTTTGGACGCTCAAGTGGTGGACCTTTCATTACAACAAGCTATGATTATGATGCTCCAATTGATGAGTATGGTATGTCATTCCCTTGTTAAGTTTTTCTTTAGTGTCAGAGATGCTTTACTACATGATTACAATGTATAATATAAAATGCAAAACCACAGAGAAGATGTCTTTCATCAGAGGAGTCATGAGTTTTTCTTGACTGTTCTGTTGTAGGCCTTCTGAGGCAGCCAAAATGGGGTCACTTGAAAGATGTACACAAGGCTATAAAACTTTGTGAAGAGGCAATGCTGGCAACTGATCCAAAAACCACATCTCTTGGTTCCAATTTGGAGGTATAACACCATCTCCTTAGAATTTAGTAATTCTCCATAGCAATATCTCATAGGTTGTATAATTGACATTTACTGTTATACTTTATCAGAATCTAATTTCAAGTTTTGTTTTGAAATATATTTTTTCTGTTTCAGGCTACTGTTTATAAAACACAGTCAGGAAAGTGTGCTGCTTTTCTTGCAAATTTCGGCACACAATCGGATGCAACAGTGAAGTTCAATGGAAATTCCTATAACTTGCCTGCTTGGTCTGTCAGCATCTTACCTGACTGCACGAATGTGGTCCTCAATACTGCAAAAGTATGCATTCCTAACCTTTATGAGCTCTGTTATATGAAGATTTGTTACTCTAAACTCTAAAAGTCATTAAAAGAGTAGTAATCACCCAAGAACAGAAATTTCCAAATCTTGATGCAACAAATTGCAGACAACTTGATTTCAACAATCAGATGACTGATTACCATTTACATATAAGCAATCATAATCTGAATCAGCATTGCAGAAGATTCATTTATATGGATACAAGAATATGAATACTTCTATAGTTCTGAAGTTAAGTGTGTCTAGCAGATATAACGTTTGAATTAGCATATGTCTGATGCTTTATCATCTACTGAAATTATTATTGTTATACAATCACTAGCGTACTTGAATCAGGAGCTAATATGTTGGCAAATGACAGATTAACTCTGTGTCAACCGTTGCAAAGTTCGTTCGTCAATCTTCAGAGGATGACACTACATCTACTGATGCATTTGCCTCAGGTTGGAGTTGGTTCAACGAACCTGTAGGTATATCCAGTGACACAGCATTCACAAAAACTGTGTTACTCGAACAAATAAATACGACTGCTGATCAAAGCGACTATCTGTGGTATTCTCTAAGGTATGAAAGCTTCCAAAAGTGCAATAGTTTTTTGACAAAATCATTAGGTTTTACCATTTCTTGATTGTTTCAGCACTGAGATAAAAGGGGATGAGCCTTTCCTTAAAGATGGATCTCAAACAGTTCTTCATGTGACTTCACAAGGCCACATGCTTTATGCTTTTATCAATGGAAAACTTGCAGGTAAATGGAGATAAAGATGCACTGACCTGGCTATCTAATTAAATGATATACAAGGAAAAGACGAATATTTTATGAACACTAAGCACCGAGACAATTAACTCTTTGGCAATGGAGTGTATATCCCATGAAACAAATACTTTCATTTGCTTCTGCTATTCCACTGTAACTCTTGGACTTACTGTCCATTGTGCAGGCAGTTGGAGGGGACAAAAACTTTCAGTCGATGTACCTATAAGCTTCAGTCCTGGAAAATATGTAATCAATATCTTGAGTGTAACAGTAGGATTACAGGTATGACCACTATGAGCAAATTCTTATTTTAAATCATATCATAAGTTTCATCTGATAAATTAACCTCTTCCAATTCAGAACTACGGAGCATTCTATGATAAAGTAGGTGCCGGTGTTACTGGTCCAGTGCAGTTGAAAGGGCTACAAAATGGATCCACTGTTGATTTATCCTCTCAGCCATGGACATATCAGGTGGTTGATGTTAAATTTATCAATATTTTCAACAATATTTTCAATGTTCACCGAAGATCTGATGAACTATTTCATATTTATTCTCTCGTTTGAAATGCGTGAAAGCAGGTTGGTTTGAAAGGAGAAGATTTGGGCTTGTCTAGTGGAAGTTCTTCACTTTGGGTATCACAACCTAGTTTGCCAAAGAATCAACCACTGGTGTGGTACAAGGTAAAGATTACTTCTTATTCGTTTATGATCTACTTTTGGACATGGAGAGAAATGTAAACCAAGCTGCTCGTTGTTAACTCCCCTCTCTCGCTCTCTCTCATTCAGATGACTTTTGATGCCCCCTCTGGAAGCAGCCCAGTTGCATTGGACTTAGCAGGACTTGGGAAAGGTCAAGCATGGATAAACGGACAAAGCATTGGGCGTTATTGGCCATCTGCTATCGCTCCAAGTAGTGGTTGCACCAGCTCTTGCAATTACAGGGGATCTTATAGCTCAAACAAATGCCTAAAGAACTGTGGAAAGCCATCTCAGCAGCTGTAAGAAATCTCAACATTCTTATCCAAATTTCTCATTACTATTCAAATATTTATCATTTTAAACCTCCAGCTATCATGTTCCACGTTCGTGGCTAAATCCAACTGGAAATGTCCTAGTGTTGTTTGAGGAAGCCGGCGGTGATCCAACACAGATATCTTTTGCTACTCATGAGACACAAAGTATATGCTCTCGGGTTTCAGAGAGTCATCCGATTCCAGTTGATATGTGGACTGAAGATGAAGAGATAAGAAAGAAATCAGGACCAACTCTGTCCTTAGGTTGCCCTCTCCCAAATCAGGTAATATCTGATATAAAATTTGCCAGCTTTGGAACTCCTCATGGTAATTGTGGAAGCTTCAGCCACGGTAGATGCAGCAGCAAACGGGCTCTTTCCATTGTTAAAAAGGTTGAATTTTTACTCATTCTTGAAATTCTGAATATATTAATGATCTTGCTTTTTAACTTACATTTCATAATGTTTACAGGCTTGCATAGGATCAAGAAGCTGCAATGTTGGAGTTTCAGTGAACACATTTGGTGACCCTTGTTCAGGAACTACTAAAACCTTAGCTGTAGAAGCTTCCTGTACATAGTCTATATCTCTTGATACTAAAATCAACAAAAGCTGTTCACAGAATGATTACATTACAGAAATAAAAATCATCTTTTCACTTCATGTTTATAAATCACTTTTCAATACCATTTCCAATATATGAAACTTGTTACATAGTTGCTCCATGGACTACATTGATTGCCATTTTATTGAAAATACAAGAATGATACAGTTATTGATCAAGAACAGTCAGTACATTCAGGCTGTCGCGACGCCTCCTGAAGGTCGCTGGAATCTGCAAAGCTTGCAAGAAGTCGAATAGAGTGACGGCGTTTGGTACTTATCTTCTCCTCCCATCACCGGCATCGCCACCCCTCTCTTCACCGGACTTACATACCCCGGCCGGTAAGTCTTTCCGAGAACTCCTTCGACGAAATCGGACAGATTGAAGAACCTAAACTGTGTCTCCAGATGAGCAAATGCATCATCAGAAGGTAACTGATAGTTATGAACTCTGTTTTCATTTTCTCCAATTGGCCTCACTCTTATGTCCATTTCCACCAGCTCAGATACAACCACGCTCACAGTGTTGATGCTGTCAGTCCTCTCAACCACGACTTCTCGTTCTCCGGTGTTGATCCTCCATTCTCCGTCCATTGGAACGTTGACAGACTCGCCGTCCCACTTGACGATCAGGACATCCGCATCGTCATCCCAATGTGAGACCTTCTTAGTTGCTAGGACTAGTGTGTGAGTATCAAAGATGATGGAGAAAGCTTGAACCCATGTGAAGTCACGAGTCCTCCCACTCGGTCTGGTTCCGATGAGATGGGCGTTGATGTGGAGGTTCTCATCGGAAACAATGGCGAAGTCGCTTCCTTTGGATCCATGGAAGTAGAACATGACGCCATCGCCACCAACGAAACGTGGATCGTAGCATAGTGAGCCATCGCCGTTGCACTTGGGCTTCCTCCCTGGAAAAGGAATGCAATGATGGTGTTGAGAATAAAGGAGGATTACAATTTAGGGATGAAAAGAGAAAGAGAAGTTACATTTGCAGGTGGCTTCACATTTGCTGCTGCAGTTGATGAAGCAACCTTTGATCTTCTTGTTTTTCTTGGGCTTTTTTTGGGGACACTGTTCTGGGCATGTAAGTGTTTTGAAGTGGCAGCTTCCTATAGCTTGGCAGAATGCTCTGTCTTGCCCTGTTACAGGCAGTGGTGATAGTGAGGTATAGTTCGTCGTGGCAGCATCAATGGCAGGCTTCTTTCCGTTGTTTCCATTGCCATTGCCATTGCCATTTCCGTTGTTGCCATTGCCATTGCCATTGCCTTGGGCAAGAATGGTGTTGATTTCGATAGAGATGAAGAAGAAGATGAGAGCCACTAAAGTGCACAGCTTTCTTGCCTCCATCTCTCTTAAATTTTGTGATGCTAAGAATGACAGCAAATACAAGCATTTATAGGAAGAAGAAACTTGGGAATGGAGTTTGGCTAAAGTCAGGCAAGTTAGCTTGTTCACATGCTAAAACAACACATTTACACGCGTGAGAGATGGCACCACCCACATAAATATTATATCATTTGACCTGACATGTTGCTAGCCCAGAGATTAATTATTTGTTGAAGCATCACAATGAAATTTGAAGAAGACTTGTAGTTGAAACTTAACCAAATGTCAAAAGAGAGTAATTCTTCATATCTAAGTCTGCCAGTATGTGCAAAATTGACATCACAAGCTTCTTTGTTATACATACCATATTAAGTAGAAAACATGTTAAATTTGTCATACATACACCATATTTAAGAGTGATGTGTTTTAAAATGAATTATGGGTTTCAAATATTGGATGTTGTGGGCATATGAACAATAAAAGTTGTTTTCACTGATCACATTTACACATGTATTGATAGTCGTAATTTGAAGTTCAAGATTGACTACATTCCATCTTTGATTAAATTCCGAGTTGCACGCACATAATTATTATACATGGAATGTAATTTACTGTCATAAAATTTATTTAGATTTAAAATAGGAAAAATCTGTATTTTAGAATGATTCTTTAGTCAAAAGGGCTACTTAGGATTGACTCAAGCAGAACATGCTCCAAGCCTTCAACTATGTTTTATTAATCTGGAAAAAGTCAAAGTCAACTAAAGATGTGTTGCTCAGCTGTCATCTCCATAATATTAGCTAAGCCAAACTATAATCACCTTTACTTTAGCCAAACTCCATGCCTAGGTCGATATTATTACGAAAGATAGTCAATTCAATATAGGAGGGAGATCCATGTGATAAGTAATGTGAAATGTAATAATCTGACAAAAAAAATATGCCCTTTGATAATAACCCTTTAAAACTAGCTCCCTATTATAATCTGGAAAACCATAAAAGTATAAACTGCTAAAACTATGTACAAAGGGAATGCACTTTGAAAAGAATTTTTTGTCTGCTCCAGAGTGTACCATCTTCGATAAATGTAACATCTGTGGACACAGAAGTGGTCACAAATAATGAGTATCGAGCTGGTAAGAATATGAAGATATATGTATCATATGATTATTCATTTCATGCACATTCACTCACCTTAATCTTTGTTATAGTTGAAATATAGGGAGATCGTGCTTAGGTGGCTCGGAGAAGCTTAGGTTATCAGAAGGCAAGGCTAAGGCTGTGCTGCTTGATGCTTCTTCGATAGGCTCATCCACCATCTTCAAGAAATAACTGTGCCTGTACTAAAAAAAATTGTAGTGGTTGAACAAATTTAATGTGTGAGAGAGAGAGAGAGAGAGAGAGAGAGAGAGAGAGAGAGAACCATCGAGTGTCTGCAGTCAATTCTGGATGAAAAGCAGTTGCTAGCAACGTTCCCTGCTTCACAGCAACGATCACCTTCTTATCAGGTACATCACTGCCCTGAAGCATGAATTATTGATGTCAAAATAAGATGATATGCATAATAGTAACTTGATTATAGCAGATTGTGATGAGATAATACATTCTGTACTTTAAAAGACATTTTGAGGCTCTTTAACTACAAATTTCAGAGAGAAATCATGGATAATTGTGCACATAAGTGCTACTTGAGCAGTAATAGTAAGAGCATAGATAAAATTGACCTCTAAAGTTGGAATAGCCGGATCAGATTTAGCATTTTTGTGAGATGGAACAGGAACTTCTGCCAACACTTGCACTTCGGGACCTACTTCAAGGATTCCAGGAGCACGGATAAACACGCCTCGGAAGCTTGGAGGACCTCCTTCTGTGGCCACTATCTCAGGAACAGAAATCTCAGCCTCGAAGCTTTGAATCTAACAAAATTCATTTAGATAGGATTGCACATTTGTCAAAGTTGTCGAGGTGGAAAATAAAGACATGAGCATTTGGGACTTGTCATCTTGCTGTTAGAAATGCTGCCATAGAATTTCAAATTATCTGAGGCAAAATCTTCTCTCTTTTTTCAATAGTAATGAATACTTTGATTTGGCATATGAACATGATCAATCTCACTTAGGATTGAGATTTAAAATGCATTGTGTAGCGATTTCAGAACATGATCTTTTAGAATAAACAACAGTGTCGACCCAAAATCCAGGTGTGGAAATCGAAGTAGAGGAGTATATTAGTTCAACCAATCACATTCATGTTCAGCAATTAAATTAAAATAACACTGTTTGAAAATAATTTCATTCTCACTCTCAAGCAAGATAAAGTAATATACAATTTCTCTCAAACACCATTGCTCAACACTGAATCATATTAGACTAATCCTGAGAATTGCAATAATGTGCTTGTCACCAAGTTCTGTTATTGGATTCTTGCCCTTCAGTATTTAGAGAGTGTTTGACTTCACCATACAAGGTTTTACAGAATGTAATATTTCCAAGGCTGTTTGATAGGAAGAACTTATAAGTTCTTGTGATAAGACATTAGGTCTTTTTATGCTCCATTGAAAATAGAAAGCTAGTTCTCACCAAATAAAATCTTACCGTCGTTCAAACTTATCTAATCCAAACACCCAATTAGTCATACATAAATGGAACTCAAGGAAAACATTATTTATATTATACCTGACTGCCAAAGAAGTTCCGGTGAACCGTACAATTTAGGCCACCAATAAGTTCTTGCCCACCAATCTTTTGCCCTGAATGAGATAAGCCAGAAATTCCAACAAAAAAAACTGTAAGGTATCTTATTCCTAAATGTACATACACAAAATAAAAGGCAAGGACTAGAAGAGTTTCAGAAACACATATCCCCCATGGAAATGTGATCAAGTACTCAAGTTTATAAAAGAAGTGCAAAGTTTTGCAACCAGTGAAGTAAATATAAATAAAATAAAAAAAACCTACCAACTGCTCTGTCAGCCAAAAAGATAAGACCAGCACAGGTTCCCCAAACCGGTTTTCCAATTTTTACAAAATCCCGCAGGGCAGGAAACTGCATAAGCAACAAAATTCGGCAGAAACTACGTCACAATTAGTGATGAATATGTAACACGACACTAGAAACGAGAACTAAAGGAAACATTAAAGTTCCAAAGATAATTTTGATCACTACGAGAAAGATAGAAATTATTGAAGACATGCTGAATTTCATTTGTTGTGCAGCATAGATTGAAATCAGTAAAGTAGGTACTATGGTCAAACTTTGTACATCATCTTGCAAATGGAAAATCCTCTATTCAGCCAACACCAACCAAAGAAATTAAACAACGTGAATATACAAAAAGCCTCTAATGATTTAGCTAAGCATCTCAACTCACTCATCTTCCCATAAGAGAGCATAACCTAAAACTAAGCTTCTTTGTTGAAGATTTTAAGCCAGTTTCTTCATATACAACTAAGCTTTTCCCTTTCCTCAATTCAGCTAAGTCTACACTGATATAGAAACTTAAACCAAACCTCAAAAAAAAAAAAAAAAAAGATACACAATACATACAATTTATCAAAAAGTTAGGATGGGCAGTGTAAGACGTGAATGTAAAATATTATCATCCACTCTCAATCATAACAGTTTCTCAACAAAGTAAAAATAACAAAAGTCTTAACTTTCCGTGTTTCTTGATTGAGAAAACACACACACACACACACACAATAGAGAGAGAGAGAGAGAGAGAGAGAGAGAGAGAGAGAGACGAGGTTATGATATTCGGCAAGCTTGGCCATGGTGGTGCTTTCACCGCCAGGGATAATGAGGGCCGTCACGCTTTGCAGCTGCTCAGGCTTCTTTATCTCCACCCCCTTCACTCCCAACCTTCTCAACGCTGCAACACCAATTCACAATCAAACCCCATTAATCGCTCACCGCCATGAAAGAATATTAAAAGAATTAACAATACCTGCAATGTGTTCGTTGAAAGATCCCTGTAAAGCAAGTACGCCCACTGCCATTGTTGGCCGCCACACACAGAAAACAAAAAAAACAAAAAAGTAACAGGCTGCGAATGTGTGAGAATGTTTTTTCCTAGTGAAGAATCGTGTAAGACTCTGCTTCACAAAATGAGCCGATAAAGAAACAGAGAGCGAAATTCGGTTTTGATTTCCAGGCGCCGCCATGAGTGCGCCATGGGCCCACGATGGACCAACTTTCACTGGCCCAGTCCATTAACCTATTTTCTTACTGGGCTAGGTCCATTTTAATGGGCTAAAAATGTGAAACCGTTGTTAGCCAGCCCATTAGTGGAAACGGGTCGGATGCGGGCCGAATTTGCTTCCGTTCGAGACGGGCCTACTAGATTTTGGATCTTACTTACCACATAGGTGCCGTGTAGGAAAAATTAAATGATAATGCATAACACACAATCCAAATGGAACTTATTTTAAGGGAAATTTAAAAATTACCATTGTCATAAAAGGGCCAATGGGCTTGGTTATTGGGAGTTGGTGACGATGTGGTCCACTCATATGGTGTTTTAGTCATATCATAAATATAGAAAAGTATAGGTAGAAAGTAATCAAAAATATGTCTCGTTATCCAAATGTGAATTTGGGCACTTTTAAATTTCAATGTATCACACTACAAGCCTTGCAATTTCAAGTGATATCTAATCAAATTAGAACGAAGAGGGAGTTGAACCTAAATCACTCCAATTTTAGTATTTATTTCTCACTCCTCCAACTCATTGAAGAATTTCAATGTTATCACTCTTGTTTGAAGTCACGTTGTGAGATATATACACATCACATTGTATTTTTAAAAAATAATTTAACATTAAATATTGCTGCCAGTTGTTTGTAACTCAAACGTTGTTTAAAATGATAGTATTAGATTTTATCGAATTTATCATACTAGTACTGGAAGCTAATATGTATTTGTCACACACAGGTATATAGAATAAAAAATATTTAAAAATATATAATTCTTTTTTAAAAAAAATTCTTCAATTTTTACATCATTGTCTACTTTAGACGAGAGGTTGCTAAATGTTCAGCACAATTCTCTTTAGTTGGCCTAATAATAACCTGGAATTTTTTTAATTAAAGAGAAACGAAGAATTCAGTCAATCGATAGTAGGTTTCTTAATCAGCCGAAATGTAAATCAAAAAATAGATCCGAGAGTGACAGACACGTACGAATCTGAAAATCTTTGATTGGAAATAGAAAACGAAAAACAGTGGTGTGTCAGATCGTGAAAAGGGATTGAAAAAGAAAGCAAACGGTTAGTTATGATGAGTCTCAAGAAACTTGTTAATGTCTGTTGCAATTCAACTACCTAATTTGACTATTGATTCCAAACCCCCAATTCCACCCCCCACGCCGCCAATCTAACAATCCCCCTCTCCTCAAAATTTTCCCCTTTTTGATTCAATCTCCAATGCGAATCTTCAAGTATATTATATATTGGCGATTACCAAACACCTAATTCGATTTATTCCCTTTTCTTACACATCAATTTCCACCCTAAATTCTCTCTCCCTCTCCGTGTCTGTTGAATTTCCGTTGAATCGCCTCTAAACTGTAAAAACATCTGCGCTTGTGAAATCCCTTTCTTTTATTTGTCTATTTGTTCGATTTCCGTGGTGGGTCGATGAGAAAGTGCCCGTTGATTTCTGTTTAGGGTTTTCTTTTCTGTTTTCGTTTCTTCAATACATCAATAGGTAGGGGTATTCTGATTTAAAGTTTTTTATTTTCATTTTCTTTGTGGGTTTATGCATATGTACTTCTTTGTATTTGTTTATTATATCATTTGCTGCGAGTCATTGTCTGGATGTTCTCGATGCAACTATTTTGTCTTTTCCTGAAATCAATCGAAATCAAATAACCTGCTTGCAATATGAGAATCTTGAATTTTATTCCATTTGTTGAATGATGATATCGCTTTCTTGATAAAGAATATTAATTTTTTTCCGTTGTTATCTGTTTCATAAATCATAGGGCAAAAAGTCAAGGCGCCGATGGATTTTTGAGGTGGAGATTGAAGGTTTTGCCTGCTTTGGTTTCTTCTCTTGCAACTTATAAGAATATTGAAGTGGGGATTTGGCCATGTTGGCCTTGAACCGCAATGGGATCGGTTCGATCAACTGTTTCATTCATTTCTCTGAATGGCATCCTCTCGAATAGAATAGCTGATTGGCCCTCTGACATCCGTTTCATTATTTGCTTTAGACAAAGAAAAGGTTATCATTTGTTCGCTTCAAATAGGAAATTTCGAATTAAAAGAAAGTTTGTGTGTGTTCAATGTTCAATGAGATTAAATAGAGCTTCTAGAATTTGGATGGGGATGGCGTATCTGTGCTTGATATTTCCAGTTTATCTTGATGTACGGTTTTGATATACTTTGTTTATGTTTCTTCAGGTTTTACAATCAAGTTTATTAGTTTCCAGTGTATTGTATGATTTCTGGTGAGAGTTCTGTTGTTGTGAATTTTAGTAAGAGGATTTTGATCAAGGAAGAGATAGAAATGGGCTGTTGTGGGTGTTTTGGTTTCTCATTTGGGAGGAAGCGGAGGAAGGCAACGACACCGTGTAGGCAGATGGACTATGATGCTTCCAGGGGGTTACTGTTGGATAATGAAGAAGATGAAGATGAAGAGGAAGATGATGTGGAAGATGAGGATGAAGGTTTTTATAATGAAGATATGAGTGATACAGGGAATGGGGATGACTATGATTTCCAAAGCCCAACAAAGCGTTCTGAGGAGATTTTGATGCACCGACTGCAGAATGGATTGATTTGCAGGGAGTTCCCTGTTAAGGAGACTTACATGTTGCTACGATCCGAGGTGTGGATACAATATTTTGTGTTTTTACATTCATCACAAACACTGGGATATAAGTTCACAACTAAGTCTTTAAGTTCACAACTAAGTCTTGCAGTGGAGATTAGTTCATATTGCATGCTGCTCTGAAGTTAATAACTTTATTGCTATTTTGTGAGGCTTTAAAACTTCATTACTCAATAAGCTGCATTGTGAATCAAAATACCTCCCCGTTGTCCTAGAAAAAGAAAAAGGACAAAAACTAAAAAACTTAATTAGGAAAAGAGAAACAGTTGGGGACTTTATTGACAAATTAAAGAATTAATTATACTGATATTTAAAATGTAAGATTACTGTAGTTGGTTGTCCTAGAATATCATTGCAGTTGTTATTTGTGTCTGAAGCTGCATTGAGTTGTGGTTTCTTAAGTGTGACTTTCTCATACAAGTATAGCTGCTTTTTTGCAATAAATAGTACAAAATTTTACTGCTCAAACAACAAACTAGAGAGCATCTGAATGCCGTACTGTTTGGTGGGGGTTGAAATACTGCATGTGTAATGTGGGCTAGCTTAAACTTTAGGCTTATCTTTTTGTTGGTAGGAGGGTGGTCATGTGAGCTAATCTAATTTTCACTAAAGAGACTTCCCTTTATGAAAGGAGTACTATTGCACTTTATATTGATTATCAGTGTTCCAGGACGAAAATGGAAACAAGACTATTAATGAATATGTCCGTGAGCGTAAGATTGGTGCTGGAAGCTACGGAAAAGTGGTGAGCATATTGCTGTATATATTATATCTTTGGGGTTTGATTTATGGAAGTTAACATGTAATCTTGTCTCTTTGTAATATTTAGGTTCTCTACAGAAACCGTGTAGATGGAAAATATTATGCAATAAAGGTAACATTCTAGTTTGCTTGCTCAAATATTTAGGTATTTGCATTTGCTATTGATGTTTTGAACAGTATCTTAACATATTGTTCTCTTCCATAGTTATATTGATGGGATTTGGATTAGACCTTGTACTCACAAAATAATAATCAAGAGGTGATATCGAAGTTAATATGCTAAATTCTTAACAAGGGAAATGTTTAATTTTGCTTGATGTTTGGATGCGTCACTTCTTCACTGGCAGATTTCAGGCATAGAGGTTTTGGCTTGGTTCATTAGGATACATATGGATCTAAATGCACTGGTGCTTATTAAATTTTTTCATGCTAATGAAGAGCAAGACTTGTTCCAGTAACTCAGTTACATCTTATTGGTCTTGCTTAATACATATTATTGGAAACCTCTGAATTAATTAAAGCTTATAGGTGGTAACTTCACACCATAACCATCTACTCTCAATTTTTGGACACAGGCCTTCCACAAATCTCATTTGTTGAAACTACGAGTTGCACCCTCGGAAACTGCTATGACTGATGTTTATCGTGAGGTATTTAATACTTTTGTGCATCATATTTTAATGTAGCAAGCAGGATTCTTGTTTTGAACTTGGTTCTTGGCATTGGTATTGGCACTTTCTTTTATTTTTTCCTTTTCTTTTATCTACTCCACCAATATATTGTGCTTTATTTGTTTTGGCTTGCACAATATCCTCCAGCGTATTTACACACTGCTCAACCATCTCCACTCTTATATTTTGCATCTATAATTGTTATTTGCGTAATAATACGTATGTTATTTCTGAATCAATAGTTGACAGCTTCATACCCCAGTCATTTTACTCAAATCATTCTCTATCAGTATTGGCTACTTTAACATTATTGCTGCAGTAAATTCAAACCTTTGATTGATCATCCTGTTTATCTGTTAATTTATCATTTGTTTGCACAATCTTGGCTGTTTCTTCTGACTTGTATAATCATATGTTTTCAGGTTTTAATCATGAAAGTATTGAGCCATCCTAATATAGTCAATCTAGTGGAAGTTATTGATGACCCAACAACAGATCACTTTTATATGGGTATTCTATGCCATTCCATTCTTTATCCCTTGCCAAATTCACTTTAGCTGTTTAAGTTTGACTCCAAGGCTACTGTATTTCAGTTCTGGAATATGTGGAAGGAAAATGGGTCTGTGAAGGTGCTGGACCTCCAGGTGGTCTAGGGGAAAATACTGCTCGGAAGTACTTACGTGATGTAGTTTCTGGTTTGATATATCTTCATGCCCATGTATGATTCAAAAGCTACCTTTTGAAATTTCATTATCTATTTGATTCATCTTTGAACCTATATTGCTGATCTCCCCACTTCTTTAATACCACATGACATATTACCTCATCCTGTATTTTTTGTGCATGATCTGAAGATTTTATGTTATATTACAAATGTTCCAGTTTGTTGCACATTTTCTTTGGCATACTTCAGCGTATTCAGTCAGTGAAGAGATTTGAAGCTTTAGTTTTTCAGATCTTCTTGTATTTGATGTCTTTGTGGAATTTCTCAGATAATTTTTGGATTATGAGATATCAAATCTGTACATGGAACAATAAATGGAATTATTGTGTTTGAAATTCTGTACTGTTTTTTGGTTAATCTTAAGCCCAGTTGTGGATATTCAACAATGGCTCTACTTATGACATTTTAAAGAATTTTTATTGATTTCACTATTTTAATAGGGAGAATATCATTTGACTAATGTATGAAGAATTCATCCACTAATATATAATTTGACCATTAAAACAGAATTTTCAAAATTAAGTGTAGCTTAACTTTTTATGCTTATTTTGTACACAGCATTTATTTGAGTAGGTTATCTAAATTAGAAATTATTAAACAAACAAAATATCCTACTTTGTTGCTTTAGTGCAATCAATATAATTATTTTCCCTACAATTTTCACTATCACTTACCCATTCAATGTAGTTCTTGCAGGTCCTTGGTTCTTTTAACCAGTGTCTGTATTACTTCATACTTCTTTCATCTTAAATTATTTTTTTAACGCAACATTATGTAGAGATGTTTTCCTTAATAAAATATGTGCTGTTATATTTGTCAAATGTGTTTAGTTTCAGATCTTGAACCTGCAAAATACTTTTCTGATAGTATTTTTGTGTAGCTTTTTAATTTAACCTGAATTCTGTCATGCTTGTTCTTGCTTTCTACATATCTAACATGATATGTTATCATCTTCATCTTGACAGAATATAGTGCACGGAGATATTAAACCTGATAATTTATTAGTTACGGGTAATGGCAGGGTCAAGATTGGTGATTTCAGCGTCAGCCAGGTTTCTGAGGTATTAGATTTTTCTTAATAGAGCTGCCACTGGTTTCAAGCATTGGATATGTGTTTGTTGCATGAATGGTAGACTTGAATGGAATTGTTCTGAATGATTTTTCTGATTTCAGCGTCAGCCAGGTTTCTGAGGTATTAGATTTTTCTTAATAGAGCTGCCACTGGTTTCAAGCATTGGATATGTGTTTGTTGCATGAATGGTAGACTTGAATGGAATTGTTCTGAATGATTTTTCATGCTTATTTAGTGTTTCAATGTCATGCAAGAAATAATTTGCAGCAAAGTATGAGATGTTTACTTTTTTGGCCATGTCCGAGACTCCATCGTGTATCCACCTCATTTAGTTAAAGAGGTTCTGATACTCTGTTTATCAGAGGGAAGTCTTAGAGGCCCTCTTGGAATAGATCGTGTCAAATTTTCATTTGTTGATGATAGGCTGAAGGAGATAGGTTTGACTAAGTATCACAACACTGTTTTCATTTTCTGGGGATAGGCGAAAGGAAATAAGTTTGACCACACTTCCATTTCAGAATGTGGTTGCTAAGCTTGAATAACCTCACTATTTGACTGTTTCAGTAATAAAAAATCATATTTTATCTATTAACTGTTTCTCTTCAGCTGCCTCTCTTTGCCACGAGATATTAACGATAATTTTGCCATCATTATTGTGCGTAGGATGATAATGATGAACTTCGTCGTTCTCCTGGAACTCCTGTTTTTACTGCACCCGAGTGCTGTTTAGGTCTGTGTTTTCTTTTATCATGATAATCGATGCTCTTATCTTCTTTATTCTTACAACCTAACCATGCCAATTGATTGTGTATATTAGGTGTAACCTATCATGGAAAAGCAGCTGACACTTGGGCCGTTGGAGTTACTTTGTACTGTTTTCTTCTGGGGAATTATCCATTTCTCGGAGAGACCCTCCAAGAGACATATGACAGGGTATGCTATGTCCTGAAAACATTTATGTGTGCATAAAAGTTCTATGTTAGTTCCATTGCTGATTTCAATGGCATTGCAGATAGTAAATGATCCATTGTTGCTCCCCAATAACATGAACCCCCTCGTGAAAGACCTACTTGAGGGTCTTCTTTGCAAAGGTCGGTCGCAGGCTTAATTGAATTGTTTGATCATTTCAAGATTCCCCCTGACTCACCAATGATCTTAACATGCAGATCCTAAGCAAAGAATGACTCTAGAAGACGTTGCTCAGCATCCCTGGGTCATTGGAGAAGATGGGCCGATCCCTCAGTTCTCGTGTTGGTGCAAGCGCGCCACATTGCAACGAGCATCATCTGAGGAGAGTGGAGCAGATACTACTAACACATAAGCATTACACTGCTTAGCTCAGCTCTTGTTTATTGTATAGGAAGCTATAGACCACTAGAATGTTTTCTCTTCGATGAACGATAAAGTGCAAAAATGAGACTCTAGAAAGCATTTGAAGGATAATTGAACTTGGGTTTTAGATTGAAGAGTAATAGGATAGCTTTTGCTTGATAGAAATTACCTTTGACGGTTTTTTTCTCTTGAAGTTCAAATTCTTTACGTACACTGAAGGATCGGTTTTATGATGTGTTTCTTTCCCCATCAGGCTATGTTTATCGGTCTGGTCGACGCCCAGGCATAGCTACATGTCAAAAAAAAAAAAAAGGAAAATGTAATTAATATCCATGACCAAGTTTGTGGCATGACCATGGTCATGAGATTTTGTTTACTCAATTGTGATGACACGTGTCATTGTATGATTTATTGAGTGTATTTTATTTAGATAATTACAGATTTCGATTTATCCATTTAAAAAAAAATTATACACCAAAATTCATAAAATAAAATTCTTTATAAATAGATACCAATATTGATATATTTTGGATTACAATCGCATACTCTCTTTTCTCTTCTAATTTGTGCAAAATCTCTTTTGTCTTCCAACTTGTGTCAAAAATTTAAATTTTTATCATTTTCTACATGGATCCAAATCAGCTCAATTATTCCCACTACTCCCAAAATCATCCAAATTCTCAAAATGATCAAAATATTGAATCATTTTTTAATACTATTGATTCCCAATTTTCTCAGTATTATCAGAATTCTTAATTTTCTCCAAATTTGAACCAAGTTCAAAGATTGGAAAATATCTCTTGCAATTTGTTCGGGGAAAAAAAGAAAAATGTGATAAAAATTGCAATTTGTTCGGGGAAAAAAAGAAAAATGTGATAAAAACAGGGTGGTCTGTTAAAGAAAATGTTGCATTAATGTAGTCTTGGTGTTTCATCAGTGAAGATGGCACGGTTGGCAAAAATCAAAAGATCCCAAAAGTGTGGGAACGAGTACATGCTATGTACGAAGAAGTTCGAAGAGAAAATTCGAAGGAGATAAATGAAAGAAATATAGAAATGATGAAAAGTCGTTTTAGACAAATTAATGTACTGGAGCTATGAGAGTGTTGGCTCATGGGACATCCACTGATGCAATTGATGAATATTTACGCATGAGTGCAGCAGTAACAAGACAATCTCTCAATCATTTCGTTGAAGCCATCATTTCCTGTTTCGTGAAGAGTACCTTAGAAAGCCTTCCAACGTAGATTTGGCAAGACTATACTCTATGTCGGTGAACAACGTGGGTTTCCGGGTATGATAGGCAGTATTGACTGTATGCATTGAGAATGAAAAAATTGTCCTGCTGTGTGGGCTGGGCAATATGTTGGGAGAAGTGGAAAACCAACCATCATTTTGGAAGCTGTTGCATCATATGACTTGTGGATATGACATGCTTTCTTTGGAACTCCAGGTACGTGCAATGATATTAATGTACTCCAACGCTCTCTAGTTTTTACAAATGTCTTGGAAGGTCGAGCTCCAAATGTTAGTTATATCGTTAATGGTCGGGAAAATAATAGAACTTATTATCTAACTGATGACATATATCCTTTTATGGGCTGTATTTATTAAGTCAATTACTTCTCCACTAACCCAAAAGCACAAATTGTTTGCTCAACACCAAGAGGTTGTACGAAAAGATGTTGAGTGAGCATTTGGAGTTCTACAGGCTCGTTTCGCATTTCTTAAACTTCCATGTCTTGTTTGGGATAAACTTTCGATGAGAAAAATTATGATGATTTGTATCATCATGCACGATATGATAGTGGAGGATGAACGAGACACATACCAAAATTATTATAATCCCACCGAATTTTTAATGGATTGTCCCGTAGATGATGATCAGTCTTTTCAATACTCTACCGAACGCATTGCAAGTTTATCCACTTATATGACTAACAGGAAACAACTTCGATAGAGAAGCTCATGCCGCTCTTAAGAACGACTTGATTGAGCATATATGTCAAAAATTCGGCACTATTAATTAAATATGTAATTTGCATATTTTGTTTTGTTGTAATTTATGCATGTATTTGTAGCTCGATTTATTTATTTTATTTTGTATTTCAATTCTTGTAATTTTAATTTTTTTTATTGGATATTGTAATTTATTTTAACTGTATTCCCAATTTTTTTTATTATAATTACGATTTTTTTAATATTAAATAATTGTATATATCTCTTAAATATTTAAAATATAATAAAAATTAATTATAGATATAATTGTTAAATTATAAAAGAAATAATTTATTAAAGGTTGGTTGTGGTTATAGGTGGTTATTGATAAAATATGAAAAAAAATGAGATTTGGTTGTAGTGTAGAATGTGTATGTGGAGGAGAGATAAATGAATTGTTTATTAGTTGGTTGTGGGCATGGATAAACATAGTCTCGTCGGAGCTATCAATTGTACGATCACAGGTGTCCTGTTATGTTTCTTGCTTCTCTCTAGCAGATAAAGCGTTGCACTGTCAAATTTATTGTCTGAATTTAAGCAAAGATTTTGCCCTATATACAACACTTCCAAATTGAAAAGGCAGGTGGAGATGGTCCCATGATTGGGTGGTCCTATGCTTTCTTGTGTGTGTTTAGTAATGGTTCAACTATTTAGGAAGAGACTGGTCCTGATTCAAATAGGCCTCATTTTTTAACAAGCATACTTTATAGGTGATTCAAGATTGTTAGTTAAATAGTTCATTTGAGCTTCATCAATGGTGATATCAAACTACCTTCAATTTGTTCATAATTATATACTTTGATTCAAGCAAGTTTGAACAAAGAAAGTTTTGCAAGTATCAGTTGATGAATTTTTAAAAAATTCTGAATAGCAGAGCTGAATTTAATATCAGTTTGTTATTATCTAACATGTCCAAGAATTATTTTTTTTTTAAATAAATCATTACATATTATCTCGAGCAATCTCTTTGTCAAGCTCTTCCTAATTAATAGCTTAAGTGATGGTATTGTTTTAATGATTTGATTATACTATAACGACTAGACAATACACAATGATTTCAACAACTCATTAATGGAGTCATTACCTAATTAAGGATAAGACTACTAGTAAATGCACTACACATATACAATTGTTTCATGACACAACATATAAATATTAAATATCGCATGTCATTTTATATGGATTGCGATTTTTACATTGATTATACTTCTATATGAATTTTTAAAAAATACTAATGATGATGATGATGATACTTGAAATTTCATATAAATAGGAAGTATTTTTAAATGTTTTCATCACATGAGCCATAAAATATTTAAAAAAGTAAATATAATTCCAAATGAAATGTGTTTCATCGTTGCATATAAATATTGCCATTTTTAACCTAAATACGTAGAAACAATCATGAAATTGAGAAGCATGCATGTAAATTGAATTTAATGTAAGAAACAATATTGAGTTGTTAACATGAATTGTTTCTTTCACCTTTTTGTAATTTGTACAATATGTGTAACTCTGGTCTTTTGAGTCATCTATACATTTCTCTCTCTCTCTCTCTCTCTCTCTCTCTCTCTATATATATATATATATATATATATATATATATATATACACCTTTTCAAACTATGACTCATACTTCTTAAACTGAATAAATTAAGTTGATTTGAGAAACCTTTTAAGCTCAACTCAATCAAAATTTAAAACGTTTCATTTGTTACGGCAAATAGTAACTTCAGTAATAAATAATCAATAATCATAAACTATTAATTTAAAACGTTTGATTTGTTGATTTGTTATTTAAGTAATAAATTATTAAGATGGGGCGCCGCGTTAAGGAAAAAGTAAAGTACGAAAAAGTTGACCGGTAAAATCAGAAACTATGATAATTAAGGGGTCAAAATTGCAAATAATAAGTTCCTTTTTTAGAAAAATTCAGTCTTAGTTTCTCTCTCTACTCTTCTCTCCGTCTTTCTATCCCAACCATCTCCGGCGGCGATGCTAGCCGGCGCCGAATCTTCTTCCATATCCGATATCCGATTGAACGCTAGTGATATTGGCGACGGAAGAATATTCCGGCTACCATGATGCCCGTTTTCCGGTATGATGCCGCTTCATCGCGAAAGATCCGATTGACTCCTGAAGCCCGGTTTGGATCCGAATCGATGGCTCCTTGTAGAATTATTTTGATTTTCTTCCATATGAAAAGCTGATTGGTTGCATGTGTTGTTGTTTTGTTGTATTCGTGCACAGATATAGAATAATAAGCTGGATATACGGATGGGATTAGGCTAGCGCTCCTGAAAGTTTGTATCTTTGTCGGATTTATTCCTTTTTTATTTCCTGGTGTAGGTATGAATTGAGAGTAATTGATTGTTTGAGAATCTGAATAAATGTTGTTTTGATTGTGTTGGAGGAAGTGATTTCATATGGTGTAGATAGAGTTGATAAATTGATGAGCATGGTCTATGAATATGGAATTTTGATTAGGCATGCTACATAGTATTCTGGATTGGAAAGTGATTGGGAAAAGTGGAGCTTTAGTTCAAAGGAAAATTAGGAGTATCAGAATTTTTTTTTAGGTGGCTTTGAAAAAATTTGTTGAATTGTTTGGTTTTGGGTATAAAAAGGGATAGCATGGATTTTGAAGCCCAGAAGTCGAAGAAATCTATGTTTTCTTCCTTTAATGGGAGTCCAATGAATCTTGCACTTTCGGTTGGGGAAGAAACTGAAATAAGATCGAAAAGAAGAGCTGATCATGGTCATCTTTTCAGATCAATTGAATTTTTTCTCCCTGGTTTGCTTGATGATGTTGCTTTGACGTGTCTTGCCAGGGCTAGTAGATCAGATTATGCTTCTTTGTCTTGCCTAAATGTCAGATATAATATGCTTATTAAAAGTGGGTGTTTGTATGAGTTACGAAGGCAATTGGGGATTGTGGAGCATTGGGTATATATGGTTTGTGATCCGAGGGGATGGGAGGCGTTCGATCCCTTCAGAAATAAGTGGATGAGATTGCCAAAGATTCCTTGTGATGACTGTTTTAACTACGCTGATAAAGAGTCACTAGCGGTGGGGAGTGAGTTGCTAGTTTTTGGACGTGAAATGTTTGAGTTTGCTATTTGGAAGTATAGTTTGTCTTCTCGTTCTTGGTCCAAGTGTGGAGGAATGAATCGTCCTCGTTGTCTCTTTGCATCAGGAAGTCTTGGCTCAATTGCTATTGTTGCTGGGGGAAGTGACCAGAAGGGCAATGTGTTGAAATCAGCCGAGCTTTATGATTCTGTAACGGGTAAATGGGAAATGTTGCCAAGCATGAACTCCCCTCGTCGTTTGTGCTCAGGGTTCTTCATGGATGATAAATTTTATGTGATTGGTGGGATGACTAGCCCCACTGATTCATTAACTTGTGTAGAGGAGTTTGATCTTAAGACGAGAAAGTGGAGGAAAATCGAGGGTATGTATCCTAATGTCAGCCGAGCTGCACAAGCACCTCCTCTTGTTGCAGTTGTTGACAACCAACTGTATGCCGTTGAATATCCCAAAAACATGGTGAAGAAGTATGACAAGGAGAAGAAGTCATGGGACGACTTGGGAAGACTTCCAGTTAGGGCTGATTCCTCTAACGGTTGGGGTCTGGCTTTCAAGTCATGTGGAGATGCTCTTCTCGTCGTGGGTGGTCAGCGGGGCCCAGAAGGCGAAGCCATCGTGTTGAATTGTTGGTATCCGAAATCGGGAGTCAAGGACGGAACTTTGGATTGGCAAGTCCTTGGAGTGAAGGAGCATGCTGGTGTTTTTGTGTACAATTGTGCTGTCATGGGTTGCTGATGAGATCTCTGTCGAAATGGAACAGGTTTTGATCTCCTCCCATGATTCTCGGTTAGGGTTTTTTCCCGTCTTTCCATTGACCATATTTGTTATTGTTTGAATTATTCTCTTTCAGTTGTTGCATAAAGGTATCTTTGTGTTTTATCAGATTCTGAAATCATATTTTGGTTCCAGAACTTTTAGGTTTGCACCTTTTCTCAGATTGTGTTCATGATTCGCAATTAACTGCATGATACGGAAACTTATCAAGTCATGATTGTGAAAATCTGATGTATTTAGTACATAAATTCAAGTGGACTTTTGGAATAAGTATAGCTTTCCAAGAAATTCATTTATTGCACTTCTAGTGAATTGGCATTTAAGTGCTTGACATCTATCTCAGTATATGTTTGTTTCTACTATATTCTTTCGATATGTAGAATCTTATCCACTTTCCCATGTTATAAAATGGCTTTTAGTACATAGTCATGAAATGTACAGAAACTCGGCTCAGGTAAAACACGAAACTTAGCCAGCTCAAGGTCTAGTTGGTTGAACTGGCAGCATAATGGCACCCAGTATTTGTAAGAACTGGCTCGTACTTGGTGTAAGTTTCTTGATATGTTTTTTATCCTTGTAGTTGCAATGTTTTTACTTCATTCTTGAAAAACTATAATATATGTGTTTGTGTGTGTGTGAGATGAGAAGAATTGGTGTGTGGTTTGTGGGGGATGGGGTGATTGGTGATTTTGGTGAATGTTTTGGCGTTTGCCAATCTGTGTTTACCCTACAAGCAATAAACTGCCTTGATGGAATCTTGTAGTGGCACTGTTGAAGATATCCACAATGGAATTTGGAACACAGGATTTATGTAACCACTAAATTCCCAGGTTTTGTACAAAACATTTTCGCCCTTGGTTCATCCAACAACTGATGTGATGATCTTAACAGAGAGAAACTTATTATTATTATTGAGAGAGAGAGAGAGAGAGGAAATTTTCTTTGCTTCCATGAACAGTATGAACCATGAACGATGTTTGCTAAATTAGGGTGGAAACTTTTTATTTTTCCTTTTCTGGTTGGTTGTATTTCAATTCGAGATATGGCGGTGCCCAAAAAGGTGTTCTTGAATTGAATTTTTTATCTTTTGGGGAAATTTTAGTTCTTCAATTTTCGGCTAATTCGTTTTTGGGTATTTTGTTTCCATCTCTAATATGTATTTAAATTATGGCAAAAACTCGTGTGCACGCGACGGTTGCACTTATATTACAAAAAGACACATTTATAACCGTAAAAGACATAGTTGAATAACTCATATTTATACTGTAAAAAACATATTTATAAAACACATATTTACAGCTGAAAAATACATATTTATACCTGTAAAAGACAAACTTGAATCTCGTAAACTTGAATCTCGTCGTATATAAGACAGTCTCACAAGAGATCAAGTCTTAAATTATTAATCATATTTATATCTGTAAAAGACAAACTTGAATCTCGTCGTATATAAGACAGTCTCACAAGAGATCAAGTCTTAAATTATTAATTAGGAGGTTTCCTTTCGCTAAAGAGAAAAAAAGAAAAAAAAAACCCAAGGGAAGTCCTTACTCCTTAAGAAAAATTGAACAAAATATTTAATCGAATTACTAAAATAGAATAAATGTATATATAAAACAGAATCATTGAAAACTGAAAAGCTCATTGAATTTTAATTATTATAAGATGGTCTTAATGTGAAAACAATGATAGAACCTAAATAAAACACGTCAATAGACTTTTGACACAATAATCCAACTATAAAAGACATTATGCAATTGCAAATTGTCGCTTTTATACATAGTTAAAATTAAATGTACAGTTGTGTCACTTATTTTGCATATTTTAATAGATTGTATTCAATTCTCGATTTTATTTAATTAATTATCAAACTTTAAAATGAGCAACATTAATCATTTTCTCGGGCAACTAAAACGGATCTCCCTTCTGAAACTTATACATCTCAGGTCCTTCATATTTTGCAACAAGTTAATATGCAATATTTGATTTTTATTATCTTAGTAATCCAAACTTGAGATTTGAATTTGTTAAAAAATGTAGAGATAGATGACCTCACATACTAATTGTCAAAGAAAACACCCAATGTCTTGTAAACAAAGCTTAATACTCAAAGTTACCATTAACATACCTTCCTCTACAACTCAGCTGAGGAAATTACAGACTATTCAACATACAACATAAATTAAACCACTTCAGAGAAGAAAATGGTGTAGATTATCCACTTCTATTCACCACCTCTACTCATCTTATTCCTCAACACAACACAAAGCAACACAGACACCAACCAACTCACTAGACCAGTACTCAATCAACGAACCACTGATGAACGTAGACACCACTCTCCCTCAGACTTCTGAAAATGTTTGTGCAATCTGCACCATCGGAGCAACGGAGGAAGAGCTCGTCCACATGGCATATGGCTCCAGTTTCGAATAGCTCAACCAGAATATTCAGCTCTGCCAAATTTGCTTTCATCATAAGGACTACAAAGTCTCCATCAGATACTGTTTCCTTCAACCAAGGAACGAATTCAAAGCCTTCGTCGTCCACGGGTGCACTCAGAAATTCATCTGAGGTGATCTCTGGACGAGCAGAATCTCCAGCAAGAGCTGGATGATATATGAAGTTGAAACCAGGGTTCATCAAAAAGGACGAAAGGACTGAGGTTTTATGGTCGATTATGAACACTTGGAACGATGAATGGTGGTTCGAACAATAGGGTTTTGACATTTCTGCAATGCTCATCTTTGCATACTCCCCTGCACCAAGGTTTATATAGATCAATTTGTTTCTTGAGGAAATGTTCATGGAGTTGGGGAGATAAGAAAGACGGGGATCAAACTGGGCGGAGATTTTATCAGTGAGAGGTTCGATTTTCTTCATGTACGGTTTGTTATTTTGGATAGAAGGGCATATATATGGGAGTTGAAAATGCTCAAAGGAAGCAAAAGTTTCCAGCCTCTTCTTAAACACAACCAATGTAAACGATCCAACACTGCATTCATGAACAACATCGGAGTTCTCGAAGAACGAAGGTGACCTAACCGATCCCACAAGCATAGCACCGGTCCCACCAGGACGCAAGACACGCTCAATCTCCATCACTATGAGAGCTGGAACTGAGACCCTATCAAGATCTTCATAAAAGACAAAGTCGAAATGGTTATCCTCAAAATCGAGCTCATACAAAAATCTCCTCTTGAGAAGGGAGAAAAAGTGGTGCCCATCCACACCAAACACATCAAAGAAGCCCAAATGGCGTAATGCCAATACAGAAGCCTCAGAATTCTCCCCAACACACAATGCTCTTGCATTCGATTGCAAGAAGTTCTTCTCCATTAACAATTGGAAAACAACCTTAGTAAGGTTTTCACGTTCTTTGCAGGACATCGGATGGGCCCTGAAACGGGGAACCAAAAAATTCGAGGTGGAATTCAAGGTTCCAGAGAGATTAAACTCTGCATTCGAGCTCAAATCAAATGGGCAATCATCGAGGTTCATCATCATAGGCTCGATTACACTAACCTCAGTGGCCATTTGCATCAAATAGACCACAATTACAGCCAACACAAGCAATAAAGCTCTCATCACCACACGCCTCACCAACGGCACACCAAGCAGATGCCATTTCAATAACTTAATATTCATTCTTTCCTTTCAAAGAATCAAAACTTTCATAACATTCAAGTAACAGATCTATATCAGAGCAGCAATTCAACTCAAATGATCAACATCAGATAATCAGTATATTGGATAAAAAGACAAACAAATAAAGAAAAGACACGATTTAACGAGTGCAAAACCTGGAGGAGGTGTGGTTTCCACCCACCAGTAATCCCATTGACATTTGGAACCCTAACCACACCCTTCTTGGAGCCCTCCTCGCCATTAACTCAAACCACTCACCACCCATCTTCAATTCCTCAATTCATCACAAACCCAGAATTACATGGTTGGATAGACAAACTAAAAACCACTGCGAATTACAAAATGGAATTGAAAACAATGGAGAGGTGAGAATTGAAGAGTGGGTGAAGGAGAGTGTTGTGCTGGTGAGATTGATATAGAGAGTGATATGGTGAAGGTTCCCATTAGAGTATCGGCTAGTCGACACGTGTACGGTGGATATTTGATTGAAGTGAGTTTTTGTTTGACAACCTACCTAAGCATTAGCACATCATGTACCAAATCATTTATTACACAGAGCTATATGGAACTGTCAACACGGGTTAGACCCGCCCCATCAAAATAATGAGTTGGTTTGATTGATTATAAGTCTGTGATAACTGATAAGTCGAGTTTAAATAAGTTTGATCTGCGATGGGTTAGCCATTTTATGGATTACATCATAAGTTGGTGGCTTGGATCGCCTCGAATTTTTATTTTTTTAATGAAGTTATAGATGAAAAATGAATAATAATGATAAATTTTTTTATCTTTTTAAATATATTTTTTTTATTGAAAATATAGATGAGAAATGAATAATAATGATGAAAATTTTATCTAGTGCAAATAATGATTTATAAAATATTGATTTGAGTCATTTATTTTCAGGAATGAAGAAATTTTAGTGAAAAACCATTTTAAAAATTATTTTTCGCATGTTATATGTATTTGAATGCATGCATGTCTTACTAAATGTGTGTGTATATAGGCAAAAACTTTTATGCACGAGGTGCACGGATCCTAGATTCGTGCACCACAATTTGATATCCTGCCCAATTGGTATATAGCTCAAATATTATTAAATTTTCAGCCCAAATAATATTGAGAAATGAGAAAGGTCCAACAGTTTGGGAAAAAAGAGACCTGAAGAAGATGGAAGACGCGTGAAACTGTCTTCTTATTTCTCCTTCTTCAGCGTCTTATTCAGTCTGCGTCTTCTTCTCTCTTCTTCTTCAGCGTCTTCTTCTTTCTCCTCTTCAGCATCTTATTCAGTCTGCGTCTTCTTCTCTCTCCTTCTTCAGCGTTTTCTTCTTTCTCCTCTTCAGCATCTTATTCAGTCTGCGTCTTCTTCTCTCTCCTTCTTCAGCGTCTTCTTCTCTCGTCTTTTTCAGTGTATTCTTTTCTCTCATTCAACGTCTTCTTCTGTCTTCTTCTCTCTCATTCTTCAGCGTCTTCTTCTCTCTCCTTCTCCAGCGTTTTATTCTCTATCAGAAGAAAAACTCAAATTCTCAAAACTAATTTATTTTCAATTTCGTGCTCTTATTTTTTTTTTCCTGATTTTTTACAAATTTCATGCCTCTGTTGCTGAGTGCATAATTTATACATAACAGTACTAATAACTTATACATAACAGTACCACTCAATAAACACAATTGTATCACTAAACTAACACAACAGTATTACATAAATTAATATAACAGTACTATATAATTTATACACAACAGTACTACTAACTTATACATAACATTACTACTTAATAAACACAGTCGTATCACTAAAATAACACAACAATATTACATAAATTAATATAACAGTACTACTAACTTATACATAACAGTACTACTCAATAAACACAGTTGTATCATTAAATTAACACAACAGTATTATATAAATTAATATAACAGTTCTATATAATTTATACATAATGGTATTACTAACTTATATATAACAGTACCACTCAATAAACACAACTGTATGACTAAAATAACACAATAGTACTACATAAATTATATAACAGTACTATATAATTTATACATAACACTGTATCAATGGCAGAAATTTTTCCTTCGCGATTTTGTTAATTGATGTCTCAGTTCTCCCAAACTTTTTTGAGATTCGTCCTCCAATCTTCAATTCAAACACTAAAACCTTCAATCAATGGGTATTTGAACACTATATCAACTTTAAACCTTCATCAATCACTGTCTCATCTTCAAACCTTCATCAATGACTGTGCCAGTTTTTCCCCCAATTCGCGAGAGAGACGATGAACAGTGATTTCAGTAAAAAAAATTTATTGATGGCGCGTGTTATCACGCACTATCTATGTAGAGCGCGTCTATTACTCAGCATGATTTGAATTGTTGTGCACGGATCCACCAATCCGTGCACAAGGTGTACAGCAGCGTGGCTCGTGTATATATATAACAAATATACTCTTTTTCCTTTTAAAAAATTAAAAAAATAAGTAAAAGTAATCATAAATTTTTTGGTGGGTTGACACACCCAACTTGCAGTCCACTAGTGGATTGGATTGCGTTGAGATTTTAAGGCCCGCTACAAAAAAAAACCCACCATGTCCCATTATTGATAGCATTACCTATCAATAACAAAACATAAAATATAAAATTAAATATTAAAATGTAATCAAATGAATTATATTGTTATAAAAATAGGTACAAAATAAAGAGGAAATTAGGGCTTCAATCTTCATGCATGTTTATGCAGTCATTTTCTTGGGAACCTTTGATGAATTTATATTTATCAAGGTTAGTTTAGGTCTATTTCGACACGTAATCTTATATGGTACAACTTTTGGCTAAACATCATTTTCACTAGGGAATCTGAATAAATTTCATACTTTAAAAGAATTATTATATTTTTATGGTTTTGAAACTTTGGAGTACTGGAAAGTAACAATGATTTACTTTTGAGTGACACTCCTGTGCACAAGGTGCAACGATATTGTTATATTATATGAGTGATACTGTTATATTAATATAACAGTATCATTCATATAATATAACAGTATTACTTCATATAATATAACAGTATCACTCATATAATATAACAGTATCACTTCATATAAAACAGTATCACTCATATAATATAACAGTATTATTTCATATAATATAACAGTATTGTTGTGCACAAATTTGGATCTGTGCACCTTGTGCACAAAAGTGTTTGCCTTTACTTTTATTTGTTTGGAACTTTGGTCGATGAAAGATATTGTATTAGCTATATAGTGACTAGAGATTACCAGATTAGTGGCAACAAAGGTCTCTATCATTGCCAGAAAATTTGTGAATTAATTTCTTATTTTATGTTTAAATTTATCATCCGTGTTATATTATTTTTTTCTAAGCAACATTAATGTATGATAAAGAGACCTCGTATGTGAAACAATATAAAAATGCATGTTGCACTGTGTTTTGAGCATTTTCAGTTTCTTTCCTTTTCTTTGATTCTGACCCTTTTTTCTCTCTTATAAATTATTATTTAAAAAACGAGAACCCAAGTAACTAAAACTTCAAAATATTAATTCATTGAAAACGTTATAGATATTTAATATCCAAATTCTATTGATCTTATGCTAATCTTCATATAAGTTTTAGTGTTACTCTTTAAAAATTTCAGTACCTATCATATCATTGCTAGTATTAGTTAAATTTCAATTTAACAATAACTGCACTGATAAGTAATAACAAGTACTATTTTTAATTATTTTTGAAATGGGAAATAAAGTAGAAATAGACAAGTGAGAAAATCATTGGATAATGCATTAGAAGTGGTGACAGGTTGTGATTGGACTGTATGAATCTAACCTACTTAAGGGGTGGGCTTATAATTGAATCATTATTTCCCTACGAGGCATTACCTGGGTCAGGTTGGGATTATTCATGCTTCATCAATTATATAAGATATGGTATCTGCTATTACTACATTAAACTCTAATTCAATAATTTAACCATTTAAAAAAAAAATTTATCGGTTTCCACATACAAAGTATGTGATTTACAACTAGTATATTGTCATAGAATAATAAAAATGAGAAGAAGAAAAAAACGGCTCCTTTATTTCATCACAAGCCCTCTTTATGTACAACATTCATCGTAAGCTCTCATGATGTAGAACATTATATGTAAATCCAGGTTTACATGGATACACAAACATAATGAATACCAAAATAACTGTTTGTAATTTATTTTGACGAAGATATACTATTATTTTTTCCTTTAACACACATATATATAAAAACTAATGATAGATATTATATTTGTATGATATATTTTACCATACGTAGTATCTCATATCGAAGACAATATTATGATGTATTTCATAATTAGTTGGAAAACTCTTATTCATTCTAAATTATGTTGTTATTATTATTAACTTTTTATATGGAATAGAAATGAGATACGGGTTTTGAAGAAAGATGATTTGAACCTTGTTAAGACTCAAATGGGATACATCTCATGATGCCCCCATTACCATTGTGCTCAAATTCATTCACTTTAACACATCATTGTTAAAAACCAACTGCTGAGTTGGTTTTCTGAACTTTTGCAGCTGAAGAAAACTCCACCAACAAAGATAAAACGTAAATATAGTGAAGTAAAATTATGAATTTCTACGGACAACAAAATCACATAGATGAAATATATCATAATGTCGGTTTTCATTATAAACTCTATCAAATACGATACATGAAATATTTTCAAAATACACTTTTTTATTTAAAAATGAACAAGAAAATTTAGAAGTATGTTTGAGATGTCTAAATTTCATCCACAATTCATTAGTCGACTCAACTTGAAATTGCAGAATATGTCACAGAACACACACTTTTGCTAGTAACAAACTAAAATAATTAGTAGTTTTGAAATTTGTAGAACATCTTACTCTATGGAATGCTAATAAGAGATTAAATGTGGGAATGGATCGGTGGATGATGATTTCTATTCACTAAATTGAGATAATAAAAATTAAATGGATGTAAGTAATGAGTAATATAGTATATTAAGTAATAATACATGGGGTGAAATGATATTACGATATTTAGAGGGACAAGTGAATTTAATTATGTTTTAATTATACAAAATGTAAACTTCACATCTAATTGAAGGGGTTGTTCTAATACTACCCCAAATCATAAAAAATAAATATTTGAAAAAGGTAATATATATATATATATATATATATATATATATATATATTTGAATAATAAAGACAATATTTTATTTGCAATTAATCCATCATTATTTCAATAATACAAGTTTTTTATTAAGCTTTATATTAAGTTAACCTTTAATATAACTCCATTTTCCGTACGTGGGTTTAAAACGAAGCTTAACTTCTAAAATCAAAACCAAAAACTCCAATGGCGGAAGTCCCGCCAACTGAAACCCTAAACCCTCCAATGGACCGCCTTGATTCCTCCGACCAACCCAACCCCATGGAAAACCCTTCCCTTTCGCCATCCCCCGAGACCAACCTACCCGAAAAGCGAAAACGAGAACCGGAAACCGACCCGAAATCCACAGCGGATGAGGCACCGGCACAGAAGCACCCGATGTGGAAAACGAGCCTTTGCTCCTACTTTAGGAAGTCTGGTTTGTGCAGCCACGGCGAGACGTGCCGGTACGCGCACAGCGAGTCGGAGCTCCGGCTACGACCCGATAATACATGGGACCCGACTTCGGAGCGGGCCAAGAAAATGGCCAAAACGGATGAGGCGGAGGCGGAGGAGGAGGGCGGTGTAATGATGACCGAGGCGTTGGAGGAGGATTCTTCTCCGGCTTTGTCTAAATGCATCGTGAACTTACCTATGAAGTGGAGTTCTGATAAATTGAGGGACCTTCTCAAGGAGCAGGTCATTATTGTTGGCTTATTTTAATTGCTTATATTTCGTAAATAGCTTTTCTGGATTCAAAAGTGATGGCATTTGAGTTAATTTTGATAGCTTCTGCAAAATATTTGAACTCCATTCTGATCTGATAAAATTGCTAACACAGGGAATTCTCTTTAAATCGGCAAAGAAAAAGAGTGGCATGATTGTTGGATTCGTGACTTTTGAAAATGCAGAACAAGTCAAGGCTGCATTTGAGGTACATGTTGTAAAAGTGATTGTGATGATTAATTTCGGGATTTTTAGAAGTGTCAACTTGTTTCTCATGTTTTGAGTATACAGGAGTTGGATGGAAAATGTATCGGCAACAACAGAATTTTAAAGGTTTCAGATGTCATTCCACGAGCTTTTGAGAAAAATATTAAAGTTGGATTGCCTCATAATCCTACAGACAACATTGAGGATGACAGTTTACTTCCCAATGATTCAGTATTAAATGGTAGAAGTGCACATGATGTAGTGACTCCACTTGCTCACATGTCCTATTCCGATCAGCTAGAGAACAAGAAAAACTCTTTGGCGCAAACTCTCAAAAAATTAGTTAGTAACTCATACCTACTCGATTTTTTTTTTTTTTAAGTACTTCCGCTCTGGCATTTTCTTGAAGTAACTTATAAACCTTTGCAGTCTACTGACTGGAAATTGGAATTTTTTTGTTCTTTATAGACTCGCAATGCACGTAAGGCTTGTCCAAAAGGCATTTCTCTTCCGGAATGGATTCTGAATGCTAGAGAAATAGGTCCTGTTCTGACCAGTCCTAGAAGTTGATTGAAATGATTATGCAGATTCTGTTTGCTTTTAAATTTGGGTATCTGAACAAGTAATAGTAGTGTGTAAGAGGGCTAACTCAGAGGGCACCATTGCTTTATTTTGTGATGCCATGTTTCACGATACTTAAGCTTTTACATCAGTCTCTCTCACTGTAAACTTAAGGCAGGATGCAGAGACTAGAGTACTCAAATTCTTCGTTGACTTAATATCTTTGCTGGCTTTCTTCAGGTGGTCTTCCATGCAAGTTGGAAGGCATAATTGAATCACCTCTTATTAATGGATACCGTAACAAGTGTGAATTTTCTGTTGGAAAATCCTTGCAAGGCAAATATACAGTGGGCTATTTACTTGGGAATTTTAGGTTGTCTATGATTAGCAAGCTATTAAAAAATTACAGTATCTGCAGTTTTTTCCGTTTGAAAATAGTTTGGAAATTTTCTGCAGGGAAGGTGTGACTGCTGTTGAGGAACCTGTAGACTGTCCAAATGTTTCCAGAATTGCTTGCAACTATGCTGCTGTCTTTCAAGAATTTCTGCAGCAGTCCCACTTGCCTGTGTGGAACAGGTTGAACAATACTGGATTCTGGCGTCAACTTACGGTAGTTTTCATACTACAATACTATAAATACTAAGTGAAGTAGTTGAATTTGCTCCCAGTCTTGAAACCATAATAAACGCTTCAATCAACATTAAATAGAAAGGAACCAATATTCTTTCATTGACTCTTTGTTTCCAATGTTTGCATCTAGGTTCGTGAAGGCAGGAATCCTTTCAAGATGGCTGAGGATGACAATCCAGAGGCCAATATATCAGAGGTCATGCTCATTGTTCAGGTTTATATATTTTTTTATTTTTACATTTAATTTTCATGTTTGTTTAAGCTATCCATCATTTTGTGTGCTCGCTATGGAAGTCTTCTATGGACTGTATAAGTATACAGAACTGCGTTAAGATCCCTTTTAGTAAATTTTTTTAAATTTGGAGTTTAAGCTATTAATCTAAACTCAGAAATTTAATTGGTTGCTGAACTAATTAAGCTGTGTCTTTTCCATATCTTTTTTGTATGATGCAGGTGTGCACCACGGGTTTCGATGATGGACAGGTAAAAGATGAAATTCAGCAGTTAGCTGAAGCATTTTCTGCAGAATCTACTAAGAGATCTCCCCCATTACCTCTAACGGCATTTGTAATTCAGGTAAATTAGAAGGCTATAGTTTATGTTCTGTATGATTATTCTGTCGACATCTCTTTGTTCAACTAAAATTATAGAGGACACATGCTCTTCTTTGTTATCTTATTAGTGGTTTTAAGATTAAAAACTCAATAAGAACGAAGAATATGAATACATGAAAGTGACACTGAAGGCGGGATCCCACCATTCTATAGAAGATCTAGTCCTTGTCCTTTTTTTTTTTCCTCCCTTCTTCGGAAAAACTGAACTTTGTGAAATTCCACTCTGGTGGTATTTATTCAAATAGGGGCATCGTTATAACAGATAAAATGCTATCAATGTATATTGATTTTGATAGAGTATGATTTATTTTTAATAATTCCAAGACTTTATTAATGTTCAATTCTTGTTATTTTCTCTCCCTACTCTCTCCTTTTTGGTTTTGGACCATCTGATGATTCTGGACGTCTGCTGTAACCCTCAGGTTCCCAACTGGCCCAAGAAAAAAAAATTAAAAGTCTTGTCTTATGGTATTGGATGCCCTATTCTAAGTTGAAATTTGTTTGATATATGGTAGAAGTGTAGCTTCCACTTTGCCCTTAATAGAAACATTTATCCTTTTACCATGTCTTCCTTAAAAGAGTAATATTTTTGGGAGCAATTAGTGAGTAGGAGTTTGACAAATGGTTAGGCATGGGGTATCTACCTCTGTTTTTGGGTGGTGGACAATGCCTCATCATCTACATTTTTTCGAATCCCTCATAATATGAAGGACTTGAGTCAGTGAATCGCAAACAGAAATAGCTATTGTATGCATCTTTGATCAACATTTGTCGAACATAATCAAGTGTGCATCTTCATGCAGGATCATACAGGAATATCAAATGCTGCACCATCTGATGTTCCTTTGTGCTGTGTTTTTACCCATGGAGAAGGTGATTCTGGATTAGTGATAGCTAATGATGTTGTAGAACCCAGAATTCACGATCACATAAGCAATCTACGGTTTTCTATATCTCCATCTGCCTTCTTTCAGGTGAAATCACCCAATGATTTTAATGTCTAAGCCATCTTTTTTGCACTCAACTCTTTCTTTCTAAAATATCAAGTGAAGAAAGAAGAGGAAAAGGTCTCTTGCAATAAATCAATGCTAATTTGTTTTCAAAATGTTTCAGGTTAACACCCTTGCTGCTGAGAAGTTGTATTCACTTGCTGGCGATTGGGCTGACCTGGGTCCTGACACTTTACTCTTTGATATTTGCTGTGGGACTGGGACAATTGGCCTGACTTTAGCGCATCGTGTTGGTATGGTAATGCTTGAAAGTCCATTTTTAAGCTTATGTTAGTTAATCGTCCTTTTTCCTGTATTGCTTATAGGATATTTTGATAAAAATTAGGTCATTTTTTGATCTAGAAACCGGATATGAAATTTGATTGAAAAGAAAGTAAATATTCTGGACCATGTTCATATGGTATTCCTAAAGTGCAGTACTCATTGGACAAGATCATGTCAGATGGAATTTTATACCACACCCGTTTGTTGGTTCTTCGATATGATAAATGATTTGGCCTCCAATATCATTAGGTTGTTGGTGTTGAGATGAATGCTTCAGCGGTTTCAGATGCACAAAGAAATGCAGAAATCAATGGCATTAAGAACTGCCGATTTGTCTGTGGAAAGGTTAGATTTAATTCTCTTCTTTTGGTTCCTTAATAATCCACAAAAAATCAATTGTAAGGATAATATTGGACACAATGTAAAAGTCCTTTCTTTCTTGTCCTTATTTTACTCCCTAGGAGAACACGTTTTACCATATATATTTTTTAATTTCTGCTGCACTAACTCCATTTTCTGCATATTCCTCGATGCATTATAAGGCTGAGGATGTCATTGGGTCGTTGATGAAAGAGTACCTATCTTTAACTCAAGAAGAAGATGACAACTGTGATGGATCACAAAATAAGCAGTCTGAAGCAAATTCTGATGAAGTAAATATCAGTTCTACGGACTCTGTGCTCGAGACTAATGATAGCTCAGTTGTTGACCATGAGAATGGAGGTAGTGCATGTGAATCAAAAAATGAAACCAAATTGGAGAAGAATTGCGCCTTGGAAAGTAGTATTACGCCATCTCAGCTTTTTAAAAATGTTGTGGCTATAGTGGATCCTCCACGTGTTGGACTTCATCCCACTGTAAGTGATGTTGAAGTATTTCAGTGCAATTACATCGTACTCTTATATTTTATATCATTATTCTTGCTGAAGCTCTTCAGGTTCACCATTGGCCAAAGAATTTATTATGGATCAGTTGATGATTTTTTTTAGATACCTGCATCACTAGGATCAGCCTTATTCTTGAATCCTTTTTATTCACACCCCTTATGGTCATTACATTTTTTTAGTCACCATTTGGTTTCTAGAATGCATGTCTGAAATTAGTTCTTAATTTATTAATGACACGAAAATGGCTCTAAATTCTCATCATGCCACTCGAGAAACTGATTTGCTGCACAGTTCTATGATTCTGGATTAGTTCATGATGCGGTTTATCATATAGTTGAGAATGATCATGGACATCTATTGTGTTTGTGCACAATGCATTCTTTAATGCCAGATAAATCATGATTTTGTTGCCTCTGATAGTTCTATTGTTCTTGCTGTTAGATGCTCACCAATTTTCTGGACTAACATTGACTTATTCTGTGAATGCAGGTAATCAAGGTTCTGAGGACACAATCTCGTCTGAAGAGGCTTGTGTAAGTTATTCTGCAGTGATACTCTTTAGTCTCGATTGTTGGTGGAGTTTTACTCCAAAACATAATTTGACTCAATTTTCCTTTATTCAGCTACATTTCCTGTAATCCTGAAAGTCTGGTGGCAAATGCTATCGAGCTGTGCACACCATCGCTGGATATAACCGAGAAAGGAAATAACAAGAACAACCGGGGATGGAAAAACATGAGTTCGGCTAGTCTAGCTCGACGCAGAGCAAAGTCAATGCCCAATTCTGAGCCCTTTAAACCCATCAAAGCCATGGCTGTTGATCTTTTTCCTCATACACCACACTGTGAAGTAGTGATGCTTCTTGAGAGGTAAATAAGCTGAGAAACTATCTAATCTTTGCCATTTTCCTCTTCCCATTTACACCCCTTTGTTTTCAGCTTCTGAGCTTTTTTTAAACATCATTTCAGCTAACTCCTTTGATATTTATGATATAAAGCTATATTCAACTATTTTATTTGGTTTTATGTTACTCTTTAAGAGAACATATCTTGATATTTTTCAAAGAGAGAAAGCAAAAGCATGGCTTAAAAAGCAAATCTTGATCATGATAATATTGTGATGTGTGGTCTGAAGACTCTCTTAACAACTTTATGGTTGGAACATTCTATGAAAAAGACTGAAGTTGCTGTGCATATAATCAATGAACGACATATTCGGGAAATAATTTGTCCTATTCAATACATATTGGCGTAGAAAAGCAATTGTTGGTCCCCATCCATATATTATGCATGATATTTACACATTCTTGTACGTGTCTATAAATTACAATTTATTTTAGTGTACGTATACTTTTTTTAATGGATAATTTATTTTATTACATGTATTAAATATGAGATGGGGTGAGTCAATTATGGTTGCCATGTGGGTTCCACCAGTTATGAAGATATAGTATAATCATCACCACTATTCTCACATATATCTTTTTTTCTATATTTGATCAAATTTTAAAAGCATAAAACGACGATAATATTCCATTAAAAAGTTTAAACGAAGCAAGGTTACATATATAAAATGTTTATCAATTATAACGCAATATATAAATTGAAGTTCAATGAATACGATAAAATCAAATATTTGTTTATAATGTAAAATTTAGTGCAATTTGTTGAAGATGAAATACACACTCTAAAGTAGTGAAAATCATTGTAGATTAGTGCACTTGGCCTTTTCTATTTGAAGATTTGGTGATTGTTTAATAATTGAATGTCCAATTGTCCACCAACCAGATCGAATTTTATTTTTTTAAACAATTGAGAGTCTTACGTGGGTTGAGATTAGTTAGTGTTTATCTTTCAAAAACTGTAGTGATTATGAATAACAGTGTAAAGCAATCATGAAGTACAAATTCTATTGAAATTATTATAAAATAGGAGTTGAGTTGAGTATTATTTTATTGGTGAGAATTAAAAACAAAAAACAAATAAATAAAGTCATTTACATTGTGGAAACATATTGCTGGCGAGGGTTAGTTGCATCAAAATTAGTCTTATTTTTTAAAAGTGAAAATTTAAGTTTGCATTTTAAAATTTTTAGTAGATTTAGTTCCAATTTCCCAAATATTGGTAGAAATTGTTATTTAGAGCATATGTTCACAACAAGGGTGCAGCTATCTGTACCCCACATATTACTAAACACACCCCAATTGTGTTGTTACTGTTCACATGTGATGTGAACAGTAACAACACAATTGGGGTGTGTTTAGTATTCCTATCCGCACCCTCACAACAATTTGAAGATTTTGTGTATTCAGTCCATCTTAATTACATGTTTGACCAAATATTTCAAAATTATCGACGTGTAACGCCTACATTTATGTCTTCTTGACCAAAATACACATAATCCCTTATAAACCTATATATTTTCTCAATATTGCAAAATTGGATTGAAAAAAAACATTAAATGTTTTTAATCCCTTTAAGCAAAACTACACATAATCCCTAATAAATCTTTATATTTTTGTCTTTAACATACATCAATCTGAAACACTTTAATCTTAATTATCTTTATCTTTATATTTATAAAAGTAAGATTAAAAGTGCCACATTACATTCATACATTGCTTGCACATTTAATTCTTTCATTAAGTGTTTTTTTTCCTGTGTTTTAGGCAAATTTTATTTTAATTTTACAAATTAAATATATACTAACTAGAATTTTAAAGTTAATTAATGCGGCTATTTAATGATATTGATTTAATTATGTGGATAATAGATGTTAGTAAATAATATATGAATTTTAATTAAATTTCTTAAAATAACACATGATAGATTCAAATATATAAATTATTTATAAATTTCAAAATTGTTTAATTTAATTTTTTTAGAGAAAAATATAAAATATGAAAAAAAAAAAAGTGAGTTGATTAAGAATGATTATTCACTTATCTTTATATATATAAAAAAGTTATCTTTATTATATTTATATACAAAAAAAGTAAGACTAAAAGTGCCACATGTCAATCTTAAATTTTTTTCATATTAACTTCATTTAAAAATAATAAATTTATAGAAAATAGAATTTTAAAACTAATTAATATAGCTATTTAATGATATCAAATTTAATGTTCATAATGAATATTTACAAACAATATTAAAATTGTAATTCAATTTGTTAAAATAACACATGCTAGATTTCAAATATATAAATCATTTATAAATTTAATTTTTTTTAATTTAAAACATTAAAGAAAATACAAATAAATAAAAAAGGAAAAACTACAATAAAGATGGGTTGGTTAAAAAGAATTATTCATTTTCATGCCCAAAAGCCATAGGCAAATTGTCACATTTGTTCTAATAAGTAATTTTTTTTGTTAATAAATTTTATAATATTCACATTTTAGCATAATTTCTTAATTCACTACTGTATATTTTGTGAAATTTAGATAGATTTAGAATTATAATTTTGTCATTGATAATACTATACATTTAAGAGGATAATAATTGAATTATTTTATAATGCACAAATAAAATATGGTAAATTTGAATTTAAAAGTTCTAATTGCACATTTGACCAATCTTTTGGACAATAATGATCTCATATCTTTTGCAAATTTGCAATATTGATATATGCTGAAAAGTCCAGGGATGAATGCGCATTTAATGAAACATTAGGGACAGTTCGTAATTAAAGCAAATTCAGGGGCGTATATATAATAATTATATACATGCATTTATGTACGTATACATCAGTGCAGTGAGTGAAGAATGAAGAAAGCCCGCACTAAGTCTGGGAAAGTGGAGAGAAAGCCCGCAGCAGGCCTGCTCAGATAACCCGCAAGATTTCCTGTGCACACCATTAATGTGAGAGTAAATATCATCCCAACCACTACTCTCTCCATTCACTCTTCACTTTAATTTACTTATTCTTCTCCATTCCTCCCAGTAAAGATTGGCTTTCAGCCTTCTTTCCCTTTTCGGTTAGATTAAGGAACTCTGAAATTACTGTTAGCGGAACTTTAGAATTCCGTAGGATAGGGCGATCATGAGCACTGTAGAGAAGGACAGGGTCGTTTCTCAGTCGCGTGATGTGATTAGTTCATGTGAAAGAGAAGATGCTATCTCTATTCCTGAGGTGAATTTTTATTTTTTTATTGATGCCATTTATTGTTTGTTTGATGGAAAGGGGGAAAAAGAAGGGAAGTTTTGATATGCTTGTTTGTGGGATTCTGAAATTATTGCTTTGAATTGTGCTGATTTTTTTGATTCTGAAATCAGTTTTTAATCTGTGTTTCTGAGTTTATATAATTTGTTGTTACTTGGGAATTTCTCTTTGATTTACTTTACTCCGTTTGTGGATTGATGATATTCAATGTTTAAGCTTCTTATATTGTCTAGTAGTTTCTGATTTGAAGATTTCAGGGTTTCAAGCAATCAACTCTGGCTTTCTGAAGCATAATTTCAATATTTGCATAGTTAGTTTTGTATAACCTAAAAGTTGAGAAGAGTGAAAGCAAAAGGTAACAATCTTTACCACTGATGGGATTTTAACTCATAGGTTATTATTAGCATGCCTGCTTGTTCAAACTAGTGTTTTTCCAGAAATTTTAGTTACTAGATCACTTCTGTTTCACCACTATGAGCATAATTGGCTTGCTTCTCACAGATTGAAACAGTGTATTGAGAATCATTTAAATTTATTTCGAGTGAATACTTGAAAGAAACCCTTTTCTTATTAGGCATTGTTAGTATGCATAATGACGAATTAAATTTCTTTTTCAGATTGAAAAATCCTCAGGGATGACAGAAGAAACATCAGAGGGCAAACAGTGGAGAAAATCCAACCTTTCTTTGGAGATACCTACCAGAGCATTGGAGGTTTCTACTCAAGAAGTTGTCCAAATAAATATGCCTCTCACCCCGAAAAGAGTGAACTTTCTTTTAACACCTAGCCCTTCTGAATTATTACTGAATGGGTCTGCTGGACCTTCCTCGACGAGAGGGATTCCATCCATCAGGAGCCTCCTGCCAAAGTTAAGCTTCAAGCACTGGGGTTCTAATTCAGACACGGATAAGGCAGGCAATGCTGATCCCAGTTCTTTGACTGTGGTTACACAAGACAAGCTCTCAATCTCGCGGTCATGGTCATTTTCGAAAATGTTTACACCAAGAATTAAGAGGACATCATCCTTCCCTGTAACTGACTCTGGAAATTCAAATCCAGACACTGATCATGGTGGAAGTATAAACAATCATCTCACAGTTGATGTAAGTTCTTAGAAATCTCTTTGCTTTAGCTTATTGGTAGTTAATAGGGTAAAAAAGAAAGCCTAACATTTGGTCACGGTTTTATTCTCGTAGATTAAAGAAGTTCGGCACATCTCTCGATCAGTTTCTCTTCCTGTCATCAACAAGGAAAAGAGCATTCAGAAAATGAATTCTTTCTTCCGTGTGATTCCCTCAACTCCCCGAGTGAAGGCTGAGGACTCTGAAGTGTCAACGGCCACACCAGGAGATGATGGTAAGTATAAGTATTCTTTGATAGTGCTGGGACTCTGCAATCTTTTGTTACTTAATAAAAGCTTGTGATATATTTGTTTACTGAGTTAAGTTTCAGTAGGATTGTTCTGTTTTTTCATTTCAGTTCAGAATAATGTTTGTAATGCTAATAGATCAAATTTCTCTTCAGAAAGTGTACAATGTTAGCATTATCATCGATCAGAATCTCATTACTTGAATTTATCCTCTCTCTCTATATCTCTCTGATATCTGAAGTTGCATGTATTCCCAGGGAACAATGAAGATATTCCTGAAGAGGAAGCTGTTTGTCGAATTTGCTTGGTTGAACTATGTGAAGGTGGAGAGACTCTAAAGATGGAATGTAGCTGCAAAGGTGAACTTGCTCTAGCTCATCAAGAATGTGCTGTAAAATGGTTTGCCATTAAAGGCAACAAGACGTGTGAAGTTTGCAAGCAAGAAGTTCTTAATCTACCAGTCACACTTTTACGCGTTCAAAGCTCTATAAATCGCAACATGAGGCCAACTACTTTTAGACAGCTTGAATTCAATGGATACAGGCAAGTAAAATCTCTAAAGGGATCTCAAAGCCTATACAACCTATCTAAAATCATCTACGAACACTGATAGAATGGATGTTGAAGGATACAAAATGACAATCAGAACAATGAAATACAGATGACAAATATGCTCTCATTTTTTTATTCAAATTTTTGTTCTTGATCTTCATCAGCATACGATATGTTTAGAAGGCAACTTTAACCATATATATATTGCCATCTGAAGCTTTTGTTTCTTTGGTACAGAGTTTGGCAGGAATTGCCTATTCTTGTCATTGTTGGTATGCTTGCCTACTTTTGTTTTCTTGAGCAGCTATTGGTAAGACCAGTCGAGATTTACTTTGTCGAATATTGAAAAAACACAATTCTTCACTCATATTTTTGCTTACATGCAGGTTAAGAAGTTGGATACAAGTGCAATTGCCATATCACTTCCATTTTCTTGTGTGCTTGCCCTCCTTTCCTCCCTGACCTCTTCAGCTATGGGTATGCTCTAATTTGAGTCCAAATAGCGATAAATGCGTCTAATATAGAATAAGCAGTACAAACCTCTGCCAAAGGCTAACTAACATTCTTTATACATTCTTTTAGTGAAGAGAAGATTTGTGTGGATATATGCTACAATTCAGTTCATTCTCGTTGTTCTCTTTGCTCATATCTTTTACAACGTGGTGAGTAATTCTTTCCTATCAAGATTTGATTTTTTCACATGAGACGCCACATTTTACATATAGCTTTAATCTTTTTCATGTTTGACATTTGTAGATTCATGTGCAACCAGTTATATCAATCCTTCTATCCACATTTGCTGGATTTGGTTTGGCAATGAGTGGAGCTTCTATTACCATTGAATTTATGAGATGGAGAGAACGACACCACGCTGCTAACACCCAGAACGAGATAACTGACCAGACACAGTCGAACCTCAGTCGAGCGCCCCCACCGAGTCTATTAGCAACACCATCCAATAGCACTAGTCCTAGGCCTCATGGAGATGGGGTAGAAAATTCACCCACTTTGAGTGTTAGCTAATGAGAGGAAGATTATATTGGCTATTCATTTTGCAAAAAGGTTAAGATGAAGAAACAGCAGATCATGATGCAAATCATGCAACATATCACAAAAGTGTGGAAAGGATCATCAGCGGTGTTTGTGTAATTACTTCATTTTTTTGTTCTAATAATGTGGATAGAACTCAAAATCTTCTCTTATTTGTCTCCTATTCTACTACTTTGGTTTGAGTAGAACTCTAGCCGGATCATTTCACGAGCCTAATTACTTGAGACGAACCACTCTATAATATGTGAAAATGAGTTTAATATGTGGATTATAGAATTCGTCTTTACGAAATTATATTTATGAGATCATGAGTTTGTGTTATGATTTATGACATGCATATATATATTTTGAGGAAATATCAATTACAAGATTTTTGAAGCCTAACTCCTTATGGCAGATCTATCCAAAGGATGAATTTTGTATTTTATATTATATTATAATTTTAATTTTTATAATACATAAAAACAATTGCATAATTTCCCTTATAAAATTCATTTACTAGTTGATGTAACACAAGCCCTGGGCCTTGAGCCCACATCTGATAATCCAAAATGTGAAAGACCAACGGCCCAATACCCATTGACCCGAATAGGCCCAACGACTCATTCCATATTATATAATGTAATATTATTGGAGCTCCATTTATTATTTTGAAGCTATACGCGGTTTTCATTCCAAACAGCGCGCCTCCATTAGAGGGAGAAGAAGGTTCTGTAACACTAGTAAAAATCAGTGAGGAGAAATATCAAAGAACTCGCAAAACAGAGGTGAAGAAGAGAGGAAGAAAGAAGGGGAGAGAGAGCAATGAAGATAGAAGAAGTACAATCCACCACAAAAAAGCAGAGAGTAGCCACTCACACTCACATCAAAGGCCTTGGCCTTGAGGTGAGACTCAATTTTCCTTTTTTTTTTTTTGGTTTGATTTGGTCTAATTTTCTTTATTTTTTAATTTAAATAATTATGATATGCTTAGTTAGTACGCCTAATTCTCTGCAAGTATGGAGCTGTCAGGTTCTATGTTGCCTGGGTTTAAGGTTTAGGGTTTAGGGTTTTGCTGTTTCTGACGCATTGAGAAATATTTCTTCAAAGTTCGAGGATTGGGGTTATATGATTTTGCTATTGGTGTCGAGGTTTATGGTGTGAAGATGACTTTTTTTTTTTTTTTGACGTATTGGTTTATCCTGGGTCAGCGTTGTTGAACTTAAATATAGTGGAGTATTATGTTCTTGTCATTGACTAATTTAATTGTATCATTGTGTTGTAAGCCCGATGGAAAAGCAATGCCTTTGGCTGCTGGATTTGTGGGCCAGGCATCTGCGAGGGAAGCCTCTGGGCTTGTGGTTGATATGATTAGGCAAAAGAAGATGGCTGGACGTGCCCTATTGCTTGCTGGTCCTCCTGGTACTGGAAAAACTGCTCTTGCTCTTGGAATTTCCCAAGAACTTGGTAGCAAGGTATATATTGGTGGCACTGTTTCTTGCATTCATATAATCTTATTTGTTTTCATCTTAACAACAAGCATGCACTTTAAGGTTTCAGTTTAAAAAATGTGAGTTTCACGCATTTGTAAGTAGTGTATAAGTTGCCTTTAATGTTAATATGTGACATATGGGTTTTATTTGTGTGTTTTTCTTTTCAGGTTCCATTTTGCCCAATGGTTGGTTCAGAAGTATATTCATCAGAAGTAAAGAAGACTGAGATTCTAATGGAGAACTTCCGGAGAGCTATTGGTCTCCGTATTAAAGAAAGTAAAGAGGTTTATGAAGGAGAGGTAAGTTATTCGTTGTCATAAGAAATTATTAAGGAAGTCACTCCTTTTAAGTTTTAACTGGCTATTTTAGGTTTTTTATTTTTATTTTTTTTTAACTCATGAATTTGATATATTGTTTTCCATTCTCCAACCCTATATATAATGTTGCTCATATTGTAGGTAACTGAACTATCTCCAGAAGAAATTGAGAGTGTGACAGGTGGATATGGCAAAAGTATAAGCCATGTTATCATTGGGTTGAAGACTGTAAAAGGAACCAAACAGTTGAAGTTGGATCCAACAATATATGATGCCTTGATTAAGGAAAAGGTTCGCTTACGAGAAATCTAGCTTTTCTGATTGTTTCTTTTATAATGTGACTCACTTAGTGTGTGGATGTCTGTGTCATCTCTAATGGTTTACACTGCAAAATTGAACTTCCAAAATGCACTTGCTGGATATATATTTCATCAGCAAGGCCTCATTATAATTTATATGTACACTGATTTAAAGGATGTGGCAAGAAAAGCTCCATTGTTAAGAGCACTTTTATCGTTTTCTTTGTGTATGAATTTTTATCCTTTATTAGTTTATGTAGCTTCAACATCAATTTCACAAACTGCAGGTAGCTGTTGGTGATGTTATATATATTGAAGCAAACAGTGGAGCAGTTAAAAGGGTGGGACGGAGTGATGCTTTTGCTACCGAGTTTGATTTGGAGGCAGAAGAATATGTTCCACTGCCTAAAGGAGAGGTTCACAAAAAGAAGGAGATAGTACAGGTATGTTCATAAGCTAATGGAGACTATTTTATTGGTTTACCAGGCACTTAATCATTGCTATGGAAGCTTGAACTCACATGCTCAAATTTTATCATTAGCATACTTCAGGTTTATTTAATTTCATTTGCAGTTATTGGGAAAGTTTGAAGGTACTCCCTAAAACTGTATAATTAAGAGTATCAACATGCCACTTCCAGGAGTTTTGAGATGTCCATTCTGTCAAGTGTGTGTGTGTGTTAGGAGTATTACCTTTGTCATCCATCCATGTCCCAGTTGTTGGGGTACTAGGTCCTTCTGTTCCTTTATCTTGGTTCTTAGAACTTTTTGTGTTAATATATATGAAGTTTTGGGTTATGTCTTGCAGATTTGTCCCATTTGTCGCGTCATTGAGAATGCACACATTTTGATATTCTTCAATTAATATCTTGACTTTTTGTTATTTGCTCTCTTTGTTGTGGTGAATAGTGTACTTCACAGATGAAATAATTGAAGCATCTGAAGTTAGTTTCTTGTAATGATTTTTGCGACTCTTATGTGGTTCGCATCATAAATACCTGTAGTTAGATTTGTCTTGCTCGGTTGAAAAAATATAGATATGTGTATGTGTACCTCTTTTGGGGCAACCCTTAATTCTAAGTGAAATATTTTTTCCCCGTATTTAGGATGTGACATTGCATGATCTTGATGCTGCAAATGCACGGCCTCAAGGAGGACAAGATATACTATCCTTGATGGGTCAGATGATGAAGCCCAGAAAAACTGAAATCACTGATAAGCTGAGGCAGGAAATAAATAAGGTTTGGTCTTAATTGATGAATGCACTAATAGTGTACGTCATTTGTGGATAAATGTCACGTCATAATCTTGTATCTTCTCAAGTCTTATAAAATTTAAAGCAGATTGATTATGTGTCCACTAATTGCAGGTTGTGAACCGATATATTGATGAAGGTGTAGCGGAGCTTGTTCCTGGTGTCTTATTTATTGATGAGGTTGCTCTTGTTTTCATGCATTTAAATGTATCTTGAATCATATGCTTTCATATTTCTCTGAATCTTGAAGAATGGCTCAGGTTCATATGCTGGACATGGAGTGTTTTTCTTACTTAAACCGTGCTTTAGAAAGCTCACTATCTCCTATAGTGATATTTGCCACAAATCGAGGAATTTGTAATGTCAGGTATGTTGGTGACTATTGCTTCTGTTTCCTCTCATTGTTGTGAAAATTATCAGCTATGGGACCCAAGCTTTTCACCAAAACTCTTGTTAAGATTGGAAATATTGTTTCAATGCTCAAAGCTGTCTTTGCATTGTTTAAGAAGACAACCCTTTCATCAAATTCATTGGAATTCTATGTCTCCTGGATGTTATATCGAACTGGAAACAATGGGTCTCTATTTGTATAAGCAATTACTTGTCCCTTGATCTGAAGCCCTGAAATTGAATTGAGTTGAAATGGTGTAGGCGACCATACATAAGGAAATTCGATATTTAGGTTATAGCAGCAAAGTTTCCATATAGGGGGCTTTTGAGCTTTGATAATGCTCCTCATAAAGATAATAAAGAAAGTGTTGCAGGGCATACCTCAATGAGTCTTCAAATCTAATATAGTTTATCACAAAGTTGATAGTTGATGAAACACAACAGAGGTTTCACAACCCTTGTTTACATTAGACCACGGGACATTGCTATTGTGGGTATCTTTTTGTACCAAACTCTGAAAATGCTTCCCCCGACACACTTCCCCAACCAATAATGATTGATAAACACTACCATTTAATTCTCTGTCAGAAGATAGGGCTACTGCCGTAGCTAAGAATAAAAGGTGTCCAAACACACAAATAGGAAGTGGTTAAACTGCAAGACTTTAAAATTGACACCTTGACTTTTTCAATTTTGTTTAACATTTTGTCTTTGGATGAGTCTAAATACATTGAAAGTTGATGAAGATTGAAGGACCAAGTTGACACATGTTTTAATTGAAGGCCTAAGACAATGCTTATTGAAAATATGATACTTGAGCATTTATGCCTGATTAGGTTCGACAATGTTTATGACGATATCTCTAATAAACCATCAGAATTTTCTTTTATACATGGCCTGTCTATTTAAAATGTGTTACACAATATTGTCCTATGCTGATTCAGGAGTGTTCATCAATACTTTTGCTATCAAAACCCTGATTATATGATCTGGAATTTTCTTATGAATCACTGTTTTGTTCGTTTAACTCAACCGTGTTATCCTAGCTAAGATGATAACATTTCCGTGTAGGGGAACAGACATGATCAGTCCTCACGGTATACCAGTTGACTTGTTGGACCGATTGGTCATCATAAGAACAGAAATCTATGGTCCTGCTGAAATGATACAGGTTAGATCATATTGCTTTCTCTGCAAAAAAAAAAGTTTCTAAAAACCTCCAAATTTCTTATCTAGCAGCTTTTCTTAAACGCATGCTATGTCTATTTGTGGCCAGATATTAGCTATCCGAGCACAGGTGGAGGAACTCAAAATAGACGAGGAAAGTCTGGCTTTTCTGGGAGAGATTGGACAACAGTCATCTTTGAGGTTTCCTTAGCTTCTCGTTGTTCTTACTTTTATGTCTATCAACTCCCTTTATAACTGTGTTATGTTGAATCTAACCCTGAATCAATTTATTTCCCCAGACATGCCGTCCAGTTGTTGTCTCCGGCCAGCATAGTTGCTAAGATGAACGGTCGTGACAATATCTGCAAGGTACAACATCAATGAAACTTTGCCAGTTATTCAAGAGGAAAAATTGCTTAACTTGTTGTACCTTTTGCAGGCGGATCTTGAAGAAGTGAATTCTCTTTATCTGGACGCTAAATCTTCAGCCAAGCTTCTTCAAGAGCAGCAAGATAGATACATATCATGACTTATCACTGTCAATTCCCTTGTGCTGACCATTAGTTCTCATGACCTCTGGAAGAAACGTGTAGGATGATGCAAAGATGAGCGGTTAATCTTATCGTTTCAGGTTCTCTTGCATTGGCATTGTTCGAGTAAACCTGGGATTCCCTGGAATCAGCATTTTGTTGGTGAGGTTGATATGTGTTTATTAGGATTCAGACTATTTTGTGTAGTTGGGTTAATGTTTGTGCCTTTTTTTTTTTTTTTTTCTGTACTGTATCCTCTCAAACGCAACATCTTGAGCTAGTCGGTTTTAATGTTTCTTAATTTCTTGGAAAAATGCATTCTCTCTCTTAAATTTGCTCCTACGAGGTTTAAATCGAATATTGATCCATCACTTATGCCACGAGGAAAGATTTTTGGGGTACAAAAGCAAATTTACCTTCCATGTAACAAAAAAATAAAATAAAATAAAATAATAATAAATCAATACTTGTAAGTTGTAACAACCTAATCAGATTTTTAACAAACTTGTTTTTCTTCTCTTTTTTTCTATAGGAATAATTAGCGCTCGGATTTCCCGCTCAAACCAAGAGAAGGATTTTTTTTTCTTTTTTAAAATTAAAATAAATTTATTTCGGATTCATTACGTATATTATATAAAGGATTCTAGGTCAGTGGAAGACGCGATAATCATACACATTCCGTGGAAAGAGGAATAGAAGCCATGGAATTTGGTGAAGAAGGAAGCACAGCAATGGGGTGGCCTAAGGACAAGAAGCTGGCTATAGAAGATTACCTCATTTTCATTGACAACCGCGATTACCAACTTACCTCTGCCGAACTTACTCAGGTAAGCTCGTCTCTTTTCTCTTCTTATATCTCTACTTTCTAATTGTTGTGCTATTTTCCTTTTGTTTCTTCATTTGATCCTTAATTACTCCACGATTCAAGCAAAAACTCCGTCAGTTGTGTGATTCAGTGTGATTTAGTTATTTCCTGTCCTATTTCGTTTAGTTGAATTTTTGCGTTTCCAACATATAGTCGTAATTTTGGAATTTCTGTGTTGAATGATTGAATCTGTTCGCCTGTTTCGTTTCTTCTACTGCAGATCGTTGGCATGCATGGATACAAAAGAAAAGGAAATCACAAGGCATGATACACAAGCTCTGCTGCGCTAATCGAGTTCTCTCTGTTGTTTATTAATCGTTAATTTCTGATGCATTTCCAAATTTCCATAGATATTGTGCATTAGTATTGTTTTTTAACTATAAAACTATATGATTCAGAGCATTTTGATTGATGCGTTGAAATCAATGGATCTAATGGATCTCTGCCGCTCGACGTTGCAAGACGGCGGCGTTTCGGGCGACGCTTGCTTAACTCTGAAAGAAGTGATCAAGGACCTCAAATCCATCCAATGGGATGAGTGCCACGTCACCTCTCTCATCACCCTAGGCACCGCTGCTTCCGCCAACACTGACCGTACCGTTTCAGTAAAGCGCAGAAAATCGAAAGGGTTAGGAAAGAAGGCGGTTGAGGATCATTCCGTAATTTCCACCACTTGTACAACTGTTGCTGCTAAAGGTACCACTGTTTCAATGAAGCGGAGAAAACCGAAAGGGTTAGGAAAGAAGGCGGTTGTGGTTGCAGCTGATCATTCCGCAATTTCCACTTCCGGTACTCCTGTTGCTGCAAAAGGTACCACTGGTTCAATGAAGCGGAGAAAACCGAAAGGGTTAGGAAAGAAGGCGGTTGAGGTTGCCGTTGATCAATCCGTCAATTCCACTACCGGTACAACTGTTGCTGCGGGAAGTACCACTGTTTCGGTGAAGCGGAAAAGGCCCAAAGGTTTGGGAAAGATTAAGAAGCTGGTTGATGTGGTTGCTGATGGTACTACTGTTGCTGCGGGAAGTACCACCGTTACTGTGAAGCGGGAAAGACCCGAAGGCTTAGGAAAGAAGCTGGCATGCGGTTGTTGTTGTTCGGTTGTTCCCACTAATAGTACTACTGTTGCTGCTGAAAGTACTACTTTGGCTGGTAAATCTTCTGAATTTTATTGCTACTGTTTACAGTCTTAGTTTAATTAGGGCTGCTGCTTTACCTGCTTGTTCTTTTGACTATTAGCAGAATGGTACAACTAATAATGCAGAGGTGTTGCCAAAATCAATTTGTCAATCCAATTTACATATATTCACTCACATACATGAATAATATAGGTGTGTGTCAATCAAAATAAATCTACATCTAGTAATTCAGAAAACTTTCAATGTTTACTTCGGTTACACTTTCATGCAATGATATGCCAAAGTGACGTGTTGCTTACTTGATTCTCGAACTGCATATTATAAAAGAATAAATTTCTAAATTAATTCTAGAAATTTTTTTAATAAGTGAAAAGTTTATATATTCACCGGGAGTAATCAAAAACTACATTTACCCAAAATTTTCAAATCGAAATCATGTAAATAAAAAAAGATTGTTAATAAATAAGTTATAATGTAAAGTAAATAGCACAAGTTCACTATGACCTATTACAGTAGGTTAGTCGGATTAAAACAAATAGAATTTCTTAAAATTCTATGAAATTATAGAACTTAATAGATAAATGGTTAAAAAATTTAAAATGCAAAGTTATAAGATCAAAAAAAACTAATTTTGTAAACTATTTATATGCAAATGCAATCTTTTATTCCACAACTTACTGTTTCACTCGTATTCAACTATCAAAGTTTCATACTTTTTACAATAATTTAACTAACCGTTAAAATAATATGATTTTTATAGAAGAAACAAATAAGTAACGAGATTGTGGATAAAATTTGGACTGATTGATTCGAAGATTTAATAAATTTTAACAAAAGTATCATGGTTTATGTCTTTGGTTTTTTAGTTTCTCAAGGTATATAAGTAATGATGAAATCAATTATACGGCTATTTATTTCATTATCACTCTTTTTTTTTTTTCATTATCACGGAAGTTTTTGTGAAAATGCAAATAATAAATAAATATTTTTGTTTGTATGAAAAATAGATATGCACATGCTCCTCGAGGAGAATAAACTAGACTATCGACGTTGGCATCTTTACAATATACGGCTGCAAAACTACACTATAATTTTTCAGTCTTTATTTTTATACCTTTTGTTTTTTTTTATTTATATGCATGTTAATATCATTAGTAATTATCTGATGCATATTAATGAAACATATTATAAAATGAAATATTGTTTTTTTACTAATAATCATAGCTGGTTTGCAGTGAAGCTTTATTTTAGAGTTAGATTAAGTTGCCTAATTTAGCCGAATATATACAAATATTATTTGACATTGATGCTATTTATAATTTTGATAATAGAATGAAATTTATTATGAAACCTTTGAAATGACTGCTTATTTTAAAAATGATTTGGCAGCAAACGAATAATACCCTTGTCGTGTCTCCTCAAATAAAATAATACCCCATGTTGTGATATATTTGTTTATAATGAAACTGGATCTGAGATCCTCTTTTTCTTTGAAAGGGACAATAACACCCTAGACAAATTTGTTGGGTTTGGATTAACTAATTTGAAAAAAAAAAAATGCATTTTAATCTACACAAACTACTTAAAAATAAGATCAAAAGATAATTGACGGATTTGAATCTACATAAACTCAAACATGAAAATTTGAAGTAATTTTTCGAATATTTCAATCCAACACAACCTGAAAGTATTCCTTATGCAACCACGCACACATGCATGTATATAGTGTCCATAAACATCCAAATTATGTCTTCAACCAACATTTCTTTTATGGAAAATATACTAAATATAAAAATTAAATTAATCATCTTTTACAATTTGGCATTCTTATATTATATTACTTTTCATTTAATTCAATACAGATAAATACACTTATAAAGTAATGTTATAATTAATATGTACCACATTCATGAATTACAATTCTAGATGCAATCCCATCATACAATTACAAATGTAAAAATCTTTTGTAGCATATTTTGAATCTTTAGTAGTAACATAATATGTTTTTTAGTTGTGTTAGTAAATATTAATATTTACTATATATATCATGATATTATTTGAAACCATTCATATTGTGATACTTTTTTCTGCAAATATATATATATATATATATATATATATATATATATAATGATATAATTTTATCGATAACACATTTGTATTTATATAAGTATAAAATAAATTTCGGGAAGACAGTGACGGCTGAAAGTTTGGCCTCAACTAATTGGCTTAAGTCTATTAGTTATTAATTTTATACTCATTTATTACAAACATGGGATTTAGTTGACCCAAATTCCATCAAATTATTAATTAGGATGTAATATATATCAGTTTTGGTCAGATACAATCCTTTCCACTTGTTTGGTATTAAAGTATATAAAATTATTATATTACAACAAATATGTTTCATACAACTAATATGTGCTGCCAAATTATATTACATGTGTATACTTAAATTTCATTGAAAATATAACAAGTCTATGTTAGAACTATTTCATTATAATTATAATATTTAGCTTTATTTTTAAATGTACTTCAAAATACATTATCGTTTTAGTTTCTTTTGGACCCTATCTTTATTTATCAATTCCATTCAATACTGGACTCTGGTTGATCCGAAGATCTCAATTGTTTATTTAAGCAACGACATGATTACCAAATCATTCAAAGTATGTGGACTCATAATAATAATAAATAATAATATTTTGTCGTGCTACCAAAAAAAATAATCAATAAATTGGCGATCTCAATTGTTAGATATTCACAAGCTAGAGTTTGGGATGTAATATTATCTAGAAAATTCACTTTTTCGACATTTTATTATTTCGATCAATTCTTTTAAAATTGTTAATTTGGTTATGATTTGACTAAAGTCCAAAATTTTGGTCAATTTCTTATGATTGTCAAAATTATAGTTAACATATGATTTTATGTATAAGATATAATAGATATATGTGATTTAAAGGATATACAGTAAAATTTTTATAAATTAATATTGTTGGCATAGAGAAAATTTATTATTTTAGAGAGGTATTAATTTATTTATAAATTTTTATTAATTTAAAGAGTTTTTTCAGTACGATGAAAAAATTTATTTTAATAAAAGTGAGTGCATTTAATTAATATATGCATTATATTCATTTAACTACATACTAGCATAAAATATATTCATCATGCATCATATTCATCAATGTACGTATGAAGTTGAAAATCATTTCATCATATCCATCACAATTTTTTGGTGCAATTTGATAACACAACACCAAAACTATCGGATGAGATAAGAAAAGCTAGAGATGAGATCCAAGTAGATTTGAAGTTTAACAAAAAAGCAATCAGCAATAGATTCTTATTTTACTAAATTGTCCTAGTTATTTTTATAATTTGAAGAAATTATTAATTTATGATATTGATGGGACCACTAACTTATATAGGGTTTTTTTTTGAAAATTATTATCTTATTATCTTATCAAAATTGGTAAAATTTTAAATTGATCCAAGTCGGAATAGGAGAAAATTATTATTTTAGAGAGTTTATTAATTTATAGAGTATTAATTTATAAAGATTTTACTATAAGTGGTTTTTTTTTAAAAAGTATAAGAGTTTTTAATAATATTACATGAGGTTAAAATACATTCAATATAATACTGTTTTCTATAAACAAAGAAGCATAGATTATTATCTAATATTTCAAATATAAGTTATTATAACAATCAGGTGAATATATTCTGTAGATAGTAAAAATATAATATTAACAATACTTAATCTAAATAGGGTTAATTTTAGCAATGCAATTGAAATCCTCAAAATTAGATCTATATTTCTTGTCACAATCTTCCATGGGATACACGTGTAAACTATTTTCTTATCAGCCTAATAAATTGACCAAAATCTCAATATCCAAATTATAACTACAGATACTAAATTTTAAATGAAATGGTTTAAATAGCAAAATCTTACAAGATTTTGGATTTTAAAAGGAAAGAAAAAAAATGTTGTCATAATATTATTCACAAAAATTTATGAATCTGAGTTTTGGATGATGAAACTCCATCTAATAAACTTATATTTATATGACGATTTCATATATTATTTTATATGAATTCATATTTTGCTATAGTTTTCATTGATCTAGATAAATGGTTCATATTATCTTCATTAATTATTTTTGTTGGGGTGTTTAATTTGATCGGAAACGACGTAATAAACCTATTATATTGTAGGTTGGTATATAAGTGATGGTAAATTCCAAGTACCTAATGATATAGGCCATGCTAAACTGAGTACACTTTTTTAGTCAAAATCGACGACTATAATTAATCACTTCTATACTATATAATATTATTCTTTTTTTTTTTATATATTATTCTAAATTACATAAATATTTGACTTCTTAGCATACCAAAGTTGAATTCCAGGAAATTAATACCTTATCTTTAATATCCAGCCACATTTGACTCATAGTTTCTTTAAAGAATTTTTTTTGACATATTTGACCATAACACCCGACTTGAACAGTCACCTAAATCTGTGAATTAATATTTATTATGAAACCAATCTCTCTAATTACAACTCATAATTCATAAATCTGATAAAAATAATCATGAATCTGATATTAATTTATGAAAATAAATTTATGAAATGTTCATCTCACGAAATTATATTTGTAATACGGTTTTATACAAAGTTTTTATATGACTACATCAAATTGATTTTTCAGTAGGGGAATATAATTTCAAAACTGAATATTTTAAAAGAAAAGAAAAAGAGGTTAATTTGTAATGTTGATTGTATTTATGGGGTTGAAGAAAATTAACATTTAGCTTAGGGGGGGTAAAATAGGAAACAGCCGTGCGCCACGTGCTGCCCACGAGCCGCATAACTTATAATTATAGCGGGTCTTAACGGAATATCCTGATAACTCGGAGCCGTGTATTATTGCAATTAAGTCCTTCATTTTCGACCAATTTATGTGCGTTTCTGTCTAAAAATACTCAATTAGTCAAATTCATTAGTACATGTTTTTATTGAATTTTTTTAGATCCTTTCTTTGTGAGTGATCTTTTTGTGGGACGAGTTATGCTAAATGCATTAATTGCATTTGATATACAAATTATTTTTTATCTCTTATATCAAATTATTTGTGTTTCGACTCATAAAATATAATTAATAAGATCATTTCATCAAAATTTTGTATGTTTTTTAATAATTATAATGAGGAGGGAGAGTCCAACTTGAGGTCTTATTCTTAAATGTCTGTGCAACTATCATCACTTAAGCACACGTGTGCTTACATGTATCAGTTCCATCATTTTGAAAACATTCCTTAATATATATTGTGGTGATTTAATAAATAAATAGATATTATATTTATAGTATAACTTATTTTTTGATTATTCACCAGCCAAATATGATGTATAATAACAAATTTACTTACATTATAACGTGTAAATAAGTATATAAACATGTGTGCTCATAAATAAAAAATCTATTAAAGTTTTAGAAGATGTTTCTATCAAGTACATATAAAATATATATATATATATATATATATATATATATATTATGAATAATATTCACTTGGGTTATGTTTGGGGAGTAAGTCTCTTGTGAAACCGTCTCACGGAATTTTAATGCGTGAGACGGTCAACACACAACCCAATTACCCACCACCATAGGGCTCTGTTTCATATAAACTATATTGAGACCTTCTTACATGAGTATTTGTGATGTTTGGGAGGGGATTATGTGGGATAAGGGAAATCCTGGATTTTCTAGTAAATATGAATAGTGAAAATGTATGTTTGTTGTGGAATTTAGTAAGATAGAATTATATTATAAATGTCAAATCAATGCTGGAAATGGTTGATTGATGTAATATTTTATTGTGAAAAAATAAATTGATGTAATATTTTGTTATGACAAAATGAATTGATGTGATATTTTATTATGAAAAAATATATTTGGTAATGATTGATAATTGTAATATAGATAATAATGATTATATCCAAATTTTATAATTCAAATTTAAATATGAAAACAAACATACATTAGAATTTTGAAATTCAAAATGTGAATACCTTCCGAACATAATCTTACTTATGATGAATGTATTAATATAATATCAAAAATTTCTATGTAAAGCTCATATTTTTTGAAATCATGAGATATAAAATTAAGTATATTAAATGCACAACATATTAGTAATTGATTTATTAAAAAGAGTTAATATTGAATAGGTAAGCAGAAGGGCAAATTTTTATATTTATTGGATGGAGAAGTGAAAGGAAATAAAAGTTAGAGGACCTGAAAGTAAATATTTACAACTGAAAAATTGGTTATTAGTCCAAAGCAGAGTCAGATAGATGAGATGTATGGCTGCTAACAATAAAATAAGGAAACAAATGGTGCCGGCGAAAATTTTTGTCTGCTTATGAAATCATCATTCACAGTATCTTTCACTAATCCTTCACAGTATAAAACTCGCAGCCGCGCCTCATAATTTCTTCTGATTTTCGGACCAATTTATTTCACCCACCACTAGTTTCTCTCCTCTCGAATTTTCCTCTGCGCCAATTTCCTTTCATCACTTTGTCTTTTACCATTACTCGCCCTTCAATTCGCTTTCTTGGATTAAAGCTTTGAGTAAGTTGGTTGCTTGTTTCGGGTTTATGATTCAAGAAAATACTCATAATTGATTCCACCAATATCTTGAATGGCCTCTTCTGGGTTTTTTATATTGCCTAGTTCTGTGTGCAAATTTCTTTTCTTTTTTCTTTTTGGTTTACTTGGCTGTTTGTATTGTTATGTATAATGAATTAATGATTCTTGGTTTTACTTTTTTCTTTACTATCTTCTTCTTCTTTGTGTGTGTGTGGATTGGAGGTGTATGATTGGTGTAATCTGGTGATTTTTGGGAAGAAATTGTTGAGTTTTGGATGCTTGTTTATTTTTTTGATTTCAGATTTTAATTCGTTATGTCTGTGGATTGATTGATTGCAGCAAAAAACGAGCCTATTTTCAAATCAAGTGTTATATGTGGAAACTAAATGTTAATTTTGTTGTGTGTGGTTTAGGAGGGAGGAATTTGATAGTTGAGGAGTAAAAATGGCAACTGGAACTGTTCCGGCTTCGTTTACTGGTCTGAAAACCAGGGATCATCGCGCCATAGGCTTCGCCAAAAGCTCCGATTTTGTTAGAGTTTCTGATTTGCAAAGGGTCAAATTTCGGCGTACCAAGATTGCAGTGATCAGGAATTCAACCAACCCTGGTTCAGAAACTGTTGAACTTGAACCTGCATCAGCTGGAAGTCCACTTCTTGGTATACTTATTGTTTACTTGTCATGTTTCTGCTCTGACAATTTCTCATGTATATAGGCCTTGAATGTTGAACAAGAGAGAAAAGGATTAAAATATTTTTTGAGAGGCTTTGGTTGGATTTATTTTCTGAAATTTGATTTCTGTTGAGTTTGAGCAGAACTTGAAATGATGAATATCTGAAAGGGGTTTTCTTTTGTTAGTATAAAGCTTTGGCTCACAAAGATGCATTCTGGGAACATTATTATATTGCCATCTTCCTTTAGACATCTGATTTTTCGACTTAATGAATGCAGTTCCTAGACAGAAGTACTGTGAATCCATAAACAAGACAGTCAGGAGAAAAACCCGGACGGTGATGGTTGGAAATGTTGCGCTTGGTAGTGAGCATCCAATCAGGATTCAGACAATGACCACTACAGATACAAAGGATGTTGCTGCCACTGTTGAGCAGGTTCTAACACACCTCAAAGTTTTCTATGATTTAGTGGGAGGTCTTCGAATGCAGAATTCTATTAGAAAAATATTTCATAGATTGGATTTTGAAAAGATCCAACCATGATGCAACTGCATTTCTTTATAAAAAAAACATGGCCTTCATCTTGTTGGATTTCCTTAAACAACCAAAGATAGACTCTTCAATTATCATTGTTGGGCAATTTTCAGACAAGGTGTTGCTGCATTAGTGTATAAAATGTGGTTCTATTGTGGGCTAATCGTTATATATGCAGGTGATGAGAATAGCAGATCAAGGAGCAGATATTGTTAGAATCACAGTTCAAGGAAGGAAAGAAGCAGATGCATGCTTTGACATAAAGAATACCCTTGTTCAGAAGAAGTAGGCTTTATATTTCATTATTTGAGATTATATATCCTCATTGTATCGATCATAGTTACTCAGAAATTTATACTGTGCAGCTATAATATCCCTCTGGTTGCGGACATTCATTTTGCTCCACCTGTGGCTTTGCGAGTTGCTGAATGTTTTGATAAAATTCGCGTTAATCCTGGAAACTTTGGTACTTAATTCACCACCTTTTGCTTCTTTGTTTTCTTGCTTGTGTTTTTTTTTTTTTTGCTTCTTTATGAGGAACATAAAAGTTTTAGTGTTTGATCTAATGGGCGTAACTTCTTCCAGCTGATAGGCGAGCTCAATTTGAGCAGCTGGAGTACACAGAAGACGATTATCAAAAAGAACTCGAGCATATTGAGAAGGTCAGAATCAGATATCAGTTCTGAACATGAGGCCAATATAGTTAATGAATTTTCTTGAAATTTGCATTTATCTTCTTTCTGCTTCGTTTTATAGGTTTTCTCTCCATTGGTTGAAAAATGTAAGAAGTATGGGCGGGCAATGCGTATTGGGACAAACCATGGCAGCCTTTCAGATCGTATTATGAGTTACCATGGGGACTCACCCAGGGGAATGGTAATTAGCTATTTCAACACTTGGAACGAGTTCCAAATCTATGCTTGTTCCAATAACATATGTACGTATGACCATGCAACAGGTTGAATCTGCATTTGAGTACGCGAGGATTTGTCGGAAATTGGACTTCCATAACTTTGTGTTCTCAATGAAAGCAAGCAACCCTGTTATTATGGTCCAGGCATACCGCCTTCTTGTAGCTGAGATGAATGTTCTAGGATGGGATTACCCTTTGCATCTGGGAGTAACCGAAGCTGGTGAGGGTGAAGATGGACGAATGAAATCTGCAATCGGTATTGGGACACTTCTTACGGTATGTCCTTATACTTAACTTTAAGTTAGAAATTGATATATTTAATATCTTATAAGAGTTTTCTCTGATGATCAATGTTGATTATGCAGGATGGACTAGGTGATACCATAAGGGTTTCACTAACTGAATCACCAGAAGAGGAGATTGATCCATGCAGAAGATTGGCTAATCTTGGCATGAGAGCATCTGAACTTCAGAAAGGAGTGGTATGACTTCATAGACCATGTTTCGTTTCGGTATTCAACGTCTAACTTGTCAGAAACTAAATTTTTGTTGTTGTTGGTTTGACCAGACACCATTTGAAGAAAAGCATAGGCACTATTTCGATTTCCAACGTAGAAGCGGTCAACTGCCGCTTCAAAAGGAGGTGAGCTTTAATTTCTTAACTTTATAATATGGTCCGTTCGATGAAATTATCGGAGTATCAGAACTGATAGTTGTTTACTTTTCCTATTCAGGGTGAAGAGGTTGACTATAGAGGCGTACTTCACCGTGATGGCTCCGTTCTGATGTCAGTTACTCTCGATCAGTTGAAGGTACAGTTTTTTCATGTGTGCATAATATTTAAGAAGCATACTATATCTTGTTTGCCTTTTTTTATGGTTTGAAATTTTATTTTCCTTTTTTTCCTAATAGGCACCTGAACAGCTATACAAGTCCCTTGCAGCAAAACTAATAGTCGGAATGCCATTTAAGGTATACTTGAATGTCCATTATCTCTTAAATATTGCCTTTGTTTTTCTCTAGTTGGGATTTCATTTAAGAAAGTTCAACATGGATGCAGGATATAGCAACTGTGGATTCAATCTTTCTCAGAGAGCTTCCTTCACAAGATGACAAGGGAGCTGTAAGTCTTCTTTTGTTTACCATACCTTGTTTATTTTGAGCATGCACAACCATGATCCGTTTTATGCTTAACGAAATTTTGGGCAATTCATAAAGCATTAGAATAACTTCAATCATTTTTGTATGTATGACCAGAGATTGGCACTCAAACGGTTGATAGACATTAGCATGGGAGTAATAACTCCATTATCAGAACAGTTGACAAAGCCATTACCCAATGCATTGTCACTCGTAACTCTCAAGGAATTGTCGTCTGGTGCTCACAAGCTTCTTCCAGAAGGTGTTCTATCTATATAATACTTGATAATGTTTTGACATTAGAATATTAAAGATTCCAGTATTCATGCTAACATGGGGTCGTTCAGGTTCACGTTTGGTCGTCTCTGTGCGTGGTGATGAACCCCAAGAAGAGCTAGACATTCTTAAGAGTACTGATGCTACATTTATCCTTCATCACATACCATATTCAGATGAGAAAACCAGCAGAGTTCATGCTGCTAGAAGGTATACTGCATTTCAATTTTGACAACAAATTCAAACGCTTAAATTTGTATTGTTTATGGATTTTGAGGATCTTGGTGTTGGCAGGCTTTTCGAATATCTCACAGAGAACTCCTTGAACTTCCCTGTAATTCATCATATAGAGTTCCCTGAAGCAATTCACAGGTAAATAAATCTCAACCAAAAGCAGTTTGATTAAATGCTAATCAGACATCTTGGCTGACATAATTTCTTTCTTGAGCAGAGACGATTTAGTTATCGGTGCTGGAACGAACGCAGGAGCCCTCCTAGTAGACGGGCTCGGAGACGGCATCCTATTAGAAGCCCCCAATCAAGACTTTGAATTCCTGAGAAACACTTCTTTCAATTTGCTACAAGGATGCAGAATGAGAAACACTAAGACGGTTAGTATAAAAGTAGCACAAGAATTATTCAAACGATTGAAACAAACGTAGTTCAAGACTAATCATACATTTCAATCTTTATGTAAATGATTTCAGGAATATGTTTCTTGCCCATCATGTGGGAGGACTTTGTTTGACCTTCAAGAGATTAGTGCAGAGATTAGAGAAAAAACGTCTCATTTGCCTGGTGTTTCGGTAATTTCCACCTCTTAACCCATTGAATGATTGACCGATTCATTAACAGTATGTATATATAACTTGTTCGTATCTTCTTTTACTGTACAGATTGCAATCATGGGTTGCATTGTGAATGGCCCTGGAGAAATGGCTGATGCCGATTTTGGTTATGTTGGCGGTGCACCTGGAAAGATTGACCTTTATGTTGGAAAGGTCAGCTGTCTGATAATATACTTGCATTCTTGAAAAAATACGAAACATATGATATCCGACATTAGTTGTACTAATAACAAATCTTGTGCATTACAGACTGTGGTAAAACGAGGTATTGCTATGGAACATGCAACGGACGCGTTGATCCAGCTGATCAAGGATCATGGGCGCTGGGTGGACCCACAGGCCGACGAGTAAAAATGGTGTCTGGACTTGGCAAATATTGTATCTTGAGAGATCATCTTCTGCTGAGCAAGGGAGTTACTATAGCATGAGAAATTGTTGTATTGTAGATGTGATAATATTGTTTTGTTTGGATTAATGTTGTATGTATCAATCAAAGAAAGCTCCTCCAAATGTTGGCTTCATTAATGGGGGTTTCTGCTGTTGCTCCACAATAATTTAATGGAAAATAAAAGATTAATTTCACTACAAAGTCTATCATGATTCTAATTTCTGTGTTTTCTTTCATGTTTCATCGTCTATGTGTTGTTGTAAATGCAATAAAAAGATTAGATAAATCCACGTCTCACTATATATATTAATCACGTTAGTTAGTTAATTTAATATTTATAGTGTTTCTCTATTTAGTTATAACAGGCAAAAAAAAAACGTTTTATATTTTAAAGTTTATAATTCTTGCTAAAAAGTTACATCAACTGATTTCTTCTTCTAAACTGTTGAATATTTTGAATTTCAAAATGTAAATAATTTCATATTATAATATAGGATTTAAAAAATAATAATTTGCAGTTTGTCACCTTTTTCTTCTTCTCTGATTGTATCCCATGCTCCACAAATTTTTCATTTTACTACGTAAGTCCATTTTTCAATTAAAATTTAATTTAATTTCTTCATTTCCTGATCACTTCATATTTTTCCACATAACTTACTAAACAAGATAAGATTACTGAATAAAAATGAGAAAATTCCCCAAAATAATATAAGAATTACAGCTGTAGCCTCAAAACGTAAAAAGGCATTCACATTAATGGCGCACCAACAACAATCCAGTCACATTTCCATGCCACCGAAAACTAAAAAGAATGAAAAAGATGTTGTCACCAATTAACACACACACACACACCAACTTTTTTCCTCGGATCTTCTAAACTCAAAGATTCAGAATTACGATTATTTCATCTGAGAATTTGAATCTGATTTTAACTGCAATTTTAAACATTAATTTTGTTGTTATTATTATTCCTTCGTACAAACATTCAAAGTAGAAACCTTTTACGATGGGGAGAATTTATACAAGCAGAAGATTCTATTCTAAATTTCTAATCATGCAATCATTTAATTTATTGAAAAAGCAGTATAAATTTTTAAGAATTAAATGTATGAATCAATTATTCTTCGTCCATAAAAAAACAACAGAATCCTTACACTATACTATAAGTAGTAGCATTTACCAATGAATATGTGAGAATTGGAACGAAAACCAGCGTCTCTGTATACTCTTCTGCTTCTACAGAATCTCTCTCCTGGTGGTGTACGCAAATTCCGATCGCCGGATGTTCTGCTGCCTCTTCTTGTACACCACCGCGCCGATTCCTACAATCGAAGCGCCGGCAATGACTCCGACAGCGATTCCGGCCTTTTGTCCTCCGTTCATTCCGCCGGAATGTGCTTCCAACTCACTAACATTCGTCTGATTTTCGAGGCTGATATCTGCAGACACATCCGGCGCCGGCGCCGGAGATGGAGACGGAGACGGAGAACTTTTATGCTCGGACGAGACACCGTCGTCTACAACCGGGGAAGGTGAGTTCGGAGCGAGATCTGACGGCGGAGGCGACGGCGGAGAGTTAGGAAGTGCAGGGGAGGGCGAAGCGGACTCCGGCGGCGGGGAGATCAGTTGTCGCGGAAGGTATGGGGACGGAGAAGGGGAAAATTCAGGGGAATCCGCAGAGAATGTAGGATTTGGGAAGAGTAGAAACGCGAAGAAGATAGATAAGAAGAGAGAATGCATGATTGAAGCCATAATGGATAGTGATTGAAATGATCAAAGTGTGAGAGAAGAGGATGAATGTGATGAAGAACTGAAGAAGAGGTTTTCTTTAAATTTCAAGTTCAGAGAGAGAGAGATTCACGCGACGGATAGGATTTCCCGTAACAGGGAAGGGGGAATGGATTGCTTTAAATAAGGGGGGGGGGGGGGGGGGGGGGTTATTATTAATTATTAAATAGTGCTCAATAAATAAAATAAAGAAATAAAAATAATTTGTAATTTATAAAAAAATTATTCTCAAGGTTAAACTAATTATTATATATCTCTCTAAACAATATATTTTTGTACTATTTTTATCTTTATTTTGTAGGTTGCTTCTAATAAAAACTTTTTTTTATAAAATACTGATAAACCTGAAATTAATGTTTTATGAACATAAATAGACAGTAAATAGCATTTTAAGCTAAAATAAGTAAGTTTTAATCCTAATATTTTAGAGAATTAAAAATTTATTTTAGTTAATTGTTTAGTAAGCAAGGCCTCCATCAGGAAAGGTCTGGACTTGACATCAAATTCTGTTGCCCTTCTTTATGTTTACGTAAAACTCATCATCAAAATTCTATAATTAAGTTTTCTTTTTCCTTTTTTTTTTTGTGATAAAAGAATTTTTTTGTTTTATTAATTTATTACTTGTCACATCCATATTTGTTTGCATTTTTTGCTTTGAGAAAGTGACACTATAACTTAATCGAATTCAAATGTAAATGATAGTTTACTTCATATCATAATTATTTGAATTTAAACTTAGGGTATGCATGACATCTTAATCCATATTAATTAATTAATAATATAATGACGGTACAGCATTAAATAAAATAAAATTTGAAGATTAATACTGCAACATATGATGATTTAAAATAATTGAAATCGAAAAAGGGGGAATGAAAATGATGGAAAGAATGGTGGCATGTGGACTGATTTGGGGCCATAACCATTGTCATTTATACATCCTTTTCTTGGTAGATTGACTTGTCCAAATGTGGTTTTCAAAAATTATGACTCATGTAATCTTAATGTAAGATCTCTATCTTTGTTGTTACGCATAAAGATAGATCAACCTTACTTTTATAGTTTTATTTTTATTTTTATGATAAATAGCTAAATCTACGAAACTTTTGGTGAATTTATTAATTTTTTAAATTCCAAATTGTGCGTTGGGCTGGGCTTTCTGGTGAGCACTTAATTGGGCTCAGGCTGTCTGGAAATTTTTTTTATTTTTTTTATTTTGGTGACAAAATAAAAACTTATTTGCTCTGTTATTAATGACTAAACAAAAACTTGAGTTAAAAAACTTAATAGCAGAAAACCAAAAATGAGAATTGGTAAATTAGGTTTTCTACATATATTCTTCCCCTCACTCTCTCCATCTCTGTTTCAGTTTCTATTGCAATTGTCAAACAACATCAGTTTGGTATAGCAGTCTCACAGTTCATCCTTCAAGTCGCTGTTAGAGTTCTCAATGCCTTCTTTGACTTCAGAATCATCCGACGATGGAGACGACGAAATGGGTTTCTGGAGCTTGAAAGGGATAGAAGCATGTTTTCTCAGGAACTTGTAGAATGCTTTCACCGTACGATCAGCATCAACAGGAATCTGCCAATAATCGAACCACACCGAATTAACTTATATGCATGAGAGAGAGAGAGAGAGAGAGAGAGAGAGAGAGAGAGATTGAAATCATGCTTACAGGATCAGCACTCTTCTTTCCTGCTGGGAAGAAGAGAATTGTGGGGAATCCATCTGCCTGCAAATCAGAAAAGTTTCTCTTCATCATAAATGAATTAATCGCGAGCTAAATTAACTGTGTATATCAAGCTTTCAGCACATTTAATTCAAAACTCTATGTTTGAACACAAAAATCATAAAAAGAGCAAGATTATGAGTAGTGGTAGAATGGAATTGAACTTAGTGGCACTAGAATCAAGTTTCAGAACTTGCTAACTGAAAACGTACCTTGGCCTTGGGGTGTTCATTTGCGGTTCCATCCATTTTGGCCACAACAAGAGATTCAATGCCACGCAAGTGCTTGGCGAGCTTGTTGTAAGTTGGTTCAAGAGTCTGACAATGGCCACACCATGGTGCATATATCTAAATTGTATGTGTACAGAAAAAGGATGTTATATTAGAAAATTAATCATCAGAGTATATAAAAGAGAGGGAGATGTTAATCCTAATGCCTATTATTACCTCAAGAAGAACATCTTTCGACTCGTCCAAAACAATATCATCAAAGTTATTTCCAACTACTATTTTTACGTCTCCATCATTCTGTAACAAGAAAGATTGGAGAAAATGTTGATTAGCACGTTACTTAAAATGACAGGTAATCAGGCTGGAAAAGATGAATACAACTCACAGTCTCAGGAATTGGGTCTGACTTGTAGAATGGTTTGAGTTTGTCTTCCACGAAAGCATCGCCAAATGCCTGATGAAATACACAGAGCGGCATTATTAGCAAAGATGACATTTTAATGAACTATAGAGTTGACCCAAAAGAAAAATAGCACACATCATCAGATTAAACCAACAGAGAAGAAGAAGCTTTTAAACCAAAGAAACAAGTTAAGTAGTTTCAACCTTGATGTTCTCAAGCGTAATTTCCTTATCAAGTACAAATTTTCTTGGATCATCAGTTCCAGCATAGCCCAAGATCTGCAGAAAAGTTCAACAGCTTGATAATTGATCGTATCCTCAGAATGCAAAATTGTTTTTTTTTTCTAGCAGGTAATGCATGCAAAAGGAGAAGTAACTTGATTAGAAAGTTAAGAAGCTTACCGTTGGAGCATCACCAGTGACTCCAAAATAATCCGCCACAGGCCTTCCTTCTTCTTCATTGTCAACATTCACATATACGAATAGAAGCTGCATAAGCTCTAGTGTTATTTATGGAAATATAGTTATACTACTATAAAATACTCTCAATGCCAGTAAAAGCCTCAATCTTGGTACACAAACTTAAGATAAGTAAAATGTTTTATCTACGGCAGGTAGATTCTTTATTGGAGCATAGCATCTTTATAAGTGTCAAACATAGAAAATGTCATGAAAGTAAGTAATAGATGAGTTGTGCATTAGTTTGTGCTAATAGAACTAGATGGAGGTGCAACTTAAAACTAGTTCAAATTGGCAAATTTCTAAATATTTTTCGAAATTGCAAATTCTGTTGATTTACAAATCCCAACAAGCATCCTTCTCAGCTACGAAAATATATTAAATGGCGTGTTGCAGTACCTTTCCCTGGAAAAGTTTTGCAGCTTCTTGAAATGTTTGAAAAGCCTCCTGTGACCCATTTGACGTAGCAAAAAGCAGAAGCTGAGAACGAAAAGTAAGAGTCAGTGTTGTAAAACCAAAAATAAAAGTACGCAAAGGAAAAAACACCGTGATTCCAATAATATTGACCGATTCCAAGAAGGGAAGCAAGTGAAAGTTTGTGAAGGAAGTGTCAGTACATAACTTCCAAAGAAGAAAACTGTAACTGTTACCGACCTCCTTCTTTATTGGGTTCTCAAATATCAGTGTAGCACTTTCTTTGCTAAAAGTGGTCACTAAAGGAAGCTTGTTGGTAAACACAAACTTAGCAATTACAGACCTTTTGAATTGTCCATCTGCAGAAAGATTCAACGGGATGAATGTTAGCAACATATTGACTAGCCAGAAGGCTTAGAAATATGGTATGCTTCGTCCACTAACCAAAATAAGTCACTTTTTCTGCTTCTTTCTTTAACAAGACTAAAGCAGGGCGTTTAACAGCTATCAAATTAAACAACTTTGCCACATTGGGATTTGTAGTTTGGTAAAAGTTAACATCATCATCAAGCTTTGATGCAGCAGCAAACTCTTCACTATCAGGACCCTGAAACAGTTAGAAGGAAAATTAGTCTAAGCTGATAGTGACGTTTTAATACCAATGTGAAAGCCTACTCTATTCTCCACCTGTTAATTTATTCACTCATGAGAATATTATTAGATGTGACTATGGGACTGATCATCCATACAACTAATGAATGCAGGAAAAGGAATAGGCCAAACCAATCAGTAGCTTACCACCAACGAGTCAAGGAAGCCCAAAACAACCTTATCCTCGGACGTTAATATACGCTCAGCTTCCTCTGTTGTTGTTATGTTGGATATACCAGGACCAGTTTTCTTCTTAATCCAGGTAACAATAGCATCCCTGCATCAAAATGAACTCTCTTTTTCAACCTTTGAGAAGAAGACTTCCAACCAGCTTTTTCATAATTAAATGCCAGACCCAGAATTATTATAAAGTTTGTATATAATAAAAATGTGAAGTTATTTCATAGTTTTCCATAGCCTTGATCAGCACAGCTTCACACGTCAGATATGAGAATAGAAGTGAAATGCAATAGAAAAAATCGTCATGGTACCAGTAACACCCGAGAATAGATAAATTTACTAGCAAGCAATCAAGCATCTAGTCAAGACATTATTTTAGCAAAAAAAATTATTTTGACATGCTACTGAAAATTAAAATTCAACTGGTCCCTGCAAATCAATTGTGTCTCATCAACAAGTGAATACCCATAGCAACTGAAACCTAAAATAATAAATTTATAGAAATGTTATCTAGTTTCAAACTTTCAACCCCAATGCTTTGTTTGCTGCTGCAAAAACGTAAAATACCAAACACTCTACATCCTTTGTTCAATGTGCCCAATCAAAGATTTTCTAAACGACATATCAAACCTCAGGCATGGAATTAAATGCATTAAGAACAGACATGGGGATGGAACTCCCATAACACCACAACTTAATTTGAATTGATTCACTAAGAAAAAACTATAAAGCCAACTTCTTCATCTTACTCCACTTAATTGATGCATTTAGAAGCTTTAGAATTGGGTTCTTGAAGGTGAAAACATAAGAATCAACATAATTTTATTCAATGTCACGATCAAAGGTCATAATTTGATGCTTAAAAAAAAAAATTCTCTCTGCGAATTCTTCTTTAACATAGCCTAAGATTGCTGAACAGTTCACAGTTAAATTCATAAAAAATTTCATAAGTGAGAAAAGATATCGAAGCTCAAGGAGAAAAGGAAATGAAAAACTCACTTGGTACGTTGACCATTGTAAGCTTTATGCTCCCCATCAACAAAGAAGTAAACAGTGGGAAACCCCTGAACTTCATACTTCTCGGCCAGCTCATTCTCCTGCGTAGCGTCCACCTTTGCAAGCTTAACATTCGCATCCTTCAACTCCGTCGCCGCCGCCGCATACTCCGGTGCCAGTGCCTTACAGTGCCCGCACCACGGCGCATAAAACTCCACCATGACATACTTATTATCATCAACGAAATCACTGAAATTACCGTCCGTCAAAACAACAACGTCCTTCTCATCAAATTTGGCGACTTCATCTTCCTCGTGATTAAAATCCGAAGGAACCTCGAAGTCATCGTAGTTCCCAAAGTCCCCTTCTTCGTTGTCGGAGTATTCGTCGTCGGAGTGATGGTGATGGCTGGAGACAGCGTCGGAGGACTCCGGCTCCTCGAGGAAGCTGAGGTCTTCGTCGTCCTCATCGGCGGTAACGGACAGGACGGGGGTGGAGAGGAGAGAGAGTAGGAGTAGAGAGAGAAGCGTCACTTGCAGAATCAGTCGATTCGCCATTTCCGATAATTCAGATCGTTCGATTTTGACGCAGATCTGACGGGGATACCGACGATTTTATGACAGTGCGAGGAACCTCAAAACTGCGTCGTTTAATCACCATTTTATTTTAAATTTGTGAAAAGTGATTTAATCTCCATTTTCCAGAATAATAACAAGGGTGATTAACCCTTAATTAATTTTGCATCGAAGAGATTCTTAAATCATAAATCAGTTCAAGGTTTTTATTTTTTTTATTAACATTCTTTAATTTCATTTATTATTAGCTTTTTAAAAATATTTACATTAATTATTTGATTGATGGTCAACCTTGACTTTTATGTAAAGCGATAGGAACACTATATCGCTATTTCCTCGTCCTTATCTTGTTCATGTTAAATTAGCAAATAATAATTTACGAAAATTATATTATATTAAAATCGATTAACGTGTCTATAGATTTAAATTGGAGTTTTATTTTTAAAACTTGGAAAAACACATATCAATTATTAAATACACTCACTTTAAGTAGTGTACCTACTATTAAATCGAAGGGTAGGCTATGAGTAGTGTACCTACTATTAAAACACATATCAATTATTAAATACACTCACTTTAAAATATATAATATTATCGAATTTCTAAACACACCTTACAATACTACCATTTTATTCTTACAATTATACAATATATAATTAAATAAATAATAGATAGGAAGAGTATTCATGTCTTTTAATTTATATTTATTTTTAGTGAGATGTGTTTCGTAATAAGTGGGTGTGCATCCAAGTGCCCCACAATTTTATTTTTTTTAAGTACTATATTTATATGTTATGTTATAAATAAAATTAATAAATATTATGTTAGTTGATTGGGCTCAAATTGAATAGATACAATTATTAAGCAGGGGCACAATTCTCATATCTCTTGGGAATATATGATTTTCACATTTTTCCAAATCTCAATTACTCAATCCCACAAACAACGTCCACAAGCCACAATAGTCAAAGCCCTCAATTTAATATTCAATCTTATTTCTCACATCCCAATTCCACCTTCTCCAGTGACGGACGCGGGACGACAACACGTCTTCAATGCTCCACAGGTTTTTTGTTTGATATTTTTTGTATTTGCTTTCAGATTTTTAATTTATTTCAGAAATATATATTGATAGTTTGATTGTATATATTGAGAAAGAAATTTTTAATAGTGTTGATAATGAGTCAATTATGCAAATATTTCAGTCTATGAAAATCCGTAGATTTCAATTGTAATAGACTTAGTTGTTATGTGGTGAAGAACTTTTGTATTTTATATTTGTATTTGTTTTGTGCCCCTCCATGAACATCCAAGATTGAATTCATTTAAGCATGGGATCTTAATTAACATGAGATTGGCTAATATATAGGTTTAATTAAGAAAAAAATGATGGATTATGGTTAATTTTAATTTGTTACTTCAACTTTAAAAAGTACTTATTGATGTGTGCATCGATTCTGATTGATTTTGATCGATTTAAAAAGTATTTATGGTTAATTTTAGTCAAACAATCAGAATTTGATTGATTAACACACTCAAAAAATGAGTAAGAAAATCACGTTTTCTTACCAATTATGAGCATATTAACATGTGTTCATCGCTAATGTATCAAATATACAGTATACTTATTAATTTCATTTTCTATATAATTAGAGGATGTGTAATTTTCATTTTCCATATAATTAGGGAATGTGATTATTACACGTCATCGGTGAGCATATTAAAAGTTGTCTATGATGGACATTTTATCATTTTTGTGTACTGAAAATCTTAGTTATGGAATCTAATTTGATCATTGTTATGAATTACGCAATTTATTTAATTACAACATCGATCAATTTTCTTGCACTTAATTTTACGCCATTATCATCATTGAATGTGTTTCGACGATGAGATAATCTTGAGGGACCTGCATAGTCCACTCTGCATTTGTGCAAGATAACTAGGTACACAACACCAACAGTGATCTGATTGATGATGAAGAAAGAAAATTCTTGATTTAAGAAAAGAAAAAAATAGTTGAATCTAAGCAAATATGTGAAAAGTAGCAGTTTGATAATATACACAAAACCCACCAGTTTACACACAGTTGTTCAAGTACAAGTAAATCCATCCCCAGCTATCCTGCTGCTTGAAAATCTCCAAAATCATCATCCACTACATCTTGTGCTTCCTTCTTTTCGGGGGATTCCGACACTTTGGATCGATCCTTTTCCGATTCCGGCGATGCCTTCGTTTCAGAAGATTCTTCTAGGCTGAACTCTGGGGGGCCGCCGCCTGAGGGGGACTTTTCCGGTGAAGAAGCAGGGGAGAGGGGCGGCGGTGGTGGAGGCGGCAGTTTGATGCTCACTAAGGCCTCTCCGTTTTTAGACTTATCCTCCAATGAAAGATTACTCAAACCCTGCTCGAAAAACTTGGACTTGGTGCTGCCACCATCTTTCTGTTGAATAAAGAGAAACAGGATCAGACGATGCATATGCAATTACGGTGAACTCATAAGGAGTTAAATTCATTACGTTCTTAAGCTGAAGGACTAAGGTTTCCCCATCTTTTAAACTATAATCAACCGAAGAAGTATGCTGGTATTGTTGCTCCATTTCTTCTGCAGTTTTCTTCTTATTCAGGTACCTATAGAATTTAAGTAGATGATTAAATGAAAATAGAACTTGAAATGAAAGCAAGGAATGTGAATTAAGGATGGGAAAATACTTCATATGGTCATGAAGAGCAGCTTGGAAGTCATATGCTTCGGATCTTTCTCGAAATCCAATACCAATGAAAGCATGGCGAAGGCGCCCACCTGCACGAGTCCAAACGAGTCTGTTCATTTCCATATATGTATATTAAAGAGCTAAGAAAAGCTCATGCTAGAAACTAAAAGGCGGGAGTTGGATTTTGTGAAGAATAATAACCGAACAAGTAAGATGAGTAAATAACTTGGAAGGAAAAGGAAGCATGTTAAGAGTACCTATATTCTCTTCAACCCGGAGAACGAAATATCTGCAAAAGTACCAATAGCAGTCTCAAAAACTAAACACAATAACATTCATGGAACAACTTTTTTTTCTCAAGCAGTGTTCGATTGTGTCTAATTTCCTCACCTGCTGCTATCAATAACAGCCTCCACTGGATGTGGCTCCCCATCTCTCAAAAATGCCCGAGCATATAGTTCACCTATTGTATGGATAATTGAGATCCAATGATACAAAATCTTAAAGAACTTTAAAAAATAAATGTAATTTTTTACTACCCACTAAAAGAAGTCAAGAAAATCCACCTGTTTTCTTGTCGTCTAACCGGATGATGCATTCTTCTCCCTTACTAATAACTTTTAAAGTGCCTTCCCATGCCCATTTGTTGACATCCCATTCATCAGCTCTACAAAAAGAAGATTATTTTTTGAAACTTTATAACACATTAAATGAGTTATGCAGCAAGTACATTGTTATGACTGATTCACACTGAGGATTTCTAATCCATAATAAGAAATCTATTGAGCTTGTTTTGATAATTTCATATGGCAATGAATTTCAATCCCTTGAGATCTTATTTTGGATACTCTTTTGAGTCACTGCAGTGGATTCTAAACTCATCCAAATACGATGGTTCAAGTCCTTCCCCAAGTCCTCCCATCAAATTAAAATCATTCCATCCAAATGCAACCTTAAGTGAATTTCAAATATGAATATTGATTTTATGGTGCAAGCTTTGTTTTGTATCAAATCTCCTAGTCTACAGAATGCATAAATTGACACAAAAGAACTGGTAGGAGAGATTTCTAAGTCACGGTACACAAGCAATATAATAATTCCAATTTTGCAATGGATGTAAAATAAAATTAACATGAAAAATATTAAGATTATGCAACTGATCCTTGACGAGTGATTTATGAGAGGAAACCTGTAAGAAGCTGCAGTTTTCCGTGGAGGTATCTGCAAGATTAACAGAGGAAACATTAGGACTACAGAAAATTATCAGCTTTAATAAGGGACACTATTCATGCTCAAAGTTGTCAAAGATATAAATAACAACAAGCATTTCAGGAAAAATATTAATAAATATGCGATACAACCTTCACAGGATAGTTTGAAGAATAACTAGTAAATCCACAGCTTGTCACCAATTAACTCTTAAGTTTATTCTACCTTTTTTGTAGCTTAAATAAAAAATGAGGAAAAGAAACGACATACATAGATGATGTTTAATGCAAGTGGAATGAGGGAACACCGTACTATTTTCTCTTGATCCAAAACATAATGTATTGAAATCTTACATCAAACTGGATGGTAAAAATACCCTTTTTTTTTTTCCTTAAAGAGAATAAATTTTCTCCTGTAAATTCATGTATTCTTATTTGGGGGTATTCAATGGTTTATCTGATCTTAAGAGGCTTGGTACAACATATTAATGTCTTTTTGAATGTTAACCTATCTTTATAATTAAATTGGTATTCCAAACCCACACCAAGTAAAATGCTTTTTATGCAAATGACATTATCTCTTAATGGATTATGAATTATAGGATTAATTAAATCATACACTATTTTAAAAGCTTCAAGACAGCTTACTAGAGAAATTCACTATGCTTTTCCACATCTCCATTATTCCGAAGATTGAAGTCATAATCTGTTAACTTATTTTGATCAGCAGCTCCTTGAAACCCTTAATTTGCTTTAACATTGGAATTGAATCACTATGTTATTCTCCAGAAACATAATCTTCAAATTATCAAGGTTTCTTGACAACAGAAAATCAGAAATACGGTGAACACTTCACGTGCACGGATTAACTTACGATTCTATGAAGCTGCGGCACATTAGCCTTTCCAATTTTGCAAAAAATAACAAAGGAATAACCTAAACCGCAAGTCCAAAACAAGAACTCATGGACAATACTATGAAGACAATCCTTTTCTTTTCGATCAAATATCCATAGACTACATAAAAATTTTCAAAAAAGCTATACATTAGATTGCAAGAAAAACATAGACATCAAAGTGCAGAAGCATACCAAGTAGTAAATAAGGAAAAAAAAAAAAAAAGCAGTAACATTTCAACAACTCAATCACACTTCAAACAACATTGCACTTAATAAAATATTTAACCACATAGCTAATCAGAAAACTTCATTGCAGATCATCTAAGAAATTAAGTATGTCAATGCAGAGTATAATCAAAGCATAACCATTATCTCAAGGGGAACAAATTTCCCAAGATTCACGCCCAAGATTTGAAACCCAAAATGCATGGGAAAACAAAGAATCTCCCAAAACCCATTTTGAAAAATCACATTTTTAGACTACAGGGCAAGAATCAAACCAAAAATTGGGGTTGCAGATGAAATTTACCATGTAAACATAGCATTCGGAAACTTGAAACAGAACCAGCTCAACTGGCTCTAGTTCTTCTTCCTCATTTTCATCTGTTTTCTTGTCTTTCTCCATATGATCCTCTTTTAATCAGAAATAATAAATCGAAAATAAAATTGGATTTAACCTAATTTGAATTGAAATTTTAGAAGAAAAGCATATGCTGTTAGTATAGGGGTACAAGCAAATTGTGTTCGATCTAGACAGGGATGGCACAGCTGAAACTTTAAGGACAAAATGGGAATTTCGAATACTGTGGGTGGTCTACTTGGAATTTAGATTTATACTTAGTTTTAACTTTGGGGAAATTATATTTGTGACCCTAATTTTAGTTTAGGTCTTTTATCATAATTTATAGAGTAATTACAATATACTCCCTCCGTCCCGGCTCAACTTGCCTACGTTGACCGGACACGGAGATTAAGAAAATGCAGTTGACTCAAGTGGATATGCACTTTTTGATGACATTTTTGTAATAATATGCACATCAAATCAAGTGGATATGCACTTTTTGATGACATTTTTGTAATAATGTTGAAATATATGGATATTAATGTAAAAAAAATTTTGCCATTTATGGGCTGACAAGTTGAGATGGGACAAACCAAAATGACAAGTAGGCAAGTTGAGTTGGGACGAATGGAGTACTATCTAAACTTTTTTTTTAATGTTTTACTTGCTAGATCTTTGTTTGTCGTACATAATCTTCTAACAGACTAACACCTTTCAAGTCTTAAATTTCTCAATTTTGAAAAATTAATATATTTTATTCAAAATATTACAACTAAAATTACAAATACATATTTGAAAAAAATCTATTTCATTCGATATATTATTATTGAATCAAAAAATATATATCTATTTTATTACAAAATTACAATTTTTTAAATATATATTTATTCAAAAATTTATATTAAAGTACATAACAATCTACTTTAATACAAATATTTAAAATTATAAACAATTTTCAAGTCGAATCAATCATTTACACCCCTATTTATAAATTTATAATTATTTATATAGGACTTAGATAGTTAGATGTCTCTTAACCACATTAGAAGGACTATTATGGTAATATCCACAAACTTGACGGGCCTCACATTTTAAAGTAAGAAATGTGGTGGGTGCATTGGACCAAGGGGAGGTTCAGTTTCTGCACAGCCGTTGGTAAAGCGAATTAATAAGACAATGTACGATCACCGTTGGATTTGTTGACTGTCTAAAGGTAATGAATAGAAAGTCAAACATTTTTTGTTGGGTGAAGGTTGGTGGAGTGCTAGGATACGGCAAGCTTCACCTTAACTTAAGGAATATATCAATTGATGCTTGGCATAAAACCTTTACCAATATTGGGAGGAAAAACTCAATATTTATTCTATACATATAACAACAACATAATTAGAGATCAATAATTTTCCTTAAATGATGCTAAATGTTAATCACTCTAATGAAAGAAAAATAAATAAATCAAAGCTAATTGACATTGATCCCTCTTGATAGCAGGAGAGTCCAAAAGGAAAAAAAAAAAAAGACATATTATATTAGTAGTAAACATTTTTTTTATTATTATGGATCTTGATATTTTGTGTGAATGAAAAAAAAAGATTAATAAATAATAATATATTATGTCTCTTGAAAATGAAAATGGAGTTTAATTTAGTAATTAATGGTACAGAGCATCTTTTCTATACACCATCTTTTTTTTCTCCACCTTGGAATATAAATAATCAAGAAGTTGACTGTTCCACAGATTATTTTATCATAAAATCTGCAGCACAAATTGATGTTATTTATGAATTATCAAATGGTCAACTTATCTTTAGTTCCTACATGTTTTACTTTATTGACAAGCTAATTTCCTATCATACACGTACTATAAAATGTAGATTAATTTTTATAATGCAGTTGATCGACATATTAAGAACAAAACTATGTGCCCTTAAAAGAAATTAATCTTGTTTGACTTGTGCATTCAAAACCATTTTTCTCCCTAAGATTTGTTTTTTAATTAATTAAAATTTGTTATTTTCAATGAAGTGAGGTCATTAATTTCTTAAATTTGGGGATTTCAAAGTCAAAACTTTTATCACCTTATTTAGGCTTACAGCATTTGTAAATGAACAGAAGATGCTGAATTAAAATAACACATGTTTTTTCTTTGAAGGTAAATATAATATATGGATTGTACATAGTAAAGTGACCTAAATTGTACATTGCAAAAGAACAATAAATATTGCTCATTATTTTAAATACACAAAGCATAAATACAGAAATAAATAAAGGAAAGCATATGACAAGGCATGCACATCTCCTTCTACAATATGTATGCCAAGGCATATGCCACCACATATAAACAACAACAATTATGAACCACCATATATACACAATTTTGATCAGATACGCACAACTTCTTTGATATCTATCGATTTTTCATTCTTCTTATCAAAGAAGCGCGCTTATTTGATCAAAACTGTACATATATCACCAGATATGATCTCCTAAAGAAGAAGATGAGGTCGAGTTAGATGCAAACAAGGAGGCTCTTCGCCTCTTACTAGACGAAGAAAACTCCTCGGATGCATAAAACTTATCGAGCACAGAGCTCAAAGCCTGGCGCACGTTAGCAACGACCACTTCACCTTCTTCACCATCTCCTCCACATATCACAAACACATTCACCATTCTACTTCCCAACGTGGCGATCTCGGCCTTCATCATCTTCAATGGCAAAGCGTCCAAAGCTTCTCTCAGATCAGTGATAACCTCGTGCTTGAAATCGCAACACAAAGATGCTTTGATCGAAATACATGGCCCATCCTTCACATCTTCTTGATCAATTTTCACTTCATCTATATCAGATGGAATGAGTACTGAGCCATTGCTAGCCTCTGCTGCACTTTGCCTTAGTAACTTCACTTGATTTATGGCTTCACCCAATAATGCTGCCTTGTCCATCTATTGCCATAAAATCAAGTGTTAATTACAATTTATCATCCGAAATTATAACATTTTCTTGTATAATTAAACTTTGAATTTAATTCCTCTTTGTTGTATGAACTTTAATATGTGTTTTATCATATTGGACAAATCATAGTCATTGTTTTACGACAGTGTGTACAGTACTTATGATTTGTACTATAAATAAATGCATCTATTAAAGATGGAAACTTTTTATTTACTTTAAACTTAAACATATGGACACAATAATGATTGCTCTTTGGCACTGCTAAAAAAAAAAAGGGATTTTATTCTTTTAGCTTATATTTAGTTGTTTGTGGTGCTTTGATTCATCATTTTTTTTTTTTGCTTGAATAAGATGGGTAAAAACTAAAAAAAAAAAAAGACCATACTTAAAATTGATTAGAAGCAATTATACTATAAGTTAAACACTTAACTATTTATTCAAACGCATAATTTTTCGCAAATATTTCTTAGCATAGTATAACACATGATTAAATTTTTCCCAACTCCACAAGTAGATAAAGTTGTGATATTTTTGCATAAGAAACACACAAGGTACAAGAAATATGTTGTCGAATATTTAGACATAATTAGGCATGCAAATTATTTAATTAGAGACAAGTAGATGATCATGGTGTTTTTACAACAGAAACTAATGAATTAATTACCTTATTAGTACCAGGGATAAGGGTTCTAAGAGTGGCCAAATGGCCATTAATTCTTTCTCTTCTCCTTCTTTCAGCTTCACTGTGATTTCTCATAGCAATGATGGCCTTCTCAGCATTGTGTGCAGGTGGCTTCACCAGCTGAGCCTTCACCAGCTCTCCTCTCTCATTATCCAGCACCAATGATGATGGAGACCCGTTTTTCACCATCCCAAAACTAAACCCATCAAAACTACCTGTGTTGTAATACTCCATCTTAACTGTCAGAAAGCGACGACGTTTTGAGGACAGAGAGTCGCGCTGTTTTTTTGTGAGATTTCCATGCCTTGGTTGTGAGAGAGAGAGAGAAGCAAGTTGAGGCTTTGTATGATGTGTGTTGGAAAGAATCAATAAGCACTCATCCTCATCCTCATCCTCATCCTCATCCTCATGCTCATGGTAGAGAGAGAGAGAGAGAGAGATATTTTGAGAAGAAGAATGTATTGGTGGCTTTTGGGAGTTTGTTTCAGGTGCTACTTTTTACACAGAGGGTTGTCTTTTGAGTTTGTGTAGGCCATATTCGAACTAGTAATCTATCTATCTATCTATATAGATACACTCATACTACTTACTTTTCTCTTTGTTTTTTTATTTTATTTTTATGATTATAGTAAATTTTATTACACTGAAAAGTAAACTATTATCGTGATCAGACTGCCTAATTGATCTATTTTCACATGAGAACAAGTTAAAAGGAACAAAAAAAGAGCACCAATACTGAGATGAAGTAAAATATACTCCCTTCTATTCAAAATAAATATCGGTATTAAGTGTTGTACGTACTAATTATTTTATCAATTTTTTTTCAAATTTACCTCTAATCTAAATTCCCAAAAGATTTATTAATTTTGAAAATACCTATTTATTCTCTACAAGATTCTACACTCCTTTATCTCAATTTTTCCTTATTTTTTATTTTATAGTATCTCATCTCATGTTAATTTAGGAATTTTTATGGGAAGATTGATACCGACTAAGGACATTTTTGTCCAATTTTAATTTTCTTTAAATTATGATAAAAATTAAAGACAAAAACTCATGTGCAACCGTCGCACCGTGTGACGGTTGCACTTATAGCACAAAAAGACATACTTATAGCCGTAAAAGACATATTTAAATAACTCATGATTATTGTAAAAAACTTACTTATAAAACACATACTTATAGCTGAAAAACACATACTTATATTTATAAAAGACATGGTTGAATCATGTCGCATGTGAGACAATCTCACAAGACACCAACTCAAAACTAAAAAATCGACACTTATTTCGAATAGGAGATTGTACCGCATAAAGCAACAAAAAGAAAAATTACAAAATGGGCATTCATACAATCATATACTTATTTGTTTAGGAGGAACTCTTAAGTCTAGTGGTAATATATTTATATAGTATATTAATAAAATAAAATATTATATTAAGAATGTTAGGCAGTACAATATTTGGACTATATCAAAAGGGCATTAACTAAGATAAAGACTAGGCATAGGAAGTGGGATATGCCCGGAATTTTGGAACTCATTTCTTTAGTAAATATTGTTTTGTTTTTAGTATGTGTTTGGGTGAGTGTATTTATAAAGTTTCCTATATAGTATTTTACATTTTATAAATAACTATTTTCTAACTTAAATTTTTCATTATCTAAAAAAAAAAAAAATTAAAATTTACATATTGTTATATATGATAATCACTCAAGAATTTTTTTCTTTGGATTTTAGCTTTATGTTTCATTTCACAGATTGCTCATTGCATGTATATATAATAATGATATAGTATTGCTGTACATATAAGTGTGCCCATAAAAACAAGTACAAACTTAAAATATGACATAAAATATATAAAATGATCTGAACTAATAATTTAGCAATTAAATCGAAACTATGTGCATGGTTTTATTGCAGACTTCAATTTTGAAATCTTGATCTTCTAGTGGATCTATATAATATGTGTGTTCATGACAATGTTGACTATCCAAAATTAAATTAATCCTAAACGTAACAGCACGCCATGCAATTTTATTTTGCTTTTTTATAATATATATATATATATATATATATATATATATATATATGACATTAGCAGCAACTAAACCCATTTAATTTGAGACAATAGTCAACTCACTACAGAGACCTCCAAGTCAACGCTTTTTCACAACTAATTACCTTTTAAATTGATTGAGTCACCTTATTCTAGAAATTATTATTATTATTATTGGAGTTACCTTAAAAAAAATTAAAATCCACATCCATCGAACTCAAATTTAATCAAACTATCACATGTGTCCCTTTATCATTCATATTTTACCATTGTAATGTAATTAATTTGTGAATAGTCATAATATTATGAAACCAAAGTATATATAGATTTATTGAGATGTGTAGATTTTCAACACAAAATAAAGATTATTTAAAATGTCAAGGCATTAAGTGTCACACAATGAGTGACAATAGAATAAAGAAATTGAATAAAAGAGATTACGGTAGGATTTAGGAGAAGTTAACGTTGCATGGTGTGAGATCATGTGGCATAGGATTCCAAGTAATTGGTTGGGGTTTAGTTGGGAAATAAATTAAATTAATGTTGAATTATGAAGTATATATAAATATAATATCTGCAATTAAATCAATACGTGAGTCTAAATATGAAGTTAATGATTGGGAATAATAGCCTGTAATTTACCTAACCAAATAATAAATTGTAATGAGGTCAACTCAATTGTCGATTTGCAATGTGCAGTATATATCCATTGGAAACTTGTACGGCTAATGTTTCATACAACAATTAGGTATTGTATGGGGGCGGTTACAATATATATTTTTGCAAATTCTTGGGTAAATTCGGTTCACGGATCACATTTCATTAGAGACGAGTGGTTTTGACCCGGTCAATAAAGTCAAATATATATATATATATATATGGTAATAATTTTGTATTATATGATAGTTTTATGTTAATGAAATAATAGTTTTGATGATGACAAAGTCTTGGGTGAGACCGTCTCACGGATCCCATTTCGTGAGACGGGTAGGGTCAGGTCAAATATAAAAATTATGTAATACTTTTGTGTATGTTATTTAATACTTTTATGTATATTAGGTAATACTTTGTATTATAAAATGCGGTTTGAGTTGAGTCAGACTATAAGAAAATATGTAATACTTTTATGTGTATTAGGTAATACTTTTGTGTATATCAGGTAATACTTTTGTATTATGGGATAATGACCCGAATTGGGTCGGGTCAGGTCAACAAAAAGCGCGCGGATCCTAGGCACCTAGGTGCTCTTCTTCCTAATGCGTGAATTGTATAATATGTAATACTTTTGTGTGTATTAGATAGTACTTTTATGTATATCATGTAATACTTTTTGAAAATATCGCATAACTTAATATCATGTAATACCTTTATGTATATGAGGTAATGCTTTTATGCGTATCATGTAATACTTTTGTATATATCATGTAATACTTCGATCCGACTCTATCCGTCTCATGGAATGAGATCCGTGAGACGGTCTCACACGAGACCCACTCTTTGATGATATTACAATGCAATATTTTTGTGTGTTTCGTATAATACTTTTGTACTTAAATGTAATACTTTGGTTCCAGTATTCTTGATCAACGATTAATTTGGGGAATTATAGTTTCACAAGTAATATTTTTATTTTCATCATGTAATGCTTTTGAAAATTTGTAACTTGATAAATATTACTATTTAATATTTGTATATGTGACGAATATTATTTTTGGTTCTGGCCATGACTTCAAATTAATGATTAATTTGAGAAATTGTAATTCGACAACTAATATTTTTATTATCATTACACTACGAGAATGAAAGTATCATATATATATTTTTTTTGAAAGCATCACATTATACATATAAAAATATTAGTAATACTTTTATAGATATCATGTAATACTTTTGGGTCAACAATGTATCGATTGTTGACTGACGCTAATCGATCAACAGTGTCGACCCACGTTGACTGGGTCGGGTTGAGATCTTCTTATGGATCCTGCAAGACTCACTCTATATTTTATAGAAGTATGAATTTTGTAATAATTTTTTATTATCTAATTTCATGAAACAGATTAATACACAAATCATAATTCACATAATTGATATTGATATGGATAGGGGTTCATTATCAAATTTTATAAAATTGTTTTTGTTTCTAAAAAAATAAAATTATATTTAAAATATCAAAGTTATTTAATTGAAATTTCTATAATGCTCTCATGACAAAACTCAAATTAAAATTAAAATAATTGAACCAAAACATAAACACAAAAACTCATGTGAGACCGTCGCACATACGACGGGTATGTCTTTTTCGGCCATAAGTATGCATTTTTCGGTCATAAGTATGTCTTTTGACAAGTATGCCTTTTTCGACCATAAGTATGTCTTGAAATCACATACTTATACTTGAAAATCACATACTTATACCCGAAAATCACATACTTTTGACCGTCGCATGTGCGACGGTTGCACAGGAGACTTACTCAAACATAAATGAGAACTACAAAGCTTATATAGGGTTTCATTCAGCCGATAAAAAAAAATCTGTACTTAAGATAAATACTTTTTTTTCCCTAACAAATGGAGTAATATCTTCTCTGACGTAGAGGAATTTTTTTTTTTTTTTTTTACCAACAAACAATAATTTAAAAGCTCATTTCATATTAGAAGCAAAAGACAATTTTGTATTCATTGATAGAGTAATTTATTTTGATGTTGAAATCTTGAATTATTCCTAATGCCCCCCACCCCCCCCCCCCCCCAGTGGGCTAGCTATGTCATTGGGCTTGGCCCAGCCTTTGTAAGATATAACTCCAACTATTCTAGTTGGGTTGGGCCTTTTACTTCATTGTTCTTTCAACTGCATTCCAACTGGCAACTTTCATCATTTAAAACCCTAAACTCAGTTTTTTAATTAGACTAACCCCAATTTTATTTTCAACACATCTAGTCTTTATATAAACTCATTTACCATCGTTCATTTTTAATGATTTTATTATCTATCTATTTTCTTTTTAAATTCTATAATTTAAAATTTTCCGATCTCAATCAGGTTAGCCTGCTATAATAGACCAAGTGGCCTATTATGATTTACTAGAAAACTTATATAATGCTTTTTTATTGCATTGTGCTGGTTGAATATTTTTAATATTTTCAAAATAAAAAGTTATAATAATATTTTTTTAAAAATAACAATTATTTTAAAATAATTTTTTTTTATTTTGCTAATGATGAACCAGGCAATATGGACTTATTATAAAAGAAAAATGACTATAATTGAAAGTTAATAGATAAATGACAATAAAATTAAGAAACTAGAGTTAGATAGATGACTGAAAAAGTTAAAGAAAAGACAAATATTCCAAGCCAAATATTATATATTATATATATAATAAATAACAAAAAATGAAATAGTAACACGTGCAAAATTCTACACGTGCACCACCAACGATGTTGCCGTAATTGAGTTGGACATCTATTAATAGTTGTTAATTTTGTAGCTGAAATTATAATACTACCCCCACAAGAGATGTGCTTACTCTATCATACCCTTGAATTTCGTGGTGGACTATGGCCTTGTAGATTAATTTTATTACATGTAATGAATAAATATTATAACTTGATTAATTTGGGTAATATTGTATTCAAAATAAAAAGATGAGTAAGATCAAAATTTTGCAACCACATCAAAACATTGACAACACTAGATGAATTTAAAGTATTCAAGAATTAAATGTGACATAACTAAAGAGTCAAAATTCTGTTATTATAGATAAACATAGATTCCGCAACATTTCAAAAATTAATAACTCATATTTAATTAATCCTTCATAAATTAATAATATAATTTAGTGCAAAGAGAAAAAAACTATACAATCAAATTTGTATACATAAAGGGGTACGTTAAATGCATTTATTTCATAATAAATTATATGTATAGATTAGGATTCAAGCTATTACAGCCACCAATTCCAATTAATGAACAGGGTGAAATTTTAAATAAAAAAAATCTTTTTATAATTACGTGGTTCCATTCCTAAATAAATAGCTTGTTAAAACTATCTATTTTTCATAATAGCTAGAAAATACCCGTTAGAAATTTTGATGATTAAGTATTGAAATTTAACTATTATATATAAATAAACAACGAAAAGATTATTGCTATTTTCAGTAACATAAAAAACGAAATTACCAAAATTGCCCCTGTCGGAAATGAAAAATTGCCACCAACCACTCCAATTTCCAGTATAAAAGAGTCCACTTACTAATTTCTGTAACCCTATCTCTCTCTGCTCTTCTACTTTTTTCTGAACCCGAAAAGCCACATATATATGGCGGCGGCCGCGCCTACCTCCTTCTCCACCACCACCGCCGCTTCCACCAAAACCCTAAATCCACCTTCCAAGGCTCCATCTCTTTCCTTCGGCTTCCTCTCCTCATCATCCCCTTCTCTTAAGCCGCTCCGAGCCGCCGCTTCCCATACCTCGTCTCCGGCTTCCGGCTCCGCTATGGCGGCTCGCATGGTGTCCACTCCCACCATCAAGCCCCTGGCGCCTCTTGATTTCGAGACCTCCGTTTTCACAAAGGAGAAGGTCAACCTCGCTGGTCACGATGAGGTATATATTGGTTGCTAATACATTTAATTTTTTTCAGATATTGAGCTAAGGTACTGTGTGAGACGACGTCTTTAGCTTGCGAAAATTGTGTGTTTTTAACTGATGAAATTTTGTTGAGGTGATTATGCTGCAATTTTTATATCTTGAGCCGAAATATAAGTTGATATGCTCAGTTTTTATACCCTTGTATGGGAAGGTTGAAATTGTAACCATTAGATTGGTAGGATGATGTAAATGGAGACGAAACTTTTTACTCCCCTTACAGTGTTGTGTGTATAAAGATTTCTGTTTCTTGTAAATGTAGAGGTAATGTATGATGTATCAATGCACGCCCATTGAGAGGTAAACATACAACATAACTTGAGCTTATGTTCTGATAAAATAGATTTAAGTTGCTTCTGAAAGATGAATGTAGTTCATTTTTTGGAGTTTATAATCAGTGGGTTATAAGCAGGTTTCTTTTTTGTATGTGGGGGTTAATGATTTCAGGATAATTATGAGTTCGATTTTGGGTGACTGATCATGCTGTTGTATTGGTATTTTATGTAGTACATTGTGAGGGGAGGAAGAAACTTGTTCAAGTTGTTGCCAGATGCATTCAAGGGTATAAAGCAGATTGGAGTGATTGGTTGGGGCTCACAGGTATTTTTATTGAACTCTTTGCTAGTATTGGTGTTTACTGGGATATTTTTATATTCTGTTGATCTGATAGCCGCTGTATTTTCTATAGTCTTGTATTGGCATCTCAATGCTTACTTTCATCACTCTCTATTGTGAAAGTTTTGCAGTTGCACTTGCTAGCTATTGTAGTTAGAACAAGGTTCATGATAATGAACTCCTTTGTTTTTGTTATTTCATTGATTATATGTCTTGATTTATGCAAGTCTTATTTTTCTATAGGGACCTGCTCAAGCTCAGAATTTGAGGGATTCTCTCGCGGAAGCCAAATCAGATATTGTGGTTAAGGTAATTTAATGACAAATTTTTGATCTATTATCTAATACATCCTCATAATAATGATGTTGAAAAATTACGGTCATGCATTTTCCAGTGGTCTATGAATTTAGTGGCTTATGTTATTATGTTTACAATCAATGCAGATTGGTTTGAGGAAGGGCTCAAGTTCCTTTGCTGAGGCCCGTGCTGCTGGGTTCACAGAAGAAAGTGGGACTCTTGGAGACATATGGGAAACTGTCTCCAGCAGTGACTTGGTACTGCTCTTGATATCAGATGCAGCTCAGGTATGAATGTGCACTGAACTGTTTATCCAGACATTTGATTACAACCAGTCCCATTATATGTGAACATCTACTTTCTGTGCTCTGATGCACCTCTAGCTACTTGAATGGTTTAGCGTGTGTCGAAATGGATTTTCAAAGAATAAATTGAGACTCGATTTATTGGTAATGTAGCATTGTTGTGACACCAAGATAATTTTATTTGATTAATTAATAATGTTCTTGCAGTTTCCAAAATATTTCTGTAATTAGAGTTGCTGAACTCAACCATTCATTGCAGGCTGATAATTATGAGAAAGTGTTCTCACACATGAAACCAAATAGCATACTTGGACTTTCCCATGGGTTCTTGTTGGGCCATTTACAGTCTATAGGTAGTGACTTTCCCAAAAACATTAGTGTGATAGCTGTATGTCCTAAGGGAATGGGACCCTCTGTGAGAAGGTTATATGTGCAAGGAAAAGAAATCAATGGTGCTGGTATCAATTCAAGCTTTGGTGTCCACCAGGTATGTATGTCTTCATCTATACCCCTTTGTGATTTTTCTGGTGTATGCAGATGCCGGGCTTTTTGTACACAGGTTTGGTGTATGTCATTATGTGAACATTTGATGGGTTTCTGCTTTGTTTTTTGAAGGATGTTGATGGCAGGGCTACAGATGTTGCCCTTGGATGGTCAGTTGCCCTTGGTTCTCCTTTTACTTTTGCTACTACTTTGGAGCAGGAGTATAAGAGTGACATTTTTGGGGAGCGAGGTAAGAGTGTTTTAAACATTACTAGTGCCTTATTGGCGTGATGAATTCTGATATACCTTTCTAATGTCAGGTATTTTACTCGGCGCTGTGCATGGTGTTGTGGAATGCTTATTCAGAAGGTACACTGAAAATGGAATGTCTGAAGATCTTGCTTACAAGAACACTGTTGAGAGTATTACAGGAATAATATCTAAGACCATATCAACAAAGGTTAGTTTGAGGGAAATGTTTTTCTCCATAAAGCCTCACCCTCCTGTATTCTGGTTCTTTTTTTTAATCCTTTTCATTATTGTTTCTAGAGTATGATTTTGGTTTTGTATATGTGACAGGGTATGCTGGCTGTCTATAATGCATTAGATGAACAAGGCAAAAGAGACTTTGAGGCAGCATACAGTGCTTCATTTTATCCCTGCATGGATATCCTATATGAGTGCTATGAAGATGTAGCCAGTGGCAGTGAGATCAGGAGTGTTGTCTTGGCTGGCCGTCGCTTTTATGTGCGTTAGCTGACAATTTATTTTGATGAGATTCGGTGGCTTTCTTTCTTTCCTCTTTTTTTTTTTTTTTGTCAATTGATGTTTTGTTTTCTTCATGCAGGAAAAGGAAGGGTTGCCTGCTTTCCCAATGGGCAAAATTGATCAGACACGGATGTGGAAAGTTGGCGAGCGAGTTAGAGCAACACGTCCAGCTGGAGACTTGGGACCTCTGTATCCTTTCACTGCTGGTGTCTTCGTGGCATTGATGATGGCACAGGTCAGTTGTCCTTTTCTCAATCCATGCTTATTTCCTTAATGGCAGCTTTACTCTGGATATGTGGAACTAAGTAGATGTGATTGTTTTCCATGTGAGGTCTTGAGAGAAAGATGCAGTGTATTTAAACTTTTGGTATCACACAAGTCTGATGTTTCGTTTAATTTGAGATATGGAATCAAGGGATAACACAATAATAGTGATTTCTCTTTACATTTCTGATGTTCTTTAATTGACTTCATTGACAATCAGATTGAGGTTCTGAGGAAGAAAGGTCATTCCTACTCTGAGATCATAAATGAGAGTGTGATCGAGTCTGTAGATTCATTGAACCCCTTCATGCACGCCCGAGGCGTTTCATTCATGGTTGATAACTGCTCGACCACAGCACGATTGGGATCAAGGAAGTGGGCCCCAAGATTTGACTATGTCCTGACCCAGCAGGCACTGGTTGCAGTGGACAATGGCTCTCCAATCAACCAGGACCTATTGAGCAACTTCCACTCTGATCCAGTTCATGGCGCCATTGAAGTATGCGCCCAATTGAGGCCTACTGTTGACATCTCGGTGCCTGCTGATGCTGATTTCGTTCGACCAGAGTTGCGACAATCCGCAAACTGAAGACATAATACATGTCTTTGCACTTTCTCAGTTTCAGCTGAGCTTAGATTATAAGGTATGTTTGTTTGAGTGCTTCAGCAGCTAGTAAGGCTCTGCTTTGTTTTGAATATTAGGGACCTAATAAGTCATTTCAGGCTTTTTGTTATGTATGTTAACTTATTTTCTGATATATATGACACATCAGTTTGTTCTATCACTATTTGGTATAATATTATGATCTTCACTTTCTTTATGACAAAACAATTGGAGGGGTGGATGCAATTCCACGACAATCAATTGTGTATATTTGAATTTTCTGATAAAAAAGAAAGTGTATATCTGAACTTCAAACAACATAAATTTTTTTGACACTACATATTTATGGGTTTGGACTTCGTATGATAATTTGAGTTGGGTCTTTTTATCAACCTCTGACATAACAAGTCTTTATCTGGTATTATTTTTTATTAATTGAATACAAGTACACATTTTTAATAGGCGCCTTCGATTTTCGGTTCTGCCCCTCTATGGTTCGTCTTAGGCATTAATACATTTAATCACATTTAATACTTGGAACAGTTTTATCATAAAAATATTATAGAAATTTCAGTTAAAATTTAATTTTGACTTTTGAAGCATAATCTTTTCGAAATCAACGACATTGAAATAAGAGGGAATATGTTTCATTTTGTAAATGTACATTATTATGTAAAATCTGATAACTGATACCACTAATTAATTTGAAGCTGTGTTTGAATTCTTGGAATCGACTATGGATTTAAAATCCATATACCAAATTTATTGATGATAGATTAAATTATTGTACGGGAAATTAAGAAAATATTAATATGTGCACCGTATCATTATGTTCATCGCTAAGATTGCAGTTATGTTATGTTCATAGCTAAAGATTACAGTCATGTTAGAAATTAATTGTCTGCTTATATATTAAACTAATTTTTATAAGATTTGGATGAATTTAAAATACCCTTGATTTAAATGAATTTTAAATCCGTAGGAGAATACAGTAAAACCTCCATAAAATAATACTCGATAAATTAATAACCTTGATAAAACTAATAATTTGTCCGGTCCCAACTTGGGACCAGTTCAAATTTGGACACCAATCAATTAAATAATAAGATAATATGTTTTTTGGAAATCCTAGTGTATATTTAAGGTCCCGACGAAAATATAAATTAATAATTATTAAAAATTCCCAAATACAATATATATGTTGTCCACTTGAACATTTTACGATAATTTAGTAAAATATGAATCTACCGTTACTTGCTTTTTGTTGAACTTTAAATCTGCATTGATCAAACTTCCAATTAACATGATTATATGAGTATACATTCTTTGAATGATGATTAAAACTTATGTTTTAATTTATTTGTCATCAATAACTAATGTACATTGTAAGTGGATTATACAATCCCGAAATTTTGAAGGCCAGTTATGTATATACGTTAAAATCTCTTTAAATTAATAAATTATTAATTTATCGATTATATAATATCTTTCTAAATTAATAAAATTATCCGGTCTCAACAATATTAATTTATAGAGGTTTTACGTACAATTTGTAATAAAAATAAAAGATAGAGATGGATATAAATCAAGATAAATCCAAAACCAATTTGGAAACAAAAATACATCCATCTCAAGAAGATCTAACCTCTCATAATACTTACCTAATTTCGAATGCTATTAGGACTTCTTATTTGATAAGGAAACAACAATCCTCTCTCTCTCTCTCTCTCCCTCCCTCCCTATATATATATACACACACACACACACACGAACACATGCAATTAATCAGTTCTTCTCAATTATTCAATAATCACTTCCTTGCATAACAATCAATGGCTTCAGTTTTTCCCAACGATCGGCCAAGGAACCTCCAACCCAAAGTCTTCACCTCAATGTCGCACCGACGATCCCTGCCGCGGCGGTTCCAGGGCGGAGATCTGGTGGAAGTAGCCAGCTTCGCCGAAGGATTCTACGGCTCCTATTACGAGGCGACCGTGGTCGCCGATCTCGGAAAGAATAACGGTTATGTCGTCCAGTATCGCACTTTGGTTAAGGACGATTTCTCGGGGCCGCTGAGAGAGGTGGCGTCCACCGCCGAGGTCCGGCCGCGGCCTCCGGTGGCTGTGGCGGCGGAGTATCGGTTGGGCGATGTGGTGGATGTGTTCGACAATGATGGATGGTGGATGGGGAAGATCACCGCCAGAGTTGACAGAGATAAGTATTCTGTGTATTTTCCGACCACCGGAGATCTGATGGAGTACACCAAGGATCGATTCAGAGTTCATCAGGTTTGGGAGAATGGAAAGTGGATTCGTGATTGCAAGATTGTTGGAAATTAGGGTTTCTGGTTAAGCATGTGATGATCAATTCTCGTATGCGTTAATTTGTTTATTAGGTTTTGTGAAATTAATTTCTTGGTTATGAACTTTGATAACAAGTATTGTTAGACTACTTTTTTTTTTGAAAATATTGCTAAACTACTTTTTAATTCATGGTATATTGGAATCGGTTAGCTTTATTTAATTTCGTCTTTTTTTTTTTCACTTTTTCCGATTTGTTGAATTCGAGTGGCGTAATATTCTATATATGAAACTTGATGATACATTTAAATTTATAGTTGATTAAAACGTGTGATTAATTAAATACGTCTGATAATTATGGAAGTATAGAGTAATAGATACTTCTTTCCATTCAAAATAAATGTTGTTGTAGAGTAATTATTTCCCCTTCTTAATTATTTCATTGAGATGAGATAATATAAAAGAAAAAAATAAGAGAAATTTGAGATATATAAGGAAGATTGTAAGATCTTGTGTGAACAAGATTTTTTTCTAAGAGATTAAATAAGTAAGCTTGCAAAGTTGATGATAAACGTAAGGATAAAATAACTAAAACAACATAGTTTGAAATAAAATTTAACTTTTCAGAATGATGCTCACTTATTTTCACTTAGAAGAAGTAATAAATTCTAAATGAGTCCTCACTAGTAATAACTTCTTTTTGCTAATTTTATCAACAATTTTGCTATTATTATATATATAAAGGTAAGATTAAAGATGCTATTTTCCAGACTATTCTATTATGATAAAAAGATGAATATAAAATTTTAGAATTTTTAATAAAACTTGTATTAATTATTTTATAAAATTGAATAAATATTAAATATCAGTACAATCGATAGATTCAAAATTGATGGTTGGAGTGGTGTATGATTCTCAATAGTCAAGCAACATAAATTAATTAAGAAATAAAGGATTATAAATTTAAGGTAAATATCTCAAAATAAATATAAGGGGAAGAGAAAATAATAAAAAAAGAAACAATAACTGGGTCATTATTCATCATCTTGATCAATTCCTTTTGAAATCCAGCACTAACAGCCATGGTTAGCGTTCTCGCTCAGGTGATTTCTTCTTCATATGATTGTTTTCATAATTTCTTTCTTTAATAATTTATTTGTATACATACATTCTGTTTATATATACAGGAGCGCTTATTAGGCGCGGCACTGGGGAGCATTTTAACTGGATTCGTGATTTTTGAGCAACGTAGAAGCATCTATAAATCCATTTCTAATACTGAACCTCTGGTAATTTTTTCCTTTGTTGATTTTCTCCATGATGATTTTTTTTTTTTTGTTTATGGCCGTAAACCCTAATTAAGATTGGATTAGATTCGACTGATTCGTATTGTTGTCTGCGATGCTTCATCTTTCCATAAAAAGAAGCACTTGAATGGAATTAAACAGTCTTGAAGTAAATTATTCAGAAAGAAGGTTATTGCGGAATGTGTAGTAGTGTTCCGTTTAAGTATAGGTCAACATCGTTAGATCTTTCAGAACTAAGAAAAGTTGTTTTTTCAACTAAGTTTTGTCAAATATTACTAGAATTAAGGTGGATTCTGAGGTCATTAGGACATTTGCCAGTTTTGTGATCAGTATATGTGTTTATGAGACAATGTGGTGGTGAATGTGTATGGTGTAAATCTAATTTTGCAACACCAAAGATTTGCTATGTCTTCTGGGTGTGGATCTTGTCTTGAATTTGAGGAGGATATTTTAACCATATTGGCTGCTGATTGCAAATACTTGTGTTCCTAAATGCTTTAGTTTATGTAGTCTAGTTCACCAGAAACCTACCTTTATAGAGTATTAAGTTTTACAATCAATTGTATAAAGATGTTACTACCAATATAATATCTTCCCTTTTTCACGAATTTTGTATAATTTTACGTCAAGAAAAGAATGCTTACCTTGGATAATTAGTAGGAAATGGAAAATTTTCATAATGGAGGGTACAAAATTGGCCTTTGAACTTGAAGAATAGGCAAAAGTTCATTATATAGTCTCTGTGTGTGTATTTGTGGATGGATTTCAAGCATGCTTTGGACTTCCATGTGTGTTATCAGTTATATGTTTCAAAAGTATTTCATCCTACTTCAATTTTAAAATTTAGAGGATTCTCTAAATCTTCAATTGAGAGCTTGTGGTGATAATGACTTTGAAAACTCAAAACTTATTTATTTCCTACTGATACAAAGAGTGATTCTTTTTATATAACCAGAAGTTTCTATTTTTAAATAACTTTCAGCCAAAAGAGACCATATTTGGAAGAAGCTCCCGCTTGGAGTTTGCTCACTTGTGGAACAAATCTGTGGACAAGACACTGGGACCTGTAATTGAATCTCTCAGCTCGAGTGGGTGGTAGAAATATTCCCATAATCTGATTACTTTTATGAAGGCAATAGCATTTTATAAGATCATACACACTGTGCCTTCCCATTTGTATTTTACCGATTCATCAGCAAAAACACCAAGGCTTTTTTTTTTTTGGTGACAAATAACACTGTTTGCTTGTTTCATTAATAAGAAAGAGCTTCGCTGGGCAACTATTAACTGAAAATGTTTGGAACACTGTTGTATTATCTTCACACCTTGAGAAGCTAATCTTGATATCTTTCAGACTCATCTAGTCACAGGTGCCTTTCCTTAAACTTTTATATTAGTTCCTCAATTCTTCTGGTTTTCCTTTAATAAGGTGGAAAATGTACTGTGGTTAAAGCATGTATGATATACACATTATTCTCAATATTCTACCATTCAACTGAAAATGTGTTTCTCTTTATCCTGGTAGGTGCATTGTCCAGATTTAGCATCTGAGTAACAATGTTGTGTTGGGCCAGTTAAAATATCAATTACAAAGATTACCTTTGAAGCTTCATCTGTTGATTCTGCATTCGAGCTGAACAGTTTTTTTGATTTACATGAGTATACTGTATACTTGACTCAATTTGCCTTTCCATACACATTAACCTTGCTTTGCCCCTGGTCACACACCCACATGAATTATTTAATATGCTACTATGTTTTAAGCAGAACATCATTTGATATTCCTGCATACGTCCATTTTTGATATATAAGCTAGTAGTGTCTGTTTTGGTGAATTATTGGAAGTAATGGTTAGTGTTTGCTGCAATTTCCTTTCTTCTGTGTTGTTCGTCATCTTATGTTTGACTATCAGCCATTGAGGGTTGCCTTAAAACTGTAGGTATTCCATAATTTCCAATTTTAGCCAGCAAAAGTGTTTTATCATGAACTCCTACTAGACCAAAGTAGGAGTGATTATCATCTTTTGGTCTGTTAAATTAGTTCAAATGAACCAAATTTGGTTATGGAATAAGCAACTAACAGTATTGTACAAAAGAAAATACTGCCAACATAAATTATAGATAGATAGATGGATGGATGGATGGATGGGGGGGGGGGGATCTAATCACATCATCATGCTACTTTTAGGTGTTAGCACATTATATATCCAGCTGGTGCTGGATTTTGGCTCTCTGTGCGTTGGAATGCCGCTTGATCACTGCATATCCAACTGCTAGCATTATGAGACAACCAAAAATGAAGCCTACTGGAATCCCGGCAATGCCACCTGCTCCCAGCGTGGATGCTCTGATAGACTGCACATTAGCAGCTAGAGGCAGCGAAGTACAGTATGGTGATTCGCACAGGTTGTTGGTGCTCGTTTGTTGTGGTCTGGAGTGGAGGTATGCATACATTTCTGGGGAGAGCACCACAGGGCTTTCATGATCGAGACCATGAGCTCGATTTTCAGGCCTTGTAACAGAGAGGATGAAAAGAATGGCAAAGATGAGGGAGATGGCCATTTGAGGTGGGTTGTTTATTGGCAGAATTAGGTTTATGGTTTGAATTTGGACTTATGGTTTTTATAGGGTGTGATGTAATGAAGGGTTGATGCTTGTAATTGAATCTGTTTTTCCAGTTGGCTGAAAAATTATGTGGATTAATGATGTTAGCTCTCTCTTTATTATCCTTACAAATTTCATGATATAACTAATTTAGGGTCATGTATCTATTGCGCTTGTTTAAAAATGCTTTATAATCAGGTTTTCTTCAACCCTAATTCCATCATGAATACTACTTTTGAACATGGCACAATTTTGGCAACTTGTGAGCATAAAGTTTCTAACCCAAAAAAGAAAGGATCTGATTATTTGAAAATGTATGGTTAATCATTTTCTACATATCTCTTTTGATAAATTACACCATCAATGGTGGCGAAAAAAAGAGAAATAGTGTTTTGAGTAGCTTAAAAAAAGAGTAAAGGTTGATGAAAATTGCATAATAAAAAATGGTGCAATTATAACTGGTAATTAATTAGAGTAGTCTCTTCCTGCAAATTTTGTAGCGTCACCTGTGCACAAATTATTACAAAGTTGCAAATGCATGAAATCACCATTCTTTCAATTCCAAAGGTACACGTTTCAGACCACTCTTTTCAGATTTAAATATATCTCAACGATTTTTATATAATAATGGGTAACAATTAATTAAGCCCAACAGATATTCGAATTCAGCCCAAAAGCAGTTAGCTCTAGTGAACCCAATTTTTATTCGATAGCCCAAAATTGAGTATAACCCAATTTCCGTTCGAGTTGACTCATAAAGTTGTGCATGAAGATTGATAACATGATAGCAGTACTTAGGAAAAAGAGTAAAAAATAATCACTTTATTTAAATATGTTACATAATGCCATTTCTAAAATTAATCACTTCTCAAAAGGAAACATTCATAAACATTCAATTTTATTTTGGTCATATGAATTCAACAACAAAAAATCATATAGTTTGAAAATATGTTTTTTTTTTCTCCTCTAATTTATCGATTATGAAGTACAAAATAAAAGGATCTAGCTACAAAAAAATTGACTGTCCATGTACAGTCGGTTTGACAAGATATAAAACAATTATAAGATGACTACGATTTCAATTATTATGTGATTATTGGGTTCTATTAAATTAAACATGGTAAACCATCATCCTTTAGTTCTATAATTAATAGTATTTGATTAAAACCGACCATATTGTCATATTGTTTTGTTTATTAATTTGTTAACTACGTTTATGAAATGACATCTTAACTCAGGACCACACATTTTGTCCAATAATTTAAGTTTTTTTTTTTTTTAAATTATAAAGTGCATCATCAACCTGCTAAAGTTTAACCAAACCCAGAATAATGCATAACTAAAGTAGGAACAAGATAAGATGGATTAGCTCACATCGAATCTTTTATTACATAATCATATATAATGTATGTTTTATTTTATTTGTAAATACATATATACAATCATTAAATGGGCGTGACGTATATATGCATTGAATAATGAATAATCATATTATATATTGTTATGTCAATATGTATTATTAATCATTAAATGGATATGTATTGATGCAATGATACATAAAATAAGAGTATTTAATTAGTGGACGATTTAAATAACTCATTAACCCTTAAAAATAAGGTAAAAGCTAGTGTGCATATTTTAGTTTTACTATATTATCATTATTTCCTGATGACCTAACACAATTTTTCTTGAAGGTTTATTCATCAATGTCTAATTTATAACAAATAAGTAAATATTAAGGTAATTTTCACAAACTCTGACATTTTCTTTATTCCATTTTGATAAGGTAAATTTAGAGGTTGATAGGATGAGTTTATAAGCTACGCTGGAATGTTTAGCAAGAATTTAAAAATATATAAGGTTTTATTTCATCTTATTTTAAGATGTAAGAATTTATAAGCTTTATTTTTTTGAAAAATAAGAGAATCTCAACTTATTTTCAAAATAAGAACTTATTTTTTAAAACACTTTCAATTTAATCATTGAAATTACATAATTAATTATCATTATTAACATTTTATAAGTTCCACCATCCTATTTATCCAAAAACTTCAACAATTTAAACTAATAAACATTTTTATAAATTTTAAAAATTACATCTTATAAAAACAAGTTTAGTCAAACACCCTCTTACTCACGCGAGTTATTAGATAAAAATGTTTCTTATACTAGAGGTGAATCATATATATGTATATAATATGTAAAAATTATTTTAAGGAGAAATTTTTGGAATAAATCATTTATTTAAAACACAAGCTTAAGTTTAACTGATTACAATTTTAAGTTAAACAATATATAAAAAGAACGTAAAAAAAATCATATTATACGTGAAACTAAAAATAGCTTCTACTTGAGGATTTTTTTTTTTTAAGGTGCATTTCATAAAAGACATAAATTTTAAATATAGTATTTACAATTTACAAGTTTAATATATTTGATTTTTTTTTTATAAATGGATAAAAGATCAAGATTAGCTTTTGTTAAATATATATAAAATCGCTTCTACTTGTCATTGTACATAACTAGACTAAAAATCGAAGATTTTTAACATTATTATATCAAAAAAATGAATGGATAAGGACTAAAAGCCTAAGCACACTTAGGACAGGAACTTTTTTCTATAAACATTAAAATTTAAAAATAAACTTCAAATAAAAAAATTATAGTACTTTAGCCTACCAGACCCCGCCTACAAACTTCAAATTTAGGTAGTTATTTTATGTTGGAAAATGTTAAGATTTCTATTTTGAAGACTATTATGTGTGTATATTTATTTCGATTCATGACGTTGTATTCCTTTATTTTTTAGATTAATTAATCAAGTCTCAATTATATGATACGATATGAAGAGAAGAGAAAGCAAAGATAGTACTCAAAACTGAAATTATTACAACATAATTAACTTGACTGAAAAGAAAAGTGAAGGAAACAACAAATCTTGAAAACATGTGAAAAACAAGAAAGACAACACAAGTGAAGATATCTACAGTTGGATGAGTGATGGAATATTTTGATCATTATTCATTTGAATTGCAATTTGTGTTAATTAGGCATTGCTTCTGAAAGATCCCAGAGCTTTAATGGCTGCTGCCCTTAAGATGATTTGATGATAGAATGCTGCAATCGCCGCTCCAATGAATGGTCCAACCCAGAATATCCACTGCAATTCATTCATTATTTATCAATATCTTACATATATTATTAATTATCTATGACTATCAACAAATATTAATATTAATATTAATAATTACCTGATCGTCCCACGCCTTGTCCTTGTTGTAGATAACGGCCGCGCCAAAACTCCGGGCCGGGTTGATTCCCGTGCCCGTGATCGGGATCGTGGCTAGGTGCACCATGAACACAGCAAATCCGATCGGAAGTGGGGCCAACACCTTCATTTTTCAATAATAATTAATAATTTATTTTCTGTTATTCAACATCTATTTAAAGGAGAATTTATCAGGTGTAGCACGGACTCACCGGAACATGTGAGTCTCTGGCGCTCCTCTTCGGATCGGTTGCAGAGAAAACAGTGTAGACCAAAACGAAGGTGCCAATGATCTCAGCACCTAACCCTGTGCCTTTATTGTACCCAATGGCCAGCTCATTGGCTCCACCGCCATATCTATTGTAGTGCGATTTCTGGAAAGCTTTCACTAATCCAACGCCACAAATCGCGCCCAAACACTGCGCTACCATGTACGCCACCGCCCTAATCAGCGAGACCTTCCGCCCTAGAAACAGCCCGAACGTCACCGCCGGATTGATGTGCCCGCCGGAGATGCCGGCGGTGCAGTAAACCAGAATGAAGATCATGCCGCCGAACGCCCACGCGATTCCGAGGATTCCGACGCCGCCGCACTGATCGCCGCCTCTATCGGTGTCGCTCTGGCTCTTGTACCCGATTACCGTCAAAACGGTGACGTATAGGAAGAGAAGCGTCGCGATGAACTCCGCGATCAGTGCTCTGTAAAAAGACCACTTGGTCAGCTCCTCGAAATCGACGAGCGGCGCTGGCGGCGGATCGTGGTAGTCCTTCGCCGAGTACTCCGCCGGCGGCTCCGCCGCGTATTCGGTGTCCTTCGCCATTTCTGTGAGCTTGGTTTGTGTGAGAGAAATACAGAGGAGAGGTGAAGTGAGTTGTGAGTGGAGAGGGGTTTTGCTTCGCTATTTATGGTGGGAAACTGCATGTAATTAATATTAATTAATTAATGGTAAAATTGATTAATTAGCCGTCCTACTCATAATTAGTTTAATGATTAATGGCGGGTGTTCTTCGCTTGCTATCCTCACCGTTGACGTCATCATCATCATCAACGGCTAGTATTAATTGCTGTAATCATTTTCTTTAATTTTAAGCGGAAATAATAAATAATTAACCAATAAAATGGTATGTTTATCTAGTACTCCCTCCGTCCCACGACACTTTGCACACTTTCAGTGTAAATTAAACTGAAAGTGTGCAAAGTGTTGTGGGACGGAGGGAGTACTAGTTAGAATATTTCAAAAAAAAAAAAAAAAGTACTAGTTAAGAACTTAATTTTGTAATAGTCTATCAATGACAATCTAAATTGGTTCCCAAGAAAGCATGTTAACGTTGTGAAAACAAATCTTCTAAATTAACAACACTGCATTAATTTCTGATTAAGATCTTAATACTATTTCAAATATATTTTATTATTAAAATGGTCTTTCACTTTTATCTTATCATGCATGTTATAATAAAAGGCATTCAATGTAGACCTATTTATATAACTAAAATATATATCTTTGTTTTGTTAAATATTGGATCATGTTAGTTAAATAATTCATAATGAATATTTCAAAACTCAACAACTTAAACCTAGCCATAAAAAAAATAAATCATGAACGACCCACTATCTTTAGTATCAAAAGCACAAAACGGGCACTTTTAAATTTTAATTTTATTATTTTTCCAACAAAAAAAATAAAAAAAGAAATGTTTTCAGAAATAATTATGACCAACAACTTGGCTTTAATGGAATAATTAATTGCAGATTACTGCTGGATGCGAATCCCTGTCTTATGGATTCGAACAGTAAATCTCACTTATAACTGTCATATAGATTTCGTACAATAATTAACTACTTGTCATCAGTTGTTAATTTGTTAATGTTATCTTTAAATTGGTAGTGCTTTAAATGAGTTCAGAGTTTATTTCCTTTTATCAAATTTAAAAAAAAAAAAAAATATTCCATCTTGTATGTGTACTGTACTACTGTTGTTGTAAATGGAAAATTGACAGATGTGTTAAAAGATTAATTTTGAACAATTGACGATGAGATTACTTAATAATGTAAATGTTTTAAGAAAATGCCTTTAAACTTAATTCAATTGTTAATCATGGGTTAAATTAGTTCACGATTTTGATGTCATAAGTATCAAGATTTTTAAATTAGTTCCACAATTTAGATTTATGTCTTATTTTAATCTAATTTTGATCGAAAAATTCGAATTTCTCCAAATTGAGTCTTAAGTGACTTAGATGTTACGTGTTAACATATGTCAATCAATAAGAATTTGACATGTGTCTCCACATCATTTTCTAATCTCCGAAAAGCTCTAATAAGCGAAATTTTATTGAAATCGGACAGATTTTTAAGTTATAGAATAAAATTGAAAATCGTAATAATTATAAGATCAAAATTGGTGAATAGCATAGATAAAAGACGAAAAATTATTATTTGATGTGGCTATATTTGCTTATTTGGTTGTGTTTTTTTTTTTTTCAGTTTAGTATCTACGTATCGCTTAATTGGAGAGAGAACATATGATTTGCACATTACCAAAAATCCAAAACTATACTAAAAAATCTGAAAATAATTTTAGCATAAATAATTTTTCAAAAAATAAATAATTCTCAAAAACGATAATTAGAGCAATAGTTGGGGTGTATGGTGGAATAATTAATTGCATAATATTCCTGCCAGATGCGAATCCTTGTCGTATGGATCTACTGTTAATTATTAAAACTTTCTTATAATTATCTTCTTCTCATTAGTAGTTAATCTTATCCTTTTCTATTTCCAGTATTATTATGTACTTAATAAAGTCAGACTCTGTTTCTTTATTTTTATTTTAAATCCAATTATTTTTTTAATTATCAAATAAGTGCCTACACTTTCTAAATACTTTTAAGTTGTGTTTGGATTGAGGGATTTGGATTTTAAATCCACTCAAATTAGAATGGATTCAAATCCAATCATATTGCTCAAAGATTAATTCAAAATAAAAATAGTAGAATAAATCCAAACACCATGATTTGAATTATTACCATGAATTTCATGTCATTCTTCGAATCCCTCTACCCAAGCACAATTAATTAGTATTTGGGTATCATTGAATTTAATAGAATTTATTATTCCATTAGAGTTGAACCAAAAGAAATATAAAAATAGTTAATGCAAGTACACTATATGAGATGTTAAAAAATATGTATGAGATGGTGTTACAAGTGATATTCTCAAGATGAAGTTTCAAATCCATTTACATTTTGACCATTTGAATTTAATTCATTTTTAAAAATTATTTAAATTTATGAGGCAATTAGTCATATGGGATTTATTAAAACCCAACATTTACTTTTTATTTACATGTTCTTATAATACATATTTTTTTGAGTGACACTCTTGTGCACAAGGTGCAACAATACTGTTATATTATATGAAGTGATACTGTTATATTAATATAACAGTATCACTTCATATAATATAACAGTATTACTTCATATTAACAGTATCACTCATATAATATAACAGTATTACTTCATATAATATAACAGTATTGTTGTGCACAGATTTGGATCCGTGCACCTTGTGCACAAAAGTTTTTGCCTATTTTTTTAGTATAGTTTAATGATGGGTGGCCTCTTGACACGTCAGGATAGTTAGCTAAAAAATTATAATTAATAATTAGGTAAGTAACAGGCACTGTGTGTTGTCATTATCTTTTGCGATAATATATATGCCAGAAGCAAATTATCTGTCTCACACACCTAAAAGATTTCAATTATTTTCATACATGTGCTCATCATATATATTGAGTGATTATATGAATTCTCATGATATTGATCAGATTAATTCACTTCAGATGATAGGTTTATTACATTTATTAATTTAACGAAATATTTAACGTGTGTTCTAGTTGATTTATACAATTAAATTTCAAAAAACTCCAAGATTTTGATCGATCTTGAATTTTATGTTGATCATGGTGTGTAATTGCTTCATCTAAAAAAGAAAATAATTTTTTTTACAATATTTATTTTTTATTTCGAATTCCAGACAAAATAAATAAAAAATGAAGTACATGCCTATGGTACGTACTTATTTATTAATGAAATTTGATAGACAATAGAAAAAAACGTAGTATATCGTTTGTTAGTGTTGATGGTTGTTAATTAACTTAGTATTAATTATTCAATATTTAGAGAATAGATTAAGACTTCATATTATTATAATTTATCTTCTTAATTTTAGGATTATTTTTTTCTATTTTAAGCTCCGAAATAAAATGTCAAGGCACATTTCTTAATATATACTTTTCTTCAAAATGTGGCTAATTATTCTCATTTCATGACTTAGCATGATGGTAACGGCTTAACATATTAATTTGACAATTCCTTAATTTTTAATGAAGCCTCATCAAATTATGCCAAGTTGGAAAATCATTTACAAAATACCCTGATATTATTTATGTAGTAATTGATTTAGACAAAGTCTTGGGTGAGACCGTCTCAATCCGTGAGACGGGTCGGTTCGGGTTGGGTTGAACATAAAAATTATGTAATATTTTTACTTTTATATACATGAGGTAATATTTTTATATATATCATGTAATACTTTTTGAAAGTATCACATGATATATATAAAAGTATTACATTATACATAAAAGTATTACATTATGAAGTACCATATGATATACATAAAAGTATTACATGGTACACTTAAAAGTATTACATTTTGAAATATCACATGATATACACAAAAATATTACATAGTACACATAAAAGTATTACATTATGAGAATAAAACATGATGTGGTGCTTTTATGTATATCATGTAATATTTTTTGAAAATATCACCATGTAATATTTTTATGTATATAATGTAATACTTTTGTATATATCATGTAATATTTTTTGAAAATATCACCATGTAATACTTTTATGTATATCATATACTCCCTCCATCCCAAATTATTTGTCGTTTTAGCTTTTGAGATTTGTCCCAAATTATTTGACGTTATAGGAATTCAAGACATATTTTCCCAAATTTACCCCTATTTATTATTCCTTACTAAATGCTCTATTATTTCAAAGTATGCATTGGAAATATGTATTAAATAGGGATAGATCGGTCTTTTATTAGTTTCCTTAATTTGCGTGAAAAATGTTAAAACGACAAATAATTTGGGACGGAGGGAGTAATACTTTTTGAAAATATCACATAATAACTATAAAAATATCATGTAATACTTTCATGTATATAAAATAATACTTTTATGTGTATCATGTAATATTTTTATGTCAACGACGTTGACCGATCATTGACCGTTGACTTTTTGATTTTGAACTTTTAACGGGTGATAATGTATTTATATTTATATTAAATAAAAATAATGATAATAAATAAAAATAAATAATATATATTTGGTAAAATAAATATAAATGTAAGAGAGTTGGCAACGTAGGACAACCGACCATGGGCACACCTTGTCTATAACAAATTATTCCTATCCATTCACATCCAAACACGTTTCATTGCATCATTTTTTATTTTCATGATAAGGATTTCATTAATAATTTTTCTCTTAGTCTACTAAATTGATAGGCTTTTTGTTTTTTTTGTCACATCATTATTTTCAACTTTTTTTTTTCCTGGCTATAACCACACCATCTGTCCTCTCCTCTCCTCTATCAACGTCATTTAGTACACATACTAACACAATTACTATTTACTTTTTGGAAATTAAAATGGTTGTTGTTATTAATTGCCACATTTTACATCATTTTTGTTTGTATGAATATTTTGGATCCAAGACTTCAAGTTCACTATAACCCTAAATCAAATAAAATTCACTTGTACCTAAGCAATCCACATTTTGATCATTTATAAATACATCTCTTAAGGTACACAACCTATAATATATAACTACAATCCTTTCATCAAGTGTGGGGTGATGATTTATCTATCTATTGCAAACACGTATTAATATCAACACTGTTAATATTTTAAACTCATGAAATTTTTATAAGTGACTTAGTTCATTCACTATATGATCTTGACATATTAATAATAGGTGGATGAGTGTTATCATCATTAAAATGTGTGTGTATTAATTAGCATTTAAGAAAATTAAAAATTTCGTCAAAAAAATATCATCAAAGCATTGTGAAATTTAATTGCACATGATTCATTAAATTGGTAATCTTTTTCCAAATTTAAAAAAGGTGAAAAAAACTCGTCATGCTACAAGTGAAAATGTACTTACCTAACTAGCTTGATTTTCTTTTGGTTGAATGTCATCGTGGTGTGTATGTCTGATTAGAAAATTTTCATCTGAATTATTCACATAAGAAAATTGAAAAAAAAAAAATATATATATATATATATATAAAAAGAATAACGAGAGGAGTTATTGCATATTTAATACTCAATCTCACTTAGTTATTTCAAGATTAAATATTTCTTACCAGGCTAAATATGTATCTAGTTCAATCTCTCTATACATGTCTTGATTCTTGTCAAGGTAAAATCATGTGTTCATTATTCATTAGCAAATCCCTTTATAGAACAAAATTTTCAAATCGAGAACTTCTACTTCAATTGGTGTACCTATAAACAAGGCTCATATATGGACTTGCAAAGTATTTTTGTTTGTCAATATTTCAACCAACACCATGTGAGCTCAAAGAAATTAAGGTGCTTGTCAATTACAATTAATGTATAATAAGCTCAACCCAATGTAACATTAGCTATCAATGCATGTTCTTGTATTGGTTTCAATAATCAAGATAGAAAAAAAGTTCAAGAAAGAAACCAATCTTATAAATGTTAAAAGTCGATGATTATTTACTTAAATAACATATACAATATAGGAAAAATTTACAATTTCAGCCACTTTTAACTATTGCTCATACTTGACTATTAACATTACTTAGTCTCATGAAATAGTACTCATTACTTGTACCATACTACTTAGCTCATTTCGGACTCAAACGTCGCCTGGTAATGCTTCCCACGCCATAATTTTATTATAAACTACGATTTTTGCCACATAAAAATTAAGGCAATAACATAAACATACACTCTTATAAAGTTGTCTAGCTACTATAAAAATTTTGCTAAGCTAGCATTGTCGTCACTCACTCCCGCGAGCTATCATGAGTCGATGCCCGACCAATTGCTTGAGCAACCAAGTGTGGAGCACCGACAAAAGGTGGACGAACCAATTGGAGTTCAAATCACAAAAAATGAGATTTTCACACTCTTCTTCGGCTCCATCTTCTCGTATGGTCTCGAGGTTAGGAGAATGGCTAGGTTTACTCGGAAACAAAAGAGGCGACGGAGCCAGCTCCATGCAATGCCCGGCCCGGCCCCTAGTTTTCGCCATTTTCAATTCAATGTTATAAACTCAAAGAAGCACCCTATTTATAAGCTTGTAATAGAGAAGGCAATCATTGATGGGGCTTAAATAGGGAGGGAAATGACAAGGAAAAATATCAGAGATAGGGAATGAAAATTTGACGGTAATGAGAAGCTACACGCGTCGTTGATTGTAATAAATACCTGCCAACACAAGTAAACCTTTGCCCCATTCTTAAAATCTCCTAATTTTGTTGACTAAGATATTTAATTTCAGTACCATATTCGTTTTTACCTCTACATTCTTTCTTGCATCTAATATTTGTACATCATAGAATCAGAATCATGTCATATGAATAGTACAGACCAACAAAGTTATATACATTTCAGTTGGTACGAGATGACCATTAACCCAATTAATGATTAAACAAATCAATTTCAGGTTAATCAGATATATATATGTTTAGCAAATTATTAATGAATTAATGCTACAATTTTTTATTTTTTAAACCCAAAGATAACATGCCGAAATTATAGACGTTCTCTGCATTTTTCCTCAAAGAAAAAGAAAAACCTTTTTTTTTGGATTGAATATGTTCAATCCCAAATAAACTCATATAACCCGTGTACATTAGATATGTTCAATTCTAAAATATAAAGGTCATCTCACGTCCTTTTCGAGTCATTCATGAACAAACATTTCGAATCCTAATTCAGATTTTTAAACGATGGAAACATTTTTTTATTATTATTATTATTTTGGATTCTCAAACCCCTATTAATTTGGGTCCAAATGGGATGATATTCCATGGTTTTTGCCACCCCTAATGTGTTTCAGTATAACCTGAAAGCCCAAATGATTTGCCACAACAGATTCGAGTTAAAGTTTCAGACAAATGTCCAAACATCCATGATCATTGAACCCTTTGATTAAGACTAAAATACGACAACGCAACATGCATGATGCTCGACATGAAATCAAAAGGTACAATTCACGAAATATACCCTCCAACTTCAGTGTATATCTACTTAAAAAAAATCAATGTTTGTGTTTGGATTGAATGATTTGAGAATCAAATTACAAACATCTATGTTTGTGTTTGGATTGAATGATTTGAGAATCAAATTACAAACCCGTACGTGATGTTTGGATTGATATGAAATTCAAATCAATCACTTTCGCTTTAAACTAATTTTTAACGAGATTTCAATTGCATTCATTTTAAATTTTGCATTTCAAGTAAATTTGTAAGATACAAATATCTATTAATATCTATTTCTATTTTACACGTTCATCGATTAGAAGGGTATTTATAAACAAAAACAAAAGTGAAGTGAAAAGTTTATCATATTATTCATATCTAAGATAAAATTTGGAATACCCAAAAAAAAATATTAACTTTTCTATAAACAGATCACGTCTCATGAGAGTTTTCTTTTTTTTTATTATTAGAATTACAACTTTAGGAGAAGACTTCAAACATAAAACCATACTTAATTTTAAATATGCACCCCCTAAGTCGGGCTAAGGTTATTGGTGAAAGGTTATTGTCATAATGAAACCAATCAAAAGTTCCAAGCTGCGAACTTGACCTTGCTGATCATGGATGAAGAGTAATCTTAAAATTCAAGAAAAAATAAGGTGAGAAAAAAAATTATTAGGATATTCATCCAACTACAAGATGTGATACCCGTAGTGTAAGTTAAAATACCAGTGTAAAACTAACAGTCAAGTACCGAATATAATTTTGAAAACTCAAAACAAAAATTTACAAATACCAAATCGCCAAGATACAAATGTCAATCGGATAAATATTGAAGGAGTTTGTTTATACTTGGGAAAATGCATACTTTACCTGTGTTCTTCAGAAATAACAAAAAATTGTTTTGTTTCAACTTTAATATCTACATTGTGTATTTTTGTTTGTATAACAAAATATTGCACTTCCATTAATTGGGTATTGTGCAGAAGTCATGATAGCCTAGTAGAATCCACTTGGCAATAGTGAATTTGCAATAGAAGCAAATTTAAGTGTAAGGGCAAAAGTGCAGATATTGAATTGAATATTTCGCAGAAGGTAACATGATCTTGGAGATACTTGATACATACTATTAAGCAATCCGACATGCATTTTAAGCATTAATCCTCTCACCAAGTAGATGTACGAGCATATAAAATTTTATAAATAAGATTATACCCCATATCACCCCTCTAAATGTCCTAAAGTTAAATATACAAATATTGCTATTCAACAAATAGTAACATATGTATATTTATTTAGAAGATATGTTTACTTTGAAAGGCTTAGAAGATTATCAACAAAAGGGCTCGATCACTTCTTGCTATTCAGGTGCCTATTAGATTGGCGTGGGATTATTTTCCAATGATTATTAAGTACACTTTCAGACAAAGGTATCTCAACTATTTTTGGTAGGAGAAATTTCAAAAGGGACATGCAACTAGACCTCCGAATTCTAGTTCGAACAATTACCAAACGAAGAATCTAAAACAGCTAAAGATTACCACTCTTAAGTAGATGAAGCACCATGAACAAGTAGTGTTGAATACCTCACAATTCTTGCCACAGCTTCTTTATCTAATGTCTCGTCTCTAATCGCTTCATTCAGGTCATACGATAGGTACCAAGTCAATGAGGATTTTATTTAAAAGATATATTTTCACTTCATTCAAAACCAATTCATAATATGTGGCCAATTTGAAATCAATGTTAATACTACTTCAAACAACATAATATGAGACCGATTAAAAACAGAAACGATTTATCAAGAGATGTAGGTGCAGTTTTTCCTAGCGCTCCATTGTTGACTACATTTTTGCAGAAAATTAAAGTAACACTAAAAACCATCAAAATGATATGCAAGCCCAAATTACTGTAAAGGAGACAAAAAGGTGACTCTTCAAAGCAACTGCCTAAGCCAAAGGTCTATGAACACACAGATATATCCCAACTATCAGTTTAACAATCATCATATACACCTCGTAGAATTGTAGCATTTAAGCAATGTGATCCTCTCATCTATATGTTTAGCCAGAATAATAACAAAAGAAGAAATGTCTCCAACAAGATTCAATCGACCTTCTTTCAAAGAATTATAATGCAGAGTGCAGACCTTAAATGTAAAAGTAACAGTTCATGCTATGATGCTAACCAAAAAAGAAAACGTCTTATAACATTAACAGCACATTTCATCAAAAAGTTGTAAACTGCATCGGAAAAAGAAAAGAAAAGAAAAAAATCCTCAAAAATAAGTTTTCTCCTCAAAACAACTTATAATTAAGGCACATAGATAACAAAATAAATTAACCTTGAGCTCAATCTAGCGGAATTTCCACATCACCATCGGTGATCTCCTGCTGCAAATCCTTGGGATCTTTTCCGTCAACGGTGCACCCAACGGAAACACACGTGCCGAGGATCTCCTTGACAGTTCCAGACAATTCCTTAGCAATGGAGCGAGACCTCATCACCTTAGCGATCTCGATCACATCGTCAAGTGAGATGTTGCCGTTATGCTTAATGTTCTTCGTCTTCTTACGGTCTCGCTCTGGCTCCTTGAGCGATTTGATGACTAAAGCGGCGGCGGAGGGGACGACGGTGACCTTCGCCTGACGGTTTTGGACGGTGAGCTTGACAGTGACACGGAGGCCCTTCCAATCCTTTGCTGTTTCCTTGGCGATGTCTTCACCGATCTTTTTGGGGGAAAGACCGAGAGGACCGATCTTAGGGGCGAGGGAACTGGCGGCGCCGACTTCTCCGCCGGTAACACGGACGAAAACGTCGACGACCTGTGATGGATCGAACTTCGGCGGCATTGTTGATGGTGGTGGCTAGGGTTTGGGAATGAAATGAAATGGGAACCTGAGAGAATGGAGACGAATTAGGGTTTTAGAGTACTTATCACTTATCAGGCCCAATTTGACTGAGGAAGCCCTATTTTGAAGTTCGGCTTTCTAACTGGGCCATGAGGTGGGCTAATATTTTGTAGAGGGCCTTATATGAAGGCCCATGAAATTTACTCTGATGAATTATGTCTATTATTATCATAATTTTGATTAAATTTATCAAAGCAACTCTGAGTTTTATGAAATTGCATTCAAACTCCTTTGACATCTAATTCTCGACTTTTAAAACTTAAAAACCAAAATGTTCAAATATGGCATGAGTTTTTTGCTTCATAATTAAAAGATTTAACAGTAATTTTCATGTATCTTGTGATTTGTATGATAATTTAATCAAATTTGACGAAATACATGTAATTTGAAACCAAACTAATATAGAATTCCAAGTTGAACCAAAAAAATTGTTCATTGTAATATATTTTAGGAATTTAAAACTAAAATTACGAATTGTTCAGGGTTGAAATAAAAATTCATCAACATTCATACGTTAGTTAGATAATAACCACGTCAATCGACACCAACAATATTAACTCATTAATAAAATAAATATAAAATCCTAATGTGTGGATAGAAAAAATTATATGTTACATGTATTGATAATACTGTTAATATACAAAGACGTATTACGAGAGAAAAAAAAATTAATTGAATACAGTGTGCATCGGATCCTACGATAAAAGGATAACATAGTCTTTTCCTTCTTTCTTTCTTTTCTATTTTTTTTTTTCACAAAAACTTCCGTGCACCAGTTGCACAGGAGTGAAATTCTATGCAATCCATATCTTTATGTTATAAATATAGTATATTTATGTACAAATATCCGTACTTTTTAAAATGAACATGCATAAAGGTATTACATTTATAACATAAATGTACTACATTTATAACATAAAGGTATGGATTGGATGATATAACTGATGTACAAAAGTATTATTCTTTTTTTTTTTTAATTGAAGAAAGGATATTAGTCATAGAACAAGCATGAGTGTTAATTTAAAGTACCTATATTATACGCAGCTGTCAATTCACCCACAAAGCTAACAATAATTGCAAGGAAAAGAAAAGACTCTCGAACTTGTGTTTTGTTTCTCTAGTTGGGATTGCTGTTATTTCATTTCATATTATATTATGACTAAACGCAAAAATCAATATTCAAATATCATTGTTTTTTTAATTTGAAAGTTAAGTTACCATTTCTTATTCAATTATAATTTAAAGTTTAAGAGTTTCATAAAATGCAATATAAATTTTTTTCCAACAATTTTTCTGACGATATACACATGACGTGACTTTCAGGAGAACAAAAACAACATGAAGTATGACCGTTTTTCAATTTGCAACCTAAAATTTGTTGGAAAAGTTGTAGGAAAAAAAGTTTGGATTGCATTTTGAAAAAAAATTAAACTTCCAATTACAATTGGTAAAAAAAACGTTTATATTGTAAGTTGAAAAACAATCATACTTTATATTGATTTTTACATTTAACCATTCGTTATATATAATGTTAATTAATTATGTTAATTGATACATATGTCACGATCATTTTCTCTATGAGATTTTTTTAAATACATAATTCAGCATCTATATAAATAATACAAGCTGCATCTCATCATGCACAGATATTTTTAATCGAGAATATATATATATATATATATATATATATATATATATATATATATATATCAAGTTGGGATAAGTAAAGTAATTAAAGCTAATTATTTTACTTATCTTGTTAAACAGAATAGTATCTTATACGTTAATCTAACCTCATCACATGGAATTAATAACTATGGTTTCCAAATCCCAAACGGATGATACAAATTTCCATACAACTTATTTTATATACATCATAAAAGAATTGTTTTCATATATTATTTAATATACAGAGTATGAAATGGGTTGGTGGTCTTTTATTTGATGATTAATTTTACTTTTATCAGTCATTTCCTACGTTAAAAGAGAAACCAATTTATTGGGAAAAATATAATAAATAAGTATTTTTATAATAGGGAGCAGCCTTTTTCTTTAAATGAAAAAGAACACAAAAATTCATATGAGACGATCTCACAGATAATTTTTGTGAGACAAATCTTTATTATCCACGATTCAAATCCATTTTAATAAATTTATATGTGAATTATGAAATTTGCATTGTGGATTGACCAGTCTCACGTAAGAAGATTCATTAGACGGTCTCATATAAGACTCACTCTAAGAAGAATATGGCTTGTTGACTAAAATTTTACTCTCTATTTATTTATTTTAATCTCTAAAGTGTGTTGGCAATAATGACGTGTATATTGTTATGATCTAGTGTGCGTACATGCCTTATCTAATGGAATGCTTAATGCTATATTTACTATTCATTTGTAACTATTTACATCGATTTATATATTTATACTTATATGAACAATAGATATTATTTAAATAAAAGAAAAATCACACCCCACTCTGCTAATTTATTTTATCCGATTATTATATATACATATACATATATATATATATATATTATTTATTTATTTTTTATTTTTTTAGGGGGATCCACTATGAAGATGCGCAACAGTTTAAAGTTTCTAGTGGGACTTTACAATCACTTTATTTATTATTTCTTATTAATAAATAAGCACTTTGATTAATAAAATCCCAACTTTCAAGAAAACAATATCATACTTGTCCCCCTATGGATGATACATATCAATTATGCTTCTTATATTATAAACTTGAGCTATTAAATTATATCTTATTTTATAATGATAATCATAACTTGAGTTCACAAGTTGATGATATTCATAGATGTCAATCTTTTGATCACATAGAAATATAAATTCCAAAATAAATCTCTAAAATATATAGAAAAAAGCCAACAGGATACAAACTTCATTACAAACCTTCACAATATTTTAATAAAAATTTGTCCACTTGATATTTGAAATTATGTTGCCACAGAATTTCTCCCCACACCATCATAAACATTACCAACTCGATTGTATCTCTAAGAGCATCATAGATGTCGATCTTGTACAGATTAGAAGAGAGTTGAGCGTAATTTAATTATCTTTTTTTTCTGTCTTTGATCTACCTTGCTACCTTTGTTTTTTTTTTTTTTTATGAATTTTTTTAATTTAGTCATGATTTAATTAATTCAATACAATTTTGGTAAATGTGTCATAAGAAAATGATAAAATGTCCACCATGAACAATTCTTAATATGCCCACCGATCACGTGTATTGATCTCGTCCTCTTATTATATGAAAAGTGAAATTAATAGGTATATTAGATTTTTTACACACAACCTTGAACACATATTAACATGTTTAGAATGAGTGGGGCAACGAGATTGATGTAGCATAATGCTTAGAGTTAATTATAGAATACATATAAATCTAAAACTAATGATTCTTTAAAGATAAAGTCTTGGGTGAGACCGTCTCACGGATCTCATTCCGCGAGACGGATAGGGTCAGGTCAAACATAAAAATTATGTAATATTTTGTGTGTATTATGTAATACTTTTATATATATTAGGTAATACTTTGTATTATAGAATGCGTTTTGAGTTGAGTCCGACTATAAGAAAATATGTAATACTTTTATGTGTATTAGGTAATACTTTTATGTATATCAAGTAATATTTTTGTATTATGGGATAATAACCCGAATTGGGTCGGGTCAACACAAAAACGCGCGGATCCTAGCTAGGCGCCCAGGTGCTCTTCTTCCTCGTGCGTGAATTGTGTTATATGTAATACTTTTGTGTGTATTAAGTAATACTTTTATGTATATCATGTAATACTTTTTGAAAATATCACAAAACTTAATATCATGTAATACCTTTATGTATATGAGGTAATACTTTTATGTGTATCATGTAATACTTTTGTATATATCATGTAATACTTCGATTCGATCATACCCGTCTCACGGAATGAGATCCGTGAGATGATCTCACACAAGACCTACTCTTCTTTAAATTGAACGACATTTTGAGTTTTCAAATAGCTTGCCAAAATAGCAAACCATACCGAATAAGTGAATTTTTAGATTTTTTTTTACCCATCAAGACATATCCTCAATATCTAACTATCCAAGCAACCTTGGGAAGATTTTGGCTCGTTGATTTATCCTTTTTTTTTTTTTTTTTTTTAACTTTTGGATTTTAAATAAAGATTGTACAATTGCCTTTCATATATTCGAAGATACTCTTATTTATAATATTTTTATAAAATAAATTTACCTATAATTCAAAACGACTGATGCAATATTGGAAAACATTGAAGTTACTAAATGTAACTAAACCCATCAATTTTATAACGATCATAATCAATTATTACAATTTGATGTATCATCTTATATTTTATTATTCATAATATTTATCATGTATGGTGATTATATTTGAATATGAAAATAATAGCACCAATAATGGTTGGAATAAAAAAATAATGAAAAGATTGGTGGTTAAGATACTGAAGGCAAAAAAGCTAAGATATAATAAACGCTAGATACAATAGGTGGGAATATTTATGGCATATACGATATACCATACGTTCTTCTATTGGTTATACTTACACGTCCCTATCCTCACTTTTTCACTTCTCTACCATCTTATTCCATTCAACCATTACCCAATTCCCAAGGAGTGACACTACTGTGCACAAGGTGCAACAATACTGTTATATTATATGAAGTGATATTGTTATATTAATATAACAGTATCACTTCATATAATATAACAGTATTACTTCATATAATATAACAGTATCACTCATATAATATAACAGTATTACTTCATATTAACAGTATCACTTCATATAATATAACAGTATTACTTCATATAATATAACAGTATTGTTGTGCACAGATTTGGATCCGTGCACCTTGTGCACAAAAGTTTTTGCCATTCCCAAATATATCCCTCCTACCCATTGGTCCAAAACATTTTTTTAATACAATATTAAGCATAAATATGAACGAGTAATATTAAAATGTTTTTTAATATTTAAAGATATTAAAATTAAAATAAAGGATATGCAAAAATCAACTTAAAGTAAAACTGTTTTTCAATTTATAATCTAAACATTTTCTTTTATTCGATTGCAGTCTTAAGTTTAAAAGTTTCTCAAAGTGCAACATAAATTTTTTTCCGACAAATTTTTCAGCAAAAATATGTTGGTTAACCGTATTTTGAAATACGAAAAAAAAATCATTAGCTTATCAAATTATCTATGCACATCACATGACTTGCTTGTAACATTTAAAAGGAGAAAAATAACATGAAATATGATCGTTTTTCAATTTACAGTCTGAAGTGCATTTTTATTTTCAATTTTAATCTTAAAGTTTTTAAAATGATAAATTTATCCTTATAATAATCATGTGTGCATTTAGAAAAGTTGTAGGAAATTTTTTTTGGTTGCACTTTACCACTTTGAAAAAACTCGGAACTTCGGATCGTAATCAGTTGAACAAAATAAATTAGATTGAACATTGAAAAACGATTAAATTGATTTTTGCATTAAATCCTAAAATAAACTCGTAAAAAAATTATATATAAATGACAAATTATAAGGAAAATGACAAAACAAAAGAGGAAATGATAAACTGACGGGAGAACTCGAGGTTTGTCGCGTGTGACTAGTAGTACTAAAACCAGCTGGCGCAGAGCGCTGGATCCAAACACCCCACATGGGTCCCACTTCACGTGCCATCACGCTTCTCCCATTGGGGCCGCCACGTGGACTGAATCTGTGAACTGCGTGACACGTGTCAGATTTTCTTGGAGGGCGTAACTGGGGACCTGTACCAGGTGAATTGCACCCCTCCTTCACGTCGCGACAAACTTGGAACCCTCTCTTAAAGAGACAAAACCCTCTTTTACCAAAGTACCCCTGCATGTACGTTCTTTGTCGTTTTTCCAATGTTTACTGCAAGACACGTGGACGCGGCGGAATGGCCAAGTCATCTGTATGGAAAAACGTGAGAAATATCTAAATTGGGGTTAAATTGAAGTAGATAATTAAGGTTTATTTGATGTTGGGGCTGGTGGTGGCAATGGGCGGGCCAGGTGGGAAACCATCTTCATCCTTGAGTGATTCCTTGTTAAGTCTACATGTGTGTTAATACTCAGTAACATGTAACATATATATTTGTGTAAATAAATTTAATTTGTTGATTTGTTTATTTTAATTATCATACATCATACATTCATTGATATCAATACACAATCGATAAAGATAATATAGAATAACGCATCCAATCTTGTAGTTGTATATGGTAACTCAATATTGAATAATAATGAATCGGTTTCTTTCATTTCAAATATTAAATGTCAGAGCAAAATGCAACACTAAAATTCAATATATGTAATTCACTTAAATTTGTTACTAGCTTCACAAGTAAATATCAATTTAAATTTCATTTGAGTTCGATTCATTTGTTTCCTTCTTTGTGGATCCTTCCTACGATACTAATTATTTTCTGTCCTTCCGGTACGGGTGGCTTTTGGACCAGGTCGGATTGTTGAGGGCCCAACAATTATAAAATAAAGGCAAGTTTGGAATATTACTACAAATAATCATCTTTTTTTGCACTTGTTTTTATTTTGATCATCTAGCTATTTTTTTTAAATTTTTTATTTTCAGTAATTTATTGTGGATTTTATAATGAGCTGATTGTTTTGTAAAATCTCGTCTATATGAAATCCACGGTTATTTTCCAAATTTATGTCTATAAATTTGTAATTAGTTCCTACAATCCATTGTGGATTTTATAATGAAGCGATTTTCCAAACTCTCGTCTATATGAAATCCATGATTATTTTCTAAATTTCCGTCTATATATCTGTAATTAATTCCTACAATCCATTATGGATTTCATAATATCTCAATTAGTTCACAATTTTAATTTATATAAAATATATTAATTTTTTAATTTTGTCAAGCTCGCATCCAACGACATTTGGATACAAAAACACAATATGGAATTATAGATCCACAACTATTGATTAAAATAATTTTATTATATATAAAATGTGGAACAAACTATATATCCCATTATAATTTAAGTCAACTAATTGTTAATAATAAAGGTAAAATTGATGTACACAATTCTTGAATGAAACGACTAGCTTCATCAATACACAAATGTTACGGGTCTTAATTTTAATTACGGTAAGAAATTAGATAACAATAATATTACAACGTGGAGTGAGGACATATCCATATATCTCTTTAATCCGTGCAGATTACACTTAACAATGAAGTAAACTAATTATTTAATAAAACCACTGTCAAAAATATTATTAATAATCCTATGGATAAAATGGAAAAGTAACGTGGCATTTTCCTTTTAAGATATCTGGGGACAAAATGGTATTTTCCATATTGAGTCTGCGACTGCGAAGAAAATAATAAGACAGAGAAAGAGAAGAACACAGATTACAGCTGCTAACTTTTGAGAGAGAGAGCCTTATCCGTTCCAACCCTTTATAAAAGCAGATCAAAACCACCATTTTTAAGTATCCAAATTAGGAGAACAAATTCTTTATCATTTCAAAGTTCAACAAATTCATTTCAAAGTTCAGAAGGAATATTAAGCAAAATATTTGTGGAAAAATTCGCGTGATCGGCTTTTGAGTTTAGGAGGCATATATGGCGGCGTCGAAAAGCTACTTCGCCAGAGCAAACTACAGATTCCTGCCAGGCGATCAGGCTTTCACCAACGATTCGATGATCTTCGACTTCGAGGAGTCCGATGTCCTGAACTCGGCGGCGCGATCGCAGTCGCCGGAGATCCGTAAGGCGAGTTCTAGAATTTCCAGTAAGTCGTCGTCGTCCCCCGCGGCGGCGAACGGTCGAATCGGCGGTCCGGCTTCGCTGCCGGTGAACGTTCCCGATTGGTCGAAGATTCTAAAGCATGAGTACAGAGAGAACCGTCTGAGAGACAGCGACGACGATTACGACGAGGAGGAGGCGGAGGAGGAGGGAAATCGCGTTCCACCGCACGAGTTTTTGGCGCGGCAAATGGCGAGGACTAGGATCGCCTCCTTCTCGGTGCACGAAGGGATTGGGAGGACTCTCAAGGGACGAGATCTGAGCAGAGTTAGAAATGCGATTTGGCAGAAAACTGGTTTCGAGGATTAATTGATTTTTCAGTGTAATTTCTATTAACTGTGAGTTTTTTTTTTTTTTTTCTCCCGAAAGGGGGCCTCATTTTGAGCACGACTGAGGCCATTAGGCAAAGATTGGTGTTTGCCGGGGACTGTAATTCCAACATTTTGAAGAGGAAATTGAAAACAAATCGTCGATTATTGGATTCAATTATCTGTTCTTCATTTGTGTTCATATTGGTTGTAGATAAATTGAGGAAATTAAAAGAATTAAACAAAACAAAAAAAGTTGGGAAGAATTGGAATATTTTGACTATATTAGGCTTTATATTACTTTGAATAAGTTAGTGGTAGTAATGAATTGCAGTGTAGATTTTATCAATCTATTCGAAACTTTTATTTGGAGTCAAATGGTGGGACCCAATGCCAGTAGAAAGTGACAGGTGGGCTGAAATTCAGCGATAGACTTTGAAAGCGCGTTTCAAGTAAAAGCGAGTTTAACCTTCTCAATTAAAGTTGCTGGTTCCCCAGATGAAAGACAAACAGAAAATTGGTAGGATAGATTGTGGAGTTCGAAGAATTTTCTATTTATTTATATAGTATATAAATGGTTTATATATTTATAAATATAAATGGAAATGTTTTTTTAGCTTTTATATTTTTTTTCATAAAAATATCTTTTAATGTGACTGAAAAAATATATAGAAATATCTTTTGTAAAACTAAAAGCAAATAGTTTTTCTAATTACTTTTAAAGGGTATTTTGGTCGGAGTGAATAACATATATATAATTAACAAATATTTTCTCTGGTGTTTTTTGTAATTTGCTTACTTATATACGTTATACCTCGTCAAATTTACCCGAGCCGCGACCATGTTATGACGAGCCGGGCATTCCACCGAGTTGAGAGGAACCGACCCGACCAGACAGGGAGGTCGTGTCCCCGTAAAGCAAGACGCAGTTGGCTAACCCAACCAGGAAGGTAGGATGACCCGACCGGAAGATCCGCGTGAGGAGGATGGCCGAGCTAGTTTATCTTAGGAAGGAGTTCAAAGAAGGAAACAAATCTACAATCAAATCACATCCCATTTAGATAGATTCTAATCTGGATTTTCCTTATCCGGACCCTAAAACCAAAGGATCTATTCCTTACTTTCCAAGTTTTATGTCTTAGAATTAGTCTATAAATATGGCTCTAAACCCTCTGGAATGGGGGTCGAAAATCATTGTATTCAAAGCAATTAGAGAGCTCTTTTCTCTCAATTCATATATAAAAAACGTTCTGGCCGGCCACAATTGACCGACCAGAATAAGCCTAGCAAATTTGCCCGAGTAGGCACCGGGTCATTCTTTTTCTTATTTTATTCGATTCTCATATTTCTTATCCGGTTCGGCTTCCTTAAGCCGGATCGATATTTCTTGGTGTTAGGCTAGGATTTTGTGTTTTACAAAATCTGACGTCAACAATATATTTTTTGTAATTAGTTAAAAGAATTAAAATATAAAATGGCTTCATTTTTTCATTGTCCAATTAACCATCAACTATCGATTTGAAGTAACACTAACACGCTTAAATTAAGTTGATGAAAAGTTTAAATAATTTGACTCTGACATTTATATACTTGTTTTATTTTAGTTATCGAACTTAATAAGCTTGGACTCTGAGTATAATTTATTTATTATGTTTATGGTACAATTGATTTCGAATAATGAGATTTGATATACGGGGCTATGTCACAAAATCATTTTTTTATTCTGCCTTTTTGAAACTTCATTTTCGGGTCACATTAAAATCCTTAATTTTTTAATAGCTTAATAGGAATGTGTATGAAATCGCATTAATTTCACTTTTATATCTAAAACCAAGTCATACGTGTTTGGATAGAAAACAACTCTAATATTGAATTTCGGGACAGAAAGGACAAGAGTAGGTCTTGTGTGAATAGGGATGGCAACGGGGTGGGGATCCGCCCCAATCCCCACCCCAAACCGGGTGGGGAATCCCCGAAATGCACCTCGCGAGGACGTGGCGAAAATTCTCCCCAATTGGCGGGGCGGGGATGGGGATTGTATTCCCCGCCCCGTTGTGGGACCCGCGAATATATATATATATATTTATATATAATATAATTAATTATTATAAAAATATATTTTATTTTAATTATATATATAAACTATATATTAATATATTTTTAAAATAATTTAAAAAATTAATTATATAGAGATTGAAATGTTGATTGCATTGAAGTATTGAGTAATGATGGAAATTAATAAAAATGTATTAAGATAATTTATCTTTGTATTTTAACTAATTTTATTAAATTATACTTTCATCTTTTATTTGGATTTTGAGTCTTTTTTTTGTTAATATTTAAGTTTTATGTAGTTGTATGAATTATTTTTGTATATAAATTAAGTTAAAAAAAAAAAAGATGGGGTGGGGTGCGGGGGAAATTTTCCCCGATTCGTTGGTGAGGACAGGACGGGGATTCCCCGCGAATGTGGGGACGGGGATGGGGATTGCTCCCCCGGCCCCGTTGCCATCCCTATGTGTGAGACCGTCACGGATCTCATTCCGTGAGACGGGTCAACCCGACCCGATCAAAATCAAAAAGTCAACGGTCAACGTCGATCAATATCGTTGACTTTAAAGTATTACCTCATATACATGAAAGTATTACATAATACTTTTATAGTTATTATGTGATATTTTCCAAAAGTATTATATGATATAAATAAAAGTATTACATGATGATATTTTCAAAAAATATTACATGATATATACAAAAGTATTACATGATATATATAAAAGTATTATATAGTGATATTTTCAAAAAAAAATTACATGATATAAATAAAAGTACCACATCATGTTTTATTCTCATAATGTAATAGTTTTATGTATATCATGTGATACTTTATAATGTAATACTTTTAAGTGTACCATATAATATTTTTATATATATCATGTGATACTTTTAAAAAGTATTACATGATACACATAAAAGTATTACGTGGTGATATTATGAAAAAGTATTACATGATACGCACAAAAGTATTACCTCATATATATATATATATATAAGTATTACATAATTTTTATATTTAACCCGACTCGATCCGTCTCACGGAATGAGATCCGTGAGACGGTCTCACCCAAAACTTTGTCAAAGGACAATCTATGATGACAACATGTTAATCAAAGAAAAAATATATATAATTCAAATGATGTAAAATTAAATATTTGAAGATCAAATTCCAATAAATATATCATTTGGTGGACTTTTCATATGAAGCTTATTTGGTGCACTTGATTTCTTCGTGGTGATTTTTAGATTATTAAACAAAAAAAAGAGATTTATCCAATTTACATATTTGAATAGCGCATAAAGCAAAAAACAAAACAAAACAAAAAATAGGTTAAAAATCATATTTCGTTTCATATGGTATCTTTTGAATTTTATCTCACAAGTATTACCGTTTTCAGTTTATTTATAAATATGTTCGATTTTGGTCTAATTTTAACAAATTGAAACTTTCTATTGACCTAAAAGTAATGTGACGACACATGTTGAATTCTTATTGATTGACACACGTCGTCACTTCACTTTCAAGTCATTGGAAAAAAATGCCAAATTCAAAATTTTCAATTATAATTTGATTAAAATTGAATAAGTTTTAAAATATAAGAAAAATTAAAAATCGTGATATTTTTTAAATTAAAATCAAAATACACCGTAATAATGAGATAAAAAATAATTTTAACGAAAAAAAACTTAACACCCATCTTTATAACGGGTGTAATGTATTGATGGTCCTGGCTTGGTGCTGGGTGTTGGAAAAATGACCAATCGGTCTTTTTAAGACTGTGTTTATCGGTTTGGGCATCAATCAACGAGGGCATAGCTACATGCCAAAAAAAAAGAAAAAGGAAAATGTAATTAATATCCAAGACCAAGTTTGTTTCATGACCATGGTCATGAGATTTTCTTTACTCAATTGTGATGACACGTGTCATCATATGATTCGTCGAAATTATTTTATTTAGATAATTACAGATTTTGATTTATCCACTAAAAAAAAAGGGTTAATTGTCAAAAAAATCACAACCTTTACTCAAATTGTCATTTTAACCAAACCTTCCATTATTGGTCAAAATAACCTAACTTTAATATGTTGTTTGTTTTTTAACCTCGGTCAGCCTCGGAAATGATTTTCGCTGACGTGTCCGGCACGTCAGCTGCCACGTCTTATACTCAAAAAAGAAAAAGAAAAATCATACCATACAAACAACGTCATACCATTTTTAATTCATTTACTCACAACAACGTTGTTTGTATGGTATGATGTTTTTTTTTCTTTTTTGAGTATAAGACGTGGCAGCTGACGTGTCCGGACAGATGGACACGTCAGCGGAAATCATTTCCGAGGCTGACCGAGGTTAAAAAACAAACAACATATTAAAGTTAGGTTATTTTGACCAATAATGAAAGGTTTGGTTAAAATGACAATTTGAGTAAAGGTTGTGATTTTTTTGGCAATTAACCAAAAAAAAAAATTATACACCAAAATTCATAAAATAAAATCCTCTATAAATAGATACAAATATTAATATATTTGGATCACAATCTCATACTCTCTTTTCTCTTCTAACTTGTGCCAAATCTCTAAATTTTTATCATTTTCGACATGGATCCAAATTAGCCCAATTATTCCCACTACTCCCCAAACCATCCAAATTCTCAAAATGATCAAAATATTGAATCATTCTTTAATACTATTGATTTATTTTAACTGCATTTCTAATTTTTTTTATTATAATTATGATTTTTTTAATATTAAATTATTGTATATATTTCTTAAATATTTAAAATATAATAAAAATTAATTATAAATATAATTGTTAAATTATAAAAAAAAATAATTTATTAAATGTTGGTTGTAGTTGTGGGTGGTTATTTATAAAGTATGAAAAATATGAGATTTGGTTATAATGTACAATGTGTATGTGGAGGAGAGATAAATGAATTGTTTATTAGTTGGTTGTGGGTATGATTGGGCATGAATAAACATAGTCTAACAAGTTTGAGAATCTTCAGATTGGATTTCGAATTAAAAAATAAAAAAAAAGGAAAAAAAAAGGTTGAGGTTGGATTATCTGCACCGTTGGATAATAATTGTGGGCCCATGAACGGGACGTTTAGTTGACTGTATTTATCGAGAGGGTAAAGCAGTGGCGTTTGGACGTCGTTTTCGTTCTGTCGTTATCTGCCTTTAGTGTGAAATGGAGTCTGCGTGTCGACATGTAACGGCGTCATGACTCGATGCAAACAATTTGTTTTTTTCTTATTAATTTAGTTATATTAGTGGATGAGGTACACCTTTTTTTTTTTTTTTACCCAATTAAGGGATAGACATAGACATGCTAAATCATGAAAACTTGAGTTTCTTTGAATATATATAATAATTAGAGTGAATTATCACATTCGAGCTTTCATGAAATTATTAGTTATATCACTAATTTTATTAAAATTACAAATTTTTTGGATTAGTTTTTAAGTAGAGTGGTTGAAATTTATGATTTGGAATGAAATTATTTATGTTGCAAGTCAAGTGATGTAATCTTTATTTTGTTAGAAAAATGATTGGATACGCTATTTAGATTACATTTTGATAAACTCTAGAACTTTAAGATTGGAATCCAATAGAAAAAAAAAACTTTATATTGTAAATTGAAAATAAATTATACTTAGTTAATTTTTACATTTAACCCTGATTATAATGGTATGTCAATTGAATTTACTCATTTGTTATCAATATTATTATATACTATCTTTCTTTATGTTCTAAATGAGTTGTATATTAAAAATTTGATAGTTTAAGAAATTTAGTGATAATTTTCATAAATCTTGAAGACTGTTTGATAATTTAAACAAATCTCAAGATGCTCATATTCATCCAATAATCATAAAGTACACCCCATTTATAAAAATCAAATCTTTTAGTTTAGTTTATATTCACTGTCATTTGATAATTGGAGATATCGTATATCATGGCTTGTTTGATTTGTTTCAATGGGATTTCCAATTTTTTTTTTAAATGACGATTTGGGAGTACACTCTATGTGTATCTCAAGCCTCAAATCATCTATATATTATGGCCTTATAATTGCTAATTGAGAGAATGTGTATATGTAATCTAAACTTCATTTCAATTGTAGGATCATTTAAAAATGAATTCTAATCAATACTATTTAATTTAATATGGAAAGAAAAAAAAAAGAACTTTAGGACGATTGGCTTGCATGTAATGGCTCAATTGCAAATAACAAATATTAATTAATTAACATAATGTTAAACATTCATTTTCCATTATGTCCGTATTTAGTGAGTAATATTATATCTTTAATATACTATTTAATGTTTAGTGCATTATATATTAAAGACTAAAACATTTTAAATTGAATAAAGGTATATTAATAAATGAGTTGTAGAACTGTTCTATATAAAAAGTCGACCATATATTTAGAATATCTAAAAAAAATATCTAAAAGAAGTAAAATAATATGACAAAGAAAGTATAATATTTTAATATTTAAACATTGAATACCTATAATCAGTTGAAAAATTCCAAAATAATTTCTGCAGTTATTTTGTGTTGATATTTGTATGTATATATATAAAATTAGAATATCTATAACAATTCATATTTAAAATTATCAATTGATGATTGCCTATTTATATTTAATTGATAACATCCACTAAACCTTCTAGTTTTTTATAACTTTTTAAATACATCATTAGAAAACCCTACAATGCTAATATTTATGGACTAGCATGTGCAGGTGGGCCAATTAAGTGATGGTAACGTTCAATGATGAAATTTCAACAAATTTTTGGCAAGTTAGCAAGCCTTCAATAATTAGTTGCTATAAATTAATTAAAGAATATTATAATTACATGAAAATAATCATCATATATATCAAGGACAGTGCATATATATAACAAAACTCTTATGAGACCATCTTACTAATACAAAATATGTGAGATGGTTCGTTATGATTCATAATCCACAAAATAAAATTAGTTCCTCAAAATAAATTTCGATCGTAAATAATTCATTTAATTCCTTAAAACGAATCAATCCACGAATGATATAAATACGAAACTTTGAAAATGAAGTTGATTCATACTCAATGGTTTTGTGATAATACCAACCCTTAGCAATCCCAAAGGCCGTTTTGAGGAATAGTCATAAAGATATCTTGATGAAATATCTATGGATTATGTAGTTGTTTTCCCTAATGCATGATTGGGCCCGTTTGTATACTACACTGGATGATATTTGTTAAAAAGATGTTACGGGCTTGTTTATTTATTTAGCAGACTTACCCAAAGGCCCAACTTTAGCCCATATGGTTTGGGCCCATTATGGAGTAATAATTTGTTGCAATAATAAGAGCCCATAACAGACCCATCGGGTACCACCTACTGGTCAAACAAACGCCGTCGTCTTCTATTGTGTCTTACGTTCACCGCCACCAAACTGGCAGATGCGACACCACCACTGAACTTCAATTTCTTTCCTTTAATGTCTGAGTAATTTCTCCAATTTAATTTTCTTTTTCAGTTTGTAGTTTTACATTGTGAGAAGCAATGTCCTCCAATTCGAATTCTTCATCAGCGAGTTCCTCCTCTGACGGAGATGATCGGAACCCTAATTCGGATTCGAACTCAGAGCCCGAGGCGGAGCCCGAGACGGAGCCGCATACGCCACCGCAGCTGGAGCCGGAGCCCAACACGAATCCTGACTTGATTGACCAATCGCTTGATGCCCTAGAGAATCAATTGGCGTCAATCTCAATGTCATCCCGCTCCCCGACGGCGACACTTGATGATGAAGAGGAAGAAGAAGAAGTAGTAGGAGAAGAAGAGCAGTCGTTGGAGCTGCCAACGACTGATGTGCTTATCGAGAAATTGGTCTCAAGCAGAAATGGATCGTTGAGTGAAGAAATTGGAGCTGAAGGAGAAACTGAAGAGCATTTCGAAAGTAATTTAAAGGCGGAGTCCTCTGGGGCGACGAAGAGCCTTTCCTCTCTGTGGAGGAACATTCTCGACGGGGATGAAATTGAGCGGCCGTTGAGTCCGGGAAGCAGCGGATATGCCGGTGAGATGGGGAGCACCAGCGGCGGTGATGAAATCAATGATGATGACGAAAATAATAATGAGATTCGAGAGGTCCAAAACGATGGCGTTTCTGAGTCCCATGATCAGTGGGTTTCTGGGAAACGTCACCCTGATGAGGTTAGCCGGAGATTAGCAGTTTCTTATATATCTTATTTGATTATATGGTGAATACCTGGTGAATTACACATTTGCATATTCATGTGCACAAATAGACTAGGGTATTTTTGCATTTATGGATAATGGATACTATACTGGGTTTATTTCAACTAGTGTAGGTAGGGTTTCTAGTTTTGGAGACAACGAAAGCCTGTGCAGTGTTATCTTTTATAATGTGTATGCTAGCATTCAGATAGAAATTCTTGAAAAGTATATTAGCTTTAGTTGCTAGCTTTTAAATGGACTGGTACCCTGGGTTTTATGATGCATGCTCTTGTATGTTTGATTAATTAAATAATGAATCTCATGGGCTTTATGTTACATGTTTGTATTAATTAATATACTGCATGGGTTTTAAGATGCATGTTTTTATATGTTTTAATTAATGAAACACAGGATGATGCTTCAGTTTCTTGGAGGAAAAGGAAGAAACATTTCTTTGTTTTGAGTCACTCTGGGAAACCCATATATTCGAGGTTTGTGTCTATTTGTATAGGTTCAGCATTGTGAAACAAAAATAGTTTTCTTTCCCCCATACTGAATATTGTGAAAACACAATTTATTTAGTTTCTGCTCTTATTTATTGGATGTAGTTTTGTATTGGATGACATTTTATGCCCTGGTTGTTTCATTGACTTGTAGATATGGGGATGAACACAAGCTAGCTGGATTCTCTGCAACTTTGCAAGCCATTATTTCCTTTGTTGAAAATGGGTGTGTTACTTGTGACAGCTATATGTTGCCTAGTATACATTGTCACTTAACATCTTTTTGATTGGATATTTATGTTGGCTGATTGTATCCTTTTCAGGGAAGACCGGGTCAACTTGGTTAGAGCTGGTAAACACCAGGTTAATATCACCTTTTCATTGACCCTCATAAAGTTGCTCTCTCCTTCCTTCCCCCACTGAGTACCAATTGTCTATTGGTTCTTTTAAGAAACATTTTGGGTACTGCAATATGATACCTCATATGAAATAGAAGAATAAGATGGTTCCATGGTTTGAATCAACTTTGCCATGCATGTATGGCTATTTATGATTGTGTTAGCCATATGTGATTGCAAGAATTTATCCTCAGTGCCTGAGATTTTAATAGACTCGGATATATGCTCACAGTTTTTAAGAGGTTCATAAAAACTTTTGAAACACAATGATAATTTGCCTATTTTAAAATATGGAATTCTTTACTGGTTTTTGATCAGTAGTTCAGTTTCAGCATGTTAAAAACAAATCAGTTTTTTTTTTTTTGATGGAGAACTTCTCCTATCTTCTTTCCTATTTGAGAGAAAGAGGAACTAAAGACAAAAGAACTTTTTGACTACCTTACTGTTTCATGCAGCCAAAAGGGATGTAAATTGTGTCTCCGGAGATCTTATTTTTTAGTTATGTCTGTCTGAATTTACGTTTTCTTGAGTTTTTTGTTGATAGGGTGACCTTCCACAAGATTTGATGTTGTGTATGACTTACAAATTGATTAGAAGTATATGTATTCGTTTTCTTTCTTTTGAATGGGTAACATTTACTTAAATTTGGTTATGAAATGTCTGATGTGTAGTCCTATGTATCAGGTGGTCTTTCTTGTGAAAGGGCCTATTTACTTGGTCTGCATAAGTTGCACTGAAGAACCTTATGAATCATTAAAGGGACAGATGGAGTTGCTCTATGGTCAGGTAGTTTATCCCCTGCACTGCACACTGGCAGTTATTATGTTTATTGAGTGAATTGGGTTTCTGTGTTTAACAGGCTCAGAAGTGCCTGCTTAATATTCTTTTGCTTCTCCCAATGTCTGTCAAATTTCTTTTAGAGGGTCCTCTTTTCTCATATATTAGTTCTGATGCAGATGATACTTATCCTGACAAAATCTGTAAATCGTTGTTTTGAGAGAAATCCAAAGTTTGATATGACAGCACTACTTGGTGGAACTGATGCTGTCTTCTCTTCTCTCATCCATTGTTTCAGTTGGTATTCTTTTGTACTTATCTTTTTGAAGTACTTTACAGTTACATCAACTGCCCTGCTCCTTTACAGAATTTTTTGAAGTCTTTTTCCTTGTTCTTAAAGTGTGTTTTTTATGGTGCTTGAGCTTTATGTATTATGTCAAAACAGATGAAAGAATAAGAAACTAGATTGATGGAGAAAGAAAATGAAATAAAATATGTAAGGGATGAGTTGTGGCATTTTAGTTTTTATCTTCACTTCTCCACTACTTTCTTACTTCTTTATCTTTGCCTTTCTAAATTGCATTGTTCTCCATGTCTACTATTCTCTTAATTATTTATGATCTCACTACAGTTTCCAAACTTATATAACTGAACTTGATACCCCAAATAACACAGTGGTGATGTTTTCCTTACACCTTTTAAAGATCTACAATAGATGATCAGTTTAGTAAATGTGATTACATGATGTGTAGGGATGTTGTCACAGAAATGGGAAAAATGGTGTAACTGTTGTTTCTCAATTGCCTCATTTGATGAAATTATTTGCAGTGGCTTCAATGTTCACCAATTAACCCCTAAACACAGTTTCCTCTTAACATTCATCATCAATAGAATGCTTTGATTAAACCTAAGTATGAACTCCCAAGCATTTAATAATATAAAAATATAAACCTAAAAAGAAACCTACCAAAAAATAAAGTGCACACAGCTCCTGATATATAGGTCTGTGGTTTGGTTTGATACAAAATACACAGGATCCTGATATTAGGATTATATGATATGATGAATGTGAAAAGTCATGCCTGTGCTGTCTCTTGCTAATCATTCTTGCACTTCTTTGACTAAAAAGAAGAGAATGATAAATATTGTTCGAACTGTTACATGCTTTTGCGTTTAGCATCACGTAGAAAACTCTCACTTATAATAGTTAGATATTATAACTATTACTTTTAAAAGTTAGATATTTATTGAACCATGTGATTCACAAATGCATCTTGCAGCTGAAATATCAAAATCAACCTTAAGTATTTCTAACTATTATTTATCAAGGTTATTTTGTTTTAATCATTGTGGAATTTGTGAATTTGATGTAAATAATTGAATTGAATCATATAATTTGCTTTTGAATCATTGAAGATATTTAGATAATGAGACTTGTATAAGCTATTAATTTCCCATAGCTCAATTTTAAATTAACAAGAATTATGCTTGCTGTTCTGTTTGTAGGAATCCTGCTACTTTTCTGCACGCCTACTCATGTCTTCCTCTTGCTTATGCAACACGTCAAGCTGCAGGTGCCATCTTGCAAGATGTAGCTGGTTCAGGAGTCCTATTTGCACTCTTAATGTGCAAGCACAAGGTAATTGCTACATGTTTGGTGTAATCATTTAAGATGCCCTTAGCACAAAATTGGGCAACTGCATTAACTAAGGCACAGAAGAACATTTTAGACAATGGGATAAATGATATTTTAGATATCAGTCCTCAGTATTTCATTTATACAGTTCCTGTAATTTATTCCAAGGCAAGATTTGTGGCGAAACTTAATGCCTTTTTTTTTTTGTTATAGTTGTCTGACAACACATTATTTATTCTTTTAACCCCTAGTAGGCGACATTCTTTTGACTCAATAGATTTTCACTAGCTTCCAAAGAGTAAATTCCACTAATCAAACCAATATAAGGAAAACATATGTAGGGGTGCTTTTTCAAGACAGGAGGTTCATGTCATGGGATACAAGCTATCTCTTCCTTTGGATGTGACAAAGTTATAGATAATTAACATCTTATATTGAAATGTAATGCAGGTTATCAGTCTTGTTGGTACCCAAAATGCATCTCTTCATCCTGATGATATATTGCTTCTCTCCAATTTTATCATGTCTTCTGAGTCTTTTAGGTAAGTAATTTCTCCTGGCCTCATTAATTTATGAACTGAGATATAGAAATATAGGTTGTGGTAGTTTGTAAATTTTGTTCATTAGTAAACTCAATCACACATTGAGTAGGCTGTCTGTTTAGTGTGCATGCACGGCTTTTTGGCTTTTATGGTATAGAACATTGGAATTGAATACATAGGGTTAGAAGGAAGATGAACAATCAGCATGAGTTGAACCCAAGGTTTTAGGAATATCTCCACCCCCTCCCCCTAAAAGTGAAAATGAAATATAATAAAAAGGAAGAAGAAAGAAATAATCACTCCAGATGTTACTTGCTAAAGATCTATAAAGAGAGTACTGGAAGGTTTCTTTCTCTCCTGCCATGATAATATGTTAATGAAAAATTTTGGGTTTTGAAGAACATTAAAGATGTACTCCAGAATTCAGATGCTATTATGCTATTTAAATGGTTAAAAATCTTTTTGATTAAAAGAAATGGTTTAAATCTTTTGATGAGAGAACTAACAGGTTCCTTTTTCTCCTGCCATGATAATATGTTGCAGAAAGTTGAGGTCCAATATTTTCCTTAAGAAGTTTGCTATGGTTGTCTAATGCCTAAGCTTTTGTTTAGTTTCTTCAACCAAATGTATTCATTTTAGTAAATAGCTCGATCATCTTACGGCATGAGATTTGATGAATTGCATTGATCACAACTTTACTGCTAGTATTTGCATACTGGTCAACTATTGTGTAATACTTGTGCTCAACTCTAATGAACATAACACAACTTACAGTGAGGGAAAAAGGAGAAAAAAATATGTTGTATGAATAATTATCATTTGAAGATAAGTTTTGTGCTTTTACGAAGCTATTGAAAAATACGGTTCAGTGTTTCTTTTCCCTCCCTCTCCAATTTACATGCTTCTCAATTGAATGCAGGACATCCGAATCTTTCTCACCAATTTGCCTGCCAAGATACAATCCCATGGCATTTCTCTATGCTTATGTGCATTATTTTGATGTAAGTTACTTATTTTGAAAGAATTTTCGGAAAACCATAAAGCATGTCTCATAATTATTTTAAAAAAATGCTTATAATATAGATTGCTGGATTTTGGAATTTCTGAGTGTAGGTTGTTCATTTTATATATTGTCCAATTCTATTTGTCAAACTGTGATGAATTACTGACTTTATGGACAGATCGATACATACCTTATCTTGCTCACCACAAATCCTGATGCGTTTTATCATTTAAAAGACAGCAGGTAAAATTTCGATTTTAAAGATCATAATTGTTCAGATGGCCCTCCTATTTTACAAGATCATTTGGTGTTTTGTATGGTTATTTGTTGCCCATGACAAAACTTAGCTTATCTGATATATGAACTTTTGTAGGATTCAGATTGAAAATGTACTTTTGAAGTCAAATGTACTGAGTGAAGTTCAAAGATCCTTGGTAGATGGTGGCATGCATATTGGAGATTTGATTATTGACCCCACTTCTCGTCCTGGAGCCATGTCTTCTCATCTAGGTCAACCGAGACCTGGTACAGGTTCCACGGGGACAAATAGATTTGTTGGAATTGGTGGTCCGGCTGGACTATGGCATTTCATGTACAGAAGTATTTGTCTTGACCAATACGTGTCATCTGAATTTTCATCACCTATCAACAGCTTGAGACAGCAAAAAAGGTAAATAAAATAATTTAGGTTGCAACTCTTGTCCATGCTATTTTTCCATAAGAAATGAATTTGCCAGATGGTTTTAGTATGGGACGCACATGTTTCCTCGTTTGCAGATTGTATAGGGCCTACCAAAGACTTTATGTGTCCATGCATGAGAAAGGAAGCGGACCTCACAAAACCCAATTTAGAAGAGATGAAAATTATGGTAGGTCTTCCTCTGTCTATCATGTTTTCCTCTGCATTCATTGGGAACCAAATAGTTAATTTGGTCTACCTTTCCCAGCACTAATTAAGAATTAGTTAAAGACATTCCCACAGCTCCTGTTTTTTTCACTCGTACCCAATTTCTTGGGTTGTGTGTTTTATGTTTCTTCACAGTTATGCAAATGCATTAAATAATTGATCACAATCTGTTATTCAGGTGTTTTTACGAAATAAATTTGTTGAAATGAAAAGTTATCCTCTACTGATTTATATAATCCCCCTAAAATAACTAAAAGCATTGCATCAAATTGTCACTGATGCTGTCTTGAGCCTATAGCTACTTGTTAGAGAGGCAGGGGAAGAGCATTTTTCAGGGTTGTCATATTCTTAATTTCTACAAGGAAAAGAAATAGTCGCACTAGTTGTGCTCTGGTAGAATACTAAAAAGAAAAGAAAAAGATTATACATCTATCTTGTTAACAATGAGCTTCAGTTGTGTGTTAGACTAAAAGATAGTTCAACAAATAGATCTCATTAGCTTTAATCAAGACTAAAACCTGTCTAAACTGAAGCCTTGGAAGATTAAAATCTGATGAACTCGGGCATTACATTGTTTTGTGGTCTAAAATTTTTAAGAAAATTATTTATTCTAGATATTTGAGAACGGTGTGATTTGACTTTGATATGTGGATTTTGATTCTAGCATATCCTTAGCCTTTTACCAGAACTTATTTTTACTTAATGTTGTAGGTCTGTAATTCTGCCCAAGTTGTCATTTGTTTATACTTAATCATATCATCCAATGCTGCTATTCAGTTTGGTGATATTTTACTGAAGCCTTCATGTTTTTCATTTCTTGAGAAATAGTTTGATTCAATTGTTACTTGTTTATTTAGGTTGTTAAATTATAGCTTATAGTTAAATGATTGTATTTCCTATAGGCAAAGTCCCTAACCAGCTCTTTTGTTTCACAGTTCTACTCTGCTGGGTCACACAAGATTTTGAACTGTATGCAACTTTTGATCCCATTGCGGACAAGGTTAGCTGGATCTTCTATATAAGAGAAATGATTATTTCTGTGAATTTGGAACACTTGAATCAATCCATCTTCCTTGAATCTTCATCTTCAGAATTACCATCAAAAGAATCTTTAACTCCTCATTTAATTGCTATAGCCACCCTTATTTTATGCCATGTGTCTGGTCTTCTTTGCTGAGAACGGTAACTTCATTTTGCAGGCTCTTGCTATAAAAGTATGCAACCGGGTTTGTCAATGGGTGAAAGATGTCGAGAATGAAATATTCTTACTGGGAGCAAGCCCCTTTTCATGGTGATTAATACAAATAATCTGTACACTGCCATGTATTCTATTATTACCTTGGCGACTGAAATTTTGCTTAATTTTTTTTCTTTTTCTGATGGCTCTCTTTGTGCATCATTGTATTCCACTTGTTAACCTTACTTGCACATAATTGTAGCATTTTAATCTCCAGACCATCTTCTAAGAGCATATTTGTATTGATCAACAGTGCTTCGGATTATAACATCTGTTCATTGTTGATCTCTCGTAGTCGAATATTCTTACCATTTGCAGGGGATGGCCTTGGAGAAGTTCCTGATATTCTTCTTATTAAAAACTCAAATTTTGTGATTTGAATAAGTGGGCAATGCATGAGGCTTCTATAATTGGCTTCCAAGCATTGGATGATTAATGGACACTGTTAATGAAGACATGTATCTATCTGGCTTTTGTAATTGGAAAAGATTCTATTTTAGTGCTGCTTTTTATCATGACTTCGCCACTACTAAATAGTCATTTTAGGGCGTTGCAATGTTATGTTATTTAAAAGTTTTTTTTTTTAAGCCTTTAATTTTTCATAATCAAACTTGACTCTCTTTACCAATCTATCTTCCCTTCCTAGGCTCTTTTTCTTTAACCAAATAGTTTCTATCAAACTTTTATTTATACTAGTTTTAACAACAAACACATTATATGTAAATATATATTTTATAGACCATAGATAAATTGAAAGAAATTTAACGACTTTGCATATATTATATTTGCAGAACCAAACAACTTAAAACTTTTTCATGGAATGAACGAAAAATGTGTATAGAGAAACAAATTATTGGTTACATAAGAATATTCTAATACAAAAAAAAAAAAAAAAAAAAAGAATATATATATAGACAACGTTGGAAAAAAGTCATTAATTCTTCTTGGCAACCAAAAAGTGACAAATAAATTGAAGCAAGTTTAATTTTCTAAAAAGAGATTTTTTGAAATGAATTTGAGTATTAAAAAAAAATTGAAAATAAATATTTGTCACATGCCACTTTTTAATATATTATATTAAATAAATAGAAGATATAAAAAACTAAAAACCATTTGCTTCATTCAGAAACATATATGCATACATTTATATAAGCATCATCCCTCCCACCCCCAACAAACACTCACATCACCGCCCTTCTGCCAAAATGATCTGCTGCTCCTCCGCCCACTGCATTCCTCTGAACCACAACAATTCCTAAACCCTTACCCGATTCCCAATCACACTTTCAATCCCATTTCAAGAGAGAGAGATGTATAAGAACCAGCTGCAGGAGCTGGCGCAGAGGAGCTGCTTCAACTTGCCGTCGTACACCTGCATAAGAGAGGGTCCCGACCACGCGCCGCGCTTCAAAGCTATCGTCAACTTCAACGGCGACAACTTCGAGAGCCCCAACTACTGCTCCACTCTCCGCCAGGCCGAGCACTCCGCCGCCGAGGCCGCCCTCATCTCCCTCTCCTCCCGCGGCCCTTCCCACTCCCTCGCCGCCCGCATCCTCGTAAGCCTCTCCACCACTTCCTTCTCCTTTACTCTAATTTTGAATATTACCACTTCAAAAGGCGAAATTCTATGGTGCATTCATCCTTCCATTTCTAATTAGGATGAGAATGTTAACGTTCGCCGTTTTATGTTTGGGAGCGCTATCATGCGCCGTGGGTTTATCGTATCCCCCTCCCCGTAGTTCCCACCGGCGATATATATATGGTATAATTCCAATCACCGATCAAACTAGTCAAATGACTTAGAAGCCCCTATGTGGTGGTGGTAGTAGTTGACATTATTATTATTATTTTCTTTTTTTGTTATATAAAAGTCAAGAGTTGATATTCAGTAACACACTGAAGTTTCCACCTCACCCCACCGGGGGTATTTTGGTAATTTCAGACGCAATGTGAAAACCATCAATCTGGTCATCCCCTCCTTTCATTAACAGCTGTTTTTGGGTCGTCTACCACTGTTCCCTCATCAATTCCATTAATTAGGGGCAATTTTGTCATTCCATTACTTTATTTCCAATTACCCTCACTTTCTATAATTAATTTCCTATTTTATTTTATTAGTGTACAAATGATAATTTGAAAGACAAGACTAGTACACGATATGAAATTGAAAATATGCTATAGACTTTTAAAGCGAGTTAATTATAATAATATTTAAGTTAATCGTAGGTTGGACCATTCAACGCCTCTATAGAACCTAAAAATTTTCCTATAATGCCTAATTATTCTCATAATAATATAGTCTTGATTTTATATTTTAAAGTTCTGATTTAGTTGGATTCTATATTTAAGTTGTATGATCTTTGATGCTATGATAAGGATGGATAATTGAAATTCTTGATTATCATCTGCTTATAATCTTGATTTTTCATTTTATCAATGCACACTATATGTACAGTAATGAACTACGAGATAGATATAGAATAGAAAATCTGAACGGAAAAAGGGTGCCACGCCTCCATGAATTAAAATATACTTGTTCATAAAATTCATTGAAGTGAATTGATTGCAGTGTTTATGATCAGTTGAAAAGGTTGAATCAAGAGCTGAGAAGGTTAGCTGTCGGCGTCGAAATTATTATTATTATTATTGTTTTAAATTAAATTAAGCAATATTTTTGTTGATAGCACATGGATGAAATAAATGCATTTGCAAAAGGTACAATTTATGGTCTTGTCTCCCTCAAATTTAATGTGCTTATCAATAGCATGCTGCATCATGCATGTGCCTGTCTACCTCCATTGACTGACTGAATTTAATTTAGTTTTGAATCTAAAATCTTTACTTTATTCTATATCTTAAACTGCAAGATTGATCTTAGCATGGATAATTATCTATAGTTGTTTTGATCAAGGCAAATATGCATCATATCATTTTGATATAATGAACTTGTTACGGCCATTGTTTGAGCTGATATTACCTGCATTGTGAAGGTTTTTTTGCTGATACGTGTTTGTAAAATTTGCGATCAGGATGAGACAGGGGTGTACAAGAACCTATTGCAGGAGATCGCGCAAAGAGTTGGATCTCCATTGCCTCAATACACGACTTTCAGGTCCGGTTTAGGACACTTGCCTGTGTTTACAGGCATTGTGGAGCTAGCTGGAATTACCTTCACTGGAGAACCTGCTAAGAGCAAAAAGCAAGCTGAGAAGAATGCTGCATTGGCGTCTTGGTTGTCGTTGAAACAATGTACGTACTGCTTTCCTGTCTCTTTGCACCTCTGATTTTGCGTTATGACAATCATCTCAGATTGGATTTCTCTGTTTCTCCAATGTGTTTAGCCTCTATGAGTTGATGATGTTAGTAATGTCTAGGCTATAGAAGAAAACATGTGTCTTGACAAAATAAATGACGGTGTTATGATTTATATAGCCGACCCTCCTATCATAGGATAGAAAATTTACGTTGTTTTGTTTGGTCAGTGGCACAGCAAGGTGGGAGTTCTCCATCTGAACACGAAAACAACGAGGAACAAGAACAGATAAGAATCGCGAGGGCATTACAAAGCTACCGTTTGAAGGCAATGCAGGCTAACCTAAACGGTGTCTCCACACCATTCCACCACAAATTCTCTGTTCCAACCCCTCGTCCCTCAAGCCCACAACGCCCTGCCATGTCAACATCGAAGATCCTCCCCTTGTTCCGTCAAACTTCTACTCCTAAAAACAGACCACCATCTCTGATAACCAACACCTTGATACAGCCTCAGCCATCCTCAAGAACACCCTCCCCTGAAATTACGACAACAAACATTCATAGGTTTCCCGCTTTCGGTGCAGCCCCATATGTCCCTATTCGACAATGCAGGACATCTTACCATGCCATAGCTCCACCCGTAACCATAAGAACCACAGTGCCTGTTTTCTCAACACCACCTGCTCAAGTGATGCAGCCTCGACCTGTACGAGTGGCACCACCTGTATGTATCAGGCAGGCAGTATCAGGTCCCAAAGAAGCCCCACCATCTCTTACAGCTTCCTCCACGACATTAAAGGAGGGCCCGTCTGAGACAATGTGCGAGGTAGACAAATCCACTGCTGTTAGATGCCTGGAACAGCTTGAGATGTAATGATGGCCTGGAATATTACACAAATGCCGAATCTAATATCCATCCATCCACAATTCTTTGACAAGTTTAAATTTCCGGTTAGTGGATGTGAGGTGGAAACGATGGTCGATGGCAGCGGTGAGAACCATAGCATATAGAGTGGAGTTATTAGCAAACCTGCTTTTTTGTGTAGGATGTATTATAATTTTGCAACAGATAGCATGTTTATTTTGATCATCATTTTTTGGGCATGCTTTTTATGGTGTATATATGAACTTGAATCTAGAGTTTTCTGCTTTCAACTATGAACTTGTGTGTAATTCTTGGATGGTCCCTCCAAGCATTTGAGATCCTTTATTTCATATTTTGTTTCAATTTTAAACTTCATTTTACCAGCAAAGCTTTATGGAGTGATATTAATTTGAAATATAACAAAGCCAAATACAACACGATTTTTTTTTGTTTTATTTTTTATTAGTAAATAGTTTTCCAGGTTTAAATAGTTTTTGGATGATGGATCTGGTTTGCAACCCATTTGTCAATATTTTTCCATCTGGACCTAAACCCAAAAATCCAAACCCAAACTCTAGGCGATTGAATTTCTCAGATCCACTAAATAGTTCATTTATTTTTGCAAAAAATACTTTTTGTAATTTTAAAATATCACAAAAGTAATTCTCATGAAAATTGGTTTCTATTTTGCAAAGAATACTTTTTGTAATTTTTTTTATTATTTGTTTCATTATTTATATTAGATTATTATACCGATATTTCATTATTTTTCTTAGATGAGGTGTCGAAAGAAAGTCCACTCCAAAACATTTTGCTCCTATAATATTTAATCTTATATTCCATTATATATATGACAAAATGAACTAAATCAAAATTGTTAAAATTGGACATATCCATTTTGGTTTACAACCTGCGATCTCTTCTAGTTTTAGAAGATTCAAATAGCCCAACTATTATTTAAAGGGATCCTATTTGGGCTATTCAAATAACCCAACTATTAGTGGTTTTTGAATCCCATAAAATAACACCAAAACTTGTTCAAGAAAACAATTAAGAAATCATAAGATGAATATTATGAAAATATATTACAAATTATTATCTAGAGAATTGATAATTGATCTCGTCTATTAAAAATAAAAATAAAAATAAAATGTTGTCATTAAATTACATTATTATTTAAATTTCATAAAGAAATATTACTAACCTAAGACTCAAACTTATTTGCTCAAAAAATATCGGATAAGCACTATTTTCATGACAAATGAAGTCTACATTCCAAAACTTGGAACATATTTGTTCCAATAAGACACAATTCTGAGTCAAGTGAATAGTTTATGCAACAATTTCTTTTGTTCAAATTTAAGGAAGATTTTAGTCAAGACAATATTGTCAGCTGCTACATCATTAAAACTGTATTCTGCACTTTTTGGGCTTTGTCCCATAAAATCCAGATTTTTGACCATTTTTTATTTTTCTTAGTTCTCATAATTAAGAAGGACATAATATTAGTTACTTTATTTCTGTGATTTGGTTTCAGTTTTTCTATATTGCTATGTGTTTTTTTTTTCATCACTAAATAAGTTTAACTTAAATCGAGATATCTTAAAAAAAAAAAAACTTAAATCGAATTATAAAACAACTCGAATTATTATTCAATTCAACATAATTAATCAATGCATAATATTTATGATAATTACATCACCAATATATATTAAAAATATAAAATTACATGATATGTTATATTGTTGGTTTAAAAATAAAAGTAGGGAGGGTGAAAAAGGAACTTTATGGTGAAAAGAACAGAGCATGCAAATTGAAACTCTGCACTGTTTTGTTACTATTCTCTAAAATAACAGGTGTGCTAAACAAGCAATGTGTGTGAGAGAGAGAGAGAGTTTTTATTTATTTATTGTTGATTTGATATATTGTACAAATTGTATGTGATATCTGGATTCCCATGTGTAAATGGGCTGAGGAGGTGGTGGGCCTCACTCTCCACTACACCAACCCATCAAAGCAATGTCCATGTCACCATTCTGTTGATTCACGCAAACAAATATTTTTGTAGGCCAGTCCTACGCAGACATCCTGGGCCCACTTTTGCCATTGGGCTCACTTGGGATCCACGAACCAACTCCCAATTATATATTCCTTTCTCCAATCACAAAAGCAATGGCACCACCCTAAACCCTAATAAAGGTTGCCATTGCTCACCACTCACCATTTCACATTCTCACCTCAAACTATATATATATATATTTTTTTTTTTTTTAATTATATATATATATTTTTTTAAATTATATATATATATATATATTTTTTTTTTTTTTTTTTTTTCTCTTCCAACTGGGTGGGGGTGGGGGAAATGGGAACCCTCCACCCATTATAAGAACACATCGAATAAAAAGAAAAAGAAAGTAAGGAAAACAAAGGGAAAAAAAACAAGTGAGGAAGACAAAATAGGGTGGGGTGGGTTGGGGGGGGGGGGGGGACAAAGTGGAGGAATGTTAATTCCATCAAACCAAAAGGAATTGAAAAAAATGGTGTTGAAATTGACTTAGTTATAGAGGTAGCTCATAATGGACCATTGATTGTAAGGTACTACATAAGATGGAACCTAATGTTGTCTCTTTGATTGCTGGTACTCAATCTTTGTTTCTTATCTTTTGTTCTTTTGGGACTCCACTTTTGTGTTTTGCTACATGATTTTAATGATCTCTCTATGTGTACTCATGCTTTTTTTTGAAATATTATTGGTCTAACTTGATTTCTTATTTCAATTTTTTTTTAGAATATATGAAATAAGATGTAAGGTGGTTAAATAAAAATAATGCCAAGTAAAAGACTTAACTTTTTTTTTCATAGTATATGGTAAATAGACTCTACACATGTTATTCGGCATAACGTCGATAGTACTCAAATATTTTGTTAATATATATAGAGAAAGTCGAGTCACTTTCCCTTTTTCTTTTTTAAATAATAGGTACAAAAAAATCACAAATCACCTAACAAATCAATCATGCAGATTCTTTAAATTTCACTATTTCACTAAAATGTTTTTATGCTCAAAATTTCCCATGTGGAATTTTGTGATTGGTGTTTTCTTTTTAATTTGGAGGGGGCAAGGGACAATGCTAGGGGGATTGGATATATCTTTTCTTTTGACATTTTAAGTTGAATCCAAAGTTTTCATAATATGGAATCCTAACAAAATAGACATTTTTCAATTTCAATGATAGCATGTACCTTTTCCCCACTAATGGAGTAAAATATTCCTACTTAACTATATTGTATTTCAAAAAGGTAAGAGGGAGCAAAAGGTGAAATCCAAAAGTTGTAAAAGGATGATCATGCCTATCAAACAATTTTCATCTCATGCTAACAAGAATCTTTGGTTTTATGGGATGATTTAATTACCCTTTATAGTGTATATACTATTTACACATTATCCAATTCATTTCCTAAAATTCAAGTTGTGTCATGCTTTTAATTCCAACTCCATTAATATTCATTTATATATTTATTTGTGACAATGATTTTATAAAAATAGCTTATATTTGTGAAGTAGAAATAATAAATTGAACACTATCTAGAATAGAGGATTTCATATCGGTGTGTGTTTGAAGTTGGAATATGAGATAAAAGAAGATTTTATGTGTATTTTTGGATTGTTTAGATAATGAAATAAAATAATATAATTTAGGCAATATTTGGGTTTGACTAGAGAATTGGAACTATAAGTGCAAAATTATCATGGTTGTTTGAATTTTAATTAATTTAAGAAGTTTTATCTATTTAAAATTGAGAGTTGGAACATCAAATCTCTCAAATCAAAATAAAACCTAGACATATTCAGAAAAGAAGTTCAAAAATTTCACATGCACCCATCATGACATGAAGTCTTCTAAAGAAACTCAATTATATAACTAAAGTTCACAATTCCAAATCTTGCAATCATAATTAATAAAGCCTTCAAAAAAGCTCAAAAAAATTGATAGGCACTATCATTTAATCACATATATTCATTTAATCATGTACTCAAAGTTGAAATTAACATATACTCGAGCAACTCCCGTTTCTCCATTCAGTATAAATAATCACTCAAATTTTGAAAATCATTAAAATAAAATAAAAAAAACCTTTTATAAATCAGAAAATAAGGTGTAAGAATTGAAAACTGAAAATTGAAAATCTCAGTCTCATATGTAATAGAGAATGTCAATCAAGAATCACATCAAAACTGAAGGTGAGTTTATCACCACAAACTAATTATAAATTAATATAAGATGGACTAATTTAATGATTTTGTAAGTAATTTATTCTACATCCCTAAGGGCATTTAACTAAAACAGATGCATGTTAATTAATGCAACCATGTTTTTAATCGGATTGGATCTTCTATTACATTTGGTGTTACATCTCATGTTTCATAGCATTTATTATATGACATGTGTTAAATAGTAATGTCATCGAATACACTTGACATGTGGTGATTATTTTGGAATAGGAGATGTACCAAGTGTAATAGAAGATCTCATGTGGTTTTTAACTATATATTTTTAGAGGTAAGGAGTGCGTGTTCTCCTATATTCACAATTTAATCGCTAAGAATATTTTTCAATCAACCACACGTTTGAGATGGCTGTGAGGACAACACCCAATTGTACGGGTACGTGCGCCGCACGCACCACAAATACTAGTAAAAAAGGACCGACAATAGGGCCCACGTGCACAACTGAATTTAATGCACTATTTTTCTCTTTTTTTTTCTTTTTCTAATTTTTTTTTTTTATAATGATTGAATTTATGTTAAATTGATGTGGGTGTGTGTTTTTAGATAATGATGTTTTTAGATTTGTTAGATGTCAAATGTGAATCAAAAAATTATGCTAACTAATGTAGATGTCCTTAATCCATCAATTTTGATCAAACAAAATATGACATCATTGTGATGTCAACTAATTGGACCACATGGTGACAGAGGTCAAACCCAATAAACCAGCTTTTATGCTTGAATTAAATAATGTTGATGGGTATATTAGAGAAATTAATTATATAGAAATTTAGTCTTAAAAAAAAATCAATGATTGCACTTCAAAGATGCAATTTAACTCGATGCTCTTAAAGTGGCACTTTTGGATTATTATTATTATTATCAAAAAATATATATATTTCATTGCTTGTGATGCAAAGCCAAACAAAAGATAAATTATGTCGTGACTTATTAAATTATTCTATTGCTTAATAAAGCAGAAGTTTCTTTTTATTTCTTTTTTTGTTGTTGTTGGATGAATAAGGCAGTGTTTGTGGAAATGCATATCCACATCTATGTATATGTAAATGTTCACTATTGATATTTGGTTTAGGGTTAAATGTAGCAACCCTTTTAAACTATCATTGATTTTGGATTTTTTTTTTTTTTTTTGTGGAACCAAACTAATTTATCAATTATTTTTCATCGGATTTTGGCACGTAACTCACATGTGATATATTTTTAAGAGTTTTTTTTTTTAATACAACAACTCAATTGTTTGGAAAAAAACAAAAAATAAAAATAAAAAATATGACAAACGCAAGTCACTTGCTAAAATCATGTGAAAATTGAAGTGATCGGAATATTAGTTTGGTTGTTTAAATGTCAATTTAGTGTTGTTAATGCATATATTACGATGTCACCAAAAAAAAATCAGTAATTTATATTTAAAATTGCTGATAGTATGGTGGGACTGATACAATTTCATCAAATTTAAAATTTACAGACCTACTCGAATTAAAGAGGTTCCCAAAAGATTAAAAAATTAGTCATACAAATATATCTCATAAATCAAAAAACAAGTATAATAAAAAAAAAAATTTCATCCCCCAAACAAGGCCCTAAACTTAATTGAGGTGGAATGAGAGTGAGTTCGTGGGAAGCACGTGAGGGCCCTTTTCACGCATGCAAAAAGCAAATGAGAATGATATGGCATCACAAATTTTAAATAAGATATAGTATTAAGGATATGTTTGTAAATATAAAGTTAGGAGCAGGGTATTAATATATATACGAGGTGTAGGCTATCGAATCCCAAGGCAGATGATCAGATGAAACGAAGGTCCACCGCACTCTATCATGCGCGCGCGCGCTTTAGCTTTTAAATTATGTAAATGTTGGTCCGGAATTAAGGAACCGGATCCAGACTTGCATTTCCTATTTTCAAAGATATTGGTCCCCCCCCTTGTTCCATTTATTCCCCCTATCTAAACTATTTTGTGGGGACCACTTTTCACTTGTCTTTTTTTTTTTTTAATTCTTTTTCTCCAACAATTTATAATTTCATATCTTTTAATTAGTGAGACATTAAATCTCACGCGATTCTTAAGTTAGATGAGATGTAAATTATGAGATCTGCATAACTAACTTACAATTGTGGGAGAGAACTCGAATAAGATGTAAATTGAGAGCAACAAACCTCCATAATATTTCAGTGAATATCTGTCTTCCATAAGGTTTGAACATAGATGATTTCTCTCTACATTATCACAAGTCTTACCAACTCGCCTATGCCCTGGGCCATCTTCTTTCATATTTTGTAAAATCTCTTTCCTATCTTTTTAACACATTTTCTATCATTAGAATATTATTTCATCAGATGTTTTAAAATATTAATCTACATGCATTACAAAATAATGATCACTTTCAATCTTGAGCATTTCTTAATATGCACATCATTGATGTGAAAATTCATATCTTTCTAAATTTTGTAATTTTAAATTAATAATTATGATAGATTCCAAAATTATGACACATCAATTGTGGACGCAGTAATATGTGTTCGCGGTGGTTAGGGGAGGAGAACTCATGCATTACATACACGATGTAATAAAACAAAGTCAGGACCATAATCAGAAAAACTACAAGTTTGTGTTGTGTGTGCCTCTCTATACAAGCTTTTTTGGGTTTTCTTTTCACTTTTGTATTTATAGTATTCCAATTTTATGTCTTATTTTATGTATGTACAATTTTACATCACAATTATGATATGTAGTATATATTTTGGGAGATATTTTATATAATAATTTATTCGATCTCATTTATAAATCGTTTTATAAAATTCGTTAAAAATTTAAAGAATATAAAATTTTAATTCATGTATAGTTTTACATCAGGATTAAATTTTAAAAGAGAATTAAATTAATCAAAGTAAAAAATGTTTTTATAAAATTCCTAGATTTTAGCTGAAGTTTCACATGTTAGGTTGAAAATTAGCAGGTTTCACTGATAGTAATATGAATAATTTTGATATAAGACTGTATAAAAAAGATAATAATAATAATAATAGAAAACAAAATTAAGTAGATGATAGATTAAATAAAAAAATAAAAAAAAACACAAAAACAAGCAATCCAAGTTGTGGCAATGGTGGGGGATATTTAAAATCCAGTGGCATAAATGCGAGTGAGGACAATATTGTCCGTAGCATTAAATGAGTTTACCATGAAAAGAAAAGTGTACTTAGTGAGTTAGACACATTAATTAGCATCCAAACAATGAATAAAAGGAAGTTGACATTCAAATGCAACAAAATCAGAAAGGCAGAATGGCAATGATGTTCTATACCAAGAATGCAATGCAAGCACAAGGTACAACTGATTTAAGCTTAAACAATGCTAAAGGCAAAAGAACATACTGGGGTACCCACGATGTGAGTTTGCCCCTTTTCCATGATAAAAAGGTAATAAAAATTAGGTTAAAATGTGAATTATTTAATATGATTGAGACCCAACAGAGATGAAAGTAAAAGAAATATGGGTAAAAGGTACAAGCATGTAAAGCCAACAATATTTCAACCATTTGTGCAAAATTCTCTGGACATAATATTAGTTGCAGAGATTAAGTTAGGTTGCTATATATGTTGATCAGTCTTATCATCAAACATAGAACAAACATTTTTGTACAGCCATCAAATTAATCACCACTAAGGCACTAACTAACTTGAATCATCTCACTGTCAACATTCACCTAATAATTTTATTTTATTTTTTCAAGATTTTCAACATGGGTTATTTATTCACATGATATTAATGTATATTTTTCAGTTTTATGTTGAAAATATTTTCATGGGTAGTTTAAAGTTTTAAGAAATTTGCATGGAAATATGTTGCAGGTGACATCCCATCACCTAGTTCAAGATTTGAAGCTGCTCTCTACTCTCTAGCAGCATTACTTGGTTCAAGAAATGCCATAGTTGTTAAACTCAATCTTTCATTTTTACTAATGTAATTTTGTAATAATAAGAAAATGTGGCAAAAATAAAATGAGCTATGCTTTAATTCGGATATGAATTTTTCTTCTTGCTTTCCATTATCTTATTCCATCAGATCATGTTTATATTCATGAACTTATATGTCAATTTGATATTCATATGATGCAATGTATGACAACACTTGAAACCAAACTATGTGTAGATGTGCTGAAAGTGTTTTTTTTTTTTTTACTAAATGGATTTCAAAAATTCATTAAATATTAAAAATGAACCAAACCATATTATTGGGTTTTGTATTTTTAAGCTTTCAATTATTGGTTTCTGTATAGATTTCAGTTTCTTTTTTCCAGCTGAACTTCACAATGCGAAACCCTTATTCTCTTATCCTAAATTTCTACATACAGAATTATTTTTATTTTAATTTCTTTTATCTTCTCCAAAGCAGTCAATGTGTCATGAAATGCGAGAAACTAACCATCAAATGGATGCCATTACCATAATTGTCTTGGTAGAATAGTTCTCCCAGATTGTCCTAATATAATATAATAAAATAAATGAAATAAATTCAATCTGAATTTCGAGTTAGGGCACTGAACTCATACTGAGAAATTCACTGTCTAAATTAATATTTCCAACAATGAACTGGTGAGCATATATTGCGATTTAACAACCTCAGTTAATGATATTCTGGATAGTTTCACACCAAAGATTTTAAAGGAGACCAAAATTAGAAAAACAAAATTAAAAAGGATATATAAAATTTTATTTAATTTCATGTTTTTTTTAGCTGCAAAAGTGGAATAGATTATAAATTAAACAATGATAGAATCCAAATGGGCAACCCAAAAATAAATAAATTATAATAATAATAAGGGACTTAGCTTTTAAATTATCATTAATTATCAACGTTGTTATTTGATAATTTATAAAGTTGATTGGCCATATTATCTACATACATCTAAGTCATTCTCTAATATGATCATTAAAATTGTAAGCAATAGCATGTTTAAATCCAAGTAATAGTATCCGGGTTTGTTTACACATCTACAAAATAAAATCCTCAATTTCTAAAAAATATATGGTTTAATTAGTCGAAATGAAATTATAGACTCTTGGACATATAACAAATAATTTTAGGAGAACATATCTCTTTTTCTGGACAATGAAAATGGAGAAAAAAAAAGTGAATCCAAACATCCCCGAAATCCAATATTCAAATTTGTTGATCATGCAAGTAAGCCACTATAAATCATCTCGGATTAAAAAAAAATAAAAAATCTTCATTATAGCTCAAAATCAATCGAATCAAAGTCTAAACTCTACAATATTCAACTCAATAATTCTCTAGAACTTCATTAAACTTAAATTTATTTCACGATTTTAGTCAACTCATAATCTGAGTTTTAGTATTAAATATAGTGTTAAGTTTGAGCTCCAAAAATCAAACTTTATAGAGTTCAAGTTGTGAAACCCTTTTTTTTTTTTTGAATTGAACAAACTACATTTAACTACTAAACATAGGTCAATTATATCCACCTTCCAGTCAATAGACCCACAAAATAAAAAAATTAAAGAGAGAGAGAGAGAGAGAGAGAGAGAGAGAGAGGGATAGAGTGGGGGGAGGTTAGCCGGTGGCAGAAGATTTTGTATGTCTGTGATTTGACTCTACCATTTTAAAGCCACACCCAAAATCTTGGTCTTAACCACCCCTTCCTCCTTTTCTTTTATTTTTTATTCATCATCATCATCAATGATGGCCTTCCCTTCCCTTGCCCTAAATTAATTAATTTATTAAAAAAAAAAAAGAGAGAAAGAATTCCAGAGGTGCAGCAGTGTGTGCACAGTACAGCAGCAGCCAACACCTCCATTAAATAATTAACACTTCTGCCCCCCTTTTCGATTTCCGAGCAAACTCTCTCTCTCTCTCCTCTCATTCTCTCTCTTCAGTGTAGCTCTACAGGTCTACCAGAGACATATCACATACTATACTGATCCCAGCATCTCTACCTTTTTCTTCCTTGCATTTTCTCTTGACTGGTCTGCTGTTTATTTACCAAAGAGAAAAAAAGATATTATATTTTTCATTGTGGCCTTTTATTTTCCTTTTTTCTCTTGACATGTCTGCACTCTCTTTCTCTCCTTTTCGTTTTTACTCTTCCAGTTCTTCAATAACCCCTCTGGTACCTTGAATACCAACCTCCCCTCTCTTCCTCTTACTGGAAGAGAGAGAGAAATAATAAGAGAAGAGAGAGACTTCTTCTTCGTCATTTTCTGTTTTATTATAAACCCCAATTTCAAGATTCGGTTTTTTTTTTTTTTTTTTTTAAAGGCGGAATAACTGAAATTTCAAGATTAGCATTCGGTGCAGTGAGCTTATTTCTGGGTTGATATCTACTGAGAGTAATACAGAGTTTTCAAGGGATTAATTTTGTTGCTTTCTGCGAAATCAGGGTTTTTTTTCGTGGAAAAGGTTGATGATTTCACCCTCCATTTGGCGAAAATTTGGAGCTGCTTTTACAGTAAACAATTACAATAACTGTGAGAAGGGTTATTGCTTCGCTTTTCTTGTGTGAGAAAAAGAGAAGCAAAGAAAAAGAAACAGATTATTTTGTCTGTATGCATATGATTCATACACACAAGGCTGCTTAGCTTTCGTTGAGCAATTTTGGCTGTTACCCTTTTTATAAGGAAGCCCCAACAATCTCTTGCTTCAATCAAGATCGTTCATCTTAATCTTCTGAGATCACTAGGAAGCTTATTGATTTACTTTTCTTCTGAGGAGTTTTGGGAATTTCTTGAGGTTTAGAAAAATGGCTATGGTGGCGCAGCACCACAGGGAGAATAGCAGTGGGAGCATTAGCAAGCATCTCGACGCCGGAAAGTATGTCCGGTACACGGCGGAGCAGGTGGAGGCGCTGGAGAGGGTATACTCCGAGTGCCCCAAGCCCAGCTCTCTCCGCCGCCAGCAGCTCATCAGAGAATGCCCCATTCTTTCTAACATTGAACCTAAGCAGATTAAAGTCTGGTTCCAAAACCGCAGGTATTTGGACATCTAATAATTTTATTTTATGTGTTGTGGTTTGAGGATGTGTGTAGGATTGAATGCTATTGAATGAATGTTTTTGAGTTGGGGCTTTGTAGAAATCTTGGAACCCTAGGTGTGAGGTGTGAGTATATTATGAATGCATCAAAATGGAACCTTTTTGTCTTGGGTGTTGTTGTAGTTTGGGTGGGGTGTGAGATTGATTGTGTTGTGAACAAATGTAGGTGTCGAGAGAAGCAGCGGAAAGAATCGACTCGACTCCAGAGCGTAAACAGGAAATTGAATGCAATGAACAAGCTGCTGATGGAGGAAAACGATCGCCTCCAGAAGCAGGTCTCACAACTCGTGTGCGAGAATGGATACATGAGACAACACTTGCATACTGTATGTATTTCATTTTCTTGACACATTATGTCTATAGAGTTTCGTGACATATAATTCATGGATTCGTAATTGTTATTTTGTTGAAGTTTTGGTTGCTATAACCTATTATACTTTTATGCTATTGGTTATCGAGTTTCATAATGCTAGACTTTTTGTGGAAATTATTGCAGGCACCTGCCGCAGCTAATGATGCAAGTTGTGAGTCGGCGGTGACAACGCCTCAACATTCTCTTAGAGATGCTAATAATCCTGCTGGGTATTTTATCGACTTCCTTTTCTTGTTTATACTTGTACTAATTTGTGTATTGAAGTGTCAAGAGAACATATGTCAAACTAATGTTTTTGTTTTATGTGTATTGCTATTCACAGCCTCCTCTCAATTGCAGAGGAGACATTGGCAGAGTTCCTTTCAAAGGCTACAGGAACTGCTGTCGATTGGGTCCAGATGCCTGGGATGAAGGTCTGAGTCGTCTTAACCGCAATTCAGTTTATTTGGATTCCATAATCAATTATTGTATTCTGACAATGGTTGAACTGAAGTGGATTTTGATTTTGATGTCAGCCTGGTCCGGGTTCGGTTGGAATCTTTGCCATTTCACAAAGTTGTAGTGGAGTGGCAGCTCGAGCTTGCGGTCTTGTAAGTTTAGAACCTACAAAGGTAAGAAAGAAGATTTAAATGTTATTTCAATGACTTGAGAACCTGAATTTGTTACACGGATTGAAAGTTTCAATGTGTACAGATTGCAGAGATCCTTAAAGATCGGCATTCTTGGTTCCGTGACTGTAGGAGCCTCGAGGTTTTCACTATGTTTCCTGCAGGAAATGGAGGAACAATCGAACTGTTGTATACACAGGTTAATTTAGTGACAAATTCGTTTTTCCTATGTCTTGTTGAATTCTCGTTCTGTGTTGAAAAACAACTCATCATTGATTGCTTCCAGACATATGCCCCCACTACTCTGGCTCCTGCTCGTGATTTTTGGACTCTTAGATACACAACCACCTTGGAGAATGGCAGCCTCGTGGTATGCATATCTCTGAACTTAACATTTCATTATCTCTGCTTTGGTGAATTTATATTGTATTATCAGTATTGATTTGCTCAAACATCGTGTGCTAGCAAATCTCCATCAGAATACTGTGAATGAGTTTCCTAGGTGTTTGAAGCCATAAGTAATTTGTACTATCTGCTAATAAATTTTGATAATTCTTCTCTTTTGATCAATAAAGGTATGTGAAAGGTCACTTTCCGGCACTGGGGCTGGTTCAAATGCAGCTGCAGCGTCACAGTTTGTGAGAGCTGAAATGTTTCCATCTGGATATTTGATCCGGCCATGTGACGGTGGAGGATCGATTATTCACATCGTAGATCACCTTAATCTTGAGGTCATATTCTTTTCACTTAGCAAGCCGTGAATTTCTTAGATGTTAGATGGCTTAAACTTGATCGACATTTTATTCTATTGTCCAGGCATGGAGTGTGCCAGAGGTGTTGCGACCACTCTATGAATCTTCAAAAGTTGTAGCACAGAAAATAACTATTGCTGTAAGTACATTATATGTTAAATATCCCCATAACTATTTAACATTTGATTTCATTCGAAGATAACTATTTAATATATTCTGATTACTTTTACCGTTGCTTAAACAGGCGCTAAAATATATCCGTCAGATAGCTCAGGAGGCAAGTGGTGAGGTGGTATATGGTCCCGGCAGGCAACCAGCCGTTTTACGTACTTTTAGCCAGAGGTTAAGCAGGTTAGGTGCTTATATATTTCTTGTTTTTCACATGGGATATATGAATATGCAAATTCTAACCATCTGTGGTTCGAATTAGGGATGTGGGGTTGTTAATAACGTAATGTTTATCCTCTGCAGAGGCTTTAACGACGCTGTTAATGGGTTCAATGATGATGGGTGGTCGGTATTGAACTGCGATGGTGCTGAAGATGTGGTGGTTGCCATCAATTCAACTAAAAACGTTAGCAGTAGCTCAAATGCTCTTTCTATGTTTGGAGGCGTTCTTTGTGCCAAAGCATCTATGCTACTTCAGGTGCTCTTGATGCACCATCTAATTGAACAGCAAAGTTATTTCGCAATTTTGTTCATTTATCTGCCAAGAATTTTATGTGACACGACCTCAGCGATCACATATAGTTTGCTTATTTAATGATATATGGCCCTAAACTTTGCTATTATTTACATGCTAGAATGTCCCGCCAGCTGTGCTCGCTCGTTTTCTAAGGGAGCACCGATCAGAGTGGGCAGACTTCAATGTCGATGCCTATGCTGCCGCCTCATTGAAGAACACTTATGCTTATCCAGGAATGAGACCTACTCGATTCACTGGAAGCCAAATTATCATGCCACTAGGTCACACAATTGAACATGAAGAGGTACACTTTTCTTCTTAGACCAACAAGATTTTGACTCCATAGACACTCCTAACATGAAACTTATTTGCAATTTAGATGCTTGAAGTTATTCGATTGGAAGGACATTCACTCAGCCACGAAGATGCTTTTATGTCCAGGGATATTCATCTTCTACAGGTGCTTTTTCCATAACCTGATGCCCTATACATTCACTTTTTCGATTTACTCACAGCCGATCATTATCCACAGATGTGTAGCGGAATCGACGAGAATGCAGTCGGGGCCTGCTCGGAGCTCGTTTTTGCTCCGATCGACGAGATGTTTCCAGATGATGCACAGTTGCTGCCTTCCGGTTTTCGAATAATACCACTCGAATCGAAACCAGTTGAGTTGCTAAATTACCTCCTCGGATTCTGTTTCATTTTCATTCTTGTTAACTAACTATCAATGTATCTTGCAGGGTGACTTGGCAGGCTCGTTGACTTCGCATAAAACCCTAGATTTAACATCAGGGTTCGAAGAGGGCCCCACCACAAGCAGCAACGGAAAAAACACAGCAGCGTCTTACAGTGCACGGTCTATACTGACCATCGCATTCCAATTCCCATTTGAGAGCAATTTGCAAGAGAATGTTGCCTCGATGGCTCGTCAGTATGTTCGTAGCGTGATTTCCTCGGTTCAGAGGGTTGCCATGGCTATAACCCCGTCGGGGTTGAGCCCTACAGTCGGGTCTAAACTCTCACCAGCCTCTCCGGAAGCTCTGACCCTTGCACATTGGATCTGTCAAAGCTATAGGTACCGATTTTCAACTATTCCCATTAGCCATTTCCACTTCCTCATCTTCTGGTTTTGCATTATTAAAGAGTTATTTTGTATGATTTGCAGCTTTCATACTGGGTCTGAGTTGTTTACGGCAGATTCCGCAAGTAGTGAAGCTGTATTAAAAACACTTTGGCATCACCAAGATGCGATTTTGTGTTGCTCGTTGAAGGTATACATAGTTTTTGTGTTTCGTTTTTCTTTTTACATATATATTTATCTTGATTTTGTCCATTGTTATTAATCGTTTTGTTTACCAGGCTGTACCTGTTTTTACGTTCGCCAACCAAGCAGGGCTAGATATGCTGGAAACTACTCTAGTTTCTCTGCAAGATATCACTTTAGATAAAATATTTGACGATTCTGGACGTAAAGAATTGTTTTCGGAGTTTCCCAAGATCATGCAACAGGTACATCTCTGCATAATATCAATGCTTATTTGAATTATCACATGTATAATTAATCAATGATTTTTCCGATGCGACAATTTGCAGGGATTTGCTAATTTGCCTGGTGGTATCTGCTTGTCAACAATGGGTCGCCATGTTTCTTACGAACAAGCCGTTGTCTGGAAAGTCTTTGCAGCCGAAGAAAGCACTGTCCATTGCCTAGCTTTCTCGTTCGTGAATTGGTCCTTTGTGTGACTGTCAAGATCGATTCGTTGATGGCTGGGATGAAGGATTTGTGGGGCAACGTCGATCATGAAGGAATCGATAAAGTTTTGTGATGACCGATATTTTCACATGTCTGCAAAATTTGTTAAATTTTGTCAAAAATTCTATTGATGCTTTCAAGATTTTGCCCTCCAATGTACATTTTGATGCAGTGGTCTTCTCAATCGATTTGTGATATAAATTTAATTTATCATCAAACTTGGTTTCTCTAACAACCCCTATTGCAAGTTCTAACTTGGGAGGAATCAACGGAGCATGTTACCTTCTTACAGAAATATATCACTGCACTTGCAGTATGTTTCTATGTACATATGAATTTGTACTAATTTTCTCAGTTTTTACATGTATCATGACATTTATATTGCAGTAACCTCAATAATACATGAGATTGGAGGATAAAATGTTCCAAATAATCCTTCAGAAATTGGATCTCCATTTCTCAAATACTTAAACCTGGTCTTCACCTTGATGCCAATGACCAGAAATTCAACAAAAAAGAAGGCAAGGCAGTGAACCAGCTGAGGAAAGCCATAGCTATAGCAATCTCAAATTCTGTGCACTGGTTTCTACCACAGGCCCCGAGATCGTTGCTGATGAGGACAGTGATCCCTGCCGATGCACACGCTGCTGCAAATGTGAGGGTAGAAGTTACCTGCAAATGGTGAACTTTATAAATAATGATGATGATATTTATTCAACTGTGCAAGTAAGGTGAAGTAGTTCAGTATTGTAAAAATGTTTTCACTCTTTTTATCATGTTATAGCCAGTCACTTTTCGTTGGACTGGTTGAACAGGGAAAGCAAATGTCCAGGGGATGATCATCAATGCACATACTGGGAAATGACAAACTTTACCTGAGCATTCATATAAAGGCCAAACATGTAACCAGGATAAATAAATAACATGGTACTGATGAATTGATATAGATTTCAGTTATTAACAAGACAGATCATAAGATTGATGTTTGCCATGTAGTGTATGCTCCTTTTGTAATGCTGCTACAGTTCACTAACAAGTCTGCTCTTGTTCTTGAAACTCCCAAATGAATCCCAAAAGAAAATCATAGCCAAGACTAATAGTTATATTTAAAACTGAACTTTTTTACGTAATCTAAAAAGATATAATTGATGCACCAAGAACCCACCAAATGTCACAAATGCTAACTTGGTTTAGAAGTTGCTTTTAAGTTTCATCCAGAGGAAGTCAAGATTAAACAAGTAATATCATATGCAACTTTTTTCCACCATGTACACCACTATATTCGTGGAGAAGTGATTGTGGTGGTTAACTTACCCCATCACCAACAGCGAATAAACTAACGATACGAGAATTCTGCAGGCGCCGTCCTAAAAGAAGTGCATAAGCATCAAGAATTGCTAATGCAAGGCTCCACATGCTCTGCAAACCACAAGCAGCAACAAGGTAGCTGGAAAAAGTGGGGAGATACATAAAACCAATCAGAACAATACACTTTGTTTTAGTATGACCTTTTCTACCACGCCAGTGATAGTATGACCTCACTTTGCTATAAAATCTATCAAATGTGTGGTACAATTATCCAGATCAATGGCTTTACAAGGTAGAGTTGTCAAGCCGCTGGCACGACTAACATAAAAAATGAGAAAGTCGTATCACAAATCCAATGTTAGTCTCCAACAAGTTCACACCATCCCAACACGCAACAATGAAATATAATTTACATTCCGAAGATAGATACAGCAAAATGTCCACATCCACAAGAGTTTTTCAGGCTTTTCAAGTTCTATAATTTTTTCAGAAGAAATCAAACAGTTTGGAGTGGGAATTTCCAAATTTTTCTTCTACCCAACCTCAACTTTCCACTGCCCAAAAGCAAAAGGCATAAAGCACTTTTAACAATAATGAAATGCATAGTTCATTTGCTGCATCAAATTAGTAGCCATATCTGTAACTAATGATAACAAACATGATGCCTCCCAAAAAAAAAAATCCAAAGCTAACTGAATGTGATCTGAACCCCCCAAAATTCTCCTAAGTTATTCGACTCAAATTAATTCATTAATTTTTGCAATTTTTCTTTCAAAGATGAAACTGAAAGATCAGTGAATTACAGCAATCTTATAATAAATTGAGCTGGATTGACAACTAGCTCCAAGTAATTAGTCTTAGATCCAATCCACACAACAAAATACTCTCACAGAAAGCGCCTTTCATACAGAATAGCACCAAACTTGACTCCAATCAATTTTAGAGAGAGAGAGAGTCAACCAGAAGGCAGTGACGGAAGGGAAGTCAGTGGTAGTTGCCATGACGGAAAGTGCCACAACAGCGAACAACAGCTGAGAGACGCGCAACGCTAATCCGCCGACTGTCCCCGGCATGCCCTGGAGATCCTTCATTCTCAAGCGCGGCAGGGGCACTTCCGCCACAACCTCTGTCTGCAGCGGCGGCTCCTCCGCTGGGTGCACCGCTCCCTGACTTACATTCATAACTCCCACGATTAGCTATTGGCACCGCACAATGGTCAATCGGCTCACCAACTTCAACAGATATCAATCAGTCATCTAAAGGTGCATATGTGGATCTATGTAGGTGGCTGTGATCGGTGGAGACACCAAAGTACGTCAGAACGTCGTCGTATAGATACCGGCCGGTGGCGATCAGTCGTCGCCGGAGTTTGGGAGCCGAATCGCCGTTGTGTTGTTTCAGAATAGGAAGGCTGGCAATAATTTTCAAGTACGGTGGGCCACTGAATTGAGTCGGGTCCACCCGGGCAGTGGATTTTCGACTCGTAAATTGTTTGTTTCTCGAAAATAATTGACGAGACCAAAAATAATAAAAATTGATAAAACTTCATTTGATTGAAAAATTGGCATAAAATTCTATTGTGGTATAAGAATGCCGGAAATCTTCTTACCGTTAAGTGAATTTACAGCGTCACTTTTTCCTTCCAATTTTCCGTTATGCCTCTCATGTAAATGGAATGTGGAAGTTAGTTGACTTTATTCCCAGAGAAAAAAAATGGAAATGTTAAAGATAAAGAAAAAAAAAAAAAAAACTAAGTCAGTTTGGATTGAGGAATTTGAAATTTCTAGTTGGAAATTCATACGGGATGTTTTGATAGATATGAATTTGAAATTTATCATTTTTATTTTGAACTAATTTTTAAGCAATATGAGTGAATTTTGAATCCACTCATACTTTAAGTGAATTTGAAATTCATTCATTTCAAATATCTCTATCTAAATGGAGCATAAGATTTTTCTTCTGAACAAAAGAATTCAAAATTGAGTGAAAACTATCTTGATGATCTCTACTAGCTTTGGGTGATTGAAATTTCGAATGAAGGAAAATTTCATATCGATCGTCGATTTTTACAGAAGGAGAAAACCTTTTTGTAGTATGTTGCATTCCCACATTCTATTTTAAATCTTTAATTCATTTTTGTGTATTTATTGTATTCTCTAATTGAATCATATTTTGGTAGAAATTTTGTTTGTTTGTTGGGGTTAATTTCATCACGTCAAATCTTTTTCCAAAAAAACTAGGGTTTTGTGGGATTTCATATTTACCCGTCTCCCCTATTATTTACCTTTGAAAATATGTTGTTTGGTTTAGGGTTTTAATTAATTTACCGGTTCATATTTTTTTGCTTGATTTTCTATTTAGTTGTAAGTTTACAGATAACTAATTGGTTTGTATTGCTTTTGGGGGAATATGTAGCTGTGAACTCTATTTTGTGTATTGCTATTTTTTGTATTGAAATGGTCTGTTTATGTTGAGGATTTATTGCTTTTGAGTACAAACAAATTATTATGTATTATGAACTATCACAATGTTTGATCCTTGCATTTGTCCCCACTGTATTCATTAGTATAATTTATTTTATTGAATTGTGCAAATAATGGTTTTTTTTTTTGTTTGATCATTGATGTACAGGTTGGAGGTAAAATTATGTAGGTTCTGGAAATTAAATATTTGGATAGGGATGTAAATGACAAAAAAACGTTCATGCTTTCGGAGTTTGATTTTATAAAAATTCATTAGTATTGTTTATTGTGATTCGTTAAAGTAATCAAACAAATTCAAATTTAAGGATATTAGCTCTTTAGCTCGTGAACAAGTTCATCAGAAGGCTTGTGAGCTAATTCGTAAGATATAATACTAATGTTTAACATTTTGATATAAAATTGTCATATTTTTTATTATGATAAATATTTAAATATATGATTATAGATATTCCTTAGTATAATTTGTTTTATCGAATTGTACAATAATGAATGTTTTGTTGTTTGATGTACAGGTTGGAGGTAAACTATGTGGTCCCGGAAATTTGAGAATAAAATCAATGTATATAGGGTACAGTAATTACTTTATGAAATTTAAATATTATCATTTATGACAGTATTACTTTGCTGCTTATTCTCCATTGTTAGTTTTTTAAATGTGATTGTAGGGTTTTCATTATGGTTGTATTGAGTAAATTCGTTTTCAAATATGATGTGTGGTGAACAATATGTTATAGAGAAATATAATTTTGTTAAATTATTCTATGTTTTGGTTGAATATACTAAGATTTAGTTTGAATATATAGGTTTTTTAAGTATGAATTGATAAATATGTAATGTTGTATACGAAACAATGACAAACTCTTCATTTTGACTGTATCTTTTTGAAGGGTTACTTTGATTATATTTGATAACATAACTTCTTGTCATTTATTATTATTTATTTACTTGTTTGGCATTGAGCTCTAAATTTTCAGATACATCAATAAATCATATATTACATGAGTCTTATACTAATAATGTGTTTTATAAAATTTAATCGTCTAACAACTTTTCTTTAAATTACATCAACAGAAAAATTACAGTTGTCATATTGCTTTTGATTTACTTTCCGTGTAGTTCTAATGAGTCCACTTTGTGCCTTAAACTATAAATCTACCTTTACCTTTATTAATGAAAGGCAATTAATTAATTTGCTAAACTTCTCCCCCGTTTTAATTAATTAATTAATAATGATTTAGTTAATGTAATTAGTAATTAGTGGCGCGCACTGCCGTCTTTCCAAATTCAAAAAGGCCAACCCACGTGACTGGATCGACATTTTCTGAACGCTGAGGGGACAAACCTGGAATTTTTTTATTTAAAAATTAAAATAATAAACAGGGATGGCACGTGACCCTGCACTTGTCTCTTGGATCTTGCATGCCACCCTTCACTTAATACAGTACATTTTAATTTGGGATTATTATAACTCAGTGTAACATGTGACAATTAAGGAAAAAGATTACTTAATTTTTCTTTACCTTTTCATCATATAGGATTATGGTAATGTACTACGAGTAGGATGTACTTGCCAATAATTATATAAGTCAATTTGCATGGATATAATTAGCCCGTAAAAATAAGGAAAAACGAGTGTTTATTAGGACATGATATTTACAAGTGGAAATTATAAGGATAAGCTTAGGGACTCATAATTAAGGGGCAAATCAACTTTGAGGGGACTAAATCAATATCTAAACATTAACTATCAATAATTTACTAGGTAAAATACAAGAATAATAATAATGACATTAAAAAAAAGGGTGCTAACATCTCTTATAGAAAATATCCTTGACGACAACTAAAAGTGACATGATGAGATAATCGTTTGCTTTTATTTTTCCATCAAATTAATACACAAAATTCAAATCATCACCATTTCAAGCATTCAAACTCACCCAACGATCATGTCTATCTAACCAAGATGATTGGAACAACTCAAGCTCTGAGAACCAAATCCAAATAAAATCCAAATCCAACCACATTGTTCGTCTTGAATCCAAACAATTGATAATGAGGATTATTCTAGCTAAACAAGCTTCTCTATTCCACTTCAGTTATGTTTCATCTATTATTTCAAAATAATCACTACACATTAAAGGTAAAAATGACATCATTGATTAACATTTTACGTGAATTAAAAAAAAAGTAATATAAGATAAAACATCAAAGTGAAATATAGTGTTCAATTCTCATTACAGCCACCAATGAAGATTCCAAGTAAAAAGTATGTTGCACGAAGGCTCAAGTAGCACTTTTCTCTTAAAAACTGGGTCACATATGAACTTAAATTCAAAACAACTATCAATCTATTAATAAATAATAATCAGATTTATGTTGTCTGGTTTCATTTGTTTTCTTTTTCAATGTTTTCCATTCGATGGTTCTTCACTCACAAGACACTTTGTTGATGCAGTTGCCAAATATTAGTGCATAACAACATCGATTGATCTAATAAAAAAAGTACATAAAACTCAATACATATATTTTTCCAAATGATAAATGACAGAAGTTAAAATCAATGGATAATTGCCATAAAAATCACAATCTTTACTCGAATTGTCATTTTAACCAAATTTTTTATTATTGAACAAAATAACATAATCTTATATATGTAATATGTTTTATGATTAAAATCAATTTTTGAAATGTTGTATTTTTTTTAATAAACTTGGGGGGAGGGGAGGCGTGTGAGGGACAAATAATATTAGAAAATTTGGGTAAAAAGTTATATATTAATAGATAATGAATTTTTATTTTTTTTCACAATCTTAGTCAAAAAACATACTACATATATAAAATTATATGATTTTGACCAATAATAAAAAGTTTGGTTAAAATATCAATCTAGGTAAATGTTATGATTATTTCCGGCAATTAAACCTAAAAATCAATTATTAGATATTTAGATGTATCTTTAGGAAAATTGTGATGACAATTGCACCGAAATTTATTCCCATATCTATACTAAAAAAATAATTAACAATAAAAAAACCCAACTACTGAAGAGATTGATATGATTCAGTGCTTTAAATGTATGTTTTTTGTGATAGGATTGTTATTAAGAAAAAAATATTCATCTTTGTTTTGTTTTCATGTATAGAAAACCAATTCATTTAGTAGTTGATTTTTTGTGAGATAATTTATAGCTAATATTTCGACTGTTGCAGATGTTTATTTTTTGGTTGTCTTTTTTAATTGTCTCAGCTGTTAAATTAGTTATTGATAGTAAATATTTATGAAACCGTCTCTATCAAATACAGGATGTATTCAATCAAGGCAAAAACTTCAATGCAACTGGTGCACTAGTTGCACGGAAGACCTTTATATTATAAATGTAGTACCTTTATGTACAAATATTCGTACCTTTTAAAATTTACATGCATAAAGGTATTACATTTATAACATAAATGTACTACATTTATAACATAAAGGTCTGTGCACTTCTGTGCAACTGGTGCACAGAAGTGTTACTCATTCATCAATTGCTGAACTTATTCTTGCTTTATCATCTCTATTATTCAATGATTGATCAAAAAAATAATGTTAGTGTAAAATTGAAAATAATTATTGTCACACCATATCTACATCAACATGACAACATCGATTTTTATTCAACTGATAGATAAGAACATCATAATATATATGTATTATTAATACGAAATATGCAGTTGTTAGAATTTAATAAAACTAATAATAATTAAAAACCGAGAATCATAAAACTTCAATGTATGAGTGTATACAAGAGGTAATACTTTTTGAAGCCTATGAACTTTCAATGTTTTATTTTATTGGATCATGTACTTTTATTATACTCTATTAATCACTTAAAATTTTATCGAATGAAATCAAAATAATAAGAAATAAGAAAATAATAAAATCAATAATTGAAATGAAACATTGTATGGAATTATATGAAAAAAGAAAATCAATAATTGAAGATCATAAATAAGATATATAACTATTGTGTTGTAATAATTTTTAGATTTTTAAATTAATATGGTTTGGCATTTATATGCCCCCGAAATTCAAGTTTGTTAAAAAATGAAAAAAAAAACACATATCTAAAATCACCTAACTTTTAAATCATAGTGATTTTTATACTTAAAAAAAAAGAAAAAGAAACATGCAGTGTTTGTGAAAAAAAGAAAAAGAAAAAAGAAACGCATAGATTTTCACAATGTTTGTTTGATGAAAATTAGTTCACAATTTTGGACTAATTTTTAATCAATATTAAGTAATAAAACTAAAATATGTACGAGAGAAATTAAACCACTAAAAATTAAATTCGATCTAACTTATTTAAAACCCGTTTACGAAAAGATAATCAAATGAGCAAAAATATAGTTTTCAAATTTAAATTTAAATTTAGATTTTTTTAGGGGAAATTGGGTCATAATATGTTGGCTTTAATCGATTACGCCTTCATTCGATTAGTTAAAAGAAAAAAAGAAAAAAAAGAAAGAAAAAAAACAAAAATAATTGAAAGAAAAATAAAAGGTTAGTAGCCGAACTCAATCTTTGCAGCTCCACCATCCCTGTTTCGATCTTCTTCGGAATTAGGGTTTTCAATCTCTGCAACTCTTCTTTCGCTCCAATTTCTTCGAATTCCTCCGTTTGAAATCTTAGCTGCATCCTCTCTTTTCCCCGTTTTGATTCAAATTCACAGTTTACAGATCTATTCAGTTCCATCGGTTGCTACTCTGCTCAGTTATCTGTCTCCTCCGGTAAAGTACACGCGCGCATAGACGATATGTTTTGGAAGCTCACAGCTCTGTCTGCCTCTTCTCCTGTAAGTCAACTGAACAGTTGTGTGGTTTCATTGCATAATTTCTGTTGGGTTTATCGATAATTAAGTGTTAATTTATGTGAATTGTGAAGTAGTTTTGGGCTTGAATTTCCCTTCTGAGAAACTTAAGCTGATGTTGATTTATATTTTGCTGAAAAGAGTAGCTGTGATGTTTTCTTTTGAATTGTGTGTTCCACATTTTGCAATTGAATGGTGCGGTTTGACACTTGATGACTCCGGCTGTGTGCTTTCAGCTGCTTGTTTTCTGGCATTTGACTGTCGATTAAACTCTGCAAATCGTTGGTTTTGATTTCACGAATTTGAGAACACTAATAGTGAAGGAAAAGATCGATATTCTAGATCTTTGTATCTTTTGATTGATTAGCTCGAAAGATACTGATTTAGTATACAGATTTAGTTTAAGAAATAGCATAATATATAGATACATGCTTGTACATGCCTCCATTGTGCTACTCGTTAGCACCAACTTCTCTCCACTTTCCTGCTTCTGCCATGTTCTATACTAAATGTGTTTGGTTCAGGTTGAGGCTGTGCTGGATAAGGAAAATTTTACGTTGGAAGAGCTTTTGGATGAAGAAGAGATAATCCAAGAATGCAAAGCATTGAACAGCCGTCTTATTAATTTGTATGAATCAGCTATCTTTTTTTTGAATTTCTTATGCTATGAAAAAACATTCGCAGGTTCACTTTTTTATGAAAATCTGAAATCATCACTGTAGATTCTTGATTCTCAGCTAAATTTTTAAAGATCATTTGTTACAGTTTGAGAGATGGTGCTCAGGTTGAGCAGCTGCTGCAATATATTGTTGAGGAGCCCCCTGAGGATGCAGATAGCAAACGAATGTTCAAGTATGTCAATATTATTCTAAAATTAAAAAGTTCGCTACAAATTTCTAAGAATTCATTATAGGAAGGAATTAACAAAGGCAAGAAAGGAATGCCAGTCCAGTTTAGTCCTTTGGGGAGATTTTACTTGTTATCAGACTTATTTTTCACTATGCAGGTTTCCTTTCATTGCCTGTGAAGTTTTTACGTGTGAAATTGATGTCATCTTGAAGACACTAGTGGATGAGGAGGAGGTGAGATCATCCTGTTATACAATTGAAAAAAGAATTTATTCATGTCAAATTTGATGGTAACTCCACATGACTGCTCTATCAAAATGTCTATCTTGTTGCAGCTTATGAATTTGCTCTTCTCTTTTCTGGAGCCAAACCGTCATCATAGTGCATTATTGGCTGGGTATTTTAGCAAGGTTTGGATTGATTACTCCTAAACTTGTGCAATATTTCCTGCTCAGTGTTGATTCTGGACTTTTAGATCAACCATCTTGCTTAATAAATATCTGGTATTCTGAAGGTTGTGGTATGCTTGATGCTGCGGAAGACTGTTCCACTGATGAATTATGTCAAGGTGATCATACTTTGAGCCTTATAATCTTTTATTATCCTAGACCATTATTATCACAAATGCTCTCTTGGTTCCTGTTATATTGAATTGGCTAAATAGAGATGCTATTACATATTTCTGAAAGTGTGGAGCTTTAGAGGGGGCATGCTTTTTACTTAATTTACCGACTGAAATATAAACTACATTTTCTGTAGAGATGTAGAAAAAAAAGTTGTTTTTAGTTTTTAAGTTTGGTATTGTTTAATCATATGATTATTTCCACTCTGGAATTTTCTATTTTCCTACTTATATTGCTTCCTTTCAGGCTCATCAAGATGTTTTTAAGAAGCTAGTGGATTTGATTGGTATCACGTCCATCATGGAGGTTGAGTCCTATATTTTCTATTCCTCCTTTTGTTGAGCTGCTTTTACCGCAAATCCTTGTATATTGGTTTTGTATTGCTGCTTGTGGGTGGTTCTTTATTCTCATTTGGCTCTTTATTAGCAGGTCTTGGTGCGACTTGTAGGTGGCGACGACCATCTCTACCCTAATTCTTTGGATGTGATACAGTGGTTGGCTGACAGCAATTTGTTAGAAATGATTGTCGATAAACTCAATAACTTGGTAAGTTTTAAAAGTGGTATGGATGTCTGTAGAACCTTTTTCTGTTGGTGCAGAGAATAATTGATCTTGCCTAGTTCTAGGGCTAGTTAGATGGTGTCTCTGTACCTCACAATTGATCACATTCTGTACTGGTATTTACATATATCTAAGCCTTGTGTATACAAAGATGTACATTTCGGGATTGTTTGTAATATCCTTATCTCTGGCACTGCTTTTGAACAGCATATGTCATGTCATTCGTTCACCTTCAATTTCTGGTTCTCAAGTCTCAAAATGATATATAGCTAATGAGTGATCATTTTTTTGATTAAGAGCATAAGGTGTCCTATGCTTGTACTTACTGACAGAAGTACTGCCATGTGGTGTAAATACCTATTTGCTACTATCATGGATTGATTGTTAAAATAATATAAAGAGGGGGAACATTATATGTTTTCATTGCTTATGCTGTCATGCATCTTGGGAAAATGAAAACTATCATGTGTCCATCATTGTTAAGTTGTAACTTGTGGCCTGGATTTCACTCAGGTTACTACTCATTCTTCCAGACATTAGATGGCTTCTTCTGAAATTGAAAATGTGGAATTAGGAGGACTGGGCTTTACTAATATCATATTTGGCTGGTTTGGCCTGTAAATTTGAGTATTGTTTGCTGAACACACACTTCAAATACTGCCTTCATGATATTTGTGCTATCTGAAGTGAAAACGACATATTCTATGTCCTCCAGAATCCTCCTGAAGTACATGCTAATGCAGCGGAAACATTGTGTGCTATAACCAGGAATATGCCATCACCTCTGGCCACCAAACTATCCAGTCCAGGGTTGGTAGAACTCTTTCAAATATCTTTCTAGTATTGTACCCATTTGTGCGCAAGAGAAATGTATATGTATGATCTTATTAGCCCTCTTAATATGCAGTTTTGTGGCAAGAGTATTTGATCATGCACTTGAAGACGCCCATTCAAAATCTGCCCTTGTTCACTCTCTCTCTGTGTGTATATCTTTATTGGATCCGAAAAAATCAATTCCTTCATCAGTTATGTACTCTTTCAGAAGTCAACATGTGTATGAACAACCAGTACATGTTAATCCAGAGACTGTTGGTGCTATGCTTCCGAAACTAGGTATGCAGCTGCAGATTGTTGAGAAAAATGTTTTTATTTTTTTCCCGTGTTTGAGCGGAACTTATTTCTTGAGGCTTCATTGTTTCTGTATTCTACTCTGCATTATGCTACATAACTCAGTGAAGAATGGTGATTTGCTAGCTTTATAGATAAATATATCATAAGATTTCTCTAATTTTATGATCTTGGCTATTGCATTCTTGGATTCTTACATGTTTTCACAAGGTGAAAGTATTTTGTCTTGGCTTATAGCACTTCTAGTGATGCTAGAATCCACAAGACTGAATCTGGTTCAGAACAATATTTTCTTTATTATATTTAGGGACTGGATCTTTTTAGGTTGGATTTGTTAGTTGTGCATATCCAAAACTGATTCAATATTGATGCAAAACATGGAATTTTGTTTGGACCCTTCTGGAATTATAAAATGTCTCTTTATTCTCTTACGATAGAATAAGATGCATATATGCTTGTATGGATTTAACTCCAGCTCTGTGGACAATTGATATTGTCATCAGAATTGCAAGTTCAAATATGATTTTCAAAGGGAAAAAAGTAAGGCTTCTTGGATGGATTAATTCGCTTCATCTTCAATATGTTCCATTTTTCTCAGTCGTATTCCATATACTTTTGATCAGATTCATCGATTTGCTTATCTTTCTGCTACAAGGTGGGAATGATAATTGGCACATTATTTTCAGTAAAAAATTGGACAGTGAAGTCCTACCTATTGACACTCTCTATGTTGGCTCACTAATCACTATCTTGGCATCTTGCCTTATATTTGACAACAGTATCAGAACTATCATTCCTTGGCTTCAAGGTCATGGTGCAAAGTTTTTGTTTATACCTATGAAATAAACTGCCCATAATCCTGGTGAACGTGTCTCCTATTTTCCAATGGAATTTTCATCTGCTTTCCAAAATCCATGTAGATGATGAAATGAGGAAATTTCGATGGGACAGAGGTGGATTTTGGCTAAATTCTGCCTTGTGCTTGAAAATATTGTCAGAACCATATCCATTGGCCTTAAGGTCACAATACAGTATTTTTGTTAACATTAATACCTATAAAATTGAATGTCAGTATCCTGGTGACCATGCACTTATTTTCCCATAGGCATCTGACCCCAAAATCATGTTCAGAACTACATAAGGAAAATTGGATTGGACCAAGGTGGATGACATGGTAATACAGGACATGCATATGATTAGAATTCAGCATTTCACTGCATATGAATATAATTTAGCATTACCTAGAACTGCGGCAATACACATGTACATGTTTTGTCTTCAGGAGAGCTGCTGGTACTTTTGAACGTTTCATCTGATGAGAAGGTTTTACCAACAACATATGGTGAATTGAGGCCTCCTCTTGGAAAGCATCGTTTAAAGGTAAGATAACAGGCTATTTTGGTGCTTTAGTCTTCATTTATTTAATTATGTATATTTTTTACAATTCTCAAATTGGTATGTACACACACACACACACATATGTACGAAGTATGTGTATATATATCTTTTCTTTTTTAAGCAAAAGAGTTAGTTGAATTTAGGAGCCGATGTTATCATCATTGGAGGAAAGGAGATCAATGTTAATACATTTTACAAGAATTGAAGATTTTTTCTCATTATACCCTAGTTTTGAATTCTTATATACATCAAGTATTAACCATCAAAATACATGAGAATGTGTCTTGACCAAATATGAGATTAAGTATGATCGTAAAGCTGATCTCACACAATGGGATAAAGACTTGATTGTTGTTGTATGTAATATGTACAATTCCTTCATTAGCCATGTACTCTGTTGTTGGCATAATCAATTATAACTTCATCTTTATGTCACGTCAACTTTAGTGCCATTGTGATACTTGATTGTAGATTGTGGAATTCCTCGCTGTGCTGCTAAAAGCTGGCAATGAGGCGGCAGAGAAGGAATTGGTTGGCTCTGGAGCAATTCGTAGAGTCCTTGATCTCTTTCTCGAGTAAGAATTTTATGTTAACATAACAACACTTCCAGCTTATACCTTCCCACTAATACTAAAACAACAAAATTAAGGCCTATTTTATTCTTTATTGAAACATTCTCTTAGGTCTCTTGCTTACACTTCCTGTTTTGATGTTATTTTTCTTGTGCAGGTATCCCTACAATAATGCTTTGCATCATCATGTGGAGAGCATTATATATTCATGCTTGGAAAGCAAAAATAGTGCTATACTAGATCATGTCCTCATAGACTGTGATTTGGTTGGCAAAATTCTTCAAGCTGATAAAAACCCTGCACTTTATGGTGAACTGAATCTGGTAAATGTTTTCTTAACTTCTCTGTTTGTGAATACCTGTCTCCTTTCGTAGGACCGGCAGCAGCTTATTTTATTTATCTCCACTTTATGGAGGAGAGATGAACTTGACACATGCGTTCAAGAAATGTTGAGAGTGCAATTAATGGGTTTGGGAAACCAAGTATTCAAATTTATACGTGATGCATATCCATGCAAAGTATTATGAATATCTTGCTGATGGTAGATTTTTGCATTCTGTTATGATTGATAGATTTGTCCCATCTTAAGCTTCACTTCACACTGTCGCTCTCTGTTGTTTGTTGACATTTTTCATTGAGTTTAACTTTAAGTGGTGGTGGCTTCTTAAATTAATGCAGCCAACTTTGCCAGCTTCTGGAAAATGTGCTCCTCGAGCTGGATACTTTGGACACCTGACACGGATATCAAATAAATTAGTTCAGTCAGGAAACAACAATATTCAAAAGCACCTTCAGGTTGGTGACAATTTGAGGATTTTGTTTTAGATTAATGACATTTAATTGTTTAGAACAATATCTTCAGTTAGTGGCAGTTTCTGTTCATCACTATTATTTAAACTGAGTATTTGATGTTACTGAGAAGAACAGAGGTTTGTATATGTAAGCAATTATGCCTTGTTGCTCAATTTGATTAGCGTGTATGTCGTGTATGATAGCTGTTTTGCTCTTTCAGGAAAATAGCGAGTGGAATGAGTGGCAGACTACTGTTTTACACGAGCGTAATATTATTGAGCATGTTTATCGGTGGGCTTGCGGGTATGCCTTTCTTCTTATTCTTTTTCAATGGCTTTTAATAAAGTGAGATGGGTGCAGGTTATCTTTGTTCATTTACCACAAAATTTATATTTAGTGGTCAAACTTGGAGAGAATTCATGTGTGGTTTTGTTTATTTATTGAGGGGTCAGGATATGGGTGATTTTTCGAAGTAAAATATGATAGAAAGTTTGTTATTTACCTGCCTCATTGCCCAAGATAGATTTTGGCAGACTGCTTGTGTGGGGTTTGACTAGTGTTTGATTTGTTTTGTTACTGAAAATTAGTTTGTTTCCTTTGCTTGCAACATTTTCTAAGTGGACTATATAGTTCTGAGGATGATTTTTTTTCCCTCCTTTGCAGCCGGCCAACAGCACTGCAAGACCGGACCAGGGATAGTGATGAGGAAGATGTTCATGACAGGGATTATGATGTTGCAGCCTTGGCAAATAACTTAAGCCAAGCATTTAGATACAACATATATGATAATGATGATGCTGAGGTAAGTGATAAGTTATAGTATAGAGGAACTGTATATAATTAGTTGAAGATATACATGCCTTTTTTATAGAGTTTTATAACAGAAATTAGATAAGGACAAGTTTTTTGAGATATACTTAGAAGTAACACCAATCTCCCTACAAAATATTGGAACCTGTCAATCACTTTTTCAAGCTACTTATAACTTTAAATTAGGATCAATAAGAGTTCCAACAACCTTACACCCGTGCATACTGCTCTCTTTAGGAAGTCTAGCAAGCAATTCCATTGAGAAACAAAGATTTCTGTGTTTGGTCTTCCAAAATCTATACCTAGAAAATACTTAAGATGTCCTAGATTTTTAATCTTGAGTTTCATGAGCTAGCTCATAGTTGTGTTAGAGGTGCACCCGACAGCGCCTCTACAATCAAGAGGTGGGTGCTGTTCATGGGGTGCGCACTTTTTAGCATCCTCATGCCTCAGGCGCGCTTCTTGTTCACAGGCCACCCTCCAACCCCGTAACTTGTTTTTAAGATCCCTTTAAAAAATTTAAGACTTTAGGAGAACAGATGAATGGTCAGAACTTCATTTTGAGAGGAACAAATACACATTTCATTTCCTTAAGACTTTTTTTCATTAGGTGTCATCACTTGGGATATACCGTCTAAATGGACAAGTAATATGGCAGTATTTTCATTATGTGCATGTGTGAAAATCATGTGTTATCCATTGATTGTTTTATCGCTCAAACCTTCTTGGAGACTGCTCAAGTCTGTGTACAGATTTGTTCAATTTCTCAAGAATTCTTGTAGCTTTCTCCTAGCATGGAAACAAGATATCTTGGAATGTCTATTGAGGTGGTATATTTTTTGTTTCAGGGAAATGGATCTCTTGATCGTGATGATGAGGTAAAAATTGGCATCCCAATTTGCTCATTCTCTTTTTGCACAACTTGAAACATGGTGCCTCTTTAATTCATATTCTTTTGTTCTAAAAAACAATCGCGGAGAATTTTTGTGTGCATCACCCATCTAATGAAGTGTTCAAGTGTTGACATGTGAAATTGATGAAATTGTAGGATGTTTACTTTGATGACGAATCTGCAGAAGTTGTAATTTCATCCTTAAGGCTGGGTGATGACCAGGGGAGGTGAGTTTTGTTAATTGTTTACCCATTTCTCATTAAGTTTTTGCTACACCAATAAAACGGTGGGACCTCTAAAGGGGGTAAAAGCTTTTCGTTTTATTAAAACAATTTTAAGAGTCGAGGCGAATTTCATTGTTATGTGATGTTGCTCATTACCTCTTTGCAGCAGTTTGTTCACAAATTCCAACTGGTTTGCATTTCAAGATGACAGAGTTGGTGGTAATTCATCGATGGGCACCTCACCATCAGATGCAATCGATGATCGTAAGTTGAATGGAACATCGAATGGTGGAAACAGCAGCGATGATGATGAGGTAGTGGTAGGAGAGGATGAGGAATTGACCGAGAGTGAGACTCCTACCAATGGTTCATCCAATTTCAAATCAAATCCTTTCGATGACTTCAACGAGAACGGCTCTACTAATGGAGTAGACTCAATTCTCCCAAATGAGAAAACCGGCCCCTCTAATGACCTGGGTTTCTTTAATTTTGAGACACCCGAAAACGATGATCTATTTGAAGATAGGCCAATTCCCGAATGGGTAGCATGGGGGGGAGTATCCGATTTCCCAGTTGGTGGATCGAGCGTAAACCCATTCGATGACCAAGTCAACACGATGGACACCCATGTGCATTCAGTGGAGGCCACCAATGCTTCCATTAGCACCACCACATCAATCAAAAACTCCATACCCAATGGGACATCCACTTCTCCCGATTCCAGTGATGACTCAGCTAAACCCGATTCTAGCCAGAGAAACGCTGTGCCCTCATTATTCGAAGAGGATGTTGAGTTTGTTGGTGTAGAGATAGAAGGCACCGAGAAGGCCATGGATCAAGCTCTCAAGGAAGGGATTGTCGGGGAAGCGGGGCCATTGAAAAGGAACATCGTACATAAGAAACCAGAGAACGAGGATTCGGACAATGGCGGAGCCGGTGTGAAGGAATTCAACGACACAAACTATTGGAGAGTCGATCAGGAGGTTGCGGTATTGGAGTAAACATAGGATCGATCGAACAGTTGATGAATCTGAATCTGAATGAAAAATGAGGATCCCATTGTGTGTTTGTTAGAGGTTTATGCAGCGGACATATGTACAGTATGTTGTTGTTAAGTCGGGGTTGCTCAATACTAGCTTACATATTTCTTGTCTCTGCTTATTTATTATCACCCCTGTTCATCAGGGCTGTTTCAATTTTGTTTAAAGATTTTGGGGTTCTCTCCCTTTATCCTTCATAAAATTCTTGTGTTTTTAGTCATCAATGAAGAACGATCCATTGTTTGTTATGTAAATTAAATGTGAACATAGATGTTTTGATTATGTGAATGTGTGAGCTTTTTGCAGTGGTGGTGCTTCTACTTGATCCACATTGTTCGGAGTCTTCGGACATGGTTTTGACATGAATAATGTTTTTTCTCGTATTTTTATTACACATTTAATATTATTTAGTGATGTTATTTATGTGTATTGGTTATTATGAAAATGAAATAGAGGCTCGTTGTGTGTTGGTTATTTTATAACACTATCAAGGTTTTTACACTTTATTTATTGATTGTTATGTGTTTTTGCGTATTATCCACCAAATTATGTAAACTATAGCACTTGTGAACCTTCAAAATTTCTAAAACACTCTTTAAGAAATCATTTATTTGACTTAATAAATTAATACCATATACAATATTTTTAAATTTTTTTTCTAAAAGATGAATCAAATTTAAATAATTTTTTGTAAAAAACTAATTAATTTAACTAAAATTACCAAAAGTATATATATACGAATACGTTTTAAAAATATTATACTCGAGACGAGATATTAGATAGATAAATGATTAAAAATTTACAAACTTCAATTAGTGATACGAATGAAGGAGCGTAAGTGCGGAAGCCAACACGTGTTAAGGAGGTAATACGTAGCACAAGAAAGAAGACGTGTCAAAATCAATTGGACACGCGTGAAGCTAGCACACCCTTCACCCTTCTCTCTCCCTCTAAAAGGCGACAGCTCCTCTCTCCTCCATTGCTCTCTCCATCATCAACATAAGGAAGAAATGATGAACGCTGTGAGATTAGGTTTCCGACACCAACCTTTTCATCCTACATCCAATCCACTCCCAAAGCCCAACCTTATTACAAACAAACTACATATCCGATTCGCACAATCTTCTTCTGGTCCCAACCAAACTGATCAGGAAATGGATCCAAAAAAACAAAACTCTGATCCACAATCCAAAACCACGTAAGTATATAGTCTGGTTTCAATGTTGTTTTTCCAGCTGCTTGGTTATAGTTGTTGATGATGGATCGATCGATGTGGTAAATTAGGGATTCAATGTCTTCTTTCGGAGAAGGATACGCGACGAGGTCCGATGAAGAAGGCTTCAGAGGAACATATCATGGACGAAACGAAGACGACAAAAAAGGCCATACAGATGGTAATTACATGCTAATATATACAAACTATGAGTTGTGAAGCCTTTTCTTTGTGTGATTAATTAAAACTTGTGTGATTGTAGAAAAAATGGACCACAATCAAGGCTCTGAAGTGAAAGAGAAGGAAAAAGCTCGACACCAAAGCAAGGTCGGAAATTAATTTAGCTAACTTCTTTCTCTCTATAAAGACTTGTTTGTGTAATTATGTTTTTCAATCATGATTCTTCTTTTGGGACAATTTTGATTCTGAGAGCTGGAGTGGTGGTGCCTCTTTTATTGTATTCTTCTTGCTAATGCTTTTATGGTCCTACCTTTTCCTACATAGGTGTTACTTCTAAATTTGAAATAATAAAAGTTATCGTATCAGACATGATTTCAGTGTATTTTTATTTTATGGGTTATGTACATATATCTCATACTATCATGTAGTATGGATGATTTTACATCTCATAGAAAGTATGAAAAAAATACGAATAATTTCACGTCTTTTACTTCAATAAAAGCTTATTTCATCCTTTCTCATATAATTTAATTTGATTAAAATTTATTAATGAATTTTAATTAAATTAAAATCTATTGATGTTTTTAAATTCAGTTAGGATTCTAATTTAATAATTTAACCATCCAAGTTTACTTTCATGATCTAAAACTAATTTACATATATTATAGATAAAATACGGTTCATGGAATTAGGCGAAGATAAATTAATCGGGTAACTGGGGTTTGGCCCAGTAAGGAGGAGATCCATGCAAAATTGAAAGAGCCTTGTTTGGTCCAATGGATCCATCAATCAAACATCCAACTAATATAATAATGTAACATGAATCATGTTGATGGGCCTCGATTGGAGTTGATACAATTTGGGCTTTGTAGATTGTAAAATGATCATGAGCCCCTCTAATCTGATGGACAAAGTCTGATGGACAGAGAACGAATCTGAGCCCATCTAACATCAGAAAGAAACAAGTTTCAAATGACCATATATATCTGCTCATACATACTTTACAAATATATATTATTTATGTTGCATGAGAATATTAAAAAATGGTGTGTGTGTGTGTGTAGTTGAACTATAATTTTTTAAATCGTTTTTGTTGTATGAATTTTAGATTTATGTATTTTATCGTATCAGATAAAATCATAGTCATACATGTATCAAAAGTTAATGGATAAATTTGTCACATTGTTTTAAAGTTATTACGAAAAGTGGATTGATTCTAAGTTATATACAATAAATTATTAATGGATAAACTTGTCACATTGTTTTAAAGTTATTATGACAAGTGGATTGATTCTAAGTTTATACAATAAATATAGTTCGATTGACATTATAATTATGCATGTTAGAAAACATAAAGTCAAATGTTAGATTATTGAGAGAAGAAAATCAAATCCTAGAATGAATAGGCAAGTGCAGCCACATGGTTTATTGTGTAAAGAAATAACAAGAGGCAACAACCTAGTTAGTACACTTAGGTGAGTTATGCAATAACAACACTACTATTTTTAAGACCTCAGTGTCAATTCCTAATTAATTCGATTAATATATATATATATATATATATATATATATATATTTCCACAATCTCTCTCTTAATTATTAGTTATTAATATCAATCCTACACAACTTCATCTTCCATCTTATGATACTCTTTTCACTTTCAAATTGTACCCAATCAATTTGACTCTCTTTATTTTCAAGTTCCACCTAAATTTTAGTTTCATCGATTCCAACGATTACATTATATCAATACATATAGATATCTTAAAATTTTCAAAAAATAAAAATAAAAATGTTGTGATCCTAAAAGCCAATCGAAATCGAATTCAAATACTGATCAGACTCCATAACCCAAACATATAAGAGGATTCTATGAAAGAAAAAATAATATAAAAAAGAGTAAAGTATTATTGATGGGAAATCATTGACATTCAAAATTAGCAAAAGCAGTGGAAGCTTTTGAACAGATTATTGTGTCTGATATCATTCTCATGAATGGCTTATAATATTTTGCAGGTGATATATATTTAGCAAATAATATTGGGCAATTGTGACATTTATTCGTTAGTAGGCTGATAAAGCAGAAAAAAATGGTCCAACAAATTAAAAGAGAGAAAGATAGGTAGGTGGAAAAGAAATGAGGCCAATTAATTATTAAATGTTGTGTTTCATTTCTTTTTCTTTGTAACAGTAGTTGAGAAACGTTGCCTGTCGCATAAATGTCGGATGGACAATCCATTTTGCATGCCTCATCCTACACTTTTCCCTCTTTTTTATATTACATTATTTTATATTTTATCTCGTTTCTCATTACATTTAACAATACACGTTGCATAACTAATCGGTGATGTTATTAATCTGATATGTGTGATGATTATTGTTTTTTGAAATAAGAGATGAAAACATAAAATGAAATATTATGTCCGGTGGAGTGTGCGGAAAAAATAGTCACGTTTCTTTATAATATAAGTTTATGTATTTGGTCAATTAAATGATAATGAAACATTTTATAAACCACCAATTTTTTTTTTTTTTGCCTCTATGTTTTTGGTCTTTTTATTGATTAAAAGACACATTTCCATTTATAGAAATTATTTTTTATGTTGATCAAAATATTTCAATAAACAGAGAAATAAATAAAGTTTTTAACTAAATTCGACATTTGCTTTTAATTTGTAACTTAGACCAACTAAGGGAGATATTGATACGAAAGAAAGAGGTCTTAATTAATGAGGTGTTTGTGGTAGCTCAAGGGGTATTTGTTATGTTCATCCAATCACATGGACAAACATAAAAATCGATCATAATAGATGTGTTATTCACTATCCATTAGGAAATAGCTATGAAATTATATTTATTTTTATGTGAAATATATGATATATATATATATATATAATATATCTTTCATCGAACATTATGTTAGGTTTAACATATGAAACTCATTCAATATTGAGTGAAAATACATTGTCGAATTTGAACTCAATTAATCAACCTAAAAATCTCGAGAATCTGTTTGGAAATCCCTAAATTGTCCAATCGGTCCAAAAAAGGGATACAACATGTCTAATGTCTTCCATCAAACAAATTCAAGATATAAATGAGTTTCAACTGACGAGAGAATATCAATGATTTATCTGAGTTTCATTTTTTCTTTTTTTTTCAACCGATTTTTCGAAAGTTTTTTCAAAATTAATAAACAAATAAAACATTAGGTTTATGCGATGAGAAATCAATCTTTTTCAAGTGTTATAAACTAAAATCACAGACTCAAAAGTCTTCCGACAAAAGAATAGTGAATACAATAATCAAGTGTGTGAACAGATGTAGTTAGAGAAATGGACATTGTAGAGATTGTAACATGCATAATGATATATTCTTGGAATTATTTTGCATAATTGATACATTTTGACATAGTTGAGGAATTTGACACAGTGTCCATCACTAAAAAGGAGTGTATTTTTTGAATTTTGGACCACTTCAAAATAAAGACAATTACTGGAGCTGCCTTTTGGCCCCATCCAATTTGGTTGGGGACTGCATCCTTCTTAATTGCCCTATCTTTTTCTTTTTTCATTTAACACATAATATTTATTTTTTTAAGTTATATTATATCCATGATCACTGATATCATTATCAAGATTCTAATCTACACTGTTAACATTCAGTGTTCTATTCAACTATATCTTAAAGACCTACATTTCATTTTTTATATATGTCATGTGAAAAAAAGAACCTATATTCTGTTGGTCATGGTTCTTGGAAATTTTTAAAATACATGTGACAATAATCCAACATTTAAATTAGGAGATCAAACATTGTTTCAGAATAAAAGATTGTACCCACTAACTAATTAGTACATGATAAGTACATTTATGCATATTCATGTGATCTCTGTTAAAGATATTGAAATATGTGAAGAACATTATTATTATTACAAGTTAGTAACTTGATTGGATTAATTGTTTCTATATAATATATACATATCTGCTTAATAAATGCTTAAAAGAACAAAAGAGTACACGTTAAGAGCAAGATTAGGTATGCCTACAAAAAGGGGAAAAGTTTTTTTTTAATTACAATTTCATAGTTTTTTTATATTATAATAAAGACATTGGGTCATATTTATTGCTATTGAGGTCATCCTCTGATTGGGCTACATGGAATGTCTCTATCAATGTTTTCACCTTTCAAATACCACTTTCAATATATTTGTCTTTTCACAGGAACTAATTAATTTATACTATAAATTAACACAAATTAATATATTAATTCTGAAATATCAAATTTTATTACAAATTAAAAGTATCAAATTAACTGTCGATTTATGTGCTTGTGGCTTTTTTGTTTGGTGCATGCGTTTGACGTTATTAATATTTATCTGCATTGGCCGTCCAATATTCGTTTCATGCAATAAACCAATTACATATTATGTAATTAATTTGGTATAATAAAATTAATATTTTATAGATTAAAATCTTAATTCTTAAAATTACGCTATAATTATTACAACTTTATTTACAAGATGGTAATATATTATAGTTGTCGTAGCTGAAATATTGTGATGTTTAATGGCTTGAGTTAAGGGTCTTTAGATTTATAGATTTAAATTTAGATTTTTCCAAAATTAAATGACAAGTGTTGGTTAGATGATAAAATTAAAGTCCATAAATGTGTGTAAGACAAGTATAACACGTTAAAATATTATAAATGAATGTTTGATGTAAATGGTAACGGAATAAAATTCCATGAGATAAGACTATCACATAATTAATTAATAGACTTTACTTATCGTGCCCATTTGGATTTTCACCAAATTGATGTAGCATTTTGGAAGTACTTTTGATTTAATTAAGGCTTTTTATTGTTGGATTGAAAATGGCTATCTACAAAGGGTCAGTATTTCAATAACTTTGAGCAATGAAAAAGATAAATAGTCAACACCATGATTTGAGAATATATGTTTTTAAAACTCATTTTCTGTTTCCAGGATATATAATTGGTTAATATTATTTTCCAATTTGTGATATACGCGTCTTCTCACTTTGATTATTATTATTATTATTATTATTATTATTATTATTTTTGCGATCATTTGCTTTCGGAGATTGTAAAATTGGAAAAAAAAAAAGGTTTAAATACAAGTTGTGATAGAAAAAATAATATCTTATGTTTCAAAATGAAAAAAACTGTATAGTATAGATTGTAAAATGATATTAACTTTATATAATATTTAAAACTTACATTAATTAGGATGAGAATTAATGTTTATGGATATTAAGAATTTCAACACCCACTCTTTAAATTGATTTTAATTTTTTTTTCATTTTTATAACCTAGTTTCAGGCCAAGGAATGATTAATTTGAGAATAAGAAAAAACAAATGTATAATCCAAATAACAATGTTTGTTTTTAATATTTCTGTTAGTGATACAAAACTCTTGCTCGATAAGTACAGCTTCATTATCACTTTAGCCTTAGTACTTGGGGCCTAATATTCTTCCAACTTAAAGGAATATTTGCATACTTTTGGGGACTAATATATACCTTTTAGGAGGTGTATTATTTAATTTGCATAAGTATAATTTTATGCATCAATGATCTCATCACAAAAAAAAAAAACTTGCATTTTTTTCCTTTTTGGATATATACAACTTGCTTTGATAAAAATAATACAACAAATAATAGAGTTGATACTGAGAACGTAATACTTTACTTTTGCATAATCCCAAACTCATTCCTTTAAATTCAATATTTTCTATATCACAACAAAAAATAATGAACTAAATATAGTTTTGACTTCATTGAATTGTGGTCACAAAAGAAAAGAAACAAAGAGGACAATGTGTGTTTATGTTCCAAGGAGATAGATGTGAAAGCAACCACAAGATGTGTTAGTAGACAAAATTGATTGAAAATTAGCACTATCATTTAATGCTAGTTAGTTAGGTGGCTATTTTCATTTGTTATTATTATTATTATTATTATTATTATTAAAATTTAGCTAAGGAAAAGGGATGGTCCAACCTCCAATGGCGTGTTACTTTCCTATCCATAATGATTAATCTCACTCGAGCCACATTCCTTATGAGTCGTGTCCCATGAGATATGTTCTCATTCACCTTTAATTCACTCTTCTTTTTTGTCCAAAGTCAAGATTTATATAAAAATATTATTTGATAAAATCGATTTAAATTTTTCATTAAAGAAAACAAGAATAATATACTAGAAGTTTGCTACTTTATCATCGTTGACATATATTAGTATGTCCACTTTTGATGTGCTAAAAATCAAATTCCACCATTAATTAATGACAATATATTTAAGTAAATAATATTTTTATACATTAATGATAAATATATTAAGATATATATTATGTGGATAGGAACATTATTTTAATACACTAGACTTGAAAGATAAAAAAAAATAACCTACTTTTAGCTGATTATCTTTTTTAATATGTCTGCCTTTAAATAATGTTCTTCTACTTACCGTGAATATATCTTAATATGTTTATAGTTGATGTGTAAAGATCTAATCCCTATAAATATTGTAATTTGAAATTAATGATTATATTGAATTTGTGATATATCAACGATGAACACATAAATATATGTTCATTGTTACTGTTAATATTTTGTTACAACATATTGGTGATAAGGTGGTATCAAACTTTTTATTTATTGAAAAAGAAGCTTGCAGACTAGAATCCTATTCTAAAAATGATTAAATATATAATTTAAACTTAATTAAAAAAAACACAAACTTATGTAGTATTACTTTTCAAATTAAAAAAAAAAAAAAACACGAATTTTACATTGTTTTGCAATCGAATCATTATTCATTTTTTCGAAGAAAGTTAGTCAATGTCTCCCACTAATTCACATTTTGAATTCAATGCTGTCCCAAAAATGACTTAAATTGTGTACGATTAGTCATAAACATTCGCAATCTTTTGCCAAACGCATGAGTGGAAATTCAATTTTAAAACCATGTAAATTTCCTGATTTTTTTCAAAATTTTAAAATTCGTGTTAAATTTGTAATTTTGTGAAAATTTATATATATATTTTTTGGTATAACCTACAAAACTATTGATATTATAAAACTATAATTTTAAGAGAATGCCAGGTTACAGTTCCTATATAATGAATTTGTTGTTTGTAATTTAATAGAGTATGTTATTTAAAAAAAAAAAATCCCATTAGATGTTCTGCATATTTAAAGACGGATATACTTAATATACTTCAGCATTAAGTTTCTTATTAATTCTAACTATAATGAGTTAGAGGGTTTGGAAGGGAGGAAATAAAAATACTTTTTATTAATTATAGCTATAAAAATTAATGAGTTAGAGAGGTTGAGAGAAAGTGAATAAAAACTAAAAAACTTACATAATTCGAGTTCGAATCCTAATTATCAGGATCTGAACCTTTATATGGATAGGTTATCATTTGAACTGAGGCTCATGGTTTATGGTTTATTGCTTTAGAGATTACTATTTTATATAAATATTACTTTGAAGTTGAATTTCATTTAAAAAAAAAAAAAAATCAGTATATGTATACACCATGTGATTATTGCTAAATATTAACTGTTGGGATGTAAAACGGAGAAAGATATGGTAAAACGGATTGGTTAAGGTGGGCCCGACCCTAAAGTAGTAACAAGACAATGATGTCACTACTGCATAAGCTTTGTCTCAACACACGCGCGGCTATTAGGTACGTGTTCTACAGTCGCTTTAGCAACACGGTGCCCCAAATAAGTTCTTCTCAAACCAGAGCCGAGTGGCTCAGCCGGTAAGAAAGTAGATCTCACGCGCTCTGGAGGCAGATTAAGCCAAAATTGGAAACTGTGGAGAGTGGATAGTTTAACCATGGTAAAAAGCAAGAAGTGGACAAAGAGAATTTTAAACCCGAGGTTAAATCTGTCAAGTCAAAAATGACAGGTCCGGTCAGATTCCTGCAGACCCGTACAGTTCGGTCCATCAGAATAAAGTCTGTGTCCTAAAATCTCGCGATATATCCCTTTCTCAACTGACCCATACGATATTTTCTCAACTACTCTCTGACGCTCTTCTCTAACCTCTTTTTTTTTTTTTTTTCCGTATTCTAAATATTATTAAATTTTTTAATAGTCTTTGCCACACTTACTTCAAAAATAACATTTCCCTTTTGTTGTCAGTAATAATATTTCAATTAAGAAAAACTCAGGTTATAAACAATGACTCAAAAAATAAAAATTACCCTTAAAAGAATGTCCATAATTTGTTCCATTTTTAATTAATATACTATTTTACATTCAACTGAAATTATTATCGATATGATTTGACTATAACTTGAAACTTTAATTATGATTTATATTCAATAATGTATCTTATATTATACTCTATATTATATCTAATTCTCGACTCATTTGAATTACGTCACTCGATTTAAATTTCTCTACATAATATTGAAATAATGGGGCATTTGAATGCCATTTTTAAATTTTTTTTTTTGGTATGGTTTTATGTACTCTTCCCTAAATTGTTAGTGGCAAGGGCTATTCCAAAAGGCCAAAATTAAAATTAAAATTAAAATTAGACTCTAAAACAATAATATACAAGTATGAATATGCTTTTTAAGAGTTTATATATTAGTGTGAAATTAATTAAATAGAAAGTAATTAATGAGATTGTCCTTTTTGTCTGGTGCGTAGAGATTAGGGGAGAGAGAGAGAGGGATAACTACAAAACCAACCATATATCCATGTCATGCCACAAACAGCAACACCTCCTCCTCCTTTCTCTAACTTTACCTTTGTACTCTTCTCAGACGCTGTCGTTTTAAACTTGTCGTCACGGCGAGACCCTGAACTCACTGCAATTTTTCTCTGCTAGACGACGCCGTTTTGCGTCGGTTATTGGTGAAGAAATCGACGGTTTAGGAGGCGATGTTTTGGTATAATCGGAGATTCATCCTCTAGTAGTTGTTTCGCTTTCTCTCCTTTTGCGGAGACTAGATTCGTAAATTCCTCGCATTTGGATCGCCCATTCCTGAATCCTCGCTTTCGGATTTTCTTTTTCTTTTTCTTTTTTTTGCCAAAACAGAGCCCACATATATCGGCTGTGTTGCGTTTCAAACAGTTGCCGTGAGACTCTTTATCCAACCACCGCAAATTTCTGGAGAAGTTACGAATGTTATATGTGTGTGTTAGTGTGGGTTTTGCACGCACTGTGTTGATGTTTTGAGCGTTTCATGTTTCCTTGGTTCAAAATCTCTTCGGTTTCTGGTAACAGTTCGGCTTTGAGAGGTAACCGCTTTAAATCTCTGCTTTTGGATGAAATAGTACCGTGTGATTTGGATATTGATTATGAGTTTTGTATTTCCTGAATAAATGTCCTCTTTGAATTTTTTTTGCAGCATTTATTGAAGAAGAGAGCGAAAGAATAAATTAATTGGGGCAAGAAATTTCATTCTGGATTTGAGGTAAAATAGAGAGAGAGATATGAAAGAGGTGGGGGAGAAGAGCTTGGATTCGGAGCTATGGCACGCGTGCGCCGGAGGCATGGTTCAAATGCCACCGGTGAATTCGAGAGTTTTCTATTTCCCACAAGGCCACGCTGAACACACTCTTTCTACTGTGGATTTTGGGGCTTTGCCCAAATTGCCGCCGATGATTCTCTGTCGTGTCGCCGCCGTGAAATTTCTGGCCGACCCTGACACTGATGAAGTTTACTCCAAAATCAGGCTGGTTCCAGTTGGGAAAACTGAACATGGGTTCGAAGACAATGGAGTTACAGGGAACGCTGGATCTGCATCAAATGAGAAACCCACTTCTTTCGCTAAGACCCTCACCCAATCTGATGCTAACAATGGTGGAGGGTTCTCTGTTCCTAGGTACTGCGCCGAGACGATTTTCCCTCGGCTGGATTACTCGGCCGATCCCCCTGTGCAGAACGTAATTGCTAAAGATGTCCATGGCGAGACCTGGAAATTCAGGCACATCTACAGGGGAACGCCGAGGAGGCACCTGTTGACCACCGGATGGAGTACTTTTGTGAACCAGAAGAAGCTCGTGGCCGGAGACTCGATCGTCTTCTTGCGGGCCGAGAACGGGGATCTTTGTGTTGGGATTCGGAGGGCTAAGAGGGGCAGTGGTGGGAATGAGTCCTCATCTGGGTGGAACTCTGGAAATTTCGGGTTTTCCTCGTTCTTGAAGGAGGATGAAAACAGGCTGATGCACAGGGTTAGTAATGGAAATTTGAGGGAGAAGGGGAAAGTGAGGGCTGAGTCTGTTGTGGAGGCAGCTTTCTTGGCAGCCAATAGCCAGCCGTTTGAGGTGGTTTATTATCCACGAGCAACCACGCCGGAGTTCTGTGTGCGAGCATCCTCTGTGAGTGCTGCCATGAGGATACAGTGGTGCTCAGGGATGAGGTTCAAGATGCCATTTGAAACTGAGGACTCGTCTCGTATTAGCTGGTTTATGGGAACCATAGCATCTGTTCAGGTCGTTGATCCTCTCCGTTGGCCTAATTCACCGTGGAGATTGCTTCAGGTAATTCATTCCTCGTTAATGTATCTTTCAAAGATGTCATAGAAAGAAGGCTCTGCTGGTAATTTTGTAGTAAATGTCTTGCGGTTTGATTGTCTGTGTTGGTTAAAAGCTTTGTGGTTATGTTGTGGGAGCCCATGGTCTACTAGTATTAACTCTATTAATCTTGATTAAAATTATTTAAACTAGTACCGTAAAGGCTTCAAGAATATATTGAATAATGAAGAAAATAGGCTTTTCATTAAAACCTATTGGCTTTAGTTTGTATTTTTACCTTTGGTAAAATATGTATTCTCATTCTGTGTCCCCCAGAATAGCACATGAATCTATCTGATTTGAGTTTACAGGTTGTTAAATTATAATGAATATATGCCTTCACATGCTCTTAAAGAGTTCTTGGCTGTCTTCTGGCATACCATACTGGTACTACTCATTAAGTGGTGCTCTTGGGAAACCACCTGTGTTGTCTACCTAAATTTGGCGAAAGATTATTCTGAGGAGATTTTACTAGATCTGATTTTTTATGGACAATCTCTCTGCATTCTGATATTTCATCAATCTGATTATTCTGGTTTTCCTCGTGTTGGGTTCCTCAATCTCTCTGCATTCTGATATTTCATCCGAGCATGAAGCAAATTTTCAAGTACTGTAAAATCTTGGTCCAGTCACTGCATTCCATCTGTTCTTACAACTTCTTGCTCCCGATTTTGCAGGTAACATGGGATGAACCCGACCTATTGCAAAATGTGAAGTGTGTTAGCCCTTGGCTAGTTGAAATGGTGTCGAATATGCCACCAATCCTCCATCTCTCGCCCTTTTCACCACCAAGGAAGAAGTTGCGGTTACCACATCACCCGGACTTCCCGTTTGATGGCCAATTTCCAATGCCATCATTTTCAGGCACTCCCCTTGGTCCAAGCAGTCCCATGTGTCTATCTGACAACATTACTGCAGGCATACAGGGAGCCAGGCATGCTCAAATCGGAGTTCCGTTATCGGATCTCCACTTCAGCAACAAACTGCAGATGGGACTGCTACCAGCCAGTTTCATGCGGCTTGATCCGCACGCAAAGATTCCAGATAGGATGGCTAAAAGCTCTGTGGAAGGTAACGAAAACATATCTTGTCTTTTAAGCATGGGAAACTCTAGTCAGAAATCAGAGAAAGCTGATGTCCCCAAGACACCTCGGTTTGTCCTCTTTGGTCAACCAATACTCACTGAGCAGCAGATGTTCAGTGATTCTTCCAGTGACATGGCTTCTAAAGTGACACAGGGAAAGACCTCCTCAGGTGGGACACCAAGGACAACTGGAAGCTTTGCTCTTGAACGGGAAGACCTTCCAAAGGGTTTGTCCGGTACCCAGTTGTTGTGGAAACCAGGCTACCATGCGTCTGAACTTGGCCTCGATACTGGTCACTGCAAAGTGTTCTTGGAATCAGAAGATGTAGGCCGAAGTCTCGACCTATCCGCTCTTGGATCGTATGAAGAGCTATACAAGAGGCTTGAAGACATGTTCGGAATTGAAAGATCAGAAATGCTGAGCCACGTGTTGTATCGTGACACAACAGGCGCTGTCAAACAAGCTGGAGATGAACCATTCAGGTAAATTTCCAGTGTGGAAAGAATCATAGTGTTATGATTTGTATTTAGTAACATATTTGGTCAACACTCTCTCTCTGCAGCGAGTTCATGAAGACTGCCAAAAGATTGACTATTCTTATGAAACCGAGCAATAACAGTACTGAAAGGTGATGGCTTATCTAATTATTCATTTAACACAACTAATTGATATAAAGCTCATCAAATTGAAAGATTTCTTGGTTTTTGTTTCAGGAAATTGATCACTGGTTTGCCAATGGCTGAGCGTGGACTAGATTCGTCAAACCAGGCAGGGCCACTGAGCATATTTGCATAGGTGAAGCAACTCAAGTAAATCAATGAAATTATATCACAGAATAGGCAAGGAAAATCTGGTAGTTAAACTTTTTCCGGACAAATCTCTGTGTCTGTGTTTCCAATGAATTGATGGTTTTTATGTATGGAAACTTCGATAATGTGAAGTTCTAGCTATACATATATGTGTGTTTGCTGTCTCTATCATCATTCTAGCTGATGGTGTGGATTTGTGTTTTACTTTCTCTATTGAACAATGGTTTGGCCAAATGAACTATTATTATTATGTTGTTGTTGTCTACTTTTTTCATGAGCTAATGCTGTATGTTTTGACATGATCCTGTTTCTGCTCTTTTCTCTGCTTCTCCAAGTTCTGTTCTTGTGCTTGATCGATTATGGTGGTCTTTTGGTAAGAAGTACAAGATTACACTTTTTTTTCTTGGTCCAATATTGTTTTAATTTGTTGCATTACAAGTCTCTTTGGATTTGTTTTTTTCGATATATCTACTCGTGTTGTTTGAGACTTGAGTACATTCGTATTTACCATAAAAATATACTTGGTACTTTATTATAGGTTAATATAATATGCCAACAATTTTGTGGTCAAGTGTTTTAAATTGATAAGTTTTGAGTGATTTAATAGAGAAACAAGTAGTTGAAATGACCAAGTAGCATGATATATTAAGGGGTTCTGAGATGATTTTGGCATTGTTGACCCATCATAAGTATAGCAATTAATTGTGTTTTTATTATATGCTTTTTTGAATGATCATTGATTTGGTCGAAATTAATCAATTTTTTGACACGTATAGTTGGAATTATAAAAAAAGATGAAGTGAAGTAGGATGGGATCAAATTTGAACAAGCACAAGTAGAATAAATGATTTATATCAAGTGTGGATAAATGATGTTTTTATTTTATATCCTCTACATTATTAAAAATATATAATTGTATGTGGAGTTATTTAGAGGGGAAACAAATGTTTATGCCAAGTAGAAGTGAATTGACATTGTATTTTAAATGTTGTAGAGAACAAATCAAGAGAAAAAAAGTTTGTTCATATATCAAGAAAAAATACAAGTTGTGTTATTCCAAAATTAATCAAATGAAACTCAATACCTAAACTATAATAAAATAAAAGGACCATGGTTGTGGTGTTTAGTAGGGTGTTTGAAAGCAAGTTTGACAATCCCCATTAACTTAAAGTGAGAAACAATACAATAATGAAATGTTTGAAAATAAGGAAAAAGAAGGAACCCAACTAGTAACAAATAATTCACACGTGGGATGTGGGAAACACTATTAATTATGACAACCAAAGTGTTTTAGTAAATAGTATATGATTATGATAATGATGTATCTCATCATTCTTTATTCATCATCCACTCCCCCCTCTTTATGCAAAACTTCTTAATTAATGTTTTTCTTTGACTAAATCACTTATTCATTAACTATAATATCCATTAAATTATATATTAAAAAAACTTATATCAAAGAAAATTCACCAAACATTGACAAATATTAGTGATGAAAATATTCCATCAAAAAAATAATTACAGAATAATAATATAACTAGATCCATTAGACAATCTTATAAAAGTCGTCTTGATTGGTTAATGTACAAACAATTCATATAATATTTACTCCATGAAGGAACATTAGCTTATGTTTAGTTAAAGTTATTTATAAGGTTTTATAAAAGTATTATACCCTAAAATATATACCAGAATATTGATATAAGTGATTACTTTTCTATTATTAGAGATAATTTTTGTTATTTTTCTACAAAAATCAGGAAAATGGATAAAATTGTCTTTCTGGAAAAAATTTTAAAAAAAATAGTTTTATGTTGGAATTTACATATTAGGTGATTTTTAATAAGGTTTCATGATATATGATTTATAAACCTTATAAACAATATTCTAATTAATTTATGTGAACTAACAAATTGAACTATATAATTAGGACGAAGGAATAATTAGAACAATTTATATGAATGATTTATGCTACTACAAACACACTTAATAATTGTTGATTCCCATAATGCGTAGTTGTTAGTGCTAACAACTGGATTTTCTATTTAATTAGTTTAGCAAGAAAATAAATGAATGATGAGTTAAATAGTTAAGATGTGCAATTGATATGCGGAGTGAGAGTAGGGTAAAAAGGGGGACAAAAGCAATAACAAAATCATGATTTTAAGCAAAGTGTTGGGAGTCTCATCCCAATATTTTCTCCCTTTGTTTTCAGTTCCAAACAATTTATTTATTTATTCATAAAATACACCCACTACAACAAGTGGACGTAGATATATATTGAATATGGAGTGTAATATTTATATATATATATATATATATATATATATATATATATATATATAATGAAAACTTATATGAGATAATGTTACAAATATAAATACGTAAGACAAAATACACTCCTTACAAATTAAATTTATTTTCAAAAAATTATGTGGATTTTAATGACTTGTCTTACTAAATTAAATTCATAAAATAGTATTGAAAGATCCTATTTTATAATATATATTTTTTGACTGAGAAATAAATTTATTTTATAATATTTTTATATAAACAATAAAGCAAATATAACGCGTATAAAGCTAAATGGTGGGCACTTTATGTAAAATATTGTCACATGTCGTGTTCAATTTCATTGAAGCATGTCACTTGAATTCAGATTCTCTAATATTGGACATAAAACACAGCACATATTAGTTGTTATGGTGTGAAACAATAATAATTTACATAGAAAACTAGTTAGCTAGTAGTCTAGAACGAGCTATTATTTTATCATTTTTGTTTATTAAGGAAAAAAATTAATAAAAAATATACACACGTACGTGGACATAAATAATTAATTGCAATTAATATTTCCTAGATTTAATATGATTCACCACAATTGACATTGACTAGAATGCACAACAAAAAAGTCTACATAAGATTGTGGGATTAATCCAGTCCCTTGGATCATAAGAGGACAACAAGGTTTTCAACAACTCAGCCTCGCATAATCCAAGATTATTTATTCTTGAATCAACAAATGGATAATTAAACACATATATAAATGGGGTTACTATGACTTACCAAACGAAAAGCTCTGAAATTAATAAATAAGTTTTGACAAGTCATCTTTGACCAAAAAAGGTTAGGGTTTGAACTCAAGATCCAAGAATTCCAGAGAGGTGAATGACATTGCAATCTCCCATAAAATCAGGCATGGGAATAGCTGCAATCTTGAACTTATCTTCACTATCAAACAATGCACTCATTCCTTTCAAATTAACCTAGTTTGGGTTTTTCCTTAAAAAAAAAAAAAAAAAAGGGATTTTTACCTCAAAAAATAGATTAGATTTTCTATTTCTTATGTCTTGATTTTATATTTTATGTTGTGCAAAACATGTGATATATTATATAATTCCGAAAAACTATAAAAAAATATATTAGATGATTTATTCAACTCCAACACGAACACTCCAACACTAGAGTAAGTTACAATCAGATAATATGAGAATAAAAATTATCCTCTTACTCTAAGTGAAATGTGTATGTATTTATAAGACATTTGAATTAGGGTAAAAATGACACACTTCCCTTCATGAATTAACCTCTTAATTTTGAACCAACCTTTAAACTTGTCCAATTAATATTTCCACATAAAAAAAAAAAGGTATAAATGTAAAAATCAAATCTAGTGTGTACCATAATATTCCTTATATTTGGTTATCATGTATGGTACGTACATTGGTTATCAAGTGTGGATATATTCCAAACACATAATTTGAGAGTACATAATACTATTGTAGGTAATTATACATTTAGAATTAATATTTTTATACTCAACAAATACGGCATCTAATGCTACAGAAGGCTGATTTAGGTAAAACTTGAAGTTATTTAAATGTTACTCTTTTAGGGTATGTTTGTTTAAGATTTCAATAGTCAGGATTTAGAATTTCAAAATCCCCAAAATATGTTTGTTTTGAAACTTCAATTTGGATTACAAAATTCAAATACAATCATACCCTATTATTACCACATATATCTATAAAAATATATTCTATAACCTATTTATTACCTAAAACTTACTCTCACAATACACATTCAATCATTACCAAACTCATTTTTTTAACATAAAATATTAGATCAATTCACTTTTTCCAGCATTGATTTAACATCTACAGTATAATCATACCCTATAAAATTCTCAAACAAACATATATTTTTACTACTTACCTTTACTACAAAATTCAGGATTTCAAAGTCAGGATTTTCTCAATCCCACATAATCCCTAAACAAACATACCCTTAGGGTTTTTAAGGTTTTCTCATTTCTGTAAATAATGAAGTAAACTAAAGATACAAATTATCAAGTAAATGTTTATGTAACCAAAACAAAATACAAAATCATTTGAAATATTGCGAATAATCTTAAAATTAAAATCCAAGTCAAAAAATATAACCTAGCTATTCTTCAAAACCACTTAATATAAATAATTAAAAGTAATTAAAAATTAAGACAATGTGGTTTGTCGTGTGGTGAGGGGCAATTAAGTCATACCAACTAATAGCGACAGAGATATGCTGACATGGATCGTCCGTGCGGTGGGCCCCAACTCATCTATTTTAATTTTTTTGGTGGTAAATTTACCCTTTTTCTTCTCTGTCACTGTCAAAATATACAAGTGTCGCTATAGTCTTCCACGTGTACGGCCAGGATTCATTTAAGGATAGCTCGATTGTGCTGCTGCTACAAAACTATCCTTTTGTCGACATTTACTTGGCAAAAACCAAACATACACAAACCCACCCCCCCAACCCCTCCTTTTTATCTTTTCTCCACCGCGATATCACCAATATATCTTCTCACGATATGTTTCGCCTGGACTTAACTGCCTCTTTCATGGGCCATTATTTTTATATTTTTTTAATACAGATTTTTTTCGATTTTATCCTTTCCAGTTTTTATGAAGCTATATATTTTTTGTCACACCTACTTTCTATTTTTGGGAATTATTTTTAAATTTATGATAGTAAAAGAAATATGAAAAGTACGTACACTCTTTGTAATGAATTGGTTTTACTTTTTAGTTCCTTTTGTAAAATATAAAAACTAAAAGATCAAGCTTGAATAAAATAAGAAAAATGAAAAAAAGAAAGAAGAGTAGGGATGGGACCAATCTCTCTGTTTTTTCTTAGGAATTCAAACTTTTTGAACTACTACCTCCGTCCCGCTCAGATTTGCACACTTTCCATTTTCGTCTGTCCCAATCAGATTTGCACACTCAAAAAATGACAAATAAAATCTACTAAATTTGTCATTTACTATTCAAAAAAGTGTTTTTTACACTACAAAAACAGTTTTTTCTTAATATGCGTGTCCGTCCCTACGTGCAAATCTGAGCGGGACGGAGGGAGTATAATTTTTTATTACAAATTCTGTGAGTCTCATAATTCAATTTAGTGAAATAGATCAATTTACAATATATTAACTAAAAATTAAAAATGAACTTGTAAAATTGAATTTAAATTGTGATTAGTAAAATTCTCTCACAAATTTGTATATATGAGATGCTATAAGTTGCAGAAAAATTCAAATACCAACCTTCTTAACATGTATTAATGTTATTATTAACTTTGATCACCTACTAATATTAGGGATTTGTTGTCTTCTTTTACAATTTTAGCTTGGATCTAATCACCCTACTAAACCTAGGGGTAGTGTTTTTTTTTTTCCCTTTATTAAATAGCTATGGGTGGTTTCATTAATGCCATCCGTCCATAAACATATATATGTATAAATAAATGATAAATATTAGTATAAATGTATTTAATTAAATATAACATATACAAAACAAGAAAACTAGTTTGACTATTTTGGTGTATATATTATCATCTAGCTAGGTGTCCTGCCCTAGTTTGACTATATTTGTGTATATCATCTATAGGTGTCCTGACCCTCTCATCAAATACCACAGAGGCCCCCATTACATTACACATGGAAATTTCTTTCATAAATATGAAAAATCCAGTTTTTCTTTTCTTTTTAAATATAGAAATTTTCATTACTATAATGCACTTGTTTGTTTGTGGTGCTAGCAATTACTAGACACCCAATCCAAGAGTTCATGTTCTACTTTAAGGCGGTGTTTTGATTAATAAATTTGAAAAAAAAAAAAAAACAAATATTTTGGAAGTCAGTTTGAATTGAAATGAATTAGGAATTCATTATTCTCATTTTGATTTCATTTTTGAGCTATTAATTGTAGTGGATTTTGTTGAGTTGGTGGAGCCCAAATCAATGTTTACAATTGGGCTTCTAAATGGACCTTTAAAATTCCTATAAAATTAATTTTTTTATAATTGGGCTTGTAAATGGACCTTTAAAATTCCTATAAAATTAATTTTTTTATAATTGGGCTTGTAAATGGATCTTTAAAGTCCCTATAAAATGAAGGGTAATTAATTATTAATTCTCCTTATATGTACAGAAAAAGAGATTTTATGCACTTCAAAACTTTTTTTTTAATTATTCAAAATTATCTCATTGCTCATTTAATTTCTCAATTTTTTTTAATATCTCCAAATATTTCAATAAAATAATTAACATTATAAGAAAATTGAGTTTGTGAGGTAATAAATGTATCTCCTTAAACTAAATCAAAAAAAAAAAATGTTTCCACGTTGAGAAACACAGGACAATTCAGAAATTTTATGTATTTATACAATATAAATTACTTGAAGTACCAAATGTAGAAAAAGAGAGTCATGGTTGTAGAGGGATATACATTTTTTTGAAAAATTCTAAATCAAAAATACCTTCAAATAAAATGTATGGATACTGATAAAAAAATTAATTATTCATTTCAATCTAAATATCGTGTGGTAAATCATTGAAATTCATAATTTATGGAATAATGGAGTTTGAAACGAATGTTGTTTTTATTTGGAGAAAGAGAGTGTTGACGGTTGAGATAATAAAGGTGGTGGAGATATGATGATTGTGAAATGAATAAAAAATATTAAGGATAAAACAGAAAAATTAAATGTATGTTGGTTGTGGAGAGAAATATTGGTGGTTGTGGATATAATTACCGTAAAATGAATTAGGGTGAACAAGATTTGTATAGCTTGGTGAGTGGTTGCATAATCTTTGTTGTAAGGGCATCTCCAGCACTGCACAATATTTTACTGTAAATTTTGCACTATCATAATGTAAAAACTGTCGTTTATCTCCAACAGTCTGCATTATCTGTTGCACTAAAATGGAATATTGCATAATATTCATTATTATTATTATTATTATTATTATTATTATTATTATTATTATTATTATTATTTATGTTTTTTTATTTATCATATATTTAGTAATATTCATAATCATTGTTATTTATTAAATTCTGATCTTTATTATTTTATGATTTGTATAGTATTTTAAATTTCATGTACATTTAATAATTATAATTTTTATTATTATCCAAATAACATATTATAATAACACTCTAAATATAAAGAAAATAAAAGGAAGAATAAAAATACAATAAGAAAGAGTAAAAAAGAATGAAAAAAAAGGAAAATAATGAATTAAAAAAAAAAAAAAGAATACCGCAGGATTTCACTTGCGCTAACCTAGTGCAAAGTTGGCAGTTACAAAAAAATAGCGTATGTTTTTACAGCACTGTTGGAGATGAAAATTTAGAAATTCGAATGGAAATACAACAGTGGTGGAGAGATGCTCTAAGGATCTTTATATTGAGAGAATTGAGAGTTTGAGAGATACAATTTTTATGAGTGTGAGGAATTCTCTCGTATTTTGACATTTCTCAATATTACAGTGAAATTTGCGAAGGCAAACAGAACGTAGTTACATATTGTGATGAACCTGTATGAATTTGGTGTGTTGTTTTCTATTTTATTTATTTGTTTGTTCTTTGTGTTGAATTAGATTACATCCATAATACCAATAGATTTAATGTCTATTTAATTTAGATTTGATTTCAAAAAGAATTTTAAATTTATAATAGCAAATATATTGGAAGTTGTTTGATTTGATATATATAAATTTGAAAGTCAGGTCATTTAAATTTGAACCAAACATAACCAAAATAGATCATGAAGTCCAATATATATAATTTTGAACCAACTAAACTTGCTATCCAATCCAAACTCCAAACATAACCAAAATAGATCATGAAGTCCAATACTCGGAAATACACATTTTCGTACGTACATCGACTGAAGCTGACTCCATAGTTTCTAAATTTACAAATTCAAATGTCTTGATTAATGTATGGTTAAAAAAAAGTCAATGCATGGGACTGCAACTTTTATGAGCAACATTTTTTCGAATTCCAGCCCCCCCAATATTTTAGTTTAATACTTTTTCCAATTCAAATATCATTCAGAAGCGTTAATTATCTGTTCAAATAAAACTGCAAACATTGGGAAGTAGAAGAAATTAAAGCAGCAAGAAGAGAAAAGTCAAGAATTGGGACCAAGTTTGCATGCATTCCATTCAATGTCATGTGAACAATACATCTTAATTCCACTTCCTCCACTAACTCAAATTGCTTTAATTTCTCCTAAACATAAATTCAGTAATAAATGGAGAAGTAAATAATAGTCAAGAGTATGGAACAGGCTTAGGCAAATTCTTGACAATTCCACAGAGCTCCTGCGTTGGAGGAACATTATACTCATCCCTCAAAGAGCGAGCTGGAGATAGAACGCTGAGATAGAGCTGCTGTCCCAAGTAAACCCTTTCCGCCATTGTCGACCTCAAGCTCCACATCCCTGCATTGTCCAGCGTCGTCATCACCGCTGCCCACGACTTAGGGTACACATGAATGCTGTGCCTGCTCACACCATCCACCAGATTGTACCCCTTCCTCTTCTCCGGGCCCCACTTCCCCGCCTCCATCCCCACCGCGAAGAACGAGTACCCGTCCAGATGCCACGTCTGGATCGTGTTCTCGCTGTTCTCCAACACTATCTCCACGAAGCTCCGGAACGTCATGTTCACCACGCTCGGCGCCACCACCGCCTTGTCCAGGCTCCCCGCCGGCGGCGCATCCTTCACGAGATCGTACTCGAATTCCTTCTCCGCCACCCCGAAGTACTCCGACAGCTTCACCGGCGTCGCGGGGTCCACGTGGGACACCCCGTTGACCCCGAACCTCAGCTTCCCGCCCACGTAGTACCGCGAGTTGGCTAGCTTGATCGAACGGGTGATGTTGATCTGACCGTAGTGGTACGAGCCCTGCGGGTTGGGCCGGGCCGCGCTCGCCGTCAGGTTCCACCGGAACGACCGGAACTGGCTCACCGACCACGCCACGCCGGCCGTGCCGTCCGCCGGCGGTGGGGGCAGGATCGGGCTGGCCTGGCCCTTACCCTTGTGGTAACGAATAATGGCGACACAAGTCAACTGTTTTTTGCTCAGAAACCTGCTCGAGGCCACCAGGTAGTAGTCCCTGGGGTGCTGGTCAGCTTTGACCAGCACCGACAGGCACTGGCCCACGTGGAGGTCGAGGGAGTCGTACACGTTCTGCACCGTATGGGACCCCTCCATCTCCACCAACTTCATGTGGTGGCCCTGGAACCTGAAATTGATGCTCGTTCTCAATCCGACATTGCAGACCCTATACCTGTAGGTCTTGCCGTGCTGCATAGTGAACATGGGTTTAGATTTCACATCACCGACCTTTCCAGAAACGCCGTTGATGTGGACCCCATCGGGGAGGCCAATGGAGACGCCGTTGTCTAGGGTTTTCCGCAGGGCCTTGTGGTCTTTGTTATACCAGTCTCCAAGCAGAACGGAGAACTCATCAGCAGGTTTGTCGAAAGGGACGGGGATGAGGTCCCGGCTGTGGATCTTGAGCATTCCAATGCCACCAGCGGCGCGGTGGAAGGCGGTGGTGGGGTGGTAGAAGTAGGTTCCGATCTGATCCTTCACTTGGAAACGGTAAGTGAAGTTGTTGCCAGGCTGGATGGGGCACATGGTGCCGAGGGTCCCATCCATCCATGAGTTCTTTCTGTGCTGGATTCCAGACCAGGTTAGGAGAAAGGGCTGGTCAAGATGGTTGAAGACATTGACAACGATGTTGTTGTTGGAAGTGCAGTTGATGACTGGTCCAGGGAAGTGGTTATTAATGAGGATGCCCTGTTGGGGAACACCGAGAGGTGAAACGGTGCCGTATGTGACGTGCCATTCAAAGAAGAGATAGGGGTCTTCAGCAGAAGCCCCTCCCAAGAATAACATGGCCACCACTATTATCATCTTCATCCTACAAGAATATGCCATTATATGGCCCAACTCCAGCTAGCTTTTTTCTTTTTATTTTTTATTTTTGTTAAGGATGTGTATACATATATATGTATTGCTAGTATTGCTAAGAAGAAAAGGAAAATGGATGTTTTCTTCTTCTTCTGGCAAGAGAGTTGGATTAATAATATAGTTGGTGGTCAATTGCTTCTCTCATAACCATCATCTTTTTATAAATACGAATAAGAGATAGTCTTTGATTTTGATGGTTTTCCTTGTTTCTCAAACCCTATTTTGCGCATTTCCTCTATTATTTCCCCATTGCCTCTCTTCCACACCTTCTCTGTTTCATAGCAAACCTATATTTTGCATCATGCATATAATTATAACACAATACCAAACGAGATCTTATAATATTCAAGATAATGAGATATAAAATGAAACGTTAAAATGTTATGGAGAATCAGTTTCCGATTTTATAAGTTGAAATGTTGCATGCAGACTGACATCTAACGGTGCAATGAAAACAATTGTATAGAGAGAGAATTGATTCAGCAGTTCAATTAACAAAGATATATGGTGATTACAACATTATTTTATCATTCCACTTATAAAGGATATGTTCACCATACGATACTAAGATATTAATGTATGTATACATATTCTCGTGACTCACTATTTTCCTTGATTTAATTGTAGAATGTTTTAACGACAAACTTTTTTTTACCCCTTTTCATAAGGTTAGAAAACTTTGATATCCCATTTTTATAAAAATTATTTTTTTATCCATTTAAAACTAATTCACTGTTTACTTTCCTATTGTGTCCTCAGGTAAAATTTGATGATTTTCAATTATACATAGCATGTATAGTCATATCGTATACACAATATGACTATTCGTATGCACGTAAATTATATGTATTTGATTTTGTTTTTAATATTTGACTTTCTTTGTGTACCAAGTAAAATTTAGATATTTGACTTTAAAATTGGATTAAAAAAATTATTTATTATAATTATGGTAGAAAAGTTCACCCCCTTGTGAAAATGGATATTGGAAGCCATTTACACATGATTTTATATGCATCGGAAAAGGTACAAAGTGAAATGGGACCCTCTTGAACTACTCTATCATGCTCAAGTCTGTCTAATTAACATGTTAAAATGCAAATTTTGTAATTTATTATCTGTATGGAAAGGAGTGGTAGTATGTCCAATTCAAAATCCTCTTCAATTAAAGGTAGTACATATTTGGAGAATAAAGATATAATAAAAACTAGGAAAAGGAAACGCATTTATATGTAATCTGATTTTGGTTCGGTCTGATTAATCGGGCCTAGAAATCAAAATTGAAGGAAAAACTGAATTGGTTGGGATTTTAGGTTAGAACGAATTTCCTATGGTTAAAATCCACAATAGTTAGTGTATAATAATCATTTGAGATGCTTAATTAAAATCAAAATAATAAACAGTCTGACCCTCGTTCCAACAAACATAGTCTACATCCAGCACAGAGTAACCACAACATAAGATATGATATATATACTGACCCACAATATTTTGTCATGTACTCCACTTATTCAAAAGCATAATTATTGTATAAAAGATGGATTACACCCACGAAAGAAGAAATACATTTAAATAGAAAATAAAATGAATTTCATCAAAGTATAAGTTTACAAAGAAGATGAGCATCTACATAAAAGAGCAAAATGAAAAGGTGAAAATCCATCAACTGCTTGACCTCCATACTCAGAAGCTTTCTTATAGAAGCCAATTCTATTATTTAGTTACTCACTCCCTCAATAAAAGCACACACAAGCAGATGTTGCTTGTTCACCCGTGAGTAAACAAGGAATATAAGATGGTTATATCTTGTACAGATACTAGGTAGCAGATAACCAACATTACAACCGCCAAAAAACATGTACCTTCATAGGCAACCGATCAAGAATCTTGTGGAGCCTCAAACCTTGTGGGAGTATCAATTCCCATCATGCAGCAAAGCCCAGATATCAAAATTACAAGCAGGACAAGTCCCTGAAAAGTATTAAAACCATCAAATTTGAGGGGATGACAGAAAAAGTGAACAGAGACTGATATGAATATAATGACTAGTCTACTTACCACAAAGATTCCCTCCAAAAGAGATGACTTAATTTGGCAAACTCCATCGCAGTGAGTGGATGTAGCTGATTCATTACCGATGGTACCTTCAGTGAGAAATCTCTCCACTCCCCGATGTGCGAGATACTCAGTGGATCTAAAAGGATCCGAAATGTAGAGAACCGAGTATTTCGCACCCAACTCATTCACTGAATTGAGAAGTTGAGAAAGCATGCTGCCTGCATATGTAATCAAACTGTTTAATCCAATTTACAGGCTCAATGGAAGGATAAGCTCATATAACATGAGAAGAATTTTAGTTTGATGAAAGGGAAAAAAGAACAAAAAAGTTCTTGCGAAAACTTAGTACATAGCATACTTTCAGAACGAGGTTGATCAGAATCTTGCAATGATAAGGAACCTCCAGAACACACCACAATCAGATCAGTTTGCCCATCAGAAACTTCGTGGATCCTCGAGTTCACGTAGTCCTATCAGTAAATTGCAGTAAGCCACTCAGTAGGAACAAAAGAAGCAACACAAATAGGCATGTGGCATCATCAGCAGATACTTACATGAACTGAGTGAAGATCGTTTAAGTTATCAAAATCATCACCGTCTACAGAGCATGACCCCACTAGAACAGTTCTGCTGATCCCTGAATTATGCTGACAAGTTTCAGCAAACTCTGAGATCAAAGAGCTTTCTATGGATACTTTCTCCTCTCCAGCAACTACATAAGGAAAGGCCAAAGAGGAGTTGGAGTTTGAAAAGGAGTCCTATCCATGAAGGAGACACATTTTAGTATCAAGATGAGTCAAATGGTATGATGCTGAACTAATGTTCCAAATGCTAATTATCAAGAAATCTATTCAGATTTCAAGAGAAGGGCAAAATGAATTAACCTTGAGCAAGTCTACAAGAGCTAGATCAGTCTTTGAGGGTCTAGAAATTTCTTGCGATTGTAGCTGCATTAAGGAATACATACTTCAAGTCAATATACTTTATGGTGCGAAAATTGTACACAGTTTAATATTTCTTCTGGATATATTAAGCTAAATCATTAATTCTGTAAAACTTATGGTCAGATGTTGTCAGATACATTCGCATATAAGTTTCAGTGATTATTCTGTTCCATCTCATTTTAAAATTTTTAGTTCGAAATATGTGCCTGGGTCATCATGTCTCTTCCTACATACTGAGATTTATCTCGTTTATTTTATTTTAGTTTTTAAAGAAGGGCTCTAATTTAATTGGTGAATAAAGAAACTTGCAGATTCATATATGCCACAATGTCAGATGAAATATATAACTGGAAAAATGAAAATGTATAGCCCAAATTGTTGTCAATGTCGCCTATTCCACAATAATAGAAAAGGTGCGACAAACAAGGGCATTCTTCAATTCTTAATAAATGAATCTAAACATAACATTTATTTATACTTTAAGAACTTTGGAAACTTTTAGCTTTAAAGGTACCTAAAGCATCAATTTGTTTGTTAATGTCCCTAAACTTAAATTAAAAAAAGGTTATGTTTAGGTCCCTCAGTAACGAATTTTATCAAATTCTGTCACTGAGGGACTTAAAAAGAACCAACAAGATGATGAGACATATAATACCTCTGTCCCAACGAAAAGAAAGGCAAAATTCTTAGACAGCTGAGTGTCCTCTCTTGCGCACTGAAGACAAAGAAACCACAAAATTTTGGCATTAGTTGAAACTGTTAGGAATCCCAAAACAATTTATGTACTTCTCATACATACTTTGGTCAAATATATACTTAACATAATGCTAGGATAAAAAATGACCAGGGAATTATTATAAAATACTAATCCGAGGATACGGAATATACCAGGTATTTCGACCATCCACCTTCAGTCATTGCAGACTTGGCTAAATCTCTAGGAGCAAGAATCCTATAATCAACCATTTCTTTATTTCTGCCAAAAATTTGCAAGTCGGATAAATTCAGGGTTAAAAACTTCCAAAAAAAAGATAATTTGTTCAACTGAGAAATGGTTGGTAGAGATTTCTTAGAACAAGAATCCATGTTTATTTGATGCAGGCTGATGAAATCAGGTGTGAAAATGCTTATATACTGACTACTTGATCCCACAACGGAGTTGTGTTGAATTATAGCATCAGACAGATACTTGCAGAAGAAGTCAATACGAAATGGTAAAACGGAGTTTAAGACTGAAAAGCACATGAATAAACAGAACCACGCCGTGTTAATCCAGCATTGTAACACCTATTGCATATAGGTTGTAAATTAACACTGTGTTGAACAGCTATTCCGAGAAAATATAAGTACTAAATATGCAGATATCGATGAATAAAGAGGGTCGAGAAAGGAGAGACAAAAAACAACGAAAAAGGCCATAAAGATCAAGGAAAAGCAAAGCAGGAGATTTGCAGGAGAAAAGAGAAATAGACACATGTCTCAGTACCTTTCCAAAACTGAATTTATACTTCAGGTTACAGCAGAAAACAATTACATTAAAAGCTCTTAAAACTTTAGATGCCATCCATGATAATGGTTGATGTAAACAACATAACATCATTGATGGAAATTAGCATCTATCTTAACTAGAAGACAGAATAATAGGATTAGATACATATAGCTTTCTATTAAGATATCTGATCAATCCACAGAAATCAAGCTTAACCCCAAAGACTCAGATACCACTCCACAGTTAGTCATGAATACAACTTAACTCAGCCTTGTGAATTCATGAACAATCATCAAACAGGAGCAGGCAGTGGCTCCACTCCCATAAAGTATAAATTCAAATATGAGCGATTTGAGGAAATATTGAATCATTACCCATCTAAATGAGGTGACCATAAGAATGCGGGAGCTGAGGCCGTGGAACTAAACCCTAAAGGCAGCTGAGCCGTGAAAACAAGCAGAACCGCCACCAATGCCACCAAAGTAGTCGCCATCTTTCTTCTGATAATCCAACGACTACACCAAGTGATTGACTTGAATCACTAGATAACAACACCTCAATTATGAACGGAACTGAACCGAATCGATCGACAATTAATCAAATCCAGATACAAAGCATATCAATCGTGCAAAAAAAAATTGTAATCCAACAAATCGCTGGCGAACAGTTGGATCTAAACTCGTATAAGTTACGCAAGCAACAAAGGAGGAAATTGACAAAATTAACAGATAATATGTGAAACCCTAGCTCACCTCTAGATCACAAAATATGTATGAAATCAGAGGAAACGAACTCGCAGCGCCCACGTCTTGATAGATTATTGATTTTTCCAGGTTTCCGAGTGATTTAGAGCCAAGAGACCTTTGAAGATGGGAAATATTCTGCAAATAATTTAGGCAAAATTTTCACTTCAACCCCTACAATTTTATATTATTTTATTTCTTTCCCTTATATTTTCATTTATCTTACTTTTACTCCCCTCTTTTCTTAGAAATTAATTAAGATTTTCTCATATTTATTTCTTTTTATGAAGTACTGCATATTTGTATTATTGGACTTGTATTCTAATAAATTTTAAAATTTTATTATACTTAATTTAATGACATTGTTGTTAACCTAGATTACATCATATTATTATTTTTTAGGTGATTGGGAAAATATAACACAAATTTATAAGTTTTATACTAATGAACTTATGATTACTTAATGATCTGAATTTCACAAAATTAAATTCCTTAAGAAGGAATACTAAGTTTGGTATATAGATAAATCGTGTTGAGACTTGGACAAATGTATATGATTGCTTAAATTTTGAAGTTGAATGTTCTTTTTTACAAATCAAATGTTTTTTTCTTAAATATGAAAATCAATATATAACAATGAGGCTATATCATTATCCATTTTGCTGTCAAATAGATAATATATTTTTAATAATTAATAACCTGATTGGGCCATCGAGTATTCATTGTATAATTAATTGGACATAATATTCATATAATTTGTGAGTTTTTATAATAGGTGGACAACTCCATTTAACCGTTTATTGCAGACCTAACATCATAATGCACAAAACCAACTTAACAGATTACAAGTCAAATAACTAAATAGATTTGTAACACATCAAATTTATAGATAGGTTGTCATATACTTTATTGTTTATAAATATGTTACATATGCAGATCTAAAATATTAATTCATGTAATTAAGTTATTACATGCTCACTGTATCCGCATCAAAAATAGTAAAATTAAAATATTGCTGTAGAGTCCAATGCTATAGTTTCAATAAACAATCACTAGAAATTTATTAGATTGATCCAATTGTAAAAATTAAAAAGTCATAATTAGATTGCCAAATCTTTAAAGTTCATATTTGAGGTTGCAGAAAATTAAAAAGAAAATCATTATTACACTGAAACAAAACGGTGTATTATTTCTTTTTTAATCAAGTCAAAATTAAAACACCAAATTAGAAGAAAAGATAAAAAAAAAAAAAAAAAAAAAAAAAAATTGGAGACTTTCTTAATCGAGTAGTGAAAGCTTTTTGTATACGTATTCATTGTTAGGGGTGATTATATCTTGGATCGATTCAGTTTTTTTTTTTTTTTTCTGAAAATTTTTGGATTTCGATTTCCACACTTGAGATATTTAAAAAGAAAATCATTATTACACTGAAACAAAAACTATAGTTGATGTTTTTTTTTTTTTCAATTAACTCAAAATTAAAACACCAAATTAGAAGAAAAGAAAGAAAAAAAAAAGTGTATACTTGCTTAATCGAGTAGTGAAAGTTCTTGTATAAATATTCATTGTTAGGGATGGCCATATCTTGGATTGATTAGTTTATTTTTTTTCAAAAATTTTGGATTTCGAATTCCATGCTTGAAATATCAAACAATCGAAAATTAAAACAAAATAACTTACGCATTAAATATTATTGATTTTTAGTCAGTGTTCTAAAAATTGATTTACACATCAGGAGACTTATAGTCGAGACACCTTAGGTGCATGCTAGGCAGCCGTAGGTGGGGTTAGACAGAGCAATTAAATCCTAGGCGGACCTAAACACCAAATATTTTTATTTCTTCATAGCAAAACTATAGTTTCTTATTATTATAGACTTTTATCAAATTATTATTATTTAATTAGATATAAATAGAAAATTAACGAATCAATAAATACAATTAAAAAAATAATTTTATACTCATTGAATAGGTCGTATAAAAATTAATTCAAATGAGATATAAATTTTTTACCTTGTCCTCCAACATAAAATTAAAAAAATAATAATATAAGAGTTCCAAAAATATCTTTAAAGATAAAATTGTATTAAAAAAAGCTCAAATAACACCAAATCTATTTGAATAGTGTTTGTGTGCACCAAGTGCATGAATCATGATCCATGCAACTGGGTGCACAGGTCGGGTCGGGGTCCAGCCCAGACCCGCGCCCAGGTTTTTTTTATTTTTTATTTATGACATAAAATTTATGTTTACCGAATATAACCTTTATGTACAAATATCATAACCTTTAAGTAAAATTACTTAAAACTTTTTTAGTATAAAAACATATTAAAAGTTATGTAACATTTATGGTAACCGAGTATAACCTTTATGTTATATCAGTATAACATTTACATACATATATCATAACCTTTAAGTGATATTACTTAAACTTTTTTCACTATAAAAATTAATATAGTATGGCTTAACCTTTATGTTATAATAATTTAACATTTATGTTATAATAATATAACATTTATGTACAAATATCATAATATTTATATACTTAAAAAATAACATAAGGTTATATTATTATAACGAAAAAGTTAAATTATTACAACATAAAGGTTTTAAAAGGTTTTGAAAGGTATTATAGGTCTGTCATACACTGCAAAAAGTTATACAGATATAACTAAGAGGTTAGGTTTGCCAAATTAAAAGGTTGGACCAATATAACTGTGAAACTAGGGTTTGGGCACATGAGGTGAGCGCGAGACGCGTGAAATGCATCTTCAAGATCGGGTTGATCCAATTGCATGGATCTAAGATTCTAAGATTTGTGCACCTGGTACACAAAAACATTTGTGAATCAATTTTATGTAGGTCACGCGCCACGCCGCCTATACACCGACTAGGCATCTTAGCCACAAGGCGTTAGTAAAGTGTCCGACTATATCCTAGTGAATTTGGGATAAGAACATTGATTTTTATGCGATTTTGATTTGTATAATATATGTTAGATTTAATTTTTATGGTTTAATTTTTGTTGATATGATTATTAGTTTGATAGACTAAATTTATTAAAAGAATTTTTTTGCCTAATTTGTTGATTTTTATTCTTTAATTTTTTTCGGGAACCGAATAAATATTATCTGGATTAGGTTATTATTCGGTTTTCACTAAGTTCGATTTCGGTTGTTATTCGGTTTTCCCTAAAAATCCAAATTGGATTGTTATTGGTTTTTTTTTTTTTTTTAAGACTTTCTCCATATTTTTTGAGCTGAGAATTCATTGTTATATTGCATAGAAAAAAAAGGAAATTAGGGTACGTGAGGAAGAAGGGGGAAGAAGACCCCTTAAACCCTTTACCATTTATATCGACCTTCAAAAACAAAAAGGATAGATAAAGAAAGTGGATGAAATTTGGAAAATTCTGACATCAATTACTACAGCTGGATGTAGACCCACAGCTCTGGTGCTTCATCTTTTGGATTCTTTAATGGTAGAATAGTACGTAGCTGTGAACGGAATCGCCATAGGATGCGTTGTGGTGGATGTGGATTGAGGTGGACAGAGATTGAGGCGTGGCTTCGAGATTATGACAACATTCAGCGTCTTGCCATCAAACTGCTCTACGTTCAGATTGCTTGCGCATTGATTGGATCGCTTGGAGCGCTCTACAATGGTGTATTGCTCGTCAATTTGGGGATTTCCTTGTTCGCGCTCGTCGCCATTGAGAGCAGCAGTCAGAGCCTTGCCAGGACTTACGCCGTCCTTCTCTTCTCCTCCATTTTGCTCGACCTTTCATGGTTCTTTCTCTTTTCGCACCATATCTGGTACTGCTATCCACCTTCTTCGTCTTCCTTTTCTGTTCATATCATATAGTTGTAATGTTTTTATCGGTTGAAGATGATTTTACTGTGATTTTCCCGCGTGCAATCACAAAGTGCTACCGAACGAATTACATATAGTTGTCATGAATTATCGGTTGAAGATGGTGTTCTGCCTTGAGTTTAGGATTGAATTATTAGATGAGTAGCGGTTGTTTCCCAATTGTTTCTCTGTTTGTTGAAGGTACTCTGCTGATATTGAAATATTTTACTGTGTTAAATATGTAAAAGTGGAGATATTATATTTGAAGGACTTCTCTTAATCATGAAACACATGCATCCACATATACCAAGAATTCTCATGATCAAACATGCACATTCTTCAAACATTTAATTATATCTCTGCCTCTCTCTGTAACAAACTCATGATTCGATGTTGATTCTCCATTTACCATATCAACACATTGTTTGATCCGGAGTCCTAAAGATACACTCGAAAGAGAATTTTCTATTCTAGTTACTTCCTTTCATTTTCAGAAACTAAATATCTGAATAGGGAAGTAGAAAACAAGTAAAAGCAAAACTGAAAGTAGCCTCTGCTTTTAAGGACTGATCCTTTTTGAAACAATTATAACATGTAAGGTTGGAACAGATAGTAATATTATCCAATATTTGTCAATGGACTTAATCATTAAAACTTATTAAAAACCAATCTACAGCTGAGGATGTGCAAAGCTTTTTGGTGTTTAAAGGTTACATATAGAGTCTGGTCTTAACCTCTCAGTTTGAACTTATGAGGGGAAACAACTTAATTAAAGGATTGGTGGCTGGCTGTTGGAGACTGAACATTTATGGAACATTTAGGGGATCAGAGACTATTCAGAAGGGAGTTTCAACTAATTATTTGAGATAAACTGTAATGGCTTGACTCTGAGATAATACTGCTGAAGTAGGAATAGCAACTTCCTAACCATGAGAATGAGCTAGGTGTATTGTAAATGTGCCAGAACTGGTTTAGTAAAAAGAGATATGGTGGTTTAGCTGTCTTAAAGCTAGAAAGCTTTGGGATTGAGAAATATCTAGTTGATTTGCAATCATGCATTTCAATAAAAAATATGATATTATTCTTTCTGCTTGTGCAACTTGCAAGTAGTGAATTTATTTATAAGCAGGATATCGTTCTCATGTCTTAGTTTTTGCTATGTTGTACATGTAGCTGCTTTTTTTTTTTTTTGGAGATGTTTCCCTTTCTCATGGAAGGGGTGGCTAGGCTTATGACATCCCTTTCTATACTTGACCACATCAAATGACATGATCTGTATGTTATCATTGTCTTTAGACTGTTATGAAATTTCAAGTCTTTCTTGCAGGCATATCCCAGCTGAGATTTATGGAACCTTTGTCAGTTTATCTGTGAAGCTCACACTCACCATGCAGATTCTTGGATTTTCAGTGAGGTTATCATCTTCACTACTATGGATGCAGATGTACAGGCTAGGTGCTAATTACTTGGACTACTCTGTTTCTCGAGACACGGATGTTGATCTGAGAAATAATTTTCTTGGTCCTGCAACTCCTATTGTTAGACATCCGTCTAGTTCTGATGATACAATTGGAGGCTCAATACATGATCCTGCATATTACTCGTCTCTTTTTGAAGATAGCAGAGATGATTCTTTTCTATGCGGGGTATGGTCCTACCTCTCTAACTTATCACTCTATCTTAACCATTGCCACATTCACATCCTCTTTATATTTGACAAAACATGCACTAGTATAACTAACAAACACAAAGTTACAGAACATTTCCTAAAATAGCATGTTCTTCAATCTTAAAGGTCTTGAAAACATGCAGGAATTAATAGTAAAGTATTAGTAGCTATATAACTGTTCAATTTGATAAGAACTTGTTAGGAATATAAGCAAGGGAGCCCTAACTTAACCCAAAACCATGGTCAAAGGTAAAGGATTGACTCCCTCTTATATACCCTTCCACACTTTCATGTGGAACCGATGTGGGATATCGTAACAGAACTAGAAGATGGTCAGTCATAATCATAGAGTTTTTGGGTTATGCCAAAGCTCTGTTGTCAGTCGTCACAGTAATGAAAACAACAAAATATGTACTTCTTCCATCCCAAATATATAGTCCACTGTGATTTTGCACACAGATTAAGAAATGGTATTTAAAAAGCAAGTTATACATTAACTTTCTTTTGTACCCTTATATAATGAGTATTGGGTTCAACATAATGATCGAATGTAAAGAGTTCAACATATGGGATATTTGTAAATGAATGTAAAATACAATTTCAGATATGGAAATAGGACTAAATATCTGGGGCAACTCAAAAAGGAACAGTTGAATTACTTATGACAGGCTCGGAGTGAAGCAATTTGACTGAATATTGAGGCAAAGTGATACATAGTTTAAGTGTTTAGGGGGCATGGGATCTTTTGTCTGGGAACACATGGACCCATATATTTTCACAATACCTCCTTATCCTGCATTTTGTAACATTGCTCATTGACCTGCTTCAATTTGTCTGGATTTGATACAAACAAGTTCAAGTACTTGATAAGATATTCCCTCAATCTTCCTCTATGTTGTTTATGGAGTCTAGTTATTAGGATCATACTTGATGGTTATTTTTGAAATTCCATCTTCAATACAAAACTGGACGTGAGAGTTTCTCCAGCTCCTCACAAACAAAAGGATCCAAAATTGAATTTCAATTAATTTGAATAGAGTAGAAGATTTTTATTATAGTTGTTTGGGTTTTGGGCTTAAGTGAAAAAAATTGAATTGTTGAGGGGTGAATTGTTTTTCTTTTCTAACCAATATTGAACCTTCCGTCTTGTGTTGGGACAATGCCAACTTGTAGATTTTTCTCTTTGCTCTTCAAAGGACACTGTGATAGATAAACAGCAGAGGCTGGAACCTGTTCTGATACCCCAATATGTGGATTTCTTATGTATATACCTACTTGATATTTAAATTAGAATAAGAATCAAATTTAAAATATTGCAACTTGTTCGGTTGTACCATTGTGTGTGTGTGTGTGTGTGTGTTTTTTTTTTGTGTTTACAACTTAAAAGAATTATTTTTCTGATTGCAATCTATGGTCATGATTTTATCAACACCAAATCCCTGAAGAAAAAAAAAAAGTAACAGCAAAAAGAAAACAAGAACTAGACTTCATCAGTACCAAAGTGTATCCCTACAGTTCTACCACTCATTTCCACCTGCTTTTATCACGTGAAACCAATTTATGTTAGTATCAATGGACAACTGGGGCTGAGAGTTTGTCAGTCATGCGAAGTAAATATTTCTGAGAGCATATCTTTTGCATGAGTTTGGTTTATTTGGTAATTATTTCACAACATCTACAAGCAATTTTTATCTATACACTTTTTTTTTTTAATGTAAATGATGACTGCTTTTACGAAATGGTGATTGCCCATCCCAGTTGTGCGATGGGTGAAAGTGGCCAATAGAGTCAGGAAAGAGGTCTGGAGTGCCAGAGTAATGTATAAAAATCGAAACCTGAACTTATAATGAACTCCATGGTTGAAGTATAGTATTTCAATTTATTAGTTGTCACTGCCCTTTTATACCCTTATGATTGCTGCAAGATGATTTGAAGAGCCATTAGTAGGAATTTGATGTATGGCTGCTTAAAGTTTTTTTGAAAGATGCTACTTAACATGGGATCTGCTTATGATTTTATGTTGGATAACTAACTAAGGGAGCCCTGTTTTAAGCCTTTATCAATGACCATAATGTTAATTTTTGTATCTTCTTTTCTACTGATTTGCTTTCTGAGTCTGATGAAATGTAGTTCTTATAATTTTGCTTACTAGAGATGACTCTGATATGGTGGCCTTCTTTCTTATGTCAGGGAGGTCAAAATCATGGCATTTCTGTTGGTAATTCTGTACCAACTGCTGAAACTTCTAATCTGAATCCATCCACGGGTAGTCCTTGCCATGCTAAAGATGTAAGTTTTCGATACTTACTCTCAGTATGCTTAAGTAGTATCTACACATATCAATACTTGGAAAAATTAATTATCTTTGTTATATACTACCTCAAACAAATAAACGAACTTGAGTGGCATGCCCTATCTATCTCAGTGAATAACGAAAATATCTAATTTCAGGACGAGAATCCTACTGCTGCTATGAGAAAATTCCAGATGGTTTGAAGTGGAATACTATTGGTATGAGTTTACCCATTATTCTTTTGTTTGGTGGATGACTTCTTTTACGGTCAATGACAAAGCTCTTATAGATAGAAAGTGGTAAAGCAAGATTTGTACAGTTACCACACATGTATTCTTTTTGCTCCGTCTCAAGTACGCAGAGATATCGAAAATAGCAACGTTGTGTAGAGATTATGTCAATGGTTGTTGAGCCAATGGCAATGTTGTGAGGAAATTAGATACCATTTTTGTTGCTGCGTTTACTCCAAATGTTATCATATTCATCTCTATATTCTCTACACATTGCACTAAGCACATAAATCAGATTAATTCTTAGAATAGGAATAGGGTTCCAAGTTGTACGTGTCGTTTTTTTTTTCCCTTCAATTTCGTAATTTCATTGTTAATTATAATGATTTCAATCAGTGCGGAAATTTGTTAGAGAAGATGGTCGTTGTAGTGGTCAATGTGGTGGTGGTAGTCATCATTGACTGATGAAAACTTTTCTCACTTCAACTCAAGCAAGTGGTTTAGAGAATGATAGAAATTACCACTTGCTAATAGAAATGCTGATCAAGACTCAGAATAAGACCAAAAGTAACAATATTACGTTAGAATTGAACAGGTCGTATGAAACATTATAAATTGGCACCCAAGCTTGATAATAAAATATCCCCAAGTCAATGATTCTTTGGATGTAGATATTAATTTAAACACTTCTTCCTATCCAAACAAAACTAAAAAAGTAGTGGGGAAGAGATGGAGAAAGAGGTCTAACATTTACGCTGATGGGCCTTATCTTGGCAAATACACTACGGATTTGATGGTCCTCTCTCTCTGACTCTCACGGGTTGAATAGAGAGAAGAAGCTTCTTTGCACACAGTGGCGGAGCTACATTGGAGCCAAGGGGGCACTGGGCCCCCCTGAGATTTAAAAAAAAAAAAATAATATTTTAGGTAATTTTATATTTTTATTCAAAAAATATGTATATTAATTAATTTTACTTGCATATTATCAAATTCTTATTAAAAATACCAATTTTAAGGTAAATTGTTTATATATCTAAACTCATTATTTATTTTTCTTCATTGAGTAATGATATTATTTTAATTTTATTTGATTATCAATTGTTATAGAATATATAATATATTCATTATTTTGGCTTTATAAAATATGAAGTGATTGTAAAGAATTATTATCATTGATTATTATTTTATGAATTGTTAGCTTTGAGTTAGCATTGTTGATTAATTAGATGTTGATTTATAGTTTGTATAATAGTAATGTTAATTTAATGATATTTAATAATTCTAATTTTATCTCATCTTTCATAAATAATGAAAAAGTATTATAGAAAAATATCAGTACTAATATTAAAAAGTGTTTCAAAATAAACAACATTCAAAGTTCACTTTTGAATCTAATGAGCGATATATTATTGAATAATTATTTAATAATACATTAGAAAAGGATGTATTTGGAAATGTTAGCAACGAAGGTATCTTGCAATGATTTCAAAATAGGAAAAAATACAACATAAATATTGTAATCATTTTTTTTTTATTTGTCATGTTGAAATGTTATAAAGATATTGATTGTAGATATTATTTTATAATGTGATATACTGACTTTATTGTAATTTTATAATTTTATTTTTAGAACTATTGTTATTTTTTTATTAGTTGGCCCCTGGATAAAAATTCCGGCGACATGTGTGTACAAAGGTTGGTGTTCATTAATTAGGTGACAGTCCTCACATAGAATCTTGAAAGAAATAGAGAGAGAAACTAGTTGGTGGGTAATCAATGCTATGCTACCTCTTAGCTCCTTCTTCCTCTTCCTCCTCGTCGTCGTTTCTTCCCTAGAATCCATCCGATCATGCAACAAAGTCGATCACGATTCCCTGGTTTCTTTCTACAACCACCTCTCCCTGGTTTGGAACTCGTCGTCCCCGGATTGCTGCCTGTGGGAAGGCGTGACGTGCACATCACACGATCGTCGTGTCACCCGTCTCTCACTGCCATCCAAATCCCTCTCCGGAACCATCACACCCCTCATTGCAAACCTCTCATTCCTCTCCTATCTCAACCTCTCCTCCAATAACCTCTCCGGTTCTCTCCAATTACACACCCTGCCTACTTCCGTACAATTCTTGGATCTATCCAGCAATCGCTTTAACGGCACTATCCCTCCTTCCTTTTTTGCATCCAATCTAATTTCTTTCAATGTCAGCAACAACAGTTTCACAGGCCCACTTCCTACTTCATCCATTTGCACCAACTCCCCCCTTCTAAAGATCTTGGATTTGTCCTCCAACCAATTCAATGGCCCTATTTCTCATGGGATTAGTAACTGTTCCAATCTGCAGGTTTTGAGAGCTGGTTTCAACTCTCTTTCAGGGTGGCTTCCATATGATGTTTACAGTGTGAAAACATTGACCCAAATCTCTCTTCCTAACAACCATCTATCTGGGCCTTTAAACATCACCCTTTCTCACCTCACCAACCTCACAATCTTGGAGCTCCATGTCAACGAATTCTCCGGCGAGATCCCACCGGAGATCGGATCTCTCACCAGATTGGAGCAGCTTCAGCTCCACACCAACAACCTCACAGGCACCTTGCCACCTTCAATCACAGATTGCTCTGCCCTCAAGACTCTGCTTCTCAGGAACAACCACTTTGGAGGAGAAATCTCCACCCTTGATTTCTCCAAGCTCCAAAGACTCGAAGCCATTGATTTAGGCAACAACAGCTTTGTTGGCAGCATCCCTTCAAGCCTCTGCCTGTGCAGGTCTTTAACTGCAGTTCGACTGGCCTACAACCGGCTGGTGGGCCAGCTCCCACCTTGCATGGCTTCTCTCAGATCCCTAGCCCACCTCTCCCTCTCAGACAACTACCTGTCTGATGTGGTTGGAGCTTTGAAGATCCTAAGACACTGTGACAACCTGTCTGTCCTCTTCTTGTCGAGATGCTTCAACGATGAACCGATGCCTGATGACGAAGACCTCTTGCACCTCGACGGCTTCAAGAATCTGCAGATATTCACACTGGGAGGATGCAGCCTCAAGGGCCAAATCCCATCCTGGATTGCTAAGCTAAGAGCAGTCAAGGTGTTGAACCTTTCATACAACCGAATCACGGGCCCCATTCCGTCTTGGCTAGGCAGCATGCCAAGCCTGTTTGTCCTCAACCTCACACAGAACTTCCTATCAGGCCATCTCCCACGCGAAATCGGGGCCTTGCCAGCTCTCATAACCGATAATTCCAGCTCGGATTTGAGCCACTTAGCATTGCCATTCTTGTTCGACAGCCTCCAGTACAACCGTCTCTTCAACCTGCCACGTGGAGTGAAAGTTGGCAATAACAGCCTGACAGGGAATATCCCACCTGAATTAGGCCAGTTGAAACTGGTCCACATAGTGGACCTTAGCAACAATAACTTCAATGGAAGCATCCCACCACAGCTCTCTGGACTAGCCAACGTGGAGAGGCTAGACATGTCGGGGAACCACTTGACCGGGGAGATACCGGCTTCACTCAGACGACTCAGCTTTTTGTCTGCATTCAGCGTGGCAAATAATGATCTTGAAGGAGATATTCCCAAGGGGGGCCAGTTTGACACGTTTCCGGCCTCTTCTTTCGAGGGGAATCCTAAGCTTTGTGGCTCTGCATTGCAGAGAAGCTGTAGGGTCACGGAACAAGGTGACCCGACAACTACTGATGAACACGAAGAAGAAAAAAAGGAGACAGTGAGATCATGGTTCGGAGTATTTCCGTTTAGTATGGGATATTTTGTGGGTTTTTTTGCAGTGAGCATCACATTGTTGTGGCGTTGTTCATGGACATGCTTTGGAGTCGAATCCAATGATGTAGAAACAAGGTCTATGTTATGAAAGTGGAGTAACCGATAGTTAGAATGTGTGTACTAAATGACAGGGAAAAGGCAAGAATGGATTGCCATAATAGGAACTAATGTATTTGGACAGTTGACATTACATGAATGAATGAATGTGCATCACTAGTTTCAATATATTGGGAGATAACTAATTTCCACATTATAGTTCTTCTGTTTATGTTTCATAAGCCTTATAACATATAGACCATCATTACATGTGTATTCCTATACCATATAGGAAAAAAAAAAAAAAAAATTCACAAGGGAAAAATTGCATTTGTCCAACAAGTATCATCCCAATTCCGAATAGTTAATGGAAAATGAAATCACTATAGTTTGTTTATCAATTCTCAGAGTACATATTCCATATGTCGTGCAATGATACGGTTCAAAAAAGGCATTGCCTTCACTCTACCTGGAATAATATCATCTAATAACCAGCCACCCACTCTATCCCCCATTACAACTTATTTACACTTCAACCCCCAAAACCGTCCGTCCAAAGCAATCCCAGGTATTCTTGAGCTCTTCCAGTGTCCTTTAAACTCAATATCCAACTTCCAGATACATCTACATTCAAATTAGGGTGAACAGGAAAAACATTAAAAGCAAGTCATGATAGAAATCAAGTAAAAACATCCTTACATGTAGCAGACATCAACGATACAGATTCTAAATTAACAAATTTAGAGAAGACGTGTGCGTGTATCTAACAAAGTTCCCTTGTTCTCATCAAGAAATACTATCATTGATTTTGCTGCTTCCAAGTGGGTATAACTCCATTCACCTCTCTTATTAGTTTAAGTAAATATATTGAAACAGGGACAGGACATTAACTAGTAAACCTCCCGGTTATACCCCTCCCAACTGTAATCAGAAAACATGCACTGAACCCAGGGGTCACCTTTTATGCCACCTACATTTCACATCTGACAAAGGAGCTTCACTTTTTTCATAGCCCCAAGGCACATGTAAATGTAAACAACACACAAATCTTACTAGACGATAGTAATGAATAATGAAGCACATAACACCATCTTCATCATACCATTGCTGAACTTTCCGAAATTCTGTGAGAACTGGGTATATATTCTCAAAAGCAGTATAGGTTTCATCTCTGACCTGAAAAGGTTAAAAAGTGGTATGACATCATCAGCAATGGGGACAAACTGGCAGATAGCATAGAATAATGAAGCCCGTTTAAATTGGGAATCTAGGAGTTACTACCTTAGCTCCAGTGAGAACAATCTTCCCAGAGACGAAAATAAGCAGCACTATCTTTGGTTGTTTCATCCGGTAGATTAATCCAGGGAACAATTCCGGCTCATACTGAAAAAAAAAATGTACAAATGCCATGAAGGTATAATCTCATCCACTCAAGAAATTGGTTTATACTTCGAGAAAGATCAAGTAATCATTTTATCAGTAACCCCCAATATCTTCCTGAAGTCCTCAAAGGCTACTTTCCCAAAATTACAATTTTCCCCTTAAACTATTACTGTCCTATAATGAGGTGAAAACAGCTAGCTCACCCACCCACTTCTGAAGATAATGTTGATAAAGTACACACAGTCTTCATATTTCTAACTCCCACTAGAGAATGCATACCAAATCAACAATGGAGCCATAAAATTAAGACAGATGGAGCATTAAACATGAAGAATCTACATGCAGATAACAAACAAGGTTCAAACAGGATCCGCATTACTTTATTCTACATATTTGAAGTATTTTACATAGGTAATAGAGAGCAAAAATTTTGCTACTGGAAAATTCCAATGATGATTTCCAGTGGAAGTGCTGCAATAAAACAGCAAAACTGAAGGTGAAGTCTGGAACTTTGTTCCTCATTCCAAATAAAAATCATACGCATCCACTGTTGAAAAGCCAATACACTTGATACTGAAATGAGAACAGCAACGAATGTGCAATTCCAGAACAAGAATTTACAAGAAACTAAAGTTCAGGGATGTAAGACTAGTCACAGGTTAGATTCAAATAATGAAGTTATCACCTGACTTTTCAGATAATGGCACAGGTACCATAATCAGAGTAAAGACAACATCATTGAACCCAATTGAAGAGCATACATTTTTTCAACATATGGAACACATGGAAATGAACCACTCACACTTGAAAAGGCACCATGAGCATAAGCAAGGCCTTCAAGTCGAATTGGAAATTTGACATCACAGGACCCAACTATGTTCTGAATCTTGAAATCCTACAAGGAGAAAATAGGGGAAATGTAGGTTATATATTTTATAAAACTCTATCCCGAAAGAGAATAAAACCCAGGTAATAAGATGTCATTAGAAGCATTTGCCAATGAGGATAGAGAAAAGTACCTTAAATTTTGCAGGAAAACCAAGCTTCTGAATAATTCTGGCGTACTGAAGAAAATAGAAAGGAGATAATGAAATTTACACCTTAACATGAGATAAATGAATTCCCTTGTTGATTTTACATGACAATCCAACATTAACCATCTAATGGAACCATTCATAGTTATCATCTTCTTGAGTAAATCCCAGCAATTTTACTAATCATAAACATGCTTGTCATGTGACATGTTATACCTTACGTGCAGCCAATTTTGATTGTTGTTCACTCTTGGCTCCAGTACAAACCTGAAATAATGAGAAAGAAAACTGTTTACATGAAAATCATTTATAACAGGACATAGGGTAACCCTCCTTCCTCACTGAGGAGCAAAATTTAAGTGTTGGATAAAGAGAAGCATCCAAAAAGCACTAACAGAAAGAACACCACTGAATTTTGAACACAAACCTTTCTGCAACTGCAGATTTTAAGGGATGCAAAGGATTACCCCAAAGCACTTACCATCTTTCCCGATGCAAATATTAGTGCTGTTGTTTTAGGTTCTCGAATCCTCATAATCACTGCAGCAAAACGCTGAAACCAATCACAAAGAAAGTGTCAACTATAGACACAATTTAACCAAAAATAAAAAAATAAAAACCAATAAAGATACATATCTTGAGAGTTCCTGCTTCTACTAGATTCACTACTATTTCTACTTAAGCTACACTTAGTGGTTGTAGAACTAGGTCACAATAATGACGAACTCTACAAGCTTGCAGAAAAATTTATAACGAACAGATAATGATGTCAGATGCAGTCAAGTAGAACTGTAGCTTCAAAAGGATCAATAAGGTTGAACACGATAAGAGAAGTACCAGCATACATCTATGGCCATAGCGTACCTTGGGATTGTATTCTGCATTACGAGCTTGCAATGCTATAGCTTTAAGATCCAACTTGCAGTCCAAATTGACAGTTGACACAATATTCCTGTTCATGAATCAATCAGTATTCACATCAAAGTAAGAAGTTGAACTTCTAAAATCACAGATGCCATTGGTGATTGGTTTCACCCAACATGTTTCTTTACCAGTAATCTGAAGCATTTAGAACATAAAAAAGTAACACCAAAGGCATCTTTTTTTCTTATGTCCTGTGTAAATTATAAGCTCATGTCATGTATCATCTTTTTCAGCTCTATACGACATGCACATGCATTATGCATGGTACATTCAAGGTCCCAATATGTTTCAGAAATGGAAGAAATGAATAGATAGAGCAGAAACTCAGGGAATCTCTTAATGTGGATAGATATTTCATTCCTATGAACACAACATAACTGTGACACTTGAGGTGATTCACAGTGGCATAAATTACTACTACCATGCACCAGATATTGTATATTTGGCTAGAGGCCGAAAAAAACTGTTCCAGTTTGCAATATATATTTATGAATCAGTGAAAACATGGTCTTTCTCTATTTAGCTCTGAGAACCTTCAAACTTATCTAGTATTCACATGTTCCAGTAGTTAACTGAATAACACCGGAAACATCTCAAAATCTATACCTCTGTCACGGTCTGAGTTTTATCTTAAATTTAACCACCATTGTCCAAAAACATGGAATAACTGAACATAACTATATTTTCTTTCTTTATATCTTTTTTTTTTCCTTTTTTTTTTTTTGGGGTGGAGAGACATAAATATCATTCCGTATCATTGTAGGCTTAGGTTATTATAATTGGATATTGGAAACAAAAGTACAGTTTGGTTCGAAACAGAACCCTTTTCACATACACACTTCAGTAATGCCTTGAGCCATGCGAGATAAGAGAGCAGGCTCAATCATGAGCTTTGCACATTAAATATTATCCTCAATTAACTATTTTCTTCACATCGACAAGACATTCTAGACTGCCCCACAAATATCCCTGCTAAATTTCCTTAAATTTTCTTTAGGCTCATGATTTTAACATTAGTTGTATCAGAATGTGTAAATGTAAGAGAACTTGGGACTTTCTCAATTAAGATCCATTAGCCATTAAGAAAAAGTAAGTTAATACCCCATGTGAATCTGTGATAATATTTCACAAGTAAATAAGGTATAAATGTCTCTATTAACCAAAACAGGATCAACCATAACTAACAAGAGGCACCAGGCCCGGGGTGTAATTCTGGGCATGAAAAAAACATATAGACAAAGTATTTTTCAAAAACATTTTAAAGAACATCAATTACAGGAAAAGTAATACAAGGAAACAATCGTACTGGAGAGTTGGAACAATTCCAGAAGGATGCTTGGAGAGATCAACAGGTTGGCTCCCTTCCAGACCTTGAGGATCTGCCATCAAATAAAGTATTCCCTACTTTGTCCAACCTTCACCAAAAGTTCAAACTACTAGAAAAACAAAACCCAAAATAAATAAAAACAAAAATTGAAGAATTCCAGTCAACTCCACCATAAAAATAGCAAAAAAGACTAATCTAATTGAACTCGTGAACAAAAAAGATTGGCATGTCTGTCAATTCCAATTTATATATTAAAGAGCCGAGGAGACAAATTCATCAAACTGTTGAGACAGAATTCAAAAACTTATTCTTGACAGGGCATTCATATCTTGCACCCTTCAGATCCCCATCAAAGATAGTAAATTAAGTAGTTCAAAATTATAGCAAAAGGCAACAAAAACTACAAGAGATAAAATCTAGGGTCAAAAACTAATCAAAAAAACCACGGATCGGACCTTCAGGTGTGAATTCGAATGATCTAGGGTTTTGAAACAGTCGTTTTTCCGTCGAAGAAACACAGAGAACGGAGATGAAGAGAGGGGAGATAAAAGATTGAAGGGGATTGGAGCGGTAAGAATTCAAAGAGCGGGTCTTTTATATGATCTGTGTGTATATATATATGCAATGAGGGAGATTTATAGAGAGAGAGATAGATGAATGAGAGAGAGAGAGAGTCTGCGATGTCTGTGGGAAAAGGGCTATTTGATGTGAGGCGGTGTCTAGACGGCTGATATCACTTATCATATGACCAAACTGACCTCCAACTTTCCGTACCTATCCACGCTTTCTTCGGGGTATTTTGGGTAACTCGTTTTTTAGGCCCATCCATATTAGGCCTATGGGCTGTGGGCCGGCCCAGATTCAATTGGAAACAATCATTAACTAATCAACGTTTTCCTCATCTAGCTGAAATTGATGGAAAAATCATAGGTTATTAAAATATTTAGTAAATATTTTTAAAAATTTTAAGAAGCTAGTACTATTTTCTCTTTGAGGAAATAAGATTGTGCATCTATATGTATAAATTATTGAAAATTTAATTAAATATGCTAGATTCTAAAGGAGATGAGAATGAAAATTTAAATGATAATTATTGTACCCATATTTGAATTCGGTTCGTCCAGAACACCTAGCTAGGTAAGAAGGTCGATCAGATCGAGCCGGTCAGGATAAATTTTATGAGGATCAGTTTGAGATTCGACCGACAACAGATAACCAAGCCGATTAGGAACCAACTACTTTAGGCAAGACATATCTGAAAAATAGAAGTCTGAACGACTAGAGATCACTTGGAAACTAGTCAATAGACAAGAGCCTAACCATCTGAGAAGTCTGGTTCAAAAGGACTTCTTCAAGTCCAAGACATTCAAAAAGAAAACAAATTCAAAATCAAATCATATAGGAACAAATCCGTTTTTTCATCAATTAAATCCAGGAATTGATCTAATCTTCCCGAAATTGTAATCTTGAGTCTAATCTATAAATAGGGCTCAAGTCTCATTCAAAAGGCTTCAAAATTAATTGTGTTATACAGGATTCTGATCAGTCGATCGGGTAGGCTTCCAAATGCTAATCTTGTGTTCTTTTAATTACTTTACACATTATTTTCATATTGTTTCACTTGTTTCGATTCTATTAATTTAATGTGTGACCCGAGTTTTTTCCATACAAATTTTGGCGTCAATAATAACTCATATCATTCTTAAATTTAACCAACGAGGCAGCTCATTATTTTCAATTAATATTAGATACTCTTACATATAGCTTTGATTGTTTACAAATAAGAGTTGCACTCATACACACTTAATGCACAGATACATGTGGGTCGGATTCAAATCGATCCGGATCCGCATTCTTGTTTTGTCTTTACCTTTATACTATATTAGTCATACATTTATGTTATATTAGTCATATCTTTATGTACAGATATCATACTCTTTTGTGTAATACTTCAACTTGAAAGAAACCGATGACTTTTATACCATATTAGTCATACATTTATATTATATTAGTCCTACCCTTATGTACAAATTTCATACCTATGTTAAGGTACAACTAACATTACTAAATGTATGACTAACACAACTAAAAAGTATGACTAATACTACTAAAATGTATAACTAACACAACATAAAAGTACGACACCTAAAAGCATGTTTAGACAAATTTGTGTGCGATCAGATGGTGCATGCGGGCGTGTGGTGGGTCGGATCAACCTGAGTACACGGACCCTAAATCCGTGAATCAAGTGCACAAGAGTTTTTGTCTACAAATAAATCATAAAGTTTCAAAACGAAAATTCTACTAATATTATATTTATTTTCAATTCCAATTTTGTCATATAATCTCATTTTATTTTTTAAAGAATACATTGTAACTTTTAAATTATAACTTTTAAGGGTATGTATACCATGATTCTATATGTTTAAAACCAGTGTTCTAAAAATCGGCTTAGACAGTGTCTAGGTGCTAGGCAGCTCATAACCGTACCGATTTTTGCTTGTTCGGTCACTTTAGGCGCTAGACGGCCCTAGGCGGACCATTTCGGTCCTAGGTGGACCTAGGCGCCAAATACTTTTTTTTTAAAATTTATTTCCTTTATTTTTTTTACTTTTTTTATTCACTTTTTAGTAAAATGATGATATTATTAATGTATTATAAGCTTCTATCAAATTATTATTATTTAATTAGATATAGATAAAAATTTCACAAACTGAAAAATAGAAATAAAAATAAATTTATAAATGAGATATGAAGTTTTTACTTGTCCTCCTACATAAAATCAAAAATAAAATAATATAAGAGTTCCAGAAGTATTCTGGAAGGATCAAAAATTAAGAAAAATATGTAAAATAATAAAAAATCTATTTAATTTAGATACGACGCATGTCTCAATTAGACATCCTATGCGCTAGGCGTCAGTCAACCGTCTGACTAGTGCCTAGCGAATTTTAGAACATTGCTTAAAACCACAAAAAAAATTAGGTTCTATTTGAATGGAAGAATTTGAAATTACAAGATCTATCGATGGTGTTTAGATCTATGCAGATCTGAAATACATCAATTTCATGGTAAATTATTTTTGAGCAATAGAGATGAATTTTGACTCATTTCAAATTACTGTATTCAAATGGAGCATCAATAATTTCTTATAAAATTAAATATTTGATTAGTGTTAACTCTTGCACTGTAGCAATAAAATTAGATTAGCGGTTGTTGGTTAATAATGTCATTTTTTTTTCTTCCTAAATTTGAGGTGTTTGAATCGTTATTTATATTTTATATTTTTTAAGTTGCAATGGTTGAAATCATGGAGAACCCAACAATGATACTAACAATTGAAACATTGATGATGATTAGGGCATCTCCAATGGATAAACCCAAAAATAAGGTTTTTCTGTGCCACATCACTGCCACCTCAAAAGTAAAAAAAACCTCTACCTTTAAATAAATACCTCACCAACCATTCTACCTAAAAAATAACTATTCATGGGTCCCATTCTCAAATCACTCCTATATCTATTATATTTTTATTAATCTATCATCTCTATTTATAATTTTATTCTATAATAAATAAAAATTCATAATAATTTAATTGATTCAAATAATTTTTAAAATTTTAAATATTTATTCAATTTAGTAAACTATTAAATTAAATTATCAAATTTATTGGAAACAAATAAAATGCGTAATACAGTAATGAGCAAAAAAAGAGAACAATACATTAATAAAAAAATTATAAAATTACCAAATATAAGTCGAAAGCTAAATTAATATTTAGCTAATTATTGTCAAATCGTGCCCAAATGTGCTCAATCAAATCGGCTCGAAGTTGATGATGTTTCTCTCTATCATGTAGTTGAGAATTCCTCATGAGGTACTCGTCGAATGCTCTAACGGGACCTTGAATTACTTGTGGAGCATTGTCGGCCGTTGTAGTGTCATCAGACCAATCGGATGCTGAATCTCCTTCGTTTTCGACTATCATGTTGTGTAAAATAATGCAAGCATACATGATATCGTTCAAATTATTCTTGTACCAGAAACGACTTGGACCTTTAATCATTGCCCAACGAGCTTGAAGCACTCCAAAATCCCGTTCGACATCCTTTCTAGCTGCCTACTGCATTTGCTTGAACTTCATTCTCTTTGGATCTTGAGGACATTGAAAGCTCTTGACAAAGGTTGCCCACTCCGGATAGATTCCATCTGTAAGATAGTATCCTTGCTTATATTGCGTACCATTTATTGTAAAATTAACAGGTGGAGCCCGTCCTTGTAAAACATCATTGAATAAATCAGACTGGTTGAGCACGTTAATATCGTTATTTGACCCTGCAACTCCAAAATAAGCATGCCATATCCATAAATTTGCGGACGCAACCGCTTCAAGCATAATTGTTGGGACGCCGTGATCACCTCTTGTAAAGTGACCTTTCCAGGCGACTGGACAATTCTTCCATTCCCAATGCATACAATCAAGGCTGCCCAACATCCCGGGAAAACCATGCCTCATTTCATGCATTTGTAACAAGTGTTGACAGTCAGAAGCAGTAGGCTTTCTCAAGTAATATTCGCCGAAAACTTCAATCACACATCGGCAAAAATTAAATAAACATTCAATGGCAGTTGTTTCTGCAACTCGTAAGTACTCATCGTAATGATCGGCAGGTCCACCATATGCTAGTTGGCGTATGGCCACAGTGCATTTCTGTAGTGGTGAGAAACCTTTTCTTCCAGCCGCATCGAACCTCCAATGAAAATATTCATCGTGAGACTCCAATGCATTAACAATGCGCAAAAATAAATCTCTATCCATTCGAAATCGTCGTCGAAACACATCATTGCCGAATGTTGGATTTTCAGAGAAGTAATCACTAAAAAGCCTAGCGTGTCCACCCTCACGATCTCGTTCTATATATGTTCTTCGTTTTTTGGTTACACCAGAAGAACTCTGTGGTACGTTGAGTAGTGCTCGTTGTTGTTGTAGTAAAGCCAAATACTCTTTCTCGGATGTGTCATCCATTATGAATTCGATGAGACTGTCACTGTCGCTTTCATCGGAGAATGAGTGCGAAGATGAAGACATATTCGATAATTTTGAAATATAAATGAGAATGAGTGAAGAGGAGACAAATAATTTTTGTAGTTGTAATTCTGAATGTGGGCAACTAGAATATATAATGTGATTTGCAACGGCTAGTTTTTGCAACGGCTAATTTTCCAACGACTATTTTTCTAAGACCATGTTTATTGGGCATGCCATGCGCCCGATTGTAGCAAAAGACAAAGAAATATTTAAAAATAATAAAATATATTAAAAAAATCATACTATTATTTTAACATACTAATTGTGAGCTAACCATGGAATATTGTTGACTTGTATAAATCAGCTAACCTTATAACAATATTCAAAAATAATAAAATATATAAAAAAAATCATACTATTATTTTAACATATAAAAAAGTGGATATGATACATGCAATTAGGATATGCAATTAACATTTAACGAACAAAAGTGGATATGCATGCAATTAACATTTAACAAACAAAAGTGGATATGCATGCAATTAACATTTAACAAACAAAAGTGGATATGCATGCAATTAACGAAGAAAAGTGGAGACTATGCATGGGTTTAACGAACAATATGCATGGGTTTAACGAACAATATGCAGGTAATTATACTGTGGGTTTAACGAGAGTTTTGTTAACGAACAATATGCAATTAAAGAGAGTTTTGTTCGTTAAACCCTATAATTTTTAGGGTTTAACGAACAATACCCTATTGTTCGTTAAACTCTAAAAATTATAGGGTTTAACGAACAATAGAATTTTGTTCGTTAAATCCTAGAAAATAAAGGTTTAACGAACAATACCCTATTGTTCGTTAAACGCTATAATTTATAGGGTTTAACGACATTTTTTAGGGTTTAACGAACAATAGGGTATTGTTCGTTAAACCCTTATTTTCTAGGGTTTAACGAACAAAACCCTATTGAGATTTTTAAGATTTTTGCTGTTAAAATGTTTATTTGTAAATATATCTGATATATATTTGGGTATTTGGGGGTAACTTATTTTAAGTATATCATATATTTTTTTAATAATTACAAATTTGGAATATCATATAATTTAATATATTTCGTACACATTTCAAATAATAAAAACAAATTGATTATAAAATATATGTAATTATTAAATAAATATATAATTTTTTTATTAAGAGGTTGGGTTGTGGAGGGTTGTTAATAAACATAGTCTAACGGTTAGTTTGTGCAATGACTAGTTTTCCAAGGGCGACTCATTCATATAAACTATTTTTTGCAACGACAAGTTTTCCAACGGCTATTTTATAACGACAAACATATTCATTACATAAAAACAAAATATTACATAGGTTGATTAAAGAAAGCTACAACACTCACAATGAAAGCAACGGGAAATAAAATTACATAATTATAACAACAATGAGAAAAATTACAAGCCCCACTTGTTCTGAATCTGTTCGCACACGTGGAGGTGTATACGCAATTGTTCAGGTGTCATCTTTGATGTATCCCTCATGAGAATTTTATACTCACGTGATCTGGCTAGACTTTCCAACGCCGATAGCTTTTGAGTGTTATATTTCTCTAAGCCAGCTATCTTTTCATCAATCTCATCTCGGCTTTGTTCAGCTTCGTTTGATTTTCCTTTACCCTTCGCCATTCTCTTCGCCGCCTTTTACCCCATTGGACGAGTGCGCACTGTATTAGTGTCTTCACTAGCACTCGCATCAGTGTTGGAAGATGAATTATATGCTCCAGACATAGAAATCTTTGTCTTTTCAGTACTACGAACTTCATCATCTGGATTAGCAAATTTGGGACTGTCTTTTAGAATCCTCCAGGATCCCAATTGCTTAAATCCACTCTTTTCATGTTCTTGTTTATACACTTTCTGTGTCCTTTCCAAGATATCTGCGTCACTTTCACCGCTCCCCCAATTCTTCTTTTGTTGTCTATAGATTGCACAGAACCACTTCACTTTTCGTTGAAGAGTATAGAAATGTGACTTTAATACAAGCCATGTTTTGAATGGCTTGTTGGCTGGACGATTATTGTTATATGCATCAGCAATCCGAATCCACATTTGTTGCAACTTTTGAGCATTGCCTATCACAGAATCAGTGCTAATATCGAGCCAACACCTACAAAGAAGCTCATTCTCTTCTGAAGTATACTCTGTATTTTGAGTTGCCTCGGGAGTGTTTACTTCTTCTGCACTTGACAGATCGGGAGCAAGGTTGATATTATCAAGGCCTATCGGAGAGCATTGTGGTGAGTATGGAGATGATCTTTGTGAATTTGGAGTTGGGGTCTCCTTGTCTGTGTCGGATCCATCAATATTGGCTCTTCGAGTGGAATTTGAGCCTGTAGTTGGAGGAAATCCATATGGTGGAGGTGGCATGAAAGGGAATTGAGATGGATACATATAATACGGTGCTCCAGGAGTATTCATCGGATTGGGTGGAAAATTGCCAACTTCTGCGAAATTTGGTGGAGGTATAGGGAAATTTTGTGATTGGAACCTAACATCTTGAGGACGGATGTTGAAAATTTGGGGCCAAGTATTATTATTTTGGGAAGAAGTGTTTTCTCCAGAAATGGAAGAATTAAACCAATTCACCCAAGAATCTTTATCCATCCTATTTTGGTGATATTTGGGGATTATAGATGAATTGATATTTGTAAGAAGTGATAGAAAAATGATGAATTAAGGCATGTATTTATAGTGGAATTTTTTTGGATTTTGAAAAAAAAATAAAAAAATAGCCGTTGATACAACGGCTATAATATTATTTCAATCACCTCATTTAATATTTATTTAAATAAAATAAAAGAAAGTACGGGCAATTTAAACAAAAAAAGTAAAATAATTTAAAAAAATAAAGAAAAGGTAGTGCAAAAGGAACGGCTAATTCAAAAAAAAAAAAAAAAACTAATTAAAAAAAAAAAGGAAATTCAGACATGGCCCACAAGTTGGCCCACTTTTTTCTCTTCTTCCTGGGTAGAGATTTCTCTACCCATTTTCACCACCTCTACCTAAACCCCCATCTCCCAACAACCTAAACCCATTCCCAAGGTTTTTATCTTCCCTCCATGTCATCCTCTACCTCCCCATTGGGGATGCCCTTAGCGAGTCAATTAAAATTGGCTCCACGTAAGAAACAATGACGTGTGTTTGTGTCTGCATGCACTAAACCATCAATAACACAAATCAAAACAAATCGTGACAATTTTGGAGTCACCTCTCAGTTCGGACTATTTAATTTAAATTTATTCATATTTTTAAAATTTAAACAATAAATAAATTTACAAATTTGTATTTCTAAAAATAAGTTACAAAGCATAAGTTACATATCAAAAAATTTACAGCTTACAAAATTCAAAATAAGAAAAGTACAGCTTAAAGAATAAAATTTAAAAAATTATCGATACAATTTCTATCGAAATCCTGCGACACAAGTTTTTGAGGACTGTTTGAGCAGGTCTGGATATCGATGGGTGTTTTCATTTGCATTTTTCAACACGGTTTTAGACTTTTAGTAAAAGTATGTAAAAACAATTTGGGTCTTGTATGTTCAGTTCTGTGGAATTTATTTCAAGTTGCATTTTTTATTTGTTTACTTACATTTTACTTTTCATTAAATCCTAGCATTTTGTTTCATTCGTTCTCGTTCAAATTGTCTCCAATTTGAGGCAAAAACTTAATATAAAAAAACATTTTAAAAATTAATTTCGGCAAGTTTAAAATCATAATATGCTAGTTTTCAAACTGCTACATAAACTATCTTTTTTATTGTTTTAATAATTTATTTTGGCCATTTTCGAGTACATAAAATCATGTGAATTTAAAAATTTATTAAGTTACATTTGAAAAAGGCCTCAGAGATCTTGGTGGATAAGAATCATCAAACGGAAAGGATTTACCTTCCCATCAAGAGTAGCAAATATCAACTTACATCACCGGCCAAAAAAAATTGCACTCGAAAAAATCATCAAATATAAACAAAAAATAAAACGAAAATAATTATTTAGTTTGAACACTGATGATAGGTCAGAAGTAGCTGGTTTATGATCACAGATTAAACTCATTGGGAATCCGTCTGTTTTTTTCATCATCCCTAATTATCATCAGTAACGAAATTGAATCGAATAATGGATGAGAATTAAACAGAAAATGTATCTACCTTGTCACCGAAAATCCTAGAAAAAAAGGAAGAATTCGGAGCTAAAGGTAGAGACATATATATAGGAATACATATATATGCTTTGAAGGTTCAATATAGCCTAAGGGTAGATCCATTGATCCACCCAGATTAAATCAAAGGATTGCAATATTAGGCTATAAAAAAACTCAAAAATTAAGATCTCTAGAGAGAGAGAGAGATGGCTCAGACATCCAAGGAAGGATAAAGCAGCATATGCTCTCAAGCCCGGCGAAAGGCGAAAGCTCTTAGGCGGCCACTGCGAATGTCTTGAGAAACAAGCCTTAGTGTTTAGCATCATCGCCATCAATTTCAATTACAAAAAAAAATCAATAAACAAAAATGAAACTAAGAAGATTGCAGAGAAGAATGAGAGAGAGAGAGAGAGAGAGCTGCTTAATTACGTATCTATGGCCTTGCCTGGTTATTTATACAAGAGGGTGCATACTTTAGGGTTAGAGGCGGGCTCAAAGGAGAACTGCTGAGACCATAGCCCTAATCTACAAATGGGCCGATTTTAACACAACGGCCTACTATCTAATGGACTTTAAGCCCACTGCCTAATGGGCTTTAATGGATTTATTATTTCCTCTCAGAAAATATAATGTGTCGATATTATTCGGATGCCTATTATTATTAACTAATAAAAATCTAAATCACTTTTAAAATTATACCAAAAGTAAGAATAATATTACTATGTACATCTCGATTGAATGATTTGTATATTTGATGCATGATGAAACTAATTTGAGTACAGAATAGCTGTTCTTATCACAACATAAATATTGATTGTTAACAAATAAACACTTACAAAATGATATTTGTTCAACATCTCGATCAATATGATACCATGGTATTTATATATGTGTGATTTGTGAATCACTATCTTGCATGCATCTCTCTACAAACTCATTATCCTCCTCAACTGCATCATCATGGAAATCAACATAACAATGTCCAATGTAACTATTCCAATGAGCTCAAACCTGAGAAATATACATTTACTAGTGGGATCTCACTACCATAAAAAAGCTAAAAATTGTTCACATTCAAGAATTCAGACACAAGGCTTCAATTGCTCAAAATTGCAGTGTTGTATCATGGCATCAGCCTCGACAAGTTTCAGCACTTGGAATGCAAATGTAGCCTCGACCGAAAAATTGAAGCTCAACTCATATTGGTACACACACCAACTATCTATACACTCTCCTTGGTAGAAACACCATTTTGCTTGAAATCCCTGACATAAGTCCTTAGACAGCCATTTATTATACGAGGCGCTGCCCCATCACAAAACCGCTTAGCAAGATCAACAGCCTTTGAACAAGAGAAATGTACCGTATGTTAATGCTTTTGTTGAGGAAAAGGTATAACTAAGTAATCAGTACAAGAATGTTAGTGCCTCGTTTTCTTAAATGAGTCCAAGCTATGGTTCTTGGAAAAGTTGAAAGAGATGAGTGATCAACCAACCTCATTGATGACAATTTGGTGCCTCGTACGAAGAACTGCTATTTCTGACATTGATAAGTGAAGGATTGAAAACTCCAGAATTCTACCAGCTGGTTCGTTCTGAACCAATATAGCAAATTAAGAATGACATCAGTTGTAAGATACTCAGTTTTTTATCATCCAAAAACATAACTATAGTACAAAAACATATTAACAAGTATGTTATATTTTGATTGAGCTTGATTTCAGCAGAGATTAGAATCAGAATAAACATGATTGATAACAGACACAAACATCAGAATGACAAGAATATACTTCCAAGTTCATAAAGTGAAGAACTCATATTAGCTCTTCAACAAGAAAGTTAAGATCTAGGTCCATAACCATTTAAACAGAATTTAAATATTACACAGAGATATAAGGTTTATTGCAACAAAGCTAGTAAATACTCCTCTATTTACACACAAAATTGAGATGATATTGGTCATTAATCATACCAATACAGCCTCTTAGCCTTGGTTTAAAACCTGAATGGTACTAAAGGGCAGTGATTGAATAAGTTATTTGTGCCTCTTCAAAGATTATCAGTTACATTTGTGAATGTCGATGACATGAACCATCTTTCACAAGCAGCAAATGAAGAAGAAAAAACCATACAAAGAAATATTTATAGCATAAAGTGGCAAATCAAACCTTCCAATTAGGAGGCGCAACTTTATCAATTGAAAGCACATTACTGTCCCAGTTCTCTGCCACTGCTACCAAAAGTTTTCGAGTAAAACTGCAGTTTATAGATACAGTTGGATCAACTTCATTATAGTGTGGGGAGACTATTATTAATACGTGAGCTTAATCAAAAACAATGTGGCTTACCGTAATATTAATTTGCTGTACACCAACTTCAGAGGTGCTGAAAGAACTTCTGCTTCTGAGAGAAGGAAGCTAGATAGTTAACACTTGTATTGAGAAAACTCCAACCACATATAATAGAGGTTCATGAGCAGTAAACAGGTCTCATCAAGCATGAATAACGATGAAAGATAGCTAGGTGCATAAGGTGTAGCCAGATAGTTTATGTGATAAAACATTGTGAATGTAACCGGCTACGCCCCCACCCCATTTTAAACTCCATAAATATTGCCGAAGAATTAGTCAACTTCATAATTTTTGAAACAGAATATGTTTCATATATTAAATTTTAAAGTCAGAATTACCCACCATCCCTAAGCAGGGATGGAATTAAAACAAGAATACAAAAAAAGAAAAAAGCAAACAAGAATTCAAACAGGCCAAGAGGTTTACACAGGACTGAGTACCAATATCAGACTCCTTTTGATCATTTTGCAAAATCTCATCGGCTTCTTCAATTGTTTCAGTGGTAACCGGAGGTCCTCCGAAACTCATGTGATCATATTCCATCAAAAATTCCTTATCAAGTTCATACCCAATTTCTGATGGGAATAAAAAGCCAAAGAGTTAACCCTCTCCAAAGAACAAAGCATTACATAAATAGCAAAAGATAGCTAAAAATTAGGGAAGAAATGACAAGAATAACCTCTTCTGGCATTCAATCTTCTCTCAAAAAGGCGAACAGGGTCAGAACCTTCTAAACAAGCTGCGTATAGTGTCATCCTAAAATAATACAGATAATTTCACATTTAGTCTAATTTTCATAAACAGAACTCCTAACATTACTTGAGCAAAACAGAAATTACATACATGAATTAACAATGAGCAGATAAAAATCATAGCATGAGAGAGAGAGAGGGAGGGAGGGAGATTACAGAGCAAGTTCACGGGCTGCTCTTGGGCTGCAAAATCTGCCACTTTTGTCGATTTTGGGAAGCATATCTTTGAAATTGGAACTCTCAATTGCAGAGTCGATAGCAGGGTTGTCAACAATCTGAGTAATTGTAAGAGGAGAAACAGTGTGACAGGAAAAGAGCAGCCTGTCCCTGTTGCATTTGGGTAAGAAAAGACCATTTCCATAGCCAAGGGGAAAACGAGCAGAAGAAGCCTTGGATATGAAACTAAAAGGAGTTTTTGGAGAGTTGAAGGACAAGACGCAGGTTGAAGATGAAGTGGAGGAGGAGGAGCTCATCAGAACCTCCATTTTTGCAGGCACTAGAAAAGCTCACTCTCAGTTATCTCCTCAATTGCTTATCCTTTAGCATAAATGAGGTGAAGCCCTCAACTTATCAAATTTTGTCCTTTTATCCCCGACATTTTTTTTAAAACCATTTTCTCCCCTAATTTCAGCCATTTTGGGTATTTTGCACCCCCCAACTATAATAAAACCATTTTGCTTATTAAACTCGCCTTTAAATTATAATCACACTTTTGCCAGACCACATTCTTTAAATTTCAACTATTTACATAATTCCGAAAAAAAATAAAAATTCAACTATTTATATTGCTGAAGGAACAACTAATTATATGTGTTTAAAATGTATGGTGGGTTATAAACGTATTACAAATTAATTGAATATGATATAAAATAATTAAATAACCAATTTGAAGATCCAAGCTCGGTGTGTAGAGATGAAAAGAAAACACACACACACACACACCACTTATAGAGCTTGGAATAAGGAGACAGAATTTTGAACTTTGAGAAAGAACAAAATTCGCAATTGTAAAGGATGACATCTTTTGCACAAATACTATATTTAGATTTCATTTCATTTCTCCAAACCTAACAGCTCTCCCAACTTGCTGCATTCCAGCTTTCTTTTTAAATACAAAAAAAGTAAGCTAGCTTTTACAAGGTAGGTTGACACTACTACAACACAAAATAAAATAAGAGCAACATAAACTGACAATAAAAAGGACACAATAATCTTTGCTTAAAAAAGAAAAGAAAAGAAAATCCACCCATAAATCCAGACCCTTGTTTCTGTAAGAAGAAACGAAACCCATCACAAGAAAAAATGGGGTTGTTTGCTGCAAAACTCTTCCTGCGCTGCACTTAACACTCACGAGTTCACAGAGTTCCGGCAGCAATCACCAAGGGGCAGCCCGTTGCATGGAATTCCCATCTTTGGCCTTGTCCATGGACTGCACCCATTACAACCCGCTTAAAGCTAGCAACCATTAGCAACCCCATTCGCTATATGTTTCTTCTCAGCAACACCAACAGGTTTTACTGTATTCAGATTGTCAACAATAGACTTGATCTCAGTCACCTTGTTATTCCCATTGCTCAAAACGGTTGATAGAGTCTCATTGTTTAAATCAGGTGTCAGTTCAGGGGAATTGAAAGGTTTAACGTCACTATCTGTGTTTACTTTGTTTTCCTTGTTCTTCTCTTCAGTTGATTTGTCTTCCCAAACATGAGTCTATAGACAATAAAAGGTAAACTTAAGTTAATTGTGATGCATCAGTGTATCATCCCTAGGGAAGCATCAGTATTATGATACCTGTCTCTGGAACTGCTGTTGCTTGGCTTTCTTCTCTTGGATTTTTTTCTCACGATCCTCATAGAAGTCAAAATCATCAAGGATGCATTGTTTACTCGTATGATCCTTAAATATCTTGAGCACCTGAAGTCCCTGCTCTAGTTTAACCTAAAAACAGCAATTCATCGATTATTTATAATCAGGCATACTAATCAACTAATAAGCCCACGGAATAGTAATAATCTGTGGTGAAAAGCTATATATTCTACCTCTTGGGTGTCCCTGCTATTAGTCACAGGCTTGTTCTCATTATTTTCCAGAGTAATATGCTTCAACAAACTGTTCGGTACATCCTTCACAATGTGCCACTTAACTGGGAAGCAACCAATCCACTTGTCCTGCTGCCAGTACTCTACATTCTTGTTAAAATCAACAGGACCAACCATCTCTGCAACGCCAACAAATTGACCACTGGTGTTGACCTAGCCATCCATAAAACAGATTAGTACAATTACAATAATGCTCAACCAAACAAAAGGCTTAAGCGCTAAGTCCTTGGAGGCTTACTGAGAAGAAGAGGAAAACAGGGCAGCCTCCAGACTTTTGTTGAGCTTCCTGATACGCTGCATCGAGCTTCTTGTTACCATTTGGTGTACTAGCCCAGATATTGTACTTGATGCTCTTATGGACATCATCCTCACTGTACGATTTTATAATAAAACATTTCGCATCAGGATAAGCTTCAGGGAAATCTGGTCTGTTGTATTGTTCACGATCAGGAATCATGCTTGACTTCTCCTCATTATCAGCTGTTGCGTTCAAGGGAATATTTTGCCCTTTCACAGCCAAAGCCACTGGTGTAAAGCCCTTTGCAGTCTTGGAGCTTTTGGTTCTTGGTCCCCTGTTCAATTCATTCAGACCATCAATGCTCTCGTTTCCATAACTGCAGAAGCCATTTCCCCTTCCCCTGGGCTTGTACTTGCTATCATAAGCCATCCAGCCGCGTCCACTAGTTCGTGAATCAAAACCATTAGATCCATAGCCCAAACCAGATCTATAAGCATTTCCATACTGGCCATATAACTTGCTAGGATACATCCTATTTATGTATCCAGTAGCCGTGTTCATGCCAGACATTGGCCTTTGGTGGTTCATCCCCTAAGAAAGAAACATAATTAAAATACCAGTAAGACAACAAAAATATATGACATCTTCAATGGAATAATAAGAACTTCACTGACATTTACTTTATACTTACATGGGAACTAGGGATAATTCAATCAAAGAATAATATCATACAGAAATGCAATGAAAACAAAAACTAATTCTACAACAATCAATATTTTGCACACTTGCTCACAGTATATTCGGATCAGATGGAGCTACAAATACTTACAGGGCAAGTAACTAAAAAACATCAAGAAAGGGATTTTTTAGCCATACCATCATGTGAGGTCGGTAATGCTGATTCCTAGAGGAAGGAACACCATTTCCATTTCCAACAGAGGAAGTCATCGCTGAACTAGTAACAGTTCTTGGCTGCCCATCTGAAAAATATGGATTCTCTAACCATGAAATTGGTGAGTGAAGACCATCAAAAGAAAATCTTGGATCCTGAAAACCAGATGCAGGAATTCCTCCAGGCAAAGCACCTCTGCCGTAGGAGCCATTCACATTATAAGATGAATTTTGGTACGTTGGTCTTGTCATCACTGTACCATTATTCCCCTTTCTAGCTCCACTATTCGCAATGCCATTAGATTTTGAATTAGTAGAATCCACTGATAAAGGTACTTGGTCAGCAGCTGCAGATGTGGCTATCTCACCTTTGACAGGAGGGGCTTGGGAGGGATGCTGACCACTTGTGGGTGTCATTGACTGGAAATAAGGAGTTGGGTACTGATAATGCTGGGCTCCATACATCTGAGTATCATGTCCTAAGGTTGGAATGGGAGAAGCAGCAGGTGAATACGGACCATAAGGAGCATAGCCATAACCAGGGTGATAGATCAGTGATCCGTTGTCCCCATAAGCTCCCTGAAGTCCCAGTAAATATATACCAACTTCATTAGATGTAAAAAGAGTGGATCCAATGCTAACAATCACACACATTGAGCAATTCAAGTACCCAAATAGTTTTGGTACAAGGTAAAAACTTGCTTGAATATGACATTGAGAACAGGATAACTTACTGGAGTCATCTCTACTCCCTCGGGATTCATATACCTCGCATAATCCTCCCATTCGTTACCCTCATAGCCTAAATACAAATGAACGGATCAAGGATAATAATAAAATATGCATAATGCAGTGTAACCACGAGAATTATAAAATAACTATAAGATAAAAATCAAACTGCCACGATGAGAAATTAGTTAACCTATCTGCAAATAACTCAATTTTTCAAAATTTTTAAGGACCACACTTACCACCATAGTAGTATGCAGTAGAAGGATAACCACTTGGAAGGTAACACAGAGTTGGATCCATAAAATCCGGTATTAGAGGTGTGACAGATCGCTCTGCCTGAATCCCAGTACCCATGTTACTTGAATCAACTGGAGGCTGCGTGAAACATAAAAAATCAGCAGCCATTGAGAAAGAAAACCCACAAAATAATAAAGTATTGATTCAGAAAGCAAACCACATAGATACCTTTTTAGCAGCATCCGGTAAGTTGATAGTCTTCGTCTGTGAGTCCAAGGACAGCTTTTGCAATAAGTCAGCAGCCTCTATGACAGAGATAAGTAAAGGAATAGCATTTTTTGATTTACCAAAACTCATATGCGGTGACACCAAAACAAAGAAACTGTGAGTTATACTATCAAATAACTATTAGAAATCAGAAGTAATCACAACCAGATGTTTCAAGAAGCAGGAGCAACCCATACCACCCATGAAAAAATCAGAACCATGCGAAATTTCAATATAGTATGCGAAATCAGAACCCATGCTATCAAATATCTTTTTTTTTTTTCTTTTTGAAAGGAATTGTTTTTACAACTGCACACAGAAAAAAGATTAGCTAAGCTTAAAAATTATATGCAATAATATAATTTTAAATCAAAACTGGGAAAGAATTTGTTAAATAACAAAAACCCAAACACAAATCAAATGTTTACAACAAGGAAATCAGAAAAGAGGAAAAACCAAATCCTCCCAGAGACAAAACTCGGACGTAAAGCTCAGATCTACATAAGTAGAAAATTTTAAAAAATAAAACATGAACTCTAACGCAACATCAGTTCATAGAGACAGCAAAGAAGAACCAAATCAAAATTCAATCAAAACGATACATGGCAGAAAAAAAAAAAAAAAAAAGAAAGATAAAGAGCAGGAAAAACATATATGAATAAAAAGGATACGATCTGCCGGAGGAGCAACAGCGGCCATGAGAGACGGAGACGAAGTCTTGTGAGTAGAGAGAGAAAGAGAACCCTGGGAGTGAGAGAGGGAGGGAAGCCGCCACAGAAAAATCAAAAGATTTAGGGTTTGGGTTTGGGGGAAGAGAGAGAAATATGTGGGTTGGAAGGAGTGATTAAAATAGGACCACCACACCACCTACACCTACCTCTATTTTGTGGATCCAGATCCAAGCTTTTGAGTCAATTGATTAAAATATAGCATTTGTGGTGCACCCTTTCACTAATGGTCAAGGCTGGGTCTTCGCGGTGCGGTTCGAGGGTTTGGTGCGGTTCGGTGTGGTTTCGGGTTTTATTTATTTATTTATTTCATAATAAGAATAGTTTTGAAGTCTTACAACGTATAAAATATTTAAAAATATATACTATTGTGTCGTGTATATATATAATTTTATCAAAGTTTGGCTATGTAATAAACTAATTAAAAAGTTTTAGAGTAAATTAGTGATTGAATGATACCGATTGACTTAATAGAATATGGTTTAAAATGTATCAAATCATTTTATATAATTTTTAGTTGATTGGTTGATCTTTTAGACATTAGCACCAAGTACTTACGATCATATATATTGAGAAAAAAAAAAAACTAAGTTGATAAACAATAAAAAGATTTTGTGAGAGAGCTCTTGAGTGTTGTGCCGCACACATTAGGAATTGCACATAAAAATAAATTAAATATACAATATAATAACAATATAACTCAAATTATGAAATATAATATTGTAAGACTCTATATATATATATATAATTATAATTAAAGACAAATATGTTTGGTGCAGTTTCAATCCAAAACTATAACCAAACAATAAAGAGCAATGCAATTTTAGGTAATATTTTGAATTGCGGTTTATTTAGAAATTTAGAAAAAATGGTTTGATTTAAAGTGATGCGGTCAATTTATGTGGTTTTCTGATTTTAAGATCACTGCTATGTTGAGGTGATGAACATAATCACTATAAATGGTGTTCAAATCTATCTTGTAGGAGTGATTTTATATTATTCATCGATTTTGTATTAATATCAATAGATGTGTGATATGTGTCAATTTAAAAAGAGTATAAATATATTTAGCTATTAGAATTTTTATTTTTATTATCATATATTCCGCATTCACTAACGATGATATCACACAACCGATTAATGTAACATATAATCACCTAATTGATGGATTTAGAAGAACTAAATTATGGTTTATGAGCATACAAAACCAGTCACATGGTGTTGCAAGTGAAATGAGAAATTTCTGAGTTCAACAAGATCGACCCGATGAAGAGAAGAAATCGATTTCGACTAGAAGATAATCAAGTGGAGTTCCAACTTGTTAGACTCTCAAATCTTATCAAATATATATTAAATTTATTATTTTACCCCTACCAATTTATTTATTGATATAGTTCTATGTTTTTCAGTTCTTTATTCATGTTCTTAAAAATTTAGGTTATTGATAAATATTAAAGTATTAGGACCAGCTTGAGTTTATTAATTTTTGATTTAATATTCATATAAACAAACAAATTGGATAAGAATTATATGATTTATACTAGAGACATTTTATAATTAGCCAGTCAATATTTCATATAAATAATATAAGAAAGATGAGAATGTCCTTTTTTAGCTTTATTAATTTTCATCTGTATACTTACTAAGCAGTATTAGAGGTCTACATACATTTTTCATTAGGAAAATTTGTTGAATACATCCACATTCAGAAAACATGCATTTTCCGCACAATTCGACATTGATGCTGAAAAAAAATAAAAATATAAAATTTCCACTCCTAATTGATCTCACCAATATAAACTGGACATGTTGGCCAATAAAGCTTAGGAGCATCAAAACAAGTTGGTCTCGAGATGCTTAGAATTTCGAGACAGAATTTGGCAGCTATCTTTATATGATAAAATATGCCACATTGGATTAAAAAACATTTATTAAAGCATGGATAAAAGACATTTTTAGTAATGAAAAATGATACAAACAAGAACAGTTTGTTCTACATTATAACGTATCTCATGGCTTTTAAGGTTCGCAAATTCTACTTTTTAACATGAAAAACAGAACACACAGAGTCCACGAAGATGTTGCACAAGCAAATCCCTCTTCAAATCATACAGTTAAAAATGATGTCTGAAATTAATGTTACTGGTTTTGTTTCCGATTACTGGTCGGCCATAAACAGGCTCATGAGAAAGCTACAGCTAAGTATAACACTAATGCTGATACATGGTAGGTAGCCTAATAACTACCTTGTACATTGAAGATTATACAGGATTCATGCTCACCATTTCAGAACAGACAATGCTTCCAATCCAATGTGCTAATACTTTACAGTGGACTTGATTGCATCCAATATCTGTCATCAACATCACGAGGATCCTCAGTAAATGCAGTGCGAGCGATAACAATTACATATGTGTATATATATATACAGAGAGAAAGAGAGGGAGAGGACCTTATTTTTGGTTGGTAGGTAGAATGGCTCGAAGACGAGAGGAAAAGGGGTATCGAGGCCGCACACCCTTGCTACCGGAGCTTCTAACTGCCAAAGTAGGCAAATCAGCTGTCAGTCAAGATGATTTACTACTCGAGAGATAAAAAGAGAAAAACCTCATCCAGATGATAATGTTTCAAAATCAATATGTTGGTTGCATTTTGTCTTATTATTGAGCACCATAGCAACAAATGTTTAAAGCTTGCACGAGTAACTAAATTTACCACGATCATCATAGCAAGATGGATTTTGTTGGACTTAACTACACACATCTAATTCAAGTTAATGTTCATACAATATCTATATTATAATCAGCATCCATCTAGGAAAGAAATCAACCAATATATTCCATCCATCCCAAACAAATGTCAGTTTTAGCAACCAAAAAATATATATAAGTCCCCGAAACAGCTGAACTTCATGTAGCTTTTGGAACACAACATATTGCAACACTCAGTTAACCAATGTGCATTTATACTTTGATTGCATCTCAAATGTCCTAATCGAAACACGGTCTTTCATCTCATAAAGAATAATAATTGGGAATGAAAAAATTAGTATTAAATAGAATAATCCCGAGCTAATTTCAATGTTAATGCATACCCTCAAAAAGCAACGTTCAACAATTGAAGCAGAAATCTCAGCACCAAATCCACCTGTTATTGGAGCTTCATGACTGATCTACAGTGGTGATGATGCCAAAGATAAGTTAGGGATGAGAAAATTGGGAACTATCTTCATCACAGAAATTAGTAGACAATAATTAGAAATTATCCTTACCAGAAGTCTTCCAGTTTTATTAACCGAGGCCTCCACTGTTTCCTTATCCCATGGAATAAGTGTTTTGAGGTCTATTAATTCACAGGAGATGCCATCCTACAGAGGTAAAATTTTCAAGGATCAGAAAGTAATTAAAATTATACTTTACGGATCTAATTGGAACAAGGAACAAAAGGATATGATAACCACCACCATATAATGCAGAGAGAAATTAAATTTACATTTACAATTATGATAGTTATGATGACCTGGTGATCATCAATCACTTATTGCAAGAAGACAATATAATTTTGAATCACTTTCATGAAGTTTGCAATGAATATATATATTTTTTAATAATTGAATGATTGGTGCATGAATTGTAAGATCCAACTGGGGATAAGAAAGTTTCGCAGGAGATGCAAGTTCAAGTAGATCATTAAGAATTTCACTCTAAGCTATCTAGCAGGGCTAGGAAAATGGTTATTGATTTATTGGCCATATGTAGGACCAGCTACCTTCTCAGCATCAATGCAGGCTTGTTCCATGATTGATAGTTGAGCCCCCCATCCAATGAGTGTTATGTCACTCCCTTCACGAATTACCTGAGATTTGAGGATTTTTCAGATGTGCGATTATTTGTCAGATAGGACACAAAATCAGCATACCTCAGCTTCCGATAAAGGCAACATGTAATCTTTCTCTGGGACTTCTTCTACCGCAAGCCGGTACAGCCACTGAAATCAATTAGGCATATATTTTTCAGATCGTGTAATTCATTATCAATGAACTGATTACAATCAGAAAAAAGCAAATATAATATACCTTTGGTTCAAAAAACACAACTGGATTTGGGTCACGAATGCTTGACAATAGTAATCCTTTAGCTTGTTGAGGACTGCGAGGGATTACCACCTAAAAGAAAGCAAATGTGTGAAAAGAAATAGACAAAACATGGAACAAACTCTCAAGCCCCCACTAGCAGTTTCAGACATGAAAAGTATAGCCACCATGATCAATCGATCATTACTCTTAGTACAGGATGCTAGGCTTTCTCTTGCATATAGTCATGCACCAAGAAAGATATCACTGGATCAAAGTATACACTGCAGTATTCAGGTCCCTAAGAGATGCACCATGATGATAGGAATTGACATAATTTACAGTTTCTTGGTTGGGGTTTATACTTCTGCTATCATATCATATGGTTTTTATTATGAGTGACTCGATAAAGGAAATTACATTTCTTATACCTGAGTTGATTAAGAACAGTAAAAAGAACTCTAGAGGAGGACTAACACTGGCAGTGAAAAGTCCCACAGTTTATTAGAACCATCTTGAGCCACTTTGTTTGGGATTATAACTCAACTCAAACTAAAGTATACTATCGGAAGCAAGCAGCAGGTTGAGGAACATACACATGTCTAATGATAAGTCTCAGAAATGAATACCTTTATACCAGGAACATGACAGAAAAAAGCTTCAGGGGATTGCGAATGGTAATGGCCTCCATGACCAACGGCTCCATACGGCGCTCTGATTGTTAAGCCTGAGAAGTGTAAGAATGTTAGAAAGTACAAACAAAACTCTGAAAGAAATGGTTTACGAGTTGAATAATTACCTCCACAGTTAAACTGATTACCACTCCGGTATCTAAACTTAGCAGCTTCATTCACAATCTGTGGATTATCAACAGATCAGTACTAATAAAGTGGAAGCACGAGAGCAGAAAAAGAGGAAGAGCATACCTGATCAAAAGCTGGAAAAATATAGTCTGCAAATTGAATTTCAGCTATTGCTCTATTCCCCTAACATTATTGATAGCACAAAAGTAAACATCAGTGACCAATTAAAAGGAAAAGAAATTGAAGTTTTTCAAATGTGGACTGAAAAGACAATTTCATGCAGGCATTTGAAAGCCCACCATAGCTGCCAGACCAATCGCAAATCCAACAATACCCTGCATCAAAATTTACTCGTTAAATTAACATCGATAATCCACAGATTGTGAATGAACCTTAGCAAATGGAAAAATTTAAAGTAAATGACATTGATAATCCCCTCCAAGAAATTCTGCTAATAATCAATCTAAGGCTTTATGTTAAGTAAAATGGAAGCCAGGCATCTATCACAAGGAGATATATACTCTGGATATGAGTACCTGCTCACAAAGAGGAGTGTTGAAAACTCGACTTTTGCCAAATCGATCAGCCAATCCAGTAGTGCAGCGAAAAACACCACCGAAGCCCACATCTTCCCCGAACACATAAGCACTGAACAGAAGCAAAAGCCGCCCATGTCAAAAGGTAATCAAACAGTATAAATCAGCGTCCATACCGCGATCAACCAATTCAGAAAAAAATTCACAATATAAAATTAAGCCTCCCCTATGGAGTCGCGATTGCTACGCAAAGAACACAGCAAGCACCATATACACACATAAAGGACTCAGCAGACACAAAGCTATTAAATTGCAGAAAGGCAGAGGAAGTAATCGAATCTCAATTGAAAGGGGAAGAAGAAGAAGTTACCGAGGGTCGGAATCCAAAGCAATGTGCAGAGCTTGGTTGATGGCAGTAAAAAGATTGATGCTATTTCCAGTTCCAGTGCAAGTCCTCTTTAGCTCGCCCACATCAATGGCGCTGGTTGACAGTCCCCTCCTTCCACCATGAATCAAACTTCCAATTCTCCTCAAGCTGTTGGACGCCATTTCAATCTCTATCCGAAGACGAAAAGAGAAATAATCAATCACTCTTGAGTTGCCTGCAAATGTGATCGTTCATATATATTTATTTCCCCTTTTATTTGTTGGCAACTCTATCTAAATTTTATTTATTTTATTTGTTGGCAACTCTATCTAAGCAGTAGCTCTGTAGGATGTTTGGCTGACATAGTGTCATAATTAATTAAATTAGTTTTAGCATTTTCTTTTTTCTTTTCGATGAAAATTAAAATTATAAGAAAAGTTGAAAACTAGCCGCCTTTCGTACCCCCCATGTTCTTTTACCTTTTCTGGGTGGCCTTTTGCCTTTTATGGGTAGCCCTTTGTATTACGTAAATATTTTCCACGTCATAATTTAAGATTTTATCATGTAATATAAATAATTTCACGATAAAATATCATAATACATTTATTAAATCAAACTTATTAAATGACTCCATAAACATAATTTTTTGCAAACACGATCATGCAAAACATAGGCATAATTTTTCTGCAATAAATATGTTGGATGAGATTTTTGCTCAAATTTCATTTTGTATCATTTCAGATATTTTTACCCAACCTAACCGTATTGAATTAGTGTCAATAAAGTGCATGTGAAATAGATTTTTCATCATGGAAATGAAATAAGCTATAACACCATATAATAGCACCACTGAAATCAATGCAATCCCAACTTGCTGCTTTCTAGCTGTCTTTTTAAATACAAAAAAAAGATAAGCTAGCTTTTACAAGATCGGATGATACTGCTACACCACAAATTAAAATAAAATAACAAAAAAAAAAACTGAAAACAAAAAAGACAATAATTTTTGCTTTAAAAAAGAAAAAGAAGCCTTAAACCCAGACCCAACAAAGACATAAACCTGTAAGAAACTAAACAGTACCCATCACGAGCAAAAATGGGGCTGTTTGCTGCTCAACTCTTCCTGATCTACACTAACACTCCTGTTCATAGAGTTTCTGCAGCAACTACTGAGGGGAAACTAGTCATGAACACGATAACCGTATGGTATTTCCCATCGTCTAATCTTCTTTCGGCCTTGTCCATGGACCGCCCCCTTCACAACCCGCTCAACACTAGCAACCATTTGCAACCCCATTCGCTAAATGTTTCTTCTCTGCAATACCAACGGGCTTTACTGTATTCAGATGGTCTCCAACAGATGGGATCTCCATCACCTTGGTATTGGTTGAAACAGTCTCATTGTTCAATTCAAGGACCACTTCTGGGGACTTGATGAAAGGTTTAACATCACCATCGATGTTTTCTTTGTTCTCCTGGTTCTTCTCTTCACTTGTTTTGCCCTCCCAAACTTGAGTCTATAGACAATAGAAGGTAAACGAAAGTTAATTGTGATGAATCAGTGTACAGGGGAGCCTAGATATTATGCTAATACCACCAATTTACCTGTCTTTGGAATTGCTGTTGCTTAGCTTTCTTCTCTTGGATTTTTTTCTCACGATCCTCATAGAAATCAAAATCATCAAGGATGCATTGTTTACTCGTATGGTCCTTAAATATCTTGAGCACCTGAAGTCCCTGCTCTAGTTTAACCTGTAAACAGCAATTAATCAAATATTTATTATTTCAGGCATACTAATCAACTAATAAGCCAACAGAATAGTAATGATCTGTGGTGAAAAGCCATATGATACCTCTTGGGTGTCCCTGCTATTAGTCACAGGCTTGTTCTCATTATTTTCCAGAGTGATATGCTTCAACAAACTGTTTGGTACATCCTTCACAATGTGCCACTTAACTGGGAAGCAACCAATCCACTTGTCCTGCTGCCAGTACTCTACATTCTTATTAAAATCAACTGAACCAACCATCTCAGCAACACCGACAAATTGACCACTGGTGTTCACCTAGGCATCCATAAATCAGATCAGTACAAATACATTAAATATCAAACAGAAAAATAGTCCAAGAGCTCAGTCCTTGGATGCTTACTGAGAAGAAAAGGAAAACGGGGCAGCCTCCAGACTTTTGTTGAGCTTCCTGATAAGCCGCATCCAGCTTCTTGTTTCCATTCGGTGTGCTAGCCCAGATATTGTACTTGATGCTCTTATGGACATCATCCTCACTGTAGGATTTTATTATAAAACATTTTGCATCAGGATAAGCTTCAGGGAAATCTGGTCTGTTGTATTGTTCCCGATCAGGAATCATGCTCGACTTTTCCTCATTATCAGCTGTTGCGGTCAAGGGGATATTTTGCCCTTTCACAGCCAATGCCACTGGTGTAAAGCCCTTTGCAGTCTTGGAGCTTTTGGTTCTTGGTCCCCTGTTCAATTCATTCAGACCATCCATGCTCTCGTTTCCATAATTGCAGAAGCCATTTCCCCTTCCCCTGGGCTTGTACTTGCTATCATAAGCCATCCAGCCACGTCCACTAGTTCGTGAATCATAACCATTAGATCCATAGCTCATACCAGATCTATAAGCATTTCCATACTGGCCATATAACTTGTTAGGATACATCCTATTCATGTATCCAGTGGCAGTGTTCATGCCAGACATTGGCCTTTGATGGTTCATACCCTAAGAACAAAACATATTTAAAATGCCAGTTAGACAACGAAAATTTAAGACTACACCTTTGATTGAATAATAAGAACTCTGTTGACATTTACTTTCCATTTATTCAAAGAATAACACCTAATTGGAATGAAATGAAATCTCAATCATTTTACAACAGCCAATATTTTGCACACTTGCTGAAAGTGTATTTAGATCAGATGGATTACAAATACTTAAAAGTGCAAGTATTTAAAAAACATCAAGAAAAGGATTTTTCAGCCATACCATCATGTGAGGTCGGTAATGCTGATTCCTAGAGGAAGGAACACTGTTTCCATTTCCAACAGAGGAAGTCATCGACGAACTAGTAACAGGCCTTGGTTGCCCATCTGAAAAATATGGATTCTCTAACCATGAAATTGGTGAGTGAAGACCATCAAAAGCAAATCTTGGATCCTGAAAACCAGATGCAGGAATTCCTCCAGGCAAAGCACCTCTTCCGTAGGAGCCATTCACATTGTAAGATGAATTTTGGTATGTTGGTCTTGTCATCACCGTACCATTATTTCCCTTGCCAGCCCCACTAATCGCAATGCCATTAGATTTTGAATTAGTAGAATCCACTGATAAAGGCACTTGGTCAGCAGCTGCAGAGGTGGCTAGCTCACCTTTGACAGGAGGAGTTTGGGAGGGGTGGGTGGGTGCCATTGACTGGAAATAAGGAGTTGGATACTGATAATGCTGGGCACCATACATCTGAGCATCATGTCCCAATGTAGGAATGGGGGAAGCAGCAGGTGAATACGGAGCATATGGAGTATATCCATAGCCATGGTGATAGACTAGAGATCCGTTGTCCCCATAAGCTCCCTGTAGTTCCCATAATTATATACCAACATTGTTAGATGTAAAAAGAGTAGATGCTAAATCAATCACACACATTGAGCCATTAGTGTATCCAAAAAGTTTTGGCTCTTGGTCAAAAAATCTTGAAATCGTTGTGATCAGGATAACTCACCGGAGTCATCTCTACTCCTTCGGGATTCATATATCTCGTATAATCCTCCCATTCATTACCCTCAAAGCCTAAATTCAAATAAACAGACTACAGTTAAGAATAAAATATGCATAATGCATTAGAACCATGAGAATTGTAAACAAATATAAACCATCAAACTGACATGATGAATACTAATTTTACCCATCTTCAATTAACTCAATTTTTTCCAGATTTCCAAGGACCACACTTACCACTGTAATAGTATGCAGGAGAAGGATAACCACTTTGAAGGTAGCACACAGTTGGATCCATAAAGTCCGGCAGTACAGGTGTGACAGACCGATCCGACTGAATCCCAGTAGCCAAGGTATTGGAATCAACTGGAGGCTGATAAAATCATATAAAATTAGTATTTCAACTGGAACCAACTATTTCATACAAGTATGAGACTAAATAATAAATCATCTATTACTCATTAATAAGCCAAACCTTTTTAGTGGCATCTGGGATGTCCATAGTCTTTGTCTGCGATTCCAAGGACAACTTCTTCAATAAGTCTGCAGCCTCTATGGCAGAGATAAGTAAAGGAATAACATTCATCTATCGTAATCATCATGCATACCAAATCTCAGATGCAGCAACGCCAAAAAAGCCAATGATTATATACCCTTAAACAATTACTATACACCAGAAAGCATCCCATACTATCCATGAGATCAATATCACTAAACAAAATCAAGCTAACTGAGGACAGTTAAAAGATTAGCTTAAGTTAGTAATTCTACGCTTTAACCAGGCAGGGAAGCGATTTGTTAAATAATAAAAATCCAAACAGAATTCAAATGTTTATAACAAGGAAATCAGCAACGAAAGAAAAGGCAAACCATCCCAGTGATCCAAACTCCAAAAATAAAAACTCGGCGTAAACCAAAAGGCAGCAAAAAATCATAAGAACAATCCATAAGGCATGAACACATACAGCTGCATCAGATTCAGCAACCTCAGATCTACACATGGAGGAAATTCAAAACAGACACGGACTCAAACGCAAAATCAGCTCATATAGACAACAAACAAGAATCAAATCAAAATTCCAGGGGTGAGAAAAAAGAAAGAAGAAAACGAAAAACATGCACCAAACGTGTAAAAATAAAAAGGATACGATCTGCCGGAGGAGCAACAGTGGCCATGAGAGACGGTGACGTTTTCTTTGAGTGGGGAGAGAGAGAGAACCCGAGGAGTGAGAGAGAGGGAGGGAAGCCGCCACAAACGAGCAAGCAAACTCAAACGTTGCTTTAGGGTTTGGGTTTTGGGGAAGAGAGAGAAATATCAATGTTGCGACGAGTGATTAAAATAGCACCACCACTTCTTTCTCTTTAGTCCCTCGATTTATCCGTATTTGCAGATCCCGCCAAATAATTACATCACCTTCTCGTGATGTTATTTGCCGACGTGGCTGGCCTCTTATTGGTCCAGGTTGCACAGATTGTGTGTTGTCGAGAATGAACGCGAAAAGACAGAAATATCCCTTCCAGGAATGATGATTTTCCCATAGGACTTGGGGTTTTTGTATTTTTTATTAATTAGAGACTTTAATTAAAGCCGCCAACCTAAAATCTCATCAATTGATCTACTCAAATTACATACTATATTTGTTAAAACCTGTTTGATGTGCTCAATATAAAACTATTTTTGCAAAAAAATAAAAAAAATTAATTGGTATAGTATGCTCAAATACCATCAAACCAAATAGTTTTGACTTTCTTACCACAAAATATAAATTTATTACTTTTCTACTATAATTTTGGTAAATTGTCCAAAATAATATTTGCACTTTTTTGTTCATGATGGGAATTAAATCATTAAATGGTTCAACCTATCAAGGTATTTAAATTTGAGGAGAAAAATGTAATTTTCAATGGATTATGGTAAAAAATATAAAAAATTTATATCACTATAATAATTATGGTATTTTAAAATTGTATATCCCTAATTAATTTATAGTCTTTAAAGTTATATTTCTTGCATTCACACCTCTACTAAATTGGTATATAATCAAAATGGATGGTTCTATGATATCTCCATTGATTATATATTATAGTATTGGTAAATCTTTTTCTATTTTTTTTCAAATTAACATATGTCATAAATTCATGATGATAATATGCAACACAAAAATTTATGTAAGATGGTCTCACGAATAGTTTCCATAAGACGAATCCTTATTACCCACAACCCAAACTCATTTTAACAAATTTACATGTAAATTATGAAATATGGGTTATAAGTTGACCCGTCTCATGTCAGAAGATGACTCACATAAAACGCACTCAATATGCAACCAAGATATCATGAAATCACTCCATCAAAAGGAGATGAATTCAAAAACCATAGAAACTACCTTTTCTTAATAAACCTCATTCACAACTTATCTTGTTTCATCTCATAAACTTTAAATTCTCAAATGGGATAGACCACCTCGTTACTCAAGTTTCTATGATCAATAAACCCAAACAATATACCTGAGAGTACCTATCCAAATAAAAACTATAAAGAGCTTATCTCTAGTCTCATCCCTGCAATAGACTTGGTGTTTTTGGAATGTGGAAGCAAAAGTTAAATTACAAAATGTGTGTGTTTTAACTCTACAACATTTTTTAACTTATCTAATCACATCTGAGTTGAAAATAGAGGGCACACAAGAAGGCTACTTTATGAGATTCAAACCAATCAACAAAATGCCTCGAGCATTGCTTGCCTGAAAAACGGTCTCTATCTTGTCGTTGGACTCTGAACTTGCACCGGCAAGGCCCTCTGGACGTTGATGATATGGAGCTCGATTTAAGAAGCAATTAGCCTTTCACAACCATGAAAAGCTTCTCCATTGAATACACGTGATGTGACTGAAATACGAGGGTATCTTATCTCTTCTCGTCTCTCAAGCCTCGAAGTGGGGTTTGGTGGGGTAGACAAAGACAACAGACGAGGAAGTAGATGGTTGTAAACCAGCAGAGTATCTCACTGAAGTCACAGTGACTCTAGGAAGCTGCAGAGATCCCAATCCCAGGGGAACAAGCATGTAACTGAGAATATGAGCTGACCTAGGCAAGACAAGCACCGTGTCGCTGTGGGGCCCAGACAAAATAAAACTTGGTGAGTCAGATATCGAGCATTTGATCTCCTGGAGTTTCTCAGTCTGGTTACGAACTTTCAGAGAATATATGAATGGGTGTCCGAGAATGGCATGAGGTGGGCACTCTAAACTCACGACTAGTAGAGGTAGCTCAACGTTCACATCAGGGAGTCCGTGCTTTGTAATTTGAGGAGCAGTAGTAGCACAAGAATGGAGTTGATTCCCTACTCTTGAATCCCTTTCCCATTTCAGACTAACAGTACCGATTTTCAGCTTATCAGAGTTTACATTAGGCAAGAGTGTGAAAACCTTCCTGAACTCTTCTCCTGGCACATGAACAATGGGTTCTCTGAATTCATCGTGCTGAGGTTGTACAGTGCATGCACCATGATTCTCTTCGGTCTCGATAGATATAGACAGCAATCGCAGTGGCACCTCAGAACAATTCTTGACACCAACTATAAGCATTGTTAGTTCATTTAAAGCTAGTGATGGTATCTGATCGGTTTCAGAAACCGGCGTGATCTTTGATAGCAAAAGAGGGTCCTGCCTAAAAGGAAGCATATACCGATGGCTGATTGTGACGGCAGTTTTGCCTTCGATCTGCAAGCTTTTATGTACATGCACTTTCTGCAAAGTAGGTTCGCCACTCTGAGGAAAGTAACCCAATGAGACATATAGCATGATTGGCTTAGGACGATTCCACCTAATATTGAGTTTGCAGGACCACGAGTTTCCTACATCTAGAGGTGGCACAGAAACCAAACCAAATGATGGCTGTATCTTCTGGATTTTATCAGAAGGAGCTTCAGATTGGTCTTTAGGTACATCACAAGATATGTCAACAAGCTCAACATGGAGATTGTCAGCGGAGAATGGTTCCTCTTCTCTTGGACTAAGCAGGCCACCACCTCTTGTATCTACCAGATTAATTTTTAATTCACCTGAATGCACTGCATGTCCTTTAGAGGAAACTGTCACAGGCAAAATAAAGTTCTCCCCCACCAATGCAGGACCAGATGAACCTAAGATTAGATCTACTTGCGGGTCTGGTTCTTCAACCTGTATAGCCTTCTGTCCAGAGGATGCCAGACCAGGATCCTTGATGGGAATAGTTTCCAGAAGGTTCTCAAACTTCCAAAGTGGCAAATCGTTCATCGAGATAGGACTTTCGGCTCTGCAACATATTGTAAAGTTTGGTCCTATTCTTGCAATTACATATATGCACTCAAGCTTTCCACTTTGATCTGCATTATTCAAGATATAATCATATATTTTGCAGCATGGAGAATAATCAAAATGGTGCAGCACAGAATAAAAACTAGAGTTAATTTCAATTTGCTACATGAACTATTGCATTTTTTTCTAATGGGTGTCTAAACTAAAAAAAAATATTTGCACTAGCCAATCTCTTTAAAATTTTCCGATTGCTACCCCCAAGCACATATTTTCCGGCCAAAATTCGTCAGAAAACTTGATAACGCAATTCACTTTCAAATATCAATCAAAAATGGATGATTCATACACCAAAAAGACCCTTATTCGAAGCCAAATTATAACCCATGTCAATTTCATGATTCTCATTTGATCCAATCACGAATCGAACAAAAATCATTCTAGGGTTTTGAACATTTTTTGTTCGATTCAAGTTTAAATCAAACAAGAATCATTAAATTGACTTAGGGTTATTTATAATTTGACTTCAAAAGATGATTATTTCGGTATATGAATTATGAACTTTTGAGTTTTCCGGCGAATTTTGGCTGGAAAATATGTGTTTGGGGTAGCAACCGGAAAATTTTGAAGAGATTGGCTAATGATCGGGAAATTTTTGGAGTTTATACACCTACTAGAAAAAAGTGCAATAGTTCAGGTGGCAAATTGAAATTAACCCTAAAAACTAACTATATTCTTACCTACACATGGAATTTCAACACAAAACTCACCACATCAACAATGGTACCTACATTGTGATGACATGGCATGATCCTCATTGTTTGATGTGAATAATGTGAAAATGCTGGTGTAGGTAAGTGTTTTCTTGCAGAATCCCAATATAGATGGCAGGAATTTTTGGTTGTTGGTCTTCAATTAGGATTTCCAATTGACATTGAGTTTTATGTTAGTCCTTATTAAAAAAGAGGATTAGGGTTTAATTTAATTCATGAGGTGGTTTCCTACTAGGAACCTGAAGGTACTGTTCATGGGAGCTCACAGCCACTCAGCATAAAAAAAGAAGTATTCCATGCATAACCCTCTTTCCCTCTATTATACAAAGTAGATACTAGAAAGCAGTAATATGGGGTTATGCTACCAACTTACCAGACTTAATCTCATATGTCAATCGCAGCCATTTGTTTGTAGCAAGCACCAGAGCTGGAGCCGTCTCCACTCTGCGACCTGGTTGTACATTGGAAACTGCACCTATCTGTGGCTTCTGACCATTAGCAATTATAAAATTACACTCCGATTGATTAAATTGCACCTCCAACTGATCAATCTCGACATTTGTCGGCAATTGGGATCGAATTGATATAGTGATAAGAGCTGGAGCGCCTGGCTTAACCATTGGCTGATGGAAGGCAACCAAAGCAAGAAATACCACCCTTAGGGGACTCACAAGATCAATCTCAAGATAAAGAGGATATTCACTGTTTACTTTGAGGTAACTGTTCAGTTCTTTTGAACTAACTTCTAATTCCCCCCTGGCAACCTCAAATGCTTCCTTGTGTATATTTGCTCTCTGTGAAAGAGTTGCTGGACCAGCAGGACCACAATCTTTAGACAATGGCTCAAAAGCACCAGTTGTTTCTGGAAGTGCAGCCATTTCAAGTGAATACTCTATGAAGTCTTTCGCTGAACTCATTCCCTTCGAGCACTCTCGTAGGTACCCCAAGACCTCCCACAATGACAACAACCAACCTTCCCGGCGATAAAGATTCGCAACACTGTCAAATATTTCCTTGGCATTGCTGAATTCACTTAGTGAAAAATATTCTTGGGCCATTTGAAATCCACAATAGGCAGCTGTTCTCTCAGCCTTTGCAATATTGTATGCTTCAAATGATCTCTTTAGGAGAGCAATAATTTCAAAGGAATCCTGGAATCTCTTCCCTTCAGCAAGTGCATAACGTACATATTCATCATCCATCAGACTGCATTCAAATTGAATTAGAGGAAATGTTCACTACTTCAGAGAACAATTTATACTATAGGGCAATCTTAGGCATGCACTTGGATATGAAGGGAAAAATAGATATTTGGCCAGCAGAACTCACGGTTGCATTAAGTAAGCATCCTCTTGCTCAAGTAACCTGGAAAACTGACCAACGTACACAGAAGCCACCACAGACTCTGCACTCCCATCAATTTGACGAACATCTTCAGACATAGACAGTGCAAATTCCAGACATGTTTTCTTTTCCCTCAGGTAGCTTGCTGCCAGCTATTTTAAGAGAGGTGAAATTGAAAATTAAACTGATAGCTCACATTAAATTGAAGGTGAGAACTCAACAAGGACTAAGTTCAATTTTTTTTTTTCTTTCAAAATGGAGTAAACAATTACCTGGTAGTAGTAAGCTGGATGAAATTCCCATTCAGTTGGTTTCTCTGCAGGAACAGAGCCCGAAGTTGAAACTTGCAGTGCATTGGCCGAGCTTGTCTCCAACAGTTGAGCAAATACTAGATATTGTCTGCTTAACCATTCCCAATGAAGAAATATAACTTCTGGTGTTCCCACAAGTCTCTTATAATTAGCTGTGTGCTGGCGGAACCACGCAATTGCTTCGGCAGCTTTTCCAGTATGCAGCAATAATGTTGACATTTTAAAGTGTAGTTGCTCAGCAATAGTCTTAATCTCAATTAACCGTTGGATTGGGGGCATTCTTGTCGACGTTCCAACCATCTGCATGTCAACAAAATTAAAAATAAAAATTATAGGTGGAATGACTACATAAAGAAAATACAATTTTCTATTGAGCATTTTTGTTAATTGTTACCATTCACTTAATTGATAACAAACAACATATTTTGGGTGATTAGCTCTATTAACTATAAGTTTGTCTAACTCTAGCAAAGACAAGCACTGATCCCTATGGCAAGCAGAGTAAAGGGCAATGAAAAGTCTGATATTGAGTGATCAAGGAGCCACAGAGATGAGCTCCTGATTCTTCCAATGAGATAATAGTTTTAGCAACTTAAAGTTTGACTAATTTCTAAAAATCCAGAAAAAAGGCTTTTTGCAAATTCATTTTAGGATTTTACATGCCAAAACCTTCAATAACATGAAACAAGTGCACCAAGCAAGTTCTGGAATTTTGGGCCTCAGTCCTTTCTGATTTCAAAATGATTCCATTCGCCTTGTCCAGTGTAAAATTAACTCTTCAGGACCTCCAAACTTCATTAATTGCTGAAATACATATGATTCTTTTCCCAAATTTGTTCTAGATTATATTTTGACCAAACAGGAGGAAATCTTTTATGCTTTTAAAACATTTCAATATAAGCAGCTCATGCCACTATATTTTCTTTTAAATAGGATAAACATGTTTCATAAATCAAGTGTGTTCATGCATCCAATCATCTGTATAAGCAAATCAAACTTGAGTCTGCTTCTGTGACTGAATAAGTACCTCTCGCAGGGCGTGATATGCATCCTCATATAGCTTCAGAGCTTCGAGCCAGTCTCTTCTAAATTCTGCATATACAGCAACCTAGCAGTCGATAAGGTTTTAGCTAGCATAAGATAGGGAAGAAATTGCAGAGTAACTATAATAGATAAAGGACAAGGACATTGGCTGACATATATTCTATCTAATGTGTCTACGATAATAAAAGCATGGAAAATTGAGTCAAATACAGAAACCTACATGTGATCAAAATCATAGTGGATATACCCAAACTTCTACTTCATATGTAATCAAAATGCAAAGATAGTATGAAACATATAAATTGGTTGAGTTGATGACTAGTTTAGTAATATAATATGCATGTGCATTTCATTTTAGTATGTTTTGTTTTAATATGTCTTGATTGGAATCTTGATCTCCCATGAAAGAGATATTACTTTATATTTAAACAATTAGCATGGAAGCAATCATTCAGCCGCTATTTTCATTACTACTCATGATTGAAATTAGTTAAAGACTTCAAATTAGCTGCTGTAGCGCATGGAAGCTCATGCCGATTGTTTAAGAAAACATAAGAAAGCACTACAATGACAGAAAGACCTACTTTGAAACAGTACCGAACATTTAGCTCCATTGAGCTGAAACTTTTCTTTTCAACACGAACTTTTACTCTTCGGCCTTCATCTCTATAATATGTATTAGCCAGATCTCCAAATGCAGTTGATATCCTGCACTGATGCAGCTCATTAGGCTTCAGAAATCTCAATTCAACATTTTGGAAAAGAAAGCTAAAATGTGGTTAACGCACACACCAGACCTAATTTCTGCATTCAGAGGGTTAAAGAAGCTTACCCGAAAAGAAAAACATTACTTTCTTTGGGAACAAAAAATTGATTCCTCATGAGTTTGTTCAAATCAGAAGAGAAACTAATGAAAGATGGTGATGGTTTAAAAAGGCACTTGAATGAGGACATATCACCACAACATACCTGCTTAGAGATTGTTTGAGTTCCACCTTAGAATCAGATACAAAAATTATTAGATTCTTGGAATCTACTTCTGCACGTTTCCTCAAGGCAATCATGCGTTCTTCACTTGCGTCATCTGCAACAGAATTTTATTTATGACAAAATAAATTGCGAAGATTCTAGTGCTCATTCAAATAGAAGTAAGACCAGCACACACACACACACACATGAAAAGGGGTGAAAGAAAAGAAGAAGAACTAATGGAAGCATCAAAACTCATATCTTTATTTAATTCTTTGAGCTCATCCAAATAAGTCTACATAGTGGACTAAGTATCTAAGTATTATTTTCAAATAGCATTGTACGAAGCAGAAATGAAATATCGAAACTATAAAATAGGATATTTCACATGAAGTTCAAATAAGCATAGTTTTGGAGAAAAATATGTTTCAAAAAAAAAAGTGTAAGCTTCATTTCTAATCCTTCTCTTCTCTTTTCTACTCTCTTCTGATGTCTATTTTCTCTAGCAAACTTCTGTAGTTCTATATCAAGCACAAGACAAATCCCCTTATAATTTTGAGACAAACAAGATATAAAAGCAATGGTCTACAACCATAGATCTGATGCAAAAAAAAAAAAAAAAAATTCTAATCATACAGCAAATATCTGACGTCTCCAATGGGTACAATAGATGAAAGTCATTGAGTTCACCAAGAGTTCAAACACTAGTGAAGTCAAATAATCAAATCAAAAGAAACCACAAAAATAACCATACACTTCAAGTAGACAATATTCTGAAATTCAAGCATACATATGTGAAGAACACTCGGAAATGCCGAAACCCACTAACCTTTATGACCTGACTGCGATACAACCACCACCACCAATTTGATGTTTCTCCCACGAATCGTAGCCCTGCTCATGAATTGAATTGCAAAAGTATAATAGTCAATTATCGTTACAGAAACGGTCTAATATATTATGCTATAACATTCCAATTATGAGCGAGAAAGAGAGAGATAGAGAGAGAAGGAGAGAGGATGCATACTTGAGATTTTCGATATCGGTGCAGACCTGGAGCCACTGAGCGGGATCACCGGAGACATCATTAGAGCTAAAAAGAGCGGCGACGACGGCGGGGATCCTAGTCCGGTGCTTCGTAAGCCAATCACGTTTGATAATTCCGGCGACATGCTCCGAACCCTCTCGAGGAGGCTTTTTTGGGGGGATCACAGAGATCTTGGAGAAATCGGGCAATGCGATTGTATTGATAGGGGGCTGCTGTGAGTGGAGATCCGCCGTGATAACGGCGTGAACCTCCGGACACCCTACCAGACACGCCAAAGCTACCGGCGGGGTTCGCAGCTCCTCCGGGTATTCCTCCATTGATGCTGAATTGAGTTTACTTAGGATGAGGAGAAGAAGACTGAAGAGCTGAGAGAAAGCATCGCTGTGTGAGAGAAACATGTATGGGCTTATGGGCTACTCGAATACAAATTTGGGCTTTGTGTATTGGGCCAAAATGTGACTTTCAATTGGATCCATTTAAAGAAAAGGCCCAACATTTCGCAGATCAATAACAAATCAGGCCCAAAAATTCTAGTACTCGAACCCTGCCTCGATTGTGTGATTCATTTTATTTTATCATGAACATAAAGTCATAATAATTTTAACTGAGTATAAATTATGTCTCTATATAGTATGTGTGTGACATGCATCATTTCGTGGTTATTTATGCTATTTATTTCTATGATTCATGTTATTCGTAACTTAAGTATGCTAGCATTTTATTTGATACCATCAAGGTTAAGATTTAATTTTGCAAATACTCACTTTAAAGGTAAATATATTTAAGGTTGTCCAATTTTGAAAGCAACTGAAATTTGGAAATCAATTCAAATGTCTGGAATTTTCTAAATTGAAATGTAGAATTTGACACAAAATTGTGATAGTTCGACTCGATGATTTTGTCTTATGGGATAATTCAATTTAGAACAGATAGAGAAAGGAAAGAAAGGGAAAGAGAACACAATTTTTGATAAATCATTGCTACTAATTAAAAAATATTAATCTCATTATAAAACACACCTAATAACTTACTTAATAACAGATAAACTTAGCTCGATTCTAAATTCAAATGAATAGTATTATGTATAAGAGTATCAATAAATATAAAAAATCAAGCAATCGTGAATGTAGAGTGGAAAACATACACAATCACCCTGAGCAAATAAACAAATCCATTGATATATATATATATATATATATATATATATATATATATATATATTTGTTAATTTATAATCACACATTTTCATTACACGAAAATCCAATGTAACAATCTCACGTATATATTTCGTGAGACCAAGTTCCATTATTTATCAATCAAATTAATTTTTCATAAATTCATGTGAAGTATAGATTGTGAAATATGTGGGTCGATCCGTCTCACAATAAGTCATAAATAATACATTTTTCATTATAATTTTAATATCTAGAATAAAACATGATATAATTTTAAAAGATTAATTACTTTGATAATTGTATATACATCATTTCAGATAAAACCTAATTTTAAATAATTAATGTTATGTAAAATTCGAGGGTGTAAGAAATAAAGCGCATCAACCTAATATATTTTGATAAATAATGTTTAACAAACAAACATTGTTAAATTATACAGTAGATAAGTATAATTGTCAAAATAGGTTAGAATATTTGAAACAATCCGTTCACCATGCCAAAATGATATGTTGGATTGAATTTTCTTATTGGCCTCGATGTATTGGTGTACAATGGGACAGTCTTTGGTGAGCTGGCTTACAAGTCAGATGATCAAACCGATCAACTTTTTTGTTTCCATGAAAATATAAATGAGATATGAGCGATAAATATAAAATATATTTTATAATATATTGAATGGATATTTGGGATGGAATTATAAACAACCCACGGTAGAAATAAACATTAATTTTTAACTAAGAATCGAAACTATCATTTTTTAGTATATATATATATATATATATATATATATATTAACATTGTATTATTAATGAAGTTGGCTCATCATATACTTTTTCTTATACCACTGTATTACACATGTATCGTCATTAATATAACTCGTACCACCATATTATATCTCAGTACCATTATTAATATAACTCATACTACCATATTACATCCTTGTACCATCATTAATGTAGTTCGTACCAACATATTTAAGCATGCACTATCATATATTTAAACTTGTAAAACTTAAGTGTTAGAAGAGTATAATTGGGTAAAAATCATTTATTTTGTCTTGAAGAGAAAAAAATCTAACAACTTTGACAAAAAATCATTTATCTTTTCTCTATATATATATATATATATATATATATATATATATATATATATATAAAATAAAGGAATAACCAAAAGGGACACATGTCGCCCTCTAATTAATTCACTTAATTCAATCAATATTTTTCATTTATTCTAATTAAATTAAAATTTTAAAGAGATAATTATAATTGAAAAAGAAAAGGCAAATAATAATAGATGCAAACAATTGTAATGTAATGTATTAAACATTAAAATTTTTAATATAATAGGACTTGAATGATGAATGAAAAAAAAAAACTAATAATCATAATTGCAAATAAAATTTGTAACGTATGCAACAAAAAATTGGAAAACATTTTATAATTTAGGAGTTGACTTAATGAATGATGATTGAAAAGGTTTTGTGCAAAACATTGTGATAAATTAAAGTAACGGTAATTCATTTGTGATATGAACATCATTTTGCAATTTCAAAGTAGATAATTGAAACATTTTGCAAAATTTAAGTTAAAAATTAATGATAAGTGCTACAAATTTTGAAGATATATATTTAAATAAATTCATCATTGAAATTATGCTACAACAACTCACTCTAATTTTTCATTGAATCAATTTTCCCCCCTCTGAATAGTATGTATGAAAATGGAACAAGAATATCTTCCTTTAGCAAATATTGACCCCTTCAAAATTAAGATTCGAGTTATTCAAATGTGGTTTGTTCCCAAATTCAATAACCCTTCAGTTTATGAGGAGGTTTTCCAAAGTTTGTAATAATATATGAAGAAATTTTTGATTTACTTTAATAATATTTTGATTTACTTACATTGATTGAGTTTTAGTAGCGATTCCAATTATAGTTTCCTTTCAAGAAATTATATCAATTGTTTGTTATATTATTATAGATAAATATATTACTAACTATAATGTTATCATTATTTAATAAAAATTCATAAATATAAGTATTATATACTTGAAAATTTAATTGAAATTATTATAAGACTACGAAATAATAAAGTTAAATATATACTTATTTAGAAATAATAATTTTTCATTTTTTAAATTAGTATTACAAATATCCGTGTGATACATGGGTCTTACACTAGTAATATTTCTGAGTGAAGAATGTTATAAATAAGGGTTTCTAGATATTTCAGTTAAGAGTTATTTTCTAAAAAATTATTTATGGTATTTTTATATGTAATATCCTCGACCAAAACCTACACGTCATTTGATATTCATTTCATGCATCATATGCATTTCGTATTATTTATATGCTCTTATATAATTAGTGTTGAGAAAACTCTATCATAATTGGTTGAGGTTAATAATGTTTGAGTGCATAATAAATTTCTTATTAATGTTAAGATAGGTTAAGTAACAAATTAGAAAAATATAATAATCCTAGAATTTATTTATATATATATATATATATATATACATATATGGGTGTACACGTGTGTGATATATATATAAAAGGGGCTTAATTAATATTATGATATATATATTTATATGCAAGCGTCGTGTATATGTATATATAATAAAAGTAAGTTTATGTATATTATTATATAGTATGTTTTGACAAGCAAATGGCAGCCTTATGTATGTGCGTATTATAAAGAAAAAAAAAAAAAATATATATATATATACATGCAAGTGTATGAATATAGTATATAAAACAAGTTTGACCATTATTATTTATAGGAAAAGCATAATTATGTGTGCTATGCGCATGCAATTTAAACACACGTGTATGCAGTTAAATATTTATAATATAATAATAATAATAATAAGCAGCTTATTAAGGAAGCATAGATAAGGCGGTTGCAGAGAGAGAAAGAAACAGAGAGAAAAGAATAGAAGAACAGAGGAAAAAAAAAAAAAAAAAGAGAAGAGTTTGTGATTTCGATTTCGTTTCTTCATTGTTTTTCTTCAAATTTTGAGAGGGAGTTCGTGGTGACATGTTTTTCGATTGGATTGGAGTGAATTCTCAAAGATAATCCCAAAAAAGTACAAGAAAATTAGTGAATTAGATATATCTCAAGTTATCGTAATTTGTTGACGTTTTGGTAACTTTAGAGGCTGAATTGGGGAAAACTTAAAACATGAAACTTATAGCCCTATCTCTTAGCTAAACCCAGAAGAAAATCGTAAATGACACGATTAAATGTTGAGTGAGATAATGTCAAAATTACAGGGCTTGGTCTATAATGACCCGGTTTGAAAACTGTTAATTATGTTGTGTTTATAGCCTAATTCTATGCAGGTTGGAGACTGAATTATGAAAAATGATAAACATGAAAGTGGTAGAGCTATATGTTTAGTTTCTACATAATTTTACCCTGCTTGACTCGGAATTTTATAACTCAAGTTATAGGGAAAATAATGAACATGGTTAATTAAGCATACATGCACTGCATTTCGTTGCATAATAGAAATATATATTAAGGGGATGATTAGGCTAAATGACATTGAATCATATAGGAGCACGGGCTGTAGAACAGGAGGAGGAACCAGGGCAACGAACGAATTACTTATCATAGTCAGGTGAGTATAAACCGTATATGTGATTTATACGCAATGTGATGTGATTTATATGCGGCGTTTGCTATATGTGTTCTACAAGAAATATGTATTTATATGAATTTGTCATTGAGTCAAATGATATATGGGCAAATGTATACGTGATCATATGTTCAGATGATTGTTGTGTTGCATTATAATTTGCATGAAATTAAAAAGGCCAGTGACTGTCTTGCTATGGATCTGTATACACGGTAGAGACCTTCGGGTCATAATCATATTGGAGACCTTTGGGTCAAATTCATATTGGAAACATACGGGTCTATATACACGGTGGAGACCTTCGGGTCGTAATCATATTGGAGACATACGGGTCTATATACACAATGACATATTGGAAATCCCGGGACAGATCCAAGCTTTAGCAGTTCACAGAATAATAAATCGGACATAGTGGCATTTGCACATGTGTGATTATATTGTTGATTAATGTTAATGACTGTTATTTGCTTGTTATTTAATTAAAGTAATGGTTTATATTCACTGAGTTGCGACTCATAAAAATCACATATATATCTTTTTAGGTTCAATAACTTTTTGACGTGGGATTGTATATATAGACATCACGCTATACAGGTCGGCCGACTGATGCCTCGTGCAACCTTCTCCTCCTCCTCATTTTGCATTTTGGAACATGTGTATCATGATTTGTATTTTATATGACAATAACTTATGTTGAGATATTGAGTGTGTGTTTTAATTTTATATGATACAAGTTATTAAATAATATTTTTATACTTATATGGATCACTGAAATGTCAGAATGGTTTATCTATAAAATGAATATTTTATTATATATATGTATACGTCATAGGGGTATAGGGTGTTACATTATATGTAACCGAACACATTTATGTTTTAACAAACCATATAAAATAGAGTGACACTCTTGTGCACAAGGTGCAACAATACTGTTATATTATATGAAGTGATACTGTTATATTAATATAACAGTATCACTTCATATAATATAACAGTATCACTCATATAATATAACAGTATTACTTCATATTAACAGTATCACTCATATAATATAACAGTATTACTTCATATAATATAACAGTATTGTTGTGCACAAATTTGGATCCGTGCACCTTGTGCACAAAAGTTTTTGCCTATAAAATATTATATATCATTTATTTTTCTTAAAAAATGATTTTAATGAAAAAAATTGACAAGCGAGCCCACATATCCGGTTATGTGTAATAATAGTTGGCTAAAACTTAGTGTAACAATTAACCACAATCAGGTTATGACAAAGTTCTAGAGAGTTCGAATCCACGACAAAAACAAGAAGAGGCAACGAGCAAATCCGACGGTTGATATGACGTGGAATTCCATGAATTAAATCCACCCGTTCATTCACAATACACAGTCTACACTTACACTATACACGCATTTGCCATTATAGTATTAATTAAAAACCTAATATATATATTCTATACTCCAAAGTCCCAACTACCTCTCTGCTTTCTAGATAAACCCCACCTCTACTGCTCCGCCATCAACAGCATTCTCCGGCGCGCCGCTCAAAACCCTCGTTCAATCTGTACTGGTCTCCGGTGAGTGATCGGCTGCTCCATGCTTGTTGCACCTTGTTCTCTGTTCATCTTGCTTTGTTGAGTAATGATCGCTCATGAATTTGATTCTCCATGTTTATTTGACGTGCGATCGCGTGTTCATGTCTGTGTCGTGTGGTTCTTATGATAATGCTAGTTTTTTGCGATGCGTTCACTAAATTAATGGCATTCTAGTTGAGCTTGATCGACGCCTCTATTTCTCCATCTAACCACCTTTTGAGTCATCCAGTCGAACCTTGCGTGTTGCTATACTTGTTGGGACATTGATTGTACTCTGGGTTGTGTTGTCTCTCTTTGTTTATTGGATGGATCATGGATGTGCTTATTTTTCTGGTTGGTTGTTTTATCCCAGTCTTTTATCCTGATTTTCAGTTGCGATCCATATGCACGTCTTGGTTTTGATTAATATTCATATTAAGAGACCTTCAAAACTGATCAGAAGTTTGCATTTGAAATTATACCTTAATTGCTGCTGGTTTCAGGTTTAGGGAGTAAATGGCATCAACTTTAACAGGCATGTCCTCTGTTGGTTCCTTAGCTGCTCCCGGCGGTGGCAAGGTGATGGATGATAAACTCACCGCTTTGTCAAACAAGTTATCCTCCGTTGCTTCTATATCTTCTTGCTCATTTGCGAGGAGGCAGAATGAAATTGTCCATAAAACACGTTCCTATCGCATAACAGCTGCTAAAAAGGATTTGTATTTTAACAAGGATGGTTCAGCTATAAAGAAACTCCAGGTGAGCCATGGAGACTTTTGGCTTTTTGTAGAGGTGAATAGTTTGTTTTCATGGACAATTGTATGATACATTATTCTCTTGTCAACAGATTGGTGTGAACAAACTTGCAGATCTAGTTGGTGTTACTCTTGGACCCAAAGGAAGAAATGTAGTTCTTGAGAGCAAGTATGGTGCCCCAAAAATCGTCAATGATGGAGTAACTGTGGCACGAGAGGTATGCTGAATGATGCCTACTTAGGTGTAATTTGTCCTTCACCCACTGTAGTTAATTTGTCAAATCGTCTCTGAGAATTTTTGTCTACTCACGCCACACATAAGGTTATGCATATGTAAAACAATTATTTTAATGCTCATAGGTTGAATTGGAGGATCCATTGGAGAACATAGGTGCTAAATTGGTCAGACAAGCAGCTGCAAAGACTAATGACTTGGCTGGCGACGGGACAACAACGTCTGTTGTTCTTGCACAAGGTCTTATTGCTGAGGGTGTTAAGGTATCCTTAATCTCAATGATGCCTCTATGTATGAACTCTGGTGCTAGACTCGTTGATTTCATCCAATACTTTGACAATGTTATCAGGTTGTTGCGGCTGGTGCAAATCCTGTCCTTATTACTAGAGGAATTGAAAAGACCACTAAAGCCTTGGTGTCTGAGCTGAAATTAATGTCAAAAGAGGTATGATATGAATAATTTAGTTTCATATTAGAATTGCGTGAGGGGCTTATCCTTTATATATGATTCGTGGGCAAACTGAAAATTGCAGGTGGAAGATAGTGAACTAACAGATGTTGCTGCAGTAAGTGCTGGGAACAACTATGAAGTGGGGAATATGATAGCCGAGGCTCTGAGCAAAGTAGGTCGGAAGGGAGTTGTGACCCTTGAAGAGGGAAAAAGTGCTGAAAACAGTCTTTATGTTGTTGAAGGAATGCAGTTTGATCGTGGCTACATTTCTCCCTATTTTGTGACCGATAGTGAGAAAATGTCTGTTGAATACGACAACTGCAAGGTAGACATTCATTATTTCTTTCAACCGAAGATGAAATCTGTGAAAACTTTTTCACTAATTATATTTACTTCTGTAGTTATTGCTGGTTGACAAGAAAATAACCACTGCAAGAGATCTTATTAATGTCTTGGAAGAGGCTATTAGAGGTGGGTATCCAGTCCTTATAATTGCTGAAGACATTGAGCAAGAAGCTCTTGGGACTCTGGTTGTGAACAAGCTAAGGGGGGCATTGAAGGTTGCTGCTCTCAAAGCCCCTGGGTTTGGTGAAAGAAAGAGTCAGTATCTCGATGACATTGCAACTTTGACTGGAGGTACGTTTCTCTGTATCTTTCTTTTGGTCACTGGTAATTTGTTTGGTGCTGTGATCATATTCTCATTTATCTCATAATTGTCTTCTCTTGTTTGGCTTGCTTCAGTTTCATTTAGCTTGGTTTCGTTCTCATCATTGACTTACTCTTCTTGATACCTGGTCTTACCTGTCGCTAAGACACATTTCCTTTGGCTGACAGCAACTGTGATCAGAGATGAGGTTGGGCTGACTTTAGACAAAGCTGACAAGGAAGTTCTTGGCCATGCTGCTAAGGTGGTTCTGACAAAGGACATCACAACAATAGTTGGAGATGGGAGCACTCAAGACGCTGTTAGCAAACGTGTTGCGCAGATAAGAAACCTTATTGAGGTATCACTTTTGCCTTTTGATCTACACCTGCATAAACTTTGTTTACTGGTTCTTCTAGATCTTAAGCGACATCTTATTGTCTGTGCAGGTAGCAGACCAAGATTATGAGAAGGAAAAACTGAATGAAAGAATTGCTAAGCTATCTGGAGGCGTAGCTGTGATCCAGGTACTTCTTCTCCCTCTTTTTTTTTTTTGGGTATGTAAATTCGTGGTGAAATCATCTTCATGATTTTAAATTTGAATGTTTGAAGGTTGGAGCACAAACTGAAACAGAGCTGAAGGAGAAGAAGCTTAGAGTGGAAGATGCTCTTAATGCCACTAAGGTAAGCATTTGGTTCGAGTTTGTGGGAATCATATTCATTTGGTTGCTGGTACTGTTATGATACTATGATGTTTGCTTTATGTACAGGCTGCAGTTGAGGAAGGAATTGTTGTTGGAGGTGGATGTACTTTATTGAGACTTGCATCCAAGGTTGATGCTATCAAGGAAACTCTTGAGAATGATGAGGAAAAGGTAAGGATGAGTGTGAATTTTATTGCTAGACAATGATACTTGATGCCGATAATACATTGAAAAGAATGCTGCCTGATACTCTCTATAAGGTTTTAAATGATATTTTGTAGGTTCATCAACTACTAATTTAATCATGAGTGAGTGTGTTGCTGCTCTGCAGGTTGGAGCTGATATTGTGAAAAGAGCTTTGAGCTACCCATTGAAGTTGATAGCCAAGAATGCTGGTGTTAATGGAAGTGTTGTTAGTGAGAAGGTATATGAAGTGATCCTTCTCAGACGTATCAAGAGATGAAAATAGAGTTTTTTTTTTTTTTTTCTCTTTATTTGCCTGTGTAGAGACGTATTTTTATGTGATATTGGCTGAGGCAACATAATTCTATAATTTTATGGGGTCGCATTTTTCAACCGAGTATTCATTTGATTCCACGTGTCTTCAGGTTTTATCAAGTGATAATCTGAAATATGGATATAATGCTGCTACTGGACAATATGAAGATCTGATGGCTGCAGGAATAATTGATCCGACTAAGGTGAGCCATCTTGAAGTTACTTTCTCCGACCAATTCTTGTGTTTAGAAGCAAATTCTAGCAAAGGGCAAAGGAGTTTGTGACTTCTCCTGACCAATGGGAAGTTATGCCAACTTAGAAAACCATAATAAATGAGTGCACATTGTTCCAGGTTGAAGTTACCTTCCGACCTCTCTCTGTGTATGACCAATATGATGGCCATATTTTAGGGTTGATATCCTGGGCACTGTCTTCTTGACATATTTATATGGTTTTAGAACTTAATTGTTTAGTTTCCCTTTCCTTAAAAAAAGGAAAAATCATTCAACATTTTGGTTTTTTCTTGTATAGGTGGTAAGGTGTTGCTTAGAACATGCATCCTCGGTGGCAAAGACGTTTTTAATGTCAGATTGTGTAGTTGTTGAGATAAAAGAGCCAGAACCAGCTGTAGCTGGTAACCCCATGGACAACTCAGGTAATGTTCAGTGTCTCTACTAATGTTGGTAATATGTAACATTGTGAAAATAAGCTTGGTTGCTCAAACCTTGTACCATTCTTCTCTCAGGATACGGTTATTAAGCAAACTCTTCGTCAGCATCAAGAAGCCCTGATGTTTGGTCCCAGATATTGACAAACCAGAGAGATCAGTCCGATGGCTGCTTGGTCCCAATTTTAAATCGTTTTTTATTGTAGGTTAGGCAAGAAAGGAGTAGATTCTAATCCAAAGGATAAGTTAGTTGGATACGGCCATGTTTTGATTAGCAATTTAATGCACTCTCAATTAATAAAACAATGTGATAGACATATAAATTGTATTCTGAATATGTATTTTTGAAATAAATTAACTCTTTCTGTCCTCCATTTGTTGTTGTCTAGTCTGTTAATCATTTCCATATGTATTCATTTGCTTCTCTTTTGCATGTGGAATGATGATTTTTATTCAGTAATGCACAAAACTCACACTTGCTTTTATTTCACAGCACTGTCAAAGCCAAATACAATCCAACTTTTCTCATGAATAGGAACTATCAACTCAGGCTGTATCGTGTGGATGAAGACGAATTGGAAGGCCCTTCTCCGGTGTGGGAATTGGGTCGTACGTGACTTTCTCACCTGGAATCAATAAATCCCATCTAAACTTTGTAATAACGTTGTGTAGAAAGGTAAGTATCTCCAACCGAGCAAACTCTTTCCCTAAGCACATTTGAGGTCCTCCTCCGAATGGGACAAAGGAATATGGAACAGGACCAGCCCCATCGAATCTTGAAGAATCAAACTTGTTACTGTCTGGAAATAAGCTAGGATCTTTATGTGTCGTTGCCACGCTTACAAGAAACTGTCACATAAAGTAATTTTTAGCTTGAGAATATAATCAAAATGTAAATGATAAAAGAGATAGGTTACCTTCCATCCCTTGGGTATGTGATAGCCTCCATAACTAATGTCTAACAATGCTTCTCTGAAAGAACCTGTCACTGGTGGCCATAGTCTCGTAGCTTCACACACTACATTCCATGAGTACTTCATCTTCTGTATATCCTCCCACTGAAGAAATTCTCCATGTCCCTTTAATGATTTAATTTCATTTTGCTCTGTATATAGATTGCTTTCACTGACATTAGATTTTACACGAAGAAACATGGAAGGAGGAGCGAATGGAACACTGACCTCTCATCACTTGCTGATAGACTTGAGGATGTTCTGCAAGAGCTTTTATCACCATTGTTATTGCACAGCTTGAAGTGTCGTGTCCAGCAAAGAGTAGCAACAGTATGTTATTTACAATAACAGATTCAGACATGAACTTCCCCTTTTCATCAGGGCATGCAAGCAAGTGAGACAGAAGATCTTGTGAAAGTAAAGCAGTTTTTCTTTCCAAGGCCTCTTTCCTCTGTCTAACTATTATCTGAAGTTCCTTCTTGATAGCAGCAGTTGCCCTCTTTGCTTTATAGAATCTTGTCCCTGGGAAGTCAATAGGCATGGAGATTATCCCTTTCAAGAAAACATTGAAGAGAGCAGAAAGCTTTCTAATCTGCTCTGCCTCTTCAATGCTCATAAACAATCTACAGGCCAGTTCAAAGGTATACAGTTTCAACTCGTCTTTTCCTTGCCAGTGAGTCTTAACATGTTGCTGAGAGACGATGTCTATAGTTTGGACGTAAAGTTTTGCAAAGGCCTGAGGAGAAAGAAAATAGGAAAACATGTTTCTCATTTGCAGGCCTTCAACCCCTCCAGTTGTGGATATGCATTGTCCTAGCAGTTTTCTCACAGAGCCTGGCCACCATAGCATCACCAACTTGTTTTCATTGCTGAATAAGAACTTATTACCAGCTGCTCCACCTAGCACAACTACAGACTCTCCCAAGATTGAAGTCTTGAAGACTTGAGTCTTGTATTTGTTCATCCTATCTTGGACAAATTTCTCGGGAGATCCATTTACATTCGAACCGATGAATTCCATGGTTTCGCCAAGAAATGGCCAACCATAGCTGCCCGGAGGGTGAACATTGGTGTCCTTTTTTTGATGATTTGGATTTGGTTTTAATCAAAAAAATGAGAATTACAACAAGGGCTATACAAGCTGTGATCATCAAGGATGAGGTTATAATTATATCCATGACTGATCATCTCATTTTCATCCTCAGTTTGTGTTCATTATATTCTTGCTTCTTCTTCCTCCTTTTCTTTTGGAGTTAGGTGATCAGTTGACTTTTTAAAGATTGACTCATATTTATAATGGAGGGGCTGCGTTTGGACAATCAAAAAAAGATATGGTCAGTATTTAATTTCCTCATCGTCATTGCTTACGTGCAGACTTGGGCAGCTGATATTGGTTTGGACAACTACATATGACTTTTTTAGACTAATATAAGTAGGGTCAAACTGAGAAAAACAAAGGCTGTGTAACTAATCAACATATGCATAATCTTTCATTGACTAATATTATTCATAGAATAACTTATCATCCAGGTGATGGGATTTTTATGCAACTGCCTTCAAACATATCTTAGGTATTATGAGGGTGAAGAAAGATGGGAAGTCCCTCCACTGGTGTGGGCATTGGATCATATGCAATTTTCTCATCTGGAATCATCAAATCCCACTTGAATCTTCTTATAACATTGTGAAGAAATATAAGTATCTCCAGTCTTGCAAACTCTTTTCCCAAGCACATTCGAGGCCCCCCACCAAACGGGACGTACGAATATGGAGCAGGCCCTGCATCTTCGAATCTTGATGGATCAAAGACTGTGTGGTTCTTATACAAACTCGGGTCTCTGTGTGTAAACGAAGTGCTCCAATACAACTGAAACAAAGATCAATAGTATGTTTGAGTTTAGTCTCAATTAGTAACCTTAGATAGTGTGTGTGTGTGTGAGTGTGTGATTAAGTGTACCTTCCATCCCTTTGGGATGTCATAGCCCGCATAACTTATATCAGTTAATGCTTGTCTGAAAGCCCCGATTACAGGTGGTGATAGTCTCATAGCCTCACAAACAACGTTCCATGAATAACGCATCTTCTGTATTTCACCCCACTGCAGAAACTCCCCTTGCTCTTTTCTTGAAGCAATTTCGTTTTGTTCTGTTGTTTACGTGCCACCAAACAGTTGCCAATGATCATTTCTATTACTGAGACACACACACCCCGACACTGACACACATGATTATTGTTAATCATAAACTTACCTTTGAGCACCTTCTCATAAACATGAGGAAGTTGTGCAAGATTCTTCATCAGCATTGTTATTGAGACACTTGAAGTGTCGTGGCCAGCAAAGAGTAGCATAAGTATGTTGTTTACGATCACAGTTTCAGACATGAACCTGCCGTTTTCATCAGGAGTTACTAGTAAATGAGACAGAAGATCTTGTGAAGGGACAGCCCTTTTCTCCTCCAAGGCAACTCTTCTCTGTCTCACTATCTTTTCCAGCTGAGCCTTTATAGCAGACGTAGCTCTCTTTGCGTTGTAAAATCTCGTCCCGGGGAAGTTGAAAGGGATTGAGATTATACCCTTCAAGAAAACATTGAACAGAATTGCTAGCTTTGAGATCTGCTCCTCGTCTTCAAGGCTCATAAAGAGCCGGCATGCCAGTTCAAACGTGTACAGCTTGATGATCGGAAACACTTTCACCTTCTCTTTACCTTCACCAAGAGATCAAAGAAACTAGTTTAAGACGAATATGCATATGTAATAAAGAATGAATGAATTGATACCTTGCCAGTGAGTGTTGATGTGTTGCTGGGAAACCAAATCCATGGTTTTGATATAAAGCCTGGTGAAGGCATCAGGGCTCACAAAATAAGACACCATCTTTCTCATTTGCTTCCCTTCATCTCCACCACTTGTAGCCAAACAGGGCCCTAGCAGTTTTCTTACAGAACTGGGCCACCAAACTGTCACCAGCTTATTTTCATTACCGAACAAAAATTTATTGCCTGCAGTGCTGCACAGCACAGCCATACGCTCCCCCATTACCGACGTTTTGAAGACACGAGACTTGTATTTCTCCATCCTTTCTTTCACGAATTTTTCAGGTGTCCCATCCAATCCAGCGCGAAGAAATTCACCTGTTTCACCAAGAATCGGCCACCCATAGCTGCCCGGAGGAAGGTTCAATGACCGATTTGTTGACTTTCTCGTGATTTTCATGAAAACTAGGACAAGAACTATGAAGCAAATGATCAAAACTGCAGCCATAGCTAGGCAACAACTGAACTGGATTTGCTTCTTGTTTTACAAGTTCTGCAATCATAAAATATATAAAGTTATGTTGGTAATGGAGAACCATGGTGGTGCAGCCCCCACCACCCATCACTTTGAACTGTATTTAAACTATATCTTCTCAGGGGACAATAAGATGATTTTCATACACCATTATGGATCATAGTGGGAAATATTGACCTTCTTGTTCTCAACATTTCATTTCATTGAGTTTATAAATAGTTATGTTATTTCAGAGTTACAAGTTATATTTTCTCATCTTTATGTGTACTAGGGATGGCAACGGGGCGGGCCGGGGGAGCAATCCCATCCCCGTCCCCGCGTTCGCGGGGAATCCCCGTCCCTGTCCCCGCCAACGAATCGGGGAAAATTTCCCCTCGCGCCCCTTGGGGATCCCCGCCCCACCTTTTTATTATTATTTTTTAATTTAGTTAATATACAAAAATAATCCATACAACTACATATAACTCAAATATTAACAAAAAAAAAAAAAGACTCAAAATCCAAATAAAAGATGAAAGCATAATTTAATAAAATTAGTTAAAATACAAAAATAAATTATCTTAATACATTTTCATTAATTTCCATCATTGTTAAATACTTCAATGCACTCAACATTTCAATCTCTATATAATTATTTTTTTATATTAATTTAAAGGGTAAATTCCATAATAGAAGCTAAACTATGATCACTTTTCCATTTTGTTACCCGAACTTTCAAAGTTCACTGTAAAATAACTCAACTTTGTTTTTTTACTAAACGGTAGCCAGAAGTCACCGCCGTCCCGAACTTTCAAAATTTACTGTAAAATAGCTCAACTTTGCGAATTTACCAAACGAGTGCCAGAATTAAATTAAATTAAATAAAAAATAACAAAAAAAATACAAATCAAATCAAATTAAATAAAAAATACAAATCAAATTAAATTAAATAACTAAAACCCCAAAATCGGCTGATTTAATTTGATTTGATTAAATTAAATAACTAAAACCCCCAAATCGGCACCCCAAAATCAGCCGATTTAATTTGATTTGATTAAATTAAATAACTAAATCCCCAAAATCGGCACCCCAAAATCGGCCGAGTTAATTTGATTTGATTAAATTAAATAACTAAAACCCCCAAATTAGCACCTCAAAATCAGCTGATTTAATTTGATTTGATTAAATTAAATTAAATAACTAAAACCCCCAAATTGGCCGATTTAATTTAGTTATTTAATTTAATTTGATTTGTATTTTTTATTTATTTATTATTTAATTTAATTCTGGCACTTGTTTGGTAAATCCGCAAAGTTGAGTTATTTTACAGTAAATTTTGAAAGTTCAGGACGGAATATTCCACCGGCGGTGACTTCTGGCTACCGTTTAGTAAAAAAACAAAGTTGAGTTATTTTACAGTGAACTTTGAAAGTTCGGGTAACAAAGTGGAAAAGTGACCATAGTTTGGCTTATATTTTGTAATTTACCCTTAATTTAATTATATTATTTTAAAAATATATTAATATATAGTTTATATATATATATAATATAATTTTCGGGGCCCCGTGGGGAACGGGACGGGACCGTCCCCGCCCCACCAATCAGGGAAAGTTTACCCCGTCCCCGCGGGGTGCATTTCGGGGATTCCCCGCCCCATTCGGCGCAGATCCCCACAAAGAACGAGAAATTTCCACCCCGTTGCCATCCCTAATGTGTACTAGTCAAAAGTCGTGGGGTGCCAAACTTATCTTCCTTCTTCTCCAATAAAAGCCATCATAACCATACATACCAATCAAAGAAATGAAAATTCATGAAACAGATGTTGGAAAGTACACCTCGGTGTCCGTTTTTAACAAAAACAAGCAAGCGGAAGCGGGTAAAATCCGGATCCGAGATCCAATTTGACACCGGGCACGTCTTGTGATCATATAATTACGGATCCGAAAAGAAAACGAGTTTACCTTTAGATCTGGTCCTCCTTCGTCTCCAAAATCGGTTCCCACAAGCTTGAGACGAAACGGCCGTCCTCCTCTAAAGTGTATCCACGCGTAGGCTTGTGCACGTATGTGGTGTAAACTTGATTCGACCACACAACGACCCGAGACAACTCACACGAGGATTAGAGAGGAAGAAGAAGGAAGAAAATTTTTTTTGTCTTCTTTCTCTTTCTTGGTGGCTGTGTATCAAATAGTTAGGGTTGCTAACTATTTATACTACTCTTCAAGCTAAACTCATGGACTTCTTAGGCCCATGTAGTAAAATAAGGAGAATGGGTCAAGCCCACTCCTCCTTTTATTTTACTTCCTCTACTAATTTGTGTGGCCCAATTATTATATACAATATAACCAATTGGGCTCCATGAATTAATTTTTTTCATGATCAATTAATTAATCCAAGCCCAATCAAATTAATTATCCTCTAATTAATTTATTGGCTCATAATTAATCAATCCATAATATAATTAATCTCATTGCATGTCTCCGGTGCACAAGGATCTACTAGTGCGTGTGACCCTTTAGGTTCGTCACTTCATCTAGTTCTCAAGTTATCGATCCACTCGATAAGTCAACTTAAGTCGACCACTTCCAAGACACCCCTGCCTTCGAAAGTACTTAAGACATCCCTCCGATCACGTCCAGCAAACGCTACTAGGTGGACTCATAGACAAAAAACGAAGTTCTCGTGCGAACCTCTTATCTATGGTTCAATACTAATACGGTCCCTTTGTCCGATTCCCCGATCATGATCAAGGGCTTGATCATTTGAACGGACCCTTTATATAATACGATAGCTATGTTCTCCTCACACGCTACCATCGCTCCATTGCCCATAGCGAGTTCCCAAACTCCCGTGTTATGGCCATCACTTGGCGCCGGGATTTATTGGAGACGACGAGCTGTAGGAATCATAGGGAAGTCATCCAATAGATTTCTCCACGGACCAACAAATCCTATCTCACCTGCTCACTAGCCTTAAACACAATTCTACTGCAACTAACTAAGCTTCGTTTGGCCTCGTCACTGAGTGAGAGGTTTAGGAACTCAATCAAGTGCACAACTTCCTCATGCTGGACCACATGACAGCTTGCAGTTCGAAGGACTATTAAAGTACCCATACAAAATCAGAGTCTCGGTTTCCCGTTGCCACAACGACTACCAAATGGTTTGAGCTCTGATACAGATCACGTTCAATATAGTCGTTTGGATAGGACACTACATCCACCAACCCATGCGGCGCAAGCCAATGTCTATGGAACGAGACATCCACTTCCAAAGTGACATGCGGTTCGGTGCAAGTCTATCAAAATCCCACGATACCCATTCTCGTGGATTCTACGACTTGGAACTTTTATGATCTCAACCACTAAGACTTATTCCATGAATCGTCAACCTATGACATTCAAATCTCTTGGTTACTGAGATCGATGAGATTCACAATTCTAAATATGGACAACACATTAAAAAAAAACGTGAAGATATATTACCATAAAATAATGTTCAAAACACAAAGATGTTCTATACAAAAATAAAGCCACTAGCTCGGCCCAACAGATGGCTGCTGGGGCACATATCTCAACAACAGAGTCACTACACAGAATTCAAATGCAGAATTTCATTCTCTTGACTTGAATCAGTTGAATGATTGCTGTGATATGATGCAAGTTTGTGAATAATCCACTAACAATGGCTGTGACAATGAAATGATGAAACTACGAGTCATTCTTCCAACACATGAAGATGTCAACACAGGATTACATATGCTGATTCAAATCAAGAATATCCATAAGAAAAAAGCATCCAACAGACTGTCTTACATATGTTACGGTTAGTTACATACCAGAACAAAAATCTTACACATGGATGAATAAGAGCTCAAGAAAATCAAGAACAATCTGTCTATGGTAGTTCATTATCAGTTCAAGGATGATCAGAGGCATCCATCCATCCTTGCTGCCATCAAAGAGGAGCCGACAGTCAGATGAAGACTCACGGTGAATTAGGCCAAACCTTGATTTGATAAGCACGGGATCAAGAAGCAAATTCGATGTTAGATCCCTTTGTATCTTCTGTCCTCTGTCAAATACCAGTAGGGAAGAGATCAATCATCAAATCAAGTGATCAGGTCTTTTCCGACTAACAGCCTTCTAAGTAGAGTGAAGCCATGGAGTTTTCTATAGAGCTTCATCCTCATAATCTTGATGGCCAATGAGACTCATCAGAGAATGATACAAAGACAACGGCTGCTTTCCTCTTCATTGTCGGTGTCCCCTGTTTCACTGATGCAATAATGACATGAGACGAGAAAAGCACCACCACTCACCGTCACCACCAAAAACAAGGTTGTTCTTCATTTTTCATAATCATATTGGTGGACACTCACCAGAACGCAACTAGACTATCAGAGAAAAAAATCTAAACAAGAAATAGAAAGGACATCGAGCTAAACTTAGTTGCAAGTTTTTCCGGGCTTGTAGGACTTGAAACATCTAGCATGGTAGCAAAAGCACTCAAATTCTTATCCCCAACAGTTCACTTCATCAAATAAGAATGTTGCACTATATCTATGTATTAACAAGAATCCAATGCTTTCATTATAAAATCAAACTGAAAACACTTTAGGTAAATATTAAATTTGATAAAGAAACAGATGAAAGTAGCCACCTGGATTCAAACTCCTTGATCTCAGCAAGTTCCTTCCCTAAGTTATCCATCCATTGTACTCTTTTCTTCCCATCCTCTTTGCCGGAATCAGACCGAATGCAGCTCTTGAGTACAATCTCAGCTTCTTCTTCCTTCCCATTCACCACCTCTTCTTTGACACCAGCAAAAGCCGTTGGTGGGACCACGTGTGGAGTGTTTTCCAATTTCAGTGGACCTGAAGTGTAAAGATGGGCAGCAGAGGGTGGTTTGCAGAAGCAGATGAATGGACACTGGATCTTGCAAAACAAAACTCTCATTAAAGTGCCCTCCTTCATCAACACTTGCTCACTTCACCTATCAGCAATCCACATCTGGTGTACAAAAGCTGCAACTTTTGCTTTTTTCATAGAGTTATTACTTCAAGCAGGTAATGTGCAAAGTATTTCAAGAAAGAATATGATGATTATGGCAGTGGGACTAGTCTTGAAGCAGGCAATCTTGTTTGATTCTTGAAAAAGCATGTCTTGGCACTTGGAAGCCTAACTATGAAGAAGACCCAGAGTCCCAATTCTTGCAGATTAGATCAAAATTCAAAGCTTTCTCTCCTTCAATGGAAGATTCTAAATTTTGCCTTTCAAGATGAAGACTTCAAATTAAACATAAATACAAACAATCAATTCTGATTCTTGAGGGTTATGTGATACAGAACAATAGCAAAAACTCACCGCTCAAACACTACAATTATCAGAAACCTTTATATGGATAGATTTTTATTAATGAGAGACTAGACAAAGTGCAGCAGTGGTTTCAAATTTCAATAGAATCAGAAAGATAGATTCATTTGTCAGAAAAAAGGGAAGAAAAAGACAGAGGTGCCCTCTTTCATTTCATAGAAGATGCATTCACCTCCATGGCTCCATAATAGAAGAAAGAAGAATAGTGAGAGAGAGAATTTAGGAGGTGAGAGATTATTAGAAAGAACAAAAAGAAAGGAAATGCTTAGCTGGAAAAGTCCAGCTATGAGGAGAGGAGATGATGCACCAATTTGAAAGGCACCCAACTCTCCAACATTCCATAAAAGGATCACACTATGCTATTATTACTTCTTTAACTGCAATGCTACATTGAACAAACCCAACAAACCCACCCCCAATTTCACATTTTTTTTTACAAAGGGTGTAAATGAGTGGAGTCAAGTCGAGTGCTATCAAACTTGAGTTCAAGTTTGATTTTAAAACTCAAAGCTCGAGCTCGAACTCAACTGAACCTATCTTGATAACTCTTGAGCTCAACTTGACAAATAACTAAATAAGTTTGAGTTTGACTCGATATCTGAAAAATATTTATGAAAAACTTAATTTTCTTAAAAAATAAATTATTAAAGGTAAAATTGTAAATTTAATATATGTTCGGTTAGACTCATTAACTTGTCGAGTCGAGTATTAATATGCTCGTGGTTGGGATCGAAAACTACTCGAGTAACTCGATTCGATTATTTTAGAATCGAATTTGCTTTTTTTTTTTCGAGTTGATGCACCAACTAAGGAATTATATTATCTTATTTACAACCCTACTTTACTCTGTCCACAAAAATCACTTAATTTTAAAGGTAAAGCATGAATCCAATATTTCTCATATTTTAAGACCATCCAATTTTACAATCTTTAATTTATTGTTTGTTAGCTATTTGTTGACTAATACATATATATAAACTGTGTAATATTCTTCTTTCATAAGAGTTGAAATAAGTGTCAAATGTGTCAATTGGTGGTGGGATCACGTAGAAAAATCTATAAACATGATAAGCAATATAATTATGATAATGTATAAGAATTGTCCTTTGATGTGACAATATAATTAAGAAAGAATAAATCCCACCAAAACTTATAATTATAAAGCAGCACCAGCTTTTGTGTGTACATAAATATTCAAATTTCCATTAGAATGTAATTAGTCATCTGTTTGCTTTAGGAACGAGGGTTGACCCTCACCCAATATAGCTTATGTGACACCAAAAATACAAAAAAGAAAAAAAGGGTTAATTTGAAATGATGGGCATGTTTATCTTTTCTTGAAATTGTATCATAAAATCTGCAAAAGTGCATTAGTAAAATGGAAAATGGGACAATGGCATTACCCATTAGTGGGATTTTCTTTAAGCACCCAAATCATCCTTGGACTCTCTCTCTCTCTCTCTCTCTCTCTCTCTCTCTTTTCTTTAAGCACCCAAATCATCCTTGGACTCTCTCTCTCTCTCGAAGAGCATGATTGAGTAGCATTTTGGCAATGGTTTTAGCACATCTTTTCAGTCTTTTGGGAGGACAAACGCATGCTGTAATGTATATGATTATGGAGGCAATGTTCCTTCCCTCTTGCTTCTCTTGCCTTTTATTACACCTACACTCTTACCTCATCGTCAAGTGCTAATCATCATCACTTATTTTCTTGTCCAAAATCCAAACTTATCACCCCCATTGTAATCAAAGGAGACATGGCCATTATGCCACCCCCACTTTGCCCCTACTTTCCCTCTTTTATGTGCACTCTTCAGCAAGGAGATAACCATGTATCCTAGTACTAGTGAATACGTATAATATACACGATATCTTTACACGACATAGTCGTAGAAGGGAGCATGTCCAAAGAGCTTGAGTTGTGAATCTAACACATCTAGTACTTGGTATATCTCTTTTGATTCTGGGTGATGCTTATCACAAGCAGCAAAATGATGCATCTTCTTTTGCACTTCGAGCCAACTAGAGCCCGGCAACACCTTCTCGACTCCACACGCCTTCATCATCCCCCTAATCCTTGCCACTTTATCCCATCTCTTTTCTTCAGCATACATATTGATCAAAAGGGTGTAATATCCACTGTTTTTTGGCTCTAAAACCATGAGTCTATCTAGGGCTACTTGAGCAATCTCTAAGTTCTTGTGAAGCTTACAACCACTTAATAAAGCACCCCAAATAACAGAATTTGGCTGCATTCTCATGCTTCTTATCAAGACTAGTGCTTCTTCAAGCAAACCAACTCTGGATAAGAGATCAACCATGCAACCATAGTGTTCGATTTCAGGAAGGATTGAATATTTGCTGGTCATTTCAAGGAACCTTCGTTTGCCTTCTGCAACCAATCCTGCATGATTACAAGCTGCAAGAACACTGAGAAAGGCAACACGATTCGGCTCAATCTTCTCCTCCATTTTGTCGAACATGGCTAATGCTTCTTTCGCATATCCATGATAAGCAAGGCCATCAATCACAGAGCTCCAACAGAAGAGATTTTTCTCCTGTAATTTAAAGAACACCACCAGAGCTCTATCAAGAACTCCACACTTGGCATACATATCAATCAACGCAGATCCTATATAAACATCGATATGGGACCTAGTCAGCATAACATACAAATGCAACTCCTTCCCTTGGTCCAGTGCTCCAAGATGTGCACAAGCAGATATCACAGTAGCCATTGTCATGCCATCAGGTCTAATTCCAGCACTCTTCATTTCATCAAAAAGCTGCAAAGCTTCTACATATAGCTTGTGTTTGCTGTAACAATTGATCATGGTCGTCCAAGAAATCACGTCCCTTTGAAGCATTCCACGAAACAGCATCTCAGCAGACTTCACATCCCCTGCTTCCATATAACCATGAATTACAGTATTCCACGCAGCTGTATTCTTTTCAGGCATTTCATCAAACATCTTCCTCGCAGAGTCCAAGTCTCCAGCACGAGCATGGGCCGATATCATCGTTGACCAAGCAAAACCATCCCTTTCAGGCATTTCATCGAACACTTTCCTCGACTCAACAACCCTACCCAAACTTGAATAAAAATCAACCAACGCAGTTTGAACATGAATGTGTGATCCCAGCCCATTTCTCAAAACCTGACCATGAACACATTCACCAAATCCCACCTCAGATAAAACCTTGCAGCTCTTAATTAATGGCGGAAACGTATAACTGCTAGAGCGCACTCCATTCCTCAACATGGCCACATAATACCACAACCCTTCAAGCGGGCGAAAGCAGTTCAGAAAACCTCCGATTACAGCATTGTACACGAAGACATTAGGATTATCAATCTGGGCAAAGGCCAAAATTGCAGAATCTATACCGCGAATGTCGGAACAAGCAGTGATGTATTGATTCATCAAGAAGCAATCTTGAGCAGTGTTGGTCTTCAGCAACAACCCGTACCATGATTCCAATTCCTTCAAACTCGAGCATCTCTTCAACTGCTCTGCCACAAAATTCACTCTCAATCTTGAATTCCATTGCATCGGACTAAATCTGAGACTTAATTAAAATCAGAATAAAAAATAGGCCAAAATGTGTTCTTTGGCCCCTCAATTTTCAAACTTTTATGTGTTGATACTTTTAGTTTTAGTACTAAACTTTCGTATTTCATTATATTTATATATTAAATAAAAATATAAATTTAAACGATAAAACACAACAATAGAAACTGGTTCAATAGAATATAAAAAATGAGATTCTATTCCTAAAACATAATATATCAATTTATAGTTCAGATTTCCTCAAGCAATTCATCTGTTCAAGTTTGTTGTTACAAGATTGTTTTCACTGAGATGGGCAACACTTTCATCTTTTTATTTTATTATTATTACTTAGAATTTGTATCAAGAAATATCAATATCCAATTGAATTATTGGAGAAATTATTTGTGTAGTTGCCTTAAAATTAAAAGATAGAAAACTTGTTGGAAATCATTCTTCAACTGTTAACTATCTTTCTAACAAAATGTCTCAAGATTAATGTCCCGATGGTTGAACAACTTTTTTTATATCATTAAATTGAAAAGTGAAATTCCTCAAAGACAAATAAAGATAGTAGATGAGGAAGGATAAAATGGAAGTAGTGTTACACTCTCTGAAAAAGATGAGAAGTTTAGAAAAGACAATGGTGAATAGAAAATTCAAGCAAGTATATATTCTCACTTGTATCTTGCTGGTCCACAGTATTTTGTACATTTTAATCAATATAATCGCAAAACTAGGATCGATTATGAGGGGTGTTGCGCACTTGAATCATCCTTGACAAATGAAGATACGTTGGCATCAAGTTGAGTCGAGTGAAGAACCAGGGTCTTCAATTCACAAAACCTGCATATAAAACTTAATCTACTGAACAACTTGCAAAAGCTAGCACACACCCAAAACTGGAAAAGAAATGAGAATGAAAATATATAACCAACCTTAGCTATATACTTGAATAATGTCAACAAATCAAAGAGAGAATGCAGCTTATGTCTTTAGCAGCTTAAGAGCTCAAAGTAGAAAAATCCGCAATGAAGTAGGTCTTCAACATATTCTGGTTAAGCATAGACATGGAAGAGCAGGAGAGGTTGAGCTCAATCGATGATTCCCCTACAACACAAGGCAGGAAAACAAATCAGAGGATGCATGAGAGAGACAAAAGTAGTCAGAAAATGAAGACTAAACAAGGCATCAGAACAAGAATATCTGACGAGAGAGCAAAAGACAGATAAGATTAGTTGAAACATGATCTCAATCATAACAGACTTGATAATGAGTAACCACACAGTTTGTTGACAATACAATATTTTGAACAAATACGATTCAATGAGTTAAAAAACTGGGAATCTGATGTCTAGGCTAGATAAAATATTAGTAGCAATATATGTATGTTGTCAACTCCTTTCAAACTCTGGCTTATAGGAGTGGTGAGTCCTTAGGAATGCAATTCCCAGAGTGACTTCCCCTCAGATGAATCTAGCTTTTGAATCTTAAACAAGTAAACAATACGGTTAAGTAAGAAACTTACAACTTGAGCAATGATCAGAAAATCAAAACCAACAGATGGTGTCTTTGAAATACGGAATGAGCACTCACACCAAAATAAGAAACTACTTGAAACGCATCCAAGCCAGAAGTGACTTCAGCTGATTTTGAAATAGCTCTGACTTGCCACTTCCAAGGGCTTCTGACTCCCAAGTCTCAAATGCAGTAATATTTGTCAGCTTTTAATTAAAATAAGCATCATCAATGCCTAGAAACCACACAGCTTCTTGTGAACACTCATTCTCTAAATTTGTCTCTTCAAGATGTGGGAGATAGATTTTAAAGCAATGTCGATCAAATAAAGTAGTCCCAACAAGGTGCAGGCAGTTGAATTATCAATAATATTTGCAAGACCACAATCCATCCTCAAAATGAGAAAACTCTTTGCATCCCTCGGGATAATTTTATGACCAGTGGAATTTCAATAGTTGTATGACAATCCCAACAAATCCTCAGTTTTTTTCATGACTTGAATAGGTACCAGTCTCAACTAAGAATCTCTCTCTTCAGAATGAGGGAGATAGGACCTAAAGCAACATCAATCAAATAAAGTTTGTCCCAACTAGGTGCAGGCAGTAGAATCACCAATAATCTTTGCAGGAACACAATCCATTCTTGAAATGATGAAATCTATTTGCATCCCTCAAGATAATCTCACGATCAGTGACCTTTGAAATCAATTTAATAGCTGCATGGCAATCCCCACAAACCCTCAGGTTTTTCATTACTCTAATAGGAATCCCTTCAGGCAACTTCAAAAGTCCAAACGCCACAGCCAACTTCTCACTGTGATGTCTTAAGCTTTGTGCCTTCTCTTCCTCATCCACATCATGTAGAGCAAAAGCACCATCAGGGTTATATCCAGCTTCTCTTAGCATTCCACCTAGCTTCTCCAGCATTTTCACAATCTCCATATGTTCAGGATGTGGTGTGCTCTCTCCACCAGTGAACATATGCACTTCCTTGTCCACCTCAATCCAGCTACAACCAGGTGACTTGCTTACCTTTCTAAACTTCATGTTCTTCCTCAATTTAGCAACATCCCCCCATCTACCTTTTGAGGCATAAATATTTGATAGTAGAACAAAGGGACCAGCATTTTTTGGCTCAAGTTCAAGAAGTTTCTTTGCAGCAACTTCTGCCAGATCAGAGTTCATGTGGTTCCTACATGCACCCATCAGAGAACCCCAAACAATTGCATCAGCCTCTACGGGCATTTCATTTATCAAATTGTAAGCCTCATTCAGTTGGCCAGCTCGCCCAAGCAGATCAACCATACAAGCATAATGTTCAGTGGCTGGCTCAATCCTATATTTTGACTTCATAGACAAAAATATTTCCTTCCCTTCTTGAACTTTTCCACTGTAACTGCAAGCAGAGAGAACTCCAATGAATGTAACACCATCAGCTTGGATGCTTGAGGAAGACATTTCTCCAAACACTTGAAGGGCCTCATCTCCCAAGCCATGTTGGGCATAACCTGTAATCATAGAGTTCCACATTACTATATCCTTGCAAGAAGATCTATCAAAAACTACTTTGGCCTTGAGAACATCACCACATTTCATATACATGGTGATCAAAACAGACGAAAGATATACATCATCATCAAGCTTGAACCTTAACAATTGGGCATGAGTCTGTCTACCATGATCCAGAGTAGCTAAGCTGGCACAAACTGAAAGGATGCTGATTAATGAAGGGAAATGTGGCCTAACTCCCTCACTGAGCATCATACGAAACAGACTAAGTGCCTCCAACTCAAACCCTTTTCGTTCATAAATCTTAATCATAGAACTCCATGTTCCATCATCTTTTTCTCTCATCTGGTCAAAAACCTTCCTTGCTTTGGATACACCTCCATTCTCACCCAACCCAACAATCATTGCATTACAAGAAACAATTGACTTAGTTGGCATAGACTTGAAAAGCTCCCAAGCATCTTCAGTCCTCCCACACTGAGTGTAACCCATAAGCATTGCTGTCCAAGTGACCTCATTTTTTTCAGGCATGACCTCAAAGAGTTTCCTAGCAACATCCACCTTCCCATTCTGTGCATAACCCGAAATCATCGTTGTCCAGGAAACTACATTTCTCTGCTTCATGCTATCAAAAATCTCTCGTGCCTCATCCAACAGACCTTTGGAGCATAGCCCTCCTATCATTGTAGTTCTCGTGACAACATCCTTCACTGTCATCAAATCATAAAGTCTTCTCGCATCATCAATCCTACCTTCACGGATCAGCCCACCCAACATTACTGTCCATGATATAACATTCTTATCTGGCATACGCCAAAACAAAGCCTCTGCCTCGGCAATCATCCCCTCCTCCACATAACCTCTAACCATGGCAGTCCAGGATATGACGTTCCTTTCAGGCATTAAGTCAAATATTTCTCTAGCTTTCTTTACCATCCCGTTTTTTATGTACCCAGAAATCAATCCATTCCAAGAAACTGTATTTCTCTCTGGCATTTCATCAAACAAATGTTGTGCTACACTGGGCTGGTTGCTCTGAAAGTATCCTGAAATTATGGAGTTCCACGAGGCGATATTTTTGTGGGGAGTTTGATCAAACAATTTTCGTGCAGCTTCAATTTCTCCTAGGCGGACATAATACGTAATTTGAGAAGAGGCTGGCATTGCAGTGGTAGAACAGTGTCTTTGATACTGGATACTGAAACACTGCAGTGACTGAAACTTGGTTAGATGTTCAGCTTAAACAAAAAACTTACCTGTTATATAAAAGAACTACTAATTTTATGTATTGATAGATACAGTTATATTGAAGTTAAAAGCAGGTTCAGCCCCGACCCAAAATTATGAGTGAAATATTGTATATATTTTCTTCATTTTATTGACAATCCCTTACTAGTTCAAATTCTCTACGTTTAATAAAGTTCATACATGGATAACTACCTCAAAGTACATATGAAGAACTCTTCACCATGATCCCCACACTATGGGACTAATACAACAGAACTTTCCCAGAATAATATGCTTTTCAGCACTACTTAAACTGAAAATTTCAGAACATCAGAAACACAAAGCAAATTAAAATTATATACATGAATCATACAGTACACCAGATAGAGGAAACATTCAAGTCATGACCATGCAATTCAGGAAAAACAACGTCCTATCTCGATGACTCTGAGAAAACATTATTTGTTCTCATATTTCTCTATACAACAAAACAGGGAGTATCAAAACCCAGACCAAAAATAATGTTGCATTGCCAAAATTGCTAAAACACGGCATATCTCTATCGATGGGATTTGAAGGAATATACCTTCCTGATACGGATTCCGTAAACGGAGTCTCTGCCGGAGGTGGAAGTCGAAACAGAGGAGAAGCAGCGGTTGAGGCGCCGTGAGGCGGTTGAGGGAGAGCAACAGAAGGGCCGGAGTTTGAAGTAGAGAAAGGGATTTCTATCGCGTTTGGGAGAAGCAGCGGCAAGGCGGAGCAGCTGCTTCACTGTCAATGGCTGCAGCGCCGCCGCCTCCATTTTCGCTGCGTTTGCCGCAGTAACTCTAATTTCGCTAAAAACCAAGATTTTTTTATTTTTTTTAACCTGAATATCGATTTTATACCAATAATATGCATATTTTAAAAAATTTCCCATCAGTTAATACACTTTTTACCTTTAATAATATGATTATTATAGAAATTCAATTACTTATAATATGTGCTTTAGATGTCAAGTTGCTAAAAAAATGGAAAAAATATATATATTATATGATTAAAAGATAAATAATTAGAAATCTGTGAAGACAATTTTAGAAAACTAAATTAAAAAAAAAAAAAAAAAAGGTTTTTCCAAAGAAAACATAATCATCAAATGTTTACAAACTTTTACTGTTTTAATTAACATTTTTGAAATAAAAGGGTACCAAACTTTTATGAGTTCTTACTATTTAATTGAAAATCCGTTTAATTTTATCAGTATTTTAATATTTTACATAATTTTATAAATCATTTACAAGTCATGTCGGTATTTGTATCACCATTTTACAGTATTTATAATATAGATTAGTATTATGTAATTGAAGTTTGATTTATATGACTGAATATCTCAATCAATTTTGACCAAAATAAAACGGTTGGTTCGCTAAGTGTACCTTATTAGATTTTGTATCATTTATTTTTCATCTTTTCATTTTTAATCTTCTATATTTAAGAATTACTATTTCTTAGTCCCCTTATCTACTACAATAGGTAATTTTTTTATTTTTTTATTAAAATTCATCTTTAACACCAAAACAATATTTTTTTTAATTGAGAGAACACTAAATTAATATTAATAATAAAGAATTTATTTTTTATTAATATATTTAAGTTCGGGATGCCCAAATTATTAATATTAATAATTAATAACCTAACTCTAATCCACGTATTGAAATGAAAATAATTTTTTTTATTAATAGTAATTTAGGCATGTTAGATGGAGAATACAAGTTCGTGATTTAAACAACATTAGTGTGCTCTCAATTAAAACAATGTAAGTTCAAATGCCCAAATTAATAATATTAATAATTAATAACAACGTGTCGAGATAGAAAAATAATCTTTTTAACTAGTATTATTTTAGACATATTAGATGAAGAATACAAATTTGTAATTTAAAAAAAATTAGTGTTCTTTCAATTAAAAAAAATGTGAGTTCGGGATGCCCGAAATTAATAATATTAATAATTAATAACAAAACTCTAACCCTTGTATCGGGATGAAAAATAAATTTATTTATTTATTAATATAAATTTAGACATGTTAGACGAAGAATATAAATTTTTGATTTAAAAAAAAATTGTGTTCTCTCAATTAAAAAAAAGTACGTTCGGGATGCCCAAATTATTAATATTAACAATTAATAACAAAACTCTAACCCACGTATCAAGATGAAAAATATTTTTTTATTAATATTAATTTAGGCATGTTAGATGAATAGTACAAATGTGTGATTTATAAAAAAATTAGTATTTTCTCAATTAAAAAATAGTGTTAAAATTAAATTTAAATAAAAAATAGTTAACTGTTGTAGATGATTGAAAAATGATATTTTTTAAATATAGAGGATTAAAAATCAAAAAAAAAAAGATAAATGAGAAAAAACCCAATGAGGAAGAGGATTAAAAAACTTTTTTTCCCAAAAAAATTACAAAGTGGGAATGGGTCTCCATCTTCCCCACATCTCTCTCCTATATTTTCCTTCCGTCTTTCTTCTTTTAATATATTTAATCACTGTAATCCTGTATTTGCATTGAAATAAATATTTTGTTTTTACTTCAAGGATTAATCTGTTGCTTGTGTGAATGGGTCTGATTAGATTTAATTGAGACTCCTAATCCGTGGTTAGGAGGGAGAAGGGTATTTTAGTCAATTCATAAAAGGTTATTTTTAAAATTAATATACAGCCCAATCAGTTGTGGGGCTATAACGACCCAGTCCAATTAATGAGCAGTTGGGCCTTTTCTCTCTCTTGAAATTGGGCTTTTGGGATGGGCTCATTGAAACTAAATTGGGGACGAACCGCATCTGAACTCGTAAATCCTAATCAAATCAACTTTTATTTTTATTTATTGATTTTTTAGGAGATTAACAGCCTAATTATGTGTGATGCAAAATTATTTAATCCCATTATTCCCATCACATTCTCTAGTAGGTAGTCAGTCCACTTTAAGCTTGGCATTGTTATTATTTGTTAAGGCATTAATTCACAAATTGAAATATTAAAATTAAAAGTATAGAAAATAAAAGTCTTGATTTGGAATATTAATAAATCTATAAATATTATATAAAATAAAATAAAATAGAATTTTGTCTTAAAATTGAGAACTATAATCTATAAATTTGGTCTTATTATGAAATTTATCCTAAATAAATAACTTTTGTGTGTGTGTGTGTTTTTTTTTTCTTTTAGATTCCAAAGACTTGTATTCTTGATTGTTTGATTATTTTAAAATAAATATGCTATTAAAATATGGATGAGATGAATACACTTTCAAATATATTATTATTCAAATATATTATTAAATAGTAGATTGTTAAATATATTAATATATATATATATATATATTATATGAATTGTTTCTTCAGAAAATATTATATTAAAAATTTTGGTGTCACGTACAAAATCGGTCAATTTATGAGCAACACAGCATGTGAGAAACTAAAAGAAACAATTTTTTTTTTTTTTTTTTTTTTGGGATCTCATCGTATAAAGCTGTCCAATTTCGGTTCATATATATTCTTAACACAATAAGAAATGGTGTTTTAACTCTTTATTTAGGCTAGATGATGTCTATTCAAAAGTGGAAACACTTCACCAGAAATTTGAATACTTGGAGATATCACCATACTTTGAAAGATGGGTGCAAGAAAACGTGACATAAGAACTATATAAATTCCAACCAACTTTCTTGCTTCTAGTCTATATATACATGATGCTCCATTTTTTATTCATGCATAGTACCTAGTTATCAAATTCTAGCAAAATATACATGCATTCCTATATAGTAGCCATGAATGTGTTATTAATCATTAGTGACATTATTGTAGCCATCTTAATCTATGTTTTCATTCGTTTCTTCGTCTCAAAAATCACCACCACCAATCGCCATCGGTTGCCACCGGGGCCGAAGGGCTTTCCGATTGTTGGGGCCCTTCCACTCCTCGGTGACATGCCACATGTCGCACTTGCCAAATTGGCCAAAATTTATGGTCCTATAATGTACCTAAAGGTTGGTACTTGGGGCATGGTGGTGGCCTCAACCCCTGAGTCCGCCCATGTCTTCCTCAAAATCCTAGACTCAAACTTCTCCAATCGTCCCAATAATGTGGGACCCACCATCCTCGCATATGGTGCACAGGATATGGTCTTTGCACCGTATGGGCCTAGGTGGAGACTACTCAGGAAACTGAGCAATCTCCACATGTTGGGTGGTAAGGCTCTGGATGAGTGGGCGGACGTGAGGTCCTCGGAGATGGGACATATGCTCCAAGCCATGCACGAGGCTAGCGGGCGTGGGGAGACGGTGGCCCTACCGGAGATGCTGGTCTACGCAATGGCTAACATGGTAGGTCAAGTGATACTTAGTCGAAGGGTGTTCGTTACAAAAGGGAATGAAGTGAATGAGTTCAAGGACATGGTGGTGGAGCTGATGACGTCAGCTGGATACTTCAACATTGGTGACTACATTCCATGGCTTGCTTGGATGGATTTGCAAGGGATAGAGAAAGGGATGAAGCGTTTGCACGAAAAATTCGACGTTTTGATTAGTAGAATGTTGGAAGATCACTTGAAATCAGCTCATGAAAGGAAGGGAAAACCGGATTTTCTTGATGTCATTTTGGCTAATCGTGATAACTCTGAAGGGGAGAGGCTAACCACGACCAATATCAAAGCCCTTTTACTGGTTATTATTATTTAATCATATTATGTTAATGCAGTCTAAATTTTCTATTACATTTGGTATTTCATTTCGTATATTTTGCATGCAGAACTTGTTTACTGCAGGTACAGATACATCTTCAAGCACAATAGAGTGGGCTCTTTCAGAGATGATAAGAAATCCAAGCATCTTGAAAAAGGCACATGAAGAAATGGACCGGGTCATAGGCCGGGATAGACGATTGCTAGAATCCGACATACCTAAATTGTGGTACCTACAAGCAATTTGCAAGGAGTCATATCGAAAACATCCTTCAACTCCGTTAAACCTACCTCGTATCTCATCCGAAGCATGCATAGTTAACGGTTATTACATACCAAAGAACACGAGACTCAGTGTGAACATATGGGCAATCGGAAGGGATCCTAATGTGTGGGAGAATCCTCTCGATTTCAACCCAGATCGATTTTTGGGAACAAAGGAAAAGATCGACCCCAGAGGGAATAACTTTGAGTTGATCCCTTTTGGGGCCGGTCGAAGGATCTGTGCTGGAACGAGGATGGGGATTGTTCTCGTTGAGTATATTTTAGGTACATTGGTGCACTCTTTCGATTGGAAAATGCCAACCGATGTTAATGAGATCAACATGGACGAGACATTCGGGCTTGCATTGCAGAAAGCTATCCCTCTTGCAGCCATGGTCACTCCTAGGCTGCCTTCACATTGCTATGCTCCTTAATTCACTCAATTAATAATTCAAGATTGATTTATTTCAACATCTAATAGATATAACAAAAGCATGTATGAATTGCTATTGAATCAAGACCATGAAATTTGGCATACTTTATATATATAAATACTTCAATACATGATCATATTCGCTATACCTCAACTCGACTTCCCTTACCTAATAATTGTACGCACCCAAGAGAACAAGCGCGGTCACATACCGACTCGATTGCGTCTTCTAAGGACATACATATGGGCTTACAATCATCTAGGCAAGCCATGGATGGTTTCAACTCTATTGTAGCTACTGTAGTGGCCATCACCAAAATTGATGTCCCTAATAGAATGCTGTAGATTTTAACATCCATGTAAAACTTCTACTCTTTTCGTTTTATAAACTTCTCATTTTTGGATATACATATTATTTCTTGCATAAATGATGATTGAGCAATCAGTTTGTAGAAAAAAAAAAAGAAATTCAAGAAATGTGTGTTGTACTATTTTTGGGTGGGGAACTAAAGGTCAAGAGTGAAATGAGGCGTTTCAATTTTCATCAAATAAGTGGTAGATGTTTATTGTATTTTTTTTTAAGATTATGAATTATCTCATGAATTCTGTGAATATAAGTAGTATACAACAGTGAAATGTAAGTTGATTTGATTTGTAACAACATAATATTATCTTGTTACAATTTAAACTATAATTTTAATGTTATTCATTTCTCAACTACTAACTTTATCAATTTTTATAATGATTTTTTAAATTTTAATTAAAAAAATTAGGTCTAGTTTTAGTTGGAAATTCGATTTTCGGCATAATTGCTGATATAAATGTTGGCAAAACAGATACTGATGTTCCAAATTAGGAATTTTGGTTGCATGAAAGAAAAAATTGATCCATGTAGCATTAAACCGAAGGTATAAATTAGGAATTTTCAGTACATTAATTTCACATAATATCAATTTCCCCGTGTAATCAGTATAAAGATGTTCATGTCAGCAAGTATTGCCCAAAATCAAAATTCTGATATCTAATTAAAATTTGAAAAAAAATATATATATCACTTAAAAATACATTATAAAAATCCGCAAATTTAACTATCAACAAATGGTTTGAGCCCAAATTATAGGAAAAATATTGTAATTTTTCTTAAAATCTAAATCTATCTCGCGATCCTCGTTACAACTACAAAACACATACATCCATACTTTCCTCATGAAAATCACAATCACGAGTTCCTCGTTACACATAACAATAAAACAAAAGAGTCATTCAAAATCAATTCCATGCACATCAACTTATAAAAAAAAAAAAAGTCCTAAATCACCAATTCATCTACATAAGTGCAAGAAATTAATAATTAGCACAACCACCAGAGAGTGGATAGCATGGCGTTTAACGGTGTGCTGGTGGCATCGGTGGCTGCACAAATGTGGCGGCGAATTGCCAGCTGGGCCGAGTTAAGAGGCGGTCGGTCCGGCCCGTTTGGACCGGCGAGTTATGTCCGGTTCAGACAATTAGGTAGTTGGGCAATCGATATGCTGACTTATTTTTGTGTTGTTCCTTCCACTGTCCCTCATCGTCGTTACCATCATGCTAGTTATATCAACGGCGATGATAGTAGCCACGTGGGCAATGTTTCGTCTACTTTGTATACTAGTAATTATGAGTACTATTATTACAACAATCAAAATTATAATTATGATAGTTCTTTGAATTTCATGATTTGAATCTAATTACAAGGTGATTTTCTATTTAGATTACTTGAATTTTTAAGAACGATTCTTGATCTTCTTGTATTTTTCTCTTAATTATCAGCTTTTGATTATGTTCTCTGTTCCTTTGGTGTGGATGATTTTTCCCCCTTTTTCTGGTATATTCTTTTCAATTACAAGTTCAATTATTCCTATTAATTATGTTTAGGAGAATGATTATGATCACTCATTCATGACATCTCCGCACTACACGGTATTATACTGTAAGTTTTACACTATTTTAATTTAAAATCTAATCATTCATCTCAAACAGCCTATAATTTTTTTTGTGTTTCACTAAAGAAATATTTCTTATTATTAAAAAAAATGAAAAAATACAAGAAAATGAGAATATTTCAGTCTTTGATCTTGTGATAACCTAACAGTTGAGAATTTACAATAATCACTGTTGAGGAGAAAAAATCAAATTTAAATGTTTTTTACAATGTGTTGGAAGATGCTCTAATAGAAGAAAAATACAATGTTTAGAGAATTTGCTATAATTAAGATATTTTTTCAATGATAGAAGTCTTAAGCATATAAACATATATACAAATGTTTCTCAAATATAATTGTGTCACAATTCATTTTTTTCACAAATCGATGATTAATTTTCAGATTATTGATCAATATTTATTTTTATTTTTATGAATTGTGTATAATGATTAAAAGTATACTACTTGTATGTAATAAAATTTGGACCAAATAAATATGGAAGAAATTGGGCGCATCACATGCACCAATCACGGCCTTTATATGGTGGGCCAATGCGTTGATGGGCCAATCAAAAGGTGGAACTTTTAGTAATTAGCAATTAGTAGAGAGAGAATACAATGTCGGTATATTGTGGAGTACAAGTCCAATAATCAAACACAATTTCAAATTATGCTTCCACATATTAAAATAATAATAATAACAATAATAAATAAATAAATAAATAAAGCTCATGTTTCCAGCTTTCACATTTAACTAATTAAAACTGCATCCCACCGAATGTATATTTTAGTAGTATAGTGATTTTTGTCAACTCTTTACCCACCTTATATAGAGAATTCACATTTGATTTTCATTACTATAAAAATGTCAATATTTCACTAGTATTGACCATTGTGAGAACAAATTTAATTTTATGACACCTCATATGAATTTTTGTTATATTTCAGTATCTTTTTACCTTTATTATCCCAATGAAATGTAGGGAAAAAACTTTTAAATTCATCAAGAATATAAGCATCAGACACAAATCATCAGGTTTATTTCGGTTTGTCAATAATATTTGATGCTAATAATTATATCATTTAAAACTAAAAGGGCTTTCAAAATTTAGGCCCATAATTTGTCCTGTAGTAAATCTATAGGTCATAGACATAATTATTTATTGGGTTCAAAATTGTACATAGTCACTGCACAATTAATAATTTGGGTTTGGACTTCACTGCTGAATAATGCCAATCTGTTATCACGAGTCTATTATTCAATTTATTCAACAAACTCCACTTTTTGACTCACTAGAATACCAACTTTACACACTACTTTCACTAAGAAAAATATTAAAATCGAGATGAAAAGATTCATTTTTAACCACAGAATATCAAATTCTGAAGTACATTACTGATGAATTTTAAGCGGAATTGTTAATCACTAAAATGTTGGTTACTAAAATCTTGAGACAAATTTCATCTCTACTATAAAATTAGAGATTCAATTTCCAATAAATCAAGAATAAGTTATGTTTGTTTCTAATATTCCACGACTAATTTGCCACTAACCGATTATTATTATTATATTAATAAATTTTTATATCATTTTCAATCATTATCGTGTGTCTAATATTAAAAAAAAATTGTCGAAACAAATTGAGGAGAAAATTTTGCTTCACTCTCCCTGTCTAAAATAAAGTTAGGAGTTAGGACCCTTGTGGATCCCATGAATGGTCACTTTCACTCTAAATCACAAATTGTACATATGTACAAAAAAATTACACATTTTTGATCACTTCCTATATTTTGGTTACTGTTTCAAAACCCATGAATCTGATTTCATCTAAATATATGTTTTGCACATCAAATTTATATGTTAGATTTTTTGATGGTGCTATACTCACTCACCAAAAAGTACTCAATACACCCTAAAAAGTATATTTTTACACCTTTCATCATTAAAAAATAAAAATAAAAGAGTGTATATAATAAGTTTTGAAGTGCATATAGCCCCCTAATTTTTATACTCCTTCGTTCCAAAATAATGTCATTTTAGCAAAATGAAATTTTGTCTCAAAATAATTGTCATTTTAGGATTTCAAGACATATCTACCTATAATCTACAAAAACACCCTAATTTACTCCTACCGAATTAAAGAGAATTGTTAAGAAAAAAAAAACCTCTTATAATAATTATATTTAAATAGGGATAGATCGATCTTTATATCATATTTTTTAATTTATATGAAAAAATATAAAATGATATTTATTTCGAAATAGATGAAATATATATGTTGATTGTGATTTATTTCATTCTAAATACATATGTTATACATTATAATAACAATAAAATAAAAGGACTATCATGAAAACAAGATATACACTGACTAAGGTACGTACAGTTTCATTTCATTGTTTTCAAGTAAAACCAACAAAAAAGAGACAAGCTAACAATTTAAAATAATTGACATAAATTCAGACACATCAGATCAGAGTAGGTTGAAAAAAGGTTAATTTTTTTACTGTAAAGTCTCTTGACCGTTGGCTATTGGTAAATGGGCTGAAAATGGGAGGGCAAATTAGTAAAGTAATTTAAATTCAAAGGGCAAAATTGGAAACTAGCGTGGGTGTAAGTAGGAATGGAGTCATGGACCCAACCAAGAGAGTATTATCGGGTGGCAGATGAGTGGAGGCAAAACTTTGTATAAGATTGTCAATATATATATATATATATATATATTTTTTTTTTTTTTTTTTTTTTTTTTTTTTTAACACAACTTCCTCGTTTTGAATGGCACAAATCCAAGCTACAAGTTTGATCATCCAAGAATGAAGATATCCCTTAGCTCAAACAAAACATGAAGAAGAAGAGAAAACAAAATTAGAAAGTCTATGAGCAGCCACATTGGTCGAGCATTTACAGTGTAAAATACAAGAAGTAGGTGAATTAGCGAGGTACAAATTATTATTAGTAACCAAGATATTGTTGTCATCCAAAAAATATCTCTAAGTTTGGTGACTATTAGCACCACTGCTGAAGCGTCGGGAAAAATGATGATCATAAGAAAATTACGTATAGTAGTAATTTTGATTGCTTTTTTGATTGTTCGTAATTCTCTATCAACAACAGAATTGATACTAACTATAAAAATAAGTAACTTAAGAATGTTAATTCTAAAATTTTATTTGAATAATAATTACTTCATGTATATAATCAAATATAATTAAGGGAAGTTTTTTTTTTGTTTTTGTTTTATGAGTTAACTTTATTGGAATTTTCATTATCTATTTTTTTTTTTGTATTTTAGTCTTTTATATTTAAAAGATGGATTTTTTGGTCAACACATTTCCTACATAAAGTAAATATGTTTTTTTTTTTGTTACACAAAATTTACATATATCACCACCACTAAGTTTGTTCAAATAAAAAAAAAATTATAATGTTTATGAAAAGGGGAAATATCCCATTCTACCATGAAAACTATTTATTATTACACTATTTGCCATGAAAAATAACAATGGGTCTCCTTATACCACAAATTATAATAGTATGCCCCAAAATACCACTTTTTTTGTCAAAGTCAATGATGAATAGTAATTCGAAGTGACAATTAATATTTTTTTAGTACTTTGAGTTGCATGTACATGCATGTGGTAAAATATATATTCGAAGTGACAAATTCTCTCTTAAATGTTTGAAGTTTAAACGTGGGTTTTGAATTTTTGAAGAATTATCATCGAAATAAAAAAGGTATGTTTAAACGTTGGTTATTCTGTTAGCTCTTATAGGGTTAAACGTGAGTTTTAGGGTTGAACTTGGGTTTAACCCTTAAACCCACGTTTAACCCCATTTTTTGTAGAATTGAATTGTTAATGTATGTTTAAACGTGTCATTTTGTTTGCTACTATAGGGTTAAACGTGTGTTTAAGGGTTAAACCCACGTTTAACCCCATTTTTTATTATTAATTGGTGGTTAATGTATGTTTAAACATGAGTCATTTTGTTTGCTACTATAGGGTTAAACGTGTGTTTAAGGGTTAAACCCATGTTTAACCCCATTTTTGATAATTAATTGGATGGTTAATGTATGTTTAAACGTGTGTCATTTTGTTTGCTACTATAGGGTTAAACGTGTGTTTAAGGGTTAAACCCACGTTTAACCCCATTTTTATAATTAATTGGTGGTTAATGTATGTTTAAACGTGAGTCATTATGCAAGGTATATAGGTTAATGTATGTTTAATGTATGCACGTTTAAACGTGGGTTTAACCAACCCCATTTTTCTAAAAATCCACATGGTTTTTTTTTTTTGCACGGTATATAGGGTTTTAACCCTATTTTATTCGAATTTTATGGTTAAAACCCACGTTTAACCCTATTTTCTTCAAATTTTATGGTTAAAACCCACGTTTAACCCTATTTTTCTTCAAATTTTATGGTTAAAACCCACGTTTATGATTTGTCTTCGAATTTGACATTGAAACGTGTGTTTAACCCTAATCCACATTGAATTCGATTTATTAATGAAATTATATTTTGTGAAATTAGTGGAAATATATATTCATGATAATTATTGAAAAAATAATCCTTTTTTTAATTATTAATGGTAATTAATTTAAAACCGGAAAAAAGATAACAAATAGTAATTATAATTAAAAATCAAGTGAACCATTAGGCCAAAATTTAAACGTAGTAACAAAAATTACAAAATATTATCTGTAATTAATAAAAAAAGGAGAAAAATGTAATAAATATATTCAAGGTAATTAATACACAAATTTTCATTTTTTTTTCATATTAATGGTAATTAATACAAAAAAGGATAAACCATAGAAATTATTAATGATAATTAATAAAAAAAAGAAAAGGAGAAATTTAAACGTAATAAAATAAAAATTACAAAATATTAATGGTAATTAATAAAAAAGGAGAAAAATGTAATAAATTTATTCAAGGACATTAATACCCAAAATTAACGTCTTTATTAAATATTAATGGTAATTAATATAAAAAAGAAAAAAAAACATAAAAATTATTAATGATAATTAAAACAAATGAAAAGAAGAAATTTAAACATAATAAAATATAAATTAAAAAATATTAATGGTAATTAATAAATAAGGAAAAAAAGTAATAAATATATTCATGGCAATTAATACATACAAAAATGTCCCTTTTTTATTAAATATAAATGGTAATTAATATAAAAAAAGAAAAAAGCTCAAAAATATTAATGATAATTAATAAAAAGGGAAAAAAAACAAAGGAAATATTTAAACGTAATAAAATAAAAATTAAAAAATGTTAAAGGTAATTAATAAAAGGAAAAGGAACAAAAAAATGTAATAAATATATTCATGCTAGTTAATACAAATAATTTCCTTTTTTTATTAAATATTGATGGTAATTAATATAAAAAGGGAAAAATATATAAAAGATTAATGATAATTAATGAAAAATAGGGTTATGGCCTATATAACCGAGCTAATTGGTTAAACGTGGGTTTTTAAACCCATTTTTTTCGACTTATTTACGGTTAAACGAGATTATGGGCATAACCCACGTTTAACCCTATTTTTTCGAATTACATAGAGTTACACGAGGGTTATGCCCATAACCCACGTGTAATCCTGTTTTTTCGAATTATATAGAGTTACACGAGGGTTATGCCCATAACCCACGTTTAACCCTATTTTTTCTAATTATATAGTGTTACACGAGGGTTATGCCCATAACCCACGTTAAACATGAATATATACACGTTCCCTTGGACAGTGATTTGATTGGAGGTTGTTGTGGATCAATCAATGTCTCATTCAAAGTCAATGAAATTTGGTGGTATTTTAGGGCACACTATTATATTTGATGGTAAAAAGTTGCCTCATTTTATATTTTATGGTATAAAGGTTCCCATTTTATTTTTTGTGGTAAAATTGGGAAACCTAAATATTTATAGTGGTATTTTAGTCCCATGACCCTTATGAAAACCTACCTATGAATCCATCAAGGTATCAAGACCGGAGTCTTTCTTTTTCTTACCTAATACCCAAATACCTTTTACAGTTTTTTTTTTCAGTTGGTTGCGTCCTGACTTCATTGAGAACCAAGCCAACGAATGATTAATCTTTCATTCTCTTTCTTTCACTAGTAAGAATTCAATACCTAAATCATGTGATCGCTTTGTTCTTATCCAGCTACTTACTTTACCTTTACGGCTCTCCGGCGTTGGCGTTGGCGTTGGCGTTGGATTAAAAAAGAACAAGGACGTCAAACTTTTTAACTATTAAAATATTAAAAAACTCACGCGACATTTTGATCAATTTTTATGCATACTTTGATTCGAATTCAATCATTTTTATATCATACTTCTAGTTTTTAGGATTACATATGTTGCAAAGTCGATCGTTGAAGAGGATTATTTGTAATAAATAAATAAAAAGATATTTACTTGTTGTAATTGATAAGTGAACAAAAAAAAAGGCATCTTTTTAAATATAAATGACTAAAAAACAAGAGTTGAAAAATAAAAGATTAAAAGTTCAACAAGACAAACTCAAAGGATCAAATCACAAAGATAGACACACTTCACATTTCACACAAAATAATAAAACATATCTAATTTATTTAGAAAACAATTTTACTCCACAAACTTTCTATTATATCATTATTTATACACATTGAAGACTAAATAAAAAGCCACCAGTATTTGCACATTCGTACATGAGTTTCTAACTTTACTTAAGGATATTTTAAAGAAAATTATCTTTTAGAAATAAAGAAAATATCTATGATTTAGGATTAAAAAAAAGGATTAATAGACTATTTCGTGGAAAAAGAGTTGTATCACAATTTCACTGTACTACAATATCTTGACTTTCCCACAATTTTCCCATTCCCTTTTTACCCCTGGTTTTCAAAAAGCCAAAACTCGGGATTCAAATGTAATTAAAATCTGTAGAATAAAAACACTAAAAAAAAAACTATTAATAAAAAAAATACAGACATCTCTGCAACTAAATTGGCTTTCTCGAGACACCCAAACTAGGAGAGAAAGAGTGGTCATTCTCAGCAGAGGAGGAATCGAGGAAGGAAGAGGTGCGCAGGATAAGCAGAGCTGCGGGGTGGGGTGGGGGTTTCCATGCTAGCCTACTGGTCTTGAATCTTGGGTTGCTGCCGCCGCGCTAACCTACGCCTCGGTCTTGCAAAACAGATTGAACATTTTCGAGTCTCTCCACTACAATGAGCACTTGGGAGTTTGGCCATGGGCATCGGACAAGGAACGCGAAGATGCTGGTGTTGTTGGCATGTTTATGGGGTCTGGTGTCGCTATCTTGCGCCGTTAGGATGCCTGCTTCAAGACAGAAGCTTGAAGTTCAGAAGCACTTGAAAAGGCTCAATAAACCCCCCATTAAAACCATTAAGGTAAACCCTTCTCTTCTTTAGTGCCTAATTTATGTCTATGCCAAGGATTTTAGTTTCTGTTTGTGCATTCTCAGAAATGTGTTTAGTCTCAGTAATGTTCTGATTTGGGTGTAATTTTTGCTCTATTGTGATGATTTAACAGAGCCCAGATGGGGATATTATTGACTGTGTGCACATCTCCCATCAACCAGCATTTGATCACCCTTTTCTCAAAGACCACAAAATCCAGGTCCATTTCTTTGTTATTGTGCAGTGTTTATGTATGCTTGTTTTGGACATGTAATGCAGTGAAGCTTGTTGGAACTATTATTCCAATGGTTATTGTTTCTTGCCACAGGCAAGGCCTAGTTACCATCCTGAAGGGCTTTTTGATGAGAACAAGGTGTCAGTGGAGTCTAAAGAAAGAACAAACTCAATGACTCAGCTTTGGCATATGAATGGCAAGTGTCCCAAGGACACCATTCCTATTAGGAGAACCAAGAAGGAAGATGTATTGAGAGCAAGCTCTGTGAAAAGGTATGGAAAGAAGAAGCATCGGAGCGTTGCCAAGCCGAGGTCGGCTGATCCTGACTTCATCAATGAAAGTGGTCATCAGGTATCTAAAGAAAGGGGGAGTCTTTATGATGAACGTCTCTTTTTGTGGAAAAGAATCCATGGAACAGTCTTTTCTCTTTATTAGAAATTGATTCCCTTATGCTAAAGTGTGTTTTATTGTCTTGATCCCATTTTCCAGCATGCTATAGCTTATGTAGAAGGAGGCAAATACTATGGAGCAAAAGCTACTATAAATGTTTGGGAACCAAAAATAGAGCAGGCTAATGAGTTCAGCTTGTCTCAAGTTTGGCTCTTGGGTGGTTCTTTTGGTGAAGACCTTAACAGCATTGAAGCTGGTTGGCAAGTATATTATCCTGTTAATCAAATGATTAAAGTTTGATTTTGAAAATAGTTATAAAAATCTTTTCTTGCAAAATTGAGTGTGATCTATGGTGCACATGCTTTCAGGTCAGCCCAGATCTCTATGGAGACAACAACACTAGGCTCTTCACTTATTGGACTGTAAGCTTTAGTAATTTGGTGTTATTTTCCTGCAAAATAAATCATTGATATAAGTTTTCAAGTGATTCTCTAATTCTATTGTCTTTTTTTTCTTAGAGTGATGCATATCAAGCAACAGGTTGCTACAACCTTCTTTGCTCGGGTTTTATTCAAGTTAACAATGAAATAGCAATGGGTGCTAGCATCTCTCCCGTTTCTGCATATCGGAATTCCCAATATGATATTAGCATTCTTATCTGGAAGGTAAAATCGAAATTCAATTTCACCACTGATTTTACCTTATGCAAGATCATGGTTAAGGCCAATATGATTGAGTAATGGTATTTGAAAAGTATCAAAAAGGCCAATATGATTTTACATAATTGATAACACATTCCATATTACAATTAATCGTACGTATATACTACAATGCTTGTTCAAATTTGTTTCACTTCTCGTTTCTAGGACCCAAAAGAGGGACATTGGTGGATGCAGTTTGGAAGCGACTACGTGTTGGGATACTGGCCATCTTTCTTGTTCTCATATTTAGCAGACAGTGCTTCGATGATCGAGTGGGGCGGGGAGGTTGTGAACTCACAGCCCGACGGGCAGCACACCTCGACTCAAATGGGCAGCGGACATTTCCCGGAAGAAGGGTTCGGCAAATCAAGCTATTTCAGAAACATTCAAGTGGTTGACAGTTCAAACAACCTTAAAGCTCCCAAAGATCTTGGTACCTTCACCGAGCAGTCCAACTGCTATGATGTCCAGACAGGCAGCAACGACGATTGGGGGCGTTTCTTTTACTTCGGAGGGCCCGGAAGAAACCCTAATTGCAAATGAAGTTAATAATGGTTCTAAAAGATGGGTCTTTGAAGCTTTGTATTATTCAATGTAGTCAAGTTCTCTATGTATGTATACCCTTGATTTTCTTGCTTAGTTTTTCTTAGGTTTTCTTAGCCTCCATGTAAGTGTGTGAGTGCTGGGGAAGTGGGCTCTTGTTTTCTTGAAAAGCTGAAAAAGAAAGAGAGAGGCCTTTGTCATTTGCTCTGTATTTTATTATTATTATTACTACTTTGTGACTCCACTCTGGAGTGCTTTGTTTGTTGCTCTATCTATTTCATCTGATGTATGCAACTTTCTGCTTTATTGAGAGAGAGAGAGAGCTCCATTATGTATATGCTAAGATTAAATATTTAGGTGATGTTTGGATTAGTGTTGGCTGGTTGGGATTTGAAATTTTAAAATCTCAAATTCTTGATGTAAATCCTTAAACAAACAAGGATAATGAAATCCATCAAAATCCTACTCTATTTAATCATTATATCAACTAATAATATAATATTACACTTACTAACTTTTTCAGCATTGATTTGATATCTATAGTAATAATCTTACCCTATAAAATCTTATAACAAACACAGATTTTAACTATTCATCTTTATTTACAAATCTCAGGATTTCAAGATCCGGATTTCCCCAATCCTACATAAACCCAAAACAAACATACTCTTAATGTCTTGTTTTATAGTGGAATGTGGTTTCTGAGAGTTTCCATGTGAGTGGAAGAAAGATAGTATTCTAATCTTAGGATTCTGGGTGAGGTGTACTACCTTTTTGTGAAGTAGTACCCACCACTAATTCCAATTTTTTTTGTATTATCCTTTTCAATATTTAAATGAGCTGTTCGTGACAAGGTTTGTGAGCTCATGAGAGAGTGAAATGAGTTTCTACACTAGTGTATAAAAAAGAAGTAATAAGACTCAATGTTGCAAATTTTGTTAGGTGTTAATCGTATGCTTGACTAATACCTGGATGTCTAGTTGGAGTTTAGGTGCAGTATTTAAATTAATTAGATTTTTTGGTATTTTAGTTATTTTTTTAATTTTTTATCTTTAAAATATATTTTTGGAAGTCTTATAAATATATATTTTTAGTTTATGTTGGAGGGCAAATAAAAACTCAATATCTCATTTGAATTATATTAAATATATGATTTATTGAACGATTATAACATTACTTTTCTTTGTAATTCTGAATTCGATAATTTTCTATCTATATCTAATTAAATATTAGTAATAGTTTTATAAAAAAACATCTATACTATATATAAAATGAAAGAAGTTGGCAAACTTTACATATTTGCCATTTTCCCTCCTAAACTATCAACCAATAGAAAAAAAAGAGAAAAAAAAAACTAAATAACTTTTAAGTATCTTATAGAATAAGTTTCACATAAATCTTACACAATAAACTATCTTATAATTTATATATAGAAGTAGATATGAAACAAAAGAAGCTATCTTAAATGATATGATTATATTTTAATGATATAATTACAATTTGAAAATAATGAAATTTAAACATTGTCAAAAATTAAAATTTTGAAAATTAGTTTATAATTTTAATATATAAATGTGGAAAATAGTTTTAAAATCTAAATTTCATTTTATGAAGGGTTGTAAAATGTTTAAAAGTTTGAAACTATTATAAAAATATTAAAATAATAATAAAATGTGAAATTAATAATAATAATTTCAGATTTTATTAATACTAACAATCTTAAATCAACAAATAAAATTTAAAAATTAATTCAAATATATATGTAATATTAATTGTGTAAGATATAAAAATCAATAAATTGAATAAATTTTTTTAAATAAAAATAATAAAAATATTTGATAAAATTTATTCAAAATTATTTCAAATAAATAGATATAATTAATCTAAAAATTGTTTTATAAAACTATAATATGTTCCAAAAAAATTTGAAAAATGGTTTAAAAAATATAATATTGTTTTAAAATTTAAAATCAATTTGAAACCTAAATGTATAAATATAAACTAAATTTTTTTGGAATAAATATAATGCATTTTGAACAAATCCATCTAAAAACAATGTAGAAAATTATTTATAAATTGTAAAATAATTATAAGATACAAAGGAACAAAAATATGAACAAAACATATTAGTAAGTATAATTAATCACTTCTTAATTATTTAGAAATTAAAACTCACAAACACAAAACTATTATTATATTATGTTAAATTTTATTTTCATATTTAATTGTTGAATATTGATGTTATCAATAAAAAAAATTGATTTTTACAAATTTCAAAATAATGAGATGCCATATATAACCTTTTAATATAACAACTTCATTATATTATTGCAAATCATATATATTGTTATAATACATAATAACCGCGCATCGCGCGGGTGTACTACTAGTAATACATTAAGAACAATGTTGTTTGCTAAAAAAGAAAAGAAAAGTTATTTGGCAACTACATCCGTCTAGGACCGCCTAGCACCTAAGGTATCCGGATAGGCAAAAATCGGTAGGGTTAAGAGTCGCTTAACCCAAATATCACCTGGATTGATTTTTAGAGCATTAATAAAACCATTACAATTGAAGTACAATTTTCTCAAGGAAAGTTCATAAAAGCTATTAAATATTCGATTTTGCTTTAATTTACTTTTAAGGCTTGACATTTTTTTTGTTCCTCCATTAAAGGAGAGGTGTAAAGTTGATTCCATCTTTTCGAATTTGCCTTCTTCAGAAAAGTATAGAATGATAAGAGATTAAAATAAAGGGAAATAAACTACCTATTTTAATGTCACTTGCATATCATGGCGGTATGTAAATAAATGTCAATAAAGTAAAATAAATCAAAAGGAGAAGTTACACTTTAAATACATGCCCATAAAACCTCTTCAAAGCCCATATCTTCCTGGGCCAACTTACACGAGTTTGGCCCAACAAACTGCTCTCTTCAAATGTGGGTACGGCCCATATTATTTATTTTTACAAAAAGTCTCAATCTCAGAGTAACGCTGTGTGCCTGTGACATAATTAATTTTTGCCAAAATCGAAAATGAAATTAATTTTAATTTCATTTTCTTTTTGGCAAAATCACTCATTTTTTACTGATAATAATTGTTGGAAATTATGGACTAATGACAATAATTGAGCCAATTACCCTTTTATTTATTAAAGCATTCAACATTATTACCGTAGACTAGTAGGAAAAAAGTTGTGTATAACCCACCTACACGATGACTTTGACCATGAAATAATCTTGGTTTTTCATTTTTAAAAAAATAAATACTTTTCATAAATGCTACATTCAATTGATTATATCTAATGTAATGTAATATTTACCGTCCATTTATATATAAAAGCATGCACTATATCAGATGTAATATTTAACGTTCATTTATATATAAAAACATGCATGAATATTTACTAACGTATCCACTCTGGAATGCGTTTACACTAATGTTACAAGATAGAAACGTGCGTTGCACGTGGAGATCAATTAAATTTAAGAAAAGAAAATACAAATATCTTATATTTAACACTTTTATATTAGAGTTCTAATTATAATGAGATTCTATAAAATTTTGGATTAGATAGGATTCTAATATAAAATTATTGAAGTATGAAAATCCTAAATTACTATTATAACCTTAAATAATAATTTTTGATATGGATATATTCGACAATCCATATTTTGTAAAAACATCCACACTTTATTATACGTAATAGATATGAACGTGATACATTTAGATGAATAAACGAGCATTCTCGTACATATTAGTGTAAATTATGTACCTAAGCAAAACTAACATAAATCAACCAATTAAATATTAAGTTATATTTAGTAATCTATTTCTTTAATCCATACTCCATGTTAAAGAAAATGTTCATATATAATTCATGATTATTATTTTAAAATATGAGATGAAAATTGGATACAATATCCAAATATACCATTTTATGGTCTCCTTTTACATTGTGGTATCATTCACTTACTGTAAATATCTTAAAACTCCAAGAATTTTTCTGTAATTAACGACAAAAATGAGACTCATGTCTGAAAAGAGCTGCACTGTCGTACTCGCAGACTACAGTCACAGACCACACGGCAGGCAAGACTCGAGCTCCGATTGGTTCGTGGTTGGCACGCGCCACCTTGTCCAGTGAGAATCTAATCCTCTCGGACAAAATTCCCAGCTGTTACTTTATATATTTTTACAACCACAGACTTATATCAATGAGAAATAAACGAATATAACAAATATATATATATATTTTAATATCCGAACGCACGCACTTTACTCTTTCTTCTCCACTGTCTCTGCTATCTTTCTCTCTCTAGGAACAACCTAAAGCCCTGCTGTTTTCTTTCTTCCCCTCATATTTTTCACTCTATTTTGTCAAAAAAGCATAGGGTTTAAAAAACTAATCTGCCTTGACCTTAACCCTCACTCTCCAAGAAAATTTGCCTTTTGCATTTTTTTGAGTTTTCCTTAGTTCTTTCTTTTATTTTCAGCCCTTTTCTTCTGCCCTTTTGGATGCGGTGAAGCTTGGAAATTAGGGCACAACCCCTGGCTTCGTTGGTGTTGGTTATGGTGGGACTGCATTCTGCTAAAAGACGCTTGCCTTTTAAGCTGAAATCTTGCTGAGAAATGCCTGAATTGTTGCTGAGATAGGTAAACTTCTTGTGTGTATGCTTGAAGGTTTTTTTTTTTTTTTTTCTCTCGACCTGTTTGGGCTTGAAAGATTTAATTTTGACCTGTTAATTTTGATTGGACCCGTGCAAGTCGGACTGGGAATCTCTTGTTTCTAGTTTTATTTATGGGGGTTTTGATTTTTCCGGTTAATTTAGAGTCTTTTGGTGGATATTACCCTTTTTTACATGAATGGGTTTTTTTTTGTTGTGCTCTGTAGCTGAGATAAAAAGGGGGAAGAAATGGAGGAGGAACATGGGTTGATGCTGGCATGCATCATTTCAGGGACCATTTTTTCTGTTCTTGGAGCTGCTGCTTTTGCTATACTCTGGTTGGTGAATTGGCGGCCTTGGCGCATTTATAGGTGATTGTCTTTTTCCCTCTGTGCCTCGTTTTCTTTACCCTTTTCTTGTTGAAATGTAGTCTGATTTTACTTTTATGCAATTGTAAATGCATCTGAGTGTTCTGGGACGGATTATATAGAGCCGTTTTTGGAAATGCCAGTTATATTGCCTCATGTAATTGGGACTGCTTTAAGGCTCTCAATCTAGGTCTTGAAGTGGGGCCAGACGACAATTGCTAAATTGGAAAAAAATGGGATGATTGCATTGGAATGGTTATTACTTTCCAAATGTCTTACAATTGGTGCAAATCGCTGAACCATAGGATTTTATTTAGTTATTAATGAGATTCATTGGTGTCCGGTATTAATTGAAACTATTGATGCATCAAGGAATTGAAAGGATAGAAGCTTTAAGAAATTAGCTTATTTAAGGTTGGGTTTGTTCGCTAGTGAATTAATGTAATAGCTTTCGTTGTCTTGCTTTCTGTATATTTTCTTTCAGACTCCAATACTGCTATTAAGACTATTTCTGACAATTAATCTGGAAGTTATGGCAATTAATTTGTATCGAGCGTAACATCTTTTCTCATGTTGATGCATTCGGAGTATAATAATTGAGTTGTTAAGTAAGTACTAGCCACTCGTACGTGTCTGAATAACCCTTAGTGGTTGTGCTTGACATTTGGCAATAATATGGTGAATTGGCATCTGGCTACCAGAGAAAAAGATTTAAAAAAGGAGGCGTTGAAAAACAATGCAAAATTGTATTTGTTGGATTTTTAGCATGCTAATTTCAAGTAAATCTCATTTTATTCTGGAATTCTTACTGGAAAAGAAATTCACAAGAAATTTCCAATTAGAAATACACACTATTCCTTCCCTTCTATCAAATTGATTATAACCATAAATAGGAACTAATAAAGAGACCAGTGATCCTGTAGGAAGACATCACAATTACTTTGTAATTTTCTTAGAGCCAGGGAGGGGGTATATCTAATAAGTAGTAGTCACTAAACGGATCATTTATTTGGTTTTGCTAATTTTTGGTATTGATGAAGATAAATAATTTGGGTTTTTTACCTCAAACTCAAGACAGTGCGTGGGAAGAGCCACAACTGGTTCAAATAGGACATTAACCTTAATACATATAGCTAATTTGGGTTGTTAAGTAAATAACTCTGAGCGAGGTAGGTATTTAGTTAGTTCAGTTTTTTGCTTATGCTGAATTCATGACAGAAGAAAAATGCCACGGTGTTAAACAAGCAGGTTTAATAGTTGAGTTTTGTGGATTCATTTTGATTTGTAGCCTTTATTATCCTTAAATTCTGAGAAGAAATGATCTCATTATAAGGAATATAAAGTTTGTTTTAACCTTAATCAGCAGGTCAAGTAAAATTATTCTATAAGAACTTATACAAGCTCTTTGTTGAAGTCGAACTTTCTGATAGATTGATAGTCAATTATTCAATTAATGACCACTGTAGTTGATATAATTGATAGTCTTCTCTCAAGCTGTTTTGTACAACTTGATGACCATTTTCTGATGCTTCATTAGTATCTTTTGATCTAGTAAAACAAGAGGCTATGTAAGGACTTGGTGCAAGTCTTTAGATATGGCATGCAATATTAGTGGCACAATCATGGATTAAGGTAGTCTTGCTGATATAGAGGAATGCTAGGTCCCATAGAATTAAAACTCTAGTTTGAGATCGAAGGTAAATGTAAGTCAATCTAGACATTGTTTTTTCATCTCTACGTAAGTACCACCTGCATTATTAACAAGACCTGCATTATTAACAAGGAATGTAGTATTTGATATTTCACTGTGAAGGGTATCGTTTCTTTTATAAGATGATGCATCTTATTCAAGTGGTCTGGGTATTGGGATATGAAATCAATTGGTGTAATAGAAGTTATTAAGTTTATAGTATCCGGCTTGTCTATAAGTTTGCTCAATACTTCGACTTATTTAACTTAAATCACTTATCAGCTGGGGGTGCTTTACTTTTCTTTTATCATTTCTTCCCCTCATTAATGTGGATATGTTTCTATGTTAAAACACCACGACAAACCATTTAAGGTGCGTGCACCACACACACACATCCATATTTCATCATTGAAGACTTGAAGAACTAAGCTTTCTTTCTTTCTTTCTTTTTTTTTTTAAAAAAAATTATATTCTCTCACAATTGCCTTTTCAGTTGGATCTTTGCTAGAAAATGGCCGGATTTCCTGCATGGACCTCAGCTGGGAATATTGTGTGGCCTTCTTTCCCTCGGTGCATGGGTGATTGTTTTATCACCAGTCGTGGTGCTTATTGTATGGGGATGCTGGTTAATTGTGATATTAGGACGAGATATTATTGGTCTAGCTGTCGTAATGACTGGAGTTGCTCTACTTTTGGCATTCTATTCTGTGATGCTCTGGTGGAGAACTCAATGGCAAAGCTCAAGTATGTATTTCCTACTCCACATAATCTGACTGGAAAGAGTTGAAAACTTTAATTTACCATTTTTATTTTTTCTTAAACTGTTTATATGCCTGACTTGCTTATCAATCAACCTTAGAATCAAAGTCTTAAATTTTTTTATATATCATCTGATGGTTTGAAAGAGTGAGAGACTACAAGGGGCTGTATAGTGTAGATACAACTTTTTCCTACCCCGACATAGTCCTGTAAAAGTTAGAGCAGAGGACATAATCACATAACTAACTCCTCAGAATAAACTAATACCAAGTATCATAATGGGCAGATATAAGCTTGGTAGCAGCTGTCAGATATTCTTTTAAGCTAAGTTCATATTCAACCATCAATTTTATCATGTCATTCTATAAAAGTTGAATGATACCTGAAATGGGCAGTAGACTATGAAATGCTGAGTATGCTACAGTATATATTCAACAAATGGACACAGGGAAGTATGATAGTTGTAAGTTGTTCATAGGTATTACATTGAAGTTCCCATTGCTGTTTATGCACACACAGCATACCAATATAATTATCTAATCCTTATAGAAACCTTGTACAGGGGCTGTTGCAGTTCTTCTTCTTCTGGCTGTGGGTTTGCTTTGTGCATATGAACTTTGTGCTGTGTATGTTACCGCGGGAGAAAAGGCATCCGAGAGGTATTCACCTTCTGGTTTTTTCTTTGGCGTGTCAGCTATTGCTCTAGCTATCAACATGCTTTTCATTTGCCGGATGGTTTTCAATGGTAAGTCATAATTTCTTTTCTCTGGATATCAAAAACCTTGCATGGGTTGGGTAATATATTTATCCTTTTTATATATGCCAGGCAATGGTGTAGATATAGACGAATATGTGAGAAGGGCATACAAATTTGCTTATGCTGATTGTATTGAAGTGGGTCCTGTGGCTTGCTTACCTGAACCACCAGATCCAAATGAATTATACCCTCGACAATCTAGAAGGCAAGTCTTTCTTCTAATTGCTTGAATTTATGTAAATGTGCTTCGCTCAATGAGTTTTCTTTGACAATCTTTTCGTTTGGATGTTAGTGGTATTCTGAGTTGTGCCGTGATTGAAATATAATCTGCTCATATACAGCTGGAACTTCTTCTTGTTTAAGTCGTATTTGTGATATATCATCTTGAGCTATTTATCTTATGCCATTGATTTGACCTTGCAGGGCTATACACCTTGGGCTTCTATATTCTGGTTCCCTTGTTGTTCTGCTTGTATATTCCATCTTATATGGCCTGACAGCCAAAGAGTCTCACTGGTTGGGAGCAATTACATCTGCTGCTGTTATTATTCTTGGTATATCCGCTAGATATACATGTATATTACTCCAAATTCTCCATTTTACAATGTTATGGTTTTTGTAATCATAATTTATTTCCTTTCAGATTGGAATGTGGGAACGTGTCTTTATGGATTTAAGCTTCTTAAAAGTCGTGTTGCTGCCCTTTTTGTTGCTGGAGCTTCTCGTGTCTTCCTGATATGTTTTGGAGTTCATTACTGGTTTGTTTCATCCCCAATTGCAGAAATTCTACTCTAAATGAAATGTTCTTTCATGATCTGATTTGTCAGGACTTCCACTACAATTTCTTTGTTACAGGTATCTGGGGCACTGTATCAGCTATGCAGTTGTGGCTTCTGTGCTTCTTGGAGCTGCTGTTTCTCGTCACTTGTGCATCATCAACCCATCCGCTGCTAGAAGGGATGCCTTGGAAAGTACAGTAATTCGCCTCAGGGAAGGATTTCGTAAGAAAGAGCAGAACTGCTCAACTAGTTCATCTGAAGGCTGTGGCTCAAGTGTAAAACGGAGTAGTAGTGCAGATGCTGGTAACCTTGGTAATGCTGCAGCACCTTGCACTGGTGATCTTAGTAGCTGGAACAATGTTGATGGCATTCATAGTGAGAAGGGCATGGATAGTGGAAGGCCAAGTTTTGCATTACATAGTAGTTCATGTCGTTCGGTAGTTCAAGAAGCTGATGTTGGGCCTTCATATGTTGATAAAAGTTTTGACAACCTTGGTTCTTTGGTAGCTTGTTCTAGTAGTGGCATGGAAAGCCAGGGCTGTGAGTCTAGTGCATCTAATTCTGTAAGTCAGGCACTTGACTTGAATTTGGCACTTGCTTTCCAGGAGAAGTTGAATGATCCAAGGATTACATCGATCTTGAAAAGAAGAACAGGACAGGGAGAGCTTGAACTAACAAATCTACTGCAAGACAAAGGACTTGATCCTAATTTTGCTGTAATGCTGAAGGAAAATGGATTGGATCCTAGGATCCTTGCATTACTGCAAAGAAGTAGTTTGGATGCAGATAGAGATCACCGTGATAATACTAATGCGGCTTTGATGCACTCAAACAGTGTTGACAATTTGCCATCTAATCAAATTTCATTCTCAGAAGAGCTTAGATTACATGGTTTGGAGAAATGGCTTCAATTGTGTAGACTAGTCTTGCATTTTATAGCAGGTACCCCAGAGCGATCATGGCTTCTCTTCAGTTCTGTCTTTAGCATAGAGACCATTATTGTGGCCATTTTCCGACCAAACACAATTAATCTAATAAATGCTACACACCAACAGGTACGTCCATTTTCTATAATTTATTGCAAACTCTGGTTATTGCCTTAATATCTTCACAATCTGTTATGTGGGTGTTTGTTTCCTTAATTCTCACCACAAGGTTGGTATCCTTTTTCTGCAGTTTGAATTCGGCATAGCTGTACTGCTATTGTCTCCTGTTGTCTGGTCAATCATGGCTTTCCTTAGGTCACTTCAATCTGAAGAATTGTGTATGACGTCAAAACCTAGAAAGGTAGTGCTTCCACATACTCTGGATATTTTTAATGTTAATATGATTTTCTTATTTCATTTGTCCAGAGTTTTAGACTTAAAGGAATAAGATGTTGCATTGTTTCATTTTTCAATATGCTCAAGGTACTTTAACAGTATTTGGTTCACATAAGGAGCATTGATCTGGAGATCATATTTCAAGCCAATGTAGCTTTTCTTAGTGCCTCCTCTTACATAAGGCCTGTTAAAAAATTGATTCATCCACCGAATTTTGTGCACATGGCTGTCTCATTATTTCCTTCAGCTCATGTAAACATATTGAATTTACCTTTATAGTAATTCTTGATATTAATGACTCAGGATGTTTCTTATTCTCTTTTTCTTGACTCATAGTCTTAAGTGATTGTAACCATATACCTATTGTATTGTCTATAGTGCACAGTTTATTTCTGTATGTAATTTCTCCACTCCTGTTGACCAATATTATTTACTTGTATCTTAATTGATTTAACTATTATCTTTTTTTCTTGCTGCAGTATGGCTTTGTTGCTTGGTTAGTGAGCACTTGTGTAGGATTGTTGCTTTCCTTTTTGAGGTACAATTCTCTTAGTCACGTTCATTCACTCTACTGTCAATATAGTAGTTATTAACACAAACTTCTTATTCTGAATGTTTCTGCAGCAAGTCGTCGGTTCTTCTGGGGTTGTCTTTGACAGTTCCTCTGATGGTAGCATGCCTATCTGTTGGCATTCCCATATGGATTCAGAATGGTTACAAGTTTTGGGTTTCAAGTGGCACTGATGCAGGCCATGCTGGAAATCTTGCTTTTATAAGGAGGAAGGTGGTATAACCTCTTTTGTTGTGGAAATTTGTTATGGTTCATTAGTCGTCATCTTTGAAATGTTGGGTTTGCATTTGCTGGTAGCTTAGAAGGGATTTTTGCATTCTTGTTATGAATTAATTTCTGAGACATGTGCATTTGTAATGCCAAAATATTGCTTTCTTTTTCTGCTTTTCTCTTTGAGAGCTGTCCGGCACATTTCCGTCTTCCACTGTTAGACTTCTAGAGTTGCCTAATAATCATTATAGCACTGCAGATTATGGATTCATGTGTTTTATCCCCATATTAGAGGCTTAAGAGGACATCTGTAATTTATTGGTTTTCACCCTGAAGTTACTCGTCATCTTAGTTTCCTTTTCCAGTGAAGATCATTGAATAATTTGCTTGAAAATTCAAATACTTTTTCTCAGGAGCTAAAGCTTATACTCCCCCCTTTTTTTTGAATCATTTACACTGATAGCATGAATTGTGGTCTAGTGGTCTTAATATTTCACGTAAAGCACCTGGACAAGGTGGGATAAATTATATGGTGCCAGCCCTAAATGTGATGTGTGGCAGTTTAACTTCTCCTGTGGTCTCTTAGTTGCATACATTGTTAAAATTTCAGTGGGGGTTTGGTTGTCAAATATGCTATAATTTTTCTTTTTTTTTGTTTTTGCGAACCATATTTAATTTGTACATAATAGAATATCTGAATTATTCTTGAACTCTCTTCTTTTTGTAATTTCTGAATCTTGCACCATTTGTTGCCAGGGTGTAGTTCTTTTCATTTGTATGGCCTTATTTGCTGGCTCTCTATTAGCTCTTGGTGGAATCATATCTGCAAAGCCGTTGGAGGATTTAAGGTACAAGGGGTGGAATGGTGATCAGAAAGGTGTCTCATCTCCATATGCATCAACTGTGTATATTGGCTGGGCAATGACCTCTGCAATTGCATTGATAGTTACTGGTGTGCTACCGATAGTATCATGGTTTGCAACATATCGATTTTCTGTCTCCTCTGCTGTATGTATGGGGTTGTTTGCAGGTGAATTAAATTTATATTATTGATATCAGTCTTTTTCCTAAACTGCAAAGCAATGTTTCTATTTGAACTTGTTTATGGAATTGGTGTGACATTTTATTACCAAGGACTTATTCCCTCCTATTGTAGCTGTTCTTGTGTCATTTTGTGGGACATCATATATGGAGGTTGTCAATTCAAGGACCGACCAGATTCCAACAAAAGCTGACTTTCTCGCTGCTTTACTTCCGTTAATTTGCATTCCTGCAATTTTGTCATTGTCTACTGGTTTGCTCAAATGGTACGTAATCTTACAACCTAAGAATTCATGCTTCCTGACTGTGTTCTTGAACTGTAAAATTTATTTCAGGAATGGTAACTCTAAGAGTGACTCACATTTTCAGTATATGACTGCAGGAAAGATGACAACTGGAAACTTTGTCGAGGTGCTTATATATTCATTATTATTGGCTTAGTTTTGTTGCTCGGTGCAATTTCAGCGGTGACAGTTACAATTGAACCATGGACGGTGAGTAAACATTATCAACCTATCATGGATTCAATATCTTGCACATGTCTTTTCACCTCACCTTTACATGGTTATTTATATTGTAACAGATAGGTGCAGCATTTCTGTTAGTTGTTCTTCTTCTGGTCCTGGCCATCGGTGTCATTCACTACTGGGCTTCAAACAACTTTTACCTGACACGGTTTCAGATGTTATTTGTTTGCTTCCTTGCATTTCTTTTGGCTTTGGCAGCGTTCTTTGTTGGTTGGTTTCAAGGTAAAACCATTTCTTCCTTGTTTACCCTAAAGCCTCGAAACTGTTCAGTTTCTTCTTCTCAATCAAATTCTTCATTTGTATCTATGTGACCATTCAAGCTATGAGACATCTCTTATTGTTTGCCTTTTCCAGATAAAGCTTTCGTCGGGGCATCTGTGGGTTACTTCTCATTTCTTTTTCTGTTGGCTGGAAGAGCACTAACTGTGAGTTGCATCTGGCCGTACTTAGCCTACACTGTGAAACAAAGCTTTTCATCTTTTCTTAACTATGTTATATCTTGTTGCATGGACTTTGCAGGTGCTTCTTTCTCCTCCTATAGTGGTTTATTCACCGAGGGTATTACCTGTGTATGTTTATGATGCTCACGCAGATTGTGGTAAAAATGTCAGGTTGGTTAAATTCCTCTACTGATATTTAATTTATTTCTATGGGAAGCATTTAATTTTAATTTTTGTTCACACAAATGACGGGGCCAGATTTCTTAATTTATATTCTTTCCACTCAGTGCTGCATTTCTTATGCTTTACGGGATAGCATTGGCTATTGAAGGCTGGGGTGTTGTTGCCAGTTTGAAAATCTACCCACCTTTTGCTGGTGCCGCTGTATCAGCTATTACTCTTGTTGTGGCTTTTGGCTTTGCCGTTTCACGTTCATGCTTAACTCTTGAGGTTTTTATCATTTATCTCGTGCTCACAAGCTGCCATTTAAAATATATAACTGTTAGCTTATATACACATCTTCTCTTTAATGTTCCACCTTGGAGCATGTTTTGATTCTGCAATCCTCAGAATAATTAATTCTAATAAATTTTGTGCATAATGCCCCCGTTCACTCTAAAATTTTGAACATAGATGGTGGAGGATGCTGTTCGCTTCCTGAGTAAGGAAACTGTACTACAGGCAATTGCAAGATCAGCGACCAAGGTGAGTCAATTTAGTTGTTTTTCATGTCCCTAGTGTGTTGTTTAAATTATCTAATCAGAGTTATACCTGTAAAAATGTCTCATTTAGATTTCACACCCATTTGATTTTTCTGGGTTTCCTTGCATTTTTGTCTGCTCTGTCAAAACATAGAAACGAAGGGGCTGAGACCGAGTTGTAGAAGAGTCTGTACTTGATATAATAATTTTTGCTCTCAGCGCTGTTTTAGTTCCATGCTATAAGACGTGACCCCTAGTTGTCCTGAGTAATAAGTGTGCTTAAATTAGATATAAAATCCTACATACTCCATGCAGACCAGAAATGCTTTATCTGGAACATACTCCGCTCCTCAGAGGTCAGCCAGTTCAGCAGCACTTTTGGTTGGAGATCCTACGATTGCAAGGGATAGGGCTGGGAACTTTGTGCTTCCCAGAGCTGATGTCATGAAATTACGAGATCGTTTGAGAAATGAAGAACTGACTGCCGGATCATTCTTCTCCAGACTGAGAAGTTGCAGCATATTACGGAATGATGTGACCAGTGATGTAGGTCACAGGAGAGAAATGTGTGCCCATGCCAGAATTATGGCTCTGGAAGAAGCTATCGATACTGAGTGGGTATACATGTGGGATAAGTTTGGTGGGTATTTACTTCTTTTGCTCGGTTTGACTGCCAAGGCTGAAAGGGTGCAGGTAAACATGAATTTAATCTGCTTTCCGAATTCTTTATTTTGTTTTTACCTGCTGATAGTTTCCTAACGTTATTTGCAATTGATTAGGATGAGGTTCGCCTGCGACTGTTCCTAGATAGCATAGGTTTCTCAGATCTAAGTGCAAGAAAGATAAAGAAGTGGATGCCTGAGGACCGTAGACAATTTGAAATTATACAAGAGAGGTTGGAAATTTCTGGGAACTAATTTAAGTCCTATAGCATTTCAACTGCCTTTTCATGTATTCTGATTTTTTTTTTTGCTTAAATTGTAGTTACATAAGAGAAAAGGAGATGGAAGAGGAAGCTTTGATGCAGAGGCGTGAAGAGGAAGGAAAGGGTAAAGAAAGGAGAAAAGCCCTCTTAGAGAAGGAGGAACGAAAATGGAAGGAGATCGAGGCTTCTCTCATATCATCCATTCCTAATGCTGGCAGTAGGGAGGCAGCTGCCATGGCAGCTGCTGTTCGTGCTGTGGGAGGTGATTCAGTACTTGATGACTCTTTTGCGCGTGAGAGAGTTGCAAGCATTGCTCGTAGAATACGCGCAACTCAGTTATCCCAACGTGCACTGCAGGTCATTAATATGAATGTTAAAACTAGATTAATTAAATATTGTCTTACTTGGTTAAGTACTCAAGTGACAAAGTCCCATCCTCTAAACTTCTATCCTGTTACAGACTGGCCTTGACGGTGCTGTGTGTGTTCTCGATGATGAGCCCACAACAAGTGGCAGGCACTGTGGCCAGATCGATCCTAGTTTATGTCGGAGCCAAAAAATCAGCTTCTCTACTGCTGTGATGATTCAACCCGATTCTGGGCCTGTATGTCTCTTTGGCACTGAATTTCAGCGCACAGTTTGTTGGGAGATTCTTGTGGCAGGTTCGGAACAGGGCATCGAGGCTGGACAGGTTGGCCTCCGTTTAATTACAAAAGGGGATAGACAGACTACTGTTGCTAAGGAGTGGAGTATAAGTTCGTCCAGTATAGCAGATGGAAGGTTTGTGGCTCCGTTTTTCTATTACCGCTCTATGTTGTGCTATTTTAACGTTGTAAAGGAGTCTTGAATTTCATTATTAAAATATCTTGCAGGTGGCATATTGTGACAATGACTATAGATGCTGATTTAGGTGAGGCAACTTGCTTCATTGATGGTGGCTACGATGGCTATCTAACTGGGCTTCCACTTAGTGTGGGAAATGGCTTATGGGAAGAAGGAACGGATGTTTGGGTAGGTGTTAGACCACCGACTGATATGGATGCGTTTGGAAGGTCCGATAGTGAAAACACTGAATCGAAGATGCATGTAATGGATGTTTTCGTTTGGGCTAGGTGCTTGACCGAAGACGAGATTGCTGCCCTTCCAGCTGCCATTAGTTCTGGAGAATACAACTTGATCGACCATCCTGATGACAACTGGCAATGGGCCGATTCTCCTCCAAGGGTTTGTACTTCTTTTCTGAATATGTGCAAGTAATGTATCGAACTACTCCTTTTTGAAATTCTTGTCGCATTTGCGCAGGTTGAGGACTGGGAGAGCGATCCCGCAGAAGTTGATCTCTATGACAGGGACGAGGTGGATTGGGATGGACAGTATTCGAGTGGGAGGAAGAGGAGATCAGATCGAGAGGGAATTATTTTAGACGTTGATTCATTCACTAGGAGGTTGAGGAAACCTAGGATGGAGACTCAGGATGAAATCAATCAACGTATGCGCTCCGTAGAATTGGCTGTTAAAGAAGCTCTATTAGCAAGAGGAGAAGTACATTTTACTGATCAAGAGTTTCCACCAAACGGTCGTTCGTTATTTGTCGACCCTGACAACCCCCCATCGAAGCTACAGGTAACTTCTGGCCTGGATATTTCTTTGGCATTGTTTTTCCATGTCCTGTAATACCTAACTTGGCATTGAGGTTTGTTGTAGGTTGTTTCTGAATGGATGAGACCAAAAGAAATAGTCAAAGAGAAGCATCTGGATTCTACTCCATGCTTATTTTCGGGGACAGCTAATCCTTCCGATGTTTGCCAGGTTCTGCCTCGGTTTTGCCATTTATGTGGTTTGAAAGAACCAAAATTTATGTAACCTTGTTTTGTATTTTATTACACAACTTGCCATTCTAAATATAGCTTGAACAGGGTCGACTCGGTGATTGCTGGTTTTTGAGCGCGGTTGCTGTGCTAACTGAAGTTTCACGAATATCGGAAGTCATTATTACTCCAGACTATAACGAAGAAGGAATTTATACAGTCCGTTTCTGTATTCAGGTTGTTAGCTATTTCCTTAAATTCATTTTAATTTACGTCTATGGTGAGTGGATTGAATCCTGATTGGGTGGTTTACTTTTACGTTGAAATTAGGGAGAATGGGTTCCTGTTGTCGTAGACGATTGGATCCCATGCGAATCACCTGGCAAACCCGCATTTGCAACAAGCAGAAAAGGAAACGAATTATGGGTCTCGTTACTGGAAAAGGCATACGCTAAGCTTCATGGATCGTACGAAGCATTGGAAGGTGGGCTCGTCCAAGACGCTCTTGTGGACCTAACCGGGGGCGCTGGTGAGGAGATAGACATGAGAAGTGCTCAATCTCAGATTGATCTTGCAAGTGGAAGACTATGGTCTCAGATATTACGTTTCAAACAAGAGGGGTTTTTGCTCGGTGCTGGCAGCCCATCGGGTTCAGACGTGCACGTTTCTTCTTCCGGAATCGTGCAAGGCCATGCTTACTCTATATTGCAGGTACATCTATTTAGTGTGTATATCTATGAACTCAGAACTCGTTGATCACTTTTGCATGTCCTTAACTTGCTCAGGTACGTGAAGTAGATGGGCATAAACTTGTCCAGATAAGAAATCCATGGGCAAACGAGGTCGAGTGGAACGGGCCATGGTCCGATTCATCACCTGAATGGACGGATAGGATGAAGCACAAGCTCAAGCACACGCCACAGGTAAAGCGCGTATTTAAATCTGTAAAATTTGTTTTCACAGCCCTCTCAATATCCATTGTGATTCTTGGATTCATCCCAAATTCGATAATCCTATTAAAGAGAGTTTTTTTTTTTTTTTTTTTCCATTAAGGTAACTTTTTTATTAATTACTTACTCTGCCACATACACACACACACATAGAGCAATGATATATATATATACATAGAGAAGAGTAATGATATAGTAGACTCTTTAACATTTAATTTTCTTATGTAGTTAAACTCAACATTTAATGTTTCCATTAGATTGCATTGATTAGTTTCTTTCTTATTTAAATATCAACAAAGTACTTTCTGCTATTAGTGTTGTTTTAGTACTTAATCTTGTTTTCAATTATTTATTGTTTTATAACAGGCGAAAGACGGTATATTTTGGATGTCATGGCAAGATTTCCAAATACATTTCCGGTCAATATATGTTTGTCGAGTCTACCCTCCGGAAATGCGTTACTCCGTCCATAGTCAATGGCGCGGCTACAGTGCCGGGGGTTGCCAAGACTACGAAACTTGGCATCAAAACCCTCAATTTCGATTGAGAGCCACCGGGCCCGATGCATCCCTACCGATCCACGTTTTCATTACCTTAACTCAGGTATAAACACATTATACATAGATAGTCGAGCTTGATCATATTATAACCTTTGCACCATTTAACCTAATCTCAAACCAATTTCACTCTCTAGGGTGTGAGCTTCTCGAGAACGACAGCTGGTTTCCGGAATTACCAATCGAGCCACGACTCGATGATGTTTTACATCGGCATGCGGATTCTCAAGACCCGTGGTCGCCGTGCCGCCTATAATATCTATCTGCACGAATCGGTCGGCGGAACGGATTACGTCAATTCTCGAGAAATATCGTGCGAAATGGTTCTCGACCCTGATCCCAAGGGGTATACGATAGTCCCCACCACTATCCACCCAGGAGAAGAGGCGCCCTTTGTTCTTTCCGTGTTCACCAAATCATCAATAACCCTAGAAGCTTTATAGCACCGGTCCGCCTTGAGAAGCACTCGTTCTTGCTCGACTTTCCCCCGGCCACTCATACGTGCTCGCCATACGACAAACACATGTTGATAGCTTAGTGGCGTGGTAATAACTTCTCAAGCTAAACTAACTCTAATGCTTTACTATACTTGTCTTCAGTAGTTTTAAGGGCATTTTTATGTTTTAGATGGGGTGTAGCCGAGCGCATGCAAGGCGGCCGTTCCAATGCTATCATTCTTTCGGAGAAAAATGGCGAGAGGGGTCGACGGGGGGAAACATGTGTAAATGATTTAGACAATGTAAGAACATAGGAGATTGCTTTGTAAATGAGCAGTAGTGGTAAGAAAGTGTTGAAAGGAATAGGATTATAGTTTAGGTACAGCTCTGGTAGAAGAAGATTACAAGATAGCAAAGGTGGCTATGGCTGCAATTTTGAAGCTTTTGACTCTTGATATTCAATTGTACAAATATTTCTTGTAAGTCCCTCTCATCTTATCATCTTCTTTCTCTATGTTTCACATCATAACTCTAATAGGGATTCTTAAATAAATAACTATATCATATCAAATTCAGTTTCAGATACACTTAACTAAAATAAATTTTTACATACAAGCACAAATTCAACTAAAAATTACACATCAAATTTGAGATTTTGGTTATATTACCTTCAAAGTTATGTATTTCTTGGTAAAACATTTCTACCATTATAAAAAAAGGTTAAATGTGAAAAACAACTCAAGTATGATTGTTTTTCAATTTGCAATCTAAATGTTTTTTTTTTTTTTTAAAATATGATTGTATCCTGAAGTTTTTCAAGGTGCAACTTAAACTATTTTCCTACAATTTTTCCGATGAAATGCAAAACAAGTGATTTTTATAAGGATAAATTTGACATTCCAAAAAAATTTAGATTTCAAATTGAAAAAATTGTTCAGGTTGCAAATTTGAAAATCAATCATACTTCAGGTTGTTTTTATTCTTTTGAAAGTCACATGTAAGTTGCTTGATATGCATTTTGTCGAAAAGATTACTGGAAAAAAAGTTTAAGTTACACTCTAAGAAATTCTTTGAATTAAAAATGTCATATTTTAGGTTTGATTTTTGCATTTGGCCGGAAAAAAAAAAAATCATTTCAATAGTGTAAAATTGAAAAAATTACTTTACTTTTTTTGTGCTTTAAATAAAAACATTTTGAATATTGATATTATATATATTTTTTGTAAATAAAATGTTTAATATACATTGTTAAACTTCATTAAAATGAATAAATCAATATCAACGCACAAATAAAATGAAAAACATTGCTTACAAATTAATACAAGGAAATTATAGATTATAAATTACTAATCTCCCTCATCGTACCAAGAAAAAACCAAACAATCAATAGATTTTTGGTACAATTCTCCAAGTCCTATATTTAGCCTAACAAAACACCATGAGATCAACAACAATATAAACTAAGTAGACTAAAAACATTTGATGAAGAACAATTCACTGAAAAATCTCCACAATGGAGATGAGTGAGCTTCAAGCTGCCTATTGCTAGCTGCTACCATGTTTTGCTTACAACTAAAGCAACCAACAGAAACTCATTTGTCATAACACAATCCACTCATCATTCTGATTCAACATCCATCATCCCTCCCATAGCCTTCAATCCTCTTGGTTTCTGCAAACGAAACACGAAAAAATCAAAGTTAGCATCAAAAGGGTGTCATGAATGAAGACATCGCGAAAGAAAGAAACGAGCACCTTCTTATTAGTCTTCTTCTCCCTCACTTCATATCTCTCTCGACACACGTCTGATAGCCATGCGCCCGGACTTACCAACTGCAAATAAAAGCATACATTATGGCATGTTATCACTTCTCATGATATAGAAGATACTAAATCCGAACTTACTAAAATGGCTCGTTGGATCAGCTTGGCCCGTTTCTTGGGTCGCTGAGACGGCTTACAGCCCTTCATTAACATAAAATCTTCCTCTTTTTCTTTACTCGATAACGAGATCAGCAACCTTGGCCAAACTATTTTTTGGTTCTCCTCCTTGGGACACAATTTGCTGCTTTCGTTGAATCCTTCGAATCCTCGTTTTGTATAGGGCCTGTCTTCCTTCTCAGGATGTGAAGATGTTGATGCTTTTCTGCTGTGGTTTGCAGAGAGTGATTAGTTCATTACAAAGTCGACAAAGATTGGCATATAATAGAAGAATTTAACTCAGATGTTCTTTGATTTACCAATGTTGGATTGAACTCTAATCCTCTAAACAATCATTAAATTATTTAGTTAGCTTAAAAACCTAATGTTCCTTTTATCAGATACTGATCCCAAATCGCATCTTCAATTTGTAAATGTACAACAGAATCAATTCTGAACATTCAATCAAAACTAGATAGAGAGAATATTGAAGCAAATTGAGAAATTTCACTGTACTTTGACTTTCCCAAATTCAACAAAACCTTAAAAGGGCAAAAAAAAAAAAAAAGAAGCCTAACTAGAGAGAAATGTGTGAACAACAAAGCAGATGAAAGACTGAATCTTTAGGACAATTTCATGGTTTAATAATGAAAAATACCTGTTAGAAAGATGATGAGGAGATGAAAGAGGAAGAAGATCACGACTCTTATGCTTATTACTACTTTCATCAATCACTCTTGAACTGATTTTCTTCTCCACCACACCGCCGCCGCCGCCTCCGCCGTGGGATTTTCCGTTCAAAGACGAGTCTTTCATCTTCACACGTCTCAGTAACTTCCTATTTCCCCACTGCAACTTATCCATTTCTCAATGCCAATATCTACACAACACAAAATGCAATTACATACATAAATGCTTTCACTACCAAAAAAGAAAATATAAAATAAAAACTAAAAAAGCAGAAGAAAATCGCACCACAAGATCTGCAGAAAATGAATATTCGTCAAATTATGACGGCATTCAGAAGAAATCGAACAGTATCGGAAAAAAACAAATGACTTTGATCGAAGAAGTTGAACGCACGCTTCAGACTGGTTTTTTCTCAGCAAATCGAATACAAAATAGGCTCCTTTTGCTGTACAACGTTGTTTTGCGTTGTGCTTTCGTGAAGTGGAAAAGATCTCGGCCGTTCGTTGTTGAATCGACGGTGAGATGGGTTTCCCTCCATTTGGACTGGTAACTAGAACGTCTTCGCGTGACTCTCACGCTCTCCCCTTACTGGATTCCCAAAATATGTCCCATTTGTTTAATGGGCCTACTTGTATTTGATAAAGCCCATATGGATCTTAAGTTTTCGATTGCTGGATTGGGTCAAGTAGAAGCCCAAATTGGATAACACATGAAATTTCCTATTCTAATTAGACAAAAACTTTTGTGCATCTAGTGCACGAACCCTAAATTCGTGCACTCAGGTCGACCCTGCCTGTACGCGTTTACAGGTGCCACCAGGTTGCGGACAAAATCCGTCCAAACATGCTCCTAGGTGTCAGACATTTATGTTATGTTAATTATACTTTTTAGTAGTGTTAGTCATACATTTTTGTTTATGTTTGTTGTATCTTACTATTTTTTTAAGACAAACATATTAACCTCTCATTTCTTTTAGTTATAACAGTCATACATTTTAGTTATGTTAGATATACCTTTCAGTTATGTTAGTTGTATCTTTATATATTACATAAATGTATGACTATGTTGATATAAATGTATGAGTATTATCACATAAAGGTAAACATGTACAAATTGTGGTGAAATTAGGGTTTTTTTTTTAGTTAAAAATATTAAATAAATGTATGATATTTGGATACAAGGATATGACTAATATAATATAAATATATAACTAATATAATATAAATGTATGACTAACATAACATAGAGGTTGGGGCTAAAAAAAAGGGTAAAAGTGCGCGGATTTGGATCAATCCGCACCCAAACCCAACCCGAATGTATGTGTGCATCAGGTGCACAGAAGTGCTACTCTTCTAATTAATATTTCAATAATTAACAAATGAGGTGAATTAAAAGAAATATCATGTTATAATGTCCAATAATATACATATTCAATCTAGGTTATGTACTTTGTTTCAAATAAAAATTATGTACATTTGATTAGGCATAACTTACGGAATTGAAGCTAAATAAAGTAGATTAGGTTAACTAATCATCGATTTTTTGAATGTACAAAATTTAGGTTCCTTAGCATACACTTCGAGGGTACTTTTGTCCACTTGTTCCAAAGTAAGTAATTTCTTTTGCCCAAAAGTAGTTGACCTTGTCTTTAACGGTCAAGTACTTTAACCTTTCAAATTTGAAATGGATTCCATAATTAACAATTATCATCAATCTCTTACCTACCAAAACCAAATCATCTAACTTGAGAAAGAGGATGAGGAGTCATTCACAAATCATAATTAAAAAAAAAAAAGATTTATTAAAATGAGTTTCACATAAATTATAGAGTTAATATCAATTTGCTATTCGAACTATTGCACTTTTTTCAGTAGATGTCTAAACTCAAAAAAATTTCCAACCACTACTCATTCTCTTAAAAAATTTCCTGTTGTTACCTCAAATACTTATTTTCCTGCCAAAATTCACCGGAAAACTCGAAAATGCAATTAACCTCCAAATATTAGCCAAAACTGCATGATTCATATACCAAAATTACCCTATTTCAAAGTCAAATTATAACCCTACATTAATTTAACGATTCTTGTTTGATTTAAACTTGAATCGAACAAAAATTAGTTCAAAACCCTAAAATGTTTTTTGTTCGATTCGTAATTGATTCAAATGAGATTTATGAAATCGATTTGAGGCTATAATTGGGCTTCGAATAATGGTCATTTTGGTATATGAATCATGCATTTTTGATTGATATTTGGAGATGAGTTGTATTTTCAAGTTTTCTGGTGAGTTTTGACCGGAAAATATGTCAAAAATTGAGTTTGAGGTAGTAACCGAATTTTTTTTGAAGAGAATAGGTAGTGGTCTAATTTTTTTTTAAGTTTAGACACCTATTAAAAAAAATTCAAATAATTTAAGTAGCAAATTGAAATTAAACCTAAATTATATCCGTGGGATGATTTTATACAAATTTTTGGTTTCAAAAAAAAAAGGAAAAAAAAATTGTAACGTTGTCCATACTTATAAAAAGAAAATCTAATTTTCTTTTCCCCTGGGAAACAAAGAGCACATAGGTGGGTTGGAAATTTGGAATGGTGACCCACATTTTGCTTTGACAAGTGTCTTCTACATTGGACAACCTGTCACCTTTGGGCAGTTCGGGCAGCCAGCCCTACTCAATTATTACTTAATTTTTTTAATTATTACTACAAAAAATAAATAAGTATATGTTTATATTGGTTTACTGAAATTTCCTATACTAATCATTATCTCACCAATTAACACGTTCAAATATAAATTTTCAACTCAAAGAATTTGAGTGAAACTCAATATTAACCTGTTAAAATTGTTGATTAATATTTATAGTAAGTTGGAGACAAAAGAGTAATTTTCTTAAATATAGAAAGTGTAACTATTTTTTTTGTTTTTGTTTTTAAGATTCTAAAGGATTAGAAGACTCAATCACCCAACTTCGTAAACTAAAAAGACATTTTCCCAATTTTTTTCATCTGCCCATAATTTTAACATTCCATTCCGGGCAGCTGCCCGTCTCTCTCCTCCCCCTCTCTCTCTGCTGTATATAAACCCCATGCTCTTCCCCTTCTTTGTAGACATCTCTCTCTCTCTCTCTCTCTCTCTACACGCAGATACACATATCTCTGTGTGTAATACCTTTGCAGAAGCTAAAGAACATATATCTTGAATATATATATACATCAATGGAGGCCAAGAATGTGAAGATGGTAGCAGTTGCAATGATGATGGTGATGATGATGGCACTCTCCGCCGTGAACGGCGTCGCCGCCGCCGATGCTCCGGCTCCCTCCCCCACTTCCGACGCCTCCGTCTTTATCCCTACTTTCGTCGCCTCCTTTGCTGCCATGGCTTTTGCTCTCCTTTTCTAAGCTATCATCATCTTCATAAACTTTTTTTCAAGTAGACATTTTTTTCCTTGATTATTCCTAGTTTTCCTTTTTTCTTTCCTTCTATGTATGATCATTATTATTTTCTTTTAACTATTATTATTGCTTGAGTACTGATGATCATGGGATTTGTTAATGTATTGGTTTGGTTATGAAATTCCCCTTGTAGCATATCATATTATTAATAAGATATATTGTTTTTTTTGTCTCCCTTTACATCTCAAGAATATTATTATACACTAAAAAGTTCATTGAACTGAATTATAAAGTTTGTAATTTTAAAGAATCAATTTAAGAATTGATGTTCAAGAATTAATTCCACGGCATTTATAAGAAATAGTGGTGGCAAGAAGTGGGATTAGTAGGCATAAATAAATGGGAACCTTGGAGAGAGAGAGAGAGAGAGAGAGAGAGAGAGAGAGAGAGAGAGATGGAACCATGAATGTGTAATTTAAAAATGAAAAAAATTTAAGAAACGTATTGAAGATTTAGCCTGGATGTTGATGGCAATTTCACAACTTTCAGCTCACCTAACTAGTGAAAGATGACCCTTCAACTTATACCCATTTCATCTATACTTTTCTCTTAAGTTAATTGGAATGGAAAATGTCCAAATTTATTGACAGCAATTATATATACTTCTTCCATCTTATAAAAATAGTCATGTTTCATTTCTTCACGCCGAGTATGAAACACATTATTGTTTTTGGAAAATACAAATTTTACCTCAAATTTCCTTTATACGCTTATTCATTTACTATAACGACAAAAACATGTTTTCTCGAGATATTTTAGAGAAACTATATCATTTTAATAAATAAATAAAAAAGACCATAATTATTTAGGATTTAAAAAAAAAAAAAAATTGAAGGAGAAATTCAGAGAATTGGTTAAAAGCAAGGTGGAATCAAAGTGAAGAGTGAGTGGGAACTTCCCAAGCCCCACTAACATGAGAGAGCATTATTCTTTATTCTCTGCTTTCAAACTATGCGAAAGATAATTTAATTTCTTCCTTCAAGAACCATCACCACATGTTTCCTCTAACTTTACAAGAAAAGGAGATTTACCCAATACATGCATGCATTCAGCAGTAATTAATACCGTAGTTACAAAAAAAAATAAATAATAATAATAATAAAGACAGCCCACCTCACCCACCCTACTTATAATTGAACATCTTAATTATTTCATAAAAATTTCAAAGCATGGTGATTAAAAATAGAAATCTTTGCCTACAATATCTAAATAATTGTAAAAACCAGGCCAACTGCTCCATGTGGCTCACAAAGTAGCACATGCAAGGCACATAAGGTTGAGATTAAATATGTGTACATCATCATTGAGATGTGAACATATGTTGTGTGTCCACATGAGGCAATGAGGTTGGTAATGGTTGGTTGCTTTGTCTCTAAGCTATTGGTCGGGACGTGTAGTCGGGTTGGTCAAACGTATGCATAAATCAGTGATGAGCAACTTTTGAACTATTTCATCAGCAATCTAATCTTAAAGTAAGAAACAATGGGTAGTGGAACTTTTAAGAGAGCTTTTCACATTTCACTAAAACCTTAAACAGGAGAAAGGATGAAAGGTTACATGCCTGAAGAAGCCAACTAGTATGAAATCAGTCATTTTTGTTACCAACTTTTGTTCTATACTTTTCGCAACTTAGAACGGGTAAGAAACCATTCGACAAACAAAGGGTCCAAGAAACCTACCAAAGACAAATGATTGGATGAGTAGCATGTGCACTTCTCTAATGGTCCAACCAGTTAAAAGGGGATGGAACCAACTAAAATATCTCTCAACTAAATTCAGAAACCGTATGCTCATGATGCAAGCAAGAATGACGAAGCAATCAATAACTCAGAATGAGGTCTCTAAAGAAGTCTCGTGTGAAATAGAGCAGCCCCCAATAAAACAACAAAAAACTCTACTTAGTAGATAAAATTGCAGTCATGATAACAGGTAATGTATTCTAAGTCAGCATTTGTAAGTGCCAAAAATACCAATCTCCATGGAGCACAATAAAAAACAGGGGAAGAAAAAGGAGAGAAGTAGAACAGACGGTGAGGTGATCCTTTTGTATAAGGAAATTGGCTCAGTCAAAGCCTAAGGGACAATGATCCAAAGGCCAATCATGCTGGAAGAGGCTTCTACAGAATCAGATCAGGAGCTTCTCGATGGCATCCTGCATTAGACAGGGAAAGAGAAAAGGAAAATGTAAGTGCTTGTACGGTTAATATCAGTACAAGCTGAAAGTCTTATAACGATGATTGTTAAGCCACAAACAAATTACCTTCAATTGTTGTATTTGAGATTTCAACTGGCTTCCCTCGTTGCTTGTCACAGAGCAAGCAATGACTGGCCTGGTCACTCCACATGCCCGGCCAAGAGCTTGCTTGGATGGAACAAAGACATAGGGCACATTCTGATATTACATGCAAAAGGTCAGGTGAATATAGTAACCAGACAAATACTGAAACTCACAAATTGAACAGCCAATAATTCCGTTTCATTGTCTTGAAGAACACACATAGTGCATTAGAATTATTCAGAAACAGCACAGCTAGAATACAACTTTTGCTAGTTAAAATCAGAACAAGCTAAACATATATGAAACATTTAATAATGCTCATTCTTTACACAACACCTCAGAACCAAAAAAACTTCTACCCGATGAAGATTGGCACCGAGAAACAGAGAACTCTTATGGGAAGGGAATGAAAACCTCAAACCATGAAATATAAGAATTGCACAAGGAGCTGGAATGAGCATTATGGCATGGATAAAATGATTATCAAGATATTGTAAAACTTTGTGCCACATGAAATGTTCGACATGTCAGAGTTTCATTGTTAGTGATAAGTATTTCAGCAATTCTTGCTGGGGTTAGTTCCAATTATTACCAAACTAATAGCTAATTACTTCATATTCTAGTAATGCCCCAAAGAAACAACCAACCAAAACAAAAGTAAACGATTCACCAAAAGGAGCTGAATATCTAGCCTAGTAAAAAATCACAACACTAACTCAGCACTTAGCCCTTCACATAAATCATAAACCGATACTCAATACTGTGAACAATTTGTGAGCTATTCACAAAACTATAACAACAAATTAACAAGCTTAGTAATTAAAAAAACTACCTTATCCTCCGCAAGAAGTGGAAGGTGAAGAAGGATTTCGAGAGGCTCTGTATCAGCAGCCATGACAACAAACTCCGAAATCCCCCGGTTCAACGTCTTAGTTGCTGCAGTACATTTATAAAAACAGAGTATTTCAGACACGCAACTGCAACTATAACTACAACGAAAACCAAAACAAACACAAAATCCGACCTTCATTGGCGCCCTTTTTGAGCTGTTTGTAGTTGGCAGCTTGCTGAACCAAATCAAGAATGGTGATGGTGAGCTGGGCATCAGCCAACGGGTATGCTTTCGGGTTCACAGCTTCTGCAGTCTATACATACACATCTACTTAGAGACTTCAGACAATAGATAGAAAGAAAAGAACCATAAAAATCAAAACATGGAACAGAGACTGAGAAAACGTTGGAAATAAGAAGATACCATGATTGCGAAGTGCGGAGGTTTTGTGAAAATTGTTGAAGAAGGTTGAAAGCAGTGACGAGTTCGTACGCCAAAATCTAGGGTTTTGAAGGGCAGGCTTAAACAGTCACCCACAAACCCTACCAATCAGCCAATTTGCCCTAAAGCCTAAAACCACTTGCATAATATTCTACTTTTCTTTTTCTTTTTTTCTTTTCAAAGAAAAAAAAATCATGTTATCGTGTTGAAAATTAAATTTTAGTTTTTTTCTTATTGAATTCTTTATAATACTCCTATAAAAAAATTGTTTGATCATCGTAAACTTGGATTTGATCCTAATAAATAAATGGCATGATGGAAGTGATATTGTAACTTACAAAATATTGTACCTTCATAAAGTTGACCAAATATGACCTAGTATTTACTTCATTTGTTCAAAAAAAAAAATTATGTTGGTGAACCTTTTTTTGTCTCAGAAAAAGGGGTTGTATTTCAAAAGTGGAAATTTCTTTTCTAATTTCTATAATATTTTTGCAACAAACTTTTGTTTTCTATAATAAATTTAGAAATAGATTGAATTAATTATAGAGTATAAGTGAAAATTGATAGCATATGAAGTCTTGAGTCTTGACACCCCTTTTCAACCAAGATTTTTGTGTGAAGGTGTGAATGTATAGATACAAAAATCTTTTTCTTTTTCAAAGAAACCTTTGTACTTGTGCCAAAAAAAAAAAAAGAAGAAGAAGAAGAAAGTTAAGTTTTCCTCTTTCTCGTATTTGCATTTTCACTATGTACATTTCAACTAGTGATGTGCCTTTTCTTTTCTTTTTTTTAAAATCCGAAATTCAATGACAAATCAATGCATTCGGATGCATATTTTGCCATCAAATACTGTCCACCCATAAATTACTCTTACCAATTAAAAAAAAAAGTAGGGTATAAAAAGAAACATAGAGAGAGATTAGAGCATGAGATGAGAGCATCTTCAACATTACACTTCAGAATGAAAACATTCTCAGTTACACAGCAAGTTACAAGAAGCTTTAAGACCCCCTAAGAATTTCGAATTAAGGATGTTTTCTCAATTAACTTATACATATATATATATTTTACATCGAGGAATAATAATATTTTGTGAAAATTTACATGGTACCTCACTACAGTCGGAGTTCCAAGCGCCTTGTCGATGTATTCGATGAAGCAGAGCGGAGAAAAGGAAAAAGAAAAACTCAACTACCATAGCAACCACTTCTTTCAATCCGATCCCGAGATATGAAATTCCAGTCGTGACCTTCAACGCCTAATCATAAGCAACTAGTTCACGTCTCTCTTGAAGGAAATACTCTCGTTGGTGGGGACGTTTCACCCAGGGAGACAGAAGCTAGGGACGATGCCCAGACCCGAGCGTTTCTGGCCCCTTTATGGAAGTTTCTAGTTTTGCACAGCTTTAGCTTGCTCCAAATTCTCTTGATGTCGATCAGATGCAGCACACGGCTAACAAGCTGTCTCGACTCTCCAAAGATTCCCATATTCAGATGAGGAATGTATGTTACCCAAATCGCCATTATATGGGATGCAATCTCTGGGAAGAAATATAGGAAAGCCCTAGACAAGACAAATACCATGGAAAGTAATAGATAAGGTTGTCTCAAGAATGATTCCTTCATCAATGGTCTGTTCCAAAGCTGAGATGTTTTCTCGTTACTCTCTGAATTGCATGATGCACCTTCAGCCATGTCCACTACAGGATCCATCCCTAAGCAAATGAAACAAATTCCAGCATAAGAGGGGTATCAAGAACAGTAAATTTATAACAACAAAGATACTGCATTCAGGGGCGGTATTAAACATATCACAGATACATTCTAAAGTAGGGGAATATAAAGCCATTTGTACAAGAATATACACTATTTTTCCATCTTGCACTAGACCCAAATCGCCCATATGCGCTCAGCAGCACAATCTACCATTGACTACATGTAAGAAAAGTTTAATCACATGCTGCTACAGTGTCATCATAATCTAACTGGTCTATGTTGGAGATTGAGGGGAGTATCAAGGGTGCCCAGATGCAGAATTCATTGAAAATGGTGTTTCTAGCAACAGTTGGTTCAAAGATGAGGATACTAGACTGTGCTATTAAATGAATCTCATTGAGAAAGTTATCTGTAAGAAACATGTTTTTTGGGCATAGCATCTTGATCCATATAAGAATAGAAGAATTTTACTCTGAAAGCACTCTATAGATGGTGACAGAATTTAAGATGAAGAAGTCAGGAAAAAAAAAAGGATCATTCAAGAACTCATCAAGTTCAAGTGTTCAATAGAAGACACTCAACTGAATAATTTCCAGTGGACTATGATTTACTCAGAATCAGAGACATGAACAAAAAATGCCAAGATGTCAGATAAGTATGCTCTAGATCATAGCTATGTCATGAATAGGTGGTGATACCTGTGTTTTTCTTGTAGAAATTTACTAGAGAATGAAGATCTTTTTGGCCATGATATCTCGTTCTTGTTGTCTGATTCACTATCAGTAGCGAAGGCACACTGTGAACCCCATATCTTGAGAAGACACTGCAAACAACATGCAGGTTAAAATCAGGCAAAAGTAGACTCAAATGAAAAGGTAGGTTCTAAACCTCCCAAAAGCATGCATGGGTTTTTCTAGGTCAACTATCGCATAGCAGAAGACAAAAATTAGGAGGCATAACTAATGATACCCAAGGCCACCATGAAAATTCTTGTCAAAAGGCTACTAGTGATTAACTATTTGACCTTGGAAATATCTTTGACGAGTTAAGCTACCTAACCAAACTACAACAAGAGCACAGGCTGCAGTAACAATTACAGATATAATTTGCTAAACAAAATTATATAGATTTGTAAGCTTATATACAGATAGCTGACTGCTGCAAAGAGATATTGAGAACCTTTATAGGTAAGCAGGGGAATGATCGGAGGATATGTGCAAATTTGTAATTTATGGTAAACTACACAATTTGGATTGGTTAATATTTTATTCTACGTGCCTATCCTTAAAGAATCAGCACTTCTAAACTTGAAGGGAATAACAAAATAGGAAGAGAGCACAAGCAAAAATCACTTACCTCGGCAAGACTGAAGTATGTTCGACCATTATATGTTTGATCAGCGGAAACATGGAACTGAGAGTAGAAAACTCTGACAGAAAGATGTGTGAGAAGGGACACCAGGAAGCATAAAAAAGAACAGCAGTGTATTGATTATGCTGACTGGAGCTCATAGCACTTTCAAATGATTCTCCATCCACCTTCAATTACATATAATGCATCAATTAATGACTGAAGATAAACCAAGAAAACATTTTTAAGAAATTTGCATATCTTTCGCATAACGACGGCTCCAAAGGAATTCAACCTCACAAGACAAAAACAGAAAATTAAGTAACTCATGCAATGATCCTTGCCATCCATTAGCATCATTGCAATTGGGCATATCAGAAAGCATAACGACAGCTCCAAAGGAAATTCAAACTCACAAGACAAAAACAGAAAATTAAGTAACTCATGCAATGATCCTTGCCATCCAATAGCATCATTGCAATTGGGTACTATCACACGATTGAAAGATGTAAATGAATTTCCTAAGCTAAACACTCTGAAAAGATATGTGTCTATCAAATAAGCCTATCATTTTAAGATTACAGTAATGTGGCAGTGTGTGTTTGCACTCAGATATGTGCCTGCAATTGACAAGCCAGTAATTGTTATAGAAAAAGATCTTTCCATGATTTATATAACATTGCCTGAGTTATGGCTCATCACATAAGAAGTTTATAAGATAGGCAATCACAAACACTAAAGAAAGAAATGATTGGTCTGGTGCACAAAGGATCAACCGAAACAGAAGAGGATGAGATATTGTTTACAGGGGAAGCACCAAAAGATAGGTTTACATGGGGAGAACCAGAGATACCTAATATATTAAAATGCAAAGCTTCAAAGCAGCAGTAAAACTATTAAATACAAATTTTCATATGGGCTTTACCGATGCACCCTGATCAGGAGAGCAGCAGTTCAGCAACTTATGTTCATGTGGCTTTAGAGCATCAGTTAGAGAATGAAATTAATCAGAAATAAAAGCATCATGACTCTCATATAAAAAAAAAAGGGTTTCTTAAACAAACGAAAAATTACATGGGCAATTCAATAACTGTCAAGTAACAATGTGTTCTGCTGAAAGCTCAACATTCTACAGGTCTAAAATCATTACTACAAAAAAGATTTTCAAGGCCTCGACAGAGCTAGAAAAGTTACAAACTCCTTTAACACAACTGGAAGTTCTCTAATTATAATTCATTGAAGCTATATCTAACGTTCTCATTGACTAACTGTCTAACATAAATATAGCTAATTGGGAATCAATAGACCCCCAAAAAGGCTCTTAGCAACAAAAGAATGCATTCCAATAAATTAAAGTATAAATTTATAACTCTATACATAGTACCTTACCATTTTGCGCCCAACTATCCATTTTAAGTAATAAGCCAATATATGAGCTCCAAGAAGGAAAGAAAAAAGCGCAAATGACATAAGAAAATCCGACAACACCCTCAAACACTTCAATAAGCGGCACACCGCATACAAAACCAAATAATTACCACCAAAATTTAACATTTCCCCTAAAAAAATTAGCCATAAAAAAACCAGCTGCAGCAGAAAATTAGGGTACATGAAACCCTACGTGATTGACGCACGTATAAAATAATAAACAAAACAAAAATGCGAAATCGAGAAAAGAAAATCACCTGGATTGGGAAAGAAGAGCAGGGGATCGATAACGGGCACTGAGAATTCAGATCGTGAAGAAATGTTTTGGAATCACGTTTACAGGTAGACGATGAAGACGCCGATGGCAACGGCGTAGCAGATGCCGCCAATATACAAACGAACATACACAGACATTTTCCCATCGGAAACTCCATTTATAGATAAAATCAAGGATCGTATTACTCTCCACAGCAAATTCCTGATTATTACAAATTTCTTGCAATTATCAGCACGCAAACAACTGATTGTACATGAACGCGAAAGGAAAAAAAAAAACCCAGAGATGAAGTTGCAAAAGGCTGTTGCAATTTGGGGATTTACAAATCTTTTCTATTTTACCCTCCTTTTTTTTCCTTTTTCCTGTTCTTTCTCTTCTCTGTCTCTCTCTCAGCTACTTCCTTTCCACCTACGAATTATGATATGGTTTTATTATATTCGTATTTATTGTGTATATATACACACCTGTGTGTATATTAATATTGTGTGATTATTGTAATGGATTTCTTTTTCTTTTTTTCCGTTGACTTTCTAGAATTTTATTAAAATTCGGAACTCGAGTACATACATGATCATTTTTTACTATATTAAAAAAATCATTTTCGTTTGAAAAAAATATTAGTCACATATAAATAACCCGGTTTTAGTTGTGCCCAAAAAAATAAATAATTCTTGTAAGTTAATAAATAATAATATTGAAAAGTTTCCAAATATATAGGGACGGATTTAAGGGGCATGATGCGGCACCTTCTAGAACGTGACAAATTTTTTTATACATAATTTTTTAAAATATTTTTTATTTATATTATTAAATTGTAAGAGTTTGTCTCTTACATTATAAAATATTGTCTATTATATAAAAGTTAGCCCTCGATTTGCTTTACGTTTGGATATGAAATAAATTTGCGTACGTTTAAAATAAAATCATAAGTCGTCCGTGTATATATATGCATTTTTAAGTTTTTTTTTTTTTTTTTTGCAGTTTTCAAAAATAAATATACTCTATAACAATATAACATATAATGATATTATTATTGCAAAATAGATAGATTATATAAATGTGTTGACTTATGGTTCGTATCTATAAACATTGAAAAACATATTTGCTATTCAATCAATTCATGATCATCAGTGGGCTTTGAGTCAATGCTTGTTTTATCTAATTATGTTTTTCTGATCCAATTTCACGCTATTTCAGCCATGATTAAAAGCCCAGCTATATCAAACTCCAAATTCAATCCATAATTCATTAATAATTTAAGTCTACTTATTTAAATTCAAAATAATTTTAGAATTTACTATTTAGAATCGAATCGTTAAAATTTAGATTATGGCAAAGTGTAAGGACCTACAACCATGATGAAAAGCCTTGAATAATCAACTGGTTTGTCAAATAGTGTCTCATGAAATCTTCTATCATTATCTTCAACTAAATTTAAAAAAGACTTATGAACATTATTATAATGTTCCTTGTTGATTACCTTAAATTTCATCATATGAGGAAGTTTTCCCTAGCTTCTTATATATACTAAGATCTCCTAACACATTACTGTTTATCTAACCACGTTCAATTAGCAAAGAAACATTCAAGCTCACATGATCAAGTTGAAAGTTTTATTTACTACATTATATTTAATTTTTAGTACTTTACGTGGGTATTTTATTAAAATACGTGGCTTAATATGTTATTTTTATGTATTAGTAAGCTATAAATTAATGTTTATTATAACTCTGATGTAAGATCGTTTTACATAAAATATACTCTATAATAAATGTGTATTTGGTGTTTGGGTCTGTGCTCCTCCATCGAGAAATGTCTATATATTTATTTGTAAAAATTGAATTACTAAACATGTTTTATAACGAAAACGAAAAAAAAAAAAAAAAAACTCAAATTTCATGACGGATTTCAAACGAAAGCAAAATCTTTAAGGACCAAGTGCATATACTTCAAAAAAAATAAATGAAAGTATCAAGATCCAATAAAAGATATCTATATCTATATCTATATCTATATATATATATAATAATAATAATAATAATTACCCTTCAATATAGAAATGATAAAAATTTCCGGCTCATTTCCACCTTCCAAAAATAGAAATACAATATTTATTATTTCATAATTTATAAATTAAAAATTTACTGTATTAAATATGATTTATATATATAGTAATAATATCATCTATGATATTGATAAAATATTGGAGATTATAATCTATATGTGGGATATGAATATTAATATGATCTCATCTAATAAATATCTAATTATTGCTATAATAAAGATTAAAGATATATGTGTTGAACAAATTAAAATAATACGATAAACGAATTTCAAAAGAATTCTAAATCATCAAACTAAAAAAATTTATAAAAAATTATCTCTAATGTTGTAAACCACCCCACTCCCCCACATATAATTTTGTATATATATATATATATATATATAGAGAGAGAGATTTGTAATAAAAATGAAAAAAAAAATCAAATTTAAGTTGACTTACTGTAATTTCATCCATATGCAAAAATGTGATCCAACTAATTTTATTATTTTTATTATATATAATTATAAATAAATTTATAAAATTCATATTTTTCATTTTCTACACACATATATATATATATATATATATATGATTTTTGTTTTGTCTGTAGTCTTAATTTATTATTCATCTATAAATACATGCAACTACAAGTTTGTATATTATCGATTTCACTTTGCCTTTTCAAGATGAATGATTATTTTGTTTTTCGTCACAACAACAATTATTTTGGCGAATATGACTCGTGTTTTAATGTTGTAAATGATATCAATACCTTACAAAAATTTGTGGACACTAAAAATTTGTTTCGCTAGTTTACATGGTATTCTTGCATACATAAATAATAAAATATATTTATATATGAAACAACAACAAAAAGTAAATAGAAATATTAAAAGAACTCTATTGTATTTATGTTCACCATTTTTATACCAAAAAATTACCAACACTTAAATAGTCGGATAATGTATAATGAAAATAAGAAATATTTAAAATTTGTAACTTATATATGTAGTAGATTAAATTGAAATAATTTTGAAGACCTATATTGTTTTCTATGATCAATATTTTTATATCAAAAATTTATTAACACTTGAAATTTATTTGTCTAATTGTCTATGCATCACACAGATACCAAATTAGATTGAAATATGATCGAGAATTTGAATTTTTTTTTGTAAATTAAAATTTTCTCATCAAATTCGAAATATTTCAATTTTATGGCTGTACATCACATAAATAATAAACTAGATCAGGATTCTCCAAAGAAATTTATTATTTTTCATATTTTACATTTTCTTATTTAAATATATAAATTATAAACTTTATGTGTTCGTGTATCACACGAGATATATAATAATTATAATACATGATCCAATTTTCCCCCTCTTGTATAAAGGGATCCTATCAATTGATACAAAATTTAGATTTCTTGCGACTTAGTTTACTTGATTGGCAAAACTCGTTTTGATAAGTAAGAAGATTCCAATAAAAGATATTACAATACAATATTTTTTTATTTTTTAGGATCTTAACAATCGTGAACAAAATCTAGATTTCTTGCAACTTAGTTTACTTGATTTGCAAGACTAGTTTTGATAAGGTAAAATTCAAAACATATAACAATAATAGTAGATATAAATTTCTCAGTTTCCAAAATTATAGGAACAAAATATTTTAATTAGGGATGGCAACGGGGCGGGGCCGGGGGAGCAATCCCCGTCTCCGCGTTCGCGGGGAATCCTCGTCCCCGCCAATGAATTGGGGAAAATTCCCCCGCGCCCCGCCCCCGCGGAGATTCCCTGCCTCGTCTTTTTTTTTTTTTTTAATTTAATTAATATACAAAAATAATTCATACAACTCAAATATTAAAAAAAAAAAGACTCAAAATCCAAATAAAAGATGAAAACATAATTTAATAAAATTAGTTAAAACACACAGATAAATTATCTTAATACATTCTCATTAATTTCCATCATTGTTCAATACTTTAATACACTCAACATTTCAATCTCTATATAATTAATTTTTTATATTCATTTAATTATATTATTTAAAAAATATATTAATATATAGTTTATATATATAATTAAAATAAAATTTATTTTTTTATAACAATTAATTATATTATATATATATATAATATTTTCGGGGCCCGCGGGGCGGGGAATACAATCCCCGTCCCCGCCCCGCCAATCGGGGAAAATTTTTGCCCCGTCCCCATCCCCGGGGTGCATTTCGGGGATTCCCCACCCCGTTCGGGGCGGATCCCGCGGGGAACGGGGAATCCCCGCCCCGTTGCCATCCCTAATTTTAATCCATTAAAATTATCTAACATTTCTTAGAAAACTATTTATTTTACCATCATACAAGAAACAAGCACTTTGAGGTCAAGATTTCCGGTCAAAGTATAAATAAGAGCCATACTCAAATAGTTGAGTAGACGACAAGAAAATGCGTCTCCTCCTCACTAAACGGCTCTCCGCCGCTCTCCGCCGCCACGCCGCCGCTTCAGCCGCGCTCCGCCACAACCGTCATAATTTCACCACTTGCATCCTCTGGACGAAATCTCATCCCTATGTTCACGCGTCCGGAGGAGGAGGCCTCCTCGACTCCCAGTGGTCAGCCACCCAACTCCGCGGCGCTAGATTTTCCGGCGGCGATGTATGCTTTAATCTTAATTTATGCAACTCGTACTTACTTTGATTCTTTTCTTATATTTTCCGCGTACATTCATTGTTAAGACATTGGCTCGATTGAAATTTCTGGAAATGGTTAATTGAACTTCTGTGGCTATTGCTGGATAAAATTTGGTTGTTCTGTGTAGATTGAATTCTGGAATAATATTATAATTTTAGTTTCGTTACTTGTTGGATCTGAATCTTTTTCTTCCTTCTTTTATTCTACTTGTTCTTGTTTGTTGTGATTCAATTAGTAGATTAGTGAACCAAGTGCAGAATAATACCTACTAACTAGAGAGTATGTTTATGTAAGATGCTTTTAATAGCTTGTAGAATGTAAGAGCATTTTACACGATAAAATTTCCACTCAGCCACAATGGAAGATCAAAGATGTAGACACATTCACATAAGCCTGATGTTAAGGTGGGAATTATTGGCTACCCAGGAATGTAGACCACGTTCCTAGCTCAAGAAATTTGTAAGATCAATGTTAATTATAAGACATTTGACTGTCATTGTATTTCCGTGATATACTTTAAGGAATTTTTTTATACATGATTTATTGTATCAAAGTTATCAGTTATGCATAGTCAGTTAGTCACCCATTTAATAATATAGCATGAAATATATGTGCTTGGGGCATTGAGCTTCAGAATCTGAAGTTATGGTATTTCATTTTTTTTGGCAGGTAAAACCAGGGAACCACATTGAAAGAAGAGGTTAGCTTTTCAATATTTGTTAAATAGTGATAATACGTATATAATAAGCCACACAAACTGAGGCATTATATGACATGGTTGTTGGATTGCTGCTGATGCAATGCAGGAAAGATTTATGAGGTAATTATTCAGCAGTCTGGGTTTCTTTTTTATGTGATATCCACTTGGAAATTAGTATTATGGCTTAACATAACATGTTAATGCTATTTAGGTGATAAGCGCACAGCATACTACCCAAGGAAGAGGAGGAGCTATAATACAGGTTCTTTAGTAATACTCACAAACCATGATTTAATTACGTCCTTTTCATTTTTTTCTTACACCAAGTGAAATTTGTGCGTGTCAGTCAGTACTGCTCTTTCTTCATCTTACCTTTGGATTGTTAAGACAGGAATCAGATGAGATATGCTGTTAAGACAAATTTCTTATTCTGTTTATTGGATGGTTCTCCATTGAAAGATTTTAAATTTGGATGCCTAGAAGACAGTCTGAATTTACATGCTTGGTTAATTTAAATCCTTATACAATGAAAAGAATCTTGAATGAAACTTTTCTATTGTTCCTGGTCATGCCAACAGGTGGAGCTCCGTGATGTTGATAGTGGAAACAAAGTGAACGAAAGGTTACGAACTGATGAGCCTATTGAAAGTATGCATCTTCTCATCATTGTACTTGTTGGAATGGGACATAGATGCCTGATTCTCTAGATATTTCGTGTTAGTTACTTGATAGCTTCAAAATACTGATTACTTCATGCTGTGAAATTTTAAGGGTAAAATGATGTGGAAAGGATGATGTGATGCTACTTTACATTGTGTAGATGACATATGTTCCAATTATAATATACTATATTCTGAAAATGAATGAAGCGTATTGAGGCAGAGCAAATTAGAGCTTTAAATTTTTAGCTTCTAGACCAACCAACCTAGTTAAGTTTGACAATAAGGTTCACAAGAGAACCTAATATATAATTTCTTATATTCCACTCTTTACTATTTTCTTATTTATGAGAACAGTAATGATAGTCCACTCTTATCCAGTTTCTCAATCTTTTTCAGAATCTGCAAGGCCTCAAGTTCATGTTGTGTTGGCGGGATCATTGAATTTTTTATAATTTAGGGTTTTGGGAGAACATGATTGGTCAGAAATGTTTGGACCTGAGCATGTGTTCGACATGGAATAATAATTTAGAAATTTTTAGTGCTTGCTATGAAGTAAATGATTCTGTTAGTGTTTGCACCTGGTTCCAACCACACTTAACCAATGCCACCACCTTGTGGGAGAAGAAATTTTGAAGTGACTTACCAGTTGGAAGGTTCTACTGTAAATTAAGATTCAAATGACCTGTGGGTTGAGAATATACTACTCATTTGCTGATTAAGACTTATTTGAAGTAGATTGGGATGTTTCTCATTTTTCAACCAAGGAACTTGGTATATCTTTTAGGAACCTACACATGTCTATTTGGGTACTTATTGTGCACTGGAAAAACCTATGGGTCGGAAAATTAATACTAGATATAACTTTCTCTATGTGATATCATCTTTGCAAGCCTAGTTTCAGTGTTCCTTGATTGGCCAATTTGAATGTCATAAAATTTTGTACTTGTTGCCCTGAATTTCGGTGGTACCATGCAGAGATATTCGTTCAGGAGAAGTCATTCACATACTCTTACACTGATGATGAAACTGGAAATATTGTGTTAATGGAGTGAGTAACACCACATATTTTTGTGTTTTGAATTCTTAATTTCACTAGGGGTGTCATACACGAAAGGAGTCTGCTGACGTGGTTCAATCTGTCATCTCTTACAGGCCTGATACATATGCCCAGCTCGAAGTGCCTCGGCACTTATTTGGTGAATCTCTTGTCTACCTTCAAGGTAATGCTATTTGATCTCTAAACTTATATGCACCTTTCTCCATCATGTTAGATGGTGTATATATCTTGTTCTAGTCCTTGAGTAATGACCTCCCATTTTACCATATAATGTTTTTGCTTTGACCACACACAGATGAGATGGAAGTTGCCGTCCAGCTTTATGATGAAAGACCATTGTCAGCATCAATTCCAAATCGAGTAACATGCACAGTTGTTGAAGCAGCTGAAGCACTTAAGAGCAGAGGACCCGCTCCGTAAGTACATTTGGTCGAGTGATTTTATGTTCTATGTGGTTATTACTAGCACAAATGAGCAATGGGAAACTACAGCACCGTTATAAATACTGTTGACATTTGATGCTTGCAATTCCATCATTTTTTATCTTTTTTGCTCTGTCCTATACGACCCTATTTCTTATATTGGAAATTAGCATTTTGTACTTGACTGGTTTTGTTCTCTTCACCTATATGTGTCTTACTGATTATCTAACATATTCGCATTTACAGTTATAAAAGAGCTAAGTTGGATAATGGCCTTGCTGTCCAGGTAATGATACTCTTAAGCAGTACTTTGTGTCACTTGTTTCTACAATTTGGGTGGTGGTCTTAGTGCTGTTTAATCACAGCTTAAAACCATTCTTTGTTGGAATATTTCCAGTTGAATTTTTGCTATTCTTTTATTTATTCCAAGATACGGACATCCATTTCTGGAACAATATATTACCTTGAATTTAATATAGATTTGAGTGCCTGCAGAAAAAAAACTTATATTTGAAAGGTGATAAGATCATGTTCGTAAATAATATCATATAGAAGTAACTACAGGTATTGGGGAATCATATGAACCAACTATTAAGACTTGTTTTTGTTTAAAACCAGCTATTAATGGAGTAGGAGATAAGCATGTAAACATTGAGTAGTTGGCATGACATTGTTCCTTATCATGGTGAAAAGCTTGGGAACTTGTAAATGTATGAAAGAGAAAAATGACATTTCTTATCATCTTATAATTTATGTCATCTTTTCTTTGCTGTAGCTTACTCTCCCAATAATATGCTTTATTTTACAAGATGTTCTACTTAGATCTCGATACTGCTAGTTGCATGTTTATTTCTGCTCAAAATATGTATTACGTTCATTTAAAATTGTCCCCTATTTTATTATAGGTCCCAACTCATATTGCTCCTGGAGATAAGATTGTTATCAATACAACAGACAACACTTATGCTAGCAGGTCAGTTATTCCGTTCTTCTACTATGAACTCGTGGGATGTAAGAGATATGGAGACTCAAACTGAAACCCTTCTTGCAAAATCTGGAATCATTGTCTGTGCACCTATGCTTCATCAATCCACATTTAATCTTATATTTTCCCGCCTCAGAAAAAAAAAAGTCTATTTGTGTCTGTGCAGAAGGAATCACTATCTTTTTTATCTCGTAATTTTTGACATAATTTGGTAATCCAATTCATCCCTTCTAGTATGTGACTGATCATGATTTGCTATTTGGTTTCTCAGGGCATGAATTATGATCTTCATCGATTTGTGGACGAGAGATCCTTTTTAAATCACAGCTTCGACCAAGTTAGCTTTTTTTGCAGTAGTTCATACGAGGTCATATGGCTCTGTCCTTATCTTTTTTTCTGAAGGTTTATTAGGTAGATCCATAATTAGTAGATAATAATGTCATGAGGGACATCACCTGCTGAATTATTTCAAGTGGATGCTTAGCCTTGGTTATTTTCTATTTCAATTTCTACAAAATGATTACATTTTTAGACATTCTATTTGTTCATAAATATATATAGCTTTCATTGCAATGAACCACACCCATTGTGTTTGACATGTTGAAAATCTAAAAGGTAAAACCATACTCGAGTGGGCCTAAACAATCATGATTGAATACATGAAACGTGGGACGTTGGTTATTAAAGCCAAACCACATTAACCAAGATAGCCACAATGATCATCGAATCAACACTTAAATCATGATTCCCTTGTGACTAATTATTAGACCTTCTACCTTGTTCTAACTAATGAAAACAAAGTTAATTTCATGTTTGGTTTTGAATTAGAGGTGTTTAAAGCATTGAATTGACGTTGACTATAACATCTAGCCTTCCAAGCTAACGATGGCTCGTGTAACATGAACTGTGTGACACTGATCATTTTGGTTCATGTAACATGAACCAACACTAACTGACATGGGCCAATCATGGTTCACGTCACCCACACTCAGTGTTAAATGGGATCCACCCATATTTCATTAGAGGTCTTTCTAAAGAATTTTTCATTCATCTTATATGGTCATTTTTACTCGCCGCAAAAGGTTAAACTATGCAAATGGACGTGTAAAGTAGTAGACATGATTGAATTGAGGATGTAAAGAGCAGTGTACTTAAAAGCTTAAACCACTTTTTTAGACATATAATTAATTGAAAACAGAAGTGGAACAGGTCATGGCAAAACCTTAACCACATGATCCAAGACTAATACATTTGTGTGCCTAAAGTGAGTCTAAAATGGTGGACGTTCATGGAGTACTTAAAAGCAAGATTCCCTTTTAATTATTAGAACTTCTACATTTTACTGGCCAATTGCAGAAAACAATCATCCATAGCTCTCAATCATTGGAACCTTGGACTAGCTATGAAGATCATCAAATGGTGTGTGGACATGTTTAGATACTATGTTGTCTTCCGCAAGTCCATCTTCTTCATCCTAGGTCACATTGTGCATAAATATTAACTCAAATAGTTTTTTGTGTTCATTAACCTGTGAGTTTTATGGGATATATATATATATATATATATATATATATATATATATATATATATATATATTTATATATAGGTCTCATGTTCAGCTACAACTTAGTGCAGAAGGCACTCTTAGATATCTTGATCACGCATCTCAGTGTTGCGTGGGAGGATTATGACATGAGACGAGCTGCCAAGCTTGTGAATCTTCTAGAAGGAACCGAGACAGTCGCACAAATATTCTTTGCTTTCGTTGCTGATGCCTATACGGGCCTCTTCAAGATAGTGGTTTTCTCAACCACCCTTCACATTATTGTGAGTACTGACAGATGCTAATTAGTGTACTTATGCTTTGGATTGATACATTTCTATGGATCTTGTCTTGGCCAGACACTGTTTCTATCTTGTTTTGCAGCCTCCGTAGCGTCCCTTAACCTCAGAGTATTATATTCTGCATTGGTGATGATGACTTTGTCACAAGCAGCGAAAAATGTGACACTAAATGCATTTCTTGGTGATCAAATAGCCAAAGAAGAGGAAGAAGAGAGAGCCCAGAGTCGTTGCAAATTCTGGTGGAACTTCATCTCGTTCTTGGCTGTGCCATTGTAGCTCAGTTTGGGGCTTCAAAAATCGATTCACTAAAGGAGCTCTCCATGGTATTAGCAATTGCAATGGGAGCTGCCTTCTTATTTTTCTTGTTGGGCGGTAAACTCTACAAATATGTTGAACTAAGTGGCAGCCCTCTCAGTGACGTTTGTATCAGTCATCCACAACGCGATTGTTAAGAGAAACGTCGAATATCCAGAGACCCCAGAACATCTATATGAAAACTCAGATGGTTTCTTGAAAATCTCACCTAATGTTTCTTGTCTGAGATGGTTGGATAAAGCAGCAGTTTTAGTGCAAGAACAAGGCAAAACAGGCCGCGTTAGCAAAGTCAAACAAGTGAAAGGAGTCAAGTATTTGTTCAAGATGTTTCCCATGTGGACAACCTTCCTCACATTCAGTTTAGTAGCTGCTTTAGGGAGCACTTTCTTTCTTGAAGAAGCCTACAGCCTCAATGATGATGATTTTCCAATCCTATTTTTCATCAATTTGCAGAGAGTTACACAGTTTATGGTCTCAGAAGTATCTGATTATGTTCTCGAAAAGCTTGTCAAGAAAAACAGCAACTTTGCACAAAGAGTGATGCTAGTGAGAATCGGAGTTGGGATGACATTCTCAGTGCTATGCTGCATTGCTGCCTGGATAAACGCTGTTCACAGGCTGCATTTGGAGAGGAAATACAAACACACCGAGAACTACATGAGTGTGTTCTGGCTAACTTTCCAGTACATATTTCTGGCAATCATGGAAGGCCTTTCTAAAGACGGGCTTGAAAACTTCTTCGATTCCCAGGTTTCTAGATCAATGTTCAGATACGGGCCGCCTTTTGGTGAACTTGTGATGGGAGTTGGTAAGTTTCTGAGTGTAGTTTGTGTCATCATCTTTAGCAGATGGTTCAAATGGCTAAAAAAGGATGTGATATACAGTCAATTGGACAATTATTACATGGTGTTGACAGTTCTAAGTAGTGCAAACATCATAGTCTACTGCCTGGTAGCCTATTGGTATGGAGATGACAGATTTAGTTCAGACACTGTGGTGGACATAGAAATCACATATTGTGTTGAGGCTGGTCTTAAAGAAGACATCCTAGGACCCCTCGTAGGACGATCCCTCTCCGGTAAGGGAAAGTACTCTCACCGGTCTTTATCTGGCCGGCTGGGCCCTACACCAGAAGAGAGCAGCATTGGAGATGATCTAACACCAGAGAAACATGAAGATGGCAGCCTGCCTTTGTTACTAAAGCTAGAAACAGATCAAGAAACTGATGATATTGATCCAACGAAGCAAGTTTCTGAATCTTCTGATGCTCCGTTGCTGAATGCAGCGAGATCATTCTCGCGTGTCTCCTCTAAAGGAATCCAGAGACACTTCCATTCGATGCATTGAAGCTTCTTTAGCAATTAGTGGTGTAACATTCATAAATAAATAACAGCCATAGTATAGAATATTTAGGCAGAGTATTATCTGGTTTGTGTTTGTAGCTAAAGCAGAAATAACAGCACAACTTGGGTTTTATGAATCAAGCAAGATTCTTTCTTTAGACACATTCTGGCTTGGACTCTTCAGGTGTTCTGTTTTGTTCATACATACACTACTGAACCTGAACCTGAACCAGTGGAAGAATACATCAACAATACTTAGGACATCTTCAGCAATGTACACAAAAATACTGCAGGTTTTACATTATTTTTATGTAAAAATTGACAATCGTCTCTAGCAGTGTGCTCTATTCTTCACAATAAAAATGAATATTTCATAATATTCCTTAAAAACAGAAGATTTCTTCAGAATAAAAATGAATATTTCATAATATTCCATAAAAATAAAAGAATTTTTTTTTCAAGATTTGATTTGCGTTGGATTCAACGCAAGGTTTTTTTTCACTATAATTCTATACACTTTAAATCGTTCCATTTTGTAATATATAAATTTAATTTTGATGCATTTAAATTCTATCTATACACATATTTAAATCAAACTACAATTCGTCGGATATAATTAGTAGATAATAATGTAACGAGGGACATCACCTGCTGAATTATTTCAAGTGGATGCTTAGCCTTCGTTATTTCCTATTCTAATTTCTACAAATGATTCAATTTTTAGACATTCTATTTGTTCATAAAAAATATATAAATATAGCTTTAATTTATGCAGTGTAGTGTACCACATGCATTGTGTTTAACATGCTGAAGACCTAAAAGCTAAAACTATATACTAGTGGGCCTAAACAATTATTAAAGCCAAACCATGAATGAATTGCAACACGTGGGAAGTTGGTTGTTAAAGCCAAACCACATTATCCTAGATGGCTACAAAGATCATTGAATCAACACTTAAATCATGATTCCCTGATAACGAACCAACACAAACCGACACGAGCCAGTCATGGTTCATGTCACCCACACTCAGTGTTAGATGGGATCCACCCATATTTCATTAGAGGCCTTTCTAAAGAATTTTTCATTATCTTATATTGTCATTTACTCGCCACAAAAGTTAAATTATACAAATGGACGTGTAAAGTAGTAGACATGATTGAATTTTCATTATCTTATATTGTCATTTACTCGCCACAAAGGTTAAATTATACAAATGGACGTGTAAAGTAGTAGACATGATTGAATTGAAGATATAAATAGCAGTGTAAAACATATACTTAAAAGCTTAAACCACTTTTTCAGACATAATTAATTGAAAACAGAAGTGGAACAGGTCATGGCAAAACTTTGACCACATGATCCAAGACTAATACATTTGTGTGCCTAAAGTGAGTCTAAAATGGTGGACGTTCATGGAGTACTTAAAAGCAAGATTCCCTTTTAATTATTAGACCACCTACATTGTACTGGCCAGTTGCAGAAAACAATCATCCAGAGCTCTCAATCATTGGAACCTTGGACTAGCTATGAAGATCATCAAATGGTGTGTGGACATGTTTCGATACTATGTTGTCTTCCGCAAGACCATCTTCTTCATCCTAGGTAACATTGTGCATAAATATTAACTCAAATAGTTTTTTGTGTTCATTAACCTCTGAGTTTTATGGGATGTATGTAGGTCTCATGTTCAGCTACAAGTTAGTAGAGAAGGCTTTCTTAGATATCTTGATCACGCATCTCAGTGATGCGTGGGAGGATTATGACATGAGACGAGCTGCCAAGCTTGTGAATCTTCTAGAAGGAACCGAGGAAGTCATACAAATATTCTTTGCTTTCGTAGCTGATGCCTATACGGGCCTCTTCAAGATGATGGTTTTCTCAACCACCCTTCACATTATTGTGAGTACTGAAACAGATACTAATTAGTGTACTTATGCTTTGGATTGATACATTTCTATGGATCTTGTCTTGGCCAGGGACTGGTTCTATCTTGTTTTGCAGCCTCCGCAGCATCCCTTAACCTCAGAGTATTATATCCTGCATTGGTGATGATGACTTTGTCACAAGCAGCGAAAAATGTGACACTACAAGCATTTCTTGGTGATCAAATAGCCAAAGAAGAGGAAGAAGAGAGAGCCCAGAGTCGTTGCAACTTCTGGTGGAACTTCATCTCCTTCTTGGCTGCCATTGTAGCTCAGTTTGGGGCTTCAAAAATCGATTCACTAAAGGATCTCTCCATGGTATCGGCAATTGCAATGGGAGCTGCCTTCTTATTTTTCTTGTTGGGCTGTAAACTCTACAAATATGTTGAACCAACTGACAGCCCTCTCAGTGACGTTGTATCAGTCATCCACAGCGCGATTGTTAAGAGAAACGTCAAATATCCAGAGACCCCAGAACATCTATATGAAAACTCAGATGGTTTCTTGAAAATCTCACCTAATGTTTCGTGGCTGAGATGGTTGGATAAAGCAGCAGTTTTAGTGCAAGAACAAGGCAAAACAGGCCACGTTAGCAAAGTCGAACAAGTGAAGGGAGTGAAGTATTTGTTCAAGATGCTTCCCATGTGGACAACTTTTCTCACATTCAGTATAGTAGCTGCTTCAGGGAGCACTTTCTTTCTCGAAGAAGCCTACAGCCTCAATGATGCTGATTTTCCAATCCTATTTTTTATCAATTTGCAGAGAGTTACAGAGTTTATGGTTTCAGGAGTATCTGATTATGTACTCGAAAAGCTTGTCAAGAAAAACAGCAACTTCGCACAAAGAGTGATGCTAGTGAGGATCGGAGTTGGGATGATATTCTCTGTGCTATGCTGCATTGCTGCCTGGATAAATGCCGTTCACAGGCTGCATTTGGTGAGGAAATATGAACACCCCGAGAAGTACATGAGTGTGTTCAGGCTAACCCCCCAGTACATATTATTGGCAATCATGGAAGGCCTATCTGAAGACGGGCTTGAAAATTTCTTCGATTCCCAGGTTTCTAGATCAATATTCAAATACGGGCCGCCTTTTGGAGAATGTGTGATGGGAGTTGGTAAGTTTCTGAGTGTAGTTTGTGTCATCATCTTTAGCAGATGGTTCAAATGGCTCAAAAAAGATGTGAAATACAGTAAATTTGACAAGTATTACATGGTGTTGACAGTTCTAAGTAGTGCAAACATCATATTCTACTTCCTGGTAGCCTATTGGTATGGAGATGACAGATTTATTTCAGACAATGTGGTGGACATAGAAATCACATATTGTGTTGAGGCTGGTCTTAAAGAAGACAGCCTAGGACCCCTCGTAGGACGATCCCTCTCCGGTAAGGGGAAGTACTCTCGCCGGTCTTTATCTGGCCGGCTGGGCCCTACACCAGAAGAGAGCAGCATTGGAGATGATCTAACACCAGAGAAACATGAAGATGGCAGCCTGCCTTTGTTATTAAAGCTAGAAACAGATCAAGAAACCGATGATATTGATCCAACGAAGCAAGTTTCTGAATCTTCTGATGCTCCGTTGCTGAATGCAGCCAGATCATTCTCGCGTGTCTCCTCTAAGGGAATCCAGAGACGCTTCCATTCGATGCATTGAAGCTTCTTTAGCAGTCAGTGGTGTAACATTCATAAATAAATAACAGCCATAGTATAGAATACTTAGGCAGAGTAATATCTGTTTTGTGTTTGTAGCTAAGCAGAAATAACAGCACGACTTGGGTTTTATGAATCAAGCAAGATTCTTTCTTTACACACATTCTGGCTTGGACTCTTCAGGTGTTCTGTTTTGTTTATATATACACTACTGAACATGAAGAAGAATACATCAACAATACTTAGAACATCTCCAGCAGTGTACAAAAAAATACGGCAGGTTTTACATTATTTTTATGTAAAAATTGGCAATCATCTCCACCAGTATGCTCTATTCTTCGCAATAAATATGAATATTCCATAAAAACAAAATAAAAATAGTTTAACTTAAGATTTGATTTGCGTTGAATCCAACACAAAGTTTAGCGTGAACATTTAAAACACTGTTGGAGTTAAAATCATAAAATTTTAAGAATTCAGTACACTTTTGGAGATGCTCTACAACAACAATTAGAGCCCATTCGATGGATCAGCTCGAGCAACCTGTAAATAAGCAAGGTTGGGTTAAGCTATGAGACCCATTGTGTCGAACCGGACATTTTTTTAAATCTTGTTTTCAATAGTAAAAAGGCTAACAATGAGAGTTCATTAAACCATAAAAAATAACAACCCAAAAAACTCAATCCAGAATCCAATTATAATGAGTAATGATAATTTTGAACTGTTGGGACGAGTATTGACTTTAAGTAATTGTTAATTAGTAATTTGTATATACAACTTTATATATAATATAATATGATGGTTCATTGTTTATTTCCCGAATTGCTACTTTAACGGCATCCGCAACAATAAATTTTAAAATGCTAAGAATATTCATAAAAAAAATACAAAAAAAAGTTAAGAAAAGACATAAATAATATATTTTTATTTTCCCTCATTCTTTATCTCTTTTCTAAAAATATTCTTGCAGGAAAATAGTGACAACATGCAAGAACACTCAATCCCATATTTTATTTTATAAATAATAATTTTTTATTTAAAAATACGTCTGAAATTAACTATTGCAATGCTCTAAGGTGTAGAAACAAAAATGGACGTACAGTAGCCATGATTGAATTGAAGATGTAAAGAGCAGTCTGAAACATATGCTAAAATTCAAACCACTGATTCAGACATAATTAATTGAAATCAAAAGTGAAGCAGATCATGACAAATTTTTAAAGACATGGACCAAGACTAATAGATTTTTGTGAGACTAATAGACATGGTGGACCCCTTGATGGGGTTCTTAAAAGAAGATCCCCTTTTAGCTATTAGAGCAGGGACAGATAAATCCTTATCCCCGAAATATCGCCAAAATGGGTTGGGCGACACAAATAGGGGAAAATGGCCTCTGTGTCATATTTGTAATAATAAATTGAGAAAATGCCACAAAATATAGATGGATTTGTAAAAATGCCACAAATTATAAGAAACTTGTGAAAATGCCACAATTTTTGACCAAGTCCAACTTAAATAGTGGATCAAATGATTAATGGACAAACATTGCCAACTACCTATCAAATCACACTAATGGGAGCAATTTCGTGCACCTTTAAATTATTAATTTCGTGCACCTTTAAATTTCACAATAATTTCGTGCACCTTTAAATTAACACGAGCGAATGGTTAATTAATTTTAATTTCGTGCACCTTTAAATTTCACAATAATTTCGTGCACCTTTAAATTATTAATTTCGTGCACCTTTAAATTCCACAATAATTTCGTGCACTATTTGTTAATTATTAATTATTTGTTCGTGCACACATCATTAATTAACTAATTGTTCGTGCACCAATCACTAATTAAGTAATTGTTCGTGCACCAATCACTAATTAACTAATTGTTCATGCACTAATTAACTAAATGTTCGTGCACTAACCTTTAAACTAATTTTTAATTATTAATTATTATTTATTAAATGTTCGTGCACTAACCTTTAAACTAATGTTTAATTATTAATTGTTCGTGCACTAACTTTTAAACTAATGTTTAATTATTAATTATTATTAATTGTTCGTGCATTAGTTTAAAGGTTAGTGCACGAACAATTAATAATTAATAATTAAACATTAGTTTAAAGGTTAGTGTACGAACATTTAATAAATAATAAATAATAATTAAAAATTAGTTTAAAGGTTAGTGCACGAACATTTAGTTAATTAGTGCACGAACAATTAGTTAATTAGTGATTGGTGCACGAACAATTAGTTAATTAATGATGTGTGCACGAACAAATAATTAATAATTAACAAATAGTGCACGAAATTATTGTGGAATTTAAAGGTGCACAAAATTAAAATTAATTAACCATTCGCTCATGTTAATTTAAAGGTGCACGAAATTATTATGAAATTTAAAGGTGCACGAAATTAAAATTAATTAACCATTCGCTCATGTTAATTTAAAGGTGCACGAAATTATTGTGAAATTTAAAGGTGCACGAAATTAAAATTAATTAACCATTCGCTCGTGTTAATTTAAAGGTGCACGAAATTAATAATTTAAAGGTGCACGAAATTGCTCCCATTAGTGTGATTTGATATGTAGTTGGCAATGTTTGTCCATTAATCATTTGATCCACTATTTAAGTTGGACTTGGTCAAAAATTGTGACATTTTCGCAAGTTTCTTATAATTTGTGGCATTTTTACAAATCCATCTATATTTTATGGTATTTTCTCAATTTGTTATTACAAATATGGCACGGAGGCCATTTTTCCCGACACAGATATCAGCTGACATAAGTTTCCATCGGTAAATCATTTATCGCCGATATTTTCGAAAAAATCACCAAAATATCGTTATCGGATGAGTTGTGTTCGGTTTTGTCAAAAAGTCACGATTTATCGCCGAAAAATCGAGAAAAATACTGGTCTTTCACCCAGTCAGACTCAACCCTTTGTGTGGGCCTTTCACTCAACTGCTGCCCTTAGTAGAGAGGGGGGAAGAAGGAGAGTGGTGCGCAGGATAAGGAGGAGGGTGGTGCATAGGGTAAGGAGGGTAGTAGTCCATGGGGTGGAGGGGTTGGGGGTAGGGGTGGGTGGGGGCTCTTCTCCTGGGGGTGGTGCTGAAAGAAATCCCCATTTTTGGTTGACAACAATTGGGGGAAAGCAGAGATGGAGATGGTGGGTTTCTCTCTCTTGCACAAACTCCAACAAATGTAAATCAAATTTCATGTTTTTTCATTCGAAAATTTGTCTTTTTTAAAATAAATATCTTATTTTTGGAAATTAGTATAATATATATATACACACACATAATGTTACCTTTCGAATATATGAAATTATGAACACATATTATATATTAAGTAGTGTTGATACACAATATGAGAAAATATTATAGAATTTCATAAATTTGAGACTTAATCAAATATTTTATTTTATTATTATATACATTGGTACAACAATTCAATAAACATATCTTTTTTATTTGAAATTTAAGTTCAATATATGTATTAATGTTACTTATAATATTATATAAAGTACTAGATATTTTTTTCAATTTTTTTTACAAATTTTTAAAATTTTTTGCATAAAATACCGATATATCCACCGATATCGATATATCTGTAAAATCAAGGTACGATATTTCCACCGATACCGATATTTTTGTCCTTGTATTAGAGTACATGCTGCACATCAAGTGTTATTAAAATTTTAATAATATATTAAAATAATACAATGAAAATTTTGAAAAAGAAGAAGAAAAGTAATATAATAACGAAGACTATTGTGTAAGACCTATTTGATTGAAGTCTTTCTCACTCTCTCTCCTAATAATTTGTTATTGCAGGAGAATGAATGAAATTATTCACAAAATTAATTATTAAAATATTATTTTTAATGTTAAAAATGAATGCAATTGTCCTTTTGAATGGTGTGTGGACAAATTTCGATTTCATGTTATTTTCATGTTAGGTGTTGAATTAGAGATGTTTAAATCATTGAATTGATATCGACTATACCTCTAGCATTTAACTAAGGATGGCTCGTGTAACATGATCTGTGTGATACTAACATACATTCACAAACCACACAAACATTGACACAAGCCAATCATGGTTCGTGTCACCCACCCATATTTCATTATCTTATACGGTCATTTACTCCCATAAAAGGTGAAGCAATACTTATGGACGTACAGTAATCATGATTGACTTGAAGATGTAAAGAGCATTGTGAAAACATTAAAGTTTAAACCAACAATTCTCCGACAACTTCCGGCATAGGAAGGGGAGAGGAAATGGTGCATTTATGTAATATGCTTTGAAGCTTGAAGTTCGTTCTAGTTTTGTTTTGATATATATATATATATATATATATATATATATATATATATATATATATATATATATATATATTGTTTGACTTATTTAAATTCTCAGCAAATTATAGTTTTTTATTATAATACTTATAAATAAATAAATAAAATTAATTAGATGGATAAGAATTTTTTATCCGAATTATACGCTATTGGACATTTTTTTATATAAACTTTAAATCGTTCCATTTTGTCATATATAAATTTAATTTCGATGCATTTAAATTCTATCTATACACGTATTTGAAATCAACACTACAATTCGTCTGATGTAATAAATGTATGCATCAAATTTAAATTAACCATATAATTAAAATTATATTTTATATTTTAATACTTATAATTATAAATATACTAAACAATTTTATTGTTTCTTTTCAAAAATAAAAATAAATTCATGTCAGAATTATACATATAAATCCACATTTATACTAAAATAAATATATAAAACTACAAACATATTTTAGAAATATAAAACTATAAAAGTTTACTATTCTTTTTTTGGTAAAAAAACCTATTTTTTTGAAATATAAAAGAAATTATTTCTAATCCTCCCCCTACCTACTTCTGCCCATCTCACTCTCTCACTCCTCTCTTTCTCCTATGTTAGAAAGACTACCCCACAGGCGACTTCACTCATAATATTAACACTTTTGGAAATTGGAACACACCACATTTTGTAAAATTAATTTGAAAACCACAATAATTTGTTAAATAAGCCCCCTCAACTTGCCCCTGCAGAAAACAATCATCGTAGTTCTTGGACTAGCAATGAAGATCATCGACATGTTTCGATACTATGTTGTTTTCTCCAAGTCCATCTTCTTCATCCTAGGTAACCTTGCGCTTATTTGTACACATAGCTCTATGTAGGAAACATTGATTCATAACCACTGAGTTTCATGGGATATGTGTAGGTCTCATGTTCAGCTACAAGTTAGTAGAGAAGGCTTTCTTAGATATCTTGATCACGCATCTCAGTGATGCGTGGGAGGATTATGACATGTCACGAGCTGCCACGCTTGTGAATCTTCTAGTAGGAATAGACGCAGTCTTCCAAATATTCTTTGCTTTCGTTGCTGATGCCTATACGGGCCTCTTCAAGATGATACTTTGCTCAACCACCCTCACATTATTGTGAGTACTGCAACATTTACTAAATTTGTCAACTTATGCTTAGGATTGATACATTTATATTGATCTTTGTCTTGGCCAGGGACTGTCTCTATCTTGCTTTGCAGCCTCCAAAGAGTACCTTGACTTTAGAGTATTATTCCCTGCATTGGTGATGATGACTTTGTCACAAGCAGCAAAAAAGGTGACACTAGAAGCATTTCTTGGTGATCAACTAGGCATAGAAGAGGAAGAAGAGAGAGCCCTGAGTCGTTGCAACTTCTGGCGGAACTTCATCCCGTTCTTGGCTGCCATTGTAGCTTTGTTAGGGCCTTCAAAGATTGATTCACTAGAGGTGCTCTCCATGGTATCAGGAATTGCAATGGGAGCTGCCTTCTTATTTTTCTTGTTGGGCTGTAAACTCTACAAATATGTTGAACCAACTGACAGCCCTCTCAGTGACGTTGTATCAGTCATCCACAACGCGATTGTTAAGAGAAACGTCGAATATCCAGAGACCCCAGAACATCTATATGAAAACTCAGATGGTTTCTTGAAAATCTCACCTAATGTTTCATGGCTGAGATGGTTGGATAAAGCAGCAGTTTTAGTGCAAGAACAAGGCAAAACAGGCCACGTTAGCAATGTCGAACAAGTGAAGGGAGTGAAGTATTTGTTCAAGATGCTTCCCATGTGGACAACCTTCCTCACATTCAGTATAGTAGCTGCTTCAGGGAGCACTTTCTTTCTTGAAGAAGCCTCCAGCCTCAATGATGATGATTTTCCATTACTGTTTTTCATCAATTTGAAGAGGGTTACAAAGTTTATAGTCTCTGAAGTATCTGATTATGTACTCAAAAAGCTTGTCAAGAAAAACTGCAATCTTGCACAAAGGCTGATGCTTGTGAGAATCGGAGTTGGGATGATATTCTCAGTGCTATGCTGTATGGCTGCCTTGATAAATGCAGTTCACAGGCAGCATTTAGTGAGGAAATACGAACACACCGAGAAGTACATGAGTGTGTTCAGGCTAACTTTCCAGTACATATTATTAGCGATCATGGAAGGCCTTTCTCGAGACGGCTTGAAAATTTCTTCGATTCCCAGGTTTCTAAATCAATATCAAGATATGAGATGCCTTTTGGAGAATATGTGATGGGAGTTGGTAAGTTTCTGAGTATAGTTTGTATCATCATCTTGAGCAGATGGTTCAAATGGCTCAAGAAAGATGTGAAATACAGTCAATTGGACAAGTATTACATGTTCTTGACAGTTTTATGTAGTGTAAACATTATAGTCTACTGCCTGGTAGCCTATTGGTATGGAAATGACAGGTTTCTTTCAGACAATGTGGTGGACATAGAAATCACATCTTGTGATGAGGCTGATCTTAAAGAGGACATTGGAGATGATCTAACTGCAGAGAAACATGAAGATAGCAGCCAGCCTTTGTTATTAAAGCTAGAAACAGGTCAAAAAACCCAAGATGTTTATCCAACTGAGCAAATTTCAGAATCCACTGTAAACGATTCATCTGATGCTCCATTGCTGAATGCAGCGAGATCATTCTCGCGTGTGCCAGCTAAAGGAATTCAGAGACGCTTTCATTCGATGCATTGAAGCTTATTTATTAATCATGAGGTTAATAATTTTCAATTGATATTGAAATACAAATAATATAAATAAAATATTTATTTTGAAGTAATGTATTTTATCTCTCATTGGGAGTGTTTTTTCATGAAAAACAGGACAAAAACACATCCATAATAATTAACAAAGTTGTGTTTTAGTATGTATTTTGCATATAATTATGTTGAATAGTAGCAGATGGTTGAGACTGTTACTTTCGAGTGGGAAGCTTTGCAGTATTGCTGCTTTGGGTAATAAGTGTGCTGTTATCTACTATTTATATGTTACCATACATTACCTAATGTGTAAAACTATCTTCTTTTGCTTTTTCCAATCTCTATTTATGTTTTCAAGACTTCATTTTTATGTACATTAAAGTACACATGTTTGGAACAAGTTAAGTACGAAATTGTGCTCTGTGAAAATGTAGCCTTGAAAAGCAGAGCATCAAGATTAATTCAATTACCCTTTCTTCAACTATTCAAACTACATGTATTATTTCTCTGGAACTAAATTTAAAAAAAAAAAATTGTAGCTTTGTTTGGGAACAAGTTTCTTTACCATATATAACACAACAACAATCGAATGAAAACAAAGTTTCATGTTAGGTGTTGAATTAGAGATGTTTAAAGCATTGACTTAACATCGACTATAACCCTTAGCCTTCCAAACTAAGGATGGCTCGTGTAACATGAACCGTGTGACACTAAGACACGAACCAACACAAACATTGACACGAGCCAATCATGGTTCATGTCACCCACACTTGTTAGATGGGGTCCACCCACATTTCATCTAAAAATCTCCATAAAAGGTTAAACCATACGAGTGGACATTAGTCATGATTGAATTGAAGATGCAAATAGAAGTGTGAAAACATATATTGGAAAGTTTAAACCACGTTTTCAGACATATAATTGTCTATTGAAAACAAAAGTGAAACAGATCATGGCAAAACCTTAACCACATGATCCAAGGACCAAGACTTCTAAATTTGTCTGCCTTTGTGAGTAAAAAGATGGTGGACCCCTTCATGGAGTACTTAAATTAAAACAAGGGTTCCCTTTAAATATTAGACCATCTACATTGTACTGGCCAGTTGCAGGAAACAATCATCCATAGTTTTGAAGATCATGGAATGGTGTGTGGACATGTTTCAATACTATGTTGTTTTCTCCAAGTCCATTGTCTTCGTTCTAGGTAACATTGTGCTAACTTGTACAAATATCTATGTAGGAAAATGATTCATAGTTTTTTCTGTTCACCAACCTCTGAGTTTCTATGGGATATATACAGGTCTCATGTTCAACTAGCCAATGAAGAGGAAGAAGAGAAAGCCCAGAGTCGTTGCAGCAGTATAGTTGCTGCTTCAAGGAGCACTTTCTTTCTTGAAGAAGCCTCCAGCCTCAATGATGATGATTTTCCAATCCTATTTTTCATCAATTTGCAGAGAGTTACACAGTTTATGGTCTCAGGAGTATCTGATTATGTACTCGAAAAGCTTGTCAAGAAAAACAGCAACTTTGCACAAAGAGTGATGCTGGTGAGAATTGGAGTTGGGATGATATTCTCTGTGCTATGCTGCATTGCTGCCTGGATAAACGCTGTTCACAGGCTGCATTTGGTGAGGAAATATGAACACCCCGAGAAGTACATGAGTGTGTTCAGGCTAACTTTCCAGTACATACTATTGGCAATCATGGAAGGCCTTTCTGAAGACGGGCTTGAAAAATTCTTCGTTTCCCAGGTTTCTAGATCAATATTCAGATACGGGCCGCCTATTGGAGAATGTGTGATGGGAGTTGGCAAATTTCTGAGTGTCATTTGTGTCATCATCTTCAGCAGATGGTTCAAATGGCTAAAGAAAGAGGTGAAATACAGTCAATTGGACAAGTACTACATGGTGTTGACAGTTCTAAGTAGTGCAAACATTTTAGTCTACTGCCTGGTTTCCTATTGGTATGGAGATGACAGATTTCTTTCAGACAATGTAGTGGACATAGAAATCACATATTGTGTTGAGGCTGGTCTTAAAGAGGATAGTCTAGGACGATCCGTCTCAGGTAAGGGGAAGTACTCTCACGGGTCTTTCTCTGGCCGGGTAGGTCCCACACCAGAAAAGAGCAGCATTGGAGATGATCTAACTGCAGAGTAACATGAAGATGGCAACCTTCCTTTGTTAATAAAGCTAGAAACGGGTCAAGAAACTGATGATATTGATCCAACGAAGCAAGTTTCAGAATCCACCATAAATCCTTCATTTGATGCTCCGTTGCTGAATGCCACGAGATCATTTTCGCGTGTTAAATCTAAAGGAATCCATAGACGCTTCCACTCGATGCATTGAAGTTGTTAAAGCAATTAATGATGGTGTAGCATTCATAAAGAAATTAGTTCACAACAGCCGTAGGAGAGAATAGTAGGCAGATTAAACTCTGTTTTGTGTTTGTAGTTAAGCACATGCTTCTCATTCATGTTGTTGTGAAGTTAACATAATGAACAGTAATTCAAGAAACAAGAGATAAACAATCAAGAAGAGAATAAAAAACAGAGAATTGCAAGAATTAAAGAACTTTAAATGTAAAGAACAGTGTAGAATAAGATAAACTCTCACTCAGTTTCACTCTACAAAATCACAGTTTGTGTGCTTGTTTTCACTCAATTGTGTTGCTTGCTACAAGTTGTTTCAAGCTGTGTATATGTGCCCAAAATAAAGACCGATATGCCTTCTTATATATTCCATAAAATTCTGGAAAATTCATCCAACAACCGACTCCAAAACTGCTTGAAAACAGACTCCAAAAACCATCCCTAAACCGAAGCCAAAAAAAAAAAAAAACAACCAAGTTAACAGAATCACCAGAATCAACTGTCAAGCTTTGCAAACTGATTCTTGAAATGGATTTATAGCTGAATTCCACACATGTAGCCTTATATTACGGCACAACTCTGCTTTGATCGAGCAAGCTTTATTCTTGTTTCTACGAAGGTCTAATCTTTACTCTTCACGTGCTCGGATTTGTTCATATATCCACCACTGAACCTGAAGAAAAAACACATGAACACTACTCAACACCACACAACAAATAGACCCGTCAATATGGGTCAGCCCACAACCCATCATTTGTCGTAATAAAACTGTAAATATACCATAGCAAAAGGGGCCATTCGATGGAAGGTGAAGAGGAAGTCACTGTAGAATCTGAATCCACTGTATGGAGTAAGAATTCGAGCAACACAAACAGGAACATGTCTAAAAACATCCTTTTCACCCCCATAATATCTTTTCTTTGCAACATCCTTCATTGCTTTGAGATACCGCCATGGATGAGCACAAGCAGCACCAAAGAATCCCGATATGATACCAGCACCAACTGCATCATCAACACTATGATCACTGGCTACTATTAACAAGACTGGAAAAGAAACACAGTACAAGAATTACTCACTTATCTGGTATTCACCACTGGAGATGCTTTCAGAAGCTCGGAGATGATTCAGAGCTGGATTATATGATGCGAGCATCCCCATGAGAGTTACTGTGCGTGCACCCATATCCCAAGCTGAGCCTCTCCACAATGCCAACACCCCTTGGTTTGTAACAGTGTTAGAGAGGTTGGTGAAGAGTTTGGTGTAAGTCAAGTTGTTTAACCCGACCCGGTTACAACCCGACAACAATGGCTGCCAAACAAGGGAGGCGATGAAGCCAGAGGTGAGTCCACAGTAGGCTTCTTGGTACAAACTTAGTGGCCTTCCATTGTTGCTCTTCTCAACTTTCTCCCTCAAGATCCTATATGCCAAATATCACAAATGAAACCATGATTTTGTCATGCATTATCAGCTAAATGAGGAATAAGTAGAGTATACTAACTCAAATAGACCAAGTGATGCAGTTGTGTGAGTAACTCCAAAGAGAAAATCCCTTCTCAGCCCCTGCTTAGAAGACCTTAAGTTTAGTTGCAAATGATAATGAGAGAGAGAGAGAGAGAGAGAGGATCACCGGTTTATATGTGTTGTTGTAGAGAGAGGGAATGTGAAATAGTTGAGCAAAGTGAAAGTTCATGGAGTTGTGGGTGTAACAGACTAAGGTATGAAGCTGTCCAGTGAGGCATCCATTAACCAGTGGCTTCAAAATATCATGATGGGACTCTCTCTCCATTCTTCAACCTAACCTTCCTTCTCTCTCTCTCTCTCTCTGAGTGATAATGTGTGTGTGTGAAGTGTGATAGCAGGTGGTTGAGAATATGTTACTTTCTACTGTGAAGCTTTGCAGTATTGCTACTTTGGGTAATGTGTGTGCAGTCATCTGCCTATGTACTACATTTTACCATGCATTACCAAATGTGTGAGTAAAACAATCTTCTTTTGCTTTTTTCCTTCTATGTATGTTTAAAATATGTACACTAGGAAGTAGGAACCATTTCATTTGACCAAGTAAAAAATATAAACTATAACAAAAAACGAGGGATCCTAATTAATGCAATAGTGTGCTTGAAAACTTGACAAAATATTAAAACTAATAAAATCATAAAAAATTGATTTTTCTATTCTTAATGAAAATATGGGTCCAAGGAGTCAAATAAATAAATAAATAAATAAATATATATATATATATATATATATATATCACATGATCCGCACAATCCATATGCACGACATGCACGATCTACACAATCCACATGCATGATCCAGATGACTTGCTCGACCAATATAAGCAGTTCATTTTTAAAAATTCATATGAACGATTCTTGGGAATCCACATGCACGACATGCACGATCCACACAATCCACATGCAGGATCCACATGACTTGCTCGACCAATATAAGCAGTTCATTTTTTAAAAATTCATATGAACGATTCTTGGGAAATTTCAAAAGAGGCATTTCTCCTTCACAAAAGTGAAATCTACACATCAATAGCTAGAATATTTAAGAATGAGTGGAAAATTTTCAGAAAAGCTTGAGATATTGTTCAAAATATCAGAAGAAAAAAAAAAGATCTTATTAGAAAAAGGATACTGGATGTCCAAAATCAAAATTTTTGGCTAAAATAACATTTTTCTCATCTCATGGCTAGTTTAAATTTTTTGTTATCCTTATTTGGCTAGAAATACCAATTTCCTCCATTTATTTCAAAACTTCATCTTCATATAAAGTATACATCGTTGGTAGAAATTAAGTAAGAAAGAGTGCTTTGTGAAAATGTGGCCAGTCAGCCTTAAAAGGCAGAGCATCAAGATGAATTCAATTACCCTTTCTTCAACTATTCAAACTACCTTAATTATTTTTCTGGAACTAAATTAAAACAATTCCAGGCCCCTATACTAAAGAATGAATCCACTACAAAGATTGTGTTGGTTGCTATAAGAATGAACTCAACTAAGTAGCACAACCGTGGCCAAAACATTATTCTGGTTTCTCCACCTTCAATCTAAACTACAATCCAATGGCTTTCTGAAGCTTCTGAATTTGGTTCAGACATATCCAAGTCATCTGCATGAAATAAACATGTCAGCAAAATGAAGAAGGATATTGAGTATGTGTCCAAGGGAAGTAGTATATTAGTACCATGACATGAGGGGCTATCCTAACACAATACACCGGAAATCCAGAGTAGAACTTCAATGGTCCACCATTCTTGAGTGTTTTCTTGACACAGTCCAATGCACCATCATATGGATACTTCCCTTCTGCATCAGGTTGCATTTTCTGAATTTGGGTTTTCACATAATCGAGTGGCAAACTGCACGCGGCAGCAAAGAATCCCGACACAGTGCTCGCGCCTGAAAAGAAACGAACCGTTCATGAAAACCAGGCACTAGATTTCAAGAGTGGTTGTTTGGTCTTACCTAGCACTGTGGTGAACTCTCCAAAGCCAAGAGAGTCTCTGAATAGCTCCACACTTTGTTCATAAGAAGAAAGCATGCCCATGTTAAGTGCCATGGCCCTCACCACAGTGGGACCTGCCCCTTTCCATAGTGCCAACACACCTTCATCAGAGACGATTCGATAGAGTGCGTGGAATGCATTCTTGTAGTTTCTTCGTTGCGAAACAGGCAACGTGGCATCAGCCTGCATACGGATGAGGGCCAGGTCAGCAGGGCTGCCTACAGTTGATCCGATCGCGCCAGCTGTCAATCCACAAAGAGCCTTCTGGTATAGTGGCAATGGCTTCCCATCATTGGCCTCTATTGCTTGGCTTGTCAACAACCTATCATGAAAGGTTTTCAAGTCATTTAGAAATGCATAAGATGGTTGAAAACTATGCATTGCTTTTGGATTTGTAGCTACTTTAAAGACACTGTATGCTTCACATTTTCACATGATATGATTGTAACAATGAAGTGCAGATAGATGGAAGAGCAATGAATGAAAAACAAGAACTTCAAGAAATCATAATAGATATAAAAATGGTCATAATCCCATTAAGTTTGGACATGAATAGAACTACTCACTTAAAGGATCCCAGCCTTGCAGTTGTATATGTAGCCTGTCTAAGAAGCCCAGCTGACAAGCCCTGTAGAAACAGGTCAACAACAATATGACAGCATTTAGTAGGCAGAGTAACAAACTAAAGACATCTTCAAGATTACCAAAAAAAAACTAGGATTTACATTACACAATTTGTTAACTTAGTTCTTCTAGTGTAAGTAATTCATAACTGAAGCAAAAACTAGTGGGAAAAATCAGTATATCTGTAAATGCTGATTTAACTCAAATACAATATGTGCATGCTTAGCCAGATAGAAACTTACTATTTTACACAATTCCTTTATTACAATTCTACTTTTTACATGATCATCAACATCATAACTATGTTTTACAAATTGCAAGATTAATTAATACCTTGTAAAACGAACCTATACCCTCCTTTTTAAGCACGTTCTTCGCCACCTGAGACGCTGATCCTTGGCCCAGTTGTATTCTGACCTAACATTAAGAATAAACCTCATAGATTAATATCAATACACACTAAATAATTAGATCTTACAAGGCCCAAAACAATCCATTTCAGAAAAAAACCCATAATCATCTATAGAAGAATTGAGACGATGATTTTATCAGAAACAATATTAAATCAAAGATCAATCCTTTAGATACAAAACAGAAAACCCATTTGATCTAAGATCGGAAACGATGGCAAGAAGGCAATTCAATCCAAGGAAAAACATAAACGTAAACAATAAGGCGATCAGTCACAACAAATAATCACGTACAAACAAATCATTAAACTAGGTTTCCATGAATTACATAGCACATGTAAAGGCACGTAAAGAATCGATACCTTGATCATGTCGACAGGCTGAATAACACAGGTAGCAAGCATACCAGATGTACCGCCATTAATGAAGGGCTTCACAGCGTGCCAAACGCCGGCTGATTTCGGCTTCTCCTCTCCCATATTCCAGTTCACTTCTTTTTCTTCTCTCTAGTTATTCAAGCACAGAGAGAGGCAGAGCAGAGAGAGATGTCTATGGTGTATTACTACACGAGGGTTTAATGGCGACGCTGGAAAAAGGGTGTCGCTTCATTCATTCTCAGTGATTGTTGTATGCAAATTATATGCATATATACTTTTGAAGCAAGTACTATAACATAATAGGTTTTATATTTTCTGGTATTTGCAATTTGAGTCCAGAATATTTGCTTATTTACAAGTCTGACCCCTGAATTTTACTTTCTTTGCAAATAAATGCTTCCTGGCCTTTTTTCCTGTCCTTTCCAATTTTGCACAATATTTGGATAGTATTTTATAAGATTAATTATCGAAAATATCACAACTTTCATTTGAATTGTCACTTTAATCAAAATTTTCACTATTGTTCAAAATAACATATAATCTTATATATTATGTTTTTTTGACATCATCTAGTTTTGAAAATAAAATAAAATTATAGATGTATCCAATTGCCCGAATGTGATTAAAAAACTAATCGAGGTCAAAAAATATACTACATATATAAGATTATGTTATTTTGATCGATAGTGAAAATTTTGGTTAAAATGAAAATTCAAGTTAATGTTGTGATTTTTTCGATAATTAACCCTATTTTTATATTTATTCTTCCTATTTGATTAATCAAATTTATATATAAAAAAAAAGGTGTACTCATGAATTTTGAAGAACAACTATGGACATTATTGTCAATGTTAAAATGCTAGACTTGGTGTTTGAAAAGGTAGAAGGGCTTTTGTATAAAATCCATTGGTGTTCAAATAACGATTTACAATTATCCCTTTCATTATATAGTATTAAAAAAAAAAAACGTTCTTGTATTATATTTTACAATATATTGATGTTTACAGAATTAATTGATAATTATTATCCTTCTCAAATGAACATTATACCTAATTATGATCATATGGATATGGTAGTTAATATTTTGGGCTAGTTTATCATATTGGGCCACTGGGCTTTTGTAATCAGTTGATGTCCGTTAGTGAAATGTTGGGCCTATTGTCTACTTAGGCCCAGCCTTTTTAATTCAATTTGTTGGTAAGCCTAGTAATTTGTATCCATATAATTGATCCATACTTAAATCAACAGCTTCGTTTGAAAGCCCAAATATCATGTGGGCTTCTCAATGAGTGATACAATCATACAACCATCTCATACAAACTGTGTTTTAAAGTGTTTATTAGATGCACAATCAGTCGGTTCGGTCGAAAACCGAATAGAATCGAAAAAAATAGATTATCTAAACTTGTATCTTTTCTAAATCGAACCGAATCAAAGTACTTGGTTTGATTTCTCCAACTTTTAGTGTGATTTGGTGATTTAGTTTAAAACCAAACTGAACCGAATAAAACTAAAACTAAAACTGAAATAGTTTAATTGTGATAAACTGAACCGATATGTAGGTAAAAACTGAATCGAACCGAACCAAACTAAATAAATATCAGTTTGGTTTTTTGGTTCCGATTCGATTTTGCTCATACCTAGTTTTTATACTCACAACTAAATCTCAATACCATTATTTTGATAGTTTGACAATCATATCAACAAACACAACTTTGGGTCGATCCCAACAAAAACACAAATATATAATAACTAAATCATTAGGTAATTTCAAGAGATTGCCAAAATGACACAACAATCTTATATCAATTGTACTTAAATAGTACTTGCAATAATGACCTGATCTCAATAGTGTTATCGTGGTAGTTCAACATTCATATCAACGACCTTAATTTCTGATTGATCAAATCCCACGTAGAAACACATCAATACATTATAACTAAGTCACTAGGTTGATTTCAAGAATGAGTATACACTTACTAGTAGATAGAAATAGTATGCCAACATAAATCCAATAGACAATGTTGGATTTACAGGCTAGCTATGAAGAAAGTGAGAGAATGAAGAGAATAAATGCATGTGAAAGCCAACTTACAAGACCACATTCATAATTGTTTTCAACTAGTAGTTGGTTCTCCAACACCAGCCACATGGTATTATACCTTGCTCTCCTACTACTCCTCCCACAATAAATACATTTAATAATTGTACTTTCATATATACTATCATCATAACTTATCTTATCTAATCTATTTCCACATTTCTATCTGTAGTTCTATTTTATCTTCTATTTTCAATAATATATATGTGTCACATATTCATCAACGATAAAATGCTCATAAAAAAAGAAAAATTGAAGTGAGAAACAATTTGGAACTAATAAACTGATTTGTGGGCCCATCTCCAACCAATTATGCATCATTTCTACATTTTTGTTTGTGTTTGCATGCTCTATCATTTGGGCCAAAAGTTGTAATAATCTTGCAATTGAAACCTTTTATTTTAGGTGCTACTTATGTTTTTTTTTTTGCCAATGAAAAGAGTTTTCCAAAAAGATGAAGTGTCTTTTTAGAGTAGTGAGTTATACATCAAAGTCACTTATGTTAAATGTATTATTTCTGTTATTTCATTTTGAACATCTAAAAAGTACTCAACATGTCCCTAAATAGATTTTTTTTTAATAGTTGTTTGCTTAGTTAAAAATAATTTATGAAACCAACTTCTATTAATCATAATGGTGACAGAAAGAAACATATCTTATTAGGTGACTATGTATACAAAACTTGGAAAACAAATTAAAAATAAAAAAACTCTCAATACAAGGCCCAAAATTTTGCCAACTAACAAAACATGGCCTCTCCTCACATGGGTACACCCTGGTTCAATCTTTGTATATTATCTTCTTTCCATGGTCCATACTACCCTCCATTCAATACCTCCTAAATAGTAAATACCTAACATATCTTCTAAAATTATATTTTGTCTCTTATTTTAATATTATGAATTGTCTCATGTATGTTTTAAGATTCTAATATTTATATGCTACATTAATTTCTTTTAAAAAAAGGAATCTAAAGTAACTATTAGTCGAATATTGTAGAGTAGAATTTTTTAAATCACACGACAACAAAAATAGAAGTATCGACATTTTTCATTTTAGAATTTAAATTTTTTTTATTCAATTGCAATTTTGAAGTTTTGGAGTTTATCAAATGCAACTTAAATTACAATAGGACCATTTTTCGGCACATGATTTAATTTTTTCAATTTGCAACCTAAAATTTTGTATTTTATTCAATTGCAACCTCTGATTTAAGATATATTTGATAAATTTCATAACTTGAGATTTGGATATAAAAACAAAGCTTAGGTTGTAAAGTAAAAAAATTAAATCATGTGCAAGTCACATGATCTCCACTTTGTCGAAAAAATTGTCAAGCAAGTGATTTAACCATTGTGATAAAGTCTAGAACTTCAAGTTTGTAATTAAATTTAAAAAAAAAAAAGATTGCAAAATAAAAATATGTTTTTGTAGATTTAAAGCCAGGGGTATTTATGTCTATTTACATTTGGGCCAATGGAGGATGGGAAGTTAACAATGAGATGACGAGGTGGGCCGGGCCCGCATAAGAGCTGGCGCCTAATGGCGGGCCTACGGATTCCAACCCATTTATCAAATATCATTTTTTCTCGCTACAAAACAAACATATATATACATATATATTATAGAGAGAGAAGATGATGAGTGAGAGAGGTTAGAGTATCCCTTTCTTTATTGCACTCATAAATCGATCACAGAGAAGAAGATCTAACAAGAGGGTGAAACGGGAAGCTTTTTGGATTAAGAGATCGAATCCTTTTCCCTTAGGTAAAAAATGAGAGAAATAATTAGTATACATATAGGGCAAGCGGGAATTCAGGTTGGAAATTCTTGCTGGGAGCTGTATTGCCTTGAGCATGGCATTCAGCCTGATGGCATGATGCCTAGGTATTGATTCTCTCCTTTTCAGTTCTTCATTATTGATTGCATTTTCTTTTGTGAAAGTGGATTTTGTTGGCTCGTGGTGTAATTTTAGGGATTTCGAGGTTGATCTTGTCTTTAATGCTGGAATTGTGTATGCATTTGATAGATTTTTTTTTTTGTTTTCAATGATCAATCTAATGAAATTTGAAATATTAGAGTAGTGTAGAAGCTCGAACTTTGTGGAAGCGGAGTTTGGAATTAAATTTTTTATATAATTTCCCGCTGATTTTGTTTTCAAAATTCAAAATTTATGAATCTTATGATACTTAATTTCCTTATGGATTTGCAGTGACACCACAGTGGGAGTGGGAAATGATGCTTTCAACACCTTCTTTAGTGAGACTGGCTCTGGAAAGCATGTCCCTAGAGCTATATTTGTTGATCTTGAACCCACCGTTATTGATGAAGTTAGAACGGGGAATTATCGCCAGCTTTTCCACCCCGAACAGCTCATCTCTGGAAAGGAAGATGCTGCTAATAATTTCGCCCGAGGGCACTACACCGGTGAGCATCCATGTTATCTTTACTTTTGGAGTTTAAGGTTGCTTTATAGGATAATTTGATATGTATGAAGTACCAAAGAGTAAACATCTTGAGTTATTTCGACTAGTATAGCAAATCAATTGTTGCATCTGGCAAATATGTTGAGCTAGTGCTAATATGGTTCATTTATGATACTTTGTTTGCAGTTGGGAAAGAGATTGTGGATGTATGTCTTGACAGAGTGAGGAAGTTGGCTGATAATTGCACAGGCTTGCAAGGGTTTTTGGTTTTCAATGCTGTAGGTGGTGGTACTGGTTCTGGATTGGGTTCATTGCTCTTGGAGCGCTTATCTGTGGATTATGGAAAGAAGTCAAAGCTTGGTTTCACCATCTATCCTTCACCCCAGGTGCCTAGACTTTCTTTGAAATCGTGAACAGTCTCTTAGCTTGCACAATACCTTCCTGCAATGTTTACGTTTCTGTCTTCCAATTTGACCCTTTCTGTCTTTTGATTATGTTTTAAAAGAGTGATAGAAATCATAAATATGTCTCTAGAGATCATTTTGAAGTGATGAATTGCCTCTTTTTATGGTCTGTGTAAATAACTTTCAGTGTGAGTAGTATGACAGAGACAAGGAATTGATTGATTGATCTCCCTTGCAGGTGTCCACTGCAGTTGTTGAACCTTACAACAGTGTTCTTTCCACCCACTCTCTTCTTGAACACACGGATGTTTCGGTGCTCTTGGACAATGAAGCCATTTACGATATATGCAGGAGGTCTTTGGATATAGAGAGGCCCACATATACCAATTTGAATCGTTTGATTTCCCAAATCATATCATCCTTGACTACCTCACTCCGGTTCGATGGAGCCATTAATGTAGATATTACCGAGTTCCAGACCAACCTTGTGCCATATCCTCGCATCCATTTCATGTTGTCATCATACGCACCCGTGATCTCAGCTGAGAAAGCATACCACGAGCAACTCTCAGTCCCCGAGATTACAAATGCAGTATTTGAACCTTCAAGTATGATGGCAAAATGTGACCCAAGACATGGGAAATACATGGCTTGTTGTTTGATGTATCGTGGAGACGTTGTTCCCAAGGATGTCAATGCCGCTGTCGGTACCATCAAAACGAAACGAACCGTCCAGTTTGTTGACTGGTAATTTGAGAATTTGAGCATACTATGTTCTTAACTTAATTCCATATAGCTTTATTCTGATAATCTCCTCTCCATACAGGTGCCCAACTGGCTTTAAGTGCGGAATAAACTATCAACCTCCTACGGTGGTACCTGGTGGCGATCTTGCTAAGGTGCAACGGGCTGTGTGCATGATCAGCAATAACACCGCTGTTGCTGAAGTGTTCTCACGCATTGACCACAAATTTGATCTCATGTATGCCAAGAGAGCGTTCGTTCACTGGTACGTTGGTGAGGGAATGGAGGAAGGCGAGTTCAGTGAGGCTCGTGAAGATTTGGCTGCTCTTGAAAAGGACTACGAAGAAGTCGGCGCCGAGGGTGTCGATGAAGAAGAAGAAGGTGAAGACTATTAATATGTGTAGTTGGTGTGCTAAAAGTTTGCCAATGTGAAAAGAGTTGGCTGTAAAACTGCCCTCTCTTGGTGTATTGTGTTTTGCTTGTCTTTCACTTTTCATTGAATCTTGTTCCTGCTTTCTCAAGTTATGTAAATTTCTTAGTAAAAACCTCCTTTCATCCATGCCTTCATTTCTTTTTATAAATGTGATTAATCGTAGTCAAGATATTTTTCAAGTGTTTCTTTTATTTTGATAAGCATAAATTAAAAGGTACACAAGTATATATAGAACTATATTTTCACATTTGGATCGTTTGTCGTGAATCGTGATGTCCTCAGATGGAGTTTAAAGTTTTTCCAAACCCAATTGCTAATACTTGTGTATATTCAAACTCATTAAATATCCAATTATTTTACTTATATTTAATGTGTATTTCCATGGGACTCTACTTATAACTTTCGTTCTATGTCTATGTCACTAGTGGTGATCAAAACAAAAGGTTTAACTCAAATACACTGAAACTAAATGCAAACAGTTTAGACTAGTTTTTATTAAGCTGCAGTTTCAGCTAAAGATTGTTCAAAAGTTTGCATCACACTCTAAATACTCTCTACATTGTAGAATTTTCTAGAACTGAAACTAAGATACCATATTTGGCGAAACACCAAAATCTCTATTGGCATCAAACCAATCAGAAGTCACTTGCAAAGATGCAGGAAATGATGATCCATCATCGCTAAACCCATTTAGCTGCTGCTGCGGCTGCGGCTGCTGAATAAACTCTAGGCTACTTTGTGCACAATTTGGTGTCGAAATCTGTTGTGCTGTAAAATCAACAAACTCAGTAAGCATTCCTCAAACATGCTACAAATGTTTTCGAATCAGTGAGTTTGCATAGCCACTCTATATGCACCAACCAATTGGTATATGAAAAAACAAACAAGTTACACCAAATACTCAGCAACACAACCTTAAAACTTAAGAATTCTGGGCCATTTGCTATGCTTTTTCACCAGTTATTGATAAAACTCTTTCATTATTCTCAGAAATCCCTATAAACTATAACCAAAACATTAAATAGTCAACTTACGAAGGTTATTAGAGTTATCGGGTTGGAAATTTTTAGTCAAGTTGGAAATTTTTAATAATTCAAGGACAAATTATTGTCAAAAACACTACTACAACAACAAAAATACATTATTATAATTTATATCACATTCATAAAAAACTCATTAAGTTAAAAGTCTCTCTTACTTGAACCAGGAGATATATCAGAATAGGGCCCATCATTCATTTCAATTACAATTCTTTGATATTGATGCATCAGCTCCACCTGTCTCCAAATCAACTCATTGAATTTGTCTATTTGATCCTTCACCAACAAATTTGCATAGTAAGCCTTAAAAAATTCTGGATTGTCCTTTTCAAGCTTCTCCCAAACTGGAAAATACAAAACAAATTAACTATACTAAAGAAGAAATGCATATATTTCTTATCTCTCTTATAAACGTAAGATATCTCTTATAAACATAGTTTAAATTGCTTCAACTCTACACATTGACCAGGCATTTGAAGAATCTAAAAATCACCACCAATGGAATGTAGCAAAATATAAAAGGACAATCAATTATGAGCTTATTTTTTTTAGAATAATATAGAGGAAAACATTCTATCTACCAAACATATAATAGAGACCAAGTTTACAAGTTACAAGTATCATCTGAGATTCATTTTCTTATTATTTCCCAAATAAAATACAAAAAAAAAAAAAAAAAGAGGGGAGCTTAAGTAATAATAGAAAATATAAAACTTATAGAGAAAAAAGATGGAAAAAGAAATTCTTATTATTATGAACAAAAAAGAAAAAGACCGGAGATTGAATGCAATATAGCTGAAGTAATAGAAAAGATTAGGCTTATGGAGAAAAAAGATGGAAAACAGAAAGCTACACCTGCAACAACATAACAGACCAAACTGACTGAAGTAGAAGGGAAAAAAAACACGAATAAAAAATAAGCAATTAGAAAACTGCATTCAAATACCAGCAATGTTACTTTAGTTTACAAATTATTTTAGTTTATTATTATTTAATTTTTCAAACAATAGTTTATTATTGACAGTATTACTATTCTCCCAATTACTTAGAGGAACCTTTCAACTTGAACAACAATATTTAAGAATACATCACCCAAATACTGTTTTCCAAGTTTTTTTTTCCCCAAATAGTTATTGGAATCTTTCGTTGGTTAGCAGGTAATGGATAAAAATGAATAAACATTTACAAGGCAAAATTAGGTAATGGTACCTGTACGAGTAAAGGCCGGATCAATTTTGAGCTCATCATCGAGAATGTGAATCGTCTGCTTTTTGTTCATGTATTTCGTGATGCAATACTCTATTTGCATATGCACCTAATATAAGAACACATAAAATGCAAATAAATTACTAACTATAAATGTTAACTTTGCAGTTGAGAGGGTAAACATTTCGAATAGAATAATTAACAGGTTTTTGCAGCTGAGTGATGAATAAGTATATCGTGAAATATTCTAAAGGAGAAAGGGTGAGTAAAAGAGATACAATATAGATGTTAAATCTGAGAACCAAAATCTTCTATTCTTTCCCTTTTGCATCCAAAATCCATACAACAAAAACAAGTCTATTTTAGTTTTTCATGATGATTTGAGCTCAAACCTCACCCAATTTATTTCTTCATCTGACGGAATTCCTCCCACCTTCATGATGCTGCCACCTTCTAATTCTATCAGATTAAGATTCTGTAAGCATCATACCATCCAAACCACACAATTAGGCCACAATTTGGTGATAAAGAAAAAAATCAACACCAACACGAAACTAAGAAGGAACTGTACAGAAATAAGCATCTAGAATACCGCCAAGAAATAGCACTAATCAAATATATATCCAGAAGAAACAGCTTCAATCAAGGTCTACCAATTTGTCCACCAATAAAAAACAAGTAATTCGATTATGGGTGCGCGGCTAGTTCATCTTAATACAACAAGTCAAAACAAAGTAATTCGGTTACTTCTGCACTAGTTCATCTTAATACAACAAGTCAAAATGCATATCATGATCTCAACCAACTCATTCCAATAATTCAAGTGAATTTCATACCTCCAGGGAAGAGTTCTTCAATTCAGAATTCAGAACAAATCACGCCGTCAACAAAGCTAAACAGAAGAATCTTCACACTTGTTTTCTCACTCGTATAAAGTAAACGCAAAAAAAGGGCGAAAAAAACAATAGCCAACAACACATCAAGAAAACCGAACCTTCTCGAACGAGAAGAAAAATCCAAATCAAGATCGAGTGTATAGACTAAAATCAATGAAAATTCAACAAAATCATGGCCATAAATGAACAAGACGCCCACATTCAGTAACAATACAAACGAAATTGAACAGAAAAGGAGGAGAAGTTACTAGACGCAGACTACTTCATCTTCTTCTTCTCCACGACTCCACCTCCTTGAGAAGAAGCCGCCTCCTTTCTATGCGAAAAGTACGCCAAATTCTCAGGCAATATATTAGCTTTGCTCTCTGTGTATATATGAGAAGTTAATTCAAATGTGACTCTTTTTGGACTCGGGGCCCACCAAATAAGATGATCTTCTTTTTTGCCCCTTATATAAACCATCATTAAAATTACAGAGTTTAAATAAAAGTAATTCTTTATTTGAAATAAAAATATGTATTTTTTAAATCATGGTTAAGAGTAATTTTAATAGTCTAATTAACCGTTTAAAATTAACGATCAAACTATGTCATTTCAATTTTAAAAAATAGCAATTAATTTTATTTTTTTTATGAAAAAAATAGCAATTAATTTAGTTACAGTTAAAAAGTAAAAAATATTTTATGGGCCACTCATCCTTAAATAAATTAATTGCTACTACAAAATGAAATATAGAATCTAAAGAAGGGCCCACATTTCGTGGGTCATCTGATCGGGCTTCTCAGTCTATAAAGATTTGGGCCTATGATGCCCATCATATTCTTCGGACCATTTAAGGCCCACTAACATAAGCCTTTAATATCTTCCTCTCTTGGAGTCTTCTATTTTATATTATAGAAATTTATTTTTTTAAGAGAAATAAAACAAAAAAAAAAACATATTTTGCTCCATCTATTTTTTAATTTATATAAAAGTTACGTTCTCATTTTTTTTTTAAACATTCGATTATTATATTTTTAATTGCATTAAAACAATGTGCTTGTATTTTTATTTTTTTATTTTCGAGTTATTTAACTTTTATATACATTAATATTTAACTTGAAGTATACGAGCTTGACTATTATAAATAAAAGTGAAGAGCTGAATTTATTGCAAATAAATACACATACACACCCCCAATTCAAGAGAACAAGAAAACCATTAAATTATTCACTCTACACTTAGAACAAGACGGCAAAATGAAAGAGAAATTAATATAATAAAATTAACTTGAATGAAGGGCTGTTTTTTTCATTTTAATTGTTTGGTAAAATTTAAAATTGACCATTTCTACCTCAAAATAAGTCATTCAAGTAAGCTTGAAGCCTTGAACCATGCAGTAGAATATTTGTTTCTTTTATATGACATTATTTTGGAAAGAATTTGTGACAAAAAAAAAAAATCTACAATCATCTTGTTTTCTTCGTGGTTTTACTTACAAGATACAAATTTGAGACACTATCGCAATTTTTTTTTTATCACATATTATAGATTTAATAAAAATTTATAGTTTACCTTGTACTTTAGGATATTCAGCAGATTATGGTAAAAAGTATAGCCCACTACGTTTTTAATAAAAACGTCATTGGTAGTGACATCTTGTTTTAAAACGAATATTCAACGCCTTTGTTTATACATATATATATATATATATATATATATATATATATATATATATATATATATATATGAATGATGTTTGTGCGCACGTACATATATATGCATTTATTAATTTCTAATTATTATGTATTTTTATATTTCATTCCAATATTAAAAGTTTAATAGTTGCTTTTATATTTATTACCTTCAAGAACATATGTACTTCTAAATATATAAAAAATATTATATATTTAATTTTACAATAATAACTACAAATATATAATTAGTCTTACAAAAACTGTATCGTAGAAATACATTAATATATTTTTATTTGCAACTGTATATAATTATCAGTGTACCTCCAACATAAAAAATTTCTAGCTGCAAGAAAAAGAGAAAAAAAAAATTGGTTGATGATAAAGAGTATCACAATGTATTAATTGCTTCTAATACAAAGATGAGGCAGGTTGTTCATCTTCTACTGAGGTGCACTGGATGATCCACCTACAAGATTTTGGAGTAATCTAAAACAAATGATGAATGATCACTTGTGTCCTAATAAGATTGCATTTGCCATTGATGATCTGTTGAAGAAATCTGAACCTTAACTCGGACAGAACATCTGACATAGAGTTTGAATATCCCAGAGAGCTTCATTGGAATCGTTGACATTATCCCAGAATTCATTGATCCCATTCATTGCATAGAGTGATGCTGATATCTGTCTTTCCACTTTCATGAGTTCAAAATCCGGAAATGGTGTGTCGATTGCAGCTTCACCGCCTCGTTTTGGCACGTCGTGTTGTAGACCAATCTTGTCGAATTCCACTGGATAAGTTGTGCCCAGATTGAAATGAGGAGTGGACATATCATATCCTGTGATGAAGTAGCTCAAATCCGGCTTGTAAATATCCTCAAGCTTAGCTGGATTCAAGCCCTCCATTTGAGTGATGCTAAGGCTCTCATTGGTACTATCTAGAGGACTATTGCAGGGAGAAATAGCCTTCTTAACACTGGTTTCTTGATTCAGAAATCTAGAGGTGGTTGGTGAAGGATGATGAGTTGGAGGGGTGGCCTTGTTTTGGCTCCTCTTTTGGTTAAGAAGGTTCCGGATTTTCAAAGACAGGGCCGGGTTGCAGGGCACGTTGTTCAAGAAGTTGGTTCGTGTGTTGGATCCACGTAGGAGACATGCTGCCTCGTCATAGGCCTGAGCAGCCTCTTCAGCTGTGTCGAAGGTCCCTAGCCACATTCGGATCTTCTGAGTCGTGTTCTTGATCTCCGCCACCCATTTGCCCGAAGGCCTTTGTCTCACCCCGACAAACTTGCTCTTGTTCGGGGACCGGTTTCTTGATTTGTATGTGGATGAGTGGTTGTTAGCAGAAGAGGGGTCATGGAAATGGAACTCCATGGTTTATGCTCAAGGTTGTGAGAGGGAAAAACAAGAGTTGATTCAAGAAACAAAGGGTGAAAGAAGGGGAGTTCTTATAGAAGAGAATGAAGTTGTCTTATTTTGTTTGTCTCATGTAAAGAGTTGACTGAAATTTCTAGATGAGCATGAGTAGCAAGCATGACCTATTATTGTATTAAAAATTGTTTGTTTGATTGTTTATACAAGGCATGCCTAGTCCCATTTCTGGCATATTGCTCAACACGTTGTTTGCCTTTTTGGTTGTAAAAATGGCATGATTTTGGTTGTATTTTGGTTGCATTTTTACATTAACATGAGTTCACGATGAATATGCAAGGATTCTCGATCGATAACATACCATTTTTGGTTATGTGGGTGAAAAAAGGGAAGTCAAAAGATGATGCATAGAGGCCTAATATAATGTAAGGTAGCATCATATTATTAAATTATTAGAGTAGAAAATAGTAGATAAAGAAAGGGGGCATGGGAGCCATTTAATCCTAAACCAAACAAGAACAAGACAGATAAACAAATACAAGGTTGATAAACCAAAGTCAAACAGAGTCCAGATCAAGACAATGTATACCTTTTAATCATGGAGTTGGTGAAACTTATAACTATTTGTTCCTTTCTGGGTCAACTGAGTGAGTTGCAATCACGAAAGCCTGCAAAATATTCAAAATCATCGTCATCATGACCACGACATAACCTCAACACCTGCCACTTGGACAAACCTGCCATTGTTGATTCTTGAAATAGTAATAACATTTGATAACAGAATCTGGAGAAACATGATGCTATTAAAGAGGAGGAATCTCTGTTTCCACAATCCACCAAATAACTGCTTCCAAGACAAGAAGATTATGATTGGACAAACTATATACGAAAAAAGGATATAATTGGTGGATTGTTTGAAACAGTTCAACTGCAATTGAATTAAGAAAAACAGAGTAAACATGAATGTAAAGAAAATAAACAATCGTTTCTTGCAACTCTTGTTGGAAGCCATACTTTCATTCCATTCATATACTCAGACAAATGAACAAAAAAAGTGACGATGTTTCTGAAATCCTTGTACTATATAGCAAAGGACATGATGCACGATCAAAACTGAGACGGGATTTGCCTATCTGACAACCCTCGAATATCACAATTGTCCAACAAAAATCTCAAGAATGAAAAAGAATATTGAAAAAAGAAAAGAACAGAAAGACACATTTCTCTTCTGTTTCTGGGAGCAATCCGGATGATCTTGTAATATACACATTCTAGGGCTCTATACTCGAAAATGCCTTCACACTTGACCATATAATCAGCAGGTTGATGCATGAACATATGCAAATGAATGCTGTGAACACCTCTCACCCATGAGAGAAATGAAGACAATTATATGATCAGCTCAAATCACCACGCACAACAGCAACTCAATACGGAAAGGACAAGCAGGGCTCGATATCAGCCATGAGCCACTATGATGAGAGAATCGACTGCAATGCAAGCTGCTGTTGAGGCTGTAAGGATGACCATGTAGAGGCCAAGGTGGATGGAGGTAGTGTCTGTTGTAACTGCCTCAACAAATTTATCATTCTGCTAGCAGTTTGTTCCGACGCAAGATCCTTGCCAGCACAGAGAATCTGCAATAGAAAGAAATTTTAATATGGACCTGAGATCACAGGAGAAAGATGCGGGGGGAGGACTAAAAAACAAATCTGTTCGATGATATAAGGCAACAATATTCCACCATAGCCATCACATTAATTTCACAAAGAGTGTTGAATATATAAAACATCGCACAGTATATTGTATATATATTGACACTGGACTTCAAATTGCTTAAGACAACTAACCTCAGCAAATACAGAAACAATTTTAGGGAGATACTGATTGTTTGGACCCAAAAGTTCCGTATCAGACCTGAAACGAGGAAAACAAGGTTAAAGTGAATTAGGATATAAGAAAGAAAAGATGGTAGATTCAAAGGTTATAAAATAAAAGGAGAAGGAAGGAGTGCGATCAAGTCTTCACCTCTCAACCATTGAGCAAAGCTGATCATGAACAATTTTTGCCTCAATCAGATCACTCTTTATTGGCAAACAACTCAACCAGGCGGGAACGACCTATCAGAAAATCTAAGAAGTTACCATTTATTCAATGAAATGCAAAAAAAGGACCAGAAAATACCAGCATAATATTAACTAAGAAGGGAAATTTAGAGATTAAGCCAATTAAACAACACAACCACAGCTAGGTGCCCTTTTTTGGGATAATAACAAAAAATGATCCACTCGAGCACCTAAGAGTTGAATCAGAAACTGCTTTATTCTGCAGGTACTACTTTTAAGTCATCAACATTCAACAATATCTTGTAAGCACGATTCCTACCCCAAACCCAACCCACCAAAATAGAAGAGAAAAGAAAGAAAGAAAGAAAGAAATGAAACACACACACTACCTGAGCTGAATCGATGCTGTCACGATGATGTTGACATATCTTTCCCAGAGCTGATACAGCATTATCATATGCCATCACATTGTCCGGCTGCAAAGCATTTGGATGCCTGATAACTGCATTAAGCCTTGAAAGAGCCTCTGAACAAGACAAACAAAGGAGGTCAGCTTACAGATATCAAGCTGAAATTTGTACTCGTATGTCCAACCGCATCATACCTCCAACAAGCGGCTTGAAAACAGAACCGCCAAACTCTGCACATACGCCAAGTCCATATACTGCAGCCTGGATAGAAGTTAGGCAGTTCAGATATGATCAAATAGCATGATTAAAACTAGGTGAAAATATTGTTTTCAATGCTTTCGTCAACCTGTCGAACATCCAAGTTCTCATCATTGCATGCCTCCAAGAGAAAGGGAAGATATGTATCATAATACCTGGTTGCCAATAAGAAAAGGAGGTTATCTTCATAAGAATATCATAATCAAAACCAAATTCAATTTTTTTAATGAATGTCTAAAGTACTTTAGAGCTGCTTCGTGGCATTGCTCAGCCACATCATCAAATATACAAATAGCAATCCTTCTCTCTTCAGATGTCTTATCTTTTCCCTGCAAGAAAATAGAACCTCAGTCAGAATGAGACAAAAAAAAAAGTGTATGGATAAACTTCTAAATTGTGTTCTAATTCTCTGATCAAATATTGCCTGATCATTCCTCTCCATCAAGCAGGAGGCAGGAATGAAAAGATCTTAATTGCAATACATGAAAAGGTGTGACTCACCCACATAGGCATCAGGTATGGTGACAGTTCATCAAAGAATGGCAAGAAAGAAGCCTTGAATGTTTTTATCAAAGTTCCCATGATTTCACCAACCTGAACAAGCAAGACCAGATCAAAAATTGGATTTTTACATGATTCCAAACTGCCAAAGAAGTTAAACATAATCGGTTGTTTCCCGAGAATCTAAGGGTAATTTACTAACTTGGTCAAATACTTCTTCTTCTTGCTCATTTTCTTCTTTAAGCAGTTCTCCCTCTTCAGCATCAAAATCTTCAGCTTTGGCTCTCTCAGATCTTTCTGTTTTTCTACTTGAGCTAGCTGTGATCACTTGCTTTATCTCATCTACAATACTTCTAACCTGACTCTCATCTAGAAGTAGTCCGGAAATCTGTGAGAAGTTTGCACAAGTGAATGATGAGCAAATCCAAAACATAATACAAATTATAACTGCAACAAGACTAAAGCAATTCAAGACTGGAAGAGTCTGGAACTTCCATCAAATAAATGAACATTAATATTAGCCGTGAAATCGATCTTTTATCTATATATTGAAGTGTAAGTTCTTACCAAGTTTCTCCAACTCAAAACTTGGTCATGTCCAGAATAAAAATATTCTTACAAGCTTATTTCATAAAAGAGATGCAGTGACTAAGAGGCCCTTGTAGCAATTACACATAGATACTTTGCTGTTACAGACTCTTAGACAGAAGGTGCATAAGTAAAATGATACCAAGAAAATTCCTACAAATACAGAAATCTTCACAAAAATCAACCCCTCCATGCAGGAGCTCGCAAAACTACATTGGTGCTGATTAGAAATTGTAATTTGCGGTTCAGAGATAGCCAAGAAAACTCAAAACATTTTGCATTTAGCATAACTCTTCCTGGAAAACAACATATACAGCACTGTAGGAAAACACATAAAATAAAACTTAAGTTTCTAATTTTCAGTAAGCACCATCTATAGCTGGCACATATTAAATGTTACAAGGTGAAATAAGTGATATAACATCTTGAACAAGATAATTAAAAACGTGAGCTCAAGATCACTCAAGTATGGTACAAGTTCATTCTAATTTACATTAAAAGTGACCAACCTGCACACATTCATTCAATGCGTCCAACATATTTGCACATATCTCAGTGTCTGGTTCCTGCATGATATCAGAATTCATATTTGATCAATGCCAGATACAGAGAATTATAATGATCAATATAATGCAATAATTGACTATCAACTATGAACTCACACCTTATGTAAAGCTTCCACTAAGGCAGGAATTATGTAGTCAGACAGCTGCTTAACATATGTCTCATTACGGCCCTGAGCTATCCCTTTCTCCACAGCTAATTTTGCAGACCGCAACAGCTCCGGCATTGCTAAACGATAAAAAACTCTGAACTGTATTAACAACATTGACTTTATGGATATACATAAAAAGATATTCAAAACAAAATATGTATCACCTGAAACAGCAGCCTTCCTGACTTCTTCATGGAAATAAAATTTCAAAAGTGGAACCAATGTTGGGGCAACCTACATCAACCATAATATAATACAACACCTTTAAATGGTGATCCAACATCAGAGGGATTGGTAAAGACCAAGGCATCTCCACTGACCTGATCAATCCAGGGATAGAAACCTTCCTTCAATTCATCAGCATAGCAGCACAGCATATTGCAAGCAGTGGCCTTCTCTTCCAGGACACTAGTCTTGATCCCAATTCTTTTATCCCCAAGGGTGATAGTCTCCATGCTGCAGTATATGGAAACATAATATTATTCTCAGATACAACAGGCTGTAATTAATGAAAACTATGCAAGCACAATGGGAGAGTGGGGGGAGGGGTGACCAAAAATATGTAATAGGTTCTTCCAGATGCAAAAAACTTATGCTGGAACTTATGTCCAGACCAGAACACTGTAACACTCAAGTCCCCATAGGCCACAAGAAACAAAAAAAGAAATTCATAGTTTCTTCCTCATTCATATACTTGAGCCAAACAAGTTATATGCAACTATAGAAAAACATTGATGCCAATGCCCATGGGGAGTTTACAAGAAGTACTTCTGATAATGATAATTAAAGACAAAAACACACCCCAAAAAAAAAAAAAAATGCCTCACCGATATGTACGAAATTATCAAAGAGATGCTGGTGAGAGAGCAAGTGAATGGACAGAAACAATTGGATCAGGAAAATTGGCTCAGAGCAGAAAAATAATCCAAACATTCTGTTACTAATTACTAATTGAACCAAGAAACTCATTAATCAGTGTTTCAACTGAGATCAAACCGAAACAGCATGATACATGCATAAGCATGTTAACGATCAGAAATTTTGAAAGTTAATATGAATAAGCAAGAATACAAACAATTAATTAGGTTAAAAACTATCACAAAACCAAGAAATTAAGATACTACAAAGACCATCAATAGGGTGAAGCAGCTTCATCAATCATTAAAAGCATAAACATTAATTCAGAGATTAAAATACTTTTGAGGAAATAACTTTCCGGAGTATGCAAAGAGAACTTTTAAAGGATAACCTATCAAAAAGTAACAAACAGCACCTTTCATCATCTGATTCATCAATTTCATTGTCCGAATCAGCATTTGTAATGGTCACATCAGGCTTTAGCTGAGCAGACTGAAGCAACGGTGGCATAACCACATTCATATAAGGAAGGAAATCCTGCCCCAAACACTTGCAAAGTCTGGCCCATGCCTACAGTAGAACAAAAAGTCAGCTTGGCTATATAAATGATTAAAGCATTTGATATCTGCAGCTCTTTAGGACAAATGACATACTTGTAACATGTAACTGGTAGTGGGATCATCTGTCTCCATTTGTGATCCTTGCAATGACCTAAGCACTTCCATGACCTTGCATGAAAAGAACAAAACTAAGACCACGTAGAGAAATATGGCAAAGGTTGATCTAATGATAACCACTATGAATCTCTATTAGGCCAAGACAAATACAAAATACTGTCATGTTCATATAGGATTTACAAAAAAGTTGCACTAAAACAAAAAACAAGGAAATAGCGCATTCATCAAGACACGACAGCCAGAACTTTGACCTTTCAACACCTACCTGCAAAGCGTCCTCCTTGAATTTTTCCTTGCCAACAGCCATCCCCACCAAGCTGATGCACTCCATAGCTTTCGCACGGAGCATGCGGTTAGACTTGTCTGTCGCATTCACCAAAATAGCTTTCAGGTAAGGCATGACTGCATCATAATATTTCTGGAAGTGTTCCTGCAAAATAAATTTCATACAACGACTGAGTATGTATTGAAAATGAATTTTTTTAACAAAACCAATTACAGCATTAACATACCTGAGATGAATCAGCTACTGAAGCTAAAGCAGTTAAGGCACCCTCCTGCACCATTTGCTTGGAATTCTGCATCTAAGAAAGCAAAAATAGGTTTAGCATAAAGTATATTAGTCTAGCATGGGCATAATATTGGCATATATTGTGTTCTCATGCGCAACTACACCTGAAGAAGTACAAGCAGCTTATGCACTATCCCATCTAAGTAAGGAGTCAAAATTTCAGGGGTGCAGTTTTCACTGAAGTTAAGAACTGCTGAGGCTGCATGTGCCTGCAAAAACGCACTAAGTTATGAATAGAAAAGAAGATAATTTTATAACAATGACAAAACCACATAATAACAAAAATATATTTTCCAATGGATTTCTAACAAATGTCACCAACTCAGGCTCAAGGATGTGGCATGACAAGATGAGTGTTGCAAAAAAAAAAAAAAAAAAAGCAGACAGCAATAACAATTTACAAACCTGTACTCGAGGATTTTGGAAATCATCCATAGCTGCAGCTAGTGCTGGCAGGACTCGCTGATGATACTGAATTTGTAGTTCTGGGCCCAAGTCTGTTGACAGCTGACCGATTGCATTAATTGCGGCCCATCTCACTCGTGGATGAGGATGTTGAAAGGAGTTCAAAACCATGTTCACCACTTGTTCCAAATTCTTAATCATCACCTAAAGCATACCAACAGAGGAATTGTATTAGCCTCACACAGCTATGAAGAAAACCAGACATGGCTGGTAAGAAAAATAGTGTCAAGCAAACGTGATAAACCAAAAATCAAAATTATTGAAAATATCACCACCGAAAACCAAAAATCAACAAATATCATGACTTTATAACCTAATTTGAAAATTCCAACTTCTGCAAACTAATCAGTGGTGGTATAATTAACAATTAAATGAATTTAAAGTATACATAGATATTATAATGGGTGTTAACTCATATCAACATTAATTTCACTGCATATGTTTCTTTCTTGGATGGGGATATGGAAAAATACTAAATGAGTAACTTAAAAGAACAATATATGTTATAACTGATTTATCAAGCAACTACACCAGCATTCGACAACCACAACATATAAGATATTGCTCCCACAAAGAATGAAGCAATTACTTGAAAACAAAATTAAATAAATTATCATCATCAAATTCATATGATCATCTTGATGTGAATTTATGGTTATGTACCTTCGAACAACCCTCCGCAATTTGTGCAAGTGCAATGAGGGCCGCATGATGCTTCTGCCACTCAGGAGCAGACAGATAAGCCTGCAACTGCTCCGATGCCACAGGAACAATGGTATTCCCACCAAGAGCTATAGAAAGCCTATCCAAACATTCCTGCCCAATACCATAATTACTTGTCTCTCCTGCATCCTCATCCTTTGCCTCCGCACTGTGCCATGCTGGATCATCCTCCATATCCAAAAGCATCCTCATTAAATTTGCAAAAAGCCTGCTAATGAATTGTGGCAGTTTGCGCATCATCCCAGGGGCTCTTTCCCGAGCTTCTGCTAGCGTTATTACAAACTCAATCGCCAAATGTCGAGTGCCTTCCTCCAAACTCTCAGCCTCAGCTATCTGCAACATGGACCCAACAACATCTACAATCTGTCTCCGCAAAAACCTTGGCTCCGTCCCAGCCAACTCAATCAACAATTCCAAAGCCTCCTGAGCCGTTGCCTCCTGACCCGAGTTCAGCGACTCTGTCAATGTCCTCATCATAGCGGGCAATAAATCCTGGAATCTATCACGCTCATTCGAACTCGTGAGACACTGGATGAAGTTAATAACGGCACTCAAAGCCGCAATTTTCACATCGGAATTGGGGGAGTTATTCAGTACATTTAAGAACACAGTGTGCAAATCAGTAATATAAGGAACCAACGTTTCTCCTATGAATTGCGCCAATTGAGAGAACATCAAGAACGCAGATTCCTGCAATTTCGGCGAAGTTGAAGTAACACATTGAAACATAAAGGGCAAAATTTCCGGCCACTGATTATCCGGTAACAGCGAAGAAGCAAGCTCCGAGATGGTATCACACAGCTTTTTGATTATGGATTTGGACTCCTCATTCTGGATTGCGGCTAATAAAATGTTCTTGATAGCTGAACGAGTTGATTCACTGAGTTTGGGCCAGATATACGAGTCGTCTCGAGTCAGTTGCTTCCGGAGGAGGATGGTGGCCATAGCGCGCGCCTCAACATGTACAGAAGACGAGATGAGGTGACTGAGTTTAAGCGCAAGCGAGTTGGGATCGTTCTCCTTGATCAAATTGTAGATAGACTCCGCCTGGGATCGCTGCTCGTTCGAAGAAGACATCAAATGGGAGATGAGGGTTTCAAACGGCGCCAGGTCATTCCCCAGAATCGCCGCCAATTGGGCTTGCTGAACCTGAGCCGACTCGGCATCCATCCTACTGAGTCGCCGGAAAACACACTAGGGTTTTCTAACACTGTTTTTGGGGATGGCGCGCCGCGCTCTGCAATATCCTCTCTCTCTCTCTCTCTAAGATGGATGTTAAGTGTAAGCGACTCTCTCACACACAGAAGCACACTCACTGAAGGTGCGAATATCTCTGCTTATATAGTGCAAACAACGCCACCAGTTCGCGGAAATAAGTGCGTGGGTATTTTTGTCAATTCAGCAATAAGAAATCTGCTTGACCGAATGTACAAATGTTCGTTGCGCGATGTACGACGACATGAAGCGCGAAACTGGAGGGAAAACAAAGTAAGGGTAATGATGATAATTGTGGGCCCAATTAGGGCAAAGTAGGATTCAAAGCGGGATTTTTTTGTAATAATAAACCAAAAAGTTGTGTTAAATTATTTAATCAATTAAATTAAATGTATATAACTATTTACATTATTCAATTATTATATTCATAATAATTATGTCTTTTTCTTTCTTTACCTTTCTTTGTGGATTGTGGGCTACCAATTATTCATTTAAGCATGCATGTGAAAATATGAAAAATCATAACTCATGGCTACATCAATTGGTATGTGTATAAAATTAGTATTACAATACAAATTAAGGTTCTTGTTATATTTTAACAATATTACCAAACCTAGCAATTAAATTTGACTAGCTCTTAGTGCTTTTACTATAAATGGCTTTAAATAATGTTATTTTGAAATTTTATATAACCATCAATACTTCATATATTAAATAACTATAGACAACTATATAATTATGTCCCCTTAAAAGAAATAGAAAAAAATACTTTAACGGCCAATATGTTTAATACTAGTTTTGAGTACCCAACCTGTCATAATTAATAGGTAATATTGACTGGAAAATGACTCTGGATAATTTGTATGAATCAAGTTTGATCAAATTAAATCATTACTATATTTGTAATATAATCCGGTATTGCAAGTCAGGGCCCAAAAACAGCTTTTACAAATAGTGGGGCTAAGAACTCAATAAATCATCAAAAAGGACTTGCAGGAAAAAAAAATCGAAATAAGTAACATAAAGCTGCATAATTCAGAAAAAATCATTTGGCATGCATTCACAGATTCACCATTGATACTAACACAAAATATTAGTCACTTGTTAAGGCTTATACAACTGTGTGTGTGTGTGTGTGAGAGAGAGAGAGAGAGAGAGAGAGAGAGAGAGAGAGAGAGAGAGAGAGAGAGAGAGCGAGCAAATTGAGGAAATAAACAACATTGTAAAAATGAGATGTAACAGGCAAAAAGGGAAAATAACATTTCTTATAACTCTTGTTGCTGGAAGCCATAATTCCAATAAATGTTGTTCCACAAATAAACAAAACAAATAGAGCCATGTTTTGGAAATCTTTGTACTATTATATAACAATCACTCATGTGATGAAAGACACAACAACGACGACGACGCGATCAAAACTGCAACAGGAATTGCCTCCCTGACAACCCTCAGATTACACGATTATCCAACCGAATAAAAAAGAATATCAAGAAATGAAAAACGAACCCTCTTTTTTTTCTTCTGATTCTGGAAGCATTTCACTTGATCTTGTAAATATACACATTCTACATACTTGTCTCCACACTCCACACTCGACCAGATAAGCAGCAACTGGTTGGTGCATAAAACCATATGCAAGATTGAATGCTGTGGACATTTCTCCCATGAGAAAGAATTGAGGAACAAATATATGGTCGCCTCAAATGACCATGCACAACAGTAACTCAATATGAAAAGAACGAGTAGGCTTGGTACCCCAGCCATGAGCGACTATGATGAGAGAATTGACTGCAATGCAAGCTGCTGTTGAGGCTGCAAGGATGACCATGTGGAGGCCAAGGTGGATGGAGGTAGCGTCTGTTGTAGCTGCCTCAACAAATTAACCATTCTGCTAGCAGTTTGCTCCGAGGCGAGATCCTTGCCTGCACAGAGAACCTGCAATAAAAGAAATACGATGACAAGAATATTCATTATTGCAATCTTTTTCAGATGTTATTCAAGTTGCTCAGACAACTACCTCAGCAAATACAGAAACAATTTTAGGAAGATACTGATTGTTTGGACCTAAAAGCTCCAAATCAGACCTGAAACGAGGAAAACATGGCGAGAAGTATATTAGATGTAAGGAAGAAGTGATGATAGATACAGAAGTCAAAGAAAAAGAAAAGAAAGGAAAAGTGTCAAAGTATCTACCTCTCGACCATTGAGCAAAGCTGGTCGTGAACAACTTTTGCCTCAATCAGATCACCCTTTATTGGCAGACAACTCAACCAGGCGGGAAGTACCTGAGCTGAGTCGATGCTGTCACGGTGATATTGACATATCTTTCCCAGAGCTGAAACAGCATTATCATATGCCATCACATTGTCCGGTTGCAAAGCATTGGGATGTCTGATAACTACATTGAGCCTTGAAAGAGCCTCTGAGCAATATAAACATAAGAGGTTAGTCTACAGAAATGAAGCTGATATTTGTACTCTTATGTTCCACCACTTCATACCTCCAACAAGAGGTTTGAATACAGAACCACCAAACTCTGCACATACTCCAAGTCCATATACTGCAGCCTGAACATAAGTTCGGCAGTTAAAATAAGGTCAAATAACATGATTAAAATTAGGCAAAACTACTGTGTTTCAGAGCTTTTGTGAACCTGTCTGACATCTGAGCTCTCATCATTGCATGCCTCCAAGAGGAAAGGAAGATATGTATCATAATACCTGATTCCCAAAAGGAAACAAAGAAGAAACTGCATAAGAATTTCATAATCGAAACGACAAATCAATATCCATAAAAAAAATTGAATATGTGTATACTTCAGAGCATCTACACGGCATTGCTCAGCCACATCATCAAAGATGCAAATGGCAATCCTTCTCTCTTCAGCTGTCTTATCCTTTCCCTGCAAGAAAATAGTACCTCAGTCAAAATGAGACAAAATTAAAGGTGCTGAAAAAGACTTCTAACTGTGTCCTAATTCTCTGAATCAAACATTGCCTGATCATTCCTCTCCATCAAGTAGGTGGCAGGAATGAATAGATCCTAGTTGCAACAGATGAAGAGGTGAGACTCACCCACATTGGCATCAGGTATGATGACAGTTCATCAAAGAAAGGTAAGAAAGAAGCCTTGAATGTTTTGATCGAAGTTCCCAGGATTTCACCAACCTGAACCAGCAAGACCAGAAACACAAGCTTAGAAATTCTCGGTGTTTGTTTTTACATGATTCCAAACTGACAAAGAAGTTGAAAATAATTGGGTGTATCCCAGAGTATGCAAGAGTAATTACTGACTTTGTCAAATACTTCTTCTTCTTGCTCATTTTCTTCTTTAAGTAGTTCTCTCTCTTCAGCATCAAAATCTTCAGCTTTGGCTCTCTCAGCTCTCTCTGTTTTTCTACTTGAGCTAGCAGTGATCACCTGTTTTATCTCATCCACAATGCTTCTAACTTGACTCTCATCTAGAAGTGGTCCAGAAAGCTGAGAGAAGTTTACACAAGTAAATGATGAGAAAATTCAAAATATAATTCAAATTATGATTTCAAGAAAAAACATAATTTTAATTATAACTACAACAAAACTAAAGCTATTAAAGACAGGAAGACCGGTACTTCCATAAAAAAACCTATGCTAACGTCAACTGTGAAACCAATCTTATCTATATTGAAGTATGAGTTCTCCCAATATTTTTCCAATTCAAAAGTTGGTCATGCCTAGAATCAAAATATTCTACAAGTTTATTTCAGAACAGAGATTCAGTGTCCAACAGACCCTTCTAGGAATTGTACAAAGGTACTTTACTGTTACAGACTCTTAGCTAAAAGGTAATTGAAAACCCAAGACATCTGCTGGAGTTGAAGAAAAATCTTGAATCAACAGCCCCATTCAGGAGCTCACAAGTTCTAGCGCTCACAAAACTACATTGATGGGGAATGAAAATCATAACTTGCAGTTCTAAGACAGCAAAAAGACTTAACATTTTCCATTTAGCATATCTTATATTGGAAAACAACACAATGATCATTGTGGGAGAATAAACATAAGAGAAAACGTAAGAGACCAATTAGCTTGCACCATTTGTAGCTGGTGAATTAATAAATGTTACAAGGTGAACAATTGGTAAAAGTGTATAGTACTCCCTCTGTCCCAAAACAAGTGTTGTTTTAGCCAAAAGAATTTGGCCCAAAATAAATGTCATTCTACTCAAGAGACAATCACCCCTAATTATAAAACTTGCTCAGATTTACTAAATCCTTTTGTGTTTGAAAAAATGACTATTTGCATTAACATCATAATTGAACTTGATAAGGATAAATGAGTCATTCCATATTTTATTAAACTCCTTTTATCTGTTTGAAAGTTAAGTGGCACATATTTTGCGACGGACAGTACAAGTTATCTCTAATTCACATTAAAAGCGACCGACCTGCAGACATTCATTCAATGCATCCAACATATTTGCACATATCTCTGTGTCCGGTTCCTGCATGATATCAGAATTTATAGTTAATCCACCCCTGGTACAAATATTATAATGATCAACATAGTGCAAAGATATAAACTTATATAATTGACACCTTATGTAAAGCTTCTACTAAGGCAGGAATTATGTAGTCAGAGAGCTGCTTGACATATGTCTCATTACGGCCCTGAGCAATCCCTTTTTCCACAGCTAATTTTGCAGACCGCAATAGCTCCGGCATCGCTAAACAATAAAAAAACCTGAACTGTATTAACAACATTGACATTGTGCACAGAAAAGGTATTCGAAGCAAAATTTGTATCACCTGAAACAGCAGCCTTCCTGACTTCTTCATGGAAATAGAATTTCAAAAGTGGAACCAATGTTGGGGCAACCTAAAACAGTCATAATATAACACAACACCTTTAAATGGTGATCCAACAAAAGAGGGATTGAGCAAAGACCAAGGCATCTTCACTAACCTGATCAATCCAGGGATAGAAACCTTCCTTCAATTCATCAGCATAGCAGCACAGCATATTACAAGCAGTGGCTTTCTCTTCCAGGACACTAGTCTTGATCCCAATTCTTTTATCCCCGAGGGTGATAGTCTCCATGCTGCAATATATGGAAATGTGATATTAATCTCCAATGCAATTAGCTGAGATGTAATATAACAGCCATACCTTCAAAATAAAGAATAATCCAACATGGCAAAATGTAAAATAGAGGATACCTTTCATCATCTGAATCATCTATATCAGTCTCCGAATCAGCAGATGTAATGGTCACATCAGGCTTTAGCTGAGCAGACAGAAGCAATGGCGGCATAACCACACTCATATATGGAAGGAAATCTTGCCCCAAACACTTGCAAAGTCTTGCCCACGCCTACATTAAAACAAAAGAATTAATCCATGCTTGGCTATGCAAATGCTTAAGGCATATGAAATCTGCGGCTCCCAAGGACAAAATGACATACTTGTAGCATGTAACTGGTGGTAGGATCATCTGTCTCCATTTCTGATCCTTGCAATGACATGAGCACTTCCATGACCTTGCATAAAATGAATGACACTAATATCATATTGAGAATTTATGATCAGGTTGAATCAGTTTCTGATACCAAAACGAATGCCAATTAGGCCAAGAGAAATATTAAACATATCATGTCTGTATAGCTTTCGCATGAATTTCTCCACCAAGCTTAGGCCAAGAGAAATATAAAATATAGAACCTACCTGCTTAGCATCGTCCTTGAATTTCTCCTTTCCAACAGCCATCCCCACCAAACTGATGCACTCCATAGCTTTCGCACGAAGCATGCGGTTAGACTTGTCTGTCGCTCTCACCAAAATAGTTTTCAAGTAAGGCATTACAGCATCATAATATTTCTGGAAGTGTTCCTGTAAAATAAATTTAATGGAAAGAGTGAGTATGTATTGAAAATAATAAAAATTAACAAAGGCATCACAACATTCATATACCTGGGATGAATCAGCTACTGAGGCTAAAGCAGTTAAGGCACCCTCTTGCACCATTTGCTTAGGATTCTGCAATTTACAAAGCATAATTCAGTTTAGCACATCCAACACTAGTCTAGCAGACGAATAAAATTCACATATGTTGTGTCATATATTTTGTTATAGTCTGCAACTGCAACTGCACCTGAAGAAGTAGAAGGAGTTTGTGCACTATCCCATCCAAGTAAGGAGTCAAAATTTCTGGTGTACAGTTTTCACTAAAGTTAAGAACAGCTGAAGCTGCATGTGCCTGTAAAAAAAAAAAAGCACTTAGTTATGACTTGAGAAGAAGATTCTATAATAATGGCAACCAAACATATAGTTGATGATACAATTGAGCAAAAAAATTTAACTTATCTTTAAACAACAACAGTTTTATGAATGATTAGAGCCATCTTCCAGGCTTTTAACAATATGATAAACGTTTTCATTTAATTCCCAACTTCAATAGTAAGTCCAGAAAAGCATTTTTAGAACATTCTCAGAGAATACAAAAAAACAAACACCTCTGCCATACATAACTCGAGCAAACAAATATTTTATGATCAAATGATCACATATAAGAGACCAAGACTAGGTCTAGAGACCTGTTCTTGAAGACCAAGTATATTCAACAAGAAAGTTCCCAAGTTTTTCAAGAATTTCAAGACAGTGCAATGGGATGTGTATTAATTTAAATAAAGGCATTAAATATTGTATGTTGCATTTCTTCAAATAACTTGACTATGTACCAACATTTTTCTAGCAAATCCAGCAACAGCAGAAAAAAAAAAAACTATGGCCTCTGAGCAACTTAGGCAAAAAAATTAAAGATACGGGAAAAAAAAAAAAAAAAAGGGCATGATTTTGACCTATACTCTCAATGCTGGTTCAACACTCAAAGAAGAGAATAGAATCCTTATATTCCTTTATAAACAAAGCAAAACAGAAGAAAAGAAAGAAAAAAAAACCAAAACAAAAACACAGCAACAAGTACCTAGAAGAAGAAAGATGACAAAAAAATGATTTCCCAACAGAAACCTAACAGATGTCATCAACTCAGGCTAAAGCTGTGGCACAACAAAATGAGTATCACAAATATGAAAACAGCGGACAGTGAACACAATTTACAAACCTGTACTCGAGGATTTTGGATATCATCCATAGCTGCAGCTAGTGCCGGCAGGACACGTTGATGATACTGAATTTGTAAATCTGGGCCCAAGTCTGTTGATAGCTGACCAATTGCATTAATTGCGGCCCATCTTACACGTGGATGAGGATGTTGAAAGGAGTTCAAAACCATGTTCAACACTTGTTCCAAATTCGTAATCATCACCTGAAGTAAATCAACATAGAAATTGTATTAGTCTGGCACTGCTACCGAAGGAAATCCTATGTGGCTGGTAAGAGAAATGATGTCAAACAAACTTGATAATGTTGATAAAACTAGAATCAACATAATACCACATCTGCAAACAAAAAATCAACAAATATCATAACTCCATACATTCCCATGAAGCCATTTAATCAAATTGAAATAATAATAGTAAAACAAGAAAAATCATAAACTCGCGTGTAACACAGAATATTGCAAAATTAATCAGAGCAAATTCATTAATGAAATAAAAAGTTTAAAACATCAGCAAACCAATCAGTGATGTGGTATGATTACCAATTAAATGAATTTAAAGTAAAGATATATATTGTAATGGGTGTTAAAACACTTATCTACATTTATTTCACCACATATGTTTCTTTTTAGACAGGGATATGGAAATTTCTAACAAATGTCATCCAAAACACAATCTTAAAAGAGCATGATAGGTTATAACTGGTTTATCAAGTAACTACGTCAGCATTCGACAACTACAGCACATAACACAATTTTTCAACAAAGCATCGAAACAACTACTGAGTTCATAAATTAAATAAATGATCAATGGTTACCATCAAATTCATGAGATCATCAAGAAGTGAGCGCATTTATGGTTATGTACCTTAGAACAACCCTCTGCAATTTGTGCAAGTGCAATGAGGGCCGCGTGATGCTTCTCCCACTCAGGAGCAGACAAAAAGGCCTGCAACTGCTCAGATGCCACTGGAACAATGGTGTTCCCACCAAGTGCTATTGAAAGCCTATCTAAACATTCCTGCCCAACACCATAATTACTTGTCTCTCCTGCATCCTCATCCTTTGCCTCCGCACTGTGCCATGCTGGATCATCCTCCACATCCAAAAGCATCCTCATTAAATTAGCAAAGAGCCTGCTAATGAACTGTGGCAACTTGCGCATCATCCCAGGGGCTCTTTCCCGAGCTTCTGCTAGAGTGATTACAAACTCAATAGCCAAATGTCGAGTGCCTTCCTCCAAACTCTCAGCCTCAGCTATCTGCAACATGGCCCCCACAACATCTACAATCTGCCTCCGCAGAAACCTCGGCTCTGTACCAGCCAACTCAATCAACAATTCCAAAGCCTCCTGGGCCGTTGCCTCCTGACCCGAGTTCAGTGACTCTGTCAAAGTTCTCATCATAGAGGGTAATAAATCCTGGAACCTGTCACGCTCATTCGAACTCGTGAGACACTGGATGAAGTTAATAACGGCACTCAAAGCGGCAATTTTCACATCAGAATTGGGGGAATTATTCAAAACATTCAAGAACACAGTGTGCAAGTCAGTAATATAGGGAACCAACATTTCTCCTATGAATTGAGCCAATTGAGAGAACATCAAGAACGCGGATTCCTGCAATTTCGTCGAAGTAGAAGTTACACATTGAAACATAAAGGGCAGAATCTCCGGCCACTGATTTTCGGGTAACAGGGAAGAGGCAAGCTCCGATATGGTATCACACAGCTTTTTTATTATCGATTTGGACTCCTCGCTCTGGAGCGCGGCTAAGAGGATGTTCTTGACGGCGGAACGAGTTGGTTCACTGAGTTTGGGCCAGATATACGAGTCGTCTCGAGTCAGCTGCTTCCGGAGGAGGATGGTGGCCATAGCGCGCGCCTCAACGTGTACAGAAGACGAGACTACGTGACTGAGTTTAAGCGCGAGCGAGTTGGGATCGTTCTCCTTGATCAAATTGTAGATTGACTCGGCCTGAGATCGCTGCTCGTTCGAAGAAGACATCAAATGGGATATGAGGGCTTCGAACGGCGCCGGGTCCGGCCCCAGAATCGCCGCCAATTGGGCTTGCTGAACCTGAGCCGACTCGGCATCCATCCTGCTGAGTCGCCGAGATTTTTCTAGGGTTTTTTAACTGTGTTTTTGGGGGTGGCGCTTTGCAATATCCTGTTTCTCTTTCTCTCTCTAAAATGTGTGTACGCGACTCTCTCACACACAGCAGCACACGCACTGAAGGTGCGAATATCTCTGATTATATAGAGCAGACGACGCCACCAGTTCGTGGAAACGAGTGCGTGGGTACTTTCGTCTTTTTAGCAATGAGAAATCTGCTTGACCGAATGTACAATACTCGTTGCGCGATGTGCAGTGACACGAAGCGCGAAACTGGAGGGAAAACAAAAGAAAGGGCAATAATGTAATTGTGGGCCTAATTAGGGCAAAGTAGGACACAAATCGGGTTTTATGTAATAATTAGATTTTCTTTTTATATGGGCGGCAAAATAAATATATTAAGTACCGAAAAATAGTCATTTTGTCCCTGATAATTGTCAACTATTTCTCTACTCGGTTAAATAAATATTTTTTTTAATTAAATATCCGTATACCCTTTATTTTATTTGGCTATAAAAGAATAGCATCACTTTATTTTTTAAATGAACCATTTATATTATAAATATTGCGTTAATTTGATTATTCAAAAATACTAAATATATGAGAACATTTGTGGGACAATGACAGCATTTATTAATTCAAAGATGCAAGTAAAGAAAGTGTGAAAATAATTGTCAAAGTAGTACGAAAAATGATGTTTTCTTTTTCATTAATTAAATAAAATATTTTATATTATATGTCATGATATATAAACTACTTTAATTATTGAGCCTTTTTTGGATTGTGGACTACCAATTGTTGGATAATCTTAGGCACTGTAATTATGAATTAAATCATGAATTATGCGTAATTGGTAACTATGAGATTAGTAATATGATATTTGGTATATAATTTTTCAAAAAATTAAGGTTAACGTTATCTTTTAACAATATTCACAAAATTACAAGTGACTATATAAGTAATGAAATTTTGAAATGTTATACATCAATCAACATAATATATAAACAGTTTAGTATTGCAGTTATGTCTCTTGTAATTAAAAGATGTATATATATTTCTTAATCACCAATGGTTGATGTTTTTTGGAATAGACAAGTAAAAGATATTGGAAAACAGCACTCAACAATGAGCAACATGTCGAACAAAGCAAAGACAAATAAGAATCAAGAAAACGTGATTTATAACAGATTCCTACACTATTACAAGAACACAGCAAGTCAAGGAAAGACTCTCTTTCCTTAAGACGAGATGTGCCCGGGGTAGTGCTCACCGGTTCGTGCGTATCGTCTCCCAAAGATAAAACAACTTCGTCTTTAGAGAAGTAGCACCACAATCTCAAGAGTTCCGGCGAACTTTTGGTACTTGAGAATTGAGCCTGATGCAAGGATGAAGATAATGCAGGAGCATGTATATTTCGTCTGTCAAAATGATACATGATGGCCTCTATATATATGTCTCCAACATGGGGGCTACACCTGAAATTGATGAGAATTTACTGTCAAAAAACGGGTCTTTTAATGCAGGTTAACGGCCCGTTAAAAAATAAGAAATGGTTAAAAACGATCACGGCCCGTTAGAAAATAAGAAACGGTAAAAAACGATCACAGTCCATTCAAAAATAAGAAACAGTTAAAGAAATAGTCTGTCGAAAAACGAGTCTTTTAATGCAAGTTGTTGGGAATTTTCCCAGCATCCTGCCTTGGGTCGGAGCTTAAATTGGCGCGAGGCGCGGCTCTTCCAAGTTCAAATCCGTGAGCGCAAAGCTACATAAGTACAAGGCATTAAAGTTGCGCCCTATGCCCACAGGATATCCTTTTGGTGTAGCGGTAAGCGCTTGATGGTCCAACACAAGTTAACGGCCCGTTCAAAAATAAGAAACGGTTAAAAGCGATCACGGCCCATTAAAAAATAAAAACAGTTAAAAACGATCACGGTATTAAGCACGACATGATATATCTGAATGCAACACAACACAACATACTGCATTATGAACACATTACTACTCGGGTAAAACCCGAACCCCATCCGCCTAATGTCCAAGGACCGAGGCCAAGGTCAGGTCGGGTCAGGGCTGTGCCGAGCTGCGCGTGTATTGCGCAAGCATACTACTCCAATAGTATACTAATTACTAAGCATCTTCTCATAGCTTAACTTATATCTGCATTTCAAGGTCCATTTTCCTATATGAGATATTTACGCACTCCTCCCACATTCAATACCTTTCATTCTCATTTCAAGTGGCCAACTTTGATGCTTAATTTTTCACTTACCAAAAATTGGTTTTGAGCAATTCAAAAGACCTCGATTATCTACTCCAAACATAGATTAATCTTTTGGCATCAAATCCTTAGAATGATTAACTTTTAGCCATTTAATAATCGGTCAAAGTAGTGTCCACCCACCATTTTTAACAATCAATATTTCAACAAAAAAGTTATGGTTAACCGATAAGATTAAAGGTATTTATAAATAAGGTGTGAAGTAAATATTTTGAATGTTCATAAATAATGCAATAAACGAAACCATATTGTGTGTGTTCATTGATTGGAAGACACAATAAAAAATAAAAATAAAAGGTTTCAATTTATGAATTAATTTCAAATGATGCATCAAATTGATAATTGACGAATAAAGTAATATGTATGTCATCCTCGATCCACAATTAATACATTGGAAAATCATAACAAATTTGATATATTATTATTCATTTTTCTTGTCTAAAAGAGGGCTGAAAATATAAATTGGTTGGTCGTTTCTTTGGTAGAATTACCCAACAAAATTTGAATTAGTGTATATAGGGATGAAAAAATTGTCACTTAAATCACACAACTAAAACAAATATACTTTTTTTTTAATTTTTCGTCAAAAAATATTAACAATATTTCGGTAAATATTGTTTCAATTACTGTTAATCCGTAGTACAGAATGTTAAAATATTTGATATATATCAGTAAAATGTCGAATATATTGATTTCAGTTGAAAAAATGATTTTTTTTTTTGTTTGTAATAGATTTTATAATGAATGACATCAATACTAAAGGAAAAAAGGTATTTTATACCAAATAATATTATAACTTGCACATTATAATTATAACATGTATAATGTATTAGATCAAAAATTTATCAATGTTGAAAGACTGCCTACATTATAATAGCATGACATAGGAACTCATTTTCAACCTCATAGGAAGTCATTTTGGTATTAAAAATAATGTATTCAATTATTTTGAATTTCTCATGTTATCATAAAAGACAACGTTTATGTAGTAGTTTTTTATATAATTATTGTAAATATGTCATTTTGTTTGTAATTTTAAGTTGAAAAATATATGTATTAAAGTTAGTTATAATATTCCGCAAATTATCAAGCACATTTCCCAAATTTTCACAAAGTTTTTTAATTTTTATAAATTTTACGAATATTTCCACAGAAATCAGCTTCACTGATATTTTTGTAATATCAAGATACCGATATTTCGATCGAGATCGAAATGTCCAAAACCAAAAAGCACACTCTGACTGAGAAAAATTGAACTTCTGATCTTGTTTAAGTTTATTTCCTCAACTATAGTTGTGTTATGTTAAGTTTTTATATTAACCAATCACATAATTTTCAACAAAAAAAAAAAAAAAAAAATCACACATACACCCTCCATTTTATTTTTTGGATTAATTTAATTTATCAGGCTTTGGAGAAGAATGAAGGAATGAAATCAAGGAGCACAATGACTATAAATCGTTGGAAGACTAAAGAAATATGACCTTTCTTTATTATACTATCATCATCAACACCAATTGTTCCACAAGAAGAACTCTTTGATTCACACTGAGTCCCAGAACAAATCTTTCCATTCTTTAGATAGTAGTTACCTGCCAAATTAAAAATTTGTTGTCATAATTAACCAAATGAGGCAGCTCATGAAGGAAAATAAAAAAGCATTCAATCAGATGATACAAGCTGCCATTAAACATTTTCCAAGAAGCAGGACAGTGGTTATATGTGAATACAAGCAAAGTAGACACTGATTTTAATATAGTGTTTGCATGTCATGACAACATCAGTAAATTCTGATGTTAGGAACTATTGATAGGTAGCTAAATATCTTACATCAACACGACTCACAAATAGAGGACGATTTTTGATAAAACGAGCTTTACCCTTTACCCTAGGTTTTAAAAAGTAGAATTGTAAAGATACAATACAAACGAGCAACATTAAATAAACATGTGTACCTAGTTTACATGTAATGAATAGATACTAATTTCTCAGAGAATTTAAACAAGAACCAGAAATAGTATGGCAAAAGAACCAAAGATACTCCCAAGAAAATTTCAAGAACCAAAGATAATCCAAGCAAATTTCAAGAAGAAAGGAGGTGCTGCTAGTTGACATGGAAAAGAGAAAAACACAAACATCAAGGTGAAATATAATCTCACCTTAGACTTTGTAAAGACAGCAGAAGGCAGAAAACTAACCATGTCAACATCTTGACCAAGCATTCTTCTTGCTTTTTCTTCATTTCTGACCTGAAAAAAATACTAGTGTCAACTAGAAACATGAAAGCTGATAAAATCCAAGATTTCTTTACAATTTTCAACCTCTTAATTCTTTTACCACTTTTGGCTGCTTTACTATCAACAATCAATTTACCAACATATCCAAGAAAATAAATAAACCCCTGCTTATAAAAATGTAAAGTACCAACACTCGAACTGAAAATTGCACACTCAGGAAAAAATCTGAATTTCACAAAATTGTTAAAACAAGAAGTTTATGTTAATTCCTCTCCGGTAAAAAAGGAACCATTCCACTTTGAGATCAAAATACATCCAAGAAAATGGGTTTTGCATGAGAAAGATAAGCAAGAAATACAAGAAAATCTAGGGAACGTATGTATGATCAGCCATAAAAAAACTCTTTGAAACAAACATCACATAAAACAATAATCCAAGAAGTAGAACATTTATTCAAGAAACACACAATCAAGGCATTCCAACATGTCTATCAAGAAACAGAAAAAAAAAATTTATCACGAAAAAGAAGAAGAATGATGGGTTACAGTATAAAGGCAAAGACAATCATCTTTTTTTTTTAATCAAGAATTTTGTTTCATCGATACAAACCTGATATAGAAATAGAAATCACTGACTCATTGCACGCCACATAATAGAACACTTCGCAAGAAAAAACCAGAGACTTCTCTCCAGTATTTTCACTTCAATAATTTCCAGTTTCAATCATTGAGGGAGAGAGAACCAACCTGGGAGACAATTTCGACCTAAGTTTCAAGATTAATGTCGATTGAAAACGGCAAAATGTAAAGATGGAAATTTTAATGGGCGTTCGGTTGTATCATGTAATACTTTAATCCGTCTCACGGTAAGACGGTCTCACACAAGACTTTGTCTAGTGATATGCTGTCTCTCCCGACTGAGAGATTTAAGGTGGCGGGTTATTATTTATTGACCCCTAAACTTACATTAGGGTAAATAAGATAATTTTAAATTTTGCCGTTGTTGATACGCGTTTAAAATACAGTTCACGACCTTAAAAAAAAAAATCATAAATTAATCCTAAACCAACCTTTTTAAGTATCAGTGTATCACAAACATTTCATTAATATTACTTTATTGCAAAATCTAGTTAGATCCCACATTCCAGGTCCATATAATCCGACCCAATTGTGAGGCCCAACGATCCAATAACCCGATATCAGTAATTGGATCTCCGAGAAAAATCACTTTTTCCCTCCTAGTGTTTGATCCCCTCTGAGGCCCGTTTGGATAAATCATTGAGCCCATATAGGCCCAACCCATTTGTGGACCTGATTCTCTTGTATGGGTCAAGCCAGGCCCAATATACTAATGATTACTACTTTTTTTTTTCCGCAGTAAATATTTTCCCAGTCTCCGCCAACACACCCAGATGGTTCAGTAGCGTCGCCGCTTCATTCCGCCCTCTCCGACTTACCGGAAAACTTGCTTATGTAAGTAACTTTGCAATATGTGATTTACGCTTTTCGAATTAGGGATTTCGAATTGCATCTAGCCATAAGTTAGCGTTATTTTCGGAGAATCTGCAGACGATCCTCACTCCTGCATCCAAAAGCTCCATATACTTTGCCATCTCTCTCAGATCTTCAGAGAATTACTTGAAATTGAAGAGAGAGAAAGAAGAGAGAGGAAATTTGTAGAGAGAAGGGTTTATGCTTAGAAAACGTCCCAACCCATAAAATTGGACGAAAGAGTATTCTGAGAGAAAATGTGGCGATGAATTGTGGTTTATATAGTGGGGAAATGACTGATGCCTTTCGGTGCGCTTTCTTCAACCACAACTTAGGGTCAAGGAATTTGAAGATTATGGTGGGGATTAGGGTTGCTTATTTTGCAGTTCTTGCGTTTCTGTAGGAAATCTTATGAACTCGCCTGTTTCGTCTTTTGCACAAAAGTTTGCGTGATTTTAAATTCAGAGAATTAATTTTCATTAAATTAATGGCACACATCTTTGCATGTGAATGTTGCTTGATGATGAAAATCATAGTCATGTATCACAACTGATGAATCTGGTAAAACTGAAAAATTTCCTTTTTTTTTTGTTTTTTTGTAAATCTCTACTGATCATTGCTTCATCAAAAAACGTTTCAGGATAGTGAAGAAATGCTTCTAAGTAGAACTTCCAAGCGTTGCATTTGCAGCGCCGCAACAATTCCCAATCCACGACCATGGCTTTTTGTGGGTTTGGGCAATCCAGGGGATAAATTTATGGGCACCCGGCACAATGTGGGGTTTGAATTCATTGATGCATTTGCTAAATCACAAGAGATCTTGATGGATTCTGTCCACTGCAAAGCCATATTTGGAAAAGGCCTGTTAGACATTATTTCTGTACATTTCTCGTACTTATGCAGGCTTATATTTATATTTTATAACTTCATCAGTTTGATTTTGTAACCAATGTTGGCTTTTGGATGTCTTCTTCAGGTTTTGTCAACGGGGTTCCTGTTTTCCTGGCAAAGCCTCAGACTTACATGAATCTAAGTGGTGAATCTGTAAGCAATTCACTATGATTTCTGAATGAAATTCTCTGTCATGCATGTGTATTGAATTGCTCCTTTTTTCTGACAGTGTGGTCCTCTTGCAGCTTATTATAAGCTTCCTCTTAACCGAGTTCTTTTGGTACAGTCAACAGATAAATTGAATTTTCATACGAACTGTTTCATTGGCTGGATACAGTCCTTCTGACACTTTAAGTTCTGCTGTTGTAGCTTCACGATGACATGGATTTGCCTTGTGGGGTTCTTCGTCTTAACCCAATGGGAAATCATGAAAGCCATAACGGGTTGTACCTCACAGTTAATGTCACTTGTTATCATACATGCATACATGAATATATAAGTATGAACTTGTGTTCTATTTAGCTATGTATTTCTGGAATCTGTCGTCTTTCAACTATATGTGTAGACTAACCACCCTCTTCGTGACAAACCTTTATTCTCTTAACTCCTTGAATTCAAGCAGTAAAGAGATTTACCTTTTTTTCTCCTTTCATTTTGGTTTCGTGGTTTGTGGCTCCTCATTTTGATGCTGATTGAATGCTGAAGTTCAATGCCAAGTTAATTTAGATGGGGAGACTTGTTAGTTTCCTTAAAATGGCATGCATGCACTCACGCAGCCATGCATACCTCATATGAAATATGAGGTATTCGGCTAAAATATAAGATAGAGGCAAATAAGCTCCTAAATTAGGTTTGGGATTTGGAAGCTTATAAGGTGGAAACCCAGCCTTTTTGACGATCTAACTAATTTTTTAGTTGGACCGTCTAAATTACAAAAGCACCGTATTTTCAACTTTTGTAATTTTCATCAGAACTTACAAACTTCCTTTGCTTCTATAGGAGTTTATTGTTCTTAATAGTTAACTGCAATCAAGCAATATCATCATGGTACACCCTAGTTTCTAATACGATCATGTATGGCTTTCATAAGGTTTTAACTGCCTGAAATTTAGCATTATAGGTAATATATGCTAATTTTGGAAGGAGAATTTGACTTGACTTAGCGGGGGTTTTCTTTCTTCTGTTTGAGCTTTATGACCCATCTGCAATGGATCACATAATTTTACCGGGCTGAAGAGTGTGATCTATCATTTTCGTGGGAATAGAGAATTTCCTCGTTTAAGAATTGGTAAGTTGGAACTCTCAACTTCAAATTTTTGCAGCCTGGTGACCTACAGTTCAACTGTAAATAACCAACCACATTAAGTGTGACTCTTTTGTAGGGATAGAGAGGCCTCCTGGTCAAATGGATCCAAAAGCATTCTTACTCCAAAAATTCAATGTCAGAGCTCAAGAGCAGGTATGCTTGTGCTTGTAGACAGATGCCAGGTTGCTTTACTCGGTCACTACTATTCCTCATCAAGCTTCACATATGTGAAAAATGAAATAAAAGGAAAGAGGCTGGAGCAATCTATCTATTTGTCTCTTGCTTTGAGATCATGATATATTTGATTCAATCTACAAGAGCTTTTGTTGATGTTTTTATGCTCAATCTCGCATAAACTTCGCCGCCTGCTTCTTAAGTATATATGTAGTTTAGTGGTGTAGGATAGGTAGACCCAGAAGTGTTACAAATAGCTAAGATGGAGAATGGTAGATGCTTAACTTTGTTGGCATGGTATATTTACAGTGGTTGTTATCTCTGTTTTCACACGTGTCTACGTAACTCTGCTTCTTAGCAATCACATTACTATGCAAACGTTTATTTATATTCCTTTAGGATGGCAGATTGATGCTGCATTACAAGAAGGTGTCGTTGCTCTAGAGCAAGTACTGTCCAAAGGCCTGACAGAGAGTGCCCGATACTTCAACAATGAACAGAAGTACAAACACATAAGACTTCAAACCATGCCTGTATGAAAAGATAAAAGGTAAACTGAACACCTTGAATCTTAGTCTTTAGATCCTATTCATTCTACCATTGCATTAGTAGCCATCATCGACATAGTTTATCTTTCGAAGCCTCAGAATTGTATAGCACGATTTGCCTTTTCTTATGTACACTTTAAACATTTTGTTTGTGTATGAAACAAGAAAATTGTGAGGTAATATTCATATATTGCACAACTAACTTTTCTATTGGATTGTTGTTCTGCTCTTTCAAGGGACAACTTCAATGAGATGGACAAAGTACTACAACACATCAACTAGCTCTACTCGTACACGGTTTTAATAAATTTAGCCCAAGAGGGAGAAATGCAGAAATTAAATAGAAATATCTTCTGTTCATAGATGCATTGTACGGATAGCTATTGCTAAGCTCCATGTCTTATTATGTTAAAATGGACTGCACTTTTTGTTCAAGTATTTGTGCATTGTTGCCTATCACTCTCTCTCTCTCTACTTCTAGTTTCCTACTTCTTTACCATGCTAGAATGACATAAATAGCCTTTTGGTTGTTTCTAACTAATCCTTGCTGATTCGACAATTGTGGCTGGTCTTTGGGGCTATTAGTGTAATAAACGAGGAAGTTATACAGCACAAGATCTGTTTCGTTATTGATTGACATGGCCCATTGGGCCTAACTGTATTGTCACTTCAAATTCAATGGATAGAGTTCTATGCCCTATGTCCCTATGCACCCAATAATAGTGTTCAAATTCAATGGATAGTTTTATATGTTGGGTTTCAAGAAAAAAAATTATCCAAAAAAGGAAAATGGGGTCATGTTTGTAAGATTTTAACTGCAAAATCTGTAATGCACTATTAACTTTTCTTTTTTTAGTTACAATTGGGGGTGAGAACTCGAACCTGAAACTTTGCTCATGGTGAGTGATGTACTTACTGATGGGCTAAGCCTATGGGTACATAATGCACTTGTAACTGACTTTCGGCTACTTATTATAAGCTTTAAATGATGCATTATGCATAGAGGGTTATAACTTATGAGTGAGGCCTCGTGTAATACAAAAGATTGTACATTCTCAAAAAGTTGTGTTTTGGTGAAATACATTATGAAGAGGCTTAAATATAATAACTTTTTTGAACTTTAAACACCTCTGAAAATAATAAAATGACTCTCTATATGCTTACAAAACAAACATTAACACATAGGGGATCTTAAATTATACTTTACCCAATAAACATTTGGCTTTAGCATATCAATAGCCTTACTTTACCACAATCTTGATTTAATAAATATTTTTTTATTGTTATCCTGAACACTTTATCACTATAGCGATTAATTTATATCATTGTACTCCACCACCTCCCTCCAAGTCAGACGTGACAACATTAAAAAACATGAACATCTTTTTGGTTAACATTTAGTGCGTTATTAAAGTTATTGGCAAGTAAACTAAAGTAATCACAGTTAATAAAAAAAAATTACTCCTCATACAAAATAATATCACCATCTCTTGACGATAATATCAAGTGAGACAAACATTTCTCAAACTAATACTCAATTCGTTTCAATTAAAATTGTTATACAAAGACTAAAAAAATTATTTAATATGTGTAATGATGTGTATACAGTGTAGCTCATCATTTAATAGACAGTTAATGCATGTCATGGATATCATGCTCATCATTTAATTGACACAATGAATCCATATCATGGATATACGTTTAGTACAAAACCAAAGTTGGTTAAAACTTAAATTGAAACAAAATTTTATTTTCTAAATTGACAGATAAACTTATATGCAAGGACAAAAATATCGGTATTGGTAGAAATATCGGTACCTTGATTTTACGGAAATATCGACGGATATATCGATTTCGGTGGAAATATCGGGATTTTACGCTAAAAACTTTGTAAAAAAAATTGAAAAATATATCTATTACTTTACATAATATTATAAGTAACATTAATACATATATTGAACTTAAATTTCAAATAAAAAGATATGTTTACAACAAATTTAGAGATAAACTAAAAAAATAATCTAAAAAAATTAAATGAACTACTTTAAAAAAATTAGTAGTATGAATTCATCTTCAAAAAAATTACAACAAGAATTGGTATTTAATTACTTTTAAAAAATTAAATGAATTCATCTTCAATTTTAAAGATATAGGGAAAAAAAATATCATAATAAATTATAAGAATAATTAATCAACTAAATAAAGAATAATGGTTTGGAACTTATAATATGGACCAAAAAAATGAAGAATTGGCTATTAAAATTTTATCAAGACAACTAAAATGAAATATTACAAAAACTAATTAAATGTAGGATAAAAATTAAATAAATGCAACCACAGAGCTTTGAACCCTGAATTCCCAAGAAAACAAATTGCTATTTAATCATTTAGATAACAACCAAATAATATGTAAAACATGTAAAATTAATTTTTTTTTTTTACATAAAATGAGAAACTGGCCGACACGATTTTTTGCCAAGAAATTGGTATTTTGACAAAAATACACAGAGTTGCATCGATTTCGATAAATTGACGATATTTAGCAAAATATCGACGATATTTTGTCAAAAAATTAAAAAATGACCAAAAGATATTTCAGTCACTGCTTATATGCTTATATGAGAGTGTAAAATTCCATGAACAGAAACCACACTAAAACCACTTTCAAGTTTCAACCCAAGCCAATTCTCACAAGTTAATTTATAGTATTTTATAAATTACTCCCTCCGTCCCAAATTATTTATTGTTTTAACACTTTTCAGCATTTAATAAGAAATAATAAATAGAAGTAAATTTAAAAGAATTTAGGAAAATATACTTTGAATTCCTATAATATTAAATAATTTGGGATGAATCTCAAAAGCTAAAACTATAAATAATTTGGGATGAAGGAAATATATACCATAAATCGATGTGTCATGAAATTCTTACGCATCAATTAATAATGACCATCTAATTAATGAGATGGAGAGAATCTAAAGCAAATAAAAGCTTTTTATTTCCAAGAAAGAAGCAAAGAGATGACATATCCTATCAGAGAGTGACAACACACAGCTAAATGAGAATCCCAAGCGGCGGCTGCAAGAAGGCGGCGGCGACGGCGTCTTGCAGCAAGATGGAGGTGAAGAGGGGGCCGTGGACGGTGGAGGAGGACGATCTGCTGATCGATTACATTAAGAGAGAAGGCGAGGGAAGGTGGCGGACGCTACCAAAGCAGGCGGGGCTGCTCCGGTGCGGGAAGAGCTGCCGTCTCCGGTGGAAGAACTACCTCCGCCCCACCGTCAAGCGCGGCCACATTACTTCCGATGAAGAAGATCTCATTCTCCGCCTCCACCGCCTCCTCGGCAACAGGTACCCCTCTCTGTCTGATATTTATGTTTACTCAAAGTGAATGTTCTAGAGCTAATTGGTAGGATTCTGAACTTTTGGTCCTTTAATTAAGGGGAAATTGCACTATTGGTCCTTTAAAATATACACATTTGCGGATTTAGTACTAGTAAATTTGAATTTTGCACAATTTGAGAAAAAAAAAAAAAAAAGTTGGGATGCAAAATTCCGGCAAAATTTGTACAAAATCCGATGGAATTATCCTTAAATTGTACAAAATCGAGAGTTGCACGATTATCCATTACATTTGGTGTTTCATAACATTTAATGCACGTTATCTGGTGATTATTTTAGAAGATCTCATGTGTTGAACTACCATTTTTTGTAATTTTACAAATGAAACCAAAATTGCAAATTCTCCCCATAAATTCATTTAAGCAGCTATTTATGCTCATTGTCTGCATTGATTAAGTAATTAGGCTACGATATTGTAGTCAGGATCCTCTATTACATTTAATATATATGATCAATATTGTTGTAGATGGTCGTTAATAGCGGGAAGAATTCCGGGGCGAACAGACAATGAGATAAAGAACTATTGGAACACCCACCTTAGCAAGAAGCTAATGAAGCAAGGAATAGATCCAAAAACCCACAAGCCTTTCAACCCTAAATCCTCCATTGTCAGTTCCTCAGAAGCTCTTCATAGCTCGGTTTCTAACCCGTTAACCTCTGATCAAGATCATGTGATCATGATCAAGAACGAGGATGTTGATCTTGAGCAAGACTTGGAAATTGGATCTGATGAGATGATCAATTGCTGCTTCACGGATGAAGCATTTTCGGCTTTCTTGAATTCGTTGATCAACGAGGATCATAGGTTTGGATAACCAGCATGAAGATGAGCAAGAATGATCCAAGACTTGTATTTTGATCATAGAATTGATAAATTGGGATATGAGTTTTTAAAACTTGTACTCTTTAATTTGTAGATGGAATGTGTTGTACTTGTATGGTGATCTAGGTTTGTGATGAAACTTGGAAATTGTTATGCATTGAGGATCAAGCAATTTAGCTACAATTAAAATAGATATAGGTGATGGGTATAGAATGACTATATAACCCAACACTCAATAGATATAATTACTAATAAAGTTTAATATAAAACACAAGATAGAAATAATAAATGAAATAGTAATAAAGAAACTACACATAAATTGAAATAAAATATATATTCTAAAAATTAAATATGATAATAAAGGCCCTTTAAGCTCATTAAATAGCTTACTCTATTTGTATAGGTTTGATTCACAGACTACCCAAGCAGTAGCACAAAATGATTGCGTGTATTTATTAAATATCAAGAACAATAAAAGGATCAATTTAAACATAAAAAAGTTGTTTGCATTCATTATTTCCATTTTCAAATCATTTAAGCAGTTAGTCTAATTTAAATTTTATTTACTTTTTCCTATATGTGAAAAAAGTCATAGTTATAATTTGATATTTCTATCTCGTGTTATAATATCTTTAATACATACCACACACTAATTAATAATATCACTCAATTTAAATGTCAAACAATGATTATTTAAAATATCAAATATAATAAAAGAATAAAGAATCAAATCTTGAAAAAGGTCATTTGTGCAAATTTGTGGCCAAGATGGAGTCTTTCAGAGCCCATACAATTAAATGGTCACATCATATAGAAAAACAGCAAAGGGTTTTTGATAATGACATTGAATTTTAGGCAAACTAATAAGAATATGAAGTGCACAAATCCAAGAAATTAGTAAACGTGGGTTTGAGACTATCTTCATCAACAACCTCCCACAACCCAACCTTACAATAAAATATTAATTTATCTCTCATCCACATATACAACCTACAACCCAACCTAATTTTAATTTTTTTATACTTTATCAACAATCTAACCCAACCCAACTTTTTAATAAAATAATCATTTTTCTTTCATCTACAAATACAACCTAAAATGATTTTTTCTCATAGATTAAAAAATCGAAAAACCAAAGTTATTTAAAAATAAATTATTTTGGAAGTTTTTTTATTATATTTAAAAATATAATAAATGCATAGATTAAAATCTTTATTGATATAATTTTTTTATAATAAGGAAAATATTTTTCCCATACACTTAAAATAACATACAAACACAATAACTAAATTAAAATCACAATAGTTGGAATAAATAGAATTTAAGATTGTGAAAAAATAGAGAGCTTTAAATTATACTTCAAAATATGTCAATATTATACTCTATTTATAGAGAGAAAAAAAAGATACGGATTTTGATAACTTTTGAATTTTTTTTTAATAAAAATTATATTTAATATCAACAATCTAAATTATATTTATAAAAGAATTTATGCAACCAATGAGAAATTTTATAAATTGGATGGTGGAGGTGACAAATTAGGTTGTGATATGGGTTGGTTGACCAACCCATGATACAACCCCTCATACAATTTTTTTTATTTTTGCTTTATTTTCTTTAATTAAAAATTTTGTCTTTTCCTATGACCCAAGTTTGGGGTCATGAATGGAGATGGTCTGAGCACAAAACAAAAAATCAAGTGATTATTTAATAATAATGTACAATATTAATTGGATAGTAAAGAAGACCAATCTTCATCAACACTCTTTCAAAAGCCAAATTGTATATACATGCTGTCATGCATGAAGCACAGCATTTATCTATCTTTATCTTATACATGATTCTATACCTCGTGAATATAACGCACAATCAATTCTTTTTAAAATTATATCCACAATCACACACTCGCTAAAGAGAAGTGATTGCACAATTACCATAACAAATCACACGATTTTTATTTTATTTTTTCGAGAAAAAAAACATATAACAATAATAGATTTGAAGTGAAAGAATATTTTTTTGCACACGTGTCATGATCTAATACACTCAATGCATTTCACCAGACGTAGGATGGAAGAAAACTTGATTGAACTGAATTTACGCAGCCTCTAATCCAATATGATGGATTAGATCTTGGTGATCAAATCAGCTAGTCTCGTTGACTTATTATGATTGATTTGAGCTAATGTAAATCTAAATACTTTTTATTGTGCATCGTGCATCAATTTTTTTTCATGATCCATCAATGTAATGCTTGTGCGACTTAAAAAAAAAAATGCATTAGCATAAACAATATTTTGACCCATTAATCATCATCATTTTTTATTTTAATTTTAGGGTCATCATCAATCATCATATTGGTGCCACACGTTATAGAAGTTTATTTCTTCAAATATGATACTTTTTGCCTATCTTGATGTGTTGTTCATAGATATATAAATTTAGAAGAAAATAAAAAATCTAATTGTTAACAAATAAAGCATGATTATGAAACCACACCAAATAAAGCATGGATTAATTGTGGAATGAAGTGGTGGCCCCTTTGATCATCATTGCACCTACTGCACGCTTGGAACTTCACCTAGTGATCAAATTTGTGCCCTTTTCTTTTTAATTAATTTGCACCATGATATATTATACTATATTTAATCAGCAAATAGGCATCCTTGTGACCAAATAGAAAATGCTAAATTCAAAGATTTCTGTGCCCCTTGGAATCTCACTTTCTGAACTGATCAAACAGTGAATAATAATGGATATCTATCTTCATTCCATTTTCTTTGATATTTTCCTCAACATAATTTTCAACTGCAGGATTGAATGTCAGTTAAGACATGTGACTAAGAGTCTAAGATAATCCATGGTTTTTTTAGTTCAACCATGCACTAATCTAATATAAACAGACAAAAAAGCATTGACAAAATACCAAAAAAGCATCTGTAGCAACTAACTTTTGAGAAGTGAAGAGGAGATGAATCTGTCTAAAAATCCAAGAAAATGAACAAAACAGATTTTTCTGTAGAAACACAACAAAATAGACAAGAACTGAAGAAAGCATTAATGAGAGAAAAAAGTGGAATGTTCTTTGACCCAAAAAAGCACTCATGGTATTCTTGTTCAATTCACATAAATGGACCCTCTAAATTTTTCACACGTCTAAATTTTTCACATGTCATGCATACAAGTCAATCATAGAGAGAGAGAGAGAGAGGTGTTTTAGAGTGTGTGCCTATTATTATAGGTCCGGTATCGAAACTACCACATTTAATTTATAGTAATTATTTTCTATCACTCAATATACGAAAGTGTCAAAATACCATAATTTATAGTCAAAGTCAAAGGTACTTCCATATACAGTCAAAAATAACGGCACTCACTGATATACACAATTTTCATGTAAACTTATGTTTCATAGGATTACACGAAAATTGATCAGTTTTCGTGTAAATAATTTTTTATTTTTTATAATTTGGGGTTACACGAGTAACCCTATAAAACTAACTTAAATTAATATTCGTATAACCCCAAATTATAATTTTTTTTTTTTCACGAAAATTGTGTATGTTAGTGAGTCAACCGTCAAATTTGACCGAAAAAATCCTTGCAGCCGTCACTTCACATCTGGTAACATTTGACTTTTCTAACTTTAAAGTACAAAAATTGTGGTATTTAGGGATAAATCCTTATATTTTGTGGTAAAAAGAAAAGAAATTTATACTTGATGGTATTAAAGATAAAATATAAAACATTTGTGGTCCAGATAGACATTTCCCCATTATTATATATAGAGGCACCATTGAATGAACATGTTGTAACATCATAGAATTAAAAAAGCTCTCTGCTTTGAGGAAAACAATGGTGAAATTCAAAAGGGTGTGTGTTTTCTGTGGAAGTAACTTGGGATATAGAAAGATATTCAGTGATGCAGCACATGATCTTGGACAAGAACTGGTAAACATGATCAATATCACTCTATTTATCAGCTGTTTCTGTCTATCTATCGAAATGTCTTTCGACTTTCGTTGATCTTGTATATGTGAAGTAACGAAACTTCCTTATAATTATCGCTGAAATTGAAAACTTACAGGTAAAGAGAAACATGGATCTTGTATATGGAGGAGGAAGTATTGGCCTTATGGGACTGGTCTCACAGACAGTTTATGATGGTGGATGCAATGTTCTTGGGTAACACATTTCAAGAACCTTAATCTTACAAACTTCATAACCTATATATGTTGTAATAACAAAAAAAAGATCTTTTTTTTTTTTTCTAGAGTTATCCCAACAGCTCTTGTCCCTGTAGAGGTATGATCAGCTCTTTCATATTGCTCTTTCTTCTTCAAGTTGATTATAATTATGCAGCTAAAATGTAATGATTTTGTTGCAGATATCAGGGCATGCAGTGGGAGATGTAATGGTTGTTTCTGATATGCATGAAAGGAAGGCTGAAATGGCCCGTAAAGCCGATGCTTTTATAGCACTTCCTGGTAAGCAAATATGGATTCTAAGTTCTTACCAATTCAACTGAATATCTGAAAGTGTCAATGTATCTTGATTCTTGAAGGGGGTTATGGAACCATGGAAGAGTTGCTTGAGATGATAACATGGTCACAGCTGGGAATTCATAAGAAACCAGTAAGCCACTTTTCTCACAGTTTCAAAAGTTAACTGATGAATCACTAATTTCACACTATTATCCAGTTTTCTAAAAAGCCCTGCATAGTTTGCTCTTAGTAGTCTGCCACCCTGGCTAGGCCCCACAACCCGAAAAACCAATACAATTAGGCTGCATGTCTTCTTCATAACTAAAGCTTGATAATATTATGGGTTTTGAGAACCCCACACTTTAAGCTTTGCAACCAACTTATGAATAGACAGCAAAGGATAGATTCAAGGCGATAATCAATTTCGACTCGGAAACCACTGCAGTTACATCAATGTTGTATCAGTCGAAAAAGACGTGTTTTTTTTAGAAGATAAGATGTTGCTAGCCTGGACAAATTATGCCTCTAATAATTGTACTAACAAATTGTCTTACTACAACATTGTTCCTTATTTGTTATCATTTGGCTGTGTCTAGAGAATTCAATGGCTGTTAATAATGTAATAATGTATACAAGATTTGACTGCCTTGACAACTTTATAAAAGTTTATGACATAGACATTTCAACAAATTGCACCAAAGAGGAATCATATCAGGAAAATTACAAAAAATGAATACAAAGAACTACATCATAGTTGCATAGACCAGTTTTCTAAAGAACAGTTAGTTTTGTCTTTAATAATTCAGAAATGCAGACAAACTGGCACATCAGCAAGTTTCGATTCTTGAGTTCGTAGATGTTGATATTAATGAGTTTACCTGAAACAGGTAGGCCTCTTGAACGTCGATGGTTACTATGACTGCTTGCTTGGAATATTTGACAAAGGAGTGGAAGAAGGATTCATCAAGCATCCAGCTAGAAACATAGTGATATCAGCCAAAACTGCTGGAGAGCTTATAAAGAAAATGGAGGTATTTCATCACTACTTATAACAATTTTTAAGAGTATGATTTGGTCGTGTTTGAAGATTAAAATGATGAATCCAAATCCTCAACAAAAAGAACCATACTAAAAATCTTACAGTTGAAAAGGCACTATCCTGTTATGCAATTTAACTAACTCAGAGAAAGCTGTCTGACATTCATTTACGACTGATGCAGGAAAACGCATCGTTGCACGTTCAAGTAACACCAAGTAGAACTTACAACACTGAGAACTCTGGAGTGGCAAACCTGTAGCCATTGATTTGTGGATCATTTAGAAGTTCTTAGTTGTATTAAAGCTTTTCTAGTAGTGGTATAGAACTATGTGTGCAAGAAACATGAAAAACCAGAAATACATGGATTTGAATGTCTCTGCAATCACAATTTAGTAACTCCATCTCACCTTATAGCCTGTCATCCAGCCTTTCTTCATCGAATAAATCGACAATGGTATTTAAGAAGGGTAATTGCCATTCAAAGAAAGCGCAACAACAGCTGTTATGAAAGAGTCTTTGTTTTCTATTTTTGCTAACTCCTTCATAGATAATGAGTTCTTATCGAGTTCTTTCCTCTTTTAATATACACGAAAATAATATGGAAACAATAATGATCTTTTCCACTAGAAACAGATAAAAAGGTTCCATTGAGAAGATATACAGCACATATATATGACAGGATTATAAATGAAATTATACAGTAAAGAGAATCTGGAGGCACTGTGACATGACTGAAACTATTTTTTCCTTCTTGAAAGTGAACATAGAAACCAGAAAGCCAAAAAAGGAGACGTGAATCAACATATGAAAAAATGGAAACAAACGATGTGTACTTTAGCCTGTTTAGCATGTATTGATCCCATCCTTGCAATCTGTGGTCAAGTTATAGAATGTCTCCACCCTTGTCTTTGATCTATAAAGGACCTCAGTGTCCACCGCAACTCTCATAAAACCATCAAATTCAACTGGAAGACCGCCATTCAAAAGAGTCGTCTCATTGAACCATTCACTCGTATTTCCCCACAAATACTGGTAATCATCAAGCAAATGAACTTTGTAATGTGATCTCAGCTTATCGAAGTAGTTGTAGAAGGGCTCGTTCGTGGCAATGTACAAGTTTCTCCAGGGTGCAATCACCCCTTGAAGTTTAGCAACTAGAGCATCTGGTGAAGTGTCATCATTCAAACGAGGCCATTGCTGCTTATTCTGTGCCTTCTCCCCTCGAACCACATGAACCGCATCAAAATCCCAATCCATGCTGCCACTAATCTCTGAAACTATATTCATCAATCGTTTCGATTTCCAAAGAGCTTGCCATGGCCTCTCAATGTATTTAGCAGCTGGACCTTCGCATACTCTATACCAATAGTTTTCTGGCTCAGGAGCATCAAACTGCCTCCATATAATTGTGCTTTTATCTTTTCTCAGTTGTATTGGTGTCACTTTATAGCTTCCAACCTTTCGAACTGGAACTCTCGTCTTATGACCCTTATTCCACCTCTTCCAATCTTTGATAAACTCACCTTCCTCCACAATTGAAGACACCTCTTTAAGATGTTCAAAATCAAAATAGAACCTAAAATCTTTTCCTTCCTCATCCTTGTTGCTCTTTGTGTATGTAGAAGCCAAACAAATACTCAAATCCATCACAAATGTCCTATTCAGATACTGTGCTTCACCAAGACCACACAAGAAGCTCCACATAAAGTGATTCATTCCTTTGCAATAATCCCCTCCCCTCGAATAGTACAGATATCTTCCCTTCCTAAAATCTGAATCTGATCCCAACACAGGAATCGTGTCATTGATCTCATTGTCCTGAACTGAGGGAGCAAGCCTAGCAACCTGCCCACTCCCATGGTTATTAACTTGAATCCGTGGACGACGAGCATTCAAACCAGAATGCCACCGCCCCGGACGAATCACCTTATAACTACAATCATCCCTAAACCCCAGCTTAAATCTCCTAAAATCCCTATACTTCCTCCATGACTTCTCCTTTTTGTTCCTAAACCTCCAAGCAACATCACACTCATCCGGCTTCGACCCACTGACTGGAGTTTGATATTCCAAAAACGCAATCGCCTTAAATGCCCTCAAATTAAATCTCTGGATCGCGATTAAAACCCTAGGATCAGAGCAATTCACCACAGTCAAATCCTCACAACCAGATTTCAGTGTCACATTTCCCCCCAGCTCCCCTTCAGATTTCTCAATTGAAGATTCAGTAATCGGAGACAACGAGCCCTCAGGCATTGCTACCGGAGCTGTAGCGATGTCCTCACCAGTTTTAAGCACAGAAGTATCAGTTTTAAAGGTGGCATTTTCGACGTCGGTGAAAATCTTCGTTAGAGCTCTGGAGGACTCCCATGGATCAGGGGGTTGATACGTGATGGCAATTACAGTAAACACGAGCACAGTGAACACAAATACAGAAAAACACACATTGCTTATCAGCTTTATAATGTTTTGCCCAATGGGATCCGTGGGATTCAATTCTTTCATCTTAACAGACACTTCAATCCCCAATACACTCAAATTGGATTCATAAAAACGTAATCTTCGCCAGAAACTGTATGGAGTTGAGCTAAAACAGTAGAATCGAATTGACTTTAGAAAAAAATATAAATCACCTGCAATCTGAAAATGGGATCTCGAACTCGATTGAGAGAAAAATGTTGGTAGAGATTCCAGTGAAGTGCAGATATTTTTAGGCTGGGGTTAGGGTTTAATTAGCAACGATTTTGCTCTGAATTTCAGTATCTAATCTATAGACTGATTTTGAAAGAGAAATAAAAAATCAAAAGACTGGATCTTGAAGTTAGAGTGGTAGTACGGTGTGAGAGAGTTGGCGAGATTTGAGAACTGAAATTTGATTATTATCGCTTAAAGAAGCAGAAATTCAGAGAAGAAAAATGTCATAAAAATGGAGGGTGGGGTCCATACAAAGTCAAGTGAGTTGTTGCCACATTACTAGTGTAGGACCCACGTGATAATTTGCCTTTTCTTCCAAGAATTAAAAAAGTAACAAAAATATTTATGGTGGGACTATCCGCACCCCACCCTTTTTCTAAGCACACCCCATAATAAAATAAATTAAAAAGTAATTATTTATTAAATATCAATAATACCCTTTGACCACACTCATAACATAAATACTAATCACACCCCATAATTTCTAAACATACCTCATTCCCTCTCTTCTACTTTCTTGCACACACTCTTCTTCTTCTTCTTCCAACAAAATTTTGAGCTACTCTCTTAACCCTAAAATTCTCACTCAACCAATATTTTCGATTAAAATGTCTATGGAACGGGAAGATATATTTGAAGCTAGCAATGTAAGATTTCTACTACATTTGTAATAATTTTTAGTAGTGTAGTAAAAAAAATCGCGTTTTAGTTTCAACAGTAGAATTTCCCGCTGGATTTGAGTTGTTCGACAACTACAGGTTGAGTTGATTGAACTATGTTCGACTGAAAGAAATCGAACACATTAAACCACGTTCAAACAATAGGTTTCGAACGTCATAAAGAGCGCTCGACTGCCAATGTTCGAACATCCTTAAGAGATTTCTATTTTTATTTTTCGAACAACATGCATGTTTTATCCATTAGCACTGTTCGATTTCTAGTAATCGAACATTTAAAGAATGTTCGAGTACCGAAGTTCGATCACTCTTAGTTGTGTTTGAGTACTTGTGTTCGAACGCTCTTAATAGTGTTCGACTTTCTCTGGTTGAACAGTCGTTTGCATGTTCGATTTTTATAGTTTGAACAATATGTTAATTTAAGATTTTTTGGGTTCTATCGTTGAAAAATATGTCTAATATCTTGTATTTTCATTGTTTATTAGGAAAATTGTACAAAATCCACGGAAATAAGTGTCGTGAATCCCATTGACGAAAATAAGCGTGATGAACATGACGATGATCCAATGTATGAGGGAATAGATTACACCATTGAATTTTCTATGGCCAACCTTTTTGATAGTCGCACTTCTTTAGTGGAATGGGTAAAAGAAGTAGCACATAGGCTTAATATGGTGGTTTTAGTGAAACGCTCTGATGGAGTTGAAAGTGGTAGGAGGCCTAGAGTGTACTTGGCATGTGAAAGAAGTGGCAAATACCGTCCATCTAAACCAAAATCGCAAAGACAACATTTGGTTTTCGAAAATCAGGTTGTCGAAAAGAGAGGCTCTAGAGAGAGAGAGAGTTACCGGTACGAAGAAGTGTGACTGCCCATTTCTCTTGAAGGGAACTGAATTGGATGACGGTCAATGGTCTCTAACAGTTTTATTGGGTGTTCATAATCACTCGATGGGGTGTTACTTGACTGGACACTCGTATGCCGGTAATGCAGGAGACGTCATCTGAGGTGATAGTCATCTCACCGAATGGTAGGTGGAAGCTGTTGGTCTCCGGATGCCAACGTTCAACAAAGGCACATATGAGGTTCTTGTTGGGATTTTTGTATGATATGTTCTGAATTCCATAAATCCCGGTTCGGTTCATCAAAACATTCCAATCATCGAACACACCATCAAGCTTCCACGACTCAAGCTTCGTGGTATGGACCCAAAACTTTAGTACATCTCTTTCCTGATTGAACCAGATCTTGGATGCAACATGGGTATTGAAACTGGGAATCAATGTAGGGTCCGTAGGTCCACCAGGATGTTCACCGGTAAGCACTTCTCCCTCGGCCTCTTCCTCATTCACAGCATCTTCCTCATTGACAGCCTCTTCCTCATTGACAGCCTCATTCTCAGGCAAATTCATATGTTCAGCAATCTCGTCAGGGACATCAAGATTATCCAAAATAGGAAGCAACTCAGCTGGCTCGTTCATGATGTGCTCACCAATTTCTTCATGCACTTGTTCAGTAATGACAGCAAGCTCCTCATTCCGTCGCTTTCTTTCGGACGCCGTAGGACGGTTCTTCCTCCTAATGTATATTTTATCACCTAAAAGTAGTCAACAAAATAAGAAAGCCATCATAAATTTCGGAACATCAAATTCAAACAAAATACTCACTGTTCAACTTTCATAGTTCGAACACATAAGGAACTGTTCGAACCTAAGTAGTCGAACAACAAACGGAGTGTTCGATCTACAGAAATCGAACATTTCATAATTTGTTCGAAAGTTAGTAGTCGAACAATTTTCATATGTGCGACAACCCTAAGTCGAACTGTTGGAGGGTGTTCAACTATACTTTGTCGAACGTCCTCTTCGTTGTTCGACAGGTCCCTGTCGAACAGTTTGCACAACTGACGCAAAACCAGAGTCGAACATAGTTCGAGCAACCACGCGATTTATGAATTTTTCAGCATCGGTTACTCAAATTTTCACCCCAATAGTGTACAATTATTTGCGGAAATCATAACCCATAGTAATTGGTTCGATTTTTACTCATCAATCAATCTAATTTATGTAACTTATATTCAACATCCAAAATAACTAAAAACAACACAGGATTTGGGGTAAAATACGAACCTGGATGACGTGAATCAAATTCTCTTGGCGTGTCCATTGCAGTTGTTCGAATCTTCAAGTCGACTTAGCACAATTTGTTCGAAATCAGATTCTCTCTTCTCTCTTACTCGTTCGAATGATGGGGTGTTGGTTCAATTTTTTTTTATTTGAGATTTGCTTTTGTTTTAGTCAAAGGGTAAAATCGGAAAATTTTGGGGTGTGGTTAGAAAAACTTTAAATTTTGGATATTGAAATTGGGGTGTGATTAGAAAATGAGATGTGCTTAGAAAAGAGTGGGGTGCGGATAGTCCCACCCAAATATTTATTGTTACAATTTTTTTGATTGAATTTGATGGTTTAATTAAACACATAAAAGAATTTCATTATTCTCTTCTAAAATAGTTTTACTAAGAAAATGATTTAAATCTATCTTTTGATAATCTAAATCCGACAGATAAAATGAAACATATTATATTTATTTTCGTAAAAACATCAACATCAAAACCAAAATGATACAGATGGAGTATATCATATCATATACATAATAATACACTAAAAATCGAACCATATTACATTAATTTTACAATGGGGGTAAACTTGAATTCTAAAAACGACACTTGGAATGAAACAAATGTATTTATTGAACGACAGATAGAATGAAACGGAGAAAGCTTCAACGGAAGGCATGGTCATAGTCATGGTAGTGGAAAGTTTTGTAGATGAAATGGGACAGCCATTTTGAAGCAAGAAAGCACAACACAGCCATGGAAACCAGAGCATATCTAGCAGCTAATGAGATAACACCCTGTTTGGCAGCTGCAACTATGGCGATCCAAGAAATGGAGACAACTTGAAGCACAATCTCAAGTGCGTTGAGTCGTTTATACGCAACGCTGCAGCTACTACACTTCACCGTATGGGACCAATACCTGAACAACAAACACCACTCAGAACACAAGTCAATTACTATAATCATGAGAGAGAAGATTTGGTTAGTGAGAGAAGATTGGATCTTACCTGTCAAAGAGGTGTTCTCTAGGAGGAGTGGATGGCAATTCTCCGATGAATTTACCTCTCCAATCAACTTGTGTTCCACCGTACTTGTTTAGCCACCGTCTGTAGGCTACAACGTTGGCATCTGCCTTTGTTGGAACGAAGCAAGATTTATGCCAATTCAGAGGCCCCACTTCCTTCAGCTTGCGTTCCTAATGGAGGGCAACGATTATATCTCATACATGTATTTGCCAAGTATAGTATGTTCACATAAGAAGTACATTTTAGAATGACCTGATTAATCATACAAAATTCAAGAACCCCAGTAAATTTTAGACAAGTATAGTGTGTTCACATAAAAAGTCCCTTTTCGAATGACCTGATTATTGGATCATACAATTCAAGAATCCTAGTTTAGACAAGAAGAAATTGTAATCGAGAACAAGCTCAAGCTAACCTCCACGTGAAGAAGATAGAGATCTGAATCGAGAATCAAGTTCTGTCCGATGTGAAATATCCAACGTGGGACAATGCGTTCTAGCCAGACAGCGAAGTTTCTAGGAGAGACAAATATCAATCTGCTATTGCCTGGACTCACAGGAATACAGTAGAAAATAAGAAGTGCTTTTTTCTTGGGGGGAATAGGTGTTAGTACCTCCTGCATGAAAGAAAACACGTAAGGCTAGAAAAATATGGATATTTACTACTTAGAGAAGTACTAAAATATGAACGACGTACATCTTTGGTTCCACTTGATGATGTCTTTTGACTGCTTTGACCCCCACCTGGAGTGAAAAAGCCATAGTAGAGGCAAGGTGGGACGAAATAATTCTCTCCGAAGATTTGCTTTGCAGTGAATCCATTGACATCTAGTCTCGTAACATTTATTTCGACTGGTCTGCCCCCTTCCCTATCAGCCTTCACAGTGCAAGAGACTATCCGTTAGCCTAGACAATGTGAAATGCATACAAAATAATATGAGACACAAGTCATGCATAGATTTACTTATCTCTCTGGTGTTTTTGCGGTTCTCATTATGCCATAATGAGCATATGGAACGTGAGCAGGGTCCATAAGATTTTCAATCAGAACTTCATACCTGAAAATATCAAAACAGCAAGTGACGAGCATGCAAATTAAGCAGACCTCATGAATGGCGAAAAGAAATATAGGCATACCCGTATGGTATGTCCCTGGAGATCATCGAATTGGTAAATGACGGGTCATCAAGTTCTGGGATATAGTGAGGCTTTTCCTTCAAAGATATGTCCTTATACTGTGGATCCGAACTTGGCCAGAACCAAAGAATACCATTTTGCAGGTAACTAGGATAAGCAGCTACGCACGCCTTATTGGAAGTGTGTATCTGAAAGTTTTATGGAAGTTCAACACTTCACGTTTAGTCTTCAATATTTTAAATATAGAAGTCAACTACCTTCATCATGGAAATTAAAATATTGACACACATTCAGCAGAAAGTCACATGTCAAGAACTCCTCAATCTTCTCAAATAATCACACACAAATACATACAACTATACAAGTGGTGGAACAAATAATTCTGTAAAAATTCTTGAAATTTAAAGGTAACAGAGTTTTGAATTCTTGAACACTTTCAAAGAAAAATAAACTATTGGAGATTCTTCACTTTGAGAAAACCTCATGGCTCGTATTTAGAAGATCATTTATACATTGCATGATGAAACGGAGCAGTAGTTATTTAAGCAACTTATTTTATAGCAGTGGAGCCTTTCTACATAATGAGAATACATTCAACATTACATGATAACTAAAGTGAGACCACTTTCATTACTGTCAGTTCTTGCAGAGAAACATGCAGATCAGTTTGCATATTATCATCACCAATTATTCACACGAACTTCTAATCATGAAAACAAGAGTAATACTAACATCATTTGCTCAAGCTGCAAAAGTCTATAAGGAACTCATAAGATCAAGCATCAAATCAACATCAGAATAATGATCACCAAATCAAGAACAATCAACTGTTAAACGATATCGTTTTCGCTCACCGGAGGGCCATCTCGGGGTGCTTGAGGGATGAATTTACAGTCACCAGCGCCACCAAAGCACCAACCATGGTACACACACTGCAACCTTCCCCATTGATCAATCCTCCCTTCAGACAAGGGAGCCAATCTGTGAGGGCAGCTATCATCAAACACCTTCCATGCATTCTCATTCCTATCCCACCAAATCACCACATCAATTCCCAACACTTTTATTCCATGTGGCCTTCTCTTGTCAAGGTCACACACTGGCGCCAACGGATACCAATGCGAATACCAATCAAATTTATCTCCCTTACTTTCCTGTTCAGTTTCTTGATCAAACGGAGGAGATTCCTCGGTCGTTGGCGCAATTGGAGAAACAGCAGTGAAACCCTTGAAATTTGTTTTCCTGCGGTGAATTATGGGGAGAGATGCAGCAATCTGTCGAGATGAAGGAATTTGCAAAATGGGTTTTTCGAATATTTTTCTGGGATTTCTTGTTGAGATCAGTGGACACTGAAATGGTGAAAAAGATGAAGCTTTGAGAGCTTCCATGGCGGACAATTCGTCTTGCTGTGCTTACCACTAGTTCAGGTCCAAATTTAAGGAAGATTAATTATTTAAATCGCAGATAAATTCACATTGAAATGATAATTATGTGCAGAACTAACAATTTGTGTGTGGGGAGATAGGATAAAGAAAGAGAGTGACGTGAAGATTGTGGCTTGAAATCTTCCAGCAAAGTTTCTCTTTCTTTCCAAGTAAAAACTCAATTGAGAAAATATATATGCAATAAAACCTAGATCTTTATGAATGGTCTAGACTCTATATAAGTTTAATCTCTTCATTTATCGTGAATGATACATTTATACTTATACTCCCTCCATCCCACAAAGATAGAACTAGTTCTATTTTCATACAAATTAAGAAATTTTTTGAAGTTTCAATTATACCCTTATCATACATTAATTGTTTAAGGAATTAATTCTACTCCAATTTTGAAGTTTCATTAATTGAAACAATTTTTTTTTTTTTCACACTTATAATATTGCATTAATGATATTGTTTATCTCAAAATACATTTTTCTACTTTTAAGGAAGAGATGCAACTAAAAAAATTTAGAAGAGAGGAAACTAAAAAATTTAAACAAAAATTGCAACTCAAATTTAGAAGAGAGGCAACTAAAGTTTTTCAACAAAATTTGAAACTCAAATTGTACTCCAATTTAAATTTTCGCCATTTCTGCTGCTCTTGAGAATTCATGGAGTATTAGTTTTTTTTTTTTTCTCATTTTAACAATGAACATGAATTAAAATGAGCATTTATTGATTAGTGTAGTGGTAATTCAATTTAATCATTAATGACAATTTGGAAATATGAAATAATTATGGAAATTTGTCAAAAATGAACAAATGAAGACCACACATTCAATGCAACTTTTTTTTTCCTAAAAAATAAATAAGGGCATATATGGAATTACAAGTTAAAAACTACATTAATATAGTAATAGACCTATCTTTGTGGGACGGACGAAAATAATATACAAACCTATTTTTGTGGGACGGGGGGAGTATAAAAGAAATGAGGTTGGTAATATTTACAATTTTACGATTTTTCCTCTTAAAAATGTCACATCTATTTTTTTTTATTTTGTATTTTACATTTTAATTATTTTTCCATGTAATAATTTTTCCAATTAAAAATATCACATCAATTTTTTTTATTTTGTATTTAATATTTTAATTATTTTCCCATGTACTAAATTTATTAAGATTCTTGTATCAAAATCCATAATGGATAATTTTTGAAAAATCATTATGTAAAATGATTTTTGGTTTTATAAAAGAATTAAGATTATTAAAAAAATTCAAAAGAGTCGTCTCATTGAACCATTCACTTGTATTTCCCCACAAATGCTGGTAATCATCAAGCAAATGAACTTTGTAATGTGATCTCAGCTTATCGAAGTAGTTGTAGAAGGGATCGTTCGTGGAAATGTACAAGTTTCTCCAGGGTGCAATCACCCCTTGAAGTTTAGCAACTAGAGCATCTGGGAAGTATCATCATTCAAACGAGGCCATAGCTGCTTATTCTGTGCCTTCTCCCCTCGAACCACATGAACCGCATCAAAATCCCAATCCATGCTGCCACTAATCGCTGAAACTATATTCATCAATCGTTTCGATTTCCAAAGAGCTTGCCATGGCCTCTCAATGTATTTAGCAGCGGGACCTTCGCATACTCTATACCAATAGTTTTCTGGCTCAGGAGCATCAAACTGCCTCCATATAATTGTGCTTTTATCGTTACTCAGTTGTATTGGTGTCACTTTATAGCTTCCAACCTTTCGAACTGGAACTCTCGTCTTTTGACCCTTATTCCACCTCTTCCAATCTTTGATAAACTCACCTTCCTCCACAATTGAAGACACCTCTTTAAGATGTTCAAAATCAAAATAGAACCTAAAATCTTTTCCTTCCTCATCCTTGTTGCTCTTTGTGTATGTAGAAGCCAAACAAATACTCAAATCCATCACAAATGTCCTATTCAGATACTGTGCTTCACCAAGACCACACAAGAAGCTCCACATAAAGTGATTCATTCCTTTGCAATAATCCCCTCCCCTCGAATAGTACAGATATCTTCCCTTCCTAAAATCTGAATCCGATCCCAACACAGGAATCGTGTCATTGATCTCATTGTCCTGAACCGAGGGAGCAAGCCTAGCAACCTGCCCACTCCCATGGTTATTAACTTGAATCCGTGGACGACGAGCATTCAAACCAGAATGCCACTGCCCCGGACGAATCACCTTATAACTACAATCATCCCTAAACCCCAGCTTAAATCTCCTAAAATCCCTATACTTCCTCCATGACTTCTCCTTTTTGTTCCTAAACCTCCAAGCAACATCACACTCATTGATATTCCAAAAAGGCAATCGCCATAAATGCCCTCAAATTAAACCTCTGGATCGCGATTAAAATCCTAGGATCAGAGCAATTCACCACAGTCAAATCCTCACAACCAGATTTCAATGTCACATTTCCCCCCAGCTCCCCTTCCGATTTCTCAATTGAAGATTCAGTAATCGGAGACAACGAGCCCTCAGGCATTGCTACCGGAGCTGTAGCGATGTCCTCACCAGTTTTAAGCACAGAAGTATCGGTTTTAAAGGTGGCATTTTCGACGTCGGTGAAAATCTTCGTTAGAGCTCTGGAGGACTCCCATGGATCAGGGGGTTGATACGTTATGGCAATTACAGTAAACACGAGCACAGTGAACACAAATACAGAAAAACACACAATGCTTATCAGCTTTATAATGTTTTGCCCAATGGGATCCGTGGGATTTAATTCTTTCATCTTAACAGACACTTCAATCCCCAATACACTCAAATTGGATTCATAGAAACGTAATCTTCGCCAGAAACTGTATGGAGTTGAGCTAAAACAGTAGAATCGAATTGACTTTAGAAAAAAATATAAATCACCTGCAATCTGAGAATGGGATCTCGAACTCGATTGAGAGAAAAATGTTGGTATCAAAAAGAGATTCCAGTGAAGTGCAGATATTTTTAGGCTGGGGTTAGGGTTTAATTAGCAACGATTTTGCTCTGAATTTCAGTATCTATAGACTGATTTTGAAAGAGAAAAAAAAAAGATCAAAAGATTGGATCTTGAAGTTAGAGTGGTAGTATGATGAGGGAGAGTTGGCGAGATTTGAGAACTGAAATTTGATCATCGCTCAGAGCATCTCCAACCCTTTGAGCCAAATTTCGACTCAAATTTAGATTAGTCCAAATTTGCTGTTGAGTGTAAAATTGTCTTCAATTATAAAACTCAAATTTGAAATCAATTAGAATATACTTATGGAATATTCTTCACTTTTTCTTTTATATTATCTATTTTATCAAATATTGGTTTACTTAAGTTAATAGAAAAATTAAATATATAATGTTTCCATGAAATTAAAAAATCTTGTAAAAGAAAATTGATATAAAATACTAAAAGTATATTATAAAATTCATCACAAATACATATTGATACTAAAGAAAATTACATAGTCATATAACATAATTGTCCAAAAAATTTCAATTCATGTGCATTAATTTGTAGCCGTTGATAACCATTTTAATCTTAGTCGTCCATAGTGTTTAATTGTATTTCATTTATGTTTATATATTATTAGTATTTTAGCATCTTTGTTGTGTTTTGCTTAAATTTAGCATGTAGTAATGTTTGTGTTGAAGTAAATGTCATGGTTGTATCTTGTAATTTTAAATTTTTAATGATATCTTATTTAATTTCTATTAGTTATAACTTGCAAAAATATTAATAAAAATATAGCAATACAACTAATTTATATGTTTTTGAATTTTTAAAATTTTCATAAACTTAAAATCACATAATGCAATACATATAATATTTAATGTAAATTGATAACTAGATGAAATATATAGTTTACAATTAAATGAAAATAAATCAAATAAAAGCAAATAATTAAATAAATAAACAACATAAAATTAAATCAAAACAAAATAAATTGAGTTGTGAATAGTAGGTGGCACCTACTATTCAGTTATAGCAACTTGAGTCCACATTTGAGTATGCATTAGAGAGGGTTTGGACTCAAATTTTAAGTTTGAGTCCAAATTTACCACTCCTTTGAAGATGGTCTTAAAGAAGCAGAAATTCAGAGAAGAAAAATGTCATAAAAATGGAGGGTGGGGTCCATACAAAGTCAAGTGAATTGTTACCACATTTCTAGTGTAGGACCCACTTGATAATATCCTTGTAATTTGCTTTTTCTTCCAAAAATTAAAATAGTAACAAAAATGAATTTGATGGTTTAATTATACACATAAAATAATTTCATTATTCTCTTCTAAAATAGTTTTATTAAGAAAATACATATGCAAAAATCTAACACACAAGAAAAGTTGGAAAAAATGATTTAAATCTATCTTCTGATAATTTAAATCCGACGGATTAAATGAAACATATTATATTTATTTTCGTAAAAACATCAACATCAAAACCAGAATGATACAGATGGAGTATATCATATCATATACATAGTAATCCACTAAAAATTGAACCATATTACATTAATTTTACAATGGGGTAAACTCCAATTCTAAAAACGACACTAAGTATGAAAAAAATTGTATTTATTGAACGACAGATAGAATGAAACGGAGAAAGCTTCAACGGAAGGCATGGTCATAGTCATGGTAGTGGAAAGTTTTGTAGATGAAATGGGACAGCCATTTTGAAGCAAGAAAGCACAACACAGCCATGGAAACCAGAGCATATCTAGCAGCTAATGAGACAACACCCTGTTTGGCAGCTGCAACTATGGCGATCCAAGAAATGGAGACGACTTGAAGCACGATCTCAAGTGCGTTGAGTCGTTTATACGCAACGCTGCAGCTACTACACTTCACCGTATGGGACCAATACCTGAACAACCAACACCACTCAGAACACAGTCAATTACTATAATCATGAGAGAGAAGATTTGGTTAGTGAGAGAAGATTGGATCTTACCTGTCAAAGAGGTGTTCTCTAGGAGGAGTGGATGGCAATTCTCCGGTGAATTTACCTCTCCAATCGACTTGTGTTCCACCGTACTTGTTCAGCCACCATCTGTAGGCTACAACGTTGGCATCTGCCTTTGTTGGAACGAAGCAAGATTTATGCCAATTCAGAGGCCCCACTTCCTTCAGCTTGCGTTCCTAATGGAGGGCAACGATTATATCTCATACACGTATTTGCCAAGTATAGTATGTTCACATAAGAAGTACATGACCTGATTGTTTGATCATACAATTCAAGAATCCTAGTTTAGACAAGAAGAATTTGTAAACAAGAACAAGCTCAAGCTAACCTCCACGTGAAGAAGATAGAGATCTGAATCGAGAATCAAGTTCTGTCCGATGTGAAATATCCAACGTGGGACAATGCGTTCTAGCCAGACAGCGAAGTTTCTAGGAATGACATAGATCAACCTGCTATTGCCTGGACTCACTGGAATACAGTATAAAATAAAAAGTGCTTTTTTCTTGGGGGGAATAGGTGTTAGTACCTCCTGCATGAAAGAAAACACGTAAGGCTAGAAAAATACGGATATTTACTACTTAGAGAAGTACTAATATATGAACGACGTACATCTTTGGTTCCACTTGATGATGTCTTTTGACTGCTTTGACCCCCACCTGGAGTGAAAAAGCCATAGTAGAGGCAAGGTGGGACGAAATAATTCTCTCCGAAGATTTGCTTTGAAGTGAATCCATTTACATCTAGTCTCGTAACATTTATTTCGACTGGTCTGCCCCCTTCCCTATCAGCCTTCACAGTGCAAGAGACTCTCCGTTAGCCTTGGCAATGTGAAATTCATACAAAATAATATGAGACACAAGTCATGCATAGATTTACTCATCTCTCTGGTGTTTTTGCGGTTCTCATTATGCCATAATGAGCATATGGAGCGTGAGCAGGGTCCATAAGATTTTCAATCAGAACTTCGTACCTGAAAATATCAAAACAGCAAGTGACGAGCATGCAAATTAAGCAGACCTCATGAATGGCGAAAAGAAATATAGGCATACCCGTATGGTATCTCCCTGGAGGTCATCGTATTGGTAAATGACGGGTCATCAAGTTCTGGGATATAGTGAGGCTTTTCCTTCAAAGATATGTCCTTATACTGTGGATCCGAACTTGGCCAGAACCAAAGAATACCATTTTGCAGGTAACTAGGATAAGCAGCTACGCACGCCTTATTGGAAGTGTGTATCTGAAAGTTTTATGGAAGTTCAACACTTCACGTTTAGTCTTCAATATTTTAAATATAGAAGTCAACTACCTTCATCATGGAAATTAAAATATTGACACACATTCAGCAGAAAGTCACATGTCAAGAACTCCTCAAATAATCACACACACATACATACAACTATACAAGTGGTGGAACAAATAATTCTGTAAAAATTCTTGAAATTTAAAGGTAACAGAGTTTTGAATTCTTGAACACTTTCAAAGAAAAATAAACTATTGGAGATTCTTCACTTTGAGAAAACCTCATGGCTCGTATTTAGAAGATCATTTATACATTGCATGATGAAACGGAGTAGTAGTTATTTAAGCAACTTATTTTATAGCAATGGAGCCTTTCTACATAATGAGAATATCTTCAACATTACATGATAACTAAAGTGAAACCAGGACGGATCCAGATTTTTTTAATTGGGGATACAAAATAACTAAAATATAAAATACGTGAATTTTTTTTTAATATATAACAATCCAAGTCTATTACAATTGAAACCTATGCATTTTCATTGACTGAAATATTTGCATTATTAACTCATTATCAACACTATCAAAAACCTCTTTTAGGAAGTGATTTGCTTTAATAATAAATTGTATATTTATATATTGTATTGGACCACACCCACAGACCATTCTCTATTATATTATTACATATTAAGAATATAACTAAATAATATTACACTTTAAAAAAAGATTTAAAACAAAGCAAAATAGTGGCAAACACAAGGTGCTTATCCAAATCTTTTTTCTTTTTTTTCCTGGAATTGACTAATAATTGATAAATAAATAGTAAAAGAAAAAAAACTAATTTCAGGCCCCATACCTCGTGTTTTTATTGAAAATTCTAAACCAAAATTTCCTTTTCTCTCGGTTGACAGCAACTTAAGTTGAAAAAAGCTTTACACGGTTTAGAAAAACGAAGACAAAAATGATAACAGAAAAAATTATGTGGGGGCACGTGCCCCCACCCTGGGATGTATGGATCCGTCTCTGAAGTGAGACCACTTTCATTACTGTTAATCAGTTCTTGTAGAGAAACATGCTGATCAGCTTGAATATTATCATCATCAATTATTCACACGAACTTCTAATCATGAAAACAAGACTAATACTAACATCATTTGCTCAAGCTGCAAAAGTCTATAAGGAAGTCATAAGATCAAGCATCATATCAACATCAGAATAATGATCACCAAATCAAGAACAATCAACTGTTAAACGATATCGTTTTCACTCACCAGAGGGCCATCTCGGGGTGCTTGAGGGATGAATTTACAGTCACCAGCGCCACCAAAGCACCAACCATGGTACACACACTGCAACCTTCCCCATTGATCAATCCTCCCTTCAGACAAGGGAGCCAATCTGTGAGGGCAGCTATCATCAAACACCTTCCATGCATTCTCATTCCTATCCCACCAAATCACCACATCAATTCCCAACACTTTCATTCCATGTGGCCTTCTCTTGTCAAGATCACACACTGGCGCCAACGGATACCAATGCGAATACCAATCAAATTTATCTCCCTTACTTTCCTGTTCAGTTTCTTGATCAAACGGAGGAGATTCCTCGGTCGTTGGCGCAATTGGAGAAACAGCAGTGAAACCCTTGAAATTTGTTTTCCTGCGGTGAATTATGGGGAGAGATGCAGCAATCTGTCGAGATGAAGGAATTTGCAAAATGGGTTTTTCGAATATTTTTCTGGGATTTCTTGTTGAGATCAGTGGACACTGAAATGGTGAAAAAGATGAAGCTTTGAGAGCTTCCATGGCGGACAATTCGTCTTGCTGTGCTTACCACTAGTTCAGGTCCAAATTTAAGGAAGATTAATTATTTAAATCACACATAAATTCACATTGAAATGATAATTATGTGCAGAACTAACAATTTGTGTGTGGGGAGATAGGATAAAGAAAGAGAGTGACGTGAAGATTGTGGCTTGAAATCTTCCAGCAAATTGTGTGGTTTTACTGGGACTCAATGATTCATTCCCTTTTCCAATGTTCATGGGCTCGAAAGTGGTGGAAAAATTCTCAATTCTATTCGTTGATCAAGTCAAGGGTTTCTGGAAGTACCATTGATTTTTGTTTATTCTTGAGATCTCAAGTTGATAGTGCTGATTTTGTGAAACTTGTTGTTGCTACATGGCATTGGTGGAAGGAGAAACAATGTTTTTGCCACGGTTCAAAAGAGAATTTTTGTGTGGGTAAGGTGGGTGAAGTCGAGAATTTCTTGGAGGCCTTTCATCAAGCAAAAAAAGCTCTTATTTCGCCTCAAATACAGGTACAAAGATGTGGACAAATTAAATGGACAAAACCTGATTCGGGGAGATATCGTCTGGATGTGGATGTTTGCTTTGATGGAACTAATGGTCGTTTTGGGATTGGTGGAATTATTCGCGACTTGACAGGTGCCCCTATGATTATTTTTGGTAGAAAAGTTGGTCTTTTGCACTCGGTACTCGAAGGGGAATTTCTGGCTATTAAGGATGGGTTGTCTTTGGCCTCAAATCGTGATTTTTCTCCACTTTCTGTTTTCACAGACTCTTTAGTTGCAGTACAAGTAGTTACTAAGACTAAGGAGTTTCTTGGCTACCCTGGTTTCTGGGCTACAAAGATTTGCTACTTGTTTTCTAGGTTGAATGACTCTAGTCTATCTCATTGTAAAAGATCTGCCAATATTGTAGCTCATTCTGTTGCTTCTTTTGCTAGTTCTCTTGTCTCTCCTTTTTGTTGGGATGATGGTAATTACCCTCAATGGGTGTGTAAACTTGTAAGCTTTGATTGTTACTAATGAAGTTTCAAGTTTGTTGTAAAAAAAAAAAAAAAATTCTTCCAGCAAAGTTTCTCTTTCTTTCCAAGTAAAAACTCAATTGAGAAAATATATATGCAATAAAAACTCGATCTTTATGAATGGTCTAGACTCTATATCAGTTTAATCTCTTCATTTATGGTGAATGATACATCTATATTTATATAAAAGAAATGAAGTTGGTAATATTTACAATTTTATCATTTTTCCTCTTAAAAATATCACATCAATTTTTTTTATTTTGTATTTTATATTTTAATTATTTTTCCATGTACTAATTTTTCCTCTTAAAAATGTCACATCAATTTTTTTTTTATTTTGTATTTTACATTTTAATTATTTTCCCATGTACTAAATTTATTAAGATTCTTGTTTCAAAATCCATAATGGATAATTCTTGAAAAATTATTATGTAAAATGATTTTGGATTTTATAAAAAAATTAAGATTATTAAAAAAATTCAAAAGAGTCGTCTCATTGAACCATTCATTTATAATTCCCCACAAATGCTGGTTATCATCAAGCAAATGAACTTTGTAATGTGATCTCAGCTTATCGAAGTAGTTGTAGAAGGGCTCGTTCGTGGCAATGTACAAGTTTCTCCAGGGTGCAATCACCCCTTGAAGTTTAGCAACTAAAGCATCTGGTGTGATAATATGTAAGCATGGATCAAATTGAGCTAACAGAGCGAACATAACAAGGAAGAAGGCGAACTGAATAAGTAGGAAACTATAAGTTGTAGTTCGTTTAAGTTCGTCCGGTTTTACAGGAGTTCGTCATAGTTCGGAGTATAAAGAAAATTGCGTTTTAACAAAAGCGTGTTTTTTTGTTTGACGGTTTTTTATCTGTTTTTCTGTTATGATTTAGTTTTGCAGGAAACAGTTTGATGAGCTCGGAAAAGCAAGACGGTTATACAGGCAATCTGACGAACTCAGCTCACAACTGATTTTGAGCGAGATTTTCAGACTTAGCCTTATATAATAAAGAAAAAGATCATCTCATTTCTCATAAGATTAGACAAGAGTTGAGAGCAATTATGGTAGAGAGAGAAAGTCTAAGATCGGAGTGTTTAGCTAGGTCTTGCTATTCATAGTTTCTTTCTTGTTACATTGCAAATGATTGATTCTTATTCAAGTGATTAGTGGGTGATTTCTTCCGTAGATGTAGACATAGTATAAACCAAACCACGTTAAATCTTTTGTGTTCTTGGTGAGTGTGTTTCTGTTTGTTTTTTCTTCATTCTTGGTTCGAGGTGTTCGAATAGTTTCTGTGTTGATTTGCATTTTTGGTTGGTTTCTCAATTGTGAACTCAACATGGTGAAGTATCATCATTCAAACGAGGCCATAGCTGCTTATTATGTGTCTTCTCCCCTCGAACCACATGAACCGCATCAAAATCCCAATCCATGCTGATACTAATAGCTGGAACTATATTCATCTGAAAATTCTGGTGGGCAGAATTTCCTGCAAAAATAAACTGACAAACTAATGTTGTCTCAAATGTTACAACATTAACCAAAACATTAACTAAAAACGGCAGCGGAATTTGAACTTTAAGAAAGATGTAAAGAATAGAAAAATTATCCACAAGTATATAAAAATACTTGTGGAACGCCGGCAGAGCAAAACTTCATTTCTTCGATGAGTAATTACAAAAAGCCTAAAGAGATCTCGAAAGACTCTCTTTAGAAAAACACACACTTTCAGTATTTTCTCTCAAGCTCTATGAGTGTGACAAACTCTCAATAGTTTACAAAGCAATCCTAAAGACTGAACTAATCAGAAACTGGACTCACTATGAAAATGTTGTCACTGATGTGCCAACATCAGACTGTTTTGTAAACGCAAATAGAAACTGTTCTGCACTCTCTCTTTAATCTTGATTGCTTATCTTGCTTGTTCGCTCTATCTTTTCTCCAGACTCTGATCTGGTATTTATAAACCTCTATAGATGATGTATTATCCTCCATGATCTCCATCATCTTCATGCCATGTTCATGATCTTCAAGATATGCCACTTTTCCACTTTACACTACTCCAATCTGCACTTCTCCACGTTTTCCTTCTTCTTTTTATCACACGTTTCTACAAAACAAATAAGATATACAAAGAAAACAAATCTCCTCTTTTCTATGAAAAAAATGTTAGTTTTAAGACTCTTTCAAACAAATTTTGTGAGATACATCAAATCATTCAATCTACAAATCCCTTAAATATCTCAACCATAAGATAATATTAATTTGGGTAAAAAATAGAGAAAAAGAAAAAATTAATTAGTGTTAAAAATTAGACTAACAATCTTCTTTTTTTGACTTTTTTTGCTCAAAACCCAAATTAATAATCTCACCCTTAATACCTGCAAGAAAACAATGTTAGTGGAAAAATCAAATCACTTAAAATCACTCAAAACAAATCAATTGAAATATTAATTTGTTTTGGATTTAAATATACCAAATATTATGTTTTGTGAGAAATGCAAAAGTAAAATAAGAGTTTAAAAAATTAAACTCTAACAATATATCTCCCTATTTTTTACTTTCTTCACAAAACACTACAAAATTAATCTCCCCCTTAGACTAAGATCAACTTTTGAAAAAACTTTCAAACTCCCCATTAGCAAAACAATTTCTCCTTAAAACAAATCACACCAAAACAATCCCCCTCAAAAGAATCTTCCCTTAATAAAAAAAAACACACTAACGCTAGACATTTCTCCCCCTTTTTTAGAAGAAAGATCAGCAAAAAGATGTCTCTAATGCTAGTCATCTCAGCAATTTGTCGAGTCAATGTTCAAACCTGCATAAATAAAAATATCTAGAGACAAAAACATGTTAGTGGAACAAATGTTGGAACTGATGTTGCAACATTAACAGGGACATTTTCGTCAGTCCAAAGCAAACACAAATTTGATCTCCACTTACAAAAAATTTCTTAGTAGCACACCAATAACAAAGTGGAAAAAAAATGAGCTAGGAGCAGACATTGAGGGATTGAACAATAGAGAAATTTTAAGAGAGAAAGAAGAGTACGAGGAAGACAAAATAGAGATGAGATATTGTCTTCATGTACGTAACCGAATTGAGTGGTAGGAGAAGAGTTAGTATATGAGATGAAAGAGAGAGATGGTGATTTTGACATGGGTCAGAGATGTGATATATAGAACTCCTTGGAACCCTAAAACTCTTCAACTTACCCAAATTCAAAATCAAAGGAAATTTCATGAAGAGAAACAACTTTTTGTAAGCAAAGTATAAGAAAAGAATTTTTTAGCAACACAAGATCTAGATATCATTAAATTAGAAATGTCAAGAGATATGTTATCCAACAGTTAGTATCCACGAAAAGGTATGAAAAATCTAGGGATGCCTATTAAAAAATATGAAAAAAACGCACACAAAATATCCCAGATTTTGTTTTCCTCAATGTTGGCACATTTGTAAAGACAATTCCTGAGAAATATGAACAGGCTCAAATAATTTTTATGTACTTTATAAAACAGTTAGAACATGTTAATCTCAACCAACATTTTGAAAAGATTGCATCGTCATCGCGAGCGGCGTGCCTCTAGTTACTCAGTTGTGAGACTAACTTTTTACAATGGTTGTGGTATCTCCTACACTTTTTGACAAGGTAGCATCGTCATAGTAAGTGTCGTGCCCCTAGTACTTAGTGTAGGTCACACAACACTTTTTCAACAATCACTAGGTTGCCTGAAAAGCATCGTCGCCGCGAACGCGAATTTTTGGAATTGTCAAGACAAAAATCTACAAATAGTCAAACATTATCCAGGATGAAGAAATGCAAAGTATGCCTAAAAACCCTAGAAAGCCAAAAACAATGGATGTTGTTCTGAATGTGGGAACATAAGGTGTAACATCCGTAAACAGAATATGCAATTAGATCGCACACATACCGAGAGAATTTTTCAAAGATGAAAATCTCTCGAAATCTAAGGCTTTAGTAAAAATATCAGCAAACTGATTTTCAGTGGATACATACTCAAGTTGGATAAGACTTTTCTCAACTAAATCTCTAATGAAATGATGTCTAATATCTATATGTTTTGTTCTAGAGTGTTGAACAGGGTTTTTAAGCTCAACTAAAGACACAAAACAAGAGTGTTTTACCTCAGCGTATGTGGTTGTCATACACACATATCTTACCATGTCTTTATAGTTTACAGGTCCATTTCTTCGAATTCTCATACCTTCATGAACTCCCCCTATCACCTGGCTGGTAGGATGATTCTTTCTGATCCAGGCAGGTGGATCTCTTATTACTGGATCATGAATTTCATTATCACTTTTATCTGTCTCAACATTATTACCAGATGTGTTTTCAACCGCTAGCACATTTGGCACAACATTAGGTGTGTATGTTGGCACATTGGGCACAACATCTGGTGTGTTCGTTTCTGCATCAAGAACAGATGGTTTTCCATTAAGTCCATCACCATATCTTCATAAGTTTTTCCTGCAAGATCAGAAAAATCATCAAATACAACATTAACAGATTCTTGAATACTCTTTGTTCTTAAGTTATACACACGGTATGCTCGACTATTCAAGGAATATCCAAGAAAGATTGTTTTATCACTTTTGGAATCAAACTTAACAAAATGATCTCTATCATTTAGCACATAGCATAAACACCCAAAAACATGAAAATGTTGAAGATTTGGTTTCTTTCCTTTCAAAATTTCATAGGGTGTTATTTTACAACCGGGCCTAAGAAAAACTCGATTCCCAATATAACATGCAGTGTTTAAAGCCTCAGCCCAAAATCTTTTAGACAAATTTTTGGAGCTTAACATTACTCTAGCCATCTCTTGCAAAGTTCCGTTCTTTCTTTCTGCAATCCCATTTTGTTTAGGAGTCTTTGGAGCTGAAAATTCATGAAAAATTCCCTTCTTTTCACAAAAATTAGCAAAGAAACTATTTTCAAACTCTTTTCCATGGTCAGATCTGATCCTCAAAATTTTAGAAGAAAAAGTTGTTCTTATTTGAGCATAAAGCACATTGAAGTACGAAAATGTTTCAGATTTTTCTCGTAAAAAGAAAATTCACGTAAAACGGGAAAAATCATCAACAATCACATAAGAGTACCTTTTACCTCCAAGGCTATCTACCTCAACTGGACCCATAAGATCCATATGTAAAAGTTCAAAACAGTGAACAGTACCTGCGTATGTTCTCTCAGATGTGACAACATTATGGGCAACACGAGCCTGTTTACCTTTCAAGCAGTCACTACAAACTATTTTATTTTTATGATTTAGATCAGGTAAACCTCTTACAACTCCAAACTTCATCAATTTTTGTAGGGTGTGAAAATTCACATGTCCTAATTTTTGATGCCACAACATAGTGTCATCAACTTGAGCTTTGTTGAAAGTGACCTTTTTCCCCAACAAGGTAGCAATTATCATGAGACATTGTATCTGTCATTACACACATATTAGATTGATCATAAACTTCACACGAATTTTTATTGAATTTTACCTCCAAATTGTCATCACACAATTGGCTTATGCTAATAAAATTAGCCATAAGTCCATCTACTAACAAAACATTTTTAAGACTTGGAAAATCTGTCACATCAAGAGTTAATTTGCCTATAATTTTCCCTTTGACACCTCCACCATAAGTAACATAACCATCAGTAAGTGGTACAAAATACTTTAAGTACCTCTTTGTTCCCGTCATGTGATATGAACAACCACTATCAAAATACCACGAACCTGCAAGGTTAGTTCTCAAAGCAATGTATACAACATTGCAAACAACATGAGCTTTTGGAAGCCAAACTTGTTTCAAGACCGTTTTTCTTTTCTGGTCAGAAAGTTGTTCGAAATGTTGGGCAACATTCCGTTACTGGACAGATCCTTTTTCAATTTAAAACAGAATGGTCTTATATGTCCTTGACGGTAGCAGTAATGACACACAAATTTTCTTTTTCTACGACCTGATTTAGAGGATTCAACAAAATTTTCAGACTTCTCTTTCACAAAAACGGTTTTAGCTTGATTTTTCCCAAAAAGATTTGGAAAGACAGATTCTTTTGAATTAAATCCAATACATAATCTGTCATTTTTACCAATTTCAAGAGACTCGTTCTACTTGCTTGAACTCGTGTTCCACTTGGTGAATGTAGCTTTATCCATCTCCATTTGAGTTTGAGCTTTTTCGAGCTCAATGTCCTTTTGTGTAAGTGTTATTTCTAATTTGGCTATGGACTGTTTCAACACATCATTGTCTTTGGAAAGTATCTCAACTTGTTTGCATTGCCTTTTCCAATATTTAAGCAGTGAAGTATAGAGTTCTTTAAGTTCTTCCATGATAGAATCATCATCATCATCACTTGGATTCTGCATCATCATCAATCACAACATTTAAACAAGTTATATTAGAAAAATTAAAAAGCTCATACATTTCTGATGTGTCGATCAATGTGGTAACATCTACAGCAACATCCGAGGCAACGTTTGCGAATAACAGAGTTTGATCTTGAACTGCTTCTTCAAAATCATCTTCATCATCACTTAACGATACCCAGAGATTCTTCTTACCATAATTTCTTAAAGTGTTTGCACACTCATTTGCATAGTGACCCCATCCCGAACACGCACAACATTGAATGGAATCGAGATGTTTGGGATCATTTCTACCATGTTCAGAACTTGGTTTCTTATATGGTTGTGATGAAGAACCAGATGGCTTCCACTGAGGATGATCAGCAGTTTTGTTGAGTTTCTTTTTTCTTTTTGGACGAAAAATCTTCTTGTTCATTTTTCTCACCATCGAGTTGTACTTTTTGGCTAACATAACCACATTTTATCCTTTAGGAACCTCATCTAGCAGTTCATCATCGTCTTGATCACTCTCTTCATCAGATTGGACTTGAAAAACAACAGTATTCTCTTTTTGAACACCACCTTTAGTCTTCAAATTGATTTCATAAGTCTGCATAATGCTATGAAGAGTATCGATATCCATCTTTGCGAGGTTGTGAACTTCTTCAACCGCTGACACTTTGATGTTGTACTTTGGTATCAAGGTACGAATTGCCTTGGCCACCAAATGTTTATGAGACAGAGAATATCTGAGAACTGAAAACTGATTTGAAATATCACGTAGTCTTTCAAAATAGTCACCAATGTCCTCGGTCTCCTCCATCCTCATAACCTTGAATTGAGACATCAAATTGCAGATTTTTGCTTCTCTTACGGTACTATCACCTTCATATCGTCTCTCAAGAATGTCCCAAGCCTCCTTTGTTGATGTGCAATTTTGTATGAGCTTGAATACTCTGAGATCAGTAGAGCCAAAAATGATGTTGATTGCTTTATCATTGAAATTAGCATTTGCAACTTCAGTAGCTGTCCATTCACTTCTTGATTTGAGAATAATATCATTGTTATCAATCTTTATGGGATGTTCAAAGCCTTCCAAAACAATGTTCCAGGCATTAGAATCTATGGACTTGATCTGTGAACGAGTATGAATTTTCCAGTAAGCATAATTCGATCCATCTAACACAGGTAGCTTCCCTTTTGGATTACACCAATCCATGTCCATAAATATATCAGGATCTATCACTTACGATATCGAAATGATCAGGCTCTTGATGCCAATTGAAAGTTCTGGTGGGAAGAATTTCTTGCAAAAATAAATTGACAAACTAATGTTGTCCCAAATGTTACAACATTAAACAAAACATTAACTAAAAATGGCAGCGGAATTTGAACTTTAAGAACTTTAAGAAAGATGTAAAGAACGAGAAATTATCCACAAATATATAAAAATACTTGTGGAAGGCCAGCAGGGCAAAACTTTATTACTTCGATAAGTAATTACAAAAAGCCTAAAGAGATCTCGAAAGACTCTCTTTAGAAAAACACACACTCTCAGTATTTTCTCTCAAACTCTATGAGTGTGACAAACTCTCAATAGTTTACAAAGCAATCCTAAAGACTGAACTAATCAGAAACTGAACTCACTATGAAAATGTTGTCACAGATGTGCCAACATCAGACTGTTTCTGCACTCTCTCTTTAATCTTGATTGCTTATCTTGCTTGTTCGTTTTATCTTTTCTCCAGACTCTGATCTGGTATTTATAGACCTCTATAAATGATGTATTATCCTCCATGATCTCCATCATCTTCATGACATGTCCATGATCTTCAAGATATGCCACTTCTCCACTTTGCACTACACCACTCTGCACTTCTCCACGTTTTCCTTCTTTTTATCACACGTTTCTGCAAAACAAATAAAATATACAAAGAAAACAAATCTCCTCTTTTCTAGGAAAGGAACATTAGTTCCTTAAGACTCTTTCAAACAAATCTTGTGGGATACATCAAATCATTCAATCAACAAATCCCTTAAATATCTCAACCATAAGATAATAATAATTTGGGTAAAAAATAGAGAAAAAGAAAAAATTAATTAGTGTTAAAAATTACAAACATCATCAATCGATTCGATTTCCAAAGAGCTGAAACGGAGAAAGCTTCAACGGAAGGCATGGTCATAGTCATGGTAGTGGAAAGTTTTGTAGATGAAATGGGACAGCCATTTTGAAGCAAGAAAGCACAACACAGCCATGGAAACCAGAGCATATCTAGCAGCTAATGAGATAACACCCTGTTTGGCAGCTGCAACTATGGCGATCCAAGAAATGGAGACGACTTGAAGCACGATCTCAAGTGCGTTGAGTCGTTTATACGCAACGCTGCAGCTACTACACTTAACCGTATGGGACCAATACCTGAACAACCAACACCACTCAGAACACAGTCACTTACTATAATCATGAGAGAGAAGATTTGGTTAGTGAGAGAAGATTGGATCTTACCTGTCAAAGAGGTGTTCTCTAGGAGGAGTGGATGGCAATTCTCCGGTGAATTTACCTCTCCAATCGACTTGTGTTCCACCGTACTTGTTTAGCCACCGTCTGTAGGCTACAACGGTGGCATCTGCCTTTGTTGGAACGAAGCAAGATTTATGCCAATTCAGAGGCCCCACTTCCTTCAGCTTGCGTTCCTAATGAAGGGCAACGATTATATCTCATACACGTATTTGCCAAGTATAGTATGTTCACATAAGAAGTACATTTTAGAATGACCTGATTAATCATACAAAATTCAAGAATCCCAGTAAATTTTAGACAAGTATAGTGTGTTCACATAAAAAGTCCCTTTACGAATAACCTGATTATTGGATCATACAATTCAAGAATCCTAGTTTAGACAAGAAGAAATTGTAAACGAGAACAAGCTCAAGCTAACCTCCACGTGAAGAAGATAGAGATCTGAATCGAGAATCAAGTTCTGTCCGATGTGAAATATCCAACGTGGGACAATGCGTTCTAGCCAGACAGCGAAGTTTCTAGGAATGACATAGATCAATCTGCTATTGCCTGGACTCACTGGAATACAGTAGAAAATAAGAAGTGCTTTTTTCTTGGGGGGGATAGGTGTTAGTACCTCCTGCATGAAAGATAACATGTAAGGCTAGAAAAATACGGATATTTACTACTTAGAGAAGTACTAATATATGAACGACGTACATCTTTGGTTCCACTTGATGGTGTCTTTTGACTGCTTTGACCCCCACCTGGAGTGAAAAAGCCATAGTAGAGGCAAGGTGGGATGAAATAATTCTCTCCAAAGATTTGCTTTGCAGTGAATCCATTTACATCTAGTCTCGTAACATTTATTTCGACTGGTCTGCCCCCTTCCCTATCAGCCTTCACAGTGCAAGAGACTCTCTGTTAGCCTTGGCAATGTGAAATTCATACAAAATAATATGAGACACAAGTCAAGCATAGATTTACTCATCTCTCTGGTGTTTTTGCGGTTCTCATTATGCCATAATTAGTTGTGATTCTTTCCATTATGCCATAATGAGCGTATGGAATGTGAGCAGGGTCCATAAGATTTTCAATCAGAACTTCATACCTGAAAATATCAAAACAGCAAGTGACGAGCAAGCAAATTAAGCAGACCTCATGAATGGCGAAAAGAAATATAGGCATACCCATATGGTATGTCCCTGGAGGTCATCAAATTAATAAATGACGGGTCATCAAGTTCTGGGATATAGTGAGGCTTTTCCTTCAAAGATATGTCCTTATACTGTGGATCCGAACTTGGCCAGAACCAAAGAATACCATTTTGCAGGTAACTAGGATAAGCAGCTACGCACGCCTTATTGGAAGTGTGTATCTGAAAGTTTTATGGAAGTTCAACACTTCACGTTTAGTCTTCAATATTTTAAATATAGAAGTCAACTACCTTCATCATGGAAATTAAAATATTGACACACATTCAGCAGAAAGTCACATGTCAAGAACTCCTCAAATAATCACACACACATACATACAACTATACAAGTGGTGGAACAAATAATTCTGTAAAAATTCTTGAAATTTAAAGGTAACAGAGTTTTGAATTCTTGAACACTTTCAAAGAAAAATGAACTATTGGAGATTCTTCACTTTGAGAAAACCTCATGGCTCGTATTTAGAAGATCATTTATACATTGCATGATGAAACGGAGCATTAGTTATTTAAGCAACTTATTTTATAGCAGTGGAGCCTTTCTACATAATGAGAATACATTCAACATTACATGATAACTAAAGTGAGACCACTTTCATTACTGTTAATCAGTTCTTGCAGAGAAACATGCAGATCAGTTTGCATATTATCATCACCAATTATTCACACGAACTTCTAATCATGAAAACAAGACTAATACTAACATCATTTGCTCAAGCTGCAAAAGTCTATAAGGAAGTCATAAGATCAAGCATCATATCAACATCAGAATAATGATCACCAAATCAAGAACAATCAACTGTTAAACGATATCGTTTTCGCTCACCGGAGGGCCATCTCGGGGTGCTTGAGGGATGAATTTACAGTCACCAGCGCCACCAAAGCACCAACCATGGTACACACATTGCAACCTTCCCCATTGATCAATCCTCCCTTCAGACAAGGGAGCCAATCTGTGAGGGCAGCTATCATCAAACACTTTCCATGCATTCTCATTCCTATCCCACCAAATCACCACATCAATTCCCAACACTTTCATTCCATGTGGCCTTCTCTTGTCAAGATCACACACTGGCGCCAACGGATACCAATGCGAATACCAATCAAATTTATCTCCCTTACTTTCCTGTTCAGTTTCTTGATCAAACGGAGGAGATTCCTCGGTAGTTGGCGCAATTGGAGAAACAGCAGTGAAACCCTTGAAATTTGTTTTCCTGCGGTGAATTATGGGGAGAGATGCAGCAATCTGTTGAGATGAAGGAATTTTCAAAATGGGTTTTTCGAATATTTTTCTGGGATTTCTTGTTGAGATCAGTGGACACTGAAATGGTGAAAAAGATGAAGCTTTGAGAACTTCCATGGCGGACAATTCGTCTTGCTGTGCTTACCACTAGTTCAGGTCCAAATTTAAGGAAGATTAATGTTAGGAACGATGTTCCTGTCTCAAGTGAGGAAACCGACACTTCTTAATTAGTGAGAGGAACCGACACTTCTTGATTAGTGAGAGGAACCCACACTGCTTAATTATATCATCTATACGCGATATTATTGGCGCGCGATATTTTTTGCCAAACTAAAGATAAGCCTGTTCATTAATAACACTCCCCTATCTAAATACATGGATATTTAAGATGGGTCCGGCTATCCGCACCCTATTTTTTTCTAAATACACTCCAGTTTTAAAAAAAAAGATTTAAAAAATTAAAAAAATAGTCAATTTTACCCTTTTGAAAAAGAAAAAAAAAACTGAAATTTTTGAAAAAATTTCTCCTACCCGTCTCTTGCGTCTTCTTGCTTCTCCCTTTTGTTTATTTTTTTTATATTTTTCAATCCTCAAACCTTAAATTTATAAGGAATAACGTATGAAAAACCATTCTATAAGTTAACAAACTATATAATAATCGTGTGAAATCGTGTAAAAAGAACGAAAAAATAACAACAAATCTGGGACCCGTTCGACCCTGGTTCGTCGAACACACAGAGGTGCGTTCAACCAACCATGGTCGAACAAACTTCTTTGTGTTCGACCACCAGTAGAACACACTTCTTTGTGTTCGACCATCAATTGAACGCATTTCTTTGTGTTCGACCACTAGTTGAACGCACTTCTTTGCAAAAGGGTAAAATTGTAATTTTGTTATTTTTTGAATTTTTTAAATAAAAAATAAAAAAATTGGGATGTGTTTAGAAAAAAATGGGGTGCGGATAGCCGGGCCCATTTAAGATAAACACTACTGTCACTGCTGCAAAACTTGGGAAACATAATCCCACTTAATTGATCAAACTACTACCCCACTGACAAACTAACAACACCCACTAAAAATAAGGAATCAAAAGAAGACACAATAACAACTCTAAATAATTAATTAGATCAATCACATTTGGAAGTCTTTGATCCAACTCAGAGCTCGCTGGGTTCGTTTGGGCCTTGTATGCAGCTGCTTAATTGGGCCCTTTTGAGAGATAATGATTCGGCCCACATCAATTTCCTTTCCCTCAAAATGGGCCTTGTCCTCGAGGCCCTTAGAATGAGTACATTGTTGATGGCTGACACTATCAGAACAGATCATTTGCTTCAGATTCTCGGGGTCGTGCTCGAACAGATGAGGATTAGCAGATTCCATCACTTCCTTCGATTCTCAAGTGCTTTCAGCTGATAGTGTTCTCCCACTGAATCAAGACCTGAGTTTCCTTCTTCCCTCCTCTCCAAACTATGTGTTCATCAATGATTGTCTGGGTTTCAGATACAATTGCTCTTCTTCATCTATGCTTGGTAAATCCGCAATTGTAGTGGGCGTTTCTCCGAAATAGGGTTTGAAGAGTGATATGTGGAAAACAGGGTGGATGCGGCACCCTTCAGGCAGATCAAGCTTATACGCCACTGATCCAATTCTTTGAAGTACTCGAAATGGCCCGTAATATTTCTTTGAAAGTTTGGCGGAACTGCGGTGGTTGAATTCATTTGCCACTCTTTTTTTATTTGCTTGAGCTTCCTTTTGTTGGCGGGTTTTATGGAGTGATTCTTTAAGTTTGGCTATGAGGTCATTTCTGTTGGTGAGGGTTAAGTCAATGGCTGCATTTTTGGGAGTTTCAGGTAGATATTGTGTCACTGTTGGTGGTGGGCGGCCATATAAAGCTTGGAAAGGGGTGGTTCCAATGGATGTATGTTGGCTTGTGTTATACCAATATTCTGCGAGAGCCAAATACCTGGTCCAATTGCGGTGTTCATCACTGACAAAGCAACGCAGATAAGTCTGGAGGCTACGATTAACGACTTCGATTTGCCCGTCCGTCTCAGGATGGTATGCACTGCTATAAACCAATTTTGTACCCAATTGTAAAAAGAGTTCTTACCAAAACTTGCTTAGAAATAGCGGGTCTCGATCGGTTACTATTGTTTTGGGTAAACCATGTAGTTTATATATGTCAGTGAGAAAGATTGAAGTTAGGTATGAAGTTGTGTATTTGGTGGGTAATGCGATGAAATGAGCAAATTTGGTTAAGCAGTCAACAATCACCCAAATAGCAGTTTTGCCAAATGACATGGGAAGGTGAGTTATAAAATCCATACTAATGTCTTCCTACACTTGATTTGGCACGGGAAGGGGTTGGAGAAGGTCGTAAGGTTTGTGGCAAATAGAACAATTTTGCACAAATTGCTTAACTTTTTTCCTCATTGCAGGCCACACAAACACAGCAGATATACAACTCAGAGTCGCCTTGACTCCCGAATGACCCCCACAGGGAGAAGAGTGATGTTCTTTTATTAATTGCGATTGCAACCCTGTTTCATTAGGTACATATAATTTTTTATTGAGATAAACAAAACCTTCATGTACCTTAAATCTTTCATTGACCGCTGAACGTGATTTGATTTTATTCAGTAACTCCATTCCAGCTTTTGTGGTGGCATAGAAATCCTTCAATTACATCAACCAGGGAACCATGGGCCCTGAAATAGCAGCATAATGTAGTTTCTCAACCCGTGATAATACATCAGCGACTTAGTTTTCTCGTCCGGGTTTGTAACGGATTTCATACTCAACCCCAATCAACTTAGTAAGCCATTTTTGCTGATCTGGTGTCTGAATGGCTTGAGTAAGTAAATGTCTTATGTTCCTCTGATCCGTATAGATAATAAACTTTCTTCCCAACAAATAATGTCTCCACTTTTTTACTGCTTCTGTAATGGTATATAACTCCCTTGTGTAGGTGGAAGCTGTTTGCATACGAGGCACTAGTTTCTTGCTGAAAAAGGCCAAAGGGTGGTCTGATTGAGATAAAACTGCACCAATGGCAATGCCACTAGCATCGGTTGTGACTTCGAAATCTTTCTCAAAATCGGGAAGAGCAAGAACTGCAACAGTAGTCATGCATTCTTTCAATTTATTGAAAGCTTTAGTGGCCTTTTGGCTCCATGAGAATTCTCCTTTCTTTAACAAATCGGTGAGAACCGAAGCCAAAGATGCATAATTTATCACATGTTTTATAAATATTAATAACATGTTTTTTTTTTTAAGATGATTCATGTATCATGACCATCCAATGTAATAGGCTTTTTCATAAATGAATTAATTGTATTAGGAATTGTAATATTGTATAGATTTTTCAATTATATAATTGGTCCATTTGATTTAATATTATAATTACTTTATTAGATCATTTATATTTTCTTGGTCTTAATTAAATTAATTTTTATTGAATATAATTTCATAAATTCCAATAATAGATATTGTTCAAAAATAAACTTAATAACAAATATTAATTTATTTAGGGATATCTAATATCATATTTAATATAAATAAATAAATATAACATTGTTAAATAAATCTCTCTCTCTCTCTCTATATATATATATATATATATATATATATATATATATATATATATATATGTAGTATGGAATTATATGTCATTTTAAATATTTTTTAGATTAATATTTATACATTCAAATATGAAACATCATCAACTTTGTACGGAAAATATTAATATCTTTTACCGATATATTTTAATGATGAAAATATTATTAAGTATTCAAGTATAAAATATATGATTTGACTATCTGTCATTTTCAATGTTAAGTGATATTAAAATGTCATTTTTTTTAATTCAATTTATTTTAAAATGAAGGTTGAAAATACATGATTGACATTGTTTGCATCAAGTTCTTAAGTAAAATTTTCATTTTTTGTGTATTGTTTCTAATATATATAAGATATATATATATATATATATCTTTAATTTAAGTAATTGAATTTAATTTGAAATTCATAATTGATATTTTTAGTGTTATTAATTACAGATTATCCAATTTGATACATAATAAACAAGATTGTTATGAATTAGATAGATATTTAATATATATATATATATATATATATATATATAGAGAGAGAGAGAGAGAGAGAGAGAGTGTGTTAAGTAAAATTATATTTTTTTAATTGTTAGATATTTTATAATTTCGAAATGCTTATAATTAGTTAAACTGTATTATCAAATAGTTGATATTTACTATATATTATATAACAAACCGTGCAACGAATGGGACAACTGCTAGTTATTATAAATACACATTTTTTTATTGAATGGACAAATAATTGTTATTACACGTTTACTCATTTGAGGCCTTCGATTGGAGAATTGGAATGACTATTGTTTTCCAGTTAGTTATGGACATTTCCAATCAATTTGTCTATGCTGACAATCACGATGTTAATTTAAAAAAAAGAAAGGTAAACAAAACAACGTCATTTTTTAGAAGAAAAATATACTTTGTTTTTTCACTTATGGTATGTTTGGACCGGGCAGATATGGATTTTGCAAGTTCAAATTTGAGATTTGAGTAGATTTTGCCAAAAAAAAAAAAAAAATGAATTTTGAAAATCTTGTGTTTGTTTTGAGATTATATAGGGTAGAATTATTTATAAAATGTCGTAGATGTCTTTTTGAGGAATTATAGAAAAGGTAGATGTTTTTATTGAGAATTATAAAAAAAGCAGATATAGATAAGATTTGCAAATCTTTCCTCGTCCTATAACAAATAAGGATTGAGATTTGGCTCATTCCAAATTCGAATGGGCACATCCCAATCCAAACATACCCTTAGATTTTTTATAGGGCTGCACAAAATTGATAGAACATATTTTTCATCACCATACATTAATTTTGTTTTGACCGATGACATGTTAGCCAACTTGGATAAAGTGGTCGTACACATTTACAAATTTTCGTTGAAAAAAAGATTGTGATTCAAACTACAAAATAATGTTAAATTCATGATTTAATTGTAAAATTTAAAAGTTCACATTTGTAATCACCATTTCATAAATGTTATTATGTTAGTGGTTTTTTTTTTTATAATGCAACTAACCCTAATTTAATTGATGGGATTTGGCTTGCTTGAAGAAAAGTAGAATACATAAATTGTGAGTGAATATTAAGACAAAGATATGGTGTTTGCAACTTTGTATAAGAAAATGAAACACTGAATCCTTAAAAACAATCAAATTCTGCAGAGTAAGAATGGAAATGCTGAATTCTTGCAACTGAAGTTAAAGATTGTTTACAGACAAGAAAATCCATTACATTCAACAATTCCATTAGTAAGAAAAAAGAAAAAAAAAATTCCGAGAAACCAAAGCACCATCCCTTGAATAAAATGCTGAGGTTTGGAGCTTGAAACAGTTAGAACTCACTCACTCTCTATTATCAACCAATGTGAGTTTCAATTAACATTCCGATTCTATTTCCGACACAGCTTCTGCATCGAACATACTATCACGCCTAGAAGCTACACGAGACGGGGGCTGATCCACTGAGAGCGTCCCTTCCAACACCTTCACCACTTCTCCAATCGAAGGCCTCAAAAACGGCTGACTTTGCATACACCAGAACGAAATCCTTGCAATCCTTTCTGTCGTTTCCAGGCTGTCACCATGTACGAATTTTTGTTCCTTGTTCACCTGCTCGATTATGTTCTGCACGTTTTCTCCTAGCACGTCTCTCTTGGACGTGAGGATTTGCAGGAACATTTCTCCGAGGGTGTATATATCTTGTTCCGATGGAGACTCGGATGACGATGAAGCGCTTTGCTTCGTGAGTAAATCTTCAAGTCCAAAATCTGTCAACTTCGGTTGGTAGTTCTCGTCAAGCAAGACGTTTTCGAGCTTCAAGTTGCCGTGAGTGATGCATTTTTGACACTCCGAGTGGAGATAGGCGAGCCCTCGTGCCACACCGAGGGCAATATCGAGTTTTTGCTGCCAAACGTGGTGTTTATGGTCCTCTTTAGGGTTGAAAAGCCACTTGTCTAAGGAGCCGTTGGGGACGTACTCGTAAAGCAAGCATTTGTTGGCTGGTTCAAAACAGAACCCTTTGACGGACACGAGATTGCGGTGGTGGGTCCCACTTAACGTGGTGACCTTAACACGAAACTCCTTCTCCGAAACGACCACATCCTTCAACACTTTGGCCACTATAGGCGTCTTGTTTGGAAGCGCGCCTTTGAAAACCGATGTTCCAAGCTGACTGGTGAAGTTGTTTGTTAGCTCCTTAATTTCCTCGAATGATAGCCTGATTAGGACACTGTAATGCGGGTTCATTTGAGCGTCCTTTCCAAACGGGATCCTTGTCCGAACCTTGGTTCTTCGCCTACGGTAAAGAAGACTGAATACTAGGATCTGAAAACTCAAGATTATCAACACTGTTAGTAGAACTATAAGTGCTATAGCTCCTATCAACTTTTTCCCACTTCCTTTTCCGATGACAAGACCACTGGACGTGGGTTTTGACTCGGGCCAGTTAGCAGCTTGTGGGACCGAACACACTTTCAAGAAAGTGACAGCATGGATATAAGGAGTCTTGTAGCCGCTAACAAAGGTGGTCCGTTTCAAGGTGCATAGACCCGAGCCATCATTCATTGAGGTTGCAGCAATGCATGTAGAGTCGTTCGAGCAATATGCTCTGCAATCTGCCTCACTCAACGCCAGCTCTGCATCACGTGAGGGATACAGACCATAAAGAACCGTTTGCTTCAACGACACAATGCTCGTGTGCATCCTGCAATTCCCCAAGTCCACCATTTTCTTGCAACCCGAAGCACCAGATTCCACCCCAGAATTACTGATGCTCACCTCAGAGGAATCGGAGAACAAGCAATCGCACACAGGGCCAGACGAGTTGTACCCACAAACACTATACAGACCACAAGATCCGAACACGTAACACTGATCCTCAACCGCTTGCCATACCGCTTTCCACGTATGGCTTGCATTATCCCATGAGTATATCCTCAGATTTCCATCTCTGTCTATCCTAAGATGTCTCAAAGTCACCAAAGGATCGCCATAGTCCTTGGGAGAAACAGACCAGACAACCTTGCTACGATCATCATAAAGCCCTAAAACACCACCAGGCTCGAATCTTGCTTCGATGCAACTAACATGGCTCCTCCAATAGGTCACATTGTGTTCCCACACAAGCACAAGTTCCCCCACATGGTTAATGACCAAACTGTAGTAACTAGAGATTGAACTAGCTGAAGGGGCTCTAAGGTTCTGGGGAAAGTGTATGGACTGCCCAGGAAGCAAAGTGTTTGTGGGCTTATCAAAGCTTTCCCAAACCACTTCATCTTTGCTACTCAAAAGTACTAGGTTTCCACTGTCTAAAAGGCTAGCTTTTACAACACCTAAATTGGAAGTATTGCTGCTCCATAAAGTGGTTCTACTTAAGTTATTCATCAAGATTAGCCTACCATCCATATCAAGCCTAAATGTGGTGTTCACAGGGACCTTAAGACCCCCACCAACACTCCAAACAGGCAAATTTGCAGTTTTATCCCCCAAGTTATATTTAATTCCAACCACATACCCATCATCACTATCTATGTCCAAGAAACCAAATGCAAAAACCCCATTTTCAGATACCCAACTTCTATCCCTATCAAAAGCACTAACCTCAAAGCCAAGAGGGACTGAAGCTGTAGTAAAATCATCAGAAAATACTCCACAGAAAACAGAGCACAAAAACAGTACCACAACGGTCAAACTCTTACCATTACAGCTCTTGGAAGATAACCCACCAAGCAGCAGCTGAGTGAGCCAAGAACCACCCATTTCAGCTGCTGAAATTTTATGAAGTGGGATTCAAGAAAAGAAATCTGAGGTGGAAATAGTGAAGCAGATAAAAAGGGACTCGGTATATTTTTGGGTAGAGACCCTTTTCATGAGAGGAAAGGCAGAAAGAAAAAAAAAATTGAATCTTGTAAAGAACAAGATTTGTAATAATGGTGGAGGAGAAAGAAAAACAGGATTCAAATACTTTATGAGAGAACCAAGATTCTCATAGGCTTAGTTTTTTCCCACTAACAACAGTGAGAAACCAATCTCTACTTTTCATGTGATCTTTATATATCTTGAATTAAGCACATCATCAGCATGAGTAGTCAGCGGTTTTAATTAAATATTAACATGTGTTTGAGAATTTCAAAGCATTTTATACACCTACCTAATCATCTTATTAACAAACTAAACCCACCAAATAATCAAATGGTGTTTTCTGGGGTTTGTCTATTTCAATTTTCCTTGCTAGTTTTCATAGTGGGTTTTGGTTGATGGATCTAATCACATCATTAAATGTAGTTTACTAATTTTTAAGGATTGAGTAAAATATCTTATGTGAAATATTTGAAAGTTGCTTAACATATATACATAAATATACATATTTTCTTGAAATATCAATTATTTGGGCATACAACGTCACATGACTACTCGAGAAATGGAATGACTATGCACTAAAATATGTGGCCATGAATTTGACTGCAAAAGGCATATTATTTTTCCCACAGCTATGCACTACACACATAATAATTCAGAAATTATTGTACTTATTTTTCTACCTCAATATCTTTTCAAAAAAAATATCAGAGTCCCTATGATATTCTCTCTTTTTTTTTTTTTTTTTTTTATATTTGGCCCTGTTTGGATAAAAATATACCCTCAAATATAGCAAAATACAATAGTGGAAACTTTAAAAAAATAATAATAATTTTGTTACTTTTCATAATTGTTCTTATGATAAAAAGATTAAAAAAAAAAACAAATTATCGAAGTTTACAATATATGTTCATCTTATAAGGTTACCATCAACAAAGTGGAGTCAATGATTCCAAGTGAAGGCATTGCCCTCGTTTATTTGCACTAGGTCATCATTTATGTAAAATCATCATAACTTTGTTTAAAACCATATATTTTAGTAGTTTAGAAAGAGATAATATAATCATTTAATACATAATCATAACTTTAAGTATTTCTTAAATCAAAAGGTCATCTTATTCAAAACCCCAATTATGACATCCCTTCTTTCATGTGAAATCAATCAATTATTATTACTACAATAAAAATATGAATAATTTTATATTTCATCCATTTATTGTATTTATTTTAACCATCTCTCATATAATTTAATTTAAGAAACAATTATTAGTATTTTCAAATACAATTAACCACCCAAATAAAAATTCAAAATACAACATACGTGGTCTAAAACTTATAACATTAAATGTGTCTATTTCGAAATTATTAAACAAATACTCATCATAAAATATAAAAATATATTTAAAAAAAAAAAGAAGTAATTACAAATAATAGGTAAAAAACATATTTGGGAGGATCCAATGTGGTAAAAAGAATAAATGATTTAATAGGAGAAAGAGTGGTTTGTGGGGAACAGGCTCCACTTTTAAGATATTAGCAGGAATTTTAGTTTTTGTAGCTTTGCCAATGGACAACAATATGCCACCATGCCCCTATCACTAGACTTCTATATAAGTATAACTTTTGAGTTGAAAATAAATAAGTAAACAATAATGACAATAATAATAAAAATGAATAATATCTATCATCATCTAGGTTGACAAAATTTTCGAGGTCAGTGAGAATAACGATTAGACCTCTCAAACGATAAATTTTCAATAAATGACTTCTTAAAACTTATATTCTGATTGTATAGTATGAAGTTAATTATAAATGAGTGAGTTCGAATTAAATGGATTTCTGAAAGAAAATGTTTGTCGGCATTTTAGATTTTTTTTAATTAAATGATCTAATTGTAATTTTTAGAAATTGGCTGAAATACAATGTCTGTCAGCATTTTATGTTTTTTATAATTAAATGATCTATTTGTAATTTTCAGAAATTTTAGGATCTGTTTAAAAACTTGACCAAATCTCAAAAGTGATCGATGTAATACTAATAATGATAATAGATGGACTTGGGCCAACCAAGATTGTATCTATGGGCCCAATCATTGATAGGAATTAGTATAATTACTTATACTGCGCCCACGTACAACTTGCACAAGCCCATTAATGTGGCCAAATTAAAGGATCCTTTAAACGATTAAATTAAAATTTTAATATACGATATCTTTAAATTTTAAAATTGAAAAAAAAAAAAGAATAATATTGATCAAAATGAGTTTGTTTCAATTGAATTATTTATAGGAATCAGTTGAAATATTGCGTTTGTTTTCATAACTAAAGGGACCTAGTTATAATTTTAACAGACTATAAAGTCTATATATTCCCCACCCTAGATAGACACTAGTAATTTCAAAACTAGCTTTCCAAACAGACATAAATGCTACCACGTTTATTTGATGTCCAATCAACACCACATTCTTGAGAGAGGAAATAAGATGTGTGACATATTAGCTAACTCTAGATGAAATAAATTAGGTGAAATTATTACCAATTTTGGAGTAAAATCTTAATTAGTACAACTTCCTTCTCATAATTTGTTCCTAGTCTAATTTTATCACATCAAAATGAAAGTAAATAGGTTTCTTTGTTTTTGATGGAAACAAAATGTGAATTTTTGTGTTTAATTAATACACTATTTTACACACACACACACACACACACACACACACACACACATATATATATATATATATATATATATATATATATTATTAGAAATAATCATGAATTATTGTGTTTGATATTAGGTTCTTCTATGAGATTCATTGTTTGAAAAAAAAAAAAAAAAAAAGGTCTGTTTTATAATGCATGATATCTTTCTCAAAGCCAAATCTCAATATGCTTTTAACATGTATCATAAATCTTTTGTCCAAAACAAAATCCACTTATATTCCACATTTAGATTTCTTGTCACTTCATATGTATGTCATCACAAACTTAAGATTCAATGTGCCAATTTCTACCAGAAATTGTCACTTTTCCTACTACAAAATATGGTATAGATACATGCATAGAGCACACAATTTCAAGAAATTAAAGATGATTCACAAGGCCAGCAAAGCACTTCTTATAATTACTTATTAATTAAAAAAAATCACCATCAGAAAAAAATAAAATCAACTGAGAATTATAGTTCAAGAATGGATGAATGATTGAGCAATTATAAAAACTTGGAGCAATCATGCAGTTTTTTTATAGTTGTAAACTGGGATTGGCCTTAATAATGTGTTAAAAAAATCAATAAATCTGCAGTTTTTGTTTGGGAATAATTTTTTATAATAATATTTATGATTGGAAATTCATGAACTGAACCCATGATTTGAAGGTTATTATTGCAGATCTTAGATGGAATATATTCTGGTACTTCAACTTTGTCTCTGTACTTCTAACTTTCCTTGGTCTTGGATCTGCATGACAGCACTACCTGTTAGGTTGCCAATAATTTTCTTGAATTTTTTTTAAATATTGTGTTTTATTTTATTTATTTATTTGCTTAGCATTAGCTAACAAACTGAGCATGAACTAGTTGTATTAGATTTATGTTCATGTCTGTACTTTTTGCATCTCTTGTGTTTGGATTTCCATAGCATCACAGCTCAATGTTTAACTCTTGGAAAATGTATCATAGGTTTTTTTTTGCTTCAAATTTTGTAAAATTATTTATGAACCTAAATGTTTTTTCCACTCAAATCATCATCCATTTTCCAGTGAAAGATTGTCAATGTCTGCACCTAATTTTACAAGTTGGATGCGACAATGCTAAAAAAATCTAAAAAATACATGTGAAAATTATCCGGACACGTCAGCAATTTTTCTTTGGAAAATAAATGGTAATTCGAATTGCAAAACTACGTTGAGTTCTTACATATTTTAAAAATCATGTTGAAATTGTAATTTCGTGAAAGTTTTTTGTTTTTTGTTTTCCTTTCAATTAAGCATAGTTTTCTGCCCATTACTTAACAAATGAAGTACATTTCTTGAAGTAACCATTGCAAATTTTCACACCTAATTCCTTTTTTTTTTTTTTTGGTTCTCTCACTTCACCAGATTCTACTTTGACCACTCTCTCTCTCTCTCTCTCTCTCTCTCTCTCTCTCTCTCAAAGGGCTGATTCATGCAGCTCAGCAGTTTTTCTTGGCAAACTTAATATAATGGTGTAAGAACATGCTATATTCTTGGAAAGTGGTGATTAAATAGTAGGAAATTATCCACAAATTCTGCTTCTCTGTAAATGGAGAAGAAAATACATTAAATCTCCCTTTACTCGGTTTCTGAATCTGTCAAACAAAAGACTTGACTTTGAACCTAACAACATAGAATAATTTTTTAATGAAAAGATTCAATTGAGTAGAACTACTGAAACTAACTTAGGATGCAAGACTAGACCACCAACCAACACAAGATGTAAGTTGTTCAAAAGGGTTGAACTTTGAACAAGTCATTCAATACTAAAAAACAGTTAATGTGAATAACAAAAGAATGATCTTTTCCATTGAAGATTTACACCCTTCATCATGTTTTGTACAAGAAGAGAAAAACAAAATTGATGTACATTGAATAGCCTAGGAATTCCTATATGAATAACAAAGAATCCCTATCTAAGTCAACAAATGGTTTAACTAAAGAATGAGTCCCTTTGCAGGTGAGAGCTGCATTGCAGAATGATGCCTACTTCTGCAAGAAAGATTGCTGCTCAATCGAGTCAATTCAGGCCGAGACGAGAACTCTAATTTTAACCTGTGTTTACTTCTTGGAGACAAATTCACTTGCTCCAATGCATGGCTTTGGAGCTGTGAAGGGTAGTCTCTCAGACAACCGATCCGAGGCCCTGCACCGGTGCTCCATTTACACGATAATTGCTGCCCGAGTTGGAACGACTTGGTTTCTTTATGTGAACTGATTCTTTGGGATATGAACTCTTCTGGGATAGTCTCATCATCATCGTTTATATCCATTGGCGAATCTGGAGGGCAAGTCTCGGTTTTGGATTCTTGGTTTTCACTCATCAACTTCTCCAATAAGTTATCTTTGGATGGTATCTCGAGAGCAGTCAGTTTTCGACTGAACCCACGTGACACGCTTGAGTTTTCTTCACTCGGATTGATTTTATCTTGATTTGATTCGACCCCATTCGAACAAGCCTTTTCACGCAACTCATCTTCAGAGGCAACGCTTCTCAAGTATGGACCGGAGCCTTCATCTTCATCAGTTGAATCAAGCTGGAATAATAAGATCAATGTTATAAGACTACAAGTTTTGACTAAACATGAAACAAGCAATGAACTTTGAAAGATTCTTCTATATACCTTAACATCAGTGAGGTCCACATTGTTCTCTCTGAGAAATGATATGAAATCTTGAAAATTTTCAGGTTTTGGGCGATAATGACCGCTGTGGGGCCAGACTGCCTTTAGGACTCCGTTTTCGGCTACTATTCTCCCAGCAGCAAGTGCAGCTCCGCCAGCTAGGAAACTCGAGTGCTGAAACGAGCCCTTCTTTTTCTTGCCGATGTATAACGTCTTGGAAGTACTTAAAACGAAAATCCACTTGGAACCCTTTGGCTCTATAGTGGTGTTGATGAACTCCCCCGTTTGCTTATAGACGAGCCTCCCATCTTCCACCTCTACTTCGTATGCTTTTCTTTCCATCTGTTGCATAAAACGGCTCAGTAAGAAAGTTCTAGAAAACAAACGACGAAATTCTAGATGACGAGAACTATATATATGGGGCATACCGGACCAAGATACTTGATGCACTGCTGTTGAAGCTTCGAACGAGGGCACTTTTCAGTGATATTAACATCCTTTCCTTCTCCAATATCCAACCTACACAATCACAACCATTCAGTTAGCATAACGCGATAAAATTCTCGTCTCTGATAGATTAGTTCTTGGAACAAGAGTATGATGATTACCAGTAGAAGAAGGGCTCTTTGCTTTGTGAGTTCAACCATTTAACATAATAGAAATGTAGATTGTGCCCATAACGGTGTCGTGGATCAATCTGCTCACAAGGAAATCAAATCAGTACTTGATTCCAACACAAAACACATACTCAAAGAAAGTTACAATATAGTCGGATTCACTCACCGCTTCAAGCCAATGCTGTAAAGCAAGTTTCTGAGCTTTTCCATTCTTCGATAACCCCTTTCCGACCTTAGCAGCCCTCGTTCGGGCTCTAGACCACCGTGAAATGGCGGTTTCGTGTTTGTCGATATCAAAGAACGAAATCGAGCTATGTTTGAGCTCTGCAAAGTCTAAGAGCTTCCACCAGCTCTGCTCAATCAGAACAGCACAATCTGCTAACTTTCGTCTCGTTCGAAAGCTCTTGTAAACCTTCTGCAACTTTATAGCAGCCTCGTGTTTGGGGCTGCTTGGATCAAGAATCGGAGAATGTGGGATTCTCCCATTCAGACCAACCATTTCCTCACACACTTCTGTGTCCTTAAACCAAATGGATCGAACGGGTGCCTTCTTCTCATCGTTCGATTTTACAACGATGGATTCGAGACCGTTGTCTAAATCACAATGAGCAGCGAGTGGACAAGAACGATATACCCCCATGCAATTTCAAAATGGAATTGAAACACCCAATTTCTGTAAAGAGAAAAGATAACTCTGAGCAATTGCTAGTGCAAAACATCAAGATTATATGGAATTACATCACTTGAGCCATGAATTCATCTATGGTAAGCTACATTCATATAAAGGGGGCAATTATGTATCAAGAAATCTTGCAGAAAACAACAGAGACAAAACCATAGTATACATTCACTAAAAACCCCATTTCAGCTATACACACAAAAGAAGCAGGAAAAACATATACAAGAAACACACAGATTTTCTTGTATTCAAATTGAAGACATAAGAAATGCAGTGATTAATTAACCAACTCAAATAATGGTGATTAAGGTAAAAACTTTTACCTCAATGTAGAAGATTGGTAGAAAGAAGAAATCTTGGGAGATAGTGAGAGAGGGGATGAACCCAAGAAAAGCAAGTATTTCCTGTAGTTTGTGATTGTGGGGTTTAGAGATATTTTACAAAGGGTCTGTATCAAAATACAAAATAGTGCAAGTGTAGCTTTCTTCCTTTTCTGATGGCTTTATGGCTTATATGTGTGTATTTATATAGGAGGCAAGTTTGACAGGCTGCGGAGTGTGGGTGTGGGTGTGTGTGTGTGAGAGAGAGAGAGGAAGAGAGAGGAGAGAGAGAGGCATGTGCCACGTGGAATGGACTTTCGAGGACGACTGGACGCGAGGTACTCGGAGAGTAGTCCTATTGTTGTTTTGCACGAAAAGTAATTCTCTTTTTCTTTTTTGTGTGGGAAAATTTAATTAAAAAAAGAGTAATTTTGGCTCCAAAAATAATGAAAAATATTTCTAAATTTTTGTGTTTTGTAAAAATTGAAACTCAGTCCTACTTATTTATCATTTAGTTACCAATATTTTTATTTTATAGAAAAAATGATGTGCAACATTCCACTTTCATTATTTCGATTAATTGTGACAATTTGATATCTTATTAGATTACTAATTAATTTGTAATAAAATGTCAGTATTAGAGACCAATTTGTAACAAAATGCAAATGTTAATTTAATAACTAAATATCTACACTCTTATTAATATTCATTAATAAATGTTCATCCCATTCACGTTTGCAAATGTGAATCCTCGTTTTGTTATCTATTAAAAATATCATCATAGAATAACATAAAACCCCGGGTTTTCTCATCATCCTAAAATTCAATTATTTTTTATTAAATAAAGACCATTTTCAGCACGTTGATTTTACTCAAAATTTGGACGAATTTACTCTTCTGTTATCAGTAGTATTGATTAAAAAATAATAATAATAATTTAGTATTAAAATATTCAATTACATATTTTTAGAATAACTTGATGAAGTCAAAAGTAAGTTTCCGCTTCAAACTTCAAATCAATTCAAGTGAATAAAATTGACCATCTCTTTGATCGCCATTGATGATGTAAGATAATTCTTGATTTATTTGAGATACTTTATTTTTCTTCCTTTTTTTGGGTAACTAAATGAAAAAAAAAAAATGAGAATGAGTTTCAATTTTTTACAAAATACAAAAATGGTTAGATATATTTTTCATTATTTTTGGAGCCAAGATTACCCTTTTTTCTTTTAATTAAAAATTTCCATAAAGAAAAAAGAGAATTACTTTTCGAAAACTGCGGACTTATTTAAATTACAAAAAATATGAAAGTTCATGTTATATTTTTTATTATTCAAAAAATATGATGAAAATTATAAATTAAGTAAAATTCATAATTTTTCCGATAAATTAACCTTATAAATATTTAATAACTTAAATTGACTTTTGTCTTATGAGAATGATCCGTGAATAGTCCCACCCAAATTCTTGGTAATTTATTTATCAAAAAAAACAATACTGATTCTTGATATAGTATGTATAAACAAATACCAACATCTAACTTATCTTGCAAGGTTCGTTTTAACTATCCCTAATCAATGATTAATTAATCTTAAATTTGGGCACCAATTATATTGACTTAGTTTAATGATGATGTATTTGCTTATGTTATAACGTCGAAGGGATAGACATGTATGTTTGGTGAATAATTTAAATTTAATAACAATAAATTATGAAAAATTGATACATAAAGTCGTATGACACTATGACTGCTTATGAAATTTCGTATGTACTTTTCGTAAAGGCGACACAACAAGTTGACTAAATCAAATAATCCCAAATTAAAAGGATTCTACGATAAATAACAAAATAAAATCTATAAAAAAAATGTCCCAACATTGATGAATTTATTTTTTTCTTATCCAGTAAAGAAAAAAGACATGTATAATGGAAACTCACAAAAATATACGAAATCAATACCTTTTTTTCTTTTTTCTTTTCAAAAGTTAATATCAAAGTTATTTCAATTAGCTTTTTTTGTTGATCTTTAAATTAGCTACCATGGTTATATTTATAATTTCTTAAAACTTATAATTTTAACTAGATCGAGCGACCAGTTTTGTTGGTACATCCACAAAAAAAAAAAAAAAAAAAAAGGAGAAAAAAAAACTATATACATATATATGAGATAATGACATTTTTATTTTTTATTTTCATTTGATTGGATAAATCATTAATTAAATTGGCTAATGGTTATTTACAACCAAACTAATCTGATGAGCAGTGAGATTATGAAATCATCACTTTTTTTATGACATAAATAAAGTACATTGCATTATTGTGCTATAATGACTCGCAATATTGTACCTTTAGTACTTCAAAGGCCCAATAATGAGTCATTAATTATCTAAAATTGTGAGTGATTCCACTTGGCAAATCAATGACTATAGAGTCTCAAATTATTTTAATCGTTCCTTAATTAAGAACGCAAAGGATGTATGTGGTGGAACTTAATACACATATGTCACCCACTTATAAGGAAACAAATAAATTAAATGTTCTTTATTTAAAGTATTGATACTGGTTAATAAAAGAGCAACACACTTATAATCGTCTCATTCATTACATTTTATGAGACGGATTAATCTACAATTTATATATGAGTTTTTTGAAAAATACATCTAATTTGTAGATAATAAAGATTATTTTCACAAAATTATATATAAATATATATATATATATATAAATTTTTGTGATTAATAAAAAAATGAGTCTCTTGTGAGACCGTCTCATGAATTTTTATTACATTATGTTAGACGGGTTGATCCACAATCCAATCATCTACAACTCAAAACCTAGAATCTATATGTTATTTGTAGGTGACTGTCTCTCATGAGTTTTTGTGTTAATAAAATATGAGTGAGGATGTATTTGGTATTGTTTATTTTGGTTGCCAGCATTATTAATCCAACAAATCTTTCTCCCCCAAAACCCAACTACACAATATCTTGATTCTTGAACCCTCACACTTTCTTCAATTATTTTAATTATAAATGTATTACTTTTAAAATTAAAAATGAAAGAGGAATATAATTTTATATCCCAATATTGCTGGCATTATGCCAACTCTTAACCTACTAATAAAAGATCCACATGATAGGTATACTCTCTGCTGCATATTTGTTATTTGCTGCATATTTGTTATTTATGTATGTAGACTTAGATATATAGATAGATAGCCAATAGAAAATTGACAAACTATAGTGGTAGGTATTCAATTTAACTTAATACAGTGTAATGTGAATTCATTAATTCCATTTTCCATGTCTCATATCTAAAATCTCCATCTATTAATTTCTAAATTAAAACTCAATATAATTTTATTTTTTTACAAATTTTGATTAGTATATTTTATCAATGTCTAATAAGATTTTAAAGAGTAACATTATAATTTTAATTTTCCCAAAGTTTTAAAATGCAATTAGTCTAACTAGAATCAAATCTATTTATTCTTTTTTGTAAAAGTTCTAGATATTATTCATTATGTAGAACATGTAATAATGCAAAATTGTGTTCATACGATTTCATTAAAAAAAGAACAGTTGGTATATACATAAAAAAAAAAATGTATGTGCAGTTGTGGTTTTTGAAATGATAAAGCAACAAAATTTATAGAATAATAAACTAACTAAAATCATAAATTACATCCTTATATATTGATATGTATAAAATTATAATCACAAAAACTTATGTGAAAGGTCTCAACATATGAATTCTAAGATTTGGGTTGTGGGTTGACCCGTTTCACGCAATGCTATAAAAATCCGTGAGACGGTCTCACAAGAGACTCACTCAATTATAATAGTATTTGCGTGAATACGAAGACTGTCTTATACACCTAATTCCATGAAACGAATCAATCAAACTCCAACTCTTGAACACCTCTTTTATTTTTATGAAATGTTTGAAAAAAATTAAAATGGTTCACATAAATAAATTGTTTGTGAAACATGGCTCCATATATGAATACTTCCAAAAAAGTCGCGGATGAATAATAAATAATAATAAAAATATCGAAAAAGCGTGAATTTGGTACGATGTGAATCTAATTAAAAGTCGTGGATCAAAAACGCGTGATGGCCGCAAAAAGATACTGGCTTTCCAACTCTAAACCGTATTTAGCATGTGTCGGTAAGTAGCCCACACAGGGAGTGTAGTTGTCCTAGGATTTAAAAATCACAAAAAAAAAAAAAAAAAAGGGAAAGACTTTTTTTTTTTTTGAAATTAGTATTTTAATTATTAATATGTTACTTTTATATTTAACAAAATTAAATCATGAATTTCTTATTATTTTGTTAGTCGAGTCATCATCGATTTTCTGACAAAAAAATATAGATTTGTTCTGAAATTGATTATTGCACTGTCAATCAAGAAAAACTAACATAAAATCAATGAATGATGAACAAAACATTTTCTTCACAAAATGAGATTACTATCTTTTCCTAATTTTGATTGATACTTCGACAAATTGTAGTCAGAAAATCAACAACAATTCGAATAGTAAAATAATACCTCAATTGATGTGGTTTATGTTCACTATCAGCCGTCTTCATTGTTTCACATTAAATTCCACATGTGATATTTTTCCAAGAATTCTATAATTAAAAGACTTTAGATGAGTCCGAGTTGAGTGCAAAATGAACAAGAAAAATATATAATGGTTGACGTGTTGGAAAATTGGCAAATCTTAAAGCCCTTTATCCATTGACCTATTAGCTGACGTCATCATATTTGTCGAGAAAGTGTAGAGCTTGTACAACAAGATTGTGTGGTCAAAACCACCAGCTTGTCAAACAAGTTCATGCCTCAAATGTCAACCAAGGACAAACAAACACAAAATCCATCACATTCTTTTCTTGCAATCAAAGCTAGATAAGCCCAAGATATTTGGTCCATATTGTTTTTTAGTTGGTGATAATTGAAATGTAGTTTACTACACTAAAATTCTATAATGTCCCATTATATCAAACAAAAAAGGTACAATAGACAATTAATGGATATAAAGCAACCACACATTTATTGAGTTGATAAAAAAAAAAAAAAAAAATTGTATATTTTTTTGGGACGAAGGGAGTATAATTTTTTTTTTTTTGTAAATAATAGGTGAATCTTCAGTACAACTTTTGCAAATTGCCCAACAAATTAATCAAACTTCCTTCAATGATGATAGAGACAAACACATGAAACCTTGAATCAGATAATGATTCTTGCAAGTTGTTGCAAGTTGCCACGTGAAATTCAGGCATAAAATTATTTGAATAAACCACCATTAATCATTTACTAATGATCTGAAAGAAGGCCATAGCTAATGAGATATATAACACCTTTTGAAAGAAGGCTATAGCTATAGTTTTCAAAGATACAATAATCTGAAACCTCAGTTCACAAAGATTAACTAAAACATAATGGCAATGGCATTCTGATTTTTCAACATCTTGGAAATGTTCATCAGAGCATATACGAATAGAAGAAACCACGACGTACCCATCAGAGCCTCGTACTGACTAAGAATCTGGAAACCAGTATCCTCTGCAAATAACAGTGTTGCTGCTCATATACGCAATTTCAGAGGCTTTTAAGGTTCATATAGAGTCATCAGACTCATCAGAATCACTCGCATCAGGCTCCCCACCGGCAGGCCCAGCCTCAGGCGCGTTCGGCTTGGCTAAAGGTGTAGAAACCACCTTCTTACTCACATTTCGAGCACTTTCATCACCATACTCCTCTGCCTCAATGCGTAATTCATTAGTCAAGGAGATTTTGGCAAATTTAATGTTAAATAAATCTTCCAATGAAACACAATGGTAAAACTTGGTCATTTCCTAGAGTCCAATGAAGTTCTGCATTTCTGAGGTCAAGAAGTTATTAACCTATATTACTAATGATAATTAATTTTCCAAATAATGCTACTTTCGTCTACTGAGAGGAACCAACATGCTCAGAGTTAAGAAGATAAAAGGATATCAATATTCTCAGCAGTTCCACCAGCCATGATGTTCTGTAAATCTTTCTCTACACGACGCACAACTTCAGGCTGCAAAAGAACACATTATGATAAGTATGTTCATTCAGAAGATCTAGTTTACTAATAAAGCAGTGGCAAATGCTTGAAATGAGACTTATTTTCTTTGTTGAGGTGCCTAACAAAGCAATAGAGATAGTTATCAAAAGGAAGTCTTTAGCTACATTTAAATCTGGCTCTCGCCGAAATCTTCGCCTTCGAGCATCCCTCATTGGTGGAGTAAGTCCATGTCTATACTCCACTGCTTCTGGGACACCGTCATCCTCCTGTCTCACCATTATCATCTGCCACAACTCCGAACAGTTAATATGGCATGCCACAGCTGATACAGCTATCCATGACAAGTCAAATAATTATTCACTAGTCAGCCTACTTGACCGATGTCCGCAGTTTTGATCAACACATTATCATCATAAGTCTTGTACGACTCTACAACAGTGGGAAGATCCAAGAGGGATGCAGAGAAACGGTCATTGCCAATAACAAATGAGCCAGTCCTTCCATCCTCTGAATTAAAGAAATGATACATAATACAAATAAAACAACCAAAGAACAAGATAAACAGCCCAAAATCTAAACCAAAGCAATCACCAAAACAAGACATATAGCTTTTGAATGGTTCCTCAAAAAGTTATTAGTTTATTACCAGAAAAGGACAAATCCAAGTTCTTGTCTTCGGCAGAAGAAGAGTCGTTTAGGAGCCGTTCTATTCTTTCAGCAACAGCTGGTGGCACTCTGAGTATAAATTGCTCTTCCATATCCTTTCTATTTGCTCTCTCAACAAATTTATAAGTTTCTAACTGATGCTTACTATGATGAATGAATATCCAACACCTGAGACTCACGAAATTAACAAAAAGCAAGAAACCAGATGGGCATTAGATGTGGACCATACAAAACAAAACACATTCAAACATTTTTCTATTATAGATGCAGTTGAAGGCCCTTTCGCCTAATCTCTTTTCAACATCTTTTCATCTCTCGCATTATGAATCAATAATTGCACTCAAGGACATGTTATAAACCCAATAATCATCTCCTTTCTACAGAAACCAAAATTTAACAATTTCCCCAATTCAACTTCTGTCAAAAAAACATAATCTTAATGCAATTGCTAAAACCTATAAAGTGAAACCAACGCAAAAAAAAAAAGAGCATATGCTCGACCGACCAAAGTAATTTCGACAAATTACTGTCTTTGCAGCCTCCTCCTTTATGTATTATTTAATTTGTTAATACAAATGATCAAGCAACCTTCCTTCCCATAGGAAATTTTGTCTGATTTACTCAAGGACGCACGAATTTCAGAACTTATAAACCATGGGGAAAAAAAAAGTAGCTGGTTTTCCGGCAAACTCCACCGGAAATTGAAAAAAAAAAAAAAAAACCAAGATTGTCCTCTCTGGCAAAGGAAAAAAGGAAACCTTACCTTCATCAATTTCGTTCGCGAATTTTGCCCTAATTTTTGTGAATAAACTCAAGGATCCTCAAACAAGTAAGAAGAAACTCACACCATTTTCATAGAAGAATCGAACTCCCAGTAAGGAAAAAAAATCGAACATCTAGTGAGGAATCGAAGAATCGAAGGCCCTGCTTTTCCAAGGAGAACGCAACGCCCAAACAGTCAAGAAGATACAATATCAGTTTTAGGGTGGGTAACGAAGAAAATTGAGAGAAATCGAATATTATCTATTGAAGGGGATTCTTAATGAATTAATGCCCAGTCGTAATGAATTTTTCTGTTTATCACCTGCTTATAATTTTGATCATTGCAAAAAAAAGATGGGTAAACTGAGACACAGTAGATGTTTATAGGAAAAGATTAGGAAAAAAATCAATAAAAAGAACATATAACTTAGGCGTGAGAAAATAAACATGGAAACCAATTCATACCTTGTTGCAATACTTGAATTCAACAAAAGAGAATCAAACACACAACCATCAGAGAAGGAGATGAGAGAGAGAGACTGGGTTGCAGTACTTGAATTCAGCAGAACTTGATAGAGGGAGGGGATGAGAGAGAGAGAGAGAGAGAGAGAGAGAGTGAAGGTGAAAAAGAAAAAAGAGGAAGGAGCTTCAGAGTTCAGATTTCTGTCATGGGCCTAATGAACTTTACATACATATGGGCTTTACGAAAAAATAGCTTTAATATAAAATAAGCCCATGACTATGAGTATTCATTATAAGCCCATTAATTTGGGATAAAATGGAAATTTACATCATATGTTTTTGACAATCTATAATTTATAATGTAATCATATGTTTAATTTAAATTTCATCTAAATATATACAATAGTTTAAAAACCTCCCGTTGTGTTAAAAAAAAATGGAAATCAAAATTCAAAATACAGTCATAAAAACTCCGATTTCCGTAATAAATATATGAAAAAACCACTAGTTATAATTTTTAACAACAATTGTATCCGGTGTGACAATATTTAGAAAAAGTATAACTTTTTTTTCTATCTTTTGCTAAATAGATCCTACGTGTTGTCATAGATTAAATTGAGAATATGTATATATGAGTGAGAGAGAGAGAGAGAGAGATATTGAAATGTATCGTTTGTTATCACTTCAATATTTATAAAAATATATTAAAATGCACAAGAGTGTAATAACAAATACAAAAAAAAAAAAAAACGATCGCTTTTTTCAAATACTATAATTGACTATTATCCGAAAAATAAAAATAAAGGAATTTTATCTTAGTTTTGTTGGATTCAAAATACAAATGGATTACTAAAAATGATGGAATATTTATAAATTATAGTAATTACAAAAATATAGAAGCAATTTATTTGTACTCCAGTAGATGATGTCATAAATTTAATAAAACGTTGTTTACTTTGTTTGATTTAATTTCAATTTCAATATAATGAATAATTGATAAGTAATTGTAATGAATTTGACTAGTCTTAAATTGTTTATAAACATTTTAGAGAGAAAAAAAGAAAACAAAAAGTTAAATGTCGATGACGTCACACATTCGGATCCATTTGCCTATAAATTTCCTTTTACCCTAACTTCACCAAAGGGATTATACATACAACTTTGTCCGCCGCTCTCTCTCTCTCTCTCTCTCTCTCTCTAGATTTCAGAATTCGTCTGCTTCGAGCCTCGAGGTACTTATCTCGCCGTTCAATATTGCGCAAGCTTGTACACGAATGAATTCTTATATATGTGAATCTGAACATTTCAATGTTAAATTGAGTCCTAGACGTATTGTTTCAATTACGGTTCTTTTTTTTTGGGGGTTCGATAGCATTTTTTTTTCTTTCAATTAGGGTTCTTGTTTTTTTTTTTTTGGTTCGATCTCCTTGCATTTTTCCTTTAGATCTGTCGGCAGTTATCTTTTTTGAAATTCTGATATCTTTGATTTGAGACGCTGCTTTGTGGTTTTAGGGTTTTCTGTGTTATCATTTTGATTGGGGGTTTTGTCATGTTCGTTCAGGTTGAATCGATTTGTTGTTGATTCTACATTAGTTTTTAAGAAAATACTTATTCCTTCGGTTTTATAGTTTTTGCTGATATGTTTCTTCAAGATGTTTTTTTTACAAGTGATACTTTTATGTTCGGAGATTGCTGATGAATGAGTGATTTCTGAGTTCTTATTTTGGGTATTGAAGAATGAAGTGACGATTACAAATGTTTGATAGCTGATATGATGGCTATTTATCATGTATTAGCTCTAGCTGATCATTCTAATTATATTCCATTTACTTTTTTAATTTTTTTAATTTTTATTTTTCTTTGGGAAGTATATTGAAGTTATTGTTCTTGTTCTTGATGAAAATTTAGATGACATAGGCTTTCATGTTGTCATTTTCGTTCTTGATAAAAAGTTAGATGACATAATGACCTTCAGGTTTCATTTTTTTTTAAATCTTACATTGATATCGGGATGAGATGATGATGAAAAAATTATAGTGATTGCCAATATGATGGCGATTACTTGTATTAGCTCTAGCTGATCATTCTCTTTCATTATAATGTTTTTCCCTTAAAATATTATGTGATTGGCATTGTTAATTATGGTTTGATGCTGTTCTTATTTTTAATTAAAAATATAAGTGTTGATTTGACCAAGCTATGGGGAGTGATATTCTTTTCTTGTGCTGTGAGAACTTAATACTGAATGCTCATTATTTTATTAGTCTAGGCGCCCTTCAACTGCATTCCTTAAATAATTATTTTCATCCTTTGTATAATACTATAATTGTTCTTGAACCATGTCCTCCAGGATTCATATAACTTGTCTAAATGAGAGGACGGAGCTACACCCCTTCACCACCAAGAGGTTATGGTAGAAGAGCAAGGAGTCCTCCTCCAAGGGGTGGAGGTCGCTATAGTAGCAGAGGAGATGCCCCCACTAGTCTGTTGGTTCGAAACCTTCGCCATGATTGCAGGTCCGTCTTCATAATTTGTTCATTGTGTTTACTTATCCCTATATACGGATTTCCATGTACCCACCACCATTCCAACTGAAAAAAAATTATCCTTGGAAGGTCAAATTTTATTGGCACTAATGACTTGTTTTTTTATAGCAGGCCTGAGGACTTGAGGAGGCCCTTTGGACAATTTGGCCCTATTAAGGATGTCTATTTGCCAAGGGACTATTATACTGGGTGAGCTTGTGTGGGATGTTGGTCTATCTTGAATAATTGTTTTATTCTCCAGTTTCAATTCTCTAATTGAATGAATAGATTTGTCATGTTCTTTATTTTTTTTATTTTTTTGCTTAATTATGAGCTGGTGGATGTTATTTGTTTATTTTCTTGTTTTGTATTTTAATCTGAAATTGGATATTTTTATTAAGTCTTTCGAGATTTAGCAGTGAAGTAAGAGTTATGAAGACTTCATTCAAGTAGTAAGAGTTCTGTTGACACATTCTAATAGTAAGAGGGTCACTTGAAGTCAATCAAGTTATAAGGAGTTGAAGGTGATGTAATTGATAATGAAGATTGGAAGGATTCTTGTTTGAATACATTGTGAAGATATCAAGATTTCAAGTCTTGAAGAATTTCAAGTCATCTTAAATTATCTCACACAAGGTCAGCTACCAAGTGCTTGTTTATGCGCTTATGATGGCCTTCAATATTCTTGGAATTTATTTTAAGCTCTTAATTCAATTAAGGTTTGTTTGAGAATTTGAGAGGCTTTATGGTTATTTATGATGGCATTTTTATTGTTTAGTTTCTATGATAAAAGTGATACTCTCATGTCAATGATTCAAGACATTCCATAAAATATCTATCGGACAATATCATTGTGTTTGGTGTTGCTCCCATTGATTTGTTCAAAGTAATTGTTGAAAACAAATTTTAACATTATTATTTTGACTATCTGGGTATCCTGGTTATGTTAGGATGTTATATTTGAAAGGAGAGATTTTGTGTTTGATTCTTGTAAATTTCTACATTAATCATATTGTTCTTTTATTGTTTTAATTTTTACCTGCAGAAGCCAGTATTTCTTTATGTTGTTTATCATTTCATGTGGAACCAGTATTTTCTGGATAATACCTGTCATTGAACAGATGTTTAACATCTCATTGATTGATATCCAGTAGCTTAAATGAATTATACCATGACTAATATTTTCATTTCATTCAGTGATCCGCGTGGTTTTGGATTTGTTCAATATGTGGATCCTGCTGATGCTGCAGAAGCTAAGTATCAGATGGATGGTCAAATTCTGCAAGGTCGGGAGCTCACTGTTGTTTTTGCTGAAGAAAATAGGAAAAAGCCAACTGAAATGAGAGCTAGGGAACGTGGAACTAGGTAAATTTCTTTGTACCTATCTCTTGGTTTTGAAATGCTTTTAAAATATTTATATTATCTTAGTGTCTCTTGATTAATTTAACTATCTAAAGGATTAGAAACATGGTTCCATTCACTCTTTTTTTAGCTTGATATGTCTGAATGGAACATTTTGTTGTAATACTGTGTTCCTTTATTTAAGAAGGAATTGTATGAAAATTTATATTGAAAATGCTAGCCTACCAGATGAAATGGATTGAAAAGAGTGATATCTATGGGATAATAGTGTATTGAAATTGTTGATTATTTTGGTAAAATGAATCAATAAATAGTTTCATTTTGAAGAACTTGCTCTTGAAGAAATACTTCTATTTTTTCCGAGGTCTTTGGACAATAACATATCATTGGACAATCAGGACATGACGGCGTCAATTTTCAAACTTTTAGGGTGTAGTATTGTTTATTTGAGTTTTTTATGTGTTTATTATTTCTAGCTCACCAACTAATTTTTTTTTCTTTACTGTAGCCGAGGACGAGTTTATGATCGGAGGCGATCCCCTCCACGTTATTCTCGTTCTCCCCGATATTCTCGATCCCCACCTCCACGTTATGCTAGATCTCCATCTCGCGGCCGTGAGTACTATTCCCCTAAGCGAAGATACTCAAGGTCTGTTTTCAACTCTGTCTTGGGTGTTTGTTGTCGCCTCCCCTAAAAATGTTTACTGTCTGTTTGGTTTGTTATGTACATGAGATGTATCTTGGTATATAATTATTGAACAATAAACACATGCAGGTCTCCATCCCCCCATGAGAAAAGGTATAGCAGAGAGAGGTCGTATTCACGGTCTCCAGCTCCTCGGGAACATTCTCCTCTTCCTCCTCCACCTCCTCCGTTTGATGGGCCAAGGAACCGTAGTGGAAGTCCAGCTAGGGAGCAATCACCATATGGTTCAAGGAGCCGTAGCCAAAGTCCAGGTCGTGGTCGTTCTCCAGTTAGGGCTCGCCCTCGTAGTCCAAGTCGCAGCAGAAGCAGGAGCCCTTTTCCCCAGAATTATGCCAGGGAACCCCCTGCCCGGGATTTGTCTCCTAGCCAGTGAGAGCTGTGTTGCATTGCAGGTCATGTGCTGTGCCAAGCCATCATGTAATATCCCATCTCAACTTTATCTTCTTCTGACTAGGTTACTTGTTCGAATTTGACTTTATTGTTCTTAAATTCTTGGATTGGATTTGGTTCTAGGTGGTTTTTATTCTTGAATTTGACTGTTTTCAAACTTGTAGACTTGTGAAGGTGTGGTTTAATCATATTTTCGTATTTGTTCCCCATGTTTAATTTTTTCACAAATTATTGGTATAAAGTCGAATTTAATTTTACTATCTTGAAAAAAAGACAAATCTTAACTAACTTGTAAGAATGTATCGAAGTTGTTCATTTTAATTACCTTTTTAGTCCATCTCTGTTGTATCTTTTTAAATGGCCATGTTAAAATCATCTTATTTTTCTTTTTATGATGTTGTGATTAATTATTTTTTCAAAATCTAGAAATCACTTATGTACTGATCAAACTGGGTGTTTCCAAACAGAGATCAAAGCAACCAATTGAGACTCATCTTCATACACAAGTAATGGAAAAGAAAAGCAAAATTGTCTTAGAAGGGTTATCAAAATTTCTTAGGGATCAAACTTCTCTCTTGAACACTTCTTTACAATCAGAAGGGGACTAATCGAGCACATCGTTCTGTCTACAGTTCATAGGAAATTGCGGTCACACTATTTCTTAAACAGGTACTCGTTTCCCACGATAGCGATCAAAGAACTGCAAAAGGCATAACATTTAATTCTTCAGACAATATTAGAAATATTTCAGTACTCGATTAATAATATGTTCAGAATATTGAATTCTACAAATGATATCAGAAATATTTCAGGATGTTGAATTATACAAACAATGTTTATTGAACTAATCAAAAGGGACCATATTAGAGTTTTTCTTATCTTCTGAACAGAATTGGGGAGATTTCATAATCAAAGCCACACAAATCCAACCAATTACAACAAGGCTAGATGCAGAATTTTGCTTCAGATATTGATTCTGATGTCGTAAATCATTGGATCCATAATTCCAAAACCAGAAATAACAAAATCTAACATACCGATCTGATAAAGGGTTGTTGGAACAGCCAACCAACAACAGGAACCTTCTGCAAGAAAACAGCCACTGTTGGCCAGAAGCCACTGCAAGAAATTGAAACATTATACCTCTTCAGAACTGAAGTCAAATAAACAGATTATCAGATATGTATAACAAAGATCAAACCTGAAGAGAACAACAAAGCCGTATGCCTCAACAATCATTCCGATTACGGGCCATCCAATGATGACCAAGAAGAATCCAGCACCAAATGAAACTGTCCCCTGCAACCGAATTGGTAAGGATTTTATAAAAAAGTCAGAGAAAAAAGACAATCAAGTCTTCCCATGTAAAAGAGACCTTGAAATTAGACGGTTTCATGAAGAACTGTATGGATGACTGGAGTCCAATGGTTAATGCCACCCCTGACAAGAATAGGATCTGTTTTGAGTACAACGGGACAACATTAGGAAGATAAGAGATGAGAAGTGTTGAATGTGAAACACTCGAATAAGCAAATGAACACGTGCTTCAACAATATGCTTACGTTTCCAATTGCAAGCAGTCCCTTATCGAATAAGCAAATGATCCCCAAAAATGAAAAGAAAACTCCAAATCCCGTCAAACCAAGGCCAATTTCTGTCACAATACCAAGGAAATATTTTAATCAAGAGCTTGCTTTAAGCTACAATGATTCCAATGTGATTTCAATATGCTTTACCATACTCAAAGCAAAACAACGTAGTAATGAGGATCAAGGTAACAAAACATGTAACTCGTCATGCCATTTTGACAATTCATGATATCTTAATTTAATTATGTAGAATCAAACAACGACATTTCATCCACGTATCTAAAATCACAAACCACAACAGTAGTTGTTTATTCACCAATTTCTTATAATATTTCACATAAGTTGCCAACAAACACGCACAGAAAAAAATTAACATAATCATGTCAAGTTAACTAAAGAAAAACAGCTAAAGTAAGCGAAATCAACTCACTTTTCCGATCATTCATTTCGAAGGCCACCATTTTGTCCAATTCGCTACAATGTTCTACGATTTCTCAGCTGAAACTGGAATTCAAAATCCTGCAAAGTAAAATATACAATCATGATTCATGACACAATTAACAAATGAAGAATTCGTGACTCATTTTCTCGAAATGCTAACAAAAAATTACAACGTATTTGATATTTGGAAGCGACAATATAAATCTCAAGAGATCCACTCGAATTTAATGAATCGCACACAATTAAATGATCCATAACTGCGTGCTTGCATACAGATATATAGACACACATAAATACGTACATAAATGGAGAGAGAAACGAACCAGAGATTGTATGGAACAAGCGAAGATCGATGGTTGAACAATTTCAACATTTAAGAGAAGGAAGAAAGAAGCTATTGTTTGGCAAAAACTGAAAATGAAAATACTGGAGTTTTTCTCCCAAATACGAACTGGATTAGCTGAGCTGGAATAAAATGGGCCTTCAATTTATTTTAAATAATAGATAGCCCATATATAGGATAGGCCCAGGCTTGAAAAATATTAGGCCCATTGGTCCGACACTAATGACCCGAACTTGTAGGCCCAGCTGGCTATTTGTGGTTTTAATATATTGGATAGAGGTTGATTCAAATAATAATAATAATAATAACGATAGTAAAAAAATAAATATAATAAAATTGGATAGAGGTATGATAATCCTTTTGCATGAGTTTTTGGAGGTATGATTATTAAAAATCAAATAGCGGTAAAAGTGTATTAGCCTAAATGGACCTAATTTGACTTGTCAAATCAATTTTGGTTTATTGAATCTCTATTCAATTGGTAAAAATCCAATTTAACTAAAATTTTTAGAGTTCATAAGAAATTTAGATTGAATCCTTGCTTCTTTTCAGTTTAACAGTTGAGACAAATGATTCGATTAAATTTTGAAAAAAGTGTTTATGAAGTTCAAATCTTTTATCACATTTGATATTCTATCTTACCTTTCATGATATTTAAAAATGTTAAGTGTCAATTAATGATTTCATGTGATTTGAAGAGACTATAATTTGATTTAAGTGGTAACATTGGAGATCTTGATCGTGTTGGTAGAATTGGGTATAAAGTACGTGCAAATTAATTAATTAATTAAATGATAATTTAGTAGCTCTTTTATTTTCCCACCTAACCCCATATATGAGGCAATAACACACGCCACGTCACCTTCTCCTACTTTCCAAAAATATAAAAGCCACGCGCCACCACCTCCTCCGCAATTCCCCGTCGACAATGCAGATCAGAATCGCAGAAACCGCCGTGATCCGCGCCGTTAAATCTCCGTTCGATCACGACCACATCCTATCTCTCTCCCACATCGACACCGACCGCAACCTCCTCGTCACTCTCCGTTACCTTCGCGTCTACTCAAACAACCCCAACCAACAAGCAGATCCTTTCCGCGTCATCACCGCCGCCCTCTCCGCCGCTCTCCTCCGGTACTACCCCTTCGCCGGTACCCTAATCCGCCGCCACTCCGACGGCCGCCTCGAGCTCCATTGCCGCGCCGGGGACGGAGTACCCGTCGTCAGAGCCGCTATTACCTCCTCGTTGAGCGACGCCGTGGATGGTAGCTTCTCCGATGAGCTGGCACCCGACCCGGATCCGAATGAAGACCCGATCCGACCGATAACGCTGCAGGTAACGGAATTCAGTTGTGGCGGGTTTGTTCTCGGGGCGGCCGTGCACCACGCGATATGCGACGGTATTGGAGCGACCCTGTTTTTCAACGCCATGGCTGAGCTGGCACGTGGTTCGGGTCGGGTGACGATCGACCCGGTTTGGGACCGCACCGCTTTGCTTGGCCCGAGGAACCCGGCCCGTGTTGAGTTCCCCATTCAGGAGCTTTTGTGCTTGGACAAGTATTTCGACCCATATACGGGTTCGGGTAAACGGGTCATCAAGGAGTATTTGAATGTGAAAGAGGAATGGTTGGATCAACTCAAGAAAATTCTGTACGAGCAATCCGGGTTGAAATGTACAACTTTTGAAGCATTGGGTGCTTTTATTTGGAGGGCTAGGTAAGAATCATTAACCATAACTTACTGATTAATTAAGTAAATCTATACTAATATAATAGCAACTTTAATGGCAACATTCCCTATAAAAAAATATCATGTCATAATAAAACATATTAAGAAAATAAAACTTTATTTGCATACTATTAAAAATTCTTTATTAAGACAACTGATGATATAAATACTAAGTACAAATAACATTGTGAAAGTTAATTAGCATTATAATTACTATTTTTATTGGTTTTTTTTTAATGTTTTATTTCTTGATGGGTAGGTATTTAAAAATAAATTTTTGATTCTTTTAAATAAATATTTTTTAATTATATATATTTTATATTTCAAAATTATTAACATTATTATAAATTATTCTATTTTAAACTATTATATTTTTAAATATTATGTTGTTTGTATTTCAGATCTGTAATATTATTAAATGCAATTATTTAAAATAACGTATATTGAATTTTAAAATATAAAAAATATTTTAATATAAATACTATAAACGTTATAAATTTTAAATTTGATTTGATTATTACAGGACTAAAGCTTGTAAAGTCCCAGGAAACGAGAAAGTAACGTTTGCATATTCCATAAACATAAGAAAGACAGTGAATCCACCTCTGCCAGCTGGCTACTGGGGCAATGGCTGTGTTCCGATGTACGTGCATCTCACGGCGGAGGAGGTGGCGGCGCAGCCCATCTGGAAAACCGCCGATTCGATCAAGAAAAGCAAGCAAAATGCGACGCAAGAGTACGTGCATTCGTTTATTGACTTTCAAGAGTTGCATTACAAGGAGGGGATAAGTGGTGGGGGGAGGGTGAGTGGATTCACCGACTGGCGGCACTTGGGGCATTCCACGGTGGACTTCGGGTGGGGCGGCCCCGTGGCGGTGGTGCCGCTGTCGTGCCGCCTGCTCGGAAGCCTGGAGCCCTGCTTTTTCCTGCCGGGGAAGGAGGGGATGATCAGGGTGTTGGTGCATTTGGAGGAGGATGTGATCTTGGCTTTTAGGCAACAAATGGATGTGTTGAGAAACCTGGATAATGGATTCTTGTCTGCAATTTAATTATGAGATTATTGCAATGTAACCAACAAAACTGTTTTTCAAACTCACTCTTGTAATTTCATAAATGGAGTGGCAACTTTTCCTTAGCCAATTTTTAGTTTTCTTCACAATTTTGCTAACCATCTCAACAGGCTCTAATTTGAAATTGGGTTAATGTCAAATTGTTATTTGAACTATTGTATTTTTTCGTAGTGGTGTCTAAATTTAAAACATTTTTCGATCATTAGTCATTCTTTTGAAAAAAATTCGATTGCTACCTCAAACTCAATTTTTGACATATTTACCGGCCAAAATTCGTCGGAAGACATGCAATTCACCTCAACATATCAGTCGAAAATGTATGATTCATATGTCAAATGATAATTATTCGAAGTCAAATTATAACCCCAAGACGGTTTCATGATTTCCATTCGATTCAATCACGAATCAAACAAAAATCATTTTAGAGTTTTGAACGATTTTTATTCGATTCAAATTTAAATTGAATGAGAAATTAAATTAACTTAGAGTTATAATTTGATTTCGAAAGAAGGTCATTTTGGTTGATATTCGAAACTAGATTACGTTTTCTAGAAATTAAGTTTAGGCATCAACCAAGAAAAGCTTCTATTAAATGACTAATGATTACAAAACTTCTCGAGTTTAGCCCCACTTAAAAAAGGTGAAATAGTTCATGTAGAAAATTTATTTTTAAACCTTTAAATTATGGGCTTTCAAAAGGTGTATTGGGCTTGTCGTTTTGGGCTTTGGTCTATTGCTGATATTTATCTATGAAAGCGTTGCTCCTCATCCACGACAATAACTTCACAATCTTAAACACGATTTACACTAACCAAGCTCATGATATTTTCCCATTTTTCATAACAATCAGCTCAATTCTTCTGGTTTATGAAATTCAGAAATGGCGACGCTTTCTTCAAAGATTCCGATTTCATCAACTCAAATTAGGTTTCCTGCAACATATTCGATAAATCCACTGCTAACTAAATCATTAGGAGTTAATTTTCAATATTTCCCACTTAAAATTCGTTGCAAAAAGTCTATCTATCAAGGTATTTTACTCAGAAACCCTTCTCTTTACATTATTCAAGTTTCAATTTATTATTATTTTGATTAAGTTAAGATACATGTTCGTTTCTATAATTCAAATTCAGCGATTTCCGGATAATCTGTAATTATTGATTATTTATAGTGATCTGTATCGAGTTTAGGTTGATTAGTGCTTTAATTTAGAAAATATTTGGTTTTATGATTATGAAGTTTTGTTCTTTTAGCAATTTTTAGTGGATTGATGTGCTATTTTTTGTAGTTCTAAATCATAAGTTAAAAAATCGTATATATAATGTTATGTTATTTTGCCCTGTTTAGATTTTCAAGAATATGCAAAACCTTCAACACTCTTACCAGCCACAGAGGTGAAGGTATGCACCAATGGGAACATGTCTGCTTCTTTCTTGTCTGGAAAGTCCGAGTCGTTGTATATAGTAAAGCTACAAACAAGTAAAATGTATGGATCAGGTGTTAGTGATGTGAACTCTTGTGTTTTGCTTTGTTTGATTGATGAGAATGGATCCTCGATTTTACAAAGATTACCTGCCACTTCTGTTGGAACCAATGGATTGTTGGAAGACAAGGTTATACACGACATTGTCCATTTTCAAAGAGGCTCTGTTGATGAATTTTCTTTTGAGGGACCTAATCTTGGCAAAATCGTTGCTGTTTGGATCGGTTTAGAGTCCGGTAAATCTGTTTTAATTAGTCCATGTTGCTTCCAAATTGCTCAATACATATTTTTCATGTTTTCTTGTTGCAAATGGCAGGTGAATGGAGAATCGGTGGCATAGATTTGACTGTTATTAGTCCTAATAACAACCAAGAAAACAAAGAACTAACTGGTTTAAAGTACATCTTTGAGTTTGATGATGTCTTGATCGGTGAAAAAAGTGACGCTTCCATGATGGAATTCAGGCCTTGTTCGGTTACTGCTTTTTCTGAGGACGAAACGGACTTTTTATACGAAAAATCCTCACTTTCTACCAACCCCACATCGAATGAAGAGAGCATGAAGGACTATGCATACCTCAAGTTCTCGTTGTTATTTTACGATACTGTCCTTGTCTTAGCTGGCTCAGCTGCATCGATCCCCGTCGGGGAAAATGCTGCATATGCTTTCTTGACGGGTGGATTGTGCGGATTCTTTTACCTATTGTTGCTGCAAAAGTCGGTTGATGAACTACCATCGGATGAACTCATCTCGGGTGAGAAGGAACGAGGTTTTGGTCGAATTTTTGGGAGATTAAAAGGTACCATTTCAAGTCTTGTATTGGCTTTTGCTTTTGCAATAATAGCTGTGAAGTATGCATCTGGGGAGGATGTAGTTAAGTTGACACCAAAAGACCTTATATTTGGAATGATGGGATTTCTTACATGCAAAGTGTCTGTTGTTTTGTCTGCATTTAAACCGATGTCACTTGGTTTTAGAGATAACAAACAGGGTTTATAGTTTCTTGTGTTTGTATACATCTTATAGTTATAAAATTAATATTTATACATGTATTGGTGTTTTTATGAACTTGAAAATACACATGATCTGAATATGAAATTAATTTTCATTCATGTATTACTAATATTTTTATGAACTTGCAAATAAATATTATCTCAATATTCAATCAGCTCGTAGTTATTAGAAATGACAAAATTTTGGATGAGACCGTCTCACAGAATGAAATTCGTGAGACGAGTGTGTTTGACCCGGTCAATGTAATTCGGTTAACTAAATCAAATGTAATATTTTTATGTATATTAGAAAATATTTTTGTATTGTGTAATACTTTTCATGTATGAGGTGACGTGAGGTTATACTTTTGAAAATTATAATTTGCAATTAATATTATGTAGTACTTTTGTATGTATCAGATAATAATTTTTACACGTTTCATATAATATTTTTACATATTATGTAATATATTTACTTCCAAAATTCTAAATCCATTATTAATTTGAGTAACTTCACAAATAATACTTTTATGCTCATCATATAATATTTTTGTGTTCATTATGTAATACTTTTGAAAGATTATAATTTGATAAATAATATTATGTAATATTTTTTGTTTGTGTAAATAAGTAAGATAATACTTTTACACATGACAAGTAATATTTTTGGTTTCATGACTTCAAATTAATGATTAATTTGAGAAATCGTAATTTGTAAAGTAGCATTTTTATTCTTACAATGTGAAATTTTTATAAAATACTTTTGAAAGTGATACATGATCCACATAAAAAAAATTACACATTGTGTAATATTTTTAGGTCAACAATGTGAACTTGCATTAATAGGGTCAAGTCGGCCCGTCTTTCCGTAAGACGGTATCACCCAAATCTTATTCATTACAAAAACTGGTAATTCACTGACAGATAAATATAATACTTTTAGCTATAAAACCAATGTTTAATAATATTTTTATGAATCATAAAAAATTGATGTAGTCTTTAACTAATAAACATGATATTTTTAAACGACTTTGACTTATAGATTGATCATGATATTATATAATACTTTAACTCGTATATTTTTTTTGTGTATCAAGTAATGTATTTGTATTATGCGATTCATATTACGTCATACACAAGTGTTGATCGATTCAACACATATTACATAATTTTGTATTGATCGATTCAACCCGTCATGTTTCATAGAATGAGATCCGTAAAGCAATCTCATCCAATTACTATATTTTAAACAACTATGTTGACTTCGAAATCCGTATTGTCTATGTGAACTATGTTGACATAGGCTCAAGAGTTGGATAGTTTTGAATATATATTTTATAAACAAAAATATAAAACTATTTTCATTATAAATAACCAATTAAATTTAAAATTGTAAAATTGTAATGTTAAATATCTCGATATCTTCTTCATATAACAATACTAATACATATATTGATATCGTTTGCTATATTATTCAATATTCGACCGCACATATATTCGATCTTTTCGCAATTACTTTTCATTTGACCTCATTTATACTACAATTATTTAAAATATTCAAATCAAATTGTACTACAAATAAATTTCATATTTATGTTTTTTTCTTTCCATATACCAATATTTAAAAAAATTCAATACATACAAATATCTTCAAAGTTTTATGATTAGGATCTCTATTGAAAAGATAAATGATTTTTCAAAAAATATTTATAGAATATAAAAGTAATTTCAAGTCTAACTATGACCGATAGGAAAAGTTTTATATATATATATATCGGGCATGTTAAGATGTGTCCATCATTAATGTATCAAAAATTCAAAGGGCACGGCTATCCGCACCCCCACAAACCCTAAATCATTTAAAAAAAAATGATTTAAAAAATTCAAAAAATAACAAAATTACAATTTTATCCTTATGAAAAGAAATGTGTTCGACTGGTGGTCGAACACAGAAAGGTGTGTTCGACACTTCTTTGCATAAGGGTAAAATTATAATTTTGTTATTTTTTGAATTTTTTAAATAAAAAATAAAAAAAATGGGGTGTGTTTAGAAATTTGTGGGGTCCGGATAGCTGGGCTCAAATTCAAAATACCTATTAATTTCACTTTTCATATAATTAGGGGATGAGATCATTGTGGATATATTAAGAGTTGTCAACGATGGACATTTTATCATTTTCGTATATATATATATATATATATATATATATATATATATATATATATATATATATATATATATATATATATAATTTAAGAGTATCTCTAACTTTGATTTTCCATCCTCTTTAAAAAAAAAATTTCCAATACTGATATTGGATATAAAAAAAAAATGTCGAAAAATTCCAATATAGACATTGGATATCAAAATTTCTCTAAATTTAAAATACTGTATTTTGTAAACACATAAAAATTCAGTTAATAACTTAATATTATACAACATTAGAAAAAATCAAAAGAATCCAATATAGACCTGAATATAAAAATGTCTATAAATTTGAAAATTAGAGGATATTTCGATATCAAATTTTGTTAATAACTTAATATTATACAACATTAGAAAAAATCAAAAGAATCCGATATAAACTTGGATATAAAAATGTCTATAAATTTGAAAATTAGAGGATATTTGGATATCAAAATTTTTATAACTTTAGAGATATCTTCTATAAGAAACTTCTTTCGGACAACCTTACACATATACTTTTCAAAGAAATATATCGATATTATTGGATATCAAAATTTTTGTAAATTTAGAGGATATTGATATTGTTGGATATCAAAAATTTTGTAAATTTAGAGTACTATATTTGAATGGTTCATAATAATATTTTCCCCATTTTCATATTTATAATATTTTCATAAATTTAGAGGATATCGATATTATTGAATACTTGATATCAAAATTATATTAAAAGACAAATGCATCAATAAAATGACAAATAAAATGTACGAGTTTAGAACGATTAAAATATCATTGAATATCATTAAAATATATCGAGCTATTAGTTGAACAAAACAAAAATGTCTACACTGCGTGTTTTGAGAGATTTTGAAGATGAATTCATAAAATGAATTTCAAGTACTTCAACAATTTTAATGGTTAAGAATAGCACAATGGTTTATATGTTTGATCACATGATGATAATGGTCCTATGCATCGAGTCATATTTGATTGAAAGATAAAGTTGATAGCATGTACTTGCAAGAAATTCGAGAAATATGGTATGTTATGCTATCATTGTTTGAGACTACTACATATCAACTTTGCACAAAGTAATACCAGATATTTATGTACAAAAGAGATAGGCAAGCTAAATCAGATGTTTGGACAGATTTAAAAGTTTAACAACGACAACCGAAAAGATAAGTGATAGTATTCATTGGCGGCATAGGTACGAAAGTATTACAACCTTGTGTTGATCAGAGGGATTGAGTTTGATCAGTTGGCTCGGTGGGCTGACGTGTTGTTCAGAGGAATTTGGTTTGATTATTGGCTCATGGCTTGTTGACATGTTGTCCTGAGAATTGGTTTTGATTAGTGTTGCTTCTAAGGTAAAATTGTAATGTCTCCTTATAAAATTGTAATAAAATTGTAATGTCTCCTTATAAAATTGTAATACCACAATGTCTGTATTGTTCTAAAGTAAAATTGAAATGGTAATGTCTCCTATTACAGATTGTAAAATTGTAATACCGTTTAAATTAGTTTTTCTTTTAAAAAGTTCTTTTTTAAGTTATTTAGAAATTTAGAGGATATCAATATTGTTGGATATCGAATAAGTATTTAACTTAAGTTAGTTTTTCTTTTAAATTTTTTTAAAAGTAATTTAGAAATTTAGAGGACATCAATATTGTTGGATATCGAAATAAGTAAAAATTTAGAGGACGTCGATATTGTAGGATATCAAAATTTCTCTAAATTTGGAGTAATTACTAAGAATATATTTTCTTTAAGTTTGTTGAAGTATAAATTTGAATATATTACTATGAATTTCTGTAAATTTAAGTGCTATATTTGATTGGTTCATAATGATATTTTCAACTTTTTTCACATTTGTAATATTTTCTTGAGTACTATAAATTTCTACCTTTTTCATATTTATAATATTTTCTTTATTTTCCTCATATTTGAGGAACAACAACACTAACATATAGAATGAACACATGAAAAATTATTATAATTCCAATTCTAGATGATTAAAAAAATCCTTCTAGTTTTAACATATAAAGTAATATTATACAACATTAACATACTATCAAGTAATATAATAGAATCCTCCAAATTTCAACATATAAAATAATATTATACAACATTATTAAAATAAAATGATTTAATATAATAAAAGATCAATATACTGGGAGTTTGTGCAAAAAAAATAAAAAAGTTCATTAGAGTTTCAAAATGGAACATATGAAGTAAAGGTGAGTCCCTACCGTCTCATGGGATGGATCAACCCGACACCATCAATTAAATTATAAATTTTCAAAAATATTATTTTATCCAAATAAAAATATTACTTAATAGGAAAATATTATTTAATATATATAAATTATTATATTCATCTTTTTTTACAATATCTATAATTTTATTGATCGATATTTACCAAAGTGTTGACCGTTGACTGAATCGAATCAAGAATTCAAAATCATACCAAGAATTTTGCCATGAATTAATATCATAAGTCAACTGTATCAAATCAAGAATCCACAATCTTACCATGAATTTTGCTATGAAGTAATATTATACAACAGAAAATGATCTAATAATAGATCTAATAATATTAAGAATTACAATAGAAAAGTATTTCATAATATTTTCCTTCTATCTCGGGAACCTTGTATCTTGAATCTCCGATATCTTGGGACATTTAAAATACTGATTTTTTCCGTTTGTTACTTTTAGTCATTTTCAAATACATTACACACATTTTCAACGGAATTTTCAAATACACAACATTTCCAATATGATCGAATCGCACGGTAACAAAAATCATGGATTTCAAAAAATCAAATTTTAAAATATAAGAATATATCATCAATATTAAGTTTCTTTAAAATTAAAGAAACGAAAAGAAATATAACTTGTAATAATTTTCTTTTCTTTTTTGCAACAAAAAAGAATATAACTTGTGATGATTTTTGTTCCTTTTTTGCTTTGGTTGGTATCCCAATAGTTGAATCATTCTTTTTCTTTTTCTTTTTTTTTTGCTTTGACTGTATCCATTGGTTAAATCACGAACGGCTAAAAACCACGATCTTCCAATTCGTTATCACGTAACAATGTTACTAAATTGTTCTCATGATTTAATCAACTCATTAATTAGTTGAATCACGAATTGAGATCGATTGAATGGAAGGAATATAAAATTATTCTATAAAATAAAAGAATCAAGAAATATGGTTCTCTCTTCGAAAGTGGTGTCCCCTCTCCGTAGAAAGTTGGCTGTTTAGTCGAGAAAGAAATTCTTTCTTTTATAGAATCTATCCTATTAGTTTAATTCATTTAGAATGCTAATGATAATCTAATTATGATTATTTTTCAATAGAAATCTAATCTAATTAGTTTTTATTCAATTAGGAATTCTAAATTCTATCCAATTAATTAAGAGTCTTAATTTTAGTATAATTGTGATCGATATTATATCTTATATTAATATCATAAATAAATATATAAATTTTTTTTAGTTTCTAATACAATCAACACTATAGAATTTCGAATATTCTCGAAATTAAATGATATTTATATGATTGTCTAAATCTCATGGAAAACTGTTTTCCATAAATCATTAGAAATATATAAATTTATATTCAACTCGTTATACTTAAGAAGGTGAACCGGGGACCATGTACCTATAATTATAAACCTCAATAAATCGAATATATAATTAAACTCTTTAATTAATTTATTCGATCTATTAGTTTCGATATTACTTCATTAAATGTATGGAATTACACTCTTATAATTATAGAACATTTTACTCTTTGTAGAACATTATAACCAACAAATGAGAGAATTGTCTTTCCATTTTGCGTGACTCGTGAGATGAAATGGATTACATATCTATGAATTTGTATTCCAACTATTTAATTCTATATGAGTCTAAATTGCAAGTGTTGTGAATGTTCATTGACAAACGAAAACAAACAAATTAAGAACCACACTAATACAGATAGGATTTTTATACTCACTCAACATTAAGATTCAGCCATATATGATCATTTTATGATTTAATGTGGTTTTCCATATCAAAACGGAATTTGTAAAAACAAATTAAATCACGAGTCATATATGATCAAATCATATATAAATGTTCCTACTCTGATGCCTCCACATTGATGGTCTGAATAAGCCGATCACATTAAAAAGTTTTTAAATTGCATTCATGATATTTTTAGTTAAGATCTTATACTTTGATTAATTTCATCACAAACTTAATAAGTTTATTATCTATAATCTTAATTCTTTTATATATAACATTTATATAATAAAATTATAATTACATCAAACAAATTAGAGAGTTTCTATGATATTCATAAAATGTATATAATAAGCTAAGTTTGAAAAATGTCACATTTATTAGAAAACAAAAATAATTCATAATTGTTATTTTAATAAGGACACTGTCCCTAATTAACATACACATCATATCACTCTTGGGGTCCATCTTCTTTATTATCTAGTGAGGGTTATATATACTATGCAATTTTGTTGATGATTTCACATGGTATACTTAAATTTATTGTCTTCAAAATCTGAAGTTGCCATTTGTTTTCAAGGGTTTCCTACCTATGGTGTAAAGACAATTTTAGTCCAAAGTTAAGTCCTTTCATTGTGACATGGGGGTGAACATAAATCTTTGCTAGGCATTGTTGTTAAGACAATTTTCTTTGTCTTTCTTATCAATAAACTTCCTACACTTGTTCTACGCTCTCTTTCAAAAGTATAATTTGAGCCGGAGAGCTAAGATTGTGATAGTAATAGTATTGAGGACAAGAGATGGAAAATTAGTAAAAGCCATGAAATAAAATATTTTTTTAATAAAAAAAAAGGACAAAAACATTGTATATTTACAATATCAAGAATTTTAGTATAGTTTCTATAGCTTTTATCGCACATAGTGATCTCATTTTCTGCAGCTGTATTTGAGTTCCAAATGGCATTGAAATAAAGCTCTTTGAAATAAAAATAATATTTTTTAGGACAAATCATTAACTTATGAGAGTTGAGAGAAGGGTATCAAAGGTGGCTAAGATCCTTGTTTCAGTCCCATAAACTGACAATTTTTATTGGAAATTATTATTATTATTATTATTATTGGGCCAAGTTAATTTGATGTTTAAGACAAATTAGCATCTTTTTCATTATGTCCTAGAATCATCTCACCTTGTATTATTGTTTTTATTTTTTTAAAGAAATTTTGTATTTTTCGATTATATTTTAAAGATGATATTTTAAACCCATCTTTAATGACATACTCCAAGTGAATATTATATAATTATTAAACATTAAACCAGTTTTTTATTGGCATCAATGGATTGTCTTGGTGGTACTAGAATAGGATAAATATGTCTCATTTCTCTTGAGCTTCCTTGTAATATAACCTAGAGAGAGAGAGAGATCTAGAGAGAGAGATGAATGCAGCAGTTTCTTATGCAGCTACACTACCATGCATCAAAACAAGAAACTGCATATCAATATCAAGAAAGAGCAGAAAAGCTAGTAGCAGAGCTGAGGTGGCAATAGCAATTCCAAAGAGAAGAAAGGAGTATTCTCATACTGAGTTATCAGTTCATGGGATTCCTTCAACTGATCTGTTCATGCATGAGATTGTTCGAAGGCAGTCGAAGAAGGATGATGATGTTCGAAGCAGGCCCAGTTTCCATCCAAGGTTTCTTGAAGAATCATATGAAAGATGCAGAGAAATCTGTGCTGAATATGCCAAGACATTCTACTTAGGTTGATCATCTTCATATACTCTTCTCCTATCTTGTTCTTTTGTTTTGTGTTTTTCTCTGTTCTTAGACAATCTTATTGCAGGTACAATGTTGATGACTGAGGAAAGACAGAAAGCTATATGGGCTATTTATGGTAAGAAAGCTGATCTCTCTCTCTCTCTCTCTCTCTCTCTCTCTCTTACTAACTCTATGTTGGCTTTAGTTTGGTGTAGGAGAACAGATGAATTGGTTGATGGGCCAAATGCAATGCACCTGAGCTCAGCTGTTCTTGATAGATGGGAAGAGAGACTAGACGATATCTTCAATGGACGACCCTTTGACATGCTTGATGCTGCACTCACAGACACTGTGAACAAGTTCCCATTGGACATAAAGGTGCAATGAAATCCATACATATAGATCAGACCAAACTAATTGGTTTTCTTGTAGATTATCTGATATGGTGTTCTTGTCTGTATTTGTAGCCGTTTAAGGACATGATAGAGGGGATGAGAATGGATACTAGAAAGAACCGTTATGCAAACTTTGAAGAGCTTTACTTATACTGCTACTATGTGGCTGGAACTGTTGGCTTGATGAGTGTTCCAGTGATGGGAATAGCACCAGAATCATCACTTTCAGTTCAAAAAGTCTACAAATCAGCACTTTATTTGGGGATTGGGAATCAATTGACAAACATTCTAAGAGATGTTGGAGAAGAGTAAGTAGTGTTCACTCCTAACTTGTATCATCAACTATGTGTCTCTATCTCATCTCATCTTATGCTTTTTGTGTGAATCAGTGCATCGAGGGGAAGAGTTTATCTACCCCAAGATGAGCTCGCGAGATTTGGGTTGTGTGACGAGGATGTGTTGTCAAGAAAAGTTAGTGATGGATGGAGAGAGTTCATGAAAGAGCAGATAAGAAGGGCAAGATTCTACTTTGAGCAGGCTGAAGAGGGGGCCACTCAGCTTCACAAGGCTAGTCGTTGGCCGGTAAGTCTACAAAGAAAACGAGTCATCTATTCATATGTTGGTCCTCATCACGTTTTTGGTGGATTTTCAGGTGTGGTCATCGTTGATGCTGTATCGTATGATATTGGACTCAATAGAAAACAATGACTATGATAGCTTGACAAAGCGGGCCTACGTAGGCAGAACCAAGAAGCTGATGGCATTGCCTGTTGCATACACTAGAGCTCTATCAAATCCCGCTCTAGTTTTTCCATAGTAGTCTCCTTAAGAAAGAGTAAATCTCTACAATCTGTAATTCCAAACAAAACCCACTAGAGGTTAAACTACATCTGTGACTGGAATGAGATCGTATACAATTTACACCAGAAATCACTGATCAGTGCATGTCTTTCTTTGTATAGAATGTCAAAATGTCTTGAGATCAATGATTATTATCACTGTCCAAGTAAAGAAAATCACTGAATTTTGTCATGTTTGTCAATTCTCCATTCAATCATGATCACTGCAGCAATTGTCTTTGATAAACTCTAAAGCTCAACGAGTAAAAAATGCAGAAAGTAGATGTTAAAACTTTAAACTATTCAAGCTCAACTAATGTTCGGATCAAACTCATCCAAGTTTCAATCAATTGATAACCAAACCAACTCAAATACAAAATTATAAAGCTCAGCAACAATTCAAACAAACTTGAAGAGTAGTATGTTCGACCCGATTTGACACATCTACTCACATGGGCAATGCACCAGTATTTAATGCACACCAAGAGGAAGTTCAATCCTTTCAAGCAAAACATGATGGGGAAAAGGCATTCAACCATTTAAAGAAAAAGACCAATAAACCAACCAATATCACAAAAGGTATTAAGAGCATCAGCTAGAAATTTCAGAAGGTAATAAAATTTGATCCTTTACAACCTTGTGGTATTTCCTCCAATATGGGGAAAAGTTTTGGAGTAACAATCTAATATCGTCTCATACAACGACAATATGGTAAACAAAAATTGGAAATGGGGGAACTGCGAAAGAAAATGCAGCATCTTTGCATCAGTAACATATGTGCACTGACAGCATAGCCAGCTCTACTGCCTCTTTTGCAGTATCTCCATAGATGCAAGAGACTATCTGAACGGGAGAAAGCAACACCAACCTCTTTCATATGTCAACCGGAAAAAATTTCAGTATACTTTTAGAATTAATAAGCAGCTATCAACACACAAAGCAGCCAGCAGGTATCTGCTTTAGAACTCAGCAACCTCACAGCTACTTCAGAGAAAGTAATCTGGTGTTCTTCGAGTAACATCTGGCTCACCGCGTCTGGGAGCTGGCTCAAACTGCAATTAAAAATAGAAAATGTCAACACTCACTCACATTTGTCTATAAAACAAGCAGGCACCTATCTCGTGTTCACCTGAATGAAAGTATGGCCCACACACACGACAGAGAGAGGGAGAGAGAGAGAGAGAGAGAGAGAGAGAGAGAGAGAGAGACCTGAATGAAAGTATGACCTCTGCAGTCGTCAACTTCTAGGATAGATGCCATGTTCCCACAGCGATAACAATAATTAGGCGCACTAAATATTGTAACCACCTTTTGGTCCTGCAACAAGAAACCCCAGTTATCAATCGGTTTGCAAATTAAGAATACAGTTACGAAGTTCGTAGTATTACATGAGCCCAGTTATATCCCTCCATAACCAGCTGGTGCGCTCTAGCAATAAGCTTCAAGTTGTTTGTATGGTGAAATTGCTCCGATATGTCCTGTACAATCCACATGAAGAAAGATGTTAATTCTCCACTTCAACAAAATTAAGATGGATGATCATGAAGTGTTGGATAATACTTGGCCAAATGTATATCCAGCACCCCTGGGGGAGATACCCCAACCACATCGATCATCAGGGTCAGACCATAAAAGATCACACATTGGTCCTTCGTGAGGAACTTCTTGAACACGATCAAAATTACGAATATTATCGAGAGTTTCAATGGATGGCGACAATCCACCATGAAGACAAAAGATTTCTGACTCAACCTTGAAAAGTCCAAAAGAAAAAAAGGAAATAGTCAACATCTTGATATCCATGGGGACACGAAATGGAAAAATACATTCAAATCTTCTATGTAGAAATTTGTGGGTGCTAAACCAAAACCAATCAGTATTCTTGCATAAGATAATGAAGAACGTGATACAAACTATATTATGGGGGATAACATGACTAGCTATTAAAAGTAGTGATACAGGAGACAATTGAATAATGCCATTAACAGAGCAATCATAAGGAACCATGTTAATTTTGTTTTTAAAGATAATAGTTAGTGGGATATCTTTTACTAATAAAAATATATACTGACCAATGCAGTAAGAGGAAAAAAGTCGAATAAATCTGTGAAGGTCTTCCACACATTGGCATTGCCATACCTGCACAGCAAGACAAAAACAGCAAATTTGGTCATCTTGATATGCACATGCATGTATGCATTGTCTTGCACGAATAAGAGAGAGACGCTATGACCTTGATGGATGCATTCTAGCAAACAAAGGCCTGATTGGATATTGGTTCTTCAATAAAGATAGAAGCTTAATAACTATCAACAATTTCTATTGAACACCAAACTTCAGCAATGACACCATCCGTAATTTCCAAAATACAACATAAATTATAGAGTTGCTTAATGCAAATTTATTCAAGCAGATTGGCAAGTGGCAGCATGCATCAAATAAATTGGAAACAACGTAAAAGATACCGCGAGCTAACAGTTTAATCACAAAATTTCCCTCGTTTATTATAAGGCATCATACTTCACAGCAGGAATGCAAAGAACTTACTTTCTTAGGCATTCATCATAAAAACCATAAACCTGAGTAATCTGCAAGAAACAGAAAGCTCTTTTCAGCACTCATATGTTGAGGATGGTTTAGGAACTTCTGTGTTAAAATAAGCTCAAGAAACTACTGACAGATACAGAATACTGAGAAGAAACAATCATTCCATCAAGAAAATCTGATGATGAGCAATTAGAGCTGTAGCTAATGAAATTCAATATCCTGGGTGCAGTTTAAAAAACAAACCAAACATGTTAGGACATTCATTGCATGTATAAAGACGGAAAGCGTCCATATAATTTTACCTGGCGGCTTTCATGATTCCCTCGTAGAATAGTGATCCTTTGAGGATAACGCACTTTGAGAGCCACCAAGAGCTGAAACAAAGTTATACACTTGTCAAGAATAATGAATGTACTAATGAATCTAAACAGTGCGGCAGCAAAATAAATCAAGGAAGCTCATGAGATGTGATCAATTTCCTGATAGGTGCTTTCTCAATCAGATATACAAACACACACACCACTGCAGTTAATCATATCCCTACCACTTCACCAGCACTCCTATCATCCTATAATTTAAAAAAACTGGCCTCTGCATAGAATATTGAAATCACCCCACAGAAACCTATAGCTAGGCATGCAAAACAATGATCCATCCTCGGAGGTCCTCCATGGTTTAAAATGTCAATCTGTTGGTGCAATTAATTCTCTTAAATAATTCCTCCACTCGAAAGATAAGAGCCAGCTCCAGCTCAGAACGCCAAAGAAGAAACTTTCGTGAGATGTACAATAGTCATGATGTACAGAAGTAATTGTCTGATTGGCATTGTACATGGAAAGCGGTTGTACTAAGAAAACTCACCGTCACTGTCTCAACGGAGTAGTATCCTCGATCAACATAATCTCCCATAAACAAATAATTTGTATCAGGACACTGGCATAACATGAAAAACAATGATTAAGTATACAATTCCACTGAAGTGAGATCTCAGAGACCAGGCAGGATCAAATTTACACGAGAACATATAAGCATAAAGGAAGTCAACTGAGCATATACCTTCCCACCTATCCGAAAAAGCTCTGCAAGATCATGGAACTGCCCATGAATATCACCACATATGGTTACTGGGCTTTTCACGGGCTGCATTACAGAAATAAGCGAGTCAACAACAGCTTAACTTTTTATCAAAATAAAAGCTAAGCAGAAATTCTGGAAAGAATATTCTCAGGGCTAACTGATGATAACAACTGAGCAGAATGGACTGTTGAGTGTTGAACTTTAATATTGAGAACCAAAACCCCACGTTCTGAAAGACAGTATGAAAATGGTGTAGCTACCCAATATGACAGTAAATAGAAGTTTATTAAAGTTGACCAAAATAAGGTCAGAGCAAATAGTACCAGCGGAGGACAAAGATTTATCATGGAAACACCAGTTAGTCTCTTGACTTAAGAGTTGCAAACTTGCAACAAACATTTCTACCTACATAACAGGAGAGCAACCTGAGAAGGAAGTGAGAGCCATGTTTATTTGTAGTTCCACAGAAAGGATGAGTTTCACTATCAACAACTACTTAGGGTCGATCTGGCCACTGGTAATGGAATACAAGAAAATTACAACAGCAGATCTACATTAAAGAAAAAGAACTAAAATTACTATAAATTATATCTATGTTCTTTTGTAACAAATAAAAACAAGAAAAAGGAAAACCTGCACATTGCTCTCTCCCATCAGAATCTCCTTGGCTTTTCCACATAACACTCTTACCTGAACAATTAAATAGAAAACTGCTGGTTAAAAACGTTACCACAACAAGAGAACACACATGTGTTGCATGGACAACAAGTAATTGTTGACAAACTGAAATAAGAGCAAGAAAAGCAATAGAGATACATAATTTTTCTCGATCCAAAACCAGCTTTCCATTTAATATTACAGTGAAAGATAAGATAAGATTTCCAAGTACCAATTCAACATGACACACGTGAGAAAATATCGAAAGTTTGACCATCTTGGACAGAAACCAAAAGATAAAAATAGAAATGATTGAGAAGACTAGCTGTTTCTAAGTATAAACTCCAAATAACATTTAATTGATCATAAAAGTATGAGTAAGTGTTCGATGCAAAAGCAAATGATAATTTAACAAGTTTATAACCAGTTAACTGAGGCAGTCATTTTAATTAAGAAAAGAAGACATAATAAAAGAAGGCATTCATGTGCCCATATGATCAATTCTAGATTATCATAGAAGACTAATTAAGAAATGGAAGCTTAATTATCAAATTGACAATTAGTTATGCGACTAAATAGGGAATAATTTGGAAAGAAGGCATAACATGTAAGCCATTATTATGATTTATGACCACGTTATAAAAAAAAAAAAAATTATACCCATACAAGAATAAACTACAAGCTCAGCATAATGTCCCGAACTAAAGCAGAAAAATCGTTTATTTTTTTCTCTACCAGTCTCCTGCAATGAAGATTCAAGATACACTTGGATTGTTATGATATCTTAAAATACAAGAGCATAAGGTACCATTGTGCAAGAATGCACTCTTGAAAGACAAAATACAGTCTTTCCATCTTTCCATAAGCTCAAACCTCGTGGTCCACATACTAGCATTTCAAAAGATAAGGCACAAGAAGCAAATTGCCAACCGCGCACCCTAGAATTGAACTTGACTGACCCTTCCTTAAATGGTTTGAAACAAATTATCAAACTAAATTTGTGGTAAAGGAACCGAGTTTAGGGGCAAACAGAGTAAATATTCCGTTCACCTTGTTGGGGTCATTTCTATAAAACATTCGGCAAAGCTAAAAAAATCAGCTCAAACATCTGAAAGAATATTATTCCCCAGCGGATCTGAATCGAAAAAACTAGATCAAATCCATCATACACACTCAACAGCCTCGTGCAACGACAATAACCATCTCACGAACTCTTAAATCCAAAATTAAAGCACTTCGAAACAGAAAAATTCACGGATTTATCAAGGAGCCCAAAAATGCAAATTTATGAAGGCAGAAAAAACCTCTTGTTCGGACAAGGGTTTGCACTGCACGAGCTGCGCGATTTGCTCGTCTAGGTTCCCATTGGCTCCTCCCACACCGGTCGACGCCACCGCCGCATCCATCAGATACGGTCTGAACCCTAGATTTTTGGATTCTCCGATGCGATCAATTCTCTCACGGCGTCGTTTTGTATTTGCCTTTTCTCGCTTGGCTGAGGAGAGACAGTTGGATTACTGAAGAGTAGAGAGAGAAGAAAGAGAGAGAGTGTGTGGCGAGGAAATCGATGTGAGGAAGGGGTAATTTACATAAAAGCCCTCGAATTAATCTTTAATGTCATTGCAAGTTGGGGAATGTTTGGTAACAGATATAATGGAGGTTATGTTTGGAAATAAATTAGGAGGGAAATTTTTCGTTGGTTTTCAAACAAATTGAAATGGAATGTTTTTAGAAGAATCAAATCATTTTTTAAAAAAAATTGTTGTTTTAACCTTTTAAGATAGACATGATTATAAATGAAAATAAGAAACAAACATAATATTTTGTGAATAATATAAACATAAAATTTTGGGGCGAGACTATACACACTCCAATTTTTTAAAAATCAAAGGTATAAAAATTCAATTTTTAGGGTGTGTTTAGTAAATTTTGGGTGTGGATAGCCCCATCCGAATTTTTTGTTATAAAAATTAAGAAATTAGATAACTTAAAGATAGTATCCCGAACATACTTATATGATTTATGAACATCTAATTATCCTGAACATTTTTTTTCTTGATAAATTCATCATTCAATTTATAAGATTGTCTCGATACATTTATTTTATTGAAATATAAAAACCTTATTAATGAAGAATGTGAATATATATATATATATATATATAATGACCAAATTGCATCATAATTTAAACTTGGGAGTATATTCCATCTAAATTTAAACTTTGGGATTTGGGAGTGTATTTGCTATTGAAAAATATTAATTACTATTTAGATTGTGCTGAGTTATATACATAATTATATTTATCTAAAAATACCTTTAGTCATATTGTAGATGTATAAAAATATACTGAAATAAAATGCGAGAATGATTATAAATAGTTTTATAAAATAACAAACAGATCCTTCCCAAACAAATCTTGAAAATACATATTTCCTATAAATAAATAGATAAAAGAAATAAAGGGTGGTATAAATGTATCATTAATAAAATATGGATTAAACCATATTAAACACACAAAAAGTTCAACAACACAAATTATGATTGATACAATTCATCTTTCGTATTGCATGAACCACGGTTGACTCGTGTAACACGATCAATGGTCTAATGGTTCATGTCACCGAGAATGAAAACATGATAAATGATATTATAAAAGTCCAAACATGTATCAACAAAATGATGATCGACTAAATCCACACTCTCAAATTTATGGTGAAATCATGGGAAGGGATGGAGTAACGTATGCATAATTATATTTACAATTATTCAAATGTGATGAGTTGGTACAAAATATTGTTTAAACAAAGATAACGTTGAACTTGTTATTTTTGAACCTCATAGATTGGTATTAGTAATTTGGTTGTATCAATTAGTTTTGAATAAACGTATCTTCATAACGTTTTTGTATATTTATTATCTATATATTTGTTGTAAACATGTCATTTTGTTGATATTACAAATTAAATATATGCATTTTTTGATGTTATAATAATCTATAAAATATTATGTAAAATTTCCAATTTTTTAATAGAGCTTCTATCATTTTTTTAAATTTTTTATGATATCGATATGCGATATCAATATATCCGTAAAATTAAAATTGTGGTACGTGCTGCGATATTTCATCCTTGCATGTCACAACGACACCGAACATAACCAACACAAACAATCAAAAATTGTGTGAGCCAAGGATCATGGTTCTCGTGTCACATTATGATTAAAGGTGTTTTTTTCCCCTGGTCTTTAAAAGTAGCCTACTCATAATAAATATTTCACTCTTATTCAAAAAGTGTCTTTTATAACACAATTGTTACAGATTTGATAGCTTACAAAAATGATCTCGTAATTATTGAGTCTCAGTAATTCGGTAAGTTTATTATAAGACCGTCTCACGAATTTTTATTACAATGCATGAGACGGGTCAACCCATAATCTAATCATCCACAACTCAAACCCTACAATTCATATATTATTTGTGGGTGATGGGGCTCCGTCTCATGGTAACTATCCATGAAACCGTCTCATGTAAGTTTTTCACAAACAAGTACTGTAATTTTTCAAAACTAGCAATTTAGTTCTAATATGAATTTTTCTAAAAAATTTATGAGAAAATTACAAAAATTACAAAACTATTGAGTTTTGCCAATTTCCGTCACATGCAACTCAATTTTCACAATTAAGTCATAATATTTAATACGTCAAAATTATAGTCCTAAATTGGTAATTTTGTTGGAATTTTGCACACGTCCTTCCACATGAGACTCGTGAGCATCCGAAATTTAGTATATGCCACTATATTACTGATCTTATGCTTTGTGTGTCACGTTGATAATTTAAAATTGTAAAAACTGACTAATATGTCAAGACTTAATGATTATGAGATATATGTTTTTTTATTTTTTCATATTGTTCTAACACACCTCATGTTTAAAAATAAAAATGCAATTTTTTTTATAGGATTCAATTGCGGAAACTAATTCATATATGATTGAAATTGACAAGATCTAATAATTATAGACCATTTTGAAATTTTTCGAAAAAAGAGAGAGTATTTTATTATTTAAAATCGAGCGATAACGAAATCCCACAATATGCGTACATAAAAGTGTACGGATATATTTGCCATCGTATAATAAGCAGAGGCGCAAATATCTACAACCGATACGCTATATCTTCTCTCACTGAAAAGGTGATGACTTCTTTAAGAGAGAGAGAGAGAACCGAAGAATCACAATCATATTTTTATGCACTTTCTCTGCGATCGCACATCCTTAGCCCAAAATTAGGGTTTCTTTCACCTCTCCCTTCCATTCCATTATACGTACCTCTTCACGCCTCTCTCTTTCTCTCTCTCTTGCCTGTGAATGTACGTGTTTTGTGCCATAGCTACAGTTTGTTTATGATTTTGTGTTGAGGCTTTTGTTCTGATTGTTTTGGTTCTAGCGTATTGGTTGCTGCATGTATGGTTTTGTTTTGTGATCTGATGATGTGTGCATGAGCATATCTGCGGTTGAAGTTTGGGCGTTTTGATTAAGATTTGATGCTGGCAACAATTTCTGAGTTTTTATTGTTTAAGCAGCGCTGAGAAGTTGATTTGTTTGGATTCTGGACAAGAATTGTCTCTTTGAACTGCGAGGAATTGAGGGGATTTGAGAGGAAGGAGATAGGTTGCATAGCGTGTTGTTTCAATATGCAGACATATCGGTCTGATTCTAATGGCAAGGTTCCTGGTGGTGGTGCAGGGCCGCCTCGGACAAGTTATGTCCCCCCACATCTTAGGAATAGACCCCCCTCAACAGACCCTGCCCCTGCCCCTGCTCCTGCTCCTGCTCCCGTTTCTTATTCTAGTGCTGCTGCGGGAAATGGTCACATGGGATATGGTGGGTATCCTTCGGGTGGTCCTTGGAATGATCGAGGTGGAGGTGGCAGCAGTCGTGTTGGTGGTGGTGGTGATGGTGTGTGGAATAATAGAAATAATGGTTACGATCGTGGGAGGCAAAGAGAGGTTAACCCCTTTCAAGGCGATTTAGATGCAGAACAGGTATTCGGATCTCAGGACAATACAGGCATCAATTTTGATGCTTATGATGATATTCCGGTTGAGACGAGTGGGGCGAATGTTCCCCCTCCTGTGAATACATTTGCTGAAATTGATCTAGGTGAAGCGTTAAATCTAAATATTAGGAGGTGTAAATATGTGAAACCAACGCCTGTGCAGCGGCATGCTATACCGATATCAATTGCTGGTAGGGATCTGATGGCTTGTGCCCAGACTGGTTCTGGGAAGACAGCTGCGTTTTGCTTCCCAATAATCAGTGGAATCATGAAAAGTGGCCAACCAGCTCCTAAACCCCCTAGTTATTCACGTATGGCATTTCCACTTGCTCTTATCCTTTCTCCAACTAGGGAGCTTTCAGTCCAAGTAAGTTTTCAGCTTTTTCCTTGCATCTTTTGCATCTCCGAAGCTATAGTACTAAGCAAACAGTGTTTTGGGCCTGCAGATTCATGAAGAAGCTAAGAAGTTTGCTTATCAAACTGGTGTCAGGGTGGTGGTTGCCTATGGTGGTGCACCCATAAGTCAACAGGTTTCCATTTTCTTTTTTACTTATGGCTTTTCGGTTCAGTTGCTTCGTGTTTGCTAATTTCCGCTCTCTTGAAATGTTTGTTGTCTTCTTTACCACTCTACCCAACATAAGGTTTTCAGTCTTAAATTCTTTATTTGAAACCTATTATGCCGGTGCGGTGTTTTGTTTTTTCAGAGGCCCTTGATTTTTATTTTCCATCTAAATGGATAGTTTTGCCTAATTAATGCACCTGGGGATGTTTTTTAAGTTCCTGGTTTATTTTTATAGCTTGTTTCATTCTTAGTTTTTGGATAGTTTTGTGAAGTTGTAGATAAATTATATGAGAAAGGAAAATGCCATCAATGAAGTATATCTTGTCATAATTAATATTTTTAGTTTCTTTTGTACTTTAACCCTCAGTTTAATCTTCTATGGTCGAAAGTGTGGGATCAGTGTATGTTGTGAGGATAAAGCCCTTCAACAGGGTATTAGTCACAAAAGCTTTTTCCTTTGTCGGGTTTTCAAAGTTTTCTTTGTTGTGATGCCTAGTGATTTAACTACTTGTTACTGGAGAACCTGTTATTTTTCATGATCTGTAAATTGCATAAATTTACATTGTATGGAATCTTTAAGCAGGTAGTGATACTCGTTTCGAGCTTGAAATTTGAATTTGATTTCATGTTTAATTGCTAATCTTGTAAAAGTTTTACTGGGTTAGGTGCACTGCTGCCTGCAGCCTGGGTAGTGGAATATTAACAGCTTTGCAGGGCATCATGCTCTAAATAAACAGCTTATGCAAATTCATAAATGTGAAAAGAAATAAGTATTGTTGCATTATCAGTAAAATGTCAATTTAAAATAAATTCTGATTAGATAGACTTGAATGTTTTGATTGATTTGGAAGCACAAGTCAAGAAATTTGAGAGATTTATTACTTTCATATTGACATTTTCATGGAATAGGCTTCACGCTGGAACTTTGAGACTGTTCTTCAGTTTCTTTTCAACATCTAACATTTTTCCAGCTCTGTTGTTGCCCTGCAATTTCTTGCCACGATGTTTCTTTTTATCTTACAGTTGAATCTAATGATTCATTGTTCTGATAGCTTCGAGATCTTGATAGAGGCGTCGACATACTTGTTGCAACTCCTGGGCGGTTGGTGGATTTGTTGGAAAGAGCAAGAGTCTCATTGCAAATGATCCGGTATTTAGCGCTAGATGAGGCAGATAGAATGTTGGACATGGGTTTTGAACCTCAAATAAGGAGAATCGTGGAGCAAATGGACATGCCACCTCCTGGTGTAAGACAAACATTGCTGTTTAGTGCCACTTTTCCAAAGGAGATTCAGGTTGGTTTTGGTGGTTCAAATCCAAGCTACTTGAGTATAGTTGGGCACTATGTAATGACTAAATGCTTTAGCAATATTTTCTTTTGCACAGGAGGATGAGTTAACCAAATGTTTTTGCATTAGAACATGTAGTCCAGCATTCCCAGCAGTTTTCTTTGCCAAGTCAATGCATTGTCTTTCTTGTGACGAATGAATTTGGACAATAAATCTGGGTATTTGGAGCTATAAGATGTCGAGTTTGCATGTTTCACATGGAATAATCAGTTCTTTCTGACATTAATGCCTATTTTAAAAGACACTGTACTTTTTTTCTCTTTTTTACCTAAATGTGAATACACTGTCAACAAGTATCAGTCATGAAATAGTTTTAAGGTTCTTTATGAACACCTTGTATGAAGCTATCTTACAATTGACCTATCTCAAAATAGAAACCACCAGAAGTTAGGCTTCCAATTTCTTCAAATATTGTTTTTATGATATTCTGCAACTTCTATTTGCATGCAGAGGCTGGCTGCAGATTTTCTATCAAATTATGTGTTTCTGGCTGTTGGAAGAGTTGGTTCTAGTACTGATTTGATTGTCCAAAGAGTTGAATATGTGCTTGAGACTGATAAAAGAAGCCACCTGATGGACCTTCTTCATGCACAGAGAGATACTTGCGATCAAGGAAAGGTAAACGAGATTATTCTATGTGAAACTGTGAGTGTAGAATATTTCCATGTGGAGCAGATACACTGATTTCCATCTTCTTGCTAATCAATACTGCTGTCATGGCCTTTTTATGATTCTATTTGTGTAAAACTCACGAACAGAGTGCTAAAGAGGTTTCAGGCAGCTGGTTGGCAATTAATTTATAGTAAAGCCTTGCAAGATGCTTTAAATTATGGAATAGCCTTGAGAAGCTAAATTGGATATTTGTTTCAAATTTTCAATTGACAATATATGTTAGTTTGCAGCCGTTCTATGTAAATGTTGTTTTTGGAAATAGTAGAACAAACTTTAAACTTTATGAACTTTTCTGTTTCTTCATTAATTTTTCTATTATGTTTCACTCATCTTAATTTTATTTTTTATCTTAAAAGCAGTTTCTAATGCAATTTAGCTGTGGTATCTAGTTCACTGATCCTGGTCACTTCTGATTTGCAGCAAGCTCTCACGCTGGTTTTTGTAGAGACAAAGAAAGGAGCTGATGCACTAGAGCATTGGCTCTGCATTAACGGTTTCCCTGCCGCTGCTATTCATGGTGACAGAACTCAACAGGTTTGTTTACTTTGCGCATATTCTGCTAGGAATGGCTGCTCTATTTTGCTTTAGAGGCTTCTTAAGAGAGAATTGTATGCTCACCCTTGAGTTTCAGGAAAAGTTGACGGGATGAAAAACCAAATGATACTAATGTTTCAGTCCAGTAGCCAACTAACCCTGTAGGAGGACTAGTTAATATTTGTGAATCAACCATTGGAGACGTTGGTGGTAGTTGGTCTTAACAGATTTATGGTTTAATTAGCATGGGTGGTACTTTACCGAATTGACTAAGGGTTTCATGCTGTGCCGTAAATTTTAACTTAATTGAAATCTAACTGGAGCACTGCATCTGTAATTTAGTTTTCTTCTAATCCATGGTATCAAATATTTTCTTCATGATTATGGGGAGATTGATTGTGAGGATATGCAGAAACAGAAGGGAAGGTTACATGAGATCAAACCCCCCCCCCCCCCTGCATGCTATCCCAGTCTATCAAATAAAGCCTATGGTTTCCTCTATGCAGCCTTTTCATTGAAAGTTATCTGGTTTTGTATACTACACATCTCTCTATGCTACAAGTTCCGATATTTATCTTTTCACCCTGGCTGCAGGAGCGAGAATACGCTCTGAGATCTTTCAAAATGGGCAAAACACCAATTCTGGTTGCAACTGATGTGGCAGCACGTGGTCTTGACATTCCCCGTGTTGCCCATGTTGTCAACTTCGATCTTCCTAATGACATTGATGATTACGTCCATCGCATAGGACGAACCGGGCGTGCAGGTAAAACAGGGTTGGCAACGGCCTTCTTTAACGAGAATAACACCTCATTGGCAAGGCCCTTGTCTGACTTGATGCTCGAGGCAAATCAAGAAGTCCCCGCTTGGCTCTCCCGCTTCGCTGCTCGATCTTCCTACAGTAAGAACCGCCGTGGTGGAGGAAAATTCGGTAGCCGTGATTTTCGACGAGACTTCTCGTCCAATCGACTGGACTCGTACGGTGGGGGGAACATGGCCAATGGATATGGTGCCCCTGGTGGTTATGGTCCTGCTGTGACAAGCGCGTGGGACTAAACCGTGAGTTCCTTACAACCTACAGTATTGTTTGGACAGGAGCTTAAGTGGATTTTACAAGTCCTACAATTTTGTAGGTTTTGAATATCGAATTTTTTTGTCAATTTGTTTTCTGATTTTGTCGAGTAGGATTATAGTTAAAAACTTTTTGATGCAGTTCATATTATTCCTTAGAAGCAAGTTTTCTTACATCTCACTTTCTCAATATTTTCAAATCTCATTTTAAGATTGTATGATAAGACAAAAAGATTAGTTGTAAATTGGTTGAATTGATCCAAATCTTGAGATGTAAATGTGAGCCCTTGACTTGTGTACTTGTGTGTGTGGCATTTTCCATTAGTCGCTTGGATTTTTTTCCTTTTGGTTAAACTATTAGTACAATTTATCTATTCCAATTTTAAATTGCCGGTGGATTAGTTGCCTTAATGTATATCAATTGTCAATGCTTAAATCATCATTTCTTCTAGTAGCATTGGTATATACAGATATTATCTTATCATTTGTTTGCATACAAATTAAATGTCCACATGTACATGTTTAAATAGATAATAAATATTATATCCCATGGAATATGGTATAGTGGTTTAATGATGAATCATGATTCATCAAATCATAGATATATTGATCCTAATTCTTATCTACCTTTTAATTTTGATATTTTGGTCATAGCTACTTTATATCTTAGAAGACCATGATACGTCATGTTGGTGGGGGTCTTGTTGATTGTTGTCGTGTACATAGTACAAGTGTAAACCAAGAGTTTTTTTTTTTGCTTTAATTTTAATTTGTGTGAATAGTGAATACTAATTCAAATAAAAAGATATAAAAATAAGAGTGAAGTAGGCGTCATCTCTTAAATCATCTTGAAACAAACTTCATTGTCCCATTATTGCTTGTCAATGCGTCTTCGCTATTTATAATTATTAGTGTCTTTAGGACGCAATGTTTGTAGAATGTCTAAAATGCCCCCACAATAGTGACTAATATCAACCACTTATTTTACAGTATTCTAATTAAGTTATTATTATTTTTTTAATCTTGTAAGTAAATGTATATAATTTCTCACAAATTGTTGACACGTGTATAAAATAATTTTCGATATATTATATTGGACGAAATTACACAAGATTCAGATTTATCGTTGATTTATATATGAAATGTTTATATAGATATAAGCAAATCAACATAGATCTACATTTAATACAGCAAATATTTTTGACCATTTTAAAGTTAAAAAATAGCTATAAAAAAGATAGTCAAGAGTTGAGACAAATAGATTGTACTTTTGCATTATAAGCCAAAAAGAAAAATGGAAAATTGGAGTGGTTGAAGTAGCTACTGTCACACATACACACACATACGGTTGTGTGTGTGTTAGAGTGAGTCAAAATTAATTATAATTGTATTTAATGGGCATATGATTTGGGTGAGAAGGAAAGCATCTCCTTTGACCTTCCAAAAGGAGCACAAAAGTTTAAAGTGCCATTTCTTTTATATTTTCTCAGTTTTTTTGCAAATATTTTTTATTCTTTCACCTGATATTTTAAATCATTAACATTGCATATAAATGAAATTAATAATCACGAATGAAGTTAATAATCAGTACGTGACATGACTTACATAAAAAAAAAAAAGAAAGAAAGAAATATAAGATGGAACGTTAATCTATATCAGAAAATTCAGATTGCTAGTTTTGACACTAATTTATTTTCTAATTCTACACAATTTTATCATGTTTGACACCATGCTATCATTTTTGTGGAGGATAATAAGATTTGACACTCGGTTTCACATTTATAAAATATATATAATAAAATTTAATCAGTAAAAAACATCAAAACTATCTTTTATTATGGATTGTCAATATATAATAGGAAAAGTGTTTATCGTGGGAAAAATCATTAAAATAGAGATATTGTGGACCGGTTGCGACAAATAAAATACCAATTAAATCGAAAACTCCTTATTATAAATGTAGTTAATTTAATAGTTATAGTTATATCCAAAAGTCAGTTATAATTTTTCAACTTGATATTTCTCAAATTTTTTTCACCATATATTTCTATTTATTAAATGACAAATTATTTGGCCGGCATAATTAAGTGGTCTAGAATTGGTCCCAATGACTTTTTCCATGAACAATAAATGAAATAAATACTGTAACATAAAAACTTATTTACATTGGTATAATTTCATGATCTTCAACTTAAACATATTTTCATAAATTATGTATTTTATGGATTATTTGTTGTAAATTAACCCAGCTCATCGAATTGAAGTCCAACTCATAGTTTCATACTGTAATTATTTACTTGTTTAGCATTATTTTTCATTTAAATATCTTCATTCTTTTTTCTGTGGATAAAAATGCAATGAAAATTTTAACACCCACTCTTTTTATATAGTAGGTGCATTTATTTAGGTAGTGACATTGAAGTTACTTTCATATTAGCTAAAGGAGGAGGAGGTAGTCTCTTTCATATTAATTATGTTGCCTTTATAATGAGGTTACCTTTAATATTTTTTTTTAAATTTATTTTATTTTATTTAGTAACAATAATGCCATATTATACAAATATTGTGTATTGATTAAACAAAACATGTTGTATAACAAAGTATTCAAATCGGTTATTGTAAGCTTAGAATTAAGGGCAAGTATGATCCCAACATTTTCTTTTACTTACATTTTTGAGGAAACTAATGTATGAAAATTAAAATTTTACTTTTGATACCCATTTGGAAATTGCCGTTCTCTATGGGTGGAAAGAAAACACTAAAGAATATAATATAAATGGGAAAAAAAAAGGAAATATTTCTAATAATAGTCTATAAAAAATTTCCAAATATTTGACTTTAAAATTCACACCAACCCATGAATTAAATGGACATCAAGACTATATCACTTCATTTAATTCAAATAAAAAAAATTAATGTCTCTTTAATTAGATATAATCCCATTATAATATTCAACATAAAAACCCATTAATCTGTAAAAGGTAATTCCACCATCATTCACACTCCACTTTCACAACATTAATAATAAAATCACAACAATGATTTTTTTTTTTGGGTACATGGCTTAAATTTTCTTGAAATAATTTAAATAAATTTCCTTAATTTCAACTACTCTTAAATTTTCAATAGCTAAGAGAAAATGAAAGAGCAGAAAAAGAATAACGCTTTCCCACCTCTCTCTCTCTCTCTCTCATATAGGATTGACCCGTTAATTTAATGCTATAGATTGAAAAATCTGAACAGCTTTCTTGTCTGCAGCTGCACTTGAAATTAATTTTTTTTCCCCTCAGATTAGATTGCACAATATTATAGGTGATAAAAAAATGTAAAATAATTAATAAATCTACGAAGTAAAACCCCGTTGTATTGACACTAAAGACAATGGGTCCAGCTGTAATCTTCAGTTTAACCTTTTAAGTCTACATGGTCAGAGGAGCAAAACCCAGTGTTGTGTATGTATATGTCAGTTACGTGTGTATTTGTGGTCTAGAGAGAGAGAGAGAGAGTGAGAGGAGAGTCAGAGACTGAGGAAATAGATGCCCTTCACGTTTTGAAGTAGCTATAGTCCTAACTCCCAAGCATAAATTTTGCTGCTGTTTTCTTGTTTGCATTTGCAGAGCTAAAAAAAGGGTCCCCTCTAAAAAAGGTTCTTTCTTGGGGTTTGAGGGATTTCTTTTTCTGTTCTGTTTGGTGCTCAAGAATTCTGGTGTCTTCTCACCAACTGCTGAGTTGTTCAGATTTCAAAACTTTGGCTTTCTTGGGTTGTTCAGATTTCAAGATTTTTCTTGATCTGAGTTTTTGAGGAAAAAAGGCGCCTTTTTTTTTTTTTTTTTAATGTATATGAGACTCCATTCTTGATATTTATGGAGCAAACGATTGAGAGGTCTCCAAATGGGCCAAGGGGTTACAGAATTCAAGCTCCACTGGTGAGTTTTACATGATCTTTGACATTTTCAGCTCTTAATTTCTTGAATTCATGTGTTTTTTTATGATGCCCAGATGGTTTTTTGGTAATGTGCTATCCTTGGGTTGAAGAATTTTTGGTGTTTTCTGGAGAAAGTGTTGTGATTGGGTTTTTCTTTTTGAATTTTGTTGCTATTTGTGTTTTCTTGATTTTGTGAAGATTTGCAGGTAAATTTTAGAAATTTGCTAATAATTGTTTTGACTTGAGAGCCACCACTGATTTGGCTGTGAGATTTTGTGTTTACTCCTTAGAGAAGATGGATGAAAATGGTGCATTCCCATTTGATTTCCCCATTATGAAATGTGTATTTCTTTTCCTGGAAATTTTCATGGTGCAATATTGTTTTGTGTCTATACTTGGTTTACAGAAAGGTATGCGAAATTGGAATGGTTAAAGCTCTTTTTAGGAAGGGGAAATGAAATTAATAGTTGGATGAGGATTTCATTTATTTGACTCTTTTTGAAGGGATTAATTTTTGCTATAAAAATCTCACGAGCTTAATTGGGAATGAGATTGATTTGTTCATATTCTCCTCTATATGTTAGAACAGTAAGAATCCCAATTATAGTTGGTGGATAGGACTTGCTGTTGCATTTTTGGGTGTGCTTACTATCGAGGCTAACACACGATTCTGGTTGGTTTAAGCAAACTAATTATGCTATATGATTGGATTCAATCATATTAGTGCGTCGTGGTTTGCTGATACAGTATTACACTCGAAAAATGGCCTTAAAGATGCGCATCTAAGAAACGCTAAAGGAAGGCATTCATCTTCCTCTTCCTTAAAAACATATTCAACTGCACAGTATGTCTGAAGATGAACGAAACTGTTTCACCTTTGATGAATCATGTTATCTCTCTGACCAAATTTGTTTATAGTAATGGATGAGGAGGAAGCATGTGACCTATGTCTATCTTTATATCATAAAGCTGAAGAAGAATATGATAAAAATGTCTAATTGAGAAAAGTTTAAAAGCTATTCTTCCCTCATTTAATAAACTATAGGCCATTAAGTAATTTAGCCTTCTTTTCTGCATTGGCTACCTATTTGGAGTTTTGCCTTTTTAATTTTATATAAACTAAAACAATGATAAGATCAAAGTGTTTGTCATGGTATAATTCTTAAGGGTTTTATCACATATCAAGAAGAGATCAGTAGTCACCGATGCTTTTATTTATCAACTACATATCCTGAATGGGAAATTCTTTTGCAGGTTGATTCTGTATCATGTTATTGCAAAGTGGATTCAGGGTTGAAAACAGTTGTTGGGGCAAGAAAATTTGTCCCAGGATCTAAACTCTGCATCCAACCGGACATCAATCCTCGTGCACACAAGACAAAAAACTCTCGTAGGGAGAGGACCAGGGTGCAGCCTCCACTCCTACCAGGACTCCCCGATGATCTTGCAATCGCATGTCTAATCAGAGTTCCTCGAGTAGAACACAACAAACTCCGTCTAGTTTGCAAGAGGTGGTTCAAGCTCCTAGCTGGAAACTTTTTCTACTCTCTAAGAAAGAGTCTTGGCATGGCAGAAGAATGGGTATACGTCATTAAAAGAGATCGTGACGGGCGAATTTCATGGCATGCTTTCGATCCAACCTACCAACTATGGCAGCCTCTTCCACCTGTTCCGCTCGAGTATAGCGGAGCTCTTGGATTTGGTTGCGCTGTCCTTAGTGGTTGCCACCTGTACTTATTTGGCGGAAAAGACCCTTTAAGGGGGTCTATGAGACGAGTTATTTTTTACAGTGCTCGAACGAATAAATGGCACAGGGCACCAGACATGCTTCGTAAAAGGCATTTTTTTGGCTCGTGTGTTATTAATAACTGTCTTTATGTAGCCGGCGGAGAATGTGAAGGGATTCAAAGAACGCTTCGTTCGGCCGAAATTTACGATCCCAACAGAAACCGGTGGAGTTTCATTGCTGATATGAGCACTGCAATGGTGCCATTCATTGGGGTAGTGTATGATGGCAAGTGGTTCCTAAAGGGCCTTGGGGCCCACAGAGAGGTCTTGAGTGAGGCCTATATCCCGGAAACGAATACATGGAGTCCAATCAACGATGGCATGGTTTCTGGTTGGCGAAACCCGAGTATCTCTATGAATGGCAAGCTCTATGCTTTGGACTGTCGAGATGGGTGTAAGCTACGAGTGTACGACGAGCGCGCTGATACTTGGACCCGATTCATAGATAGCAAGCTCCATCTCGGCAATTCTCGGGCTTTTGAGGCCGCGGCACTTGTGGCTCTTAATGGAAAACTTTGTATAATTCGCAACAACATGAGCATCAGTATAGTTGATGTGTCGGATCCTGATAAACGGGTGGAAAGCAATCCTCAAATTTGGGAAAATATTGCCGGGAAAGGGCATATTAGGAATATATTCACAAATTTATGGTCAAGTATTGCTGGAAGAACTGGATTGAAGAGTCACATTGTGCACTGTCAGGTGCTTCAAGCTTGAGATGAACTTTCCCTATTTTTTGCACTTTTTGACTCAAATAGTTGCATTCATTCATTGAGTGACGAGATGCAAAATCGGAAAATGATGGCATGTTCGAAGATTAGTGAGCTATACATGAAAATGCTGGGGAATCTTGTTTGTCAATGGAGTCAAGAAAGTAGCGTTCTGTTCGACCAATGGTGTCGAAACAGAGTGTGGCTTTTAGGTAATAGAACATTGAGGTAGGATCATATTTCTACATTCATGAAAGAAAGAGCCAACAACTTTTGAACTTGTGTACATTCTTGTTATATTCACTTTTAGGTGTCTTTTACGGTTTTACCCTTCTTATGGAATATCAGTTCTTGTGATCATTGCAATCCTTTGTGAATATAAGTGCTCTAGTAGAAACATTAGACAACATTTTGAATAGATAACATTGCTTGATCTGCTTCTTATTTTACATATGGAAATAGCAAACAGTAATTGATGAACTCTATTCATTGTCTCATTTACTTCTCTGAGCTATGGTATCATGGCGACGTTTGAGGGACACTTCTCTGTCAAATCTCAGCTGCTTTCTGAAATTCTTGATAAAGTCGTCTGCTTTTGCATTCACATCTTCAACAGCAAACTGCCTGAGCTTCAGTGTTTTTCGATCATCTGCCTCTTCGATCTTTCTGTATCTACCGTTTGAACTATTCTCTTGGTGATCAGCCATTGATGGTATCTTTGCTTAGATTTGCCTGTTATTCTCTGGTTCTATGCTTTATGAATCTTAAACTGGTTACTGCATATATTTATAGTCGTGATTAGTTTGTAGACACGTTTTCCCCGTGTGGAGGAAAGCGAAACGAAATAGGAAAGAAGTTTAGAAGAATGTAAGGACAACGGAAGCTGATAAGGAAAGTGCATTTCTTGTGTAGGATTCTAGCTAGCAGTGACTATATTATATTGTCTGTTGTTTTGTCTGTGTTTCTTTATGCTGAATGGTGTCCCTGTTTGTTATTGGAAAGGCCAATTGGTTAGCAGAAAAGGATGAAAAGTAGCATTTCTTTTTAAACATGAGTTAAACAGAGCAATAACTAATAAAATACACCATTTTCTTGATATAACTTTAAAACATTGTACTGAACTACCTCAAATTGATGATTCAAGAAAAGAAAAGAGTTGTTTGATTCCTTTAGCCTTGCAACTGGGGATGGTCTCGAAATCTTTAGTAGGGAGCTTTTGGGAGACGGATCCCGCGTAAAATTCAAGCATCTCGTTGTGTTCGTCGACATGAATTGCGGTTACAGAGAGCCAGACAAAGAGTTTCTTGGCTTGAATGCCTGAAACTCGGGAGACTTTTCCGTAGTCCAAATTGCCCCTGATGATTCTATCGAAGTAAACTAGGTGATCATCGAACTTGACGTAGCATGGGTGGGCATTGAGTTCAATGGTGAAGGAGTTGTCTGTTTTGGAGAGGGAATAGGAGTTGATGTTGCTTGGGAGGAGGCCCTTTGGGAGGTTGTATTGTGGGAGGAGGTCATGGACATCACTCATTAGGGAGAAAGAGTTGTGGGTTAGAGAGAGAAAGCAGAGAGAGAATAGTACTAATGCAGATGCCATTGCTCAGAGAGAGAGAGAGAGAGGTATATATATTAGCAGAATAAGTAAAGAAATAGGTGAGATGATGGTATCAAGAGTTTGTAGCTTTGAAGGATTGTATTTGATTATAAAAAGGTGGTTAGGATTTTGGGACAAATGAGAAAAACACAAATATATGAAATTATAATTATTAGAAAGAAAAAAAAACAGTGAGTTGGATATTTTGGTAACAAAAAATGGAATCCTTCTTAAAAAAAAAAAAAAAAAAAATCAATCTGGATTCTTGTTTAGTATATTATCACATCAGTGCACAATGAAGCAATCATAAAACACCACCATATTAAAATAAAACATCAAAATCTGAACCTAATATCTTGATATGATCTATGAAAGAATCCTCAATAGCAAGGTAATTGCAACATAAATGGTGGCCATTAAAGTGTGTAATTTGTATCCAAAAACAGAAAAAACTGATAACCTTAGAAACCATATATTCAAAAAGGACATCCAATGTAAGACAAGATGCAGAATTTCAATTCATAATAATACACAATACAAGGTTCTCCTTCCTATATTTGACTGCTTAGATTCATTAGTAGTTCGATATAGAGTGGAAGTACACAACAGCTTGAGTTAAGCTACATAAACTAAAACCACATAGTTACACTCAGCATATTGGAATATATTCTGGTTGCCTAAACCATTACCTATCAGATTCCTCAGATACACAGTTTATTTGTTGTGGGCTACTCAGTTACAAGCATTGGTATATCATCCACTGCAGCTGGAAGCTGTAAGTAACAAAAGATCAACGAGTCAGTTTACAATGTGATGGGAAAGTGGATCAAGACTGAATGGAAGTAAAAACGGCATGTCCAGAAAGCTATGATACGAGTTGAACTGATCACTGATTAAGGGTCAATGGTGTATAATGCATTTCAATATCTAATTCACGAAATAGTTCAACCCGTTGCTGTTCTAAGAATCCATTTATCGTCTGGAAAAAAAAAGTATGAGGGAATTAGGTAAGTATGAGTACATAGTCCATTCACCAACATCATCCAATAAAATCTATGTAAGAATACTAAGGAGACATGACAACCAACATTGCATGTCTTTTTAATAAGACATGTTTCAATATACTATATCCGTAAAAGTAGAGTACATATGAAGCAATCGAAGCAGAGCTGAATTTCCATGATTTTAACAGCTTATATATATGTATAAATGAATAACTCATTATGCAGTGCAGAGTTTCCATATTTCTAGCAGCTTATTATGTATGTACATATGGACACTTGTTAAGCAGTGCAAAGTTTCGAAAACTTGTCCAGCTTATTTAGCGACTAAATGACTTATACGCATCACATTTTTCACCACTCCTAAAGCTGAAACTTAACTCGGCATTCTCACTAGAATCATATAGTCTTTATCTCAAGAAATTTGCTAGAAATGTACTTAACTTAACTAACATCACTAAATACAGAATTTGTGGTACACAATGTTATTTATGCTGAACCAAATGAATTGGAAATCTTGACAAAATGATTTTGCACACATATGAAGTCCCCTCAGTGTTGAAATCTTATTTCTTACTCAAGAAAATCGGCCTACCCCATAATAACAAAATTCTTTAATATACCTATATGGAGCTAAAACACAAAAACTTAAAAAGCAAAACATATCATTATGGTGATGATGGAAAATTCCATATCAATCAAGGATAACATATAAAGTAACACAAGAAATACACCAACATTCTAAAACTTACATACTTCCCAAATATCCAAATCATTGTCAAACTCACCAACAAAACAATACATTAATCTAAAACCATATCTCCACAAAAAATCACAATCATAAAAGATTATGCTCATAATGCTAAACTCAATTGCTTCCAATTATCACTTTCCCCAACAACACATCAAGTAACAAGAAACATAAACCCCACAACCAACAGTACTTCAACTCACCCTAGAAACTGAAATCTAAGTCAAACAACAGATCAACAACCAAACAATCCATCAAGAAAGCTTCAAAACAAGAAACCCAGAAAAGACCAACAACATTCACTCAAGCAATTCATCAACCAGCTTCAAAGCAAGAAACCAAGAAAACACAAGCGTCATTCTACCTGAACAACCTGCGACAAAGACACAGCTTTATCTTTGCAAGAGCGAACAGTCAAGAACTGATCGACATCAAGCTTCTTGTTGATGATCCCAACAGTGAAGTAAATACTATCAGAAGGCGGCAAGTCAACTCTGATCTCATCAACATCGAACCACAAGAAGAACAGTCTTTGCACCTCAATACCCTTTAAGTCGGTGATTGACCCGAGACTAAGCTTCCCAGAAATCTTTTTATCGTAGTAAACTAAGTAATCGAACTGTATGTAACAGGCTTTTTCAAGAGTGACCTCAAATTTTCCGTCTTCAGACAGAGTGTAATTGGTGACGGAGTCCGGCAAGAGGCCGCTGGGGAGGCCGAATTTTGGGAGGATTTCGAAGACCGTCGGCGGCGTAGACGGTGGCTCAGCGGCGGCTGAGCGGAGGGTTACGAGAAGAAAGAGGGGTAGGAAATAGTGGTGGTTGAATTTGGAAGCCATTGGAATTCCTTGTTCTTGATGTTTCCACAATCAATGCACGGTGTTTTTTATACAAGTAATCACTGTGGAACCACTCTCTCTCTCTCTCTCTCTCTCTCTCTCTCTATATATATATATATATATATATATATATATATATTGCAAATATTTTTATTAGAGATTTAGAGATCTTTTTTTTCTAAAGAATTATTGGATTTTATCTTTCAATAAAACCGTACTCTATCTTTGAAGAGAAAAAGAAATATTTTCAAAATATAATTTTTTTCATATTTGTGTGAATGATTAAACAATTTTTATTTCTTATTTTGCTTACTCCATCCATATTTATTCATTGAACACAAATGTTTTTTTGCACCAGGTGCACGAATCCTAAATTCGTGCAACTGGGTCGATCCGATTCGGGGTGCATTTCACGCGTTTCACACCCGTCTCATCTGCTCAAACCCTAGCTCAAACCCTAGTTTATCAGTTATATTGGCCCAACCTTTTAATTTGTCAAACCTAACATTTTAGTTTGGTCGAATCTAACATTTTTATGTTCACATAACATTTTGTAGTGTATGACACACTTATAATATCTTTCAAAACATTTATGTTGTAATAATATAATTTTTATGCATAATAATTTAACATTTTCGATATAATAATATAACCTTATGTTATTCTTTAAGTACATAAATATTATGATATTTGTACATAAAAGTTATATTAATATAACATAAATGTTAAATTATTATAACATAAAGGTTACTATATGAATTTTTATATTGATTTTTTTTTAAATAATATCACTTAAAGGTCATGATATATGTATATAAATGTTATACTAATATAACATAAAAATTATAATCGGTTAACATAAAGGTTACATAATTTTTAATTATGTTTTTTTATACTGTAAAAATTTTAAGTAATTTTACTTAAAAGTTATGATATTTGTACATAAAAGTTATACTCGATAAATATAAATATTATATTTGGTAAATATAAATGTTATGTCATAAAAAAAAAAAAAAAATTGGGCGCAGATTTGGATCAGACCTGACCCAATCCAACTCAATTACATGGTTCATAATCCATGCACTTGGTGCACACAAACATTACTCTTCATTGAATCCACATGCGACTGAAAAAGGAAATTATCTAATAAAAAACTAATTTTAGATTATGAAATATTTATTTAGATAAAAGGATTTAGAGTGAAATCATTTATGTGAGGCTAGAAGTTCAATACTTCAATGTTTCCAAGGAGAAATGAAGCATATCAAAAAGTCAAGTTTGCTTACCTAAACAAACTTTATTTATTTAAAATAATCACCGTTTAAAGCTATTTCACAAAGTTAGAAAAACATTTAATATGTATAAATTAATCATGTTACTGATATTTTATAAATATATCAATGTAGTGTGCTAAATAAAAGTTAAATTAAAAAATAAGATATAGATAAAATTGAGAAAAAAGTCATTAACCTTTTTTATGATAGTAGGAAAAGGAACTTTTTTTTTTTTTTTTTTTTTTAACAACACTGAATTTCAAACGGAACAAATACTTTGCTATTTTATTTTTATTTAAAAAAAGTATTTGTTTACATTTTCTTTTGTTGAGATACAGATAATAAGAAATTTCTCGGAAATTGCTGGCTTTGGATTTTTCGGTTAAAGTATTAGTATCTGACCCTTTTTCTGTCTTTGACTAATGGACAAATTAAGAAATCAAAGTCCACTAAAGAAAAATAAATAATTATACTAAGACTTACAAGAAAAATTATGATATATAATTTTTAAGATAGAGTTTCACCATTATAATAAAAATTTATTTTTACATGCCAATCAATATTTTTCGGGTTATAAATGACATGTCACATAAATTTAGATTCGGGATACAGTCTCAAAAAATTGTGTTGCTCATTCTATATACACAATACTAAAATATTCATGCTTGTCTAACAAACTATAATTAAATCATACTTATGATTTTCCTGAACCAAATTTGTTATTTATATAGTGGTAATTTATGTTGTATATATTGAGTAAAAATAATATAAAATTAAAATATCACATTGTGTTTTGGGATCAAGGGCGTAAACGAATTAAATCAAGTTGGATATGTTATAATCTAAATTTGTTTAAATTATTATCGGACTTGAAAAATCATATCATTGATAAAAATGAACTCAAACAAACTCTAAACGAGTCAAACTTGAATAGTTTTACCTGTTTTGAATCAAGATTCTTACTGCATTCGAAGATGGGCTCTCTTGGGCCGTTTCGTTATTTTGGCCCAGTCGGGTAAGAGTTTCACTGCCAAGTTTAAATGGGCTGTGAACCCAATTCTATTCCATAATTTTAAAATATTTAGCTCAAACTTAAGTTTTATATATACAACTGACATAAGGTCCATATATTATATGACTTGAAAAATAAACATAATTAGAAAATTATAAATATATTTTTATTGAAAAAATATTTATGATTTTGTGTTCCATCTATTATCAAATTAGTAGCCACTATGATATAATTTGGTTAATATATTATTTAGTTATAAGAAATGAGGAGAAATTTTTTAGTAAGAAAGCGACATGTATTAGCATTAATTTAATTGTTTCTCTCTCTATATATATACACTCCATGATGAACGGGGCTAATGGACAAATGTTAATATGTCCACCGTTTATATGTTAATATCTCATTCGTAATATATATATACCACTGTTGGATACACAACTCATGGGGTTATAAGTGGTGATGATGTGCAAATATACATAAATAATGTACCAAAATGCAACAAAAAGTGTGAACATGTCTGCAGCTCAGAAAAGCACTCTCACATTAGACTTTCCTATTTTGTCCCTTCACAAACAAATTATACAATCAAGAAAATAGAATTAACTCAAATAGAATATTACACAGAAAGCCCTAAAAAAAGAAATAAAAACTTAGGAACATACAAATAATAGAAATTTAGTAGAAACATTTGTTTTCTAGATAAAGATATATAAATATTGTTAAAAATTCAAAGACTAGGCAAGTTGTGAACCACCACCATTGTGGCTAAGAGCCCTGAAACCATTTCAAATCCTAACCAATATCTCATTTTATTTCCTCCATCACTCTTCTCACTAGTTGTTGCTGCTGCTGTTGTTGTCGTCGTCGTTTTCCCACTCGATGATTTTGCTTTAAATAATAATCAAAAATTAATTAGAAATTTTCATAAAATCCAAAAAAAAAAATAATAATAATAATAATAGCATGCTTACCAGGATCAGGATTAGTTTTGTTCGCACTGTTTACAAAATCTTCAAAAACCTTAGCATCTGGTGAATTTGGTGCTAGATGGAGCAATGCTGGACCAAATCAAACAAAAATCAGCACAATAAATGCCAAAAAAAAATCAAATATTAAATTTTATTATTTTCTAACAAATGCAAATTATTTTAAAAGTACATATTTACTCTAAATGCCAAAAATCAGGTAAAAAAAGTTCTACTTATACCTATCCATGATTCAAGTTCCTTGACCACAAAAAACAAAAAAAAAGACATAATTGACTAAAAAAGTTGTACATATTTTAGAAAATTTGGGTTTTTTTTTTTTTTTGGTAATAAGTGACTGAATTAGGGATATCAAAAACCTAGTACACTTCGATCTGGTTTGTTATTACACATGAATACGAACATGGTATGATATGATAGGAGGAGTTACCGGGACAAGCGGAGATATTAGCGGGCGAGTGACACTGAGATGGGAGAGAGAGCGCAAGAGTGGCATTGATCTTAAGACCAAGTGTTGGATCATTTCTATCCTTAACCAACAAACACATACATTTAGGGCTCTTTTGCAACACTTGTTTGAGACCAATGCAACAGTCAACTGGTGCAGCCTTTGATTCACCACTCACATAAGGTAGACATGTTGCTAATCCAACCAAATCATTTGCACATTCTTCCTTGTCCTTGTCCACATCACTTGTTAATGCAAGATTAATGCTAAAGAACAATACTAGTAGGAATGGAGCCACCACTCTAAACAACATCTTGGCAAGAGAGAGAGAAGAGGAGAGAGAGAATATGGGTTCAAAAGATGTTCCCATGTCCTATATATATGTGAAAAGTTTGAGAAGATGAATAATTGATACGTGATGGGGTGTGGGGGTGGGAAATAAATTGGGTTAGTTAAGGTTGCCCTAGAGGATTTATTACATTACATATATAACATTAATATATATATACAAGAAGTTAAAAATTCATAGTTTGATAGGAAATGATCAACTAGTATTACTTGATAAGATAAGAGCTATAAAATCATTTGGGACAATACATTATCGAATAGTCAACATGAAATTTAAAAATATTTATATATACACATAAATTAAAGATAAATATTTTAAATTTTTGTATATATTTTCAAATAATTATATTTACATGTGTCAAGATTTAATTAAATTATGAAATCAAACCAGAGATTTATAAATATTAAAATCAGATTCAATGAACAAATATTCAGTGTATGACCCTTTCAAACATAATTATAAAAGATACTTGAATAACATAATATCAATAAGTAATTAATGAGTTTAGATTAAATGACTCGTGGAGTTTCCCAAGACTTTGAAAATAGTCTGAACTTGTTTGATGATTTGACAATACCTCAATCTTGAACTTTAATTAGGTTTAATCCCCCCTACTATAAAAAGGATGAGCAATTAATGTGTCCCATATTTTTATAATATATTTCACTTTTACCTCATTAATTTTATTTTTTATTTTTTTAAACCCTTGTACATTCATTCACTTGTGCCATGGTAATTTTTTTAAAATTGTAATTTTAATCTATTAACATAAGTACTCAAAATATGCATTCTCCTATATAAAACTATAAACATTAATAAAAATGTTACACCTAAAACTAAAGTCGAAATAAAAAATCGAAAACATCAAACTTCAAAGAAGTCAAAAAAGTGGGACTTTAGATAACATCGTAATGTTCCTATGTCCTACATGTCGCCCAACTTACTCAAACAACCTAAAAAAGGACACCAGTATAAATGCCACAAAATTGAAATATAATGTCAAAAGTACATATTAATCATGATTTTATGCAATATTTACATCTTATCTCTTACCTTAACTTTTCAAATTCTTAATTATATAGTTTGTCTTTTTCGTGTTTAGGGAAACATTTGGGGATAATAATTGAAAAACAAATCCAGATTTGTTTAAGTATTTTATTGCAATCCCGTGATTATTGAATCTTGATTTTCTTTAGATAAATGACCCGTGATTAGTTTTGGTTTATCCGTGACCATATAACGATTTAAATAATGCGAATTAATTAGTTGGAATTATGGGCTTATCTGTCTAGTACAAATCATTCACTCAGTTTCAAAATTGTATGATTTTTTTTTAAATTTAATGATTGTTTTGTTTCACACAAATTTATAAGAAGTCAAATCGTATAATTATTTGTATGAAATGACCGTATAATTCAATATTTAATATGCACAATTAATATATAGTGTATACTTAAACAAAAATCTAGTACAAAAAAAAACAAGTAAAATTGTATTCACCTCTATATGTGTATATATATGTCGATGTCGAACCCTACTTGCAAGTTGCAGTCGATGTCCACCATCTTACAATGGTTAATTTAATTATGACAATATTTTCCAGTTGTATAACAAAGCTAGCTGTGATTTAACTCTCACTGACAATTCATGAATAAAATAGCTGTCTTTACATGTTTTTGTAAGAACTCAACTTGAGAGTTGTTCCAACATTTATGGTGTCTTCACCTAATTTAATCCACCTTCTTCAAAAAAATAAAAAAATAAAAAAAATCAGGGAATAGGTGATTTAAATTTGAATAATTTCAATTGCACATAATTTAAACACAAAAATTCATGTGAGACGGTCTCACGGATAGTTATCGTGAGACGGAGCCATCACACTGGTTTGAGTTGTGGGTGGTTGGGTTGTAAGTTGATTCGTCTCACGCAATGTAATAAAAATTCGTGAGACGGTCTTATAAGAAACTCAATCAATTTAAAAAGAATCATGCCAAATTATACAACACTTAAATGTTATATGATCTTGTATTTATTTTTAAAGTTAGAATCCTTTCTACATAGAAGAAGTAGGAGTTTTCTGTAAAACTTGTTAAACGTAATGTAAATATTGTGGCACATCGTTTGGCTAGAGATGCTCATTTGTTCTCAAGCCTTCATTATTAGGTCGAGCTTCCGGTTCTTGTAGATGACCTGCTCGACAAATATTGTTTTTATTCTGCTGAATTTATTCTGCTATCTTATTAAAAAAAGTAGGAATTGGTTAAAAAAACAAAAATAACCTAAAAAGTAGGAGTGGAAAAAATTGGAACTTTAATGATTATTCTACTTCCTAAATAATGGTTCATAACATTGATCATTTTGTAACTAGTAAAATAGAAAAAAATGTATATATATTTGAGTTTTAGTATTTTTAAGTGTTTTTTTCTAATTAAGTGATTATACTTACATTTGTAAACATGGTATTCTTGTATTTATTTTTGAATTAAGTCATGTACTTTCATTTTAATTTATTAGGTCCAAGACTTTTTACATCAGACCTTGTGTTTTCATTTGCGTTGATTTTTTTTTTTGTCATCAGGTATAAGGACCAAATTTTAATATTAAACAAATATAAGGACCAAGTTGTAATATAAATGAAATTACAGAATTAATTTTTATAATAAATAAAATTATATAACTGAATCCAAACTAAATCACTTTTGTCATGTCAAATTATTTACCTTTTTAGCTATAATCCTTTTGTTTTTCTTTTCAAATTAATCTTTATATCAAAAAGATCTCTTACTCTTCAACTTATCATATTTGATTTATTTCATTTTTGGAGGATTGCCTAAGCACATGTTATTTTGTCCAAATTTACTAATTTTTAGTTTGTGACAAAAATTGCAATTAAAAAATCATTTATATAAGAGATTAATATGTTTTTCTTATTGTTATACCATGTGAAATAGATTTATTTGCATATGTGTAAATGTTTGTGTATTTAAATAGCATCTTCAACCCAAAATACACTTAAATCCAACCTCCAACTGTACACTTGCATTTAAGAGTTAATACCACCATTAATTGTTTACATTTTAGAATATATACAACTAATTTTTTATTTGATATTGGATCATGTACGACCCTTACCTCTACAACTAGCAAAGCTGTCTTTACTACTATTGTCCTTTTCTATTAATTTGTAATTAAACATATTGATTATAGCATTTTATTTCTACAATAAATCCTATTTTTTTCTTTTTCAAACAATTTTAAAGGCATGGATTTTAATTTTGTAGATATTGTCCTGCTACATTTAGTGGTCCTATTGCTACTGCATTTACTTCAGTTTGACTGATTTGATAAACATAAAATAAAGGAGAGGGGTTGGTGTGTTCTGGGTATGGATCTTAAATCCGTATTCCTATTTGACCCGCTTGATTCGGAATTTTTTTTTTTTTTTTGCCTGAATCACAAATACGCTCTTCTCCATTCCTCTTCATATTTTTTCCATGGTCTTCTCTCCTTTCTTCTTCTTTACTTTTTTTTTTTTTTTTTTATATTCTCCATTTACGTTCTTCTCTTCCTTCCTTTGTTTTTTTTTTCTTTCTCCATTATTTTCGGTTGTGTCGGTGGTGCTCTTTTTCCTATACTTTCATTTTTCATCTTTGTAGATTTAGATGATTAACTTCTAACCATAATTTTGTTATCATGATTTTTAGGTATTGAAAATCAACTATTGTAATAATATGAAATTATTTGCAAAAATTTTGAGGAGAAAGATGATGGAAATCGTGAATTTGAGTTTTAAAATTTTAGACTTATGTTTTACAATATAATAATACATTTTATTTATATGGTGCATTTTAAGTATATGAGTAATATTTTTGGATAAACAAAGTAATACCTTTAGACTTTTAAGATAAACAAGTAGTACATTTACATATAATAAGTAATACATTTAATTCGGTAAAATAAGTAATATCTTTTACTAAAATAAAGTATAACAAAGTAACTAATATTTTATACAAGTAATATCTTATAAGTATGCAACTAAGTGTAGTAGATGACCATTCTTGATTGGTCTTGGCTGGTTGGGATGGTTAAGCAACTGTTTGATAGAAAAAAAGAAAAAGAAAATATTCTATGAATATACAATTAATATTTTTATTTCATAAAATAAGTAATATCGTTTACTAAAATAAAGTAATTAATATTTTATACAAGTATTATCTTATTAGCTTGCAACTAATACCTTCATTGACTGATCTACGCATATTCAATTATATAAATAGTATTTTATTAGTATGTACATATTCAATTATAAGTAATATTTTATAAATATGCAATTAATAACTTTACTAACTAAACTATGCAGATTCACGTGCGCTCACCAACTAAGGACGCACGCGGACCACACGTTCGGGTCGGGTACAAATCTTATAAGTTGTATCCATATCCCAAGAGTTTCTGATAATAAAGCATTTCATTATTCAATATTCAATGTATATTAGATTCAATATATATAATATTCAATCTGTCCATAATTTTATAGCAGCAGCTGCTTTTTCTTTTTTGTTTTATATATTTTTTAAACTAAAATTAAGAAAGGTGAATAATTGTTTTTGATAGTTATTTTAATCGTGCCATGTTATGTATCATAGTTTTTTTTTAATGATCATATATTTATATATAAGAAAATTGCTAAAATGATAAAATGACTGCGCAACTCTTTTCCCCTCAATAATGTTGAATGATTCCATTTTTTGAATTATGAAAAACGAAATTAATAAATATAATAGATATATGAGACATCAACAATAAATACATATTAATGTGTCATGAGTGGTTGGTGGGCAGTACAATATGAACAAAGAATATACCACTCATAGAACTCAGATTTTCTAGACATCTAAGTTCAAATACGTTTTTTTAATGGATGGGACTAAAGACACCCCACTATTTTCTACGCAATCCCAATTCCTATATTTTTTAATTAATTTTTTTTAGAAATAAATAATATCAATTTTACCCTTTAGGTTTGCTCTACCAGTTTCATTCGGCCATAGTGGCCGAGCATACTACTAAGTGTTCGGTCAAGATGGGCAAACGTGCTTCTATATGTTCAGCCAAGGTGGCCGAACACTTTTCTATGTGTTCGGTTAGTCAAGACCGAACGAAACTGTTTGGATTTAAATGTTTTTTTGTATTTTTTCATACGATTTTCACACGATTTTCATACATTCAATAAATTCGTGGAATGTCCGTTATTATGTTGACATTACATTTTTAAAAAAATTAAAAAATTTAACATTAAAAAACAAGGAAAATGAAAAATAGAGAAATAAAAGAAATGAGAGAGATTAAAGTTTCATATTTTTGTTTTTTTATGTTTAAAGAGTAAAATTGACATTTTCAAAATTTTTATTTTTTTAATTAAAATATTTGTAATTGGAAAGAGGGTGGGGTTTTCCCACCTTTTTTTTAATAATCTTAAAATTTAATGATGAATTAACATTGAATGAATTTTATGGGACATTAAGGTATGTTTATTTGAAGATTCATGGTAAGGATTGGAGATTTCAAATCTTAAATTTTTGTTTGTTAAGAGATTTATATTAAAATTATAAAATCCACTCAAATGCTATTTTATTTAAAGAAAACATAATAATTAATTATACACTCTAACCTAGCAATACACACCTAAATTTATACTATTATAATGAGTATATTACACTTATTAAGTTTTCCAATATTGATTTGACATCTACCGTAATAATTTTATTTTATAAAATCTTATAACAAACATTGATTTTAACTATTCACCTTTATTTATAATTCCAAAGATTTAAAAATCGAATTTTCTCAATTTCACGTGATCTACAGTGAATTTGAGTTGACAAGGGTTTTGAGTTCATTTTTGAAACGACTTGAATATTTTTAAAAAATTAATTAATTTCTACCGCTATTGGAAGAGCATCGGATTAGGGTTCCAACGCCGCGCGAGGCGATTGAAGGTCTGATTTTGTTAATTAATTTTTGTATTTTGTTGTGTATTATCTTTTTTGCTGTTCAAACGTCATGGATAAACTTTATAGAGCTTGTTGAGATCACTACTGTGTTTATTGGGGATTGGTATTGATTTTTATGTTGGTCTTTTTCGATATTTGTGGTAATTGTTGAATCTTTTTGTTTTTTGTTTTTACAATCGATTCATTTGATGAGCTTGCTATGTAAATATGTTAAGTGCTGCTTTGCTTCACAATTTCTGTTTCTTTGGAAAAGCGGTTGATTCGAAGTTTGTTGTTGGGTGAATCTTGTGTTTTAATGGCTTTGCATTACTTATATGCTTCTGCAGAATAATTTGCAAGCCTGGCCTTTCAGATCATATATTCACTAATGGAACATCTGCTATGCTAACAATGATGTCTTAAGTGATATGATCATATGATTGTTTTACATTCATATAAAGTTTGATCGAACTTCTTTCTTAATTTACTGGATTCTATATTGTATTAAAACAGGAAGTGATAGTATTATGTTCTAGCATGTCTAGCATCCAACTTTTGATCGATTTTAGTCATTCTTAGTATTCTCAGGCACGGCTCATTGATAGCTTTCAAATACTTTTCACTGTTATATATGCAAGTTTCTTGAAGTTTAATGTTGTATACTTTTGTGTATATCATTAAGGAACTCAGTTTTCGAAATTCTGTTAATATAATCGTTTATCTGTGTGCTTCATAGGTACATGCTGTGAAATGTCCCATATTTCATAAGCAGCATGATACTTCTTATCTGACTCTGGCTTCCTTAATTGCTCCCTCAGATTATCCATTTGGCATAAATATGTTTTGTCTGATAAACCTCAGATTAATAACATAGTTTGGCCAATAATGTATCAGAAGCTACTACTATTATAGGCCAACTATGTTATTCTTATCAATAGGCTAAATGTTTTACATTCCTATCAAGAACTAATATCCAGAATTCTTTATTACCATCTTTTGTGTCTGTAAAGTCAGTACTTTTGTTGGCTCGATCACTTTTGCTAGGTACATATGTCGACAAGAAATGCCCTTTCACTGGAGATGTATCCATCAGAGGCCGTATCCTTGCTGGCACGTGCCACAGCGCTAAGATGATGAGAATGACCATTGTTCGTCGGAACTACCTCCATGTAAAAATGGTATGAAAATCGTGCTATTGGTCAAGATACTCTGAGCCATTTGCGAACTTGTTCTTTAGATACGAAGTCTCGTTCAAATGTTCGAGCACACATATATCACCATGCTTTCGTGTAAAAGAAGGCAACCATGTCGTCATCATCAGCCAATGCGGGCTCGTGTTGAAACTCAATCATTTACTCCCATCGTGGTTGTCTTTGGAAATCTAATTCTAAATGACCTTGCAGGCCTTTTGTCAAAATCTGTGAGGTTTAATGCTCTTACATCTGAATTTCTACTTAGTTGATGAGTTGAAGACTGTCCAGTTGAAACATTTTACATATACTAGTGTAAGAATCGTGCGCGTAGTTGTTTTTGTTATTATTATTTTTTATAATTAAAATATATTTGGTAAAAGTTTGAGTTTGTATTAAATTATCTCAAATTTATAAATATTAGTTATTTGTTATTATGATTGGATTTTTTTTTTTTTTTTTGGTTTAGCCTTTTAATTATATTTAATTTAATTTTTATTTTTTAAATAAAATATTTATTTATTATTTCATGTCAGAAATGTACATAGCTATTTCATTTTATTTATGAAATTGAAATATGGGAAATATGTATATAAAGATGACTGCAACAGTGCAACGATAATATATCTTACACATAATAAGCCTTATGAACTTGATATAATTTTGTAGCTTGAATCACCGTCGATTTTGGGTGAAAACTCTTGGGTAAATTGAGCCGGCCCACCTTGTGATTTGAAAATTTTGCGTCAGTCCTTTCTTTGTTAAAAGAATGACAACATTTCCCTATTCCGTCTGAACGAGAGTGTGTATCACTCAACTCATGTGCAAATTGTGCTGGATTTTGCACACTTTTTGACTTGTTTATTAACTATAATACCCCTTACTTGTAGAGATGCCCAAACGGTTTCCCGGTTCCGGTTCGAACCGTCGGTTCAACGGTTCCGAAATGGTGGAACCGAAACCGAACCGTAGAAGGAAAGGTTTTGGTTTCGGTTCGAAACCGCCGGTTCAACCGGAACCGGACGGTTTGAACCGGCGGTTTTCGGTTTTCCTTTTTTTTTTTTTTTTTTTTTGGGTTTTTTTTAATCTATGATTTTATGATCCAAATTTAAACTTTAATGTTTGTTTTGAAGTATAAAATATCATGAGAAAATGCAACTCGGAATAAAAAATATATTGAAGAATTGTATTAATCAAACTTTTTCAATAAACTTGTCAATATAATATAACTTGGAAAATTATTACAAGTTGGAACACTTAGAACTATATATAATCTATGATCTAATGATTCTAATCTATTACAAATGTTTGTATATATTACAATTAAACTTGTCAATATAACTTGGAAAATTATTACAAATTAGAACTATATAGTCTATATCTAATCTATGATTGAATGATTCTAATCTATTACAAAAGTTTATACTATATATTACAATTACAAAAGTGAGCATAAAAAAAATGAAAGCTTGAGTTTCATTTTAAGTTTGGAATTGAAATTTCAAACTTAAAATGAAATTGCCTACGTATCCTTAATTGAAATCGAATTAATGAATCAAAGCTCACGTAGTTCTCTTACCTCAACTTACCTTTTTCACCCGTCGAGGTTGACGCCACTTCCGCCGGAGGATGTTGTGTTTGAGTCGTAGCCATACAAATCTTGTCCACCGTCCTCCATGTGTGACAAATCGAGGTTTTGTTGACGTTTGGCGGCTTTGACCCAATCGTCAAGAAGCATAAGGTTTTGGACATTTTCGACGGCCAAGTTTGCTCTCCTCTCACTCAAAGTGTGGCCCGATACGCTAAAGGCATGTTCAACTGAAACCGTGGAGGCGGGACATGCAAATATTTCCTTGACAATAATTGTTAGTATAGGATATGTGGTGATCCTTCGTGACCACCACTTTAATAGATCCAAATTGTTCTCAAATGCAATTGATTCGAAAGTAACACTAAAATAAGAATCCAATTCTTGTGATGAATTAACACCTCTAGCTTTTTTTTGAGTTCTAATATCATAAAAATTATAAAATTGAGAAAGAGTATCACCAAAAGTAGACGAAAAACTACTAGAACCTACATTATGATGTCGAACTACATCTTCACTACTACATGATTCACCATACATTGTTTTATATTCTCTAAATAAATCATACAAATAATTTTTCGCCCGTTTAACCACTTCACTAGGATTAGGCACATATTCAACTTGATCATAATCACTAATATAGCCAAAGGGGAACAATGCATTATAGTACATAGTTAAAAGTTCTTCTAATCCATCTTCTCTAATCCTAGGATCTAATAATTTAGCACATAAATATAGGGGGGGTATCTTATGATAATATTTTAACCATTTAGCTTTCATCATAATAATGGCATCACTTAAAATAGGATCATCTTTATAAGAGTTCATTATCAAAGCAATTTTAACACATTGATCTAAAGCTAAAGGAGATGTAGGATAATAACATCCACTTATTTCATTAATGCCTTCTTAAAAATTTTTTAGCATACCAATCATGTTTATACAAGAATCCCAAGAATGAGCAAATAACATGACATTACTATCTCCAAATTCCATAAAAAAAGCACATAAAAGTTCTCTATAATTATATGAATCTTGAAGCATGTAATAAGTAGAATTCCACCTATGTTCCACATCTTTCACAAATTTTTTTACTTCGAATCCATTCATTTTACAAAATCTAGCCCATCTTTTTCGCATTTGTATGGTATGACAAATTAAATTAATTGCAACTCTAATTTTGTCTATTTCCTTTTGTAAAGTTGTTAATCCATCTTGAACACATAAATTAAAAACATGACACATGCATCTAGTATGAAAAATATCACCATTTAATGAAGGTTTACAAAAATCAATTAACGTAGCCAAACTCGCTTTATTATTAGTTGCATTATCTAAAGCTATAGCAAATACTTTTGTTAATATACCATAATCATTTAAGCTATGTATTATTTTTTGTGAAATATGTAAACCGGTATGACTTTCATTAAAATCAACAAAAGCAATTAAACGTTTTTGAACATCCCATGCATCATCAATCCAATGACAAGTAATGCCCATATAATCATTCTTTTTATAAGGATCTTTCCAACAATCAACACATATTGCAACTTTTTGTTTAAGGTTAGCTAAATCTTGCATAAGATTATATTTTTTTTCACGAACTCTTTTATCAATATCCCTAGTGGCCGTGTTCCTACTTATCATTCTAGTCGGTGGTTGCAAATATTGACTCACATAATCTTGATAATATTCATCGGAAGCCCATTGCAAAGGCAAATGTTTAGAAGCAATAAAATCGGCGGTGCCTTTCCTAAGTTCAAGTTGGCTAAATTTAAACATTAAAGAATCCATACCTTGTGAAGACCTGGTGAATCCTCGTAGTTGTGTTTGAGAAGGAGCCAATCCAACCTTGTCGGGATGCTTCTTCGTGACGTGGTTGTTGAACGTTCCATATCCTCCTCCATGCTTGAACTTGTATTGCTTCCCACAATGATTGCACGTTACTATGTAGTCAACGACACTATTAGGCACGACCTCCTTCTTGAAGTGAACGGAGAAGATATCACTTCGAAGTGAAGAAGGTGCTCTACTAGAGGGGGTACTCCCTTGTGTGTGTTGCACGGTTTCTTCCTCTTCATCATCATCGGCTAAGGCTTGGGCGATTTGTTCTCCCAAATCGACATCTTCATCAAGCTCGTCACACCATCGATCAATTAGCTCGTCTTCGTAGGATTGTGGAGGTGGCATGAGACTCTTTCCCCTAGCATGAGACGAGGAAGCGGAAGAACCTCTTCTAGACATGATAATAGCAAATAAAAAAAATCGAAGTGGAAGTAGAACTACAAGTAGATGATAATACGAATTAAAAAACGAAATTTGAGAGCTTTTGAACTTGATATATTAAAGTGAGCAAGAATGCAAGAGAATTGAGAGAGAGCTTGAGAATTGGTGTGAAAAAATACAACATTTGAACCCCTATTTATAGATCTCAAAAAAAAAAAAAAAAAAAAGGGACGCTTCGGTTCGAACCGCCGGTTCCGGTTCGGTTGAACCGGCGGTTCGGCTGATCTCAACCATCCATCTCCAACGTTCAACAGATCTCGGCCGCTCGATTCAAATTGGCTCCAAACCGCCGGTTCGGTTCTGGTTCGGCCGGTTTCCAACGGCTATTTGATCTCCTCCGTCGATCCGCAACGGCTAGTTTAGTTTAAACGTGAGCCGTACACGTGTCCAAGGCAACAATTAAAAAAAAAAGCATAAACCGGCGGTTTAACCGGCGGTTGGAACTGCCGGTTTGCCGGTTTTTAAACCCCCAAACCGAAACCGAACCGTGATATGGCGGTTCCCGGTTCCGGTTCGGAACCGAAACCGGACCGCCGGTTTGCCGAACCGCCGGTTCACGGTTTTTCGAACCGATTTGGCATCTCTACTTACTTGCATAAAAGATGATATCTATTGATTTCTATCAATATATAACAAAAAATCACCCTTTTCACTTCAAGTTTTCCACTTTTTTTTTTAAAATTATTTTTATTATTTTATTTATTATTGCTATTTATGTGTAATATTTTATTTCACATTGTTATTTATTTCACATTGTAAATTTTGGTATTTTGCTCATGTTTATTATTTACTTCACACACTTTTCTCAATTTTTTGCAACCTTAATTTAAAAATAAATTTATGCTCAAAATAGATTAACATTGATTAATTTTTTTTTTTAAAAATTATATACATATAAGCTATTTCTCAATAAATTTCAAAAACAATAAAATAAATCTTGAAAACAATAATATAAAAATATATAATTTAAATTATTTAAAAATAAATTCCAAAATTATTCAAATCTTCGAAAAAATTGAGTAAATCTAACATTTGTAAAAATTATTAAAGAAAATATTATAAAATTACAAACAAAATACGAAATTTTACAAGCTATATACATATTTTATGAAATTAAAATAATTTTAATAAACCTGAAAATTTGAAATTAAATTGAATTATGAAGATCTTTAATGTATTCAAAAAAATCCAATTAAGATTTGAAAAATATATAAAACATTCCCATGATTAATAAAAAAAATTAAAAAATACAGTACTGAAATTAAAAAAATCTAGATTGAAGAATAATTCTGAAAAATTCAAAATAAAAACAAAACTATTCAGATTGTTAAAATATAATAGTAGTAGTAGTAGTAATATTAATAATAATAATAATACAACTTAAATCTGAAAATGTAAAAAAAATCTTAAAATTTAAAAATAAAATACAAAATTACAAGACATATATTGAAAATAAACAAATAGAAGAAATTACATAATATTTAAATATTAATCTGAAAACTGAAAATAAAAAAAATCATGAAAATTCACTATAATATAAAAAAAAAGTTAATTAGAAAATTCAAAATAATAATCTGAAACTTCAAAAAATTCAAAAATTTATCGGAAATTCAAAATTAATATTAAAATATGAACATTGGTAATATAATTAAAAAATCTAACTAACTCTAAACTTATTTGGAAAATTATTTTAAAATTTAATTTTCATATTTCTGTAAATGTTTATATTTATCAAAATCAAAATTTATATCCTTTTAAATGTTTGGATTTATTATAATCAAAATTTCAGAATTTAATTAGAAAATTCTACAATTAAGTTTAAGAGTTTTTAATTATTACTTTGGTAATTTTAAATATTAATGATGATTAAATAATATTTATTGTCCATATTTATGAAAAAAATATAAAGTATAAAGAAAATAATTAAAATGAAAGGAATAGAGTTAAATAGATATGAATTATTTAATGTACGAGGGTAAATTTGGAAAGTTAGTACGAAAATTAACACTTATTTAACGGAAAGGGAGATAGTGCAATATTTATTGAATCAGACATTGTTATTCTAATAATAGAGGGGGAGCAATGTAAAATTTCCAAAATAGAAGGGGATGAAATATATTCTACCCGAAAACTTTTGGATGTGTAAACCAATTTGTTCAGATTAACTCTCGTATTGTTGAGTAACAATACAAAATAAATAAAAAATAGTGAAAAAACAAGACATTTTTCTCACGAAACAATATTGTCTTGTTCACATTTCCTTACGTTTTTTTATTTATCATTTTATAACAACCAACAACGTGGATAAATTGATTGAACAAATAAAAAATTAAATGAAAAATCAATGATATGCAAAAATAAACCCTTAACCAAATTAGAGAGAGGAGAGAGGGGAGAGAGTATCTTCTCAAAACCCCAAAAAAGTTAGAGAAAATCGCACAAGCTGAAAACCACTCTCTCTCATGGTTAGTGATGCATCTCTACAGCCAACTCAAAACCCTCGACTGATTCCACCTTCTTCTTCATACTGTATTCCCAATTTCCGCCATTGCAATTTATACGTTTCCCTCACCGTATAGACTCCTCTCTCGCACCTACAGGTATGCATATACACTTAAATACCTAGAAGCTAGGATGTAAATAATGAGCTTGTAAACGTTTTGGAATCAATTTTATTTTTTTAGTTGGATTTTTTGGTGGGAAAATGAGCTTTTATGCAAGGGGATGCTGTTTGGAGGATGAGGGGAGGTGTCATTGAGGAACAATGCATAGCAGGTGCTGATGAATTTGAAGTCGTGGGCTGGGATGTTTTGTGTTTCATGAGTTGGAAATTTAATTTTTTTGTTGCGTTTTGTTAGTTGCTTATGGATGGATATGCGGTAGTGAATTGTTTGGATGTAGTAAGAGTTGCCAATTGAGTCATCAGTCATTTAGAGTTTGTTGTTAGGGTTGGTGTGTTTGATGTCTCGATTGTCTCATGAAAGCACGGTGGTGCTTGATTCTTTGTTTCGAGTTGGTTAGATTGTCAATTTGTTGGTTTGGGTGGCGAAAGATCATTGGTAAATGTTAGAAATTTTTGGAAGAGAAATGAAAATGAAGATGATTGAGAAAGAAGAGGAGAAATTTGAGAGGGAAGTTTACTTGGTTAATTCCTCATCTCATTGCCCAACCATTTTCCATTTTTTTTTTCTGCTATAACCGAGACTTCATGTAGCTGCATAGACAACAATTTGAGAATTGGACTTTCACTAATAAAATTATATTTGAACCCCTTGTTATATAAAAAAATTGGAATGCATGTTACAAATGTTTCTACTGATGTGATGCAGGGTTTGCTTATTCTTGCATATATTAGTGCTGAATTTTCTTGAGTTTTTTGATTCAGTTTATTAAGATTTCTTATATAGATAATATCTAGCAACTATGTCTCTGATTTACTACTTATTCCCATTCTTGTTTTTTGAGTGCCTGCATTTGATTATAGCTTCTTTGCAAAGTTCAACACATGTACCTTATGTAGAATAACCCCCAAAATACTGTAGTGCACAATTTCCAATTGATTGAGCACAGTATAGAAATAAGCAATATTTCAAATTGTGGCTTTTGATTCTTGGTAAGACCATTGATTTTTTATTACAAGTAGCTGAATTTTGAGTTCAGCTGTAAGTTGAACATTTTGAGTCTTTAATGTTAGTGACTAGTTGTTGCAGTAATTGTTTTTAAGATTGTTTCATAAAAATGATATAGAAAACCACTTATTCCTGATGTTTAAGTGATGGGTAAGGCATGCTTGCAGAGCAAGATGGGCACAGAGATTGAGCATGCATCTCGGGATATTCAGATTACTGTAGCGGCTCCTCCATCGACAGCATCACCAAGTGCCCCAAAGACGTCCATGTTTGCAAAAAAATCAGGATTTGTCATTCCAAAAAACAAGCTATCAGGTTCGTTGGTTCCAATATATAGAGGCACTAAAAAGGGTGATGCTGATGTGGCAAACGAGGAAGCCACTAAGCTGGTCCAGAGGAAAACCAAATGGGAACCTGATCTAACCATGGATACCACTGTCCGGAAAGGGAGGGCATTGGCATATCAGGTATATGGAATTCAGCTGTCATTTTAAATTATTTTCTGTGGTAATTTTCCTGAAAGATTCATGCTGTTGAATGAATGCATGGTCTCTTAACTTTTCTCTGAGTCCTGATATTTTGACTCATTGGAGTTCTTTAGTAAGTGGGATTCATATTTAGGGTTATATTGGAGGCATTATAGCCCCAAACATGTGGGGGGAATTAATTGCTCTGAGCAATTTAAGAATTTCCTTTTCGCATTGGGTGCAAAAATGTCAGTGTCTTCTTTGTAAGTGGCTCGCATCAACTTCACATGCCAGGTGCCTCTAAGTGATGATATTGCTCTGCCTTTGTGGTGGTACGAATTTTGGACAGACTCGGATCAATCAAATAACGCAACAGCTGACTCTAGGGGTGCTGGAACTAGAGGATATTGAAGACTCATTTGCTACATCAGAATCTTGCTCTGGGAAGATTGATCATCAGCTAAGCCATGAGGTAGCTGATATGATTTGGTTTTAGTCATTATGTATGCTTCAGGTTTTATGATACTTACATTATGGAGTATGTATGATAGGAATCAGAACTACTGGAGCTTGAAAGACGTGACATTATTGGTATGAAGAATAATTCCATAGATATCAATGCTATTGCTCCATGATTGTCTTTTCTGAACTTTAATATCTATTTTCATATTCTGTTTACCAGGTGAACTACTAAAATTAAATCCAACATACAAGGCTCCCGCCGATTACAAACCTCTGTTAAAGGAGGCGAAAGTTCCAATTCCTGTGAGTGGAGATATTTATATGCATTTTACTTCCTTTTGCTACGGTCCATGATCACATAGAAAACTTGACGCTAGTTCTAAATTGTTATATTTGCTACTGTATTATGTAGCTTGATCTTACTAGATAATCGTCTTCACATTCAGCTGAACCTTTTATGATAGGTTTAGCATAACAATCTTACTACTGGATCCCTACTTCTTGAAACAAATGAATGATGCTAGGAGGAAGTAGGATGCTGGATCATTGTTTAGTATCACTGTTTTACAGTGATTTTATTATGTGGTCATTTTTACTGTTTGTGCGAGATGATTATAGTGACATTACCATTTAATTCATTCACAAATATCCCTCCAGTTCTTGTTTATAAATAAGAATCAAAGTGATAGCTCCTTAAGAGTGCCATGTGAATCTGTCCTTGCAGATAAAAGAATATCCTGGGTACAATTTTATTGGTTTGGTATTTGGCCCTTCAAGCGATACTCATAAGCTACTAGAAAAGGTACGTGCTCTTTGTGCATCTTTCTTTATGCTATAGGATCTATTCTTCGTGTTCACCAGTGTCACTGACATAATTATTGCAACATATGTGACAAAGTTTTTTCTTGCTTTGCAATGAAAACAATGCAAATCAGGAAACAGGAGCTAAAATACATGTTTATGGCACAAAGGCAGATACAGGAGGGAAGGTAATATACTGCAGTGGAAACATGTTTTTAAGTTCTACCATGTCTTCAATATATGTCCTCCACTTAGCAATTAATACTTGCTAACTACGTTCCTGCCTGTCATTTTTCAGGTTGAAATTACTCCCACTGATGGTAAAGAAATACACAATGCTTACGAAGATATGTACATACATGTATCAGCAGACACATTTGAGAAAGTTGATGCAGCTGTGGCTTTGATCGAACTGTTAGTCACCCCAGTTTCAGTATGTTCTGAATCCCTGAACCAAAAGTTGAGCCATTTTATGTTGTTCTCATCGTTATGCTAATGTAGTTCTTGCCTTGTATTAGATGAATCCTGTATCTTCTTCAGCAACGTCAACCGCAGTTTCTGATGATCATGTGAATACTCATCTGAGTCAAAGCTTACCTAGCTCCAACATAGCACCTGCAATGATAAACCAAGGAACAGCTCAACCATATTCTGGATCTTTACCATTTCCCCGGGGACAGTTTCCGCAATATCCTCAGGCCTGGTTTCCTGCAGGTCCCACTCAGACTCCGACATATCCACAGTCTGGTTTAGCCAGCCCTGCAAATGCTTCTGCAGCATTAATGGGCAACACTGTCCACGTATCTACACCGCCTTTTAATCCCGCGAACATGCCTTCATTGTTTGGTCCTCGACCAGTCATACCTGCAAGTTTTAGTCCGGTTTCTCAAAACCCTTCAGCACCTCCCTCTGGAAATCAGCCACCTTACTTTCAACAGGCACCCCCACAGGTCCAAACTGGTGGACTAAGAAATGCTCTGCCATTTTTGCAGTCACCAACTAGTCAACTCTCACTGACTGGGCCTCCCTATAATGCAAGACCTGGGATGTCCATATCGCCTCAATCTACCAGTGAATCAACCAGATGGTTACTGCCACCGGTGAACACTTCAGCATCTCAGGGTGGGCATCTTGTGAATATCCCCAACAATATTTCACCTCTGTCTGGTCCACCCCAAGCTTCTATGGCAATGGCAAACCAACAATCTCGAGGAGGCTTCCCTCCCTTTTCTCCATCCGTGGCATCTGAATCTACACAATCAGCAATTGGACCTGTACAGGGTGCTATCCCCCAGGTGGGAATGCGTGGACCATCCACAAATGCTGCACCAGGGTCGGCACCTATGCCTTTCATGATGCAATCTTCAGCATCACTTCCTCGAGCTGGAATCCCTAACTCTCTTTCTGGTAATGCTCCGAATTTTGAATCCATGAGACCTGTCTCTGCAGCATTTCCACGACCTCAACAACCGAGTTCTAGTGATTTTACTTTTCAGCCTCACCGCCCACCCAGTGGAGCCTCTCAGCTTTGGCAAAGCAATCAAGCTGCACAACACAATGTAAGGCACCCAGTTCAAGCTGGGCAGGCATTTTTAGCACCTCAGTCTCCATTGATGAGGCCTATGGTGCATAATTTGAATCCTCCTGTTCAGGGTTTCTCAAGGCCCCCGGTCAATCAACCAAGGTCACAGATTCCTTCCAACTTTACTGGAAATCCTACAGTCCCGGTTGTTCCACCTAGACAACCGATGTTGCCAGGTCATAATGCTGTTGGAGCACCCACACTCCCACATATGCAACCAAGGAACTTCATTCCACCTCATCCAGTTAATAACTCTTATGGTCCTTTTCCACCAAGACCAGGAAGCCAGATGCACATTCCAGAAAATCACCTTGCTGGACCTGCTCGCCCTCAAAGGTTTCCGACCCCTCATCAGCACTTTGGAAACCACCCTAGAAGACCGTTTTTTAACTCTTCTGGTGCTCAGCAAGTATATGATCCTTTCTCACCTACTTCAGTGCCGTTCAACCCTCAAATGGGCAGCAATGCAGCTAGGGTGCCAAGTGAAAGTGATCCCGAGTACGAGGACCTGATGGCTTCTGTAGGAGTTAAATGAGCCGCATATAGATAAGTGTATTGTTGCTATTTAAGGAATGCTCCGTCTTGAAATGGTTTATATTGTTCCTTTGAGATTCTTTTGTACCATCCTCGATTAAGGGCAGAGAACCGGGGAATCATTGGTTTTTGTAATTGTTGGTTCTGTACTGTTAACATAGCCACTTAGAGAGTAGGAAAGAGCAACAGAGACAGTTTTGTTTTCTCTGAAATATACTAGTTGATATTACCAAAAATTTTAGTTTTGCAATAACATGAGCACACAATGAAACTGCTATATGATTGGGTTTGATTGGGTTTTTGTTTTGTTTAATTTAATTATATGCTTTTGGAAATTTCATTACTATTAGTTTGGTCATACGAGCATGATTGACAGATTACATGATACTTTTTTGTGAGCAATCTTGTTTATGTGGAAATGTGGATGTAAATTCAAGAATCAAAACACAGTTTCCACGATTTCAATTATTGATTCTTCCCTTTGATTTTTTTATCTGAAGTAGATAACCTTAGTAGCAAAGCAGGTGATGTCTATCAACAATACTACAACAATCAGTTCACCAGAAATGTAAAAGTAGAATTTGTAACTGAGCAAGAAAAGTATTATTTTGTGATACTATATGTACAAGTTACAGGGTCCATAGAATACATGAAAAAGGTGTAAATACAAATGTTCAAACAGAAGGACCAGATCTGAGCACCCTTTCTAGTCTCTCAGCTTTTGTGTAATCGTTTTCTGTAAGAGGCCCAGTTGGAAATGGGGTGATTTCCACTGTAAGGTGTGGCGTTGGAAGCTCATCAAACAAGGCGCGCACATTGTTACAACACACAGTTTCTCCATGAGCATTTTCCCTCCTAATTTGACAGCCCTGAAGGAAAAAAAGCATCACAAAAGCAATGCTTAGGAAAAAGAAGCAATATATGTTTTAAGAAGATAAATGATTCAACAAAAGCATTTCAAGTTAACATCTATGATGAAAAGTCGAACATGGTTGGTTAACTAGGGTTACCTTGTGCGATGTTGCATCTCTAAAATGATCGTCATCAGATAATACGGATGCAATGGCTTTAAGCAGACGCCTCCCCTCAGATTTAGAGGGCACTCTGTAATTGCGCCTAAGGGTACCTTTTGTAGTAGGATGCCATTTGCTCACCAATTTTCTTCTCTCAGCTGCCTCTTTTTCTAAAGAAAGGTGATAGATTCAGATTACTTAGCTTGGAACATTAGATATGAGTCAATAGAAATTATGCTTCTAGTATTAGTGGCTATTCATATTTGAGAGAATCTCAAAATTTGAAACGGCTCTATAGGCGATCAAGTTAATAATCAAGCAATAGAAACCATAATTTCCAGTGAGCTAAAAGCAAAGACTGACATCTAAACAATTATGTTACTAACAGCTAAACATCATTCATCAGATACGATATTTTAGCGTAGAAGACCTTAAAACATTCTAAAGAAGGATACTTGATTTCCTTTCTAGTTTTTTCTGTTTCCATTTTTCATTTACCCCCCTCCTGTTTGGTCCTTCTGTCTAGTTAGAATTGTCATGTAGTGGGCCCCTCTGTCATAACAAGGCAGATGGCAGAAAGGTGAACGGTTTTTGATCCAACAATGGTAAGTGGATGTGGAATTGAATTGTTGAATAATCCCAGTTACCAATCTTTCATTCATCACGTCTTTAACTCAGCAAGAACTTAACTCATGCCACATTGAAAATGTCTCAATGGCTAAACAAATTGTTCCAATCTGAATCCAGCTCATCACCAAAAGCTAATGCAGCGCATGTGATAGAGATCAAAAAGGATGGAAAGAGTAAAAATTCTCTTTTGAACAAGATTTTACTAACATTTTAGCCTTTGAATTTATTCAAACATATCACTTCAGCAAACATGCAATACAGCTAAACATTGTTAGATCTCATCCTTCATCTTCCCATCATCAAAAGAAATACAAGTGCCTTAAAATCATAGATATGGCCGTCCAATGAGGTAATATTAGCATAAAATAGAGGAATATTTTTTCCTTAGGCCTGTCAACTCCAAAACTTTGTCATCAAATTCCACAAAAAAATGAGATTAATTCAGTGATAAACATTAATCCCTACTCTTAACGATCAAAGTGATCCTCTTTTTTTGATTCTGAATTTGCTTAAGAAGGCTACAGCTATTAACCATTCACCTAATTTCAGTCATAAACACAGTTCTTTCTAGGACTGAAGCTTAGCATTTCTCACTCAAGAGCAAACCAACTTAAAAGGAACATGCCTTCATATTTCATAGGCTATGCATACACTAAGAAACACCAAATTCCTACACCGCCAAGATGAGCTCAAATCAGAAGGTATGCACACAATTTCACATGGCTTATAACCACAGATTCATGAAAGATCTCAGCAAAAAAGACTAGCACCCTTCTCCACATTCAACATAGACAAAAATAAAGCAAGAAACAAGAAATCATCCATTGGATTAGGATAAAGCCCACAAACCTGGTTGGCTTAACCCATCAAACCACTTAGAAAACCCCAAATCGTCAGCTCCAGTTTCCAAATCTGCCAAGAAGAGAAACATCAAGAAAGGCTCTTTTCACCCCAGAGAGAGAGAGAGAGAGAGAGAGAGAGAGAGAGAGAGAGAGAGAAGGTACCTGAAACAAGTGGATTAGACGGAGATCCAGCAAACCCAGCTTTCAACAGAGCATAGAAAATGCAAAGGCGGCCGGCCCAGAAAACTGGGCCCTCGAGCAAAGTGGCATGTGGTGTTATTGCTCTCGCATTACCATTACTGTAACTGTAGAGCCAACTGTTTGTTGATTTGCCACACAGATAAAACCTTCCATCAAGAAGAGGCAAGAACGCAGTTCTGGGAAAACAAAATGGGAAATTCTGGGTCGGATTCTTCGAGCTACAGCAGTGGCGGCAGTTGAACGGCGACACCAAGGCACCGGCGGCGGTGGCGGTTTGCAGAAGCATTTCTCACTGTGAGGAATAAATTCGGAAAGTAAGAGCAATCTTAGTTCCAATGCTTGTTCACAACTTCACATTGATCAGCTACTCATTTCCAGCAGGGGTAAAGTGTACGACGTCGTTTCTAGATATTTGATATATTGTGGGTGGGCCAACAATTTCAATCATACTGGATAAGGTTTCAACCTTTGATTATAGATTGGATAAATGGGACATGATCTTGTCCCTCTATCACAAGGATGAAAATTTCGGTTTCATCATAAATTCCTAATGGAAATTTCTATTTCAGAAATTTACGTGAAATTTCAGTGAAATTTTGATCACAAGGGGGTTTTGTTCATCAAAGTTGTCTTATTTTTGTATTTTGTTTACCAACAAAAATTGTGTATGAAATGACATTATCAGTATAATCTCTTGTATGTATATTGATAAGTGTTAAACACACATCAGAAATAAAGGAAACTTCTGCTAACCATATGGAAGAAGGAAAACATTAGCATTTTCTGAAAAGTAAACTTTCTAAAACTATAAATCTAGTGTTGATTTGGGCATCATTGATTCACAAGATTGTAACAAAGGTATTGTTACAAATGTACAGGCTGAATATATGGCTTCATATGATTAATCTAGAGAAGTAGATAAGAAAGCAGCTACTTTAAATCTTTACAAATCGAACGTCATTCTGCCCGAATGCAGTACCACAACCGGGACACTTGCGATGTCGGATTTCCAGATTTCTCTGGATGCATTGATTGCAAAATAGATGGAAGCATTTCACTATCACAACCTGCCATAATTCAAATCAAAACTTCTTTTAGCCATTGTCTATGCAACTCTCAAAGATAATCAGTAATCATAAAATAAAGCAAAGTTTCCATGTTTTATATGCTCATAGTGGGATTTTTGGGTCAATGGGAAAAGCATGGTTCTGATTAACAAAAGGTGATGCAATTTACCGATGAAGTATGATAAGAGAGGAGGGAAAAAACACATGTGATACCTCCTTTGGGCGATCAAGACACACCCCACACTTGAGTATAGCCTTGCAATCATTAATTTCTTCCTGGAGTTTCCGTATTGCAGCCTCCCCAGTTGCAGAAGTTAACTCATCGACTGTTTTATTCAACTCCATCAGTTCTTCGTCAAGCTTCTTTCGCTCACTTCTGCATTATGACCATTTTCATGAGAGACTATATGGTTTTTTTATACATGTCAAACCTACACTAGAGAATTCATAAATCTAATGCATGTGGAGCTCATTAAAAGTGAAAACATTCGACATGAGTCAATTATAAAGTTAAAACTCTCGACGTGAGAAGTCATAATGATATATAACATAAATTACCTTTCATTATCTAGTTCAACTTTAATATCATCTATTTTTCTCTGGATCTGTTCATGTTCCTTCTCAGACAAAGAAACTGTGGATTTCAGCATCTTCAGTTCTTTCTCTGCATCTGTTAATTCCCACTTTGCGGATTCAAGGTTCATCGCCATGTGCCTGTCTTCTTGGATAGACCTTAAAACGTCTTGATGATGAATTTTCATCTGCACATTTTATGTTGGTTTCAATGGGATAGTTGGAGATAATAATGATTGGTTAATGGCAGGATAGCTAATTACCTGCTCCTCACTTTGATCTATTCTAGACTTCAAAGATTCATGAGATCCATTAAGCTGTTCAAGTTGCTTTTCTAACCCTTGTTTCTCAGAGAGCAATAAGCTCTGTGATTGCTTTGCTTTCACACTCTCAGATACCAGCTGCAAAATGAATAGCAGAAAACAAATGAGAAACGATAAGTGCATTGTAAATTTAGAAGTTTTTGAATAACTCCGCTGTGATAATCAAACAAGACCTTTATGTTATATTCATCCCTTTCAGTCAATTGCTGCAACAAATGCTGGTTCTGAGTCTGCATATCTTCATAAGCTTGACCAATGGTCTGTAGGTATACTTTGCACAATCAACAGAAGCACCAAAAAGAATCCAAGAAATAATCTGCTTATTAAGCAGTACACTTTAAATGTGCCCTGAGATAGCAAATATTGTCACCTCAATTTCAGATATATAGGACTCGGCCTCTCCTTCTTTGATCTTGATGGCTTCCTTGAGTTCTAAAACATCTCTGCATGAAAATAATATATGAGTACTTCTCAATTAGGGGTGGCAATTCATACTATCGTGTGTGTTTTGTGTTGATGAGATAACAACATGAACACAACACAAGAATTTTGGTGTCTTTCATGTCAACACACATCCTCTGGCTTTCAACTCTGTCTTTATTTTATTTTTTTTCATTTAAACAGGACGGGTACAAGTGCACACTGATCCAAGCAGAGAAATATCGATACAGGCACTACTCAATTAATCTCTGGCAATTAGCAACATGTAGCCAAAACCCGAGGAAGAGTGATCCTTTATGCTAATAAACTATGCATTAGGACATGTACATCAATAAAACCTCACTAATCAAAAGAGAAAGATTATTCCAATGATCAGCACAATGCAGCCATAAACCGTAATAGAAATAACACTACTTTATGTGTGAAATGCTGACATAAAAGTGAAAGTATCAACACATTTATACAAGGTAGCGAATTTCCTCTACACTAACTAAAAGCACAAAAGTAAATCAAATGTATGAATTTTTCTTCATTGATTTTTATCCAAAAATACTACCTTCCTCAAAGTAAAGAGATATTATTATGCGTGCAAGCACTAGTACAGAAAGAAGAATAAGACAGAGAACCTCTCAGAAGTATCTAACTCTGCCCTTAATTCAGCCATTTCGGCTTCAGCGACAGAAAGCCTCTGCTGGCATGCTGCCTCAGCTTCATAAGCTGCTTTCACTCTCAATTCCAAGCTATGTTCTTCAAGGGCATTCCTCAAGCTTTCAGCTTGCATTATAGCTCTATGTTCCGATTCTTTAATCTCTGTCAAGTTTCTACCTCAGCAGAAGTTTGAAACAATGTTTGTCATGGCATAGATCCAAATTAAAGTAAGCTATTTATGTCATTTTGGACATGTAAGCACAGATAGACATGAATATTTCCACGTATACACATGCAGTCATGCACGTAATAAGCCCAGGTTCAAATGAATCTCATATGATATATCATATATAGAGTTACCTATCATCATAAATTTGTTGACCCAACATATCTAGGAAAATCTCTAGCTCTTGTTTATCCTTTTGCATTTTCTCAGTCTGCATATTCAAATTCAGAAGTCAATGGCTAAATGCTTTTAAATTTCCAGGAAAACGGAAGATTAGATGAAGGTAGACAAACGTACAATGTCCTTCAAACTCTTGACCTCTTCCATCTTCCGTGCACACTCATCAGCCAAGTTTTTTAACTCAGCAGTCTGCCAGCAAGAATAATTGTTCTCAACTGGGAAAAATTGAGCAAATTTACTAGCATATAACAAATAACTTGAGGATATAAGAACATACAATATATAATATATGAAACATAAAGACATAAGGTTGCCAAGAAGCCAAAAGATCTTACTCCGGAATGGTATCTTGGGAGTTTACTGTTTACATTACCATATCCTCAAAAGTACCAAGGAATTTAATACTTCAAAATTAAATCAGACAACACAATCTAGATAAACATGCCAGAAGAAACTTAGTTCAGCAGTAAAATTTGTCTTTTATGATATATGTGAGCGTTTACATGAACCACTCCTGCCAAGTTAAAAGTATAATTTCAGTTGAATCTGTCAGGATATCTTTCTTCATTTAAGTTATTAATGGGATTTTATCTTCACTTTTTATGGTAAACAATATTATGCTACTCATGAGAAATTACCCGATTTGAGGATTTAAGTAGAGCCCCCTTTTACCTAACCCTGTCTAAGATGACTTTAACAAACTCTATTTGCAAATCCAAGGTACATAAACCTAGGGAAGGCAATTCCAAAAACAAAATGCAGATCTTAGACAGCAGAGCATTAGGGAATAGTACATAGCCAACCTTTGAATCCAGTAAGGCACTCAGTGATTGAACTTTCTCACGCAAGGAGAGGGCCTCATCAGCCGTTCTTTTCCACTTGTTCAACTGGCTTTCCATCATTCTCATTTCTTTTGTCAAAGCAGATGCCATTACCTGAAACTCTTCTTTGACATCTTTTCTTCCTGAAAAAGACATGAATTTTAGACCACATTGTAAGCACCAATATAACAGTAATAAGTCTGAGCAGTATCACATCAACCAGAATCTTGCATAGCTTCTTCCATTTTTATCTCCATCTCATTCTTCTCAATAACAATTGATTGGAGTTGATTCTGTAGTTCTTCAACCTTTGACTCAGAACCATTGATAGCATTCCTTGCTGCATCTATAGACTCTGCTTTTGCAATCAAGTCCTTCTCCCGTCGCATGATGAAAGGCCTTTCAGCCTAAATTTTAGCTTTTAGCATACACCAGAGAGTGGGATTATAAAACTACCAAACTAAATCGGAAATAGCTTACTTGCAAAGATTCTGTTAATGTTTTATAACGCTCTGCCTCAGCATTCCAGTGCTGAAACTGATCGTTCACTAAGGAGTAGGGCCGAGAAGCGTGGACATACTTGTCTTCCTTCAATTCATTCTACAAATTACAAAACCAAAACATCACAAGTTAGATTGCTTATACCCTCGTAAATTGATCTACGAATAGATTGAATAATTCTTTTAGAACCTGAAGATGTTGTAGCTGCTTTGACAAAATTAAGTTGTCCTCTTGTGCATCTTCAAGCTCAGAAAGTCGATCCTCTGCCAGTACCTATATTATATTGAATTTCAAACTCCACAAGAGACGAATGACATAGGACCAGAACTGACAAGAGAGTGAGTGGTTAAACGAAAAGATGAAGACCTTTATCTCCTCAATAGATTCCTTAAGTTCTCGTAATCGCTTCGATCTATCAGCAGACTTTTCGGGAGATAAAGTTCCATTCACTACGTTAGGAACTATAACAGGAATAGGAATAGGAACATGCATTCCAGAAACCCCATCTTTCTGCATTTTCATATTTATAAGTTTTCTTCTACTTTCTTCAAGTTCAGCCATGCTTTCTTCAAGTTCTCCTTCAAAACAGAAATATGAATGTTTAGACAGTTGCAAATATATTCTAGTTCAAAATATAAGATTTGATATACATATCCATATATTAGCAGCTAAAGATCTACTATTTCCACACCATGCTTGTGCACATAAGGGAAAAGAGAAAGATCCAATACCAGCAAGGCGTTTTATTTCTATCTGATCAACAGAATGATTGTCAATGCAGGTTTGAATCTCATCAGCATATTGTTTGTGTTTTAAGTGAAGCACATCAACCACTTCATGGAGGTGCCTGGCCTCCTCTAGCATCAAATTATCAAGCTTTCGCAATTGGATAACAGCATCTAGGAAGACCAGCAGGAGCAATAAACAATCAATTACAATTAACTGAAGTGTATAGAACATATTGATTGTGTACAAGAAATTTTTGTGAACAAACACACGCATCAAATGAAGAAGAATAAAAACCTTCTGCAGTTGGTTTCCCCATCAAAACCCGAGCTATGTCATCAAATTTAGCGCTCTGAGAATGAATAGCATCTTGGAGTAATTTCATCAACTCCTTTGTAGAAGTTTGACGCAATGCGAGAGCTTCTCTAACATAGCCAATTGATCTATTGTTTTTGCGGCTTTGAATTGCATCCGTGTCTAGTAACCGACAAAGAAATATATCCTCGGCATCACATGATGGAATAGAGCCTGGAATGATATCATTATCTTGAATATGAATGAGATATCTTGGCATAAATGCATAATCATGAATCAGAGAATCCAAACAATACCTCGAGAAGACTCTATACGATCCAAACTTTGTAAAGCACTTGGGCCTGCCCCCGCTTGTATTCCAAGTAAAATAATATCGTCAATCAACTGCACAAAGTTGTCCATTTAAATACAAAAGATGCCTATTAAATGCCACACAAGTATACAAGATACGCTATACAAGAAAGAGGCATGCAATAACTGACCTGGTTCCAGAGGTGGTTCACTTTTACCAGAACATCATCATATGAAGTTTGTTTCTCTTTTAATTCTTTTATTTTGGATTCAAGGTCATGTAACTCTTGCTTCTGAGTTTCTAACTGTTGTACAAGCTTCTGGTTCTGGTACTGAAGAACAGCAGCATCAACCTGTCAAAGTATAAATTTGATGACTTTGCCCAGCTATAGTACAGAGATTTGGTCGTTTTAAATATTTTATCAGGACAATATATGATAAAAAAAAACTACTGCCAATAAAGATAGACTAGTGCATATATTTGATTTTATAAAAGAAGCAACGTAAGTCACGGTAACTAATAGAGTCGTCGTATTAGAATCATGTCAAAAAGAAAAGACAAAAATACTCAATTAATTTACTCTCCAATGTGCTCAATCATGCTCTAGAAAAAGATGAAGAGAATATTATGTTGAGATTGAAGCCAGGGAGAGCACGGTGTGTCAAGGTCCTCAAGGAAAATTGAGTCAGAGAACTGCAGGAAATGAGACTAGAGAAGATTTTCTCAGGATAGCAATATATGGATCTCAACTTATCCTAAGGGGGAACTTGATATACTGCACATCATAATATGGCCACAATTCACAATGACTAAGATATGGTTTTGGTATCAAGGTGGCTTTGGCCCTTGGGTAAATCTCATGCTGCATGTTTTGAGCATTTAATCAGAAAAATAACATGAACTACGGATATCCATAATAACTTGAAAGGAAAGATCAGAGAAGAGCCTTGACAAGAATAAGATGTAGCATCCTAGTACACATGATCTACAAGAAACATATGTTGTTTATCTAATTCTCGGATAAATTCAAAATATCAGCCATTGGGATTATATTTTAAATCAAGCAACTTATTTCCTTATTCAATAATCATAAAATATATAAACAAGAAAATGAAAAAGAAAAGGGTTGGCATATAGACACATCATCTTCAAGTCAAAAAAGGAGCAGATGTACGTTCCTTTAATTATACCACAAAGAACTAACAACAGCTCAAATTCTTCCATGTAACCTACCCCTTAGGAACCTGATCACCACCTAAAATGCTGCCTTACCTTTCACCTTAAATACAAGAACCTAATATTCAAATCTCATTTTTACATGGGGCGCATTTATCCTATTCTCATTCCCACTTCAAGAATTTATACAACACAACTGCCACAATTACAGCCCTAATATATAAAACACCCACGAACAAATTCCCAAAGTTTGCACTATGTTCACCTACAGTTGCCACTCAATTGGCCCATAAGTTAACCTAAAAAACCTACTTCCAAAACCTTCACCCCATGCCTCATCTTTACAAAAACCTGCCCAAAGAGCCCTACATATATCGAACATGAAAAGCAATTAAAAACCCATACTCAAACAAGTCTGAAAACAGGATGATAACGGTAATGGATCCCATGCTTGTAAAATTAGTGAAGTCAGATCATCCTTAAAGCGTTAAATAAAAATAAAAAAACAAAAATCAAAACAAAAACCTAGACACAAGTTCTATTAAGTGGAACAACACTAGATTTACCAATTATATAGCTTAAAGAAGCAGATACCAGAACAAAAGTATCAAGAACAACAAATACAAATCAATGCTGGCACACGCGCATCAAAACCGATATTGAAACCAATAAAAATAGCGAAATTTACATGTTTTTCGTCATCGGGAGGAGGAGAAGCTGAGTGGCGAGCCATGGAAACGTCGTGACTGTTGAGATGAGGACGCTTTTTCTGTGGCTCGTCTTCTGGTTCCATTTAAATTAGCACCGCCCAACTCCCGCTTATTGCAATGGCTGTATATCTGATTGCCCCAACCATCACATGAATAATTCTCAATTTCTTCTATTCTCTTGTATACGTGATTGTTTTAGGTATAATCCAACAGTCGATGAAGCTTAATCATCCAGAATTGTTGGTGGCAAATTTAGCCCTAATTTCACAACACCGGGGATATCAGCAAGATGAAAAGGGGAAATTTCGTTTTCTTCGGTGCAAAATCAATTACTGCGTCTTTATACTAGGAAGAACACAAGAAATTCAACAGTCAAAATGAGAGAGAGGAGATGAGCAATTGGGCTAGCGTTCTTTATCTCATTGAGTTGACCCAAATGACTGGAAATAAAATGGGCCAGCCTTTTAAGCATAAAAGGCCCAAAAAGAGTGCGAATTGGAGATGGGCCAGTCTTTTCACAAAATAAGGATAATTATGATTATTTATTTATATATTTAGTTCCATGATTCTACTATATAAAAATCTGGAGATTTTTTCATTTTTAAAAATTTGTCTGTTAGTATATGTGAAGTAGTTTCATCACACAAAACGTAGTTATGGATATCAGTTTTGCCCGTAGGGTATAATTACCTGTCGGTGATTGGATAATTGGGTAGAAAAATTACTTAAAATCGTGGATAACAGGTAGGATTTTGTCTGTACCCGTCAAATTATGTTAGGATACAGATAGATCATGAATTTAACATTTTATCCATTTACCTGCTCCGATTACCTATCCCGTTTACCCATTATATATAAATTATATATATTCCTAATTATATAACCTATAATTTTATGCTACACATATATAATATTATATTGTGTATTAATATTAAGATATCAAAAAGATATGTTGTTTTATTTTTAGTTCGTATGATGTACTACTATTTGACTATTTTGTTATTTTTTTTCTTTTTTTTATGAGAAATACCGAAACAAGTAATCAATAATCACATTAAATCATTATGTTTTCTTTTAATCTTAAATGATGGGTGTGCTTCTTTGTTTATTATAATTTTTTTGTTGTTGATATACCGTTTTCATTGATGATTTTGTCATGAAGCTTCTTCTTTTTTCTTGTTTTTTTTTTCTTTTTTTTTTTCTCTAATGAATAGACCCTTAATTAATTTGTATAGGGTTGGTTAACAAAAAATTGTGGTAACAATTTATGCTATGTTAATAGAGTTAGAGAAACCCAAAGGTGGGGGGGGGGGGGGGGGTTGTCTATGGAAGTAGTGTAATAGGATGAAAGTTAATGTTGCTAAATATTTGAAGCATAGAATCCTACTCTACTATTTCAATATTGTACATAACTGATTTACTGTACAATAAGTGTAAATTTACGCTTAATTTATATATATGCTCATACTCATTTACCTATTGTTAGGCCCCCATCAAACCGACCCGGCCTAGGGTTCGGCCCAAGTGGAGACCAGAACCGACCAAAAGGCCAGAATCGGCTTGAGAGAAGGCCAGAGCCGGACCTGCCAGAAGACCAGAAGGCCAGAGCTGGGCCGGCCAGAAGACCAAAGCCGATTAGACTGTTGGCCTGGGCCAAGGACCGACCCGACCAGAACCTGACCTAGGGCTCGACCAGAGACTAGCCGCGCCGGCCAGAGATTGGCCAAGCCGACCCGACCGAGGCTGTGCTTAGTCAAGTAACTAGTCAACATGGTCCAAAAGTATAATTACTCAAGGTATTTTTGGAAAGTCAGGTAGAAGGTCAGAAATCGAGCAGACAAAACTTAGTTTATTTCAAGTAATCTTCAAGAAAGGAAACAAATCAAGATCAAATCATATCCGATTTAGATAGATTTTAATCGATTTTTCCTTATCTAGACTCTAAAATCGAGGAATTTGAGTCTTATCCCCCAAGTTTTGTATCTTAGATTTAGTCTATAAATATGGCCTCAATTATCATTTAAAAGGATGGAATTCTGGTTCCGAAATCATTGTATTCAAGCAATTAGAGAGTTTTGTATTCTCAACTTTATATAAAAAAAGTTATGTCTGGCCAAAACTGACCGATCAGAACAAGTCGAACAAATTTGCCTGAGTAGGCACCAGGCACAGTGTTTTCTAACTTTATCCGATTTTCATACTTTTTATTCGGTTCAATTTTCTTGAGCCGAATCGATATTTTTGAGTGTTTGGCTAGGATTTTGTGCCTTTATCCGATTTTCATACTTTTTATTTGGTTCGATTTCCTTGAGTCGGATTGATATTTTTTTGGGTGTTTGGCTAGGATTTTGTGCTCTACAAAATCTGACGTCAACACCTATGTAAAAACTAAAGATGAATTTATATTCAATATCATCACCAAATGTATATAACATTTCAAAATTTGGTTCCTTTAATGACAAATAAAATTGATTAAATTTGATAAGGGTAACTTTTAGAGTCGTTTTATAATAAAATAGTCTTTAATTCAACTCTTCTTACATAGGACCCCCAAGAGGGACGATTGTCATTTTCTTGTTGAGGATTAAGTTGCAAATTATTTTCAAAAAATTAAAATACACTCAAAAAAAAAAAAATGAAGAAATTGCATTGAAATTTTTAAAACGTGAAAAAGATGGGCTCGAAAACTATGGGCTGTGTTTGACCTGCAAGAAAATATTTTATTGAAACACACACTCACACACATATATGTCTATATTATCAGTCAAAAATAACAGGATAAGATTAGTGAAATTTCAAAATTTATATGCGATGTCTCCTTTGACCGAAATTCATATGAATAAACATCTACAGAAACCTATATATATATTGTAGATTAATTAACTCATTTTATAGATTATAAATACTCCTTCCATCCCAAATTATTTATCGTTTTAACACTTTTCATGCAAATTAAGAAAACTAACAAAAAGACCGATCTATCCCTATTTAATACATATTTCCAATGCCTACTTTGAAATAATGGAGCATTTAGTAAAAAATAATAAATAGAGGTAAATTTGGGAAAATATGTCTTGAATTCCTATAACGTCAAATAATTTGAGACAAATCTCAAAAGCTAAAATGACAAATAATTTGGGACGGAGGGAGTATATATGAATAAGATTTTTAGTTTTTAATCAAAAATTTCTAAAAGACCTTGAAACAAGTTATCTCATAACTCTCATAAAACATAAGATTTAGATTATTTGTTATAAATGTTTCAACAGGTAAATAGTGAGAATCATGAATGGATTGCATATAAAGTTTGTGAGAGTATAAAATAAATAAAAAATACTGCGTGCCATAATTTAAAATCCATATAATATAATTAACAATTAACTATAGTGCAGGCTACACTAATTGCAATATTTACTAATTAATTACATTTTCAAATGATGTCATCTTATCGAATAATATTACGCATTTTTACCTACTTTGTAATCCAAGAATTGTCTCCATATTTTCCCTTTTGAAGTATACAAATATAATTATACGATATCTATCATTTACAGATCATACACACACAAAAAAAAGGGTATTATAAAACTTTATAAATAGAAAAATCTTTTTTTTTTTTTCCTTACCTCTCAAATATGTTGGATATAGAAAGTGGAGTCATAGTTTTACTATCCAGAAGCTCTTTTATTTTGTTGATAAAATATTGGGATAGAATTTTAAATAGCCATATGTATCAAAGAAGGCATATTACTTGGAGAAAGCAACTCTTAATTAATAATATATTTTTGCTTGTTTTGTCAAACAGTATTTCTTCACGCTTAAGACAATTTAATTCAAATCTCTAACTCAAGAAAACAAATTATTTTATACAAATTGAATTAATTTAGCTAGAGTGTAATCAAATTGATCTCCGCTTAATACTCTATTCTAATCTCATGCTATACTTCAAACCTCAGAAATAAAAAAATCACATAAGAAATATGATATAATATATATATGGGTTGAAATCAACCTAAATAATAGATGTTTTTCATTTTACAACATAAACATTTTTGTTATCTGATTGTAACTTTAAAGTTTTGGAGTTTATCAAAATGCAACTTAAATTATTTTTCCGACTATTTTTCTGGTAAAGTGGAGAACACGTAACTCGCACGTGATTTAATTTTTTCACTTTGCAACCTAAGCAAATTTTTTTTTTTTTTAAATCCAACTACAACCCAAGTTTTGAAATTTGTCAAAATGTATCTCAAATCAAAGGTTGCAATTGGATTTAAAAATATATGTATATCAAAGTTACGTTGTAAAGTGGAAAAATTAAATCACGTGTATGAAAAATGACCAAAAAAATGATTTAAGTTGCATTTTGATAAACTCCAAAACTTGAAGGTTGCAATCCGATTAAAAAAATTATATTGTGAAGTTAAAAAAAGTCAATACTTTAATTTGATTTTTGCTTTTAACCTATTAATATTTATTAAGATTATATATATAATAAATTATATACTTATAAAGATTATATATTTGTATTAATATTGATAAAGATTATATATATGCAAATTCATTAAAAAAAATAAAATTAGAGAACTTTTATCCGCAAGGATAACGCTTTCTACGGAAAAATATGATTATAATAAAGAATTCAACCAACTCATAATAATATTTTATGAAGTAGCTAGTCAACGTGTATATTTAATTGTGAGAGCTTGATTAGCTATAATTTTGCAGAGATTAATTGTAGCGTACACTCTAATTCATTTAGTTTTTTTTTTTTTTTTTAAATAATTGAAACATACTGTATAATAGAACGAGTTTAAATTGAAAATTATAAACGATCATAAATATATATTTAATTATAGTTTTAAAATTATAAATAGATCCAAAATTTGCCGAGCTCTTGATTTTATACTTCAAATATTTTATTTTTCTCCTCTAATGAATTGCAATTAGTATAACTGAAATCAAATTCACAAATCAATCAAATCAATATATAATTGAACAAAACTCACACACTTAATTAGCTGAGATTTTTGAATACACATGAAATTCCGTAATAGATACTCCCTCCGTCCCACAAAGATAGGTTTGTATACTATTTTCGTCCGTCCCACAAAGATAGGTTTGTTACTATATTAGTAGTTTTTAACTTGTAATTCCATATATGCCCTTATATATTTTTTAGGAAAAAAAAAAAGGTTGCATTGAATGTGTGGTTTTCATTTGTTCATTTTTGACAAATTCTCATAATCATTTCATATTTCCAAATTGTCATTAATGATTAAATTGAATTACCACTACACTAATCAATAAATGCTCATTTTAATTCATGTTCATTGTTAAAATGTGAAAAAAAATGACGAAAATGGCGAAAACTAATACTCCATGAATTCTCAAGAGCAGAAGAAATGGCGAAAATTTAAATTGGAGTACAATTTGAGTTTCAAATTTTGTTGAAAAACTTTAGTTGCCTCTCTTCTAAATTTGAGTTGCAATTTTTGTTTAAATTTTTTAGTTTCCTCTCTTCTAAATTTTTTTAGTTGTCTCTCTTCCTCGAAAGTAGAAAAATGTATCTTGAGATAAACAATATCATTAATGCAATATTATAAGTGTGAAAATAATTTTTGTTTCAATTAATGAAACTTCAAAATTGGAGTAGAATTAATTCCTTGAACAATTAATGTATGATAAGAGTATAATTGGAACTTCAAAAAAAATTTTAATCTGTGTGAAAATAGAACTAGACTTATCTTTATGGGATGGAGGGAATATAACTTAAAAACTTTAACAATAAAGACTCAAACCTTTTCACAATTTATTGTATGTTAATCATAAAAAGGACGACATTGTATTTAGGACTAAGACAGCAAACTGATTGGAACACTCGATCAATTTCTAAGAACTTCATTAATTTTTAATTTATAAAAGACCAATCATATATTTTATTATTAAAAAACTCCAAGGGTTATGCAAGGGCAAACGTCAGATTATATTTATTTATTGTCACTTTCAAGTTTCATATTCACCTAATATTCTCTGAGGTCACAGTCCGGCGGCGGCGCCACCACATTCCTCCACAAGAATATTGGGAAATTTTGGCGGCTTAATTACATAGGAGGACAATTGATACAAATATTAATAAATAAATACTTATATATATATATATATATATATATATAACGCATATATAAATATTATTAATAACTGGTCATTTTGTTACTTTTCTTTTTTTCTTATTTTTTAATCATCCTAACATAAAACCACTTCATTTTATGACTTTCCACATGGTATTATAATTGTAGTGAAGTTTAATTAATTTCGGGATAGATTTTGATATTTATTGACCTAGCCCAAAAAAGATTTTTTTAAAAAAATGTTTATAATTATATAGACTAATTAAAATATACTTTGGTGAGTTGATGTATTTTACAAAATTAAATTGTAAGATTTGTCAAAAAAAAAAAAAAAACGTTGTTTAAATTAGCTCCTTAATTTAATTTATATAGCTCAGCCCTTTTAATCGTAAGCCACAATGATTTTTTTAATGAATTGTTTCATAGTAAAAATATATATGCATGGATTAAATGCTCACTGTGTTAAACCAAAATGAATCCTTTTTTTTCTATTTTAAATCGAGTTTTACGTTGACCAATGAATATACTTTGCGTTTTCAAATAGAAATTAAATACGAATTAAGCAAATGAAGTCATAACGGCAATAAAGCACTGACACGTGCATATATACAACACAACTAATGAAAAGATCGAATCAAATCAAATTAAATTAGAACCTACAAACCATGCATATACATTTTTATGTTTTAAAAAATTAATATATGAATTATGAATTGATTCATCTCGTAAAATCAGATCAATAAAATAATCTTAAAAAAGTTCTTCTTACAAAATTTACTTTATTTTGATTGTACACGTACAAACAAGCATAATGAGCGAATTAATAGTCTTCTCACCTTACAAGTGTACACCCATGAATTTAAAATAACCAAACAATGTATTAATCTTTTGACCTTATTCACATGAGACATTAAATTTCACCACTAAGCCAACATTATTGTGGGCTTAATACATCAAAGATAAAAAAAAAAAAAAAGGACACTCTTGAAAACTACAAACGAAATTCTCTATTACAATTTTTACATAAACAAACATAATTAAATCAAATCTCGTTTTCATCACATTCTATCTCTCTATATCCATAGAAGCAAATGACTTCCCAATTTGAAGAAAGCTCTTAGGCTCCACAATCTTACAATTATTCGCCTTCTTTTGCGCCTCAATATCATCATGATCATTAGATTCATTACTACCATCTTCCTCGTCTTGTAGTACAAATCTCGATAAAGATTTGTACTCAATTTGTTCAGGGTACAACTTGATCATAGCCAAATAAAGGGTCATGACAAAAATTATCGACCCTGCAACGTACCAACTGAATTGAATGTTCACTAACGATTTAGCACGTTCAAGTGCCTCTTCCCCGTGGCATCGTACAACTTTGTGACCCTCTTCCAAGTTGAGGAAACAACCCTTAGGGATTAGGGTAGGGGTCCATAACATGACACCCATGACCATAAGCCAAAGCCCTTGGAAAAACACACTAAGTGATCTCACAAAGCTATTCAAGAAACTCTTGGGATAATTAATGCCTAAAAGTGTGGTCACAAGAGATATAAAGATGACAATTTGAAGTAGCCAATGGTATTGGCCCTCCACCCCCATGTGATCGGTGGAGTGGAGGTGGAAGAGGAGGAACTGCTGCCCGAAGGCCGCTGCCCCGAGCAAGTGGGTCAGCCCGAACTGCCCGGGAGGAGCAAGTTTGTCAAGGAGGATTGAGAAGAAGGCATAGACGAAGAAAGTTAGTGAAATATTTGAGTGTTCAAAGTTATGGAGATGGTTGGAAGGGATGGTGCCATCTGGGTCGAGTGGTTGGTGTCGATCTGGCCCGATAAAGAGCTCCATGGATATGGACATGGAGGAGCCTAGCATGATCAAGTAGAGCTCCAAATACTTGATTCTTGAACTTGGGAACCATGGTGATGACACGTAGGATTTAGGGTTGAGAGCATGGAGTTTGATGTGGTTTATTAAGTGCCATAATCCAATGATGAGGAAGCCGAATCCAGGTGCAACATGGCCTATTAGAGTGCCCATATTTTTTGGGATGAGAGAGAGAGGGAGAGGGGAGAGAGGGGGGGGGGGGGGGGGGATTTTTGGGATGGAAAGGAATAGGGGTTGAGGGTTTTTATATAAGGGTTTTTATTGCAAGAAGTTTAAAATTTTCAAGGTCTAGAGGCTTCTAAAAGGATGGAAAGTTTGAATTTATTTAATAGTTTTCAAATTTTAATTCAATTTTTTCTTGATGTGCTTAGGTTGGAGGCTTGGGAAATAAGATTAAGTAGAGTTGACCAAAGACTAATCCTAGCTGGCTTTTTAGACATATTAAATGAGGTTGGAAGGTCTTGTTCTAGAATCCCATTGTAAGAATGGAATTCTTGTGAATATTACCAAATGATATTGGATAAATGGGATAAAATTAGGGTTTGCAAGAAAAACCCACATTGGATAAGGGCAATATCTTCAAGAAAAAAATAAATGAACCATACCATTTTAAACCAAATTCTATATATACATATATCATTGTTAAATGCAAGTTAAACACTTTTTTGATCCATAGCTTATCATTGAAATAATATTGAAATATTTTTAATGTAGCTGTATTAGAAGATTTAAGTTTAGAATGAATCAAATGGATCCATCTCATAAAATATGATTCATAAAACAGTCAACCAATCGTCTATAATATTTTGTTGTGACATAAAAAAAAAAAAATTTACATACCGTTATCTTGGTAGAATTTTAAAATCATAAGTTTCAGCTTTAATTTTTTTGTTTTTCTATAATTCAAAGTGCTTCAAATAAAAAATAATGGATAAGTATTTATTGGGCATTTGAAACAAGTAATCACGAATGGTGCCAACAAGGAAAAAGGAGGGGGCTGGTAGCACTTTTGACCATAAAGGGAAAAATCAGACAAAATATCACAATTTTAATCTTCTTTTTTAGTTATTTATTGGTTACTTATTTATGAGTATGATTTTTATGACATCTAAAATTTAATTTTGTGATATTGAACAATCTACTATTTATAAATCTTATTTAGGAAATAATTCATTTTAAAAATCTACTGAATTGTACAAGTTATATTTTGGATATTAGTTAATCCGGTGTTCCATTACATTTATGTATCATTATATAAAATAAAATAAAAAAGCGTGATTTTAGAAGTTAATTTAATCTATTGATTAAAAGTTATATCAAAATCATAATATTTTTACAGAATAACACAAAGCTAACACGAAATTATGAGATAAATAATCTTGTTTAGAAGTAAGAAAACAATTAGCGTTTATGGCCCACAATCAAACAAAATTTTGATGTGAAATTTTCTGAATTGTCCCTTTGAAAATTCATAATTCAGTTTGTCTGAATACGAGAGAAATTCTAGATAGTTAAAAAAAAAAAAAGGGAAAAAAATAAAGCTTTTCTACGTTGATATCAACATCTAAAAACAGAATAATAGTTGACTCTCAGATTTAAAGTAAAATAAATTAAAATAAGAGATTGCTGAATTTAATAAATAAATATGTAGCAATTTAAACTATATAATTGTCTGAAATTTTTGTGGTCTAAAACAAAGTTAAATAATTGAAAAGTTTGCGTTGAATTTAATTTCAACCGTAACTTGCACGAATGCAAGAACAATTGACCTCTATATTTACTTTTTTTTTTTCCTTGCTATCTCTCATAATGAAACATGACTTTTGGGACATTTGACAACAATTTAAAATACAGGAAATAATGTTTTTTTTGTTCTCGAATTTTAGCTTCTTATATTTTAAATAATTTATTCTTCTACTTTTTTATTTTTTAGTTCCATTAAAAAAAATTAGATTTTTAGTTAGGTTAATCTATAATAACATGTTAAAATGATCCGTTGTTGTTTACTGGATATGCAAACTACATATTATAAATGAATGGTAGATTTTTGAATAACTATCGTTGGTTAATATTAAAGAAAAAATATGAAAGTACATATTATATTTGTTACTATTAAAAAATTAGATTAAAATTATAAATCAATTAAAATTCATGATTTTTTCGATGATTAATCTTTTATTTATTTAGCATCGAGTTCAGAGGTACCTTACTACCTTGTATGTGATCTAATAAAAAGTAGGAAAGCAAGGAACAAGAGGTGGGCTGTTGTTGTAGATAAATTGGGCCTACATTATGATCTCCTAAATTTGGGCCAGTGGTAATCCACCCTAGGCCCGAGAGCTACAACTTTTCATACCTAATTTAGGGCCCAAAGCCCAACTTGATTTTGCAAAAATAGAGAATATTATAGATCAAAACAAAATTACTCGAAAGTTAGAACAAACTTAGGATATTATAGAAATTTCAGTTTAAAACCAACTTACACTATTGTTAAAAGGAACCAATTTTTCTTCAATAAAAAAAAAAAAAAAAAAGGAATCAATTTATCAACCATCAATTATTGATTGAATTTTGAAACTTAATAGCTTCTTGAAATTCAAATAAATCCATACTATAGTTATGTTTAATAAGTACTGTATTTCGTAATACATTTGTAGTTTACTCTTAAATAGGGGCATATAGTGAATGAGTTGAAAAATAAAATCATATGAAAAAGTAGCACATATATATTGGATGGAAGGATTTTACTCATATCATGTTAACAAAAACTTATATGAATCATTTTATAATATAATTTTATGAATTGGAGATTTAATATCAAGTCAATATCTATTTTATAAATTAAATAGTCTCACAAAATTAGATTAATGAGATACTCGCACAAAAACCCTATTAATTTTATTTTATTCTCAGAATTTCTTAAGTCATTCGTGACATTAATTCTGATGTGATCAGGGATTAAGAAAAGTGTTGACGAAGTATTGGTCCAGCTACCAAAATGCATTAAAGTATATACTATTAATTAAGATAATTGGATAAGATATTCAAAAAAGTTGATTTATTAATTGTTGCAGAAAAAAGAGCAATTAAAATGTGCTACGAAGATTGTAATTATTGATAATTAGAAAAGTATTGAGATAATATTTAATCTAAATCTAAATAATTAGTAATTACATTAATTTAATTAAATGGAGGTTCGTAGCAAGAAAAAAGGGAAGAGGCATAATTTTGGAAGGGCTAGAAAATTCCATGGTTGGTTGGTTCTCGATTTTGAATCATGGTTTCCATGCCCAACATCTTACTTAACTTTATCTTTTGTCTTTCTAGAACACTTGAATCATCTCTACTTGATCATATATAACACCTTCTACCCTTTACACATCTTTGCACCTTAAAATATAAATCTTTTTCATCATGGTTAGATACTACAACTCTTCTTACCAAGACTATCTCCAATACTTGTCACTCCCAATCCACTTCTTCTTCTTCCTTTTCATAGTCTTCCTCTTCTTGATCATCACTTGGTACATAAACTATGAGCCCATCTTTGAGGACTTTTTGGACAACTTCAGGCTATGCCTCATGGTGTTTCCTGTGGTTTTACTGCTCTTAGTTCACTGGTTATCGAGCGATGATCCAGAGAGAGTCCCGTTTCTCTTGTCGTTGCCTGAAAAGGACTCACTCCATAGAGTAGGAGGATCTCCAGTCGGTGTGGCTATTCTGCTGCTGTTTCTGATGTTCATGATCTCTCACCACACTTCCCTACAAGAAAGATGGTTTCCCTTGTTTAGCAAACGATAAATAGACGAATGTATGATGTGATATGATATATATGTATGCTCTTGTAAGTAACTAAGTATTCTCTATTCTGTTCTTCAAGAAAGTTGGTTTAAACATCAGCTCTCATGCAGACAGAAACATGAATAAGAATGCAGAGCACATAATCCCAATCTGTTGATTCTATAAATACCTGCAAGTAGTATTTTTGCATCAAATGATATATCAAAATGCTATAAATACATACCATAATTTATCCTATGTTAGAGGAGACAGAGCCCAACTGTGCCCAGGAACCTTTCTCAAGCCTCTTGTTTTCATGCCATCCAAGTATCCAGTTGAAGAGGACACACTGGCAGCAAGTACATAGTTTGATCCGACATCGGGCTCTAGCTCGATCAGAAGTTGCATTAAACGTTCGTCCACATAACAAGCAAGGCCATGGTGCTTACAAGCACTAAGGTAACTCCTTAAGATGACAGAGTTAGGTTCCATTGGCATGCTCCCAATGATCTGATAAGCTTCTTCGATCTTTCCTGCTCGTCCAAATAAGTCTACCATGCATCCATAATGCTCCATAGTAGGCATGATCTTGTATACATTCACCATTTTCTTGAAAAGCTCTTTTCCTTTATCAACAAGACCTCTGTGGCTACAAGCAGAGAGTATGGCTGCAAACGACACACCATCTGGTTCCAAACCAACTTGTTCCATTCTGGTAAATAAAGAGAGGGCTTCTTCTCCATGGCCATGGTTTGCTAGGCATGAAATCATGACTGTCCAAGATTGCAGATTTTTATCACCTATTGAATTAAAGATATTGTAGGCTTCCTCTAAGTGACCAGATTTCGCGTACATATTTAGAAGGGCTGTTCCCAAACCAACGTTTGATTCTATACCATTTATGACAATGTACGAATGAATGGATTTTCCAAGCCTGACATTGAGGAGTTTGGTGCAAGCAGAGAGAAACGTAACGCACGTTACCATGTTCGGTTTCTCATTCACCATTGTCATTTCTTTGAATACTCTCAGAGCTTTTAGATCAAGGTTACTGCAAGTGTAACAAGGTGAATCAGAATGAATGCAAATACTTGTGTAACAATATGTTTTTCATGCTAAAATTTGTACTAATTTGAATTCTAATAGAAAGGTGCCATAGTTCACGTACCAATTAACATAAGCAGCAATCATGGAACTCCAAGACACCACATTTCTGTCAGACATTTCATCGAACACTCTTCTTGCAAACTCAATCAGACCGCACCCACCATACATAGTCAAGAGGGTATTCCTCACATGCCAATCCGAACCAAATCCCAACTTCAGAACCATCGAATGCACCGAACCAGCAACCCCCAGCAACGAGCAACGCCCACACGCCTTGATTACAAAAGGGTAAGTAAAGTTATCAGGTTTAAGATCACCAGGTGTTCGAAGTAACTCCAGAAAGAGTTTAACAGACTCTATGGGGGCGGCGGAGTTGTTGATTGTGTATGCTTTGATCAGCATGTTCCATGCAAACAGTGGCGGCGGAGCAATAGGAGAGGAGTCGAAGAGCCGCCGCGCATGGCGGAGGGAAGCGGTGGCGGCGGAGCAAATGAGCTGAGAGAAGAAGTATTCATGGTGGTCAAGAGAGGTTTTGACGAGTAAACAATGGAGAAGTTGGAGAGCTTCGATTGAGATTTTTGGCAATCGGATAAGCTTTTGAATCTGGCAATAAATCATCACCAACTTCCAATGAAAATGTGATCAAGATGAGATTTTGCAGAGGAATTTATGTTTTTATAATTGCGTAAAGTATCCAAGAATCTAAATGAATATAACTCAATAATATCAAGTTTAATTGGCCTGCATGGATTGAAAGATAGTATATTTATACTATATATATAAAAAGAGGAAACATAATATAAAAAGAGGAAAAATAAAGGCTTAAGCATCATAGATGAGAGTTGTTACTTTACTTTCAAAAGCTTCCTCCAATTTTAATATGAGAATTATTACTTTACTTTGAATAGCTTCCTCCAATTTTAATTATGCCCTATGTTACGCATGTGGAAATACTTGCCGAATTTTTGTAGATTTTGATTGGACTAAGAGCATCTACAATGGTTCTGATGTTGTTCCGATCTAACCATAGACGGATCCATATACCCAGGGTGGGGGCACGTGCCCCCACATTTTTTTGGAATTTTGAGGCAAGATGTTATAACTCAATTCAAGAATACTTCATCTCCCATGTAAGAGAGAGAGAGAGAGAGAGAGGAGGGTGTGAATATATTGCAGCTTTAATTCACACTCTATTAATATTCTATGTGTATATATCATACCAAAATTACGTCAATCAAGACTTGGATTGATGTAAATATTTTAATTAAAGCAGGCTAAAGAAACACAACAATGTTAGTGTAATACAAAAATGAAAATATGGGTATTACAGGTAATATCACAATCTTAAATTTACCGATATATTAATGGATATATTGATATCACAAAAATATTGAAAAAATAATAGAATTTTTTTAAAATTTTGGAAAATTAACATGAAATTTTATGGATTATTATAACATAGACTTGGATTGTTATATATTAAAAAATTTCTTCACGTATTTTATATTTTAGTTATTTTGTGTCTCCGCCATTAAAAAAATGTAGATCCGTCCCTGGATCCAACACTTCTTTTCCAGACGAAGACTCGAAACCTCTGACTCGAATACCTGCAAAACAAACACCAAGAGAGGTTCCCGGCGATGAGACTCCGACGCTCAAGTCAGTAGGGTTGCTAAGCAATTTTTATCAGAACAGTGTATATGTATATGCTTGTAATATGATTGTGCGTAAAAAAAATAAAAGAATGAGTATCGTAAGTTTATATACTCCCTGTGATACGTGACCATTGGAATTACCCGAAAAATATGGGAAGTGGGCAACTGATCCGCGAAAATGGCGGTCAGTTGAGTTCAAATCTATTCGCCCATTTTACCATTAACTAGTTCGTCGGAGTATCTTAAAACAAAATCAGTTCACCATACGTTAGTTCGCAAATATCGTCGCAGAATAGTTTGCTTCCAAAGTGGCCATTTGTTCGCTTCTTTAAGTTGTTCACACGTGTTGACTTTGACTTTAGTCCGGTTTAAGGATGAAAATTCGGTTCACTCCAGTTCGACCATATCAGGTTCTACAAATTTTAGGTATTTTAGTATTATATCACTGTCACCTTAAAAGTAAAAAAATAATATCTATCTTTAAATAAAAGGTTAATTACATAAAAATACATAAACTTAGAATATAGTTTTAATTACATCATGAACTTTTGACTATAACATCATAAACTCTCAATTTAATATATATTTCAATTGAGACATGTTTGAGTTTTTCGGGTTCCAATTGCTGACATGGAACCCTAAATATATAAATTAATTGCTTAGGTGAATGCTTAAATATAAATTGTTATCTACATGTAATGTTTTATAAAAAAATCCCTAATACATAACCTAAAAGTTTTTTTAGCAAGAAAAAGAAACATGAAAAATAAAATAGAGAATGAATAGAAAATTAAAACAAAACGAGAAAAAAAATAGAAAATAAAAGAAAAGAAACGTGGTCTCGTCTTTCCCACCCTTCTCGCCGGCTGCCGCCGTCTTCCCTCTTGCCGTCATCGCTTCGCCCTCCCCTCTTGTCGTGGGCACCTGAAAAACAACCCCGTCTTTTTTTACCGTTAAACAACAACACAACAGTAACGAAAGGCAATACCGCTGTCTTCTTCCCCCTCCACCTCTGGCCGCCCCCTCCTCTCTAACTGCCGCCTCCTTCCCCCTTTCTCCTCTCACCGGCTGCCGCAAGCAACATGCCCGTCCTAGCGCCCCATTCTATGAATCTATGCTAAACAACGACCTAACTAGCAGTAAATTGTTTCTTTTTTTTTTTCTTTTATTGATTTTCTTATATCAGCTGTTAAAAAAAATGGTATTTTCCTTTTTTTTTTAATTCCACTTAAATTGAGAATTGAATTGATTTATACATTTCAAGCTCCATGTTAGTAATTAGAGCCCGAAAAGTCCAACCATATCTCGAATTGAAACATACGTTGAATTGAATATTTATGATGTTATAGTCAAAAGTTTATGTTGCAATTGAAACTATACCTTGAGTAAATATATTACCTTAAATAAATATATTACCAACCATTCTATCCAAAAAGTAACTATTTATAGTCTCACTATCAAATCATTCATATATTTTGTACCATTGAAAATAGTTGAAGAATTGAATTTACTCATATCTTAGAGTGTAAATGACGAAAATAACCATGATAAATTAGCATATAAATATCACGTGGACCTTTTTTCGCCTGAAAATATTTGCTTGAGGTTGCAAAAGTGAACAAAACGTATAATATACATTGTGATATGAAAAAAATAAAAAAGTTTAGAATGCAAAATTAAAAAAACATATATAGTACAGGTTGTAAAATGAAATTAACCCTTTAAAAAACTTAGTATTTGTTTCAAGCACAATTCCCATTAAATCCAAGTATTATTTATTATTCCTTGTGAGCTCCAACAGGTTCCGAGTTCTACTTTGAGATTGCAACTTGCTTTGGTTTATATTGTAAGTTCATGTTTGATTCAAACATGAAAAAATACAAACATTCCGAGATATCCATGTATACATCCTGCAGTGTCGTTTTATTTCTACAAAAGTTAAAAGCTAATAAAAAAAGAGAAACATTCACCTTTTCATTCATCACATGAACATCATCTTCATTCTTTTCTCTTTTTTGAACAATATCATTACAAGATCCTATACCAATACAAGTTTGATCACCTTTGTATGAGTAGTGGCATTCACTTCAAATTTAGTGTTGGGTGAAAAGCATGCAGTTAGAATGTTAAACAACTTTTTATACAAACACCGTATGAAAAAACTGTGTGAAAAAAATGTGTACTGCAATCCAAATGCAAAGTTGGGACTATCTCCCAAAAAAATTTCAATTTAATGCATGAAAATTCGAATACACACCTAACAAAAAGAAAGCAATAGAATAAACCTCACCCATTAATAGAATAAACATGGTACTCACAATGGAATAAACATTGCTAAGCATGTTGAACTTTTTATAAGAAATAGAATTAGAAAACAATATCTCAACATGAAAGAACAGATGATTCTTGAAGCTTTAATAAGTGAAATAGAAAACGTAGTTATTCTTTTAGTGTACAATATAATAAATATTTATTAATGATTTTATCCGATTATATTCCTTATTATGATTACATGATTGGATATTCAAAGAAGATCAGGATGGATATGAGGAATTCATCCATTACTAGGAAACTAATTCCATATATCGTGGGAATCATGGATTCCTGTGTTTTTAAAGGATTCAATGACCAACAAGTTGTGTCCGAAAGAGGAGATCCAAGAAAAAGAGGAAGATTTTATTTTAATGAAGGGCTGTTAACCATCTCAGAGACCCAAGAAAAGGGCAAAGCTCATCCAAAGAGCCATTTTAGTAAGTTTGCATTTAGCATCTACTATGTCATGTCATAATGCATGTGTTTATTTGCAGTTGGTAAGGATCTCATGGTTGTTTGACTAATACAAACCTCATACAATTCCAGTATTCTTAAAAATCTATATATGAGAATATAGTAAACTAGAAAGAAAAATCAAATCATCATCAATGGATAAAAAAAGAATTGAAATTTTGATCAAATGAGTTTTTCCACCAATAGGGATAGGATTCCAAGAATAAGTTTAATAATATCTCAGTAATATCAAATTTAAAAGCATCATAGCATAACAATGGTTGGTGAAGATACGTCTTTCATCATTGGGTAATCCTCAGGCAACGTAAACACCGGCTCGTCTTTGGATAATCCTCTCAATGCCAAAGCTAGAGAATAACCCAATGCTCGAGCTACTGGCGTAGCAACAGCATTTCCAACTTGAATATATCTGATAAACATAAGAAACAAGAGTTTGAACTTAACAATACAAATCACATGTATCTTCATCAAGGGAACCTTATTTTAGACAATTTTATGGAGGGAAAAGGGAAATATAGTACCTCTCCTTTATTGGACCGACAAGTTTGTAGTAGTCTGGGAAGCCTTGCAGACGAGCATTCTCACGGATTGTGAGCACTCTATCTTGAAGGGGATGTAAGATCGCCTGGAATGTGTTTGTGTTACATACTTGGCTAAGTGCAATCAAGTAGATGGATGAAAGATGTATATACAATAAACAGAGAATGTTACCTGATTGTGAGGCTCTGCTCGAGTAACAACTGTAGGAACAGTTTCGTCCCACCACAGTCGTCCAAATGGCCTGCACGGATTGAAAGATGAGTATATTCTTTAATGCATTACTTTTCTTTAGGAAAAATAAAGGTGTAAGCATAGATCAGAATTGTTTACTATACTTTGAAGAGCTTCCTCCAACAAAGCTCATAGCATAATCAGGGACCTGCGAATTAAAATGACTTGCTAGGCTTTGAAGGCAACGAGAAAAAAAGCAGCTTTGAGTTATTAGTAATAATGTTTGTTTGAAGAGTAAACCATACCAGAGGCTTTCCAGAAGTTACTTTTAATCTTTCTACGTTGGGATCCCACTCGACTTTGTTGTCGGGGCGAACTCTAACACCTGGCAAATCTCTGAAGTTCGCACCCTAGTACCACAAAGATAAGCATTTCAGATATGAATAGGTCAGCTTTTGTATTATTTGTGCATTCAGAGTCCATTTCTGCAGCATCAGAGCACAAATAACTACCTTCTTTTTCGGGATTTGTTCAACACGCTCATAGTCATCCTGATTCAGACAGAGGGGCTGATGGTCGTATAAGCGATGTCCTGACACTTCAGTAATCAAGCAGCCAGGCATCTCTGCAATGAAAACGCACAACAGTTTCTGCAATGAAACATATTCTTATATGCATGCTAAAATGCAGAGAGTAAATGTTGAAGATAAACCAGGTAATAACTCAGCTATTCTATCATGTAACTTTATAACAATCAACAGCATTCTTAAGCATGATAAGGAACATAAGATTCTATTGGTTCCGATTCCTGATTAGAATGAAATGCCTAAATATCATATTCCAAGTTGAAGAGGAGATATAAAAACAAAATAAAGAAAATTATAGCTTGCAATACAGGTTGAGATCTAACTATTCTAAAGCCGCAGCAGTATGGTTTTCCAGCACTACCAGAACGAGTAAGGCCAAATACAGATGAGCTTTTAAAGAAGAACAAGAGCTTACCATCCCTTCTCAGACGGATAAAACGCTGGAAATCTGTCTGAGGCTCAGAACCATAATCCATTTCATCATGATCCTCATTGTTCATAACCTAAGTAAAAAAATAAAAAAATTAAACAATTACATGATGCCTGAGAAACAAGATAACAGGATGGAGCAGTCAATTAATACATACAGGAGGCAGGTCGGAAATTGCATCACCAAGAAAAAGTTCCTTTTTGAGATTGGCTTCACGGCCTTCCTCATACGCAACTGAGTTGGACTGCAGGTACCATTTAAGTTAACAGGAAAAAAAAAAAAAAAAAAAAGTAGACAAAAATAAATATTGATGAAATTAGCACGTCTTACCTCAAATTCAGTGGGCATCACTCCTCTGACTATAACATTGTGTGTTGGCAATGGATACTGGGGTAATTTCTGTGGTGCAAAAGGATTGAAATTGAGAATAGATGATTGAAAAGACTGCCTATAAATATTCGGATTAACATGATGATGGTGATGGTGGTATCAAACTAAAAATATCTTTGAAGAGATAAATTACCTCTGTTGAAAGTGCACCCCACATGAACATACGCATACGGAATTGAGGTAGTCCATACGCACCAGCTGCCATCATTCCCATTCTCGCCTGATAACCCATTGAAAGAAGGCGGCCAAGTGCATACCTACCAAGGAATCCACCAGCAAACCTCACAATATCAACCACATTCTCCATCAGCACAAACTTTGGCTTCAAATAGGACACAATATCCATGAAAACAACAAGCTGTTTATTTTTTGGATCTTCAAGAGGAGCTTCCTTATTTCTAAACCTATTAAAGCCACTAATGCCCTGGCAAGGCGGCCCCCCACATATGACATCAACTGTCCCCTGCATGGAATGAATACAAAATGTCGATTATTTTGGACCAAATAGTAATGAATTTTATGCATTCAAAAAGCAGCAAAAGCTTACAGGTAATGGTAGAATCCTAGACTTCTTGCCGTTTGAAACAAATTCCTTCAACTTTTCTTGGCAAGCACTGGTACATAGAAATTACAAACCCATAATAAATGAAAATGGGGAGAATTAATAAAAGAGCATTGAATTAGAAAGAATTAACTTTTGTATACCTCAAACCCTCTATCGGCTCCCATGTATCTTCCTCAGGGCCATAACCCTTCCATCGTATCTGAGAAATACAACAATGCAAAGAAAAGTTATGTAAAAGCTTTAAATATTTAAAGCATGCAGAGTCCTTAGAGCTATAGCGCAAAGAAATATGCCCACTCAACTACCTTGAAATGAAGTTTAGGATTTTTATTGTTATTCGGGTCACCATAGCATAGCGCTAGGATCTCATCAACTTCAAAGACTTCAGAATCATCTTCATCGGCATCATCCTCTTCATCTTCATCCTCAACATCATCTTCCATGGCATTTGATTCTCCAAGTTCACTACATGAGCCTTTGTTTTCTGATGATAAAAGGGACGTACAAAGTTTCTCCCATTCCTTAAGCAAGTTCAGGAAGTCCTCAGCAGATTCATTTCTCACCTATTGTACAAGGAACTCGAATATGCATCAGATGAGAAAAGGAAAAGATGAATTCTAATGCAAACACAGAAATTACTGATACACACCTGTGTCTCTGGATGGTTTAGTTTAAGGCTTTCACAAGCATATTTATTAATATCCACAGCCCATTTCTGTCGGTTAAATAGGCAACCATAAGAGATAAAACATTTATGCATAATAACTAGAAGAGTTTCATTTTAAATCATACAATTTCATAAAAAGATAATTCAACAAATGAGGAAAAATGAAAACTTACTGTAACGAGTTTAACACCACAGCTGTTAGCACCAAGACAAAGACCAGTAGACATTGCACCACATCCCGAATACAGATCCAACAATGTTCTCTCACCGCTTTGCTCTTCAGTCTCAGTGACATCTGCATCGCTAGAAATGGTAGAACCATCACTGCTATTTGCAGTACTCTCTGCAAATCAATAAAGCAATGAAAAAAAAATGAGTATGAACTCACTCGACCTCAAATTTCCACAACAAATCCTCAATCACAAGTTAACAGCACACCATCACACAGCTTATTCATACAAGAAAAGGGACAAGTGTACCTGATGGCAAGCTTACAAATGAACTGTATGGGAGCAAGTATTTCTTATCACAATAATAATCACATGTTGATCTAACACTTTCCTTTACGTCAAATTCAGTCTGTAAAATGATTAATATACAAAATTAGGTCCTCAAATTTGTTCTGTGATTTTCACGAAACATTTGATGGTTTGAAGATACCTTTGGAGGCAGAAGTACAATGTTGAGCTTCTTTACCAGGCAGTTAAGTGGATTGTCATCTTTAATTTCAGAAAAGAATACTCGTTTACCATCTATAAGGCTGCCACATGTTTTAATAACCTAACAAACATTGTATAACCATATCACAAATTAGTAAGTATTAGCTGATCGTCCCAAAAACATAATTGCAAGGCATTATTCACAATGTCTCACCGTATCCTCCGCTCTGTAATACCACTGAGCAGTAAAATTATTTGTGCCATCAACTGCTTCAAAAAATTCTATTATCTTACAAATATAATCATCTTTCCCTTCTTCAGCCTAATGACAATGAATGATGTCAGTCAAATTAAACACATTAATTATAGGATAATTTGCAAATATAAAGAAAATTAACAAAGAAATACGCCTAAGAACCTATTAAACCTCACCTTTACATGAGCATCATCTTCCAAAAAGAAAACATGTCCATCTACCTCCGCTTTGCGATAATGGCATCTAGCTTGGACAATTTCCTATATTTATCCGAAAAACCCCACTTAGTGCAAGTAATAAAATAATTAATATTCTCCTAAAATTAATTATCAGGAATTCATTGCATTGACAAATTTATTCACAAAGAATAATTATTGATCATTGATTGTACTAAATAATTTCATACAATTCTATAATTGGAAATACTTCACCCTAACCAACAATCAGCATAGACAATACAATCGTATTGAAATACTCAATAATAATACATAACATCATTTTATCCAAATTAGACAGTCAAAGACATTGACATTCTCCAGTCGTTTCTCAAACTCGCTACTCAAAATGCATTCACCAAAATAATTTCCACAGAGTAATGAAAATAACAAAATCATGAATAGAGAGGGGAAAAGGGGGGTAGAATTCAAAGTGAAAACTTGAAGGCAATATAAGAGGACAACGCTGAGAACATATTTATACTCTTCAAACAATTTATTTATTGTAATTCAAAAAAAAATAAAAAAATTCTAACCACACAATCAATATTAACAGTAGAATTGCCCAAATAATGTCTTTTACACTGCATAATCGTCATTTTTCAGTAACTAGACATTCAAAGACACTATCTGTTTCCAGTCATTTCAAAAACTCCGCGCCCAGAATGCATTTACCAAAATAATTACACCAAAATGCAGATCCTAGTGATCATAACGTATCAATTTAGGCTCATCAAAACCCAGATTTAAAAAAAAAAAAAAAAAAAAAAGGATTTATTGTGGATTTAATTTTCCGTCAGAGCCCTATTCAAAAACATGGGTTTCTCAGATTCTTAGCCAAACGCATAAAATTCAGCATTTAACCAACACTCAAATAAATCAACAAAACGTATCGATTTGTACCTGCTGATTGTTCTGATACCTATGAGGCCACTGCTTCCGGGCCTCCTCATCCGAAAAGGGCGCGCCCAGAAACACCGCGGTTTCATCCTCTTCATCTCCATCGTTTCTTCGAACTGGACTCTCCACCTTCTCCTCACCCACGCCATCATTACCTGATTCTACGGCAGACGAAGTTCGTTTCTTCAACTGGCGGAGCTCCTCCACTGGTGCCGGGGAATTTCTCCTCTTCGCCATTTGAGCAGATGAAGTGAATGAGAAGAAGATGAAGCGTTGAGACAAGATGAGGAGAGTGGTTTATAAAGGGTTTGGGATGAAAGTTTGAATTTTTTGTAAAGTGCGGGAAGGCGGGATGGTGGAATTAAAAATGTGATTAAATTGGATTGGATAGTCTGACGTGGAGTCCGGTGTGTAGTAGTAATATATTAATGGATGATTTTATTTACCTATTTTAGTAGATATTTTCACTAATATCCTTTTTTTCACAAACCCTTCCCTTTTTAATGTAATTGGTGTATGAATTTATGATCCATGCAATAGCCCCACTTAGAGATGTCCAACCGGTTCGAAAAACCGTGAACCGGCGGTTCCAACCGCCGGTTTATGCTTTTTTTTTTAATTGTTGTCTTGGACACGTGTACGGCTCACGTTTAAACTAAACTAGCCGTTGCAGATCGACGGAGGAGATCAAATAGTCGTTGGAAACCGGCCGAACCGTAATCGCCGGTTCAAACCGGCGGTTTGGAGCCAATTTGAATCGAGCGACCGAGATCTGTTGAACATTGGAGATGGACGGTTGAGATCAGCCGAACCGGAACCGGCGGTTCGAACCGGAGCGTCCTTTTTTTTTTTTTTTTGATTTTTGAGATCTATAAATAGGGGTTCAAATGTTGTATTTTTTCACACCAATTCTCAAGCTCTCTCTCAATTCTCTTGCATTCTTGCTCACTTTAATATATCAAGTTCAAAAGCTCTCAAATTTCGTTTTTTAATTCGTATTATCATCTACTTGTAGTTCTACTTCCACTTCGATTTTTTTTATTTGCTATCATCATGTCTAGAAGAGGTTCTTCCGCTTCCTCGTCTCATGCTAGGGGAAAGAGTCTCATGTCACCTCCACAATCCTACGAAGACGAGCTAATTGATCGATGGTGTGACGAGCTTGATGAAGATGTCGATTTGGGGGAACAAATCGCCCAAGCCTTAGCCGATGATGATGAAGAGGAAGAAATCGTGCAACACACACAAGGGAGTACCCCCTCTAGTAGAGCATCTTCTTCACTTCGAAGTGATATCTTCTCCGTTCACTTCAAGAAGGAGGTCGTGCCTAATAGTGTCGTTGACTACATAGTAACGTGCAATCATTGTGGGAAGCAATACAAGTTCAAGCATGGAGGAGGATATGGAACGTTCAACAACCACGTCACGAAGAAGCATCCCGACAAGGTTGGATTGGCTCCTTCTCAAACACAACTACGAGGATTCACCGGGTCTTCACAAGGTATGAATTCTTTAATGTTTAAATTTAGCCAACTTGAACTTAGGAAAGGCACCGTCGATTTTATTGCTTCTAAACATTTGCCTTTGCAATGGGCTTCCGATGAATATTATCAAGATTATGTGAGTCAATATTTGCAACCACCGGCTAGAATGATAAGTAGGAACACGGCCACTAGGGATATTGATAAAAGAGTTCGTGAAAAAAAAAAAAAATCTTATGCAAGATTTAGCTAACCTTAAACAAAAAGTTGCAATATGTGTTGATTGTTGGAAAGATCCTTATAAAAAAAGAATGATTATATGGGCATTACTTGTCATTGGATTGATGATGCATGGGATGTTCAAAAACGTTTAATTGTTTTTGTTGATTTTAATGAAAGTCATACCGGTTTACATATTTCACAAAAAATAATTCATAGCTTAAATGATTATGGTATATTAACAAAAGTATTTGCTATAGCTTTAGATAATGCAACTAATAATAAAGCGAGTTTGGCTACGTTAATTGATTTTTGTAAACCTTCATTAAATGGTGATATTTTTCATACTAGATGCATGTGTCATGTTTTTAATTTATGTGTTCAAGATGGATTAACAACTTTACAAAAGGAAATAGACAAAATTAGAGTTGCAATTAATTTAATTTGTCATACCATACAAATGCGAAAAGGATGGGCTAGATTTTGTAAAATGAATGGATTCGAAGTAAAAAAATTTGTGAAAGATGTGGAACATAGGTGGAATTCTACTTATTACATGCTTCAAGATTCATATAATTATAGAAAACTTTTATGTGCTTTTTTTATGGAATTTGGAGATAGTAATGTCATGTTATTTGCTCATTCTTGGGATTCTTGTATAAACATGATTGGTATGCTAAAAATTTTTGAAGAAGGCACTAATGAAATAAGTGGATGTTATTATCCTACATCTCCTTTAGCTTTAGATCAATGTGTTAAAATTGCTTTGATAATGAACTCTTATAAAGATGATCCTATTTTAAGTGATGCCATTATTATGATGAAAGCTAAATGGTTAAAATATTATCATGAGATACCCCCCATATTTATGTGCTAAATTATTAGGTCTTAGGATTAGAGAAGATGGATTAGAAGAACTTTTAACTATGTACTATAATGCATTGTTCCCCTTTGGCTATATTAGTGATTATGATCAAGTTGAATATGTGCCTAATCCTAGTGAAGTGGTTAAACGGGCGAAAAATTATTTGTATGATTTATTTAGAGAATATAAAACAATGTATGGTGAATCATGTAGTAGTGAAGATGTAGTTCGACATCATAATGTAGGTTCTAGTAGTTCTTCGTCTACTTTTGGTGATACTCTTTCTCAATTTTATAATTTTTATGATATTAGAACTCAAAAAAAAGCTAGAGGTGTTAATTCATCACAAGAATTGGATTCTTATTTTAGTGTTACTTTTGAATCAATTGCATTTGAGAACAATTTGGATCTATTAAAGTGGTGGTCACGAAGGATTACCACATATCCTATACTAACAATTATTGTCAAGGAAATATTTGCATGTCCCGTGATAAGTGGAAAATATGTGTAATTTTGTGGTGATTAATGTGAGATTTTATGATCGTTTATTTGATTGGATGCACTATTTTCCTACATAGGTGTGATTTGGGTCTTCAAATACTTCATACATTATTTTCTTGTTTATTTTAGGAATTTATGAAGTGTTTGAAGAATGGAGACAATGGACTTAGCAATTTATTTGAAGAATTAAAGGAGAAAGGCTTGGGCTAGTAATTTAAAGAAAGAAGAGAACAAAGGCCCATTCCATTTTGAAGGAAGACAATTCACGCCTCCACCAAAAAGAAGCCCTATTGGAGTTGACTTTTCCCGCAAGCCAAAAAATAATAATAACTTTCCATCTTTTGCATATAAAACACGATTGTTCACGTGAAGAGAGGGAGGAATAGTTTTAGAGAGAGAAACGATATATTTTCTTAGGTTAATTTAGATGGATCTCAGAATTGCTTGGATGGAATCAATTATGAGGATGCTCGGCTAATTTTTCAATTTCGGTTAGCAGAAATGTTTGAACCTATATTTCTTTTATGTTTTAATTAATCTCGTTTTCCCCTCTCGATGTTTGAATGGAATTGATTATGTTATCTGTGCAGAACGTTTTCGATTATTGATGCTTGATTTAGCCTGATCACCTAGGTTAAGTGTTTGATAATTGATTGCTAGAATCTTAAATCATGAATCATAATTGTTGTGATTTAATTTTCATAAGTGGTAAACTAAAGGTCGTGCATCTCTAGGGTAGCATAATCCTAGATTATCGAATCGAGCTTGTGTATTCGGAGTCTAGTTCATCCTATCGTCTTAATGATTAATGCATTTAATGAATTAAATCTAGAGAGCTTGTTCTAGGTTATTCAATTAAATAGGGTTAATTAGTGATCTTATCCTAATTTAACTAATCTTAAGAGACGATTCGGTTTAACAGAGCTTGTTGTTAGACTAGGGGTGATAATTCCATGATAATCTGAGAGATGGTGTTACATTGATTAAGGCATAATTGAAATTGGGGGATAACTGAACTGTTAACTGGAATGTTTGCATCCATTGATCTCTTATTTAATTTGCTTTCTAGGTTTGCTTTATTTAATTTGGTGATAGATAATTAATCTCAACCCCCCAAACCTTTTCTGTCTCCTGAATTGAACATAGGTGACATAATTTATTCTTCACTCCTCATGGGATCGACTCTGACTTGCCCTAGCTACTAGTTGGTTAGGTTAGGTAAGAAATTTAATTAATTTTGCCGCGTTGCGACGCGTGGTCATCCCGCCTCCACGGTTTTGGTTGAACATACCTTTAGCATATCGGGCCACACTTTGAGTGAGAGGAGAGCAAACTTGGCTGTCGAAAATGTCCAAAACCTTATGCTTCTTGACGATTGGGTCAAAGCCGCCAAACGTCAACAAAACCTCGATTTGTCACACATGGAGGACGGTGGACAAGATTTGTATGGCTACGACTCAAACACAACATCCTCCGGCGGAAGTGGCGTCAACCTCGACGAGTGAAAAAGGTAAGTTGAGGTAAGAGAACTACGTGAACTTTGATTCCTTAATTCGATTTCAATTAAGGATACGTAGGCAATTTCATTTTAAGTTTGAAATTTCAATTCCAAACTTAAAATGAAACTCAAGCTCTTTCATTTTTTTATGCTCACTTTTGTAATTGTAATATATAGTATAAACTTTTGTAATAGATTAGAATCATTCAATCATAGATTAGATATAGACTATATAGTTCTAACTTGTAATAATTTTCCAAGTTATATTGACAAGTTTAATTGTAATATATACAAACATTTGTAATAGATTAGAATCATTAGATCATAGATTATATATAGTTCTAAGTGTTCCAACTTGTAATATTTTCCAAGTTATATTATATTGACAAGTTTATTGAAAAAGTTTGATCAATACAATTTTTCAATATATTTTTTATTCTGAGTTGCATTTTCTCATGATATTTTATACTTCAAAACAAACATTAAAGTTTAAATTTGGATCATAGAATCATAGATTAAAAAAAACCCAAAAAAAAAGGAAAACCGAAAACCGCCGGTTCAAACCGGCCGAACCGTCCGGTTCCGGTTGAACCGGCGGTTTCGAACCGAAACCGAAACCTTTCCTTCCACGGTTAGGTTTCGGTTCCACCATTTCGGAACCGTCGAACCGGCGGTTCGAACCGGAACCGGGAAACCGTTTGGGCATCTCTAGCCCCACTACGTCACACGTGTATTTATGTTAGACCCGTTCGGGCCTGCACCTAATCACTGTCTTATATTTTGAATTTTATAGATATATTGTTTTGTATTTTATATAATGTTTGTATACCTAAAGAATGTAGTGTGTATGCCGGAAAGATCTATGAAGAAATGTATATATAACTCGATTTATTAAAATCTTATATAGTCATTTATTTGTATAATTGAAAAATATTGATGTATATATTTTGAAAAGATGTTTGTATTACTAATTATATTAAAAAATACTAATTGTTTTACTAAATATTGTCGCGTGTTTTTTTCAAATATATTATTTGTTTTCCAAAAGTCCTTATTTATGTTTACCTTAAGTGGTTGCTTGTATAATTGAAATCAATTACTTATGTTTTTTTCAAATATATTATTTATTTTCCAAAAGTTCTTATTTGTGTTTACCGTAAGTGGTTGCTTAAGTAATTGAAATCAATTACTTATATGTCTGAAATGTATTGCTTGTTTTAGTGATAATTTTATGTTCAAAATACAAGTTTGAATAATTGAAATGCAATGCTTAAATTATTATTACTTGTGCGTCCAAAATGTAGTAATTGTATAATTAAAAGATATTATTGGGTTTACAATAAAGAATCACCCGTTTACCGAAAGTATAATGTAGGATTATCGATTTTATTCTTACCTATTTCAGCATCACTCTTAAGTCCTAACATCATTCTCCATTATACCAGTCATGATGTGTTTTTTCTTGCTGAAATACTTGATTTTTAATGTTTAAAATCGCAATAGAATAAATTTCAACACATTTGAAAATGTCAATATGCAAGCCTAGACAAAAAAAAAAAAAAAAAAAAAAAAAAAACAAACTTGAGAATAGAAAAGGCAAACCAAACAGATGTGGAAGAAGCAAGTTGAAAGGAAAAAATGTTGAAGAAATATACTGAGAGATGAAAAAAAAAAAAAAAAACACACACACACACACACACAAATGAAGTAGTAATACATTTAAGTTATAAATATAAATATTTTCAAGATTCGAACCCTATTTCCACAGATCAAGCATGGAGGCACGGGTTGGACACAGACGAGTCGAGTTGCACGGATCCACTTCATTCGACTCATATAAGCTACCAAAAATGGCAACACATTGACAAAAGCTACAATGGAAGGGAAACATAAGCTCAAGAGAACATCTATCTTATAGTTTCTGTTACAGACATAACAAACCAGTTTATCCACAGAGATTCTACAGAATTTTTTTAAGGTTAATTTGTCTATTGAGATAAAGACTGCTAAGGATTAGTCCACATCATTATGTAGTTCATGTACACCAATCACAAGTTTCACCCCACTTATGTGTATCCACTGCTCACAAAAGCCGAAAGACGTTACGATATCACACGAATCGATTGATTACCCGTTTCACTATGCTTCTTCTTTCCATATTCGTCCGGCAACTTTCAGCTTCAGCTCCTCCCGATTACCACCGGAGAAGAAGAGCGCCATGCTTCTCTGAATTATTAGTCCGTCCATACTGTCACGAACTTTTATATGACTATCGCGGATGCTCCTCGGAACTCCTTGCCACGTCATCTTCCGGCCGTTTCCGCCGACCTCCAAGCTGTAGCTGAACTTTCTCGCATCATGATCGTCGCCCATGAAGCGTATGAACGCCATGTACACTGGCGCCATTCCGAGATTGAAAGCCTCGAAGTGCAAGCAGAATTGGTAGCCGTAACAGTTGAAAACCTGCACGACGTTTTAGGGTTACAGGTATTTGCATGAGAGATGATGAGAGAGAGAGAGAGAGTACTCACGGTCAGCATCCACGTGGCGTTTTCGACATCGTGGGGATTGGATTTGACGTATCTGTGGTTAAAGGTACATCCGTCGTGCATGTCGACCTGGTGGTCTCTCTTGAGGTGGGCCACGAGGAACGGGATACTACCACTGACGGGGCATTCTGCTCCTGCGTACGGGCATCTGTAGGGACGGAACCGGCAATTTTGTTCGTGCCTTAATCTGCCATGATAAGGGAAAATATCTTGGCAGCCAAGAATCTGGTATTTGCATGGGAGTTCAAGTGATTCCGCAACTCGCTCCAATGCCAAGCATCTTATGTTCCCAAGCTCTTGACGACAAATTGGGCAACATCGCACCTTTGACTGGCACTTCGAGCATAGAGTATGGCCGTTTGGACACTGGAACAGGGAGGAACGATTACAGTAGATATATCAAGCAAAATGAAAAAGCAACTGAAGACCAGGCAAATCAACATAATCCAACTCCGATGAAACAAGAAATCAAGACAAACTATACAGTATATTATCTTCAGATGCATTTGCCACTGGAGAGGTCAGAGATAAGTGGTAGGGATTCAACTGTGGCCATTGGGTTAGCCAGTTAATTGTATTTTCAGTAAATGATCTACTATATCTGCTAAAATAATCGGCATTTTGGGAAACAAAGCACTCCTTAATAATCATATCTTAAAACAAAAAAGAATGTTTATAGAAACAAAGAAGAAACGAGGTAGATTATTTTCTTGACTACGTCCAACTTTTCTTAAATTTGCATGCTCCTGTATCTTATGTGATAAGCATAAATCACCAAAGTCTAAGTTCTCTTATCTGTTCCAAGTAGACAAGTCGAAAGTGAACAGATATATACGTAAAAAATTCCACCTTTTGTTGTCATATGCTACAGATAACCACTTAAAATCCAATAGGTTATAATATCATTACTGCAACTAAATTTCAGCTTCAAGTTGGCAATAGTAAATTTTTTGCTCTACGATCTGAGTAGCTGGAGAAACATAAATGAGTAAATGCAATCATAGTTCTAATTGGTTACGTTTAAATTTCAAAATGGAACAGAATATATGTTTTAAATTTGGAATCGATTTTGAGAACTAAAATTTCAGCATCACTACGTAATAGTAAATTAGTAACATTTGCAATGCTAGAAATTCAATTAAGACACTGCAGAAAACCAACAGTTCAAAGAACCCCAAACGACAAATATCCAAACTACATAAATAAATTGCAACAGTATTTACCTGCTGAATTGGAGGGTACATTACATTCATGCAAACAGGGCATTCAAGCAGTTCATGCACAGCAGTATTTGATGCCATGCCACGTTGTGCACCATTAAAAGACAAACTTTTCCTCTGAGGGGAGGCTCTTATTTCAACACTCTCAGTAGAAACATCGTAATCAATATTTCGGGTCTCGATTATGCCCTCATAGGTGCTACTTCCAGGGACCATGATTTCTTCCCAAACTGGATGTTTATCGACTACCTGTCAACATAGCCCGGAAGAAAAGTTAATTGAGCAAAAAATTTACTTAATTCTTTGCAGATAAACTGGAACGCCTCCTATTGAGCAGACAAATTATGCACAATACCCACTGGTCAGTAACGTTTCAGAATTTATTCTCCTCTAACTTGCAATTGGGTCTCTATTATTCTTTATTGTTTAATGTAAGCATATAATGAAGAAAATAATAGCATGTGTCAATGAACTAGTTAAGAGCTGGTTATCAGTACAATGTAGTCATTAACACATTGATATTTAGGCTAAGAAAAAAGTTAACACTCCTTTTCTAGAACGTAAGCAGAAAGAAAACACATCAAACTCAATTGGAACATATTGATATCATACAGATGGTAATTCAGGCAATAACTGCATGGGATCATTTGTCCGAGAATACCATGTATTCATGCTATACATATAGTAATTCCATAAAGATGTTCACGTAATCATGCATGACCTCCATAGTATTATGTAATCTATATCATCTTTTATTTTAGGAGATACATGGCCCCACACAGACTTGAACGTGACTCTTGGTCTCTAATAGGCTGTTATGTAAATATTAGACACATTTTTTAAATGTCCACCCCAAAGTTTTCAGCTGGATGAATCGTGTTGATGAAGCCATAGGCTTGTGATTATCAAAATGAAGAATATTTAATAGAATGCCAAGCAAAAAAGTTCACCCTCGACCTCTATCATGACTGATGAGTTTACAATAGTGACATGATAGAAGTCATCTTGGGAAAATATTGAATATTGAAGGCTTAGTTACTCCAAAATGGAATCATTTTTACACTCTTATATGCAATGGGAGGATCTACGAAATTAAAAAAGCAGGACAGGATATATAGACCATTCAAACAGAAGAAAAGTTTTCAAAGCAGCTGATACTTTGATGGTAAACTGTAAAAAGTTCACCTATAAACTCAAAAGTTTCTCGAACACATGAGTACTACTTTATGTGGACAAAGTGGTAGGACTAGCAAAAGAATCAACCTGAAGCAATATGAGGTGAAAATTTTATAATGATTTTATTTGACAAAGTAAAAGAATCAAATTAAATTCTCAGTGGAACTGCATTTTGTTCTTATAACACGGATAACGGATTCATTAATGCATTTTACAGTTCAATGAACAACTTAGCCAGCACGCATTACCCAAGTCTCTCCCCTAGCATCTTCCACTTATTCCTAGACCACAAGCATTCTATTTATTCTATGGGAACTATAAACCTAAAGACATAATTGTTATCATCCACCATGTATTCTTGAAACTTTAAAGATATTTGTCATTCTCGACTAGTTTGTAATTCTCAATCTCCAAAGAAAACTAAAAAGGGTTAATCATTCATGCCACCTTAACAATATAAAATCATACCATTTATGAATCGTTACACTCACCACCAAGTATGAAGAGGTATGAAATTTTTTTGAACACACTTCCATCTCATACCACCATATCTTACACTGAAAGACAAGATTAAACCACTAATTCCTATTTGACTCATTCCACATCTCTCAAACTAAAAAATGACCACACTTTGCAGCACTATAATTACAATGCTAAAAAAATCAGAACTTAGAGCCTTTTATGTGAATAAATGATTCTTTCAAACAACGAACCAAATCAATGTAAGAATCCATTTATCATAAATAAGTGCAACTACACTGAAGATGGTATGAAGTGATCAAAGGTAAGAATGAATTCGACTTGCTCATAAGGTAATTGTTTCCTCCTATAAATCGAGAATCCATGCAACATCACATGGCCAATTATCAGGATTTCCTACAAATCAGTACAATGTTCTCCAAGCAAAAACTGGTGTCTCTAAAACACAGCATAGAACTCATCGACACACATGTATCTCTACATTATTGTAAGACAAGACACGCTATCTTCCATTTCCAATAAGCGGGTAAAATATCTTATACCTGATACCAATAGTTATAAGATCTAGAGATATGATTTTTAGTACCAAAAACTTTAGATGGAAAAACAAATCCCAGGGGTCCAAAGACACATTGATGAGAAGCTAGGGAAACAAAAGAGTAAATGGTTGTTTAGGGTTAAAACACCAAAAGAGCAGAGGATAAATCAGATTCTTCAAAAATCATCAAAAATCCTGAACCAGTAAATATATTGCCGTTTTAAGCCAATTAGACAAAGCAAAAACTACATTTTTCCACTAAAGAATCCACCCCAAAGAACTTTACAAAAACCACCCCCATTAAATAGGTTAAGCAACTCTTCAGTCACATCAAAATAGAACACCTCAAAAATCAACTAAATTAAGAAATTGACAAAAAAAGAAGAGATACAGAACTGCAAATAATAAGCTCCACATACAAGTTTATTCCACACACAAACACACAGCTATTTTTTAACTTCTACATATAATTATAAATTAAAACTCAGACAAAAAACCAAAAAGAAAAAGAACAAAACAGCATTTTTATCAAATAAATACCAACATTTCTCATTTAATTACCAAAATTAAACAACCCTAAATTCGATGAAATTAAAGCAGACTAAAAACAAGTGATCCTCACAAAAGATCAACACTCACTCGATTCCTTCCAACACATTGCAAGCTCAGTTTTTTCACACAAACACGAAATCCATTCAACATTCTTACACTTCCTCCAGAAAAAATCGAACACAAAAGAAAACTTTAAAGATCGAAAATAATTCCCCTTTCGAAAACAATAAACAACAATTATGCACAGCGAAACAAGAGATATAAACTAACCCGATGAGAATTTCGCAGCAAAATTCACGAAATCGCATCAAATTGTAATCAACCCATGTTCGAGTAATCTGCAATTGGATTAACAGAAGTCGCTATTCAGAGGCTATTCAGAGAACTCGATTACTGCTACAGAGAAAAGGCACAGACATTTTATGTGTTGAGGTGGAGCTTAATCCTTAAAACCCGACTCCTTGCCTATATTTACGTGTCTAATTTGGACTTATTTACCACTCATAAATATCATAAATTTCAATTTCAATATATATATATATATATATATATATATATATATATATATTGAGAGAGAGAGAGAGAGAGAGAACTGTATGTATATATTGCTGTACAGTGTGTAAAAATTCACTGTAAAAGTTTCTACAGTTTGTAAGGAAGTTAATTTCTCAAGTCAAAAGATGACGTCAGATTATTTTAAATAATATATATATATATATATATTTAGAACTTTTTTTTTCAGACATCAAATTATATCGGTATAAACCATTTTATACCACAAAATCAAATAATATTAGCTTTCATACCACAAAGTATAATTTTGTCACTTTTCTATTATAATTTGAATGACAAATTCAAAATAACTCTGCGCTTATATGTGAAAAGTCTAAATTAGTCTTGCACACACACATGTGAAAAATCTAAAATTACCCTTACAAGGTTGTTGACTGATGTAATGTAAGATGTTATTTATATCTTATCAATAAAGATAAAATTGTCTTTTTTTTTTATTTATGGTAAAATATATATATATATATATATAATTTATTGTGATAGATATGGTTGATATATCAATTATACTATGTATATAATATGTGTTAGAGAATCTTGTTTATTTTACTTTTACCATTGATGACTAGAAACAGTTTGTGCAACTACCAATTTGTATCCATTCACACCAAAACACATCCTCAAAATGTTTGTTTTGCTAAATGTTAAATTCGAATAATTTATCTGGTGAGAAAACTATTTAATTAGTGCAGTTGAGCAGCTTTTGGGAATTTTTTAAGGTGAGATTTAAATATTAAAAACTTTAGGGGTTCCTTTGGTGCCAATCGTTGGCACTTGACAGATTTATAATATTAATTGCGGATTTTAATATTCAAAATGGTTGGTGGCTGAAAAATAAAAATGTAAAAGAGCATTCAACAGAAAAGACAAAAAGAATATGGAGGAATTAAAAAGAAGCTTTATCTCACCATGTGTGATTAGTTAGATGATTTGATTAAGATATCTACTAGTATTAATATTTAAATAAAGTTAAAATTAAGAAAACAATTTGGAATATGATAATTTTTGCATTTTGATATTTTTTAGATTGCACCTGAATTTTGCATTTTGCAGCCTAAGTATATTTTATATTCACATTTTTCGTCAAAACCAAATTTCGAATCCCAATTTTTACCTTAATTGATTGCTTTGATTTGATTGTATTTTTTTTTTTTTTGTACCCATACACTTGATTTAATGGAAGATACATTTCTCAATCTAAGTAAGATTTAGGGTTCGATCCCCTCTATCTTGAGTAATTAAAAAAATTGTAAATTCATTTAAAAAGGAAAATTAACACATTATACTATCATACATAGACATTATAGGTATTTTTTTTATTAAATCTAATGGATTTCCAGTTATACCACTGATCAACAGTAATACTAGGGTAGTCAAACATTTCAATTGTAAGAACAAAAAACAAAATATTAATGTGATTGTTATTACTATAAAACTATGAAATTAATTTTCAATAAATTAGCAAGGTTATTGGTTTTATTTATTTCAGATAATATAAAGCGTATGACTAATGAGTATATAATGTCGGCCCATATAATTAGTCTTCGCTATTTATAAATGGGCCAGTGGTCTCTATTGAGTATTGAGTGTTCGTTTGTTACTTGGGCTTTAATATTTCTCTTTAAAATAGAGCCTAATAGTATATGACCCACTATCTCAATAATGGTTAATTATATATATATATATATATATATATATATATATATATATAATTAACTTATTTAAAATTTTGAAAAAAACTAATTTATTGACACAAGATATTTACTTTGTATTTTATTTCATCAAAATATATATTGTACATGATAGCATGCACTGATTAATAATGGGAAAACACACATCCATCCTATGTTTTTTCTTAATTTATTACTTTTATCATTGGTAAATTCATGTATACTTTCTGTTGCAATATTATTTAGTTTTTTCCACTTTAAATTTTTTCTTTTATTCAAATATAAGAAAATTTGAAAGCAGACAAGACAGGAACTAAAAACATTAAGTATATATGGACAGAACTAAATAAATTGAAGTATAAAACTAGAAAAATGAAAAGAAAAAAAAAACCAAATGGCCATACCTGTGAGCATGGATGTAAGTGCATAAAAATAATAACTACAAATATATAAATGCATGTCACTAGATATAGCATTTCACACGCTTTAATTATTGTGACAATAAATTAGAAATAATATGGGTAGGCCCATAAAACCCAATCATCAATTTTTTTCTCTTGAGAATAGCAATCATAATTTCTAATGAGTAGATTCAATAAATGGCCACTTCTAAAGTGTAAAAGATGTGTAACTATGATATATTTTTAAGAGTGAGTGTTATATGATAATGTCTCACCGATCATGTACGTGATATGAGTCAACTCATAACTCACATTTCACAATTCACATACATACAGATTAGTGAAAATGAAAAATGATCCGTCTCACGAAAACTATCCATGAAAGCATCTCACGCAAGTTTTTATATATTTTTAAAGATACAAATTGAATTGACTGAATCTTAAATGGTCCAAATTTTGTAGTTGATTAAAAACAAAAAGGTAAAACCAAAATAAAAAAATATGTAAAAATCAACTTCATACTTTATCCTTAAAACAAGGCCATAACATGGGATCGACATTTGATTGATTGTGAGAGTTGAGACAGCCCCAAAACCCTCAAAGAAAAAAAAGATCGGAGAAAAGAAAGGTTTAATTAGAAAGTAAAACATGAAAGTTCAAAAAATTGCAACACAATATTATTTGAATAAAAAAAAAACAATATTTTTCTCAAAAAACAGTGCCGATTATTTGAATTTCATAATTATTTTTCTACAATTTGTTTGGCAACAACGTCACAAGAGACAAATTAGACGAACATGTGAATATGTTTTAGCTGGAATACCAATGATTTCAATTGAAATAAGATGAAGTTACAAGTCCATATTTGAAATTATACATGTCATGAAAAATTATATCTCTCTTTTTAATCAAGCCAAAAAAAAAAAGGTTATGTTTGAACCGAATTTACAACAGTTTCCCTGGACCCTATCACTGTATCATAGTTTTATGTTTTATTTTATTAATGTACCCCAAGTCCAAGTGCTCAATATATCGATTTGTCGACCAATAATACAATTAATGTTTGGTTCAATATATCAATAATATCGTGACAAAATAATATAAAAAAAGTTATTAATAATATTATTATTATTCTTTTATGTTTTTGTTACTCAGCGTGATAATACTCTATTGAAAAATAAAATCATAATAGTTTGATTTTTTTAAGAATATAATCAGTTGTTAAAACATATCGATCAACCGACTTACTAAGGCAAAAATCTAAAATTAATTAAATAATAGAATAGACCTATCTATGTCGATAAAAAACAACAAGAAATGCATGTCTCTTTCCTTTGGTTGTCCATGCATGTGATGCAACAATGACATGCTAGAAAAATGACTTAAGACATACCAGAAAGCTACTGTTTAAATAAGTGACTATAATATTTGGATTTTATCTCATTATTTGAGTATATCAATATATTTTGGTTGTTACACAATTTCTACCAACATACATACTATAAGATTGACAAAATATTATTCTTGTGTTCAACCTAATGTAGTTTAAATAATTCTGAACTTAAGACTTAAAACATTTAATTTAATATAAAAATTGAGGATTTAATTTGCACCAATATCCACATTCAAAATATATTCAAAGTCAACATAAATAGAGTCTATATATATATATATGGGGAAAAATGGCCTCTGTACCACTTTTGTAATAAGAAATTGTAAAAATGCCACAAAATATAGATAGATTTGTAAAGATACCACAAATTATAAGAAACTTGTGAAAATGCCACAATTTTTGACCAAGTCCAACATGAATAGTGGATGAAATGATTTAAGGGAAAACATCGCCAACTACCTATCAAATCACACTAATGAAGGTTTTAAAAAATGAATTACACAATATGCAATATCATGAAACATTCGTTAAACCCTAAAAATTAAGGGTTTAACGAAAAATATCATAATTGTTCGTTAAACCCTTTATTTAAAGGGTTTAACGAAAATTACGGTTATTTTCGTTAACCCTTAATTTGTAGGGTTTAACGAAACTTCACTATATTTGGCCTTTTTTTTTTTTTTGAAATAATTTTCCTTGAATTGAAACATGATTTTCGTTATATTATTAACTAATTTTCGTAATTATCAAATAACGTAACAAATTATGAAATAATTTTGAAATAAAAAAATTTAATTACACAATATGCAATATCATGAAACATTCGTTAAACCCTAAAAATTAAGGGTTTAACGAAAAATATCATAATTGTTCGTTAAACCCTTTATTTAAAGGGTTTAACGAAAATTATGGTTATTTTCGTTAAACCCTTAATTTCTAGGGTTTAACGAAATTTCACTATATTTGGCCTTTTTTTTTTTTTTTTGAAATAATTTTCCTTGAATTGAAACATGATTTTCGTTATATTATTAACTAATTTTCGTAATTATCAAATAACGTAACAAATTATGAAATAATTTTGAAATAAAAAAATTTAATTACACAATATGCAATATCATGAAACATTCGTTAAACCCTAAAAATTAAGGGTTTAACGAAAAATATCATAATTGTTCGTTAAACCCTTTATTTAAATGGTTTAACGAAAATTATGGTTATTTTCGTTAAACCCTTAATTTCTAGGGTTTAACGAAATTTCACTATATTTGGCCTTTTTTTTTTTTTTTGAAATAATTTTCCTTGAATTGAAACATGATTTTCGTTATATTATTAACTAATTTTCGTAATTATCAAATAACGTAACAAATTATGAAATAATTTTGAAATAAAAAAATTTAATTACACAATATGCAATATCATGAAACATTCGTTAAACCCTAAAAATTAAGGGTTTAACGAAAAATATCATAATTGTTCGTTAAACCCTTTATTTAAAGGGTTTAACGAAAATTATGGTTATTTTCGTTAAACCCTTAATTTCTAGGGTTTAACGAAATTTCACTATATTTGGCCTTTTTTTTTTTTTTTGAAATAATTTTCCTTGAATTGAAACATGATTTTCGTTATATTATTAACTAATTTTCGTAATTATCAAATAACGTAACAAATTATGAAATAATTTTGAAATAAAAAAATTTAATTACACAATATGCAATATCATGAAACATTCGTTAAACCCTAAAAATTAAGGGTTTAACGAAAAATATCATAATTGTTCGTTAAACCCTTTATTTAAATGGTTTAACGAAAATTATGGTTATTTTCGTTAAACCCTTAATTTCTAGGGTTTAACGAAATTTCACTATATTTGGCCTTTTTTTTTTTTTTTTGAAATAATTTTCCTTGAATTGAAACATGATTTTCGTTATATTATTAACTAATTTTCGTAATTATCAAATAACGTAACAAATTATGAAATAATTTTGAAATAAAAAAATTTAATTACACAATATGCAATATCATGAAACATTCGTTAAACCCTAAAAATTAAGGGTTTAACGAAAAATATCATAATTGTTCGTTAAACCCTTTATTTAAAGGGTTTAACGAAAATTATGGTTATTTTCGTTAAACCCTTAATTTCTAGGGTTTAACGTAATTTCACTATATTTGGCCTTTTTTTTTTTTGAAATAATTTTCCTTGAATTGAAACATTATTTTCGATATATTATTAATCCATTTTCGTAATTATCAAATCACGTAATTTGAACAGTGAAATTATGAAATAATTTTCGTTAATTTAAAAATTTAATTACACAATATGCAATATAATGAAACATTCGTTAAACCCTAAAAATTAAGGGTTTAACGAAAAATATCATGATTGTTCGTTAAACCCTTTAATTAAAGGGTTTAACGAAAATTATGGTTATTTTCGTTAAACCCTTAATTTCTAGGGTTTAACGAAATTTCACTATATTTGGCCTTTTTTTTTTTGAAATAATTTTCCTTGAATTGAAACATGATTTTCGATATATTATTAATCCATTTTCGTAATTATCAAATCACGTAATTTGAACAGTGAAATTATGAAATAATTTTCGTTAACTTATTAATGGAGTTTCGTTAAATTATCAAATACAATAATATGATCCTTTCCTTAAACTCTAAAAATTAAGGAAATAACGAATAAACCATAATTTTCGTTAAACCCATCATTTTTAATAATGTAACGAAAACTATGGTATGTTTCGCTAATCCTTTGTTTTCATTTGTTGAATGCAAATTAATTAAAATTATTTATACTATTAAATAATTTTCGTTTCATTATTACAAAATATTCGTCAAATTATCTAATTAATTTCTTTAAAGTATCAAATAGTTTTCGTTAAATTATCAATTAATTTTGTTAAATTATCAAAACGAATATTAATGTAATCCCGTTAGTTATATTATTAAATTAATTAAATAATTAGCATTCACAATAATACTATATTTTCTTTTAAACTCTAAACATTAATGGTTGAACGAAAACAAACCACCATTTTGGCATTCCGAATATGCATAGATTTCATAAGAATAGTGTTCGAAATACAAAACACATTGATATTCGAGATCCTTACTAAAAACCATAAAATAATGATCATTTTTACGAACATCACAAAACTAGGCATCATACATACATCATATCAGTGGGTCGTATAATCAAAAAAATCATGAGGTACGGTGTCACTAGCCGTGGAGTTTTTCCAAACAATGTATGCAATCCTCTTCCTGAAGCCCTTGATTCCCTTCAAGGCCTTAAGTGTCTGTCTTGGCCACTCCTGAGTCATCCCACTCTCAACGGCGAGTAACGACCAAGGCCCACATGAAACATCGTCCACCTGCTTGTAGCACAGGCCCACATTAAAAAATGCCAACTTGAACTCATTTAAGTTCTGTGGAACGTGTCTCCCCTGAGCAAAACACTTCTCGTAAAAGCCACAATACTCCAGCAATCGTGGCAAAATGCGGCGAAGTGGGAGTGTCTGTCTGACCCGTAGCTTAGCTATGACATTATCGTTTGTGTACCGATGCCTGAAGCTGTCAGACAGGCAGATCCTCGAACTTACAAGATCTATAGAACATGCACACCAATGGCCGTCAAGGTTCATTACCGTCCATACCTGCTTGTTTGGAAAAAACAATTAGAACCCCACTACCGAGCCGAAAAAAAAACATCATAAAAATTGGTATTAAATACTTACAACTGCTATGTCCTCCCACCATGGCTTCATAAAATTCCATTTTGGACGTCGCCCTTGCACATAAGGCACTAGTAGGTCCATTTGCTCCGAGGTGAAGTCCTCTCTGACGCCCGGCAAGTATTTGCAATCGTCATCCTCGCCTTGATGCTTTGCATTCCAAATTTCTTTACATATTTCCTGAGATGTAAGACCATTGCTATCATTGCATATATCACTTAAAAAATGTGGGATTAAAGAGTGAACAGGTAAATAGTGATAATAATATAAAAGATTTATAGGAACTTACGTGCAGATGTGTATCCGCCAACTGGATCTTCCCCTCGATTTGGCGCTTGACCTGTACGTTGGCTTCTTCTGGACGGCTTTGTAGTATGCCAAGGTACGCATCAATGGCCTGTATTAGATAGGAATGACGGTCAGAATAAACAATTAGCCAAATCAATGATTCAGAAAAAATACCTTGGCAGTTTATTACCTCGTAATCCATTTCCGATTTCGGGTCACTCATAACCCGAAAGAAAATTGGCCCAACACCAACACCTACGCCGACGTTGCGTCTGTAAAAAGTTGAACAAAAAAAAATATATCATGTATGAAAAACTACACCTGGAAAAAAGAATGATCAAATTAAAAATTCAAACTGAAGACTATGAAAAACATAAATACTTACAATTCAACTTTGGAGTCGGCACTAATGCAGTAGGCCTTGAATTCGCCCTCAAGGGACCCAGTTCTTCTAGAAGGCTCAATCGGCAAGAAGGGACTTCGCACAAATGCAGATGCAATCCTGCGTCGTGCTGCAGGACCGACAGGACCGGTATTTGGGACTGACATCGACTCGTCTACGTCAGTCGAAGGGCCTGTTGGGTCACAGGGAGTGCTCGTGTACGCTGGAAAGGGCCTATCAGGGGCAGCTGGTGTCTGGAACGACTGCTGCCACGGTCCCTGGGCCATCCTACCACAATACGTGTTAACTTGCTGCTCGATCATAAAAGGCATGACATCGGCAATTTGGTTCACCACATCCTGAGTGATTGATTTTCGTAGACTTCCATACTCCTGCTCGAAACGAGACCCCATCCATCCCGTCAATCGCGTGAAGAGGTCGTCACTCGTCCCTGAGCTCTGTCCGACACCACTAGGAGCTCCATCGAACGCTGGCATCGAGGGTGCCCCACCTTCATTCCCATCTCCAGTGGTATCTTCATGCATACGTGAAGGGCATGTCTGATCAATAGGGGCCGGTCTTCGGCCTCTTCGCGTCGTACCTGCTCTAGATGGACCGGCAGCTGTAGGATCAGCAGTGGATGTGGTAGGTGCCCTACGAGCGGCCGAAATTGCTCGCCGGCCACGTCGTTGCTGGACGACCTGGACTCCCTCGTGGATATCGTCCTCGATATCTACCCAGAAATTCATAAGTCTCTCTTCATCTGTGGGCGTAAGAGTTGAATAACACTCGACCTAAGTATGAATCATACAAATATTTTTCGTATCTAATAAACGAATTGTTAAAGGTGTTTAATTGATATTTGAGGTGTATACATAAATAAATACAAAATACCTGGCCACATAGTAAATGTGCAACATCCTCGTCTGATCTCTTCAAACCCCACTTCATGCACCGGGGCAATTCTAACGGCGTGCTCAATCTCTTCCCGGCATATGAGGAGGTAATTGGGATCGCCTCAAAAGCCCATATCTGCAGAGGATATATTTGGAGAACCTATTTAGCAAACAACAATAAAAAAGTGGTATGTCAATGATTGTAATTTAGTGCGTTCGTACCAGCAGGGCTGTCGAGAAACCATAAAAATGGTAGTAGTATCTATGGGCACGCTCGGGGATAGTGGTCGGTAACCTATCCATGTACCTCAGGAGGGTGATGAAGCTAATCTTACCCCATGGATAGCTCTCCCACATATCTGAATTCTCCACCAGCATCCAATAGTACTTGTCAACAACTGTCTTGCCGGCGTCCACCCCGAGCAATATGAGGTGGAGGATCAAGATCTTGGCGATCTTCACCGTATCCTCCACACTATTTTCAAACTCGCCGGAGATGAATCGATCACGGAGCTCGGACACGGTGACCCGAGCCGACTCGGCATGCACCCTCCAGTATACTGCCCCTTCATGTGGGGTGTCAGCCTCACTCGGTGTGAAAGCCGAGTCACCAAACTTCAGACCAGTGACTAGGGCAAACTCGTGCCTCCTGAACCGACAAATACGCCGGTCCCGCCCGATAGCAAACCACCTCTCGTCGTGGGGTCTCGCGCCCCCATGCACCTCATGTGACATGAGGACGTGTAAAAAAGCCTTGCACGACTCTGTTTCCGTCTTCCACATCAGAAAATGACCGAAACAAGTCCGGCAGAAGTCGCGGAAAAATCCTCGTCCGAGTGCTCGAAGTCGTGTCTTGATCTCATCGAGTACCGTCAGACGAACGTACCCATTGATGTAGGCGATGGTACCCTGGCATGCCTCACGAACATACTGCAACTACACAATTTACAAACACCAAAATAAGCAAACTATTTAAATAAAATTCATAAATTCAAGGTACATATAACTGTTAATTAAAAAAAGGATGAATAATTAATTTATATGAAAAATTTTAAATTATGCAAGATATAATTAATTAGGCCTTATAAAATTAATATACGACCTTAATTAGAAGCTGAATTTTCGATCCACAATTTGCCGAGCATGAATAATCTTCACATAAGTTTAGTTAACTTAAAAATTAAACCCGGGTTTAATTAATTCATTATGCATGAATATATTTAATTTTTCTGTAGGCAACAACGAACGCTATAATTATGCTATATAAAATCGGCTATATAAAACACTATAATAGGCAAAATATATAAAATTATATGCTATTTTTACCGTGAAATATATAAAATCAAGGGAAAATAGGCAAAATAGGCTATTGTTCGTGAAACGCTATAATTATAGGGTTTAACGAACAATAGGCTATTGTTCGTTAAACCCTATAATTATAGAGTTTAACGAACTATGGCCTATTTTTCGTGAAGCCTTGATTTTATATATTTCACGAACAAATGTCTATTGTTCGTTAAACACTATAATTATAGTGTTTAACGAAAAATTACAAACGAATTGTTCGAAGGGTTTTAATTATATATTGTTCGTTAAGGGAGAAAATGCAGTACATGTAGTTTGTTAAGCATACGCCTTTAACGAACAATTTACATATTTTTCGTTAAACCCCATAATTCATCAGTTTGACGAACAATATGTAAATTGTTCGTTATGCTTTCTTCATCTCACGAATTGCTACAATTTTGCTCGTTAAACCTTAAAACGCTAGGGTTTAACGAACAATCTTTCAAATAAGGCACAATATTGTATGAACCAATCTAACTAAATTAAATAAATTCAATCCTCATTCACAAACACATATATCTTAATTAATTTCAACACCTAATCTAACTAAATTAAATACATTCAATCCTCATATAACAACATATATAGAAAATATTCAATGATTTACATTCAACAAACAAACAACAATCATCATAATAAACCAACATGTATTTGAACATAAATTCTATGTTACAACATCAATGTAAATAAATTCTAACCTCTTCCATAAACTCTTCGGCCAAATAACTTCACGAAATTCGTTCACGAACTTTTCCTTCACGAACTAGTCCTTCACGAAATTTTAATGTCCTTCAATGGAAGCAAGAGAGGAGAGGCGCCGCGAGAGAAATTGTAGGGTTTAACGAAGAGAAGAGAATTTTTTTTCAAATTTTCGGTCAACCCAAAGATTCTTTCTTCTTTGTCCTTTATTTGATTTTGTCCTATGCATATGAAGTACAATAGTGGGATAGGTGTATTGTTGGGGTGGGTGGGGGCCATTAATTTTCCTTATAAGAGTATGGTCAAATATAAGGAGATTTATATAACAAACGATTCCAATTTTCATGTGATATAGAATTGTTAGTTAACGAAAAATTAGGGTAGGAAAAAAAAATAGGACATTCATGTTCGTTAAACCCTAAAAATAGGGGTTTCATGTTCGTTAAACCCTAAAAAAAATGGTTTAACGAAAAGTGAAGCCACGAAAAATATTTGATAAAAATGGTACGACATTTATTTAATAATGAACAAAATTGTTAAAAGGTATTTCATAAAATCGGCTAAACTGTAGTATGATACAGTCTTGAACTAAAATATATTATTATTGAGCTTCATAATTATTTAATTAATTAAATAATATAACTAATGGACCCAAACACATATAATATCATATGGTATATACATTACGTGAATTCACATACTATAATAAATCTACTATATATTTTATAATATATATATATATATATATAATACAGTATACAATACAATATATAATATATAATCAATTTATATAATATATAATGTAATGTAATGAGTTATATATTTGTACATATATAAATTTGTAATTATTATATAATACATACATTTAATAGTTTGGTGGGTCTGGCAGTGGCAATGACAGTGATATTTCAACCGTAAATAGGTAAGTGGCAGTGATTAAGTGTAGGTCAGATTCAGTGAGGAGCACCTAAACGAAAATAAAATGCGCACGTTTTATAGTGTGACTGGGTGAGTAATTAACTAATTATGTACCCCTGTATTTAAAGACTACATCCTTATGAAATTAACATGCATTCCCAAACCATAAAATATTTCACGCTTATTAAGAGGTGTATTAGTTCGAAGACGAAGGTGCACGAATAAGGTCCAGAATTGTGTAGTATATTTTGCAAATAAGGTATGTTACAATATTTTCTATGTTATGCAATCTTTGTTCTTTCATTTTCGTTTAAGATGATATATTTGCCCATCAAGGTATTCCATCACTGTAAATGAATTTTGGACATTTCAATATTTTTCGTTTACAGTTAAGTATGTATATGCATATTTCGTTTAGAACGCGAGATAAATATGCAATTTTTGTTTAGGATTAATTATATATTTTCATGTCGTTTAGGTAAATACTTTTTTTAGTGATTTTCATTTGCGTGAATTTTGTATACTTTATAGTTCAAATAAGTCTGGAGTGTTTAAATATACTTACGTATGTATATGCTCGATTCCCTCACGAATTTTTTTACAAATATGCAGTTTTAAATGATTTTTTAAATAACCAAAATTGTCAAATATCTTATCCAATAGGTTGAACAAATGATTATTGTGAACGACTTGTATATGGAAAAGTAAACCAAGTTGTAACGCAATTACTAAATTAATTATGACTGAAACTATTAAACGTATAATTAACGGAATAATTAGGGAGTAGACTAAATGAAATTCATAGTGGGTACAGTCTTTAATGCACTAGGTTTTATTTGTGTAAACTAATTACATGATTTCACTAGGGTGAACGCATTCCTTACTCGGAATGAATTGAGTGTGCAGACGGATTTCTTATTTATTAAACGAAATGTATTGTTATTTAACATTACTCTTACTATATATTTTTTACAATTACCAACTGTAGTATGATTTTACACTTTACTGATAATACATGAAATGTGGTTTCATATGAATATTCACAAAATTCTTGGTTTTCTTACAGTGTCACGAACTGATGACTTCTATGTCCGTATTGGTTTGGTTTGGAGGTAATTGAGAGGGGCTAGAGTATAAAAGTGGTAGTAATCAGCTGCTTCACCTTCAAACAACGAGATATGAAGATTTACTCGCCTCAATTCATGCACTTGTGGGTGCTAATCTGAATTATTCACGATACGTCATCCATGCATTAATCGACACAAATGGCATTGTCAGAAAAATGAAAATAAGAAATGATCATGATGTACAACGATTATTGTACATGGGCAACGAGCTCGTCATCGTCTTTGTTTCACATAAACGGATTGATGTTGGAGTATCCTCATCAACACAACAAAGAAATGCTCTCACCGGAGACTTTCCTACAGGACCTGTGTCGAATGATTATTGTGTCCCGACCCATGATTATTTTGCAAATTCAAATGATTATTTTTCAAATTCGTTGAATGTTCCAAACTTCCCATTTGGAGTACAAGAATATTTGGCTCCTTCCTCGGAGTATCGATTAGCTACTCAGGATCTTGGGACATCCTCGGGTACACAGCGGGACCCGTTTCCATCGTCAATTAATCCAGTAGACATCATATCAGTGACTTCCGGTTTCAATATGTTCGACTTGAATAGGTCTCCGACTGCGAGTATGGGATATGAAAACGTTCAATGTAATGAAATACAATATCCAGTTGATGTTGCATTCGTGGCACAAAATAGACGTGACACTCTCAACGGTAAGAATACTTGAAATAACAACCATCCTTGAAGTGTACGAAAATTGCAGATTCTAACGCAATTGCGGTTTGTGTTTACTTTCAGATAATGATAATGGAGGATCGCCTTCAGCATTCGTCAACATAGAAAATGATGCCGAATTGGATGACGAGGACGAAACTGCCTTAGATGGAGACCAACAAAAAGCTTTGGAGGAATTTGAGACATATATTGAAAGACGAAATTGGTTTATTCCTGATATTCCAACATTCGATGAGCCCGAGGTATCCAGAGGTCATGAGGTAGTCGCGACTGCAAACGATCTATATAGAGGATCCCTGTTTGATAGTAAAGATGAACTGAAGAAGGCAGTTGGTTTGTACCATTTGGAGAATCAAGTGGAATTCTGTGTCGACAAATCGGACAAGCATAGGTGGTTTATTAAATGCAAACATCATACTTGTGGATTCATGATGCACGCCGCAGAAAAAAGTGGTATCTGGAAAATAACGAAAATTGTTCTCCAACATGATTGCTCGTCCGAAGAGATCCCTTTTGGCCAGCGCCGACTTCCGTCTCACTTGATCGGTGAGTACTTCGCCGAAGTAGTGCGAAAAGAGAACTCCATACTCAAACCGAGGAACATCATGGAAGAAATGCACGTACGCCACGGTTTGAGGCTCAGTTACGATGTTGCATTGCGTGCGAAATATCATGCCATGAGGATCGCCTATGGAGATCCAAAACAGTCGTTTGCAATGCTGCCTCATTATTTATCTGAGTTGGAAGCTGCAAATCCTGGTACAATCACAGGGCTTGAGACACACGAATCCGGAAAATTCAAATATGTTTTTTTTGCATTAGGGGCATCTATTCACGGATTTCTACAATATTCGCGCCCGGTTATAGTGTTGGATGGGTGTCACTTGAAAGGACAGTATAAAGGAATCAGATTTGTTACAGTGACGCAAAATGGAAATGATCAAATCTTCCCTCTCGCAATTGGGATAGGGGATGTGGAAAACGATGAGTCATGGACCTGGTTTTTGCAAAATATTCGTGGAGCTTTTGGATGCCCGAGTGGATTGCTTTTTATATCCGATCAACATGTCAGCATCGGTAATGCTATCGAAAAAGAGTTCCCCGAAGCGACTCATGGCCTTTGTTGTTTTCATCTGCGACAAAATTTAGCAAAACATGGATCGCGCCTGGTTGAACTATTCCACAGGGCAGCGTATTCTTATCAAGATCATGTCTTTGAACGGTAATTTCATTCAACGTTAATGAATATTTTTTTCTCCAATTTAAATTGCTCGCTCGTGTTGATAGTTGCTAAGTGTTAGTCCGATTCAATTGTCAACATTCTTTCTCCAAATTCAACCCTCTTAGGTACATGTCCAAAATCGAAGAGACGGGTATAGTAGGTGCTCTTCAAACATTGGCAAAGGCAGGAACAACCCGATGGTCTCGCGTGAAATCTCCCGTTCGAAGGTTCAATTTTATGACATCAAATGCTGCCGAGACATGGAATGCTCGGCTCCTATGGGCGAGGAAGCTACCTGTTTGTTCTTTTCTGGAATGTACCCGACGGGTTACGGAGCGATGGTTTTACGAAAGGAGAACAGCTGCATTGGAAAGAACAAACATACTTACAGCTGCGGTGCATGAAAGAGTAGTAGCGTACACGAAGCTTGCCCGAAGAATGCAAGTTGAGCCACTAGCACGGTGTACGTACAAAGTTACGGATGTTAGCAAAATTTTCGTCGTAGATATAGCCCGTAAGGAGTGCAGCTGTGGTATTTTTCAACATGAGATGCTTCCATGTTCACATGCATGCGCAACTATAACGTAAGCTTGATAATTCAACTATAAAAAGTTTAATTTGGTGTATAATACGTAATGAATATGATGACTAACATCAGGTAATATCCTATATTTATGTTTGCAGCTTTGCAAAAGAAACAATCACTTCTTATGTTGCGTCTTACTATACTACGGAATGGTTGAGGGGTATGTGGGAAAGTGACGTAAAACCTGTTCCCGATCCCCAAGATTGGGATGTATTGGACGAGGCAAAGAAGACTCTATGTATTCCACCAGACAAACCAAAACAAGCAGGTCGTCCGAAATCAACGCGTATTCCTTCGACCGGTGAGCAAGGTGGAACCTCACGCAAAACACCTACATGTCGTCGTTGTGGACAAACTGGTCACACAAGGAATAAATGCACCGAAATGTCTCCATTCGAATATGAAACGTTTGAGGACGACATGCTCAATCAAAACACTGTCCGAAATGAGGGTCAACCGTTGCACCGGAAAAAGAAACATTGTTCGGTATGCGGATCCGCAGAACACACCAGAAGAAAATGTCCGATATATCTACAAGCGAATTTGGGAAATGATGTATAGATTTGCAATCAACGTGTTTGATTAAAAATATTTCTTTTCAAAGTTTATTAGTAACATTGATCAAATCTATGCATATTCGGAATGCCAAAATGGTGGTTTGTTTTCGTTCAACCATTAATGTTTAGAGTTTAAAAGAAAATATAGTATTATTGTGAATGCTAATTATTTAATTAATTTAATAATATAACTAACGGGATTACATTAATATTCGTTTTGATAATTTAACAAAATTAATTGATAATTTAACGAAAACTATTTGATACTTTAAAGAAATTAATTAGATAATTTGACGAATATTTTGTAATAATGAAACGAAAATTATTTAATAGTATAAATAATTTTAATTAATTTGCGTTCAACAAATGAAAACAAAGGATTAGCGAAACATACCATAGTTTTCGTTACATTAATAAAAATGATGGGTTTAACGAAAATTATGGTTTATTCGTTATTTCCTTAATTTTTAGAGTTTAAGGAAAGGATCATATTATTGTATTTGATAATTTAACGAAACTCCATTAATAAGTTAACGAAAATTATTTCATAATTTCACTGTTCAAATTACGTGATTTGATAATTACGAAAATGGATTAATAATATATCGAAAATCATGTTTCAATTCAAGGAAAATTATTTCAAAAAAAAAAAGGCCAAATATAGTGAAATTTCGTTAAACCCTAGAAATTAAGGGTTTAACGAAAATAACCATAATTTTCGTTAAACCCTTTAATTAAAGGGTTTAACGAACAATCATGATATTTTTCGTTAAACCCTTAATTTTTAGGGTTTAACGAATGTTTCATTATATTGCATATTGTGTAATTAAATTTTTAAATTAACGAAAATTATTTCATAATTTCACTGTTCAAATTACGTGATTTGATAATTACGAAAATGGATTAATAATATATCGAAAATCATGTTTCAATTCAAGGAAAATTATTTCAAAAAAAAAAAAGGCCAAATATAGTGAAATTACGTTAAACCCTAGAAATTAAGGGTTTAACGAAAATAACCATAATTTTCGTTAAACCCTTTAAATAAAGGGTTTAACGAACAATTATGATATTTTTCGTTAAACCCTTAATTTTTAGGGTTTAACGAATGTTTCATGATATTGCATATTGTGTAATTAAATTTTTTTATTTCAAAATTATTTCATAATTTGTTACGTTATTTGATAATTACGAAAATTAGTTAATAATATAACGAAAATCATGTTTCAATTCAAGGAAAATTATTTCAAAAAAAAAAAAAAGGCCAAATATAGTGAAATTTCGTTAAACCCTAGAAATTAAGGGTTTAACGAAAATAACCATAATTTTCGTTAAACCCTTTAAATAAAGGGTTTAACGAACAATTATGATATTTTTCGTTAAACCCTTAATTTTTAGGGTTTAACGAATGTTTCATGATATTGCATATTGTGTAATTAAATTTTTTTATTTCAAAATTATTTCATAATTTGTTACGTTATTTGATAATTACGAAAATTAGTTAATAATATAACGAAAATCATGTTTCAATTCAAGGAAAATTATTTCAAAAAAAAAAAAAGGCCAAATATAGTGAAGTTTCGTTAAACCCTACAAATTAAGGGTTAACGAAAATAACCGTAATTTTCGTTAAACCCTTTAAATAAAGGGTTTAACGAACAATTATGATATTTTTCGTTAAACCCTTAATTTTTAGGGTTTAACGAATGTTTCATGATATTGCATATTGTGTAATTCATTTTTTAAAACCTTCATTAGTGTGATTTGATAGGTAGTTGGCGATGTTTTCCCTTAAATCATTTCATCCACTATTCATGTTGGACTTGGTCAAAAATTGTGGCATTTTCACAAGTTTCTTATAATTTGTGGTATCTTTACAAATCTATCTATATTTTGTGGCATTTTTACAATTTCTTATTACAAAAGTGGTACAGAGGCCATTTTTCCCTATATATATGTGTGTGTGTACAAATTTATTAAGCACTCAAGTGACAAGACCATTCATAATAGGAGTCCTACTCTCCATGGCTATCTATGTAGAATAGTATTTTCCCATAAAACCCTAAATTGTGAAAATGATAATTCTATTTGTTATGGCTTAGCAAAATTGGAATACTAGTGGTGGTGTTAAAACAATCATTTCAAATGTATCATTAATTTATTTAGATAATAATGGGGGTGGGGTGGGGTGGGGTGGGGTGGGGGGTGGGGAGATATATGTGGGCCTTCTTATTAATATGACCCAACATGACTTGCTCTTGGTGGGTGAATATTAAATAATTATAATTTTATTACTTAATACTGTTTTCAATTTGGCCACCGTCACTCTTTCATTCAATTTCTTTCTTTTTATTTAAACCAAAAAAAATAAAAAATAAAAACATTTTGTTATGCCCTATCATCAACATATTTAATCTTCAGCCAAAATTCAAATTTAAGGCATACCATAATAATATCTAAAAAATGAGTTTGATTAAAGATAAAAATGTGTACAATTATAATTTTTTTTTTTAAATTTTACTAAATTCAATTTTTTTGAAACCGGAATCCTAATATCTTACACAGATCATATACCAGTTTACATATATATAACTATAAATATTGTTGAAAATACTTGCATATTAATAATTGGTGAGTTCTAAAGTGACTTTACAAAATTCTAAAATAAATGAAATGAAATATTTAAAACGGTGGCCTAATTTTGAAGTAGCATGATTGGGCAACCAAATGAATAAATGCAAAATATAATGTAACCCCACCATAAGATTGTTCCTTGTCGAGTATGGTAGTCATCCACGTCTTTATCAATTGGATCCACCATTTTCTGTTTCGTGCTACACCACTTTTTGTTTAATTTAATTTAATTTAATTCAGTTTCCACCTATATTTTAAATTAATCCATTATTTTGTTTTGTTCAATACTTTGGAAAAAATTATTTATGGGCGCATTTTGGATTAAATCCCACCGCACAACTTCGTTATTATTTTGATTGATGCAGGTCTTCTCTTGGTACTCAATATTTATGTTGATATTATAATACCTGTTTTTAATTGTATGTGACTTCGATTTATAGTTTTAAAATCATATCATGTATTTTACGTGTGTATATGTAATATTTCGTAATTAAATTTGAATGAAACAATTTCACAAATTATATGTTATGTAATGAATGAAGATTCGGGCCCATTTATATATATGAGAAATATAAGGACCGTGTATGATTGATTTTATTTTTTTAAAAATTTCTTAATATTACTATGCACGACATTATTTATTAACTTTTTTTATATTTGCATTAACAAATAATAAATTAGAACTTAAATATTGTACTTCATCTGTTTTTTGTAAGACAAGAAATATCATTTAAAGTTTGTTATAATTAATCACAAGTAATTACAATATTATTGTAGACTTTTCAATTAATAATAACCTTTGACTTTAGAAACATAGTTGTTATTATTATTTTATTTTTTGGAACAAAAACTTTTGCTGAAATTTGACCTTTTTTTTTTATTAACGATGAAGGGGGGTCTAAAAAAAAAAAAAAAAAAAGGAAGGGAATTCCTAGGTTGGTTGTAAGAATAAAAAGTTGAAGTGTAGTAAAAGTGAAATAATGATTAGATTAGGGGGACAAAGTGTAAGATGTGAAAACAGAATAACGACCTTTTTTCCCTCCTTTTTTATCCTCTCTCCCATTTTTCCCATTTTCTACTGTCATTCTTGACTTTCTTCATCAAAGATCAAACAACAAAAACACACACAATATTATATATATATATATATATATATATATATATATATATAGAGAGAGAGAGAGAGAGTGTGTGTGTGGGGTTTTATCCTTTATTTACGCTCCTTTATGAGCACAAATCTAGCAGAAATGCTTTTCAAAATTCCGAATAATATAGTATATCAAATTTGTTTTCTTTAGAAATGGACCCACGAGATAGGGCCAATGTTTTGGACAATTTGCAATGTGTGATTTGAACACAAGCTGTATGACAAAATGTCTAAGGAACTCTGCAAACAGCAACATCTCTCACTTCCAACTCCATCTCTCTATCTTCTCACTTTCATTAATTCTCCTCACATTCTTGTTATTTTCTCTCTCAAAAACTTCCAATTCTGTATTATCTTCTTCATGGACAAGCATCTCCAGAAGCAGCTGCCGCTGCCCAACTGCACGCCCAAACGCTGCAGTGAATGGTTCGTTTGTTGATTCAACTCTTTTCTGTGTCTCTTTATGAGTTCTAGTCATCAAGATTGAGTTTTTTTTAAAGTTGTTTTGTATTTGCTGCTATTGTTGGTTGCTAAGATGCTTCATGCTTCTCTTACTGTTTGTTTCTCACACATCGAGTACAATCCCGTGATTCAAGATTTGTTAGTAGATATCAAGATGTGAATTTCATGTGATACAATATACATTACACATGCTTGTCTCTTTATCTCTTCTTATGCTTTCGATATATCGCATTTTGAAGCAGGGCAACTCATATTATAATCTCTATATTTATTTTCCGAGCTCTACGCTGATTAATATTCCAAAAACTTTTGTAGGGTGTTTCGAGATGTTCCAAGTGATATAACCATTGAAGTAGATGGTGGTACATTCTCATTGCATAAGGTAAGGATCTGATAACAGCATAATCTTCCTTAATATAATGTTCTCTTGTCGTCTACTTTTTAACCTTAAAGTTGAAGGTACAGACTTTATTATGCTTATGTTTGTATATTGATCTTTATGTTGACCTGCACAAAAATGTATATTATCTTCATATTGAAAAGTGAACAACCCTAGTGAGTATGATCATTCTTTCCAATTCTCGACCCATGAAAATCAAAGCATCGGATTACTATTGATGCCTATATCCAACAGAAAGAATTGTTAACTATGTTATTACTTGCAGTTTCCTCTCGTTTCAAGAAGTGGGCGAATTCGGAAGTTGGTTACAGAACGAAGGGACTCTGATATATCTAGGATTGAGCTTCTTAGCCTACCAGGAGGTTCAGAATCATTTGAGCTGGCAGCACAGTTCTGTTATGGTGTCAATTTTGAGATCACTGCTTCAAATGTTGCTCATCTATGTTGTGTTTCTGATTACCTAGAAATGACAGAAGATTACTCGAATAACAATCTTTGCTCTCGGGCTGAAGAATATCTCGAGAGTATTGTATGCAAGAATCTTGAACTGTGTGTGCAAGTTCTCCAACAATGTGAGAACCTACTTCCACTTGCAGATGAGCTGAAGATTGTCTCTCGATGCATCGATGCTATAGCCTCCAAAGCTTGTGTAGAGCAGATTGCTTCGAGTTTCTCACGTTTGGAGTATAGCAGCTCAGGGAGACTTCATATGAGCAAGCAAACCAAGAGTGAAGGAGATTGGTGGATTGAAGATCTTTCAGTTCTCCGAATTGACTTGTATCAAAGAGTCATAGCAGCTATGAAATGCCGAGGTGTTAGACCAGAGAGTATAGGGGCGTCACTTGTGAACTACGCGCAAAAGGAGTTACTCAAGAAGACGAGTTTGTGGAATCAGTCCACTCTGCCAAAGGCTGATTTGGTGTCGAGTGGCCATGAAAGGCTTGTTGTTGAGACAATTATCAGCCTTCTACCTGTTGAGAAATTTGCAGTTCCTATGACCTTTCTTTTTGGTTTGCTAAGAAGTGCTGTGATGCTTGATTGCACAGTTTCTTGCAGGCTTGATCTTGAGAGGAGGATAGGGTCCCAGTTGGATATAGCAACTCTCGACGATCTTTTGATCCCATCATTCCACAATGCAGGGGATTCATTGTTTGATGTTGATACAGTTCATAGAATATTGGTGAATTTTTCTCAGCAAGATGATAGTGAAGATGACATGGATGATGATGATGGCTCATTCTTTGAGTCTGAAAGCCCTTCTTCCCCTTCCCAATCTGCATTGTTCAAAGTCTCGAAACTGGTTGACAATTACCTCGCTGAGATTGCACCTGATTCAAATCTTAAGCTCAATAAGTTCATAGCTTTAGCAGAGAGTCTACCAGCACATGCTCGTACCATCCATGATGGATTGTACCGAGCAATTGATGTGTATCTCAAAGTAAGTACTTAATTCTTGGCTTTTCTGTTGATAGTGAAAAACTATTCGTAGTACTTACCAAAATCAATGTCACAAACTCACAGGCTCATCAAGGCTTAACAGATCAAGAAAAGAGAAGGGTCTGCAAATTGATTGATTTTCAGAAACTATCACAGGAAGCTGGGGCACACGCTGCACAAAACGAACGTCTCCCACTTCAATCTATAGTCCAAGTGCTTTATTGTGAGCAGATGAGGCTTAGGAATGCTTTGTTTTGTTCCAATCCAGACGATGATCCTAAGCCTATTCGCCAATCTTGGAGGATCAGCAGTGGAGCTCTAAGTGCTGCTATGTCTCCTCGTGATAACTACGCCTCTTTGAGGCGAGAAAACCGGGAGTTGAAGCTTGAGCTATCAAGGCTGAGGATGAGATTGAATGATTTGGAGAAAGAACATGTTTGCATGAAGAGGAATATGGAGAAATCCAGTTCTAGAAAATTCATGGCTTCGTTTTCAAAGACACTTGGTAAACTAAAGATCTTTACAAATAATTACTACAGGGGATCGCCTTCTCCTTCAAAACTGTCACACAGAACTGAGTCTAAGCTAACAGAAAGAATATGACAAGGTATACTTTATAGGTATTCCCAGTTCTTGACTGGTGTTGATAAGTAATGATATGCATGGTTTCAGATTTCCCTGTTTATGTACATAATCTGTTGAGATTTTCTTTATCAATATAAGGATTAGTAAATAAAAGAAAGAAAAGAAAAAGGTAAAAGATAGGAAAAGAGCTATAATACATGCAAGATTTCCATGTTTTCTTCGGCCATTTTTTGTACGCTACACTTGGTGAATGCAAGATTCTTGTATTAGACTTTTCGTCGTGTTTTTCTAACATCACAGCGACAAATCTACTAACTTGATCATGCTTGTGATTATCCAAAGTCAAGAATTCCCTTTACATTGAGTTTCTGTATTTAATTTTTACTTTATTCCCACAATTAAGTTGATGCAATTATTGAGTCTAGAATGAAATGACCCTATATCTTATTTCCTAATATCATTATACTATACATACGAAATGAAAACTGAAATTGGAAGTAGGGAATAGGAAACATATGACACCACAAAGATGAGAACAGAGACATTCTACTATTGCTGAATCAATAATCAAGAATCTGGCACTGTAAGATAATAGCAACAGAGCTCTTATCAATCCAACCATTTTTATTACAGATGATACGATGAACTCGTTATCTCAAGCTGATGACTTGGAAAAGAAAGCAACAACGAGATTCAAGAGGATCAGTGGAAGCAAGAATCGAAGAAGGTAGACCGTGTATTTGGCCGTCTTGCTTTTCTTTTCGACTGGCTGCAAAGAAGGGGTGGGCCTGATGTTGGTTATGGTGGACTTATCGATGTCACCAACGTAGTATTTTTCCAGCATTGCCCAAGCGTCGTGGCTGTGTCCAATGTCGTCAAACTCATTCGTTGCATCCTTGCCTGGAAACACAATCACAACCATGGATGGATAAACGAGCAATTCAAACAACTACGTATGATCAATCTTGTGCAGACTATTACACGTATTACCTGTCGCATTCAACAGAACTTCATCGCCTCCAGGATGCTCGTCCATAAACGAAGTCACGTTGTAAACCTTTTCAAAGAATTCTATGTAAGAATGTCACTATGAACAAGTAATCTGTAAAAATCTAACAAATATATACAGAGTCTCAAGATATATCATCCTACTTATGATTTGCCTCATTCTTGTTGCTAAAAATACGAACATATAATAATAGTAACTTGTGAGTTTTAAAATGTTGATTTTTCAACCAAAGTAACTAAAAATCCAATTAAAAGATCAAGAACAGAGCCATCTTTCTTTAATACAGTGACTGTTATAGCAGACATAAGAGAAAAAACAACAGAAAATCGTGCTAAAATCAAGAAACACCACACATCAATAACTAAGAAACTAAACTGAAAACCCAATTCAAGAACTGATCAAAATTGAATCTTTAGCATTCCCAAATATCACAAATACAAAAAAGAATTGAAATACCTTGCCGAAGATGGTCACCCAACAGTCATTCCTTGTGTTGTGCTCAGCCATCTCAGATAAAGTAAACACTTTAGCCATGATAATTGTGAAGATAATAATATAATTAGTGAAATGATAAAAAATTTAAGAGGATTTGAGGCCTGCAGAAGAGAGGGGGGGGGGGGGGGGGGGGGGGATTATTGAGAGGGTAATAACTAATATGTAGTGGTGAACAAGTGGTTTTTATGGAGTTTTGAGAGCTATAAGATTGCTGGTTTGCATGAAAATATCTATCTATCTATATATTAATATTATATTAATTTTTATTATTGAATTATCGTCACGTATATTTAAACATTATATTCTTCTATTTACGATAATACTGGAAGAGACACACATGATAATGAACCAATAATTGAAACCAGTGATAACATAATTTTGAAATAGAAGATACATCAAGTTGTTTAATTTGCCTGTATTTTTTTCTGGTGGCAAAAGCTAAAAGAAGAAATTATTTTATGTGCCAATATTTTTAAGATTGAAAAGGATAGTTGATACCAAGAAAAATAAAATAATATGTTGTATCTCCATGTTCCCTCGTGTCACATGTGCACAGCAATTTGTGGCTAAAAAATATAGTTGTGAATCAAATAAAACCAAGATTATTTTTTTTATAATTATTTTTTCTTGAAATCAGTTGATGATAGTAACAGTAGAGAGGCTTTTATTCATGGTTGGCCATTCAATCTATCCACCTCAGAGTCTCTTCGAAAAATACAATTGGAGATTTCATTATTTTATTTCATTAGTTTTTATTTAATTAAATATTTACGTAAAGATTTTATTATTATTTTATTCACATATTCTAATAATGTTACTTATTTATAGATTTTTACTAAATTCGTTTGATACTTTGAGAGACTTACAAGTAACAACTATTAGCTTGACTAATAGTGTTGGATTGGAGTGATTCATCTAATTCTCTTAAATTATTCTCTGATTCATTTATTATTGGTTATACTAAACTAATAATTAATTCATATTTTTTGACAGCATTTAGAATAATAATAGCAACAACAAAGAAAGAAATTGTGTGTTTCTTTATTGTAAACAATCAAGACAAGACAATCTATAGTAAAAGAACTTAGAAATTAAGCAAGCAAGATGAAGACAATTGTAATTGTGTTAGAAAACAAGAATCAAGTTTCCTCACAAATGCCTCCTTAATTTCCACAAATTTGCAACACCCTTCTAATAGAAATAACATGTCTTTTTTTTTTTTTTTTCCCTTCAAACTCAAGAAATTTATTCGACGAAACGAGCTGATTCCCTTTAAGCCGATGACTTGGTGTAGAAACGGATGCCAACAGCCACGCCCAAGATGATCAACGGGACCAAGAACTGAAGAAGCTTGATGACGAATTCCGATGTCTTGTCCTGGTTGTAATGAGGCTGTTTTGGAGGAACATATTTGGTCTTGGTGGGAATGGTGGCAGTGTTTATATCGCCAACGTAGAATTTTTCCATCGTTGCTTTAGCACTCTCACTGTGCCCCACATCCTCAAAATCATCGGTTGCATCCTTTCCTGAAAAGACAACAGCATTAAACGGAGAACAAAAAATCGGATCTTGTATCAAGAATCGAGATTGTAGTGAGGGGTTTTGCAACCTGTTGAAGAAATCAAGACTTCATCACCACCGGGATGATCTTCCAAGAATTTGGTCACATCGTAAACCTGTTCATAAACATGTCTGAGAAAAACCGAAGATGGAGTCTGATACAAAGTACATTGATGTAGTGTTGTTGACTTCATCAGACATGACTATAACTCTCTTAAGGTTGTGTTGGATTGATGGATTCCTTAGACCAACATGAATTGAGGAGGACAAGAAAATGAGAATGCAAGGAGTGATTGTAATGAAGATTGAATGCATCAATTTGGTTAATGAAAAGAAATCAACTTTCATCAGAGCATTCATAGTTGGGAAATCCAGATAAATCTCTTGCATCAGAAGTAGTCTGTCACCTTTTCTATCTAAATAGTAGACTAGAAATTCAAATGGTCGTCAACTTGGTCGAGGAAATGAAACTGAATTTCATAAACAATGGACCACGAAAACTAAACAGGGGAAAACTGATGGCAACAACAGGATTTTTCGGCTACAAAATCAGAAATGAAGTACAAATGGAATTAAAGCAACAACTTTAGAAAGAATGCATCCAAGGCACAACACTAATCGGCAAAATTAAGGTCAAAAGGGAAGATCTTCGTTGCATCAAATATTTTCAGAGAACCGAGCATTAAAACACCCATTCATGGAGCAGACAATTGATGCCTAAAGTTCAATAATCCAACTTTCTTTTACACCTTATATTGATCTGTAAATCATTCCAAAATCAAACCCACCCTATTAAGTTCCAAGAATCCAACTCTCTCTCTCTCTCTCTCTCTCTCTCTCTCTCTCTCTCTCTCTCTCTCTCACACACACACACACACACAGAGTAAAACCATCACCATCATCCGAAACATGTCAGTTTTCTAATTCACAAAACATATTCAAAATCCAGAAGGGATCAATTTCAAGCAAGTTAAATCGATCATAAAAAAACTACATCTAAAACAGATCAAGAACTTATTAAAAGTCCAAGAAAACTCACAAGATTCAGATACAACATCAGTAACAAAGAACCCAAAAAACCCCAATTCAAAAAACGATCAAAAACCGAATCTTTAACAGATCTAAGCACCACAGACACAAAACCAAGTCGACCCACATCAGAAAACCCAAAAGGGCAAAAAAATTCCAGCAAAAGAGAAAAGTTCAAATACCTTTCCATTAATGACAAGCCAACAATCCACGCTGCTGTTGTGCTCAGCAACCTCAGAAAGAGTGAAGACTTTAGCCATCAGAATTGATCAAAAGGGAAAAATCAAGAATTGATGAATAAAAAAGAAAAGCTCTCAAAGCTGGTAAAAAGGTTGAAGAGTGTGGCTTTGAGAGAGAGAGAGGAGAGTGTGGTGGGGGGTTGGTGGGGGGTAGTAAGGTAGATTTAAGATTGTCATGTGGGGTTGATAAGTTGGTCTGTCAACTCTCTCATCTGTCAAAAAAAAAAAACTCTCTCATCTGTCAATATTTCAAACCAACCGTTCACAAATTTCATTTCTGAAACCAACATAAATTGGAAAAATTAGGTCTTTTGTCTAAAATTTGTAGATTAATTTTAACACATTAACATCTATAAAGACATAACTATAATTAATATTACAATTTGGAGATTTTTCTATATAGTTTACATATAGTAAATATAATATTTTTATTAAAAAATATTTTTTAGTCACTTTCTACTTTTTAAATAAAAATACCCTTTAATATGAATTTGTAAAAAATATTTTATTATGTGAAAAAATGGTATTAATAAATATTTTCTCATTAATAATCTAATGTAAAGAAATAGCTATAGTTTGATATATCAATATAGAGTGTATATATAGAATTGTTTAAATAAAAGTAATATATTGGCCAAAAATTAATGATATGATATAATAAATAAAATTTACTATTTAGAGTCCAACCGAGTCTTAGTTGATAGTTCAAAATTAATGGATTAAGACCTTACGATTACCTTTTCTTTCATCTTTTATCTTTTTTTGGTTTTTAATAAATTCCAAAACTCTTCTATACTTTTCAAACATGCCAAGAATAAATAAATAAAAACAAAGAAAAATATTATCGTGTTCCCTCTATTAATTTCTTAAACATCTACTATAAAAAAGGTAATTGTAAAGTCTCAATATTGATTATTCAAAAAAGAAAAGAAAAAAATAATGCGATTGTAAAGTGTTTATAAATGTGTCCTCATGGTACATAAGGTGAAAATATTTTCGATTGTACGTACATTAATAATACTATAGAAATATTATAATTCCCCTCGAGGATCCTGCACATATTATATTTGCACATAAATCCAACTCTTTATTAATGAATCCATAAAAAGAAAAATAGTTGAGCTGTCTAATTTACCTGCCACAATAATAATAATAATAATAATAATAATAATAATAATAATAATAATAATAATAATAATAATAATAATAATAATAATAAATATAGCTCATCAACCTTGGCCCACTAGAGAGGAAAATCAAACACACCCATTTCACCAACCACAAGCACTACTAAATACTAATATGGGGCACAAAATCAAATTAAAATATTCCTCTTAAGTTTTAGACCTCTTATGAAAAATGTCATTTGAAATTGGGTTTGGTAACCTTATTATGGTTGAAATGAAGATGGAAAAAAGGGAGCTTGAATTAACCAACATGAGTAATTAAGTAAATAAATAAATATAAAATAAGATTTCATCCATTTGAGATCCAAAAAATAATAAATTATATCAGTTCAAAACCCATCAAATTAAGATTTTTATTTCACACCTTATAATTTCTAACTATTTGAAAATATTTTTCAAATGATAATTTTAAAATATGATTGATGAACTTCATGTGTATGGAAGAAAAATAGAATACTTGTTTATAAAAATGATAAAGAAAAAAATTGAGATGTCAAACATGAATTTATTTAACTTGATTTTTAAGTGACAATTCAACTTTCAGCCTTGCATCAATAATTTATATCTTTTAGTCTCCAAAATGATAGTTCCAACTTCCAATCAATAAAACTCCAATAAAATAAGTATAAGAGGATCAAACCACTTATATCTAACTCAATTTAAATTAATTTGATATAATTTACAATCAAACATTTTCTAACATAATTTTTAAAAATATATCATATTCAGCTAAATTAGATTCATTTACAAAAATATCGAGTTTGCTCTATAAACACTGGACTATTTTAAAAGCCGGAAAAACCCTAAGTTTGGCTCATATATAAGCCCATTATTTCTGAAAGAGGGGCCCAAACATTGGTCCATTGTTATAAGGCCCAATAACTTTCAATTGTAAGGCTTCCAGTTCTTGGATCCAAAAACTAGTGTTAGCAAAATTTCAGAGTCACGTCCTGCATTTGTTAGAAATGAATTGGGCCACCTAAAAAGGATTTAGAGAGCCTTTTTATATAGGCCCAAATCTTAGATTCATATACTTTCTTTTTTTTTAACACAACTACGTTAACTTGAACATAAAAATTACACTGAGTACACAACAGCCATTTCATGTTTCATTTTATATTCCATGAAAATATAGACGATGTCATGTATAGTAAATGACATTATTAACTAATATGTGACGTCTACTAATTGTTACATAAATTCAACTTTTTAATATTTTGTATCGAAAATATGGTGATTTTTAGTGGGGGAGAGAGAGAGGGATAACAAAAAATTTAAATAAAAGAAAAGGTGGCAAGAGTTTGAAATTGAATAAGCATGAGAGTGGTGATGATTGTGGCAGAATTATGGCATTAATTTAGGGATGTCAAAAAAGATAATTTCCCTTGATGAACAAGACAAACTAACTTTAATTATGGGTACAACAAGGCCCAATATCTAGGGGTAGGCCAACAATCAATCATTTTTCCAAAGTGTTGGATTCAAATTCAAGCATCCTATGCACCATACAATTTAATTTTAATTTTTTAACATACTTTTAAACATACATTTTGGTGTGCGTGGAAAGAGATCGAGTACATTTGTCACGTAACGTCAATAAGGTCTTTTTTTTTTTTTTTCCTTGGTAACAAAAATTTGTTGTGAGATCATTATCCTCTAACATGCCTTTCTAGTTTCTACTCAAAAGAAGTCAAAAAAGAAGATGAAAAAGGTAAACTTGTATAGAAAGCTAACAAGAAAGAAACGATGAGTATACAAATAGAAAATGAAAGATGTTTGGATCCTCTATTCTATTTTTTCGTGTTCAATCAAAATTACATTATTTTAACAGTGATACATAGAAAAATCAGGTCCGTGTTCAATCAAAATTACGTCATTTTAGTAGTGATACCCAAAAAAATCTGGTGAAGTAAAACATGCATGAAGCTAGTAATTGATGTCATTGCCTGGTATTAACAATCATCATCATCTTCATTTATGATTACATCTCCCAAAAATAGCTCAATCTAAAACAGCATGCAATACAACGGTCAAAAGTTCACTTTTTAATTACTTCACTCAACATCTTCATCTCTCATTGCTCTCTCTCTCTCTCTCTAGTTGGTAGTTGAGCTTTATGACCAACTGGGCTTTACTAAAAATCTGCATTTAGTTTCTGAAAACTTGTGTCTAATGGAGAAACTGTGCTTCAACTGGTTTAACTTGTTACTATTTTCAGCATGTTTTGGGCTCACACTCTCTTACCAAGATGGTATGTGATTCATTTCTAGTTACCATAATGCACCGTATTAATACACAATTCAGTTAAATCAGTTATCACATTGTCTGATACAGTTTGTCTGAACAGGATTCTTGAGTTTAACATGTGGTGGAAATACGAATTATGTCGATTCTTCCAACATTTCATGGACACCAGATGGATATTATGTGAACTCAGGGAAGACAACAACTGTCGTCTTCCCTGAGGGAACCTCATCAACCAATCTCCCAGTTCGGTTTTTCCCTGATTCTTCAGGCAGAAACTGTTATAGGTTACCGTTGCAGAATTCGTCGTCTCTGGTTCTTGTTAGAGCTCAGTTTGTCTACAAGAACTATGATGGGCTTAGCAAACCCCCTGTTTTCTCTGTTTCTCTTGGGACAGCTATAACTACTACTATAAATCTTGCTCATACTGATCCATGGTTCGAAGAATTCATATGGCTTGCTCAGAAGGATGTTTTACCTTTGTGTTTTCACTCGATTCCTAATGGTGGATTCCCTGTTGTCTCGTCCCTTGAACTTCGTCCTCTTCCTCTTGGAGCTTACTACTCTGCATTCGGAGAATCTACTCTTAAGCTCCTTAAGAAATCATTTCGTATTAACTGTGGATATGTTGATGGACCACTAAGGTAAAAACAGGGACTGTTATGCATTGAAACTATGTTGTTTCGCCTGCATTGTATAGCCAAAAACTACATCATTCAATGCATAACAGGGATCCTGATCCATTTCTATCTTAGTTTTCTGATCATGTGAAAATCTTGGACTAACCTTCTGTTGCAATTGAAGGTACCCTCTTGATCCATATGATCGGATATGGGATGCTGACGAGGATTTCTCTCCTTATCACGTATCGTCTGGTTTTGACATTGAAAGCAACTTTAGTCTGTCGAACATTAAGGAGAGTCCTCCGAGTGCTGTTCTTCAGACAGGGCGAGTTTTAGCACGATGGAACAGCCTCGTATACAGGCTGCCTCTAGACAATCTAGGAGACTACCATGTTGTGCTCTACTTTGCTGGGATTCTGCCTGTTTCTCCATCGTTTGATGTACTAATCAACGGGGATGTTGTGTACTCAAACTACACGATAACACGTTGGGAAGCTAGTAGTCTGTTCTTCACTGTGAAAGGGATCAGGACGTTGAACATCACATTGAAGTCGATTGCCTACTATCCATTAGTAAATGGTCTTGAGGTTTATGAGATTCTTGATATTCCCTTAGAATCCTCTTCAACTACAGGTTTGAGATTCAAACTGCATTCTTTAACTTCTTGTCTGAGTTTGATGCTTCATTTATTCGAGTAAAGCTTAAGATCTTGATCGCGTCTGCAGTTTCAGCACTTCAGGTTATACAGCAATCCACTGGCTTGGATCTAGGGTGGCAAGATGATCCTTGTTCTCCTACACCATGGGAACACATTGGATGTGATGGAAATCTTGTTACTTCACTGTAAGCTAATCTAAGAAGAGCATTCTTACTTTATTCGATGTTTTTGTGTTTGAACTTGGATCTCCTGCAGGAAACTTTTCGATATCAACTTGAGGACGATCAATCCTACATTTGGTGATCTACTGGATCTGAAAGCACTGTAAGACTTTCATGATAAGATTTTCCAAGATTAAATTTGGATATTGTGGTAACTTACCGGCATTTTCTTGATCAAATGCTTGTAGAGATCTGCATAACACTTCTCTTGCTGGAGAAATACAAAACTTGGGAGGCCTTCAGCATCTTGAAAAACTGTATTACCTATTCCAAGAACTGTTATTACCTGTAAAATTAATCTCTTCAAAAAAAAAAGTGTAACTCTTACAATTGATGTTCAAAAAATTGCAGGAACTTGAGCTTCAACCAGATAACATCATTCGGTTCTGAGTTGGAAGATTTGATCAACATTCAAGTCTTGTAAGTCACATCAAATCCTGTTTGTGGATTCCATATTGATCTTTCAGAAAGAAAAATAAATTCAAGAAGAACTAAAATCATTGTTTTCTTATACAGGGACCTGCAAAACAACAGTTTGCAAGGAACAGTGCCTGAAGGCTTGGCTGAGCTAAAAGATCTTCATTTATTGTAAGCATATTTTCATTGCTGATCAATAACTTTCTAAACAATCCTATCACATAAATGGCAATTTGAACGATTTCTGATACGTACATTGGATCTTTATTCCACAAACTTTAAGGAATCTAGAGAATAACAAGCTACAAGGGCCACTCCCACAATCACTGAACCGTGAAAGTTTAGAAGTCAGGTGATCAGATCAATTCATCTGTCTTTCTGTATCAGCTGCCTGCTTTCTTAACACATTCTCTTTTTTTTTTTCTTTGCTCTCTCCATTTCAGGGCTGATGGGAATTTATGCCTTTCTTTCACTTTAGCATGCAATGAATATTCGAGCAATTCTTCACTTCAAGATCCACAAGTCACTGTATTTACACCAAGAAAGCGTGAAAACCATAGCCATATAGCTATTCTACTTGGTGCAGTTGGAGGAGCTGTTCTTGCTCTTTTTGCCATCTCATTTTCAGCTCTCTTGTATATGAAGAGGAAGAGAGGCGAAAGCACTTACTCGTCAAGTACGAAAAATTTCATACCAATCAAAATTAGGAAAAATTCCACTGTTTCATCAACTGAATTCTTGAGTTTTTTCATTTTTCAGAATCTGAAATAGACATGCATAGCTGGGGTTCAGCAAGAGTTTTCACCTACAAAGAGATCAAAGCAGCAACAAACAACTTTAAAGAGGCAATAGGTCGTGGTAGTTTTGGTTGTGTATATGTTGGCAAGCTCCCAGGTGGCAAATCAGTAGCTGTTAAAGTTCGATTTGATAAAACTCAGCTAGGTGCTGATTCTTTCATCAATGAGGTATGAAAGTAGATTTCTACTCTGACTTTTAGTATCAATTTTCCTCGGAAGAAAATTTCTCTTTTAATGTGCCATTGATCATCATTTCCTGTATGCATTTTCAGGTGTCCCTTCTATCACAAATTCGCCACCCGAATCTTGTATCCTTAGAAGGATTCTGCTGTGAATCAAAACAGCAAATTCTTGTTTATGAATATTTACCTGGAGGATCACTGGCCGATAATCTCTATGGTATGACACTCTTTCTTTCTTCATTGTTCTTTCTCATTCTCTTTGATCACAGGGCAAACTCTAAACTACTCAACAACTTAATTCCAACAGGTGAAAACAGTAAGAAATTGACTCTAAGTTGGGTTCGTAGACTGAAAATTGCTGTCGATGCTGCAAAAGGTATATATATTTCATTTCTTCTTTGAAAAGTAAGCTTGAAATACTATCCGAAACAAACAAAGTTCTTTACACCTTAAGGCTTGAAAAGTGTCTGTTTTGGCATAGGTTTGGACTACCTACATAATGGATGTGATCTACGTATAATTCATCGAGACGTGAAGAGCAGTAACATTCTTTTGGACAAGGAAATGAATGCTAAAGTCTGTGATTTTGGCCTTTCTAAGCATGTCACTCAATCAGATGCATCACATGTTACCACTGTAGTCAAAGGCACTGCAGGCTATCTTGATCCAGAGTAAGCTTCCTACTTATTTTTTCAGTTATACATCCATACGATTTTATGCTTGAAATCTGAATTATTATTGCAGGTATTATTCCAGTCAACAGTTAACAGAGAAAAGTGATGTCTATAGCTTTGGGGTTGTACTTTTGGAGCTGATTTGTGGCAGAGAACCTCTCATTCACAAAGGCACTCCAGATTCCTTCAATTTAATTCTTTGGGTATGTCCATTTGTCTCACATATGCATATAGGTTTGGTAGATCCTACAACATGTGGAATACGGACACATTCACATGTATACGTGTAGATTAAAGGTGGATACCATAACTGGTGCCTTTCACTGAGTGTATCATCTAAAAGACTGTGCTTACAGATATTCAGAGAGAGCTTGTTTGCTAGACTAGATAGGACCAGGGATATAGCAGTTATGATAACTTAGTTTTTCATTTGACTGAAAATTTTGCAGGCAAAGCCATACTTACAGGCAGGAGCATTTGAGATTGTGGATGAGAACATTAAAGGAAGTTTCGATGCAGAAAGCATGAGAAGGGCTTCATTGATTGCTTGCCGATCAGTAGAGAGAGACGCATTGCGAAGGCCAAGCATTACAGAAGTGCTGGGTGAACTCAAAGAAGCATACAGTCTCCAGCTTGCCTATCTTGCATCTTCTGGTGCTGCAAATTGAGAAATCACCACTAGTATCTTGTATGCATTACTGTTATTTACGAGCACATTTTGCCGAAGCTTAAAGGAGGAAGAGGAGGAGGAGGAGGGAGGGAGGGATAATTATTATGTAAGCGAAGTAGAGATGTTACCAGTATGGAATAATGGTGGCCAGAGTTATGTGGAGTTTGTATTTGTATTGTGCTTGCTCCTATGTAGCAAAGCAAGCACTTCCCAGTTATCAGGACAAGAACTGTTAAAATAAAAATACTTGCCATTTGGTATCACATATGTATATGCATATACATGAAATATATATTGTCTCGATACAAAGTCAGATGTTGAACGTCAATGTAAAAGAACTAGTACCTCGACTGAAGTTAAGCTCCAAAAGTAACCCAGTGTCGAGCTCTTCATCAAGACTCTCTCTATATATAGATTTTTGGTATACCAATGGTGAGCTGCTTAAGGAGCCAACCTACTTTTTTTACCAAGCCACGTCACCCCAAATAAACAGTTAACTGATACAACGAGACAGTAACACACAGACTTGTCAAATAAGCATGTTAGCTTCTTAAACACCCATCGTTGGGTTTTGTATCAAAACACAATATATTAATGAAGAGATGATATAACACAGAAGAAGAATTAGGAAATCTCAATGCAAGAAAACTCTACATCTCAACTCTTGCTCTGTCCATTATAAAGTTGCATATCATGAGATAGTAAAATAAAGAGTAATCTTCTATCAGCTAATGACTGCATTACCTATAAACAATTTCGAGGTACAATGCATTTCGACTATCCTGAATAGATCTTAAAAAGTGACTAGAAAACTTTTAAATCCTATTATAAGACCCTCTCCTCCATGAGCATGGTTTGATTGGTTACTATCCAACATAAAGTTTGCATACTGAGCAAACTTTGAAAACAGCTAACTGGAGTAGCGACTTCGAACATAGAGGAATAGCGCTGTCAAAGCAGCCAAAGCATACGGAAATATGGTCCAAATTCCCTGTAAAAGGATGGAATATTAGATTTTTTATGAGAAAGTTCTACCAATCAAGGCAGAAAACAAAGGACTCACCACTACAGTGGCAACAGTTGCAAGAGCAAAAACTGGGCGTTCTCTCAGCAAGAATCCAATTGCCAACTACACAAGGAAAATAATGTATTATTAGCACAAAAGGTAATGACTAATAGCTTCCACCAGATACATGGAACTTGAAGTATGGAGACAAGTATATATTGGGGCAATCATTTTCTGGGTAAAGTAAACATAACTAGAATTAGAAAATGATGATTATGTGGATTAATCATTGATGGCTCAGTGGTGACCGGTGGGGCTCAGTGGTACATAGCATTGGGCGAAAAACACACTTTCAAGTTAGCCATATTCTTCGAAAAATATATGTTTTCAGTTTCTTTCATTTGAAGATTTTCTTTTACATTTTCTCATCACACAGTAGACTTTTCCGTTGATTTCCATGCAAACTCGAGCATGTAACGAACTTCGCAGAATTATTTTATGCTGGAAATACGTTAAATTTTTCTTTCAAAATCATTTAATTAAAACCAAGCAAGACATGATGGCTATCTTTAGTTCTTGTTTGAGAAAGGGATTAGTGAGAGAGAACGGAACATGATCCCATCATGATATCAAGCAATTTCAATTACCTGCAATGGCAGAGTTATCAGTCCACCACAGCAGACACCAGCAAAGAAACACTCTGGTGATATATCCTTCAATCAAATTGAGGCAACAAAGTAAGCTCCTCAAAGGAGGTTAGATTTGCACACACTCATATTTCATCTAATGTTGAAGTACATTGCAGAAAAGCTTTTCCAGAGTTCAAAAGCCTTCTATGACATCTATTTCATCACTCACAGATGATGAAATGAAAGAATGTAATCAACTATTTACAGAAGCTGACAGTAGATGTATTCATGCAATCTTAAAAAAAGAGCCTTCATGAACTTTGAACTGGAGAAAGAGAAAGAACAAAACAAAATAATCACCAACCATCGCTCCGGCAAGAAAAGCTGTAGGATTTCTAACTCCAAGAGAAAATCGTTCTACTGCATGCATAAATTGTAATTAAAATTAGCTCCAGTAAGCCTTGCAGGCTGCATGACAAAGAAATTAAAAGAATGCTGTGATTTACAAATAAAGAAACAAAGGAACAGTACTTGAATTTGGCAATACATATAACGAATTAAGTGATTTATATAATTTTAAAGGCATACAGGGATAAAAAGAATTACCATATATACCTCAATAATGGTCTAAGATGGAAATGAAGCAATTAAAATTTCGTGTAACTCACCAAAACCAATAAGATTTCCATATCTTTGTATCATGTGTGTCATTTCCATAGCTTTCTCTTTGCCAACCCCTAACTACAGTATCACCAAAAGTATTACACCACAGACACATTTAGGAAATTATACAGAGCAAAATGCATTTCAGCACACAAACCTTTGAACGAATGTCATCAGATGCCCCAGACTGTCTGAAAATTTTGCCAAGATAAAATGGTATCATATCACTGATACAGACTCCCCTGAAGATACATAAAAAATATAAGATATACGAATAATAGTACATATTTGAGATGTTAAAAATTCTAACTTTCAGGAAGATATGATGAAACAACCAAAGTAGAGTAGAACTCCTATAATATATTTTGCAACAATCTAAAATGGTAGACTGATAAGGTCAGAACTGATTGAACAAAACATTATTCACATAAACCAATTAAAAACACCCATATATATAACACTAACCAGTATACCCACAGAACAGTGGATAAAATATATGGAGCATTTCTAGAGAATGAATCGACTAAAGATTGCCATGTCCCATCCAAAGTAAGTAATCGTGCCAAGGAGATGCCAACCTACATAATTTTAAATGACCTGATAAAGGGAAGAAGACTGAAATAAATACAGAGATGCAATAGCATAGAAGTGTGTGAAACTGATATACTGCCAGAAAACACAGACCCATATATTCAAAGCCTCTTCGCTAATAAAAAGCCCACATCCTGCAGCCATCAACAACCAAAAGTATATCCACCTGTAACCAAGAAGATAAGAGAACATTAAAGTGTTCTCATCACAAAGTAGTGAAAATTTGATTCTGGATGGATGATTGATTTTCTAATGAGCTGGTCCTAGCATGAAAGAGAAGGCAGATAATAAAAAGGATTAATAATATATAGATTCTAAGACAAGATATTGCATATGACCTTCACAAACAAAGTTGAAGGTGTGCCAGGAAAAGTAACAGAAATTGAGTTATGAATTAAGAGTAGAGAGCTAAACAGAAGCATACCCAGGGGCATATTGAGGAAGCAGAACTTTATATCCAAAAGCCCGGAAGCTAAAAGCACCGGTAGGAGCAACCAAAGTGGAAGCCGATGAACTGTCTTGCAGAAACTGAATCCCAGTTGATGTTCCCAGACTTGCCGGTTTCACGCCAACTAATACCAATGTAATGACAGCAGCTATTCCCAGAAGTATTCCTAGTTTTGAAAGAAATGAATTTCCATTATTAACACTTTTGTTTTCTAAACTTCCAATGTCAACATCAGAAGCCTTATTTTGATCCTCCGGAATAACTTCGGATTTTGCAGCATCGGAGCTTTCTGCACTGTCATGCTGAAAGGTTTTGATCCTGCATTGCAGAAGATTATTAATTTTTTTTTTTTAAGATCATATTCTTATATATCTTCTGTTAAACTCTCTCCCCACTTCTTTTTCTATTCCATAAAAAAGGTAAATGTGTTTGAGTGGAAGTATTTGTAGTTCAATTTCTTCAATACCAAGATATCTCACAACATAAGCTATCAAATTGTAACTGAATTCAAACGAAAACAGATTCTCTTTAAACATTGCTAAAATCCAATTGTGCGATGACTACATTTCAGCTTTGGAACTAAAACTGGAAAAAAAAAAAAAAAAATTGCAATCATAGTTCTCGATACTTGAATCAAACAACACGATAGGAAATACAAAAATGGCAACAATATCACATAGTACGAGCGTAAGAAGATTCACACAAAACTACAATTAAGCAGAACTTGTGCATTTTCAAAGAGAAACATAAACGAGCATAGTACAGAGGCCATACCTAGAGCTCGATGATCTGAATAAGACTCTGGCATAGCCGGAGAGATGTCTGAAACGGAGAATAGACATGCCGGAATGCAGGTGGCGGTGGTTAAAGACGTAGACCGATGGTGGTTGGAAATTGAGAAGGGAAGAAGGTCCTTTACCGAGAACCGCCATGTATGTGGTTGTGATTACGGTGGCGGTCATCTAGTGGTGGCTGTTGAGGAGTGATGAGTTTGGGCTTTCCGGTGGGGCCCAAACCCATGGAGAATGGGCCAAGTGTTTGGACGGACCATATCGAGCGGGATACAGTGACGTCAGCGAGTCAAATTAAGTCCAATTAAGTATTACTCAATTAATTATTTATTTACTTTATATGCTAAGATCTTGATTATTTATGAAATTTATTTTAAATTTAGTGTTGAGTATCAATTATTTTTTAATTATTTCACTCATGCATTGGAGTCAATTATTCTAAACTCGAGATTTATAACTATTTGAATAGCTTACAAGTTGTTTTAATTAGTTACAAGTTATATCTCTCTTTTCAAAAAGGAAAAAAACTTACTTACATCTCTAATTATGTGGCTAGATATCATATGTGGGTCTTAAATGATGAACACGCAGGTTGAGTTGGGTTGGATACACAGCAATGGGCTGATTTTCGAAATGGGTAATAAGCACAAGTTTTATTAATGTTGGGCTTAATAATATTTAATAGTACTTTTATTTTAAAATAACATTTAAAAGTATTATTTAACATATATATAATAGTCTATCAGTATAAGTATATTTATTTAAAAGTATGTAATTCAATTCAAATGATAATAGTATATTTATTCTAATGACAATATTCGATCAATGTAAACTAAAAAAGCCTTTGGACGACAGCTCAAACAATAAAATTTATTTATTATATGAATGATTAAATAATATGAAATTTATACTTATATTAAAGCAGGAAAGTTGGCCAAAATTACAGGAGTGCCACTTCCTTGCTCAAAAAAGTCGTATCATTAATTTTGACTTCTTTTCAAAGCTTGAATCTGACTTCTTTTCCAAGCCTGAATCTGGCTTCCCCTGGAAGACATCACATTATATAAACAAAGTCATTCAACATATCTCATTTCACATCAAATGTTAATAAGAAAACAATTTATGAAGGATAAAAATATCAAAAGAAGAATAGAGATTTGAGAAGAAAATAAGTTTTTTTTTCAAATATCAAAAGAAGAACTAGAGATGAGAGTCTTTCAACAGATCTCATTTCACATCATAAAAGTTGAAAATAAAAAAACAATTCATGGAGGATATAAATATCAAACGAAGAATAGAGATGGGAGAAGAAAATGAAATATCAAGAGAAGAATCAGAGATGGAAGAATAAATAAAAACTTTTTCAGATTTAATGAGATATTGACAATATTAATCTGATTGTCATTAGCTTCATTATCCAATACAACAATCCTCCAATGAGGAACAACATTACAAAAGAAAGATAAAAGAAAGATAGGAAAAATACATAAGAAAGATAAAAGAAAGATAGAAAAAATACATGTAAGAAATGGAGAAGTAAATGAGAAGAGAGGTTGAGTGTCGCTGCCATGACTGCTGTTTTTCCGTATTTAATGGGAGGATGAACAACATATATGCCTACTTCTAAAACACACTATAGACAAGATTTGTTTACTTCTATAGATCATAGATCATGAGATCAATAAGATGAAATTGTGGATTTGGTTATCATATAAATTAAGAAAAAGACAAAATTTAGATAGAGTGTAGACGGTGGTTGGAGGCGGCTGTTGAATGTAAAATTAATCTTAAAATATTTTTGTATCTAATCTATTTTTTTACTTAATCGTTTTCTTATATTTGAATTTTACTTCATTTTTTATATATTTTTATGTGGTTTTAACAAATTATTATTATGTATCTATGACTTAATTGATATATTTAATGTATATTATTCATGTTATCTAACTACTTAATTCATTGTTGTTTTTTATGCATGAACTTTGTTTATTGTTTTTTTTTTTGATACTTATATTATATATATAATATGTATAAATTTACTATTTATATGACAAACCGCGCATCGCGCGGGTGTACTGCTATTAGAGATACATGCCTCTCAAAATGGACAAGATCGGATTAAATTATTTATAATAATTTCAATTACCAATCGAAAGTTCTTATCAATATTTAATAAATTGAGATTAAAAGGTTTTTCAAAATCTTGATAAAATAAAGATTAAAATTTTGTATTAACAACCCGTACTTATCACGAGATTCTCATATATAGTTTAATTAAAAGTATATTACATAATAATTAGAAAATAAATTATTGTTGAAAAACTTGTGCAGCCTTGCCTAACACTTTAAACACGAATTAAATATGTTATTATTGTTATTGTTATCATTGTTATTTTTTAAAGGGAATCTAGACGTGTTTAGTTACTAACCACATAAATAAAAGCATTTGTAAATTTAATTACGAGGGAAATAGAATTTCCAATAGATAAAAGACAGTCACGAGGTAATTGTGATTTTTCATAAAATAAATTTTGCAAATTTCATGATGTATATTTAAATTCATTAAAACCATTATTAGAGCAATTCTAATATATATATATATATATATATATATATATATATATTATAAATCAATCATGAAATAAATTAATCTATTCAACCATCATGAATAAATTTATTATTATTAATTCAAATTAACAATTGGATTCATCAATTCAAACACAAGGGAGTTTTTTTTTTCTTTCCACAAATCAAATTTATTTAAAAAATGTTGAAGTTATCCTACAATATTAAATAATAACATAGTAAAAGAAGAGTCCAATAAAAATTGTCCACCACCAAGAGACAAAATGCATGTCAAATGTCACTTGTACCTCACATTGTGGTGCATGTTTCGTGTAATGGTATGTTTTTGAGCTGAATATTGAATTATTATGCATAGTGCCAACAATTGAATTATTTCTTGTCTTTCATTTTATTTTTTCCTTTAGATTATTTATTCTACTATCCATGATATATTAAGGGACATTGCTTCTTTTTCTTGAGGATGAGACTTAGGAGTAATATTTAGTATTCTAATGTTATTTATAATGTATAGCTGTAAAATTGATTGGAATATCACAAAAAACATGTATAAGTCAGTTTCACGAATATAATTAAATGTTTTATTATTTATAGTTCAAAATTATCTCCACATATTTTTTTTATTAATCGTATATCATAAAATTAGATTCATGAGACAATCTCATAAAACCATATTTTTGGAGTATTGATTGTAACAAATGTCCCACTAATTTATGGGATACAATACAATATTTCATAATGGAAATATATAATAATTTTAAGGCTTGGTATTAATTTACAAATAAAGAAGTTAATAAAATCTAAACTTAGATTCAAATTCAAGCTTGTGGCCTATATTGCAAATAAAAATTCCTAGTAATTGAACCCAAATATTAAAGGTAAATATTAACTTACGGTGAATTGCACCGAATATTTAGGTGTGACGAGTCAGCATCAATAATATATGGCCAAAAAAGTTTCGAATTTTCTTGAATAGATTTAAATGAATATCAAGTTTTCATTTAAGCTTTGAAATAATTTACTATTTGTTAGAAAAAGAAAATTTGGGAAAAATGGTGTGGGGCCAATCGGGACATTTATTCCCGACTCCAGTTCCCTCCACGTGGCAAACTGTAGTGGAAGTGTATCCGTCAAAATCCCGAAATTCCAGCATCAAAAATTAATTAATTATTTAGATTTGTCTTAGTTATAAAAGTGTTTAATTTTAATTGAAGACATTTTAATTATTGAAGATTAATATTAGAGTTTGTGATATTTAAATGAAACTTAAAATATGAGTTTCCTTTAAAACAATGCTAACGGTTTGGAACTAACTAATAGGGAGTAGGGATGGAATGGAGATGTGTTGACCAAGACAAGTCATAAAAAGGAAAGGATGAAAATGAATTTTAAAACTAGGGAGGCAAGAAATTAATTAATAGTATACAAAAGGGAGATATACAAATCACACACACACACACATATATATATATATATATATATATATTTACAAGCAAATATTTGACATGAAACAATCCCATCAATATACCAAATCATATTTATTAATCACAACCAAACTCATTTTCATGGAACTCATTTTCATGGAAATGATTGTGTAGGATTTATCTCTCAAAATTAAATAAGACGATCTCATAAAAATCACATATTCATCTTAAAACATTGTTTGTGTTATGGATTTGGAGAACCAAGTTTGTTATCAACTATATTAATTATGTAAAAAAAAAAATATATTGATTAAATTATTTTAGGTTCAGAATGTAGTGAATTGACTAATTCAATAAATTACCTTAAATATCAAATTGGACGATATAGAACGAAACATTAATTATCTCTTATTGTTTCTAGACTTTTCACAATCTTTCTAAATAGCTTTATTTATTCGTTACATATAGTCATAGGTCATCTAAATTTTAGATATTATGTTAGCACATTTTAGAATACTTAATAAAATCAAATGATGATAAAATTAAAATTAAAATTAAATAATTTGATGATTCCTTTTTGAACTTTCGAGTATATTATGGTGCGTGTGAGTTGTGACAGCCCAATTTGGGTGTACGTAAGATCGAACTCACTTTCCAACTTTCCCGTGCATTAACTGACGGCAACGTTAAAATCATATTCTTCCTTTCTCTCACATCTAGCGCCGTCACGGTACTTCCCCCCTCCCTCCACCTTCCTAAAACGCTCCCTGTACGTTACTGCAATATCACTACTCTGCGAAGGCGGCACGGTTCCTCCTCCCCCTTTCTCTCACTGAATGTATCTGTAATATAGGTAGAGAGAGAACACGCATATATGTATTAATGTGTATGTATATGTAACAGTGATTGAATCAATACTTACATGAAATTGTGGTTCTAGAAAGGGAAACAAACAAAGCGGCTGATCTCTATTCGAAAGTGACCTTAGCTGCAACTGCCCGCACCCGCTCTGTACGCGTGTTATTTAATTGCGTGCAATTCCGTGTGTTTATGTCGGCGGAGGAAGAGAAGAGTGATCGTCGCTGATCGCGGTCGGAATCTGAATGTTGTTGCTAGTGGAAGGTATTGATTTGGATTTGATGTTGCGCGATTGTGATATTGTATGTTGATTCTGGTTCTGAATTGTTTTTTTGGTGTTTTTTGATTTGCCGCGTGAATGTGTGGAGTTTACTGAATTTTGTTGTATCAAACTTTTGCGGGATTTTGTTCAACTTTTTTGATTGTTATTGATTGCAAAATGTCTCTGAATTTGGAATTTTGGAGATTTGCGAGATCGTTGCTTCAGAGTTGATTGCCTTTTGGGTTTACAAAATATTTGCATCGGTGTTGCTTTGCATTTGAACTAACAGAATTTGGGTTATAATTGACTTTTGTTTCTTGTTTACAATCAAAATTTGAAAATTATTACATTTAATTTCGTGATTGATTCACACTGTGGGGGGTTTTTGCAGATTCGATTTTGAAGTACTAGAAGAACAATGCCAGGTACTTTCAGGTTTAACCTTGAATGATTTAGAGGAAATGGTGCTCAAATATCTTTCTAAGCTATGTTGATATTTTTATTTATTAATTATTCTTTCGTCAATCATAAAAAGCGGTTCTGGTTCATGAAGATGAATGGGGGAAAAGATCTGATCATGAGATTTTTGCTGAGGATGAGAAGAGAAGGCGTCGGATGAGATCTTTGAGGAGAAAGGCCATGAATGGTTCAACAAGAATCGCACATTCCATGAAGAAACACAATAGTCAAGTGTTGCATTGCCATTTTGCCTCATTTTCCACAGAAGAGTCTCTGGATGAGGAGGAAGAGAAGGCAGTATATGCATTTCGTCAGGTTTTGATTGAAAGAGACTTGCTTCCAGTTCGGCACAATGATTATCATACTTTTTTGAGGTACTATCTTGAGGTTCTGAAAATTTATTGCCTCCTCAAGTTACGGTGATTGATTGATAAGTGTTTCTCGTTTATGATTGAATGATGTACTGTAGTCTTCATGCCATAGAAAAGGAGTAATTTTTTTCTGTGAACATAGAAGCCCTAATTCTGCCTTTTCATTCTCTAATATTTCTGCTTTGAAATTATGGCCTGCTGTTCAATTTTTTCAACATATGTAGCCTTCTTAGTTTCTTTTTGAGGTGTGACTACTTTTAAGGTAAACGACCTTCTCTTTCTCCTTTTCTTCAATTAACTAAGCATTGTAGGATTAACCTCTTTGAAAAAAAGATGCAGAAATTGCTTAGTTCTACCTGTCATTGGAGGAATTGTTCTCATATTAGTATATGTTGATAAGTTTATCTACCTTTTCTGGTTCAGGTTAGAGTCCATAAGAATTGCTATTTGTAGAATGATTAATCAGGTGAAGTGGGAGTAATATATTGATTAAACTTCATGATCAGTAAAAAGTAGTGCAGAGCATCGACATAAAATCTCATATAAAAATAACGTGTTGAATTACCACATTATGTTTCATGTGCCATGTGATATCATTTGCAACGCTATCTTATGATTCTTGACATTCTTCATTTTTTATTTGAGGCTAAGCCGCTAAGAACAGATTAGATGATCTGTTTTCCTCGTAAAGCAGATCAGATGTTCTGTTACTACTAAAGAAACTGATTTTGTTATTTCCTATTTATGAATAATTTGTTATCTTAATCAACTCCCATAACTTAAGAACAATAGGTTTTTGTTTTATATCACCATATTAACAAATATATGGTTTGGCAGATTCTTGAAAGCAAGGAAGTTTGACCTTGACAAAACAGTCCATATGTGGGCGGAAATGTTGAAATGGAGGAAAGAAAATGGAGTAGACTCTATTATTCAGGTAGATGATGCTACCAAATTATTTATTTTATCGTTTTCATTTCTTTTCTTGGAAGATATGGTTTTGATGTTTGTACGCTAATAAGTAATTGAGATGTGAACTGTGATCATATTGGAGTGAGATGATTCGTACAACTGCCTAATTCTGTAGCTTATCAATTGTTTACGATACATATACATGTGAATGATTCCGTAGTTTGTATCAATACACTTTTCCTTTTCTTTTTTCCACTGCCAGACCCGCGAACCCTTGCAACATGTTTTTGCACTGGATAATTCTGAGAAGTTCCCTTCAAATCTCAAACAGAGGTTGAAACATGTTACCACTTACCAAAACATTTTTTTACCTATGCTCCTTTTGTGTCTTCATTTTTCATTTTTCTGAAGAGGGTTAAGAATATATGCTCTCTTGGTATATGCTATTTCATCTTGCTATCCTTACCTAAGTATTATTTGACAGTTGCCACTGCTATGACAATGGCTTATGTTCAGGATTTTCATTATGATGAATTTGAAGAAGTTCAACGATATTATCCTCATGGGTATCATGGTGTGGATAAAGGGGGCCGACCAGTGTACATTGAAAGACTTGGCAAAATAGAACCAAGCAAGCTTATGAGTGTCACCACTGTGGAAAGGTTCTTAAAATATCATATTCAAGGTTTTGAAAAGGCCTTTGCAGAAAAGTTTCCAGCATGTTCAATTGCAGCAAAGCGTCATATTGATTCAACCACAACAATTTTGGATGTACAGGGCCTGGTCTGTTCTGAACCAGATGATTTTAAGTTTATATTTGTTTCTATAAATGTTTATTACATTTAATTTCACTTGTCAATTTAAAACTACATTTTGAAATTTTATTCATCTAATGCAGAACTGGATGAGCTTTGGCAAGGTAGCTCATGATCTAGTAATGCGCATACAGAGAATAGATGGAAATAACTATCCTGAGGTACTTCAGCTTCTATTTGCTTAACAGAATGATGTGTGTGTTTAAGGTTTATTTCTCTGATCTATTGAGTCTCATTATTTTCAGACATTGGATCATATGTTCATAGTCAACGCTGGAAGTGGATTCAAGTGCCTCTGGAATTGGGCAAAGGGCTTTCTTGATCCAAGGACCACATCGAAAATAAATGTAAGGAACAGTTGTCTTTGTAAAATTATGTATTTTGCGGATGAAAGTGTAGATTTACGAATGTTTACTCTGCTGCAGGTTTTAGGGACTAAATACCAGAGTAAACTATTGGAGATCATAGATGCTAGGTGAGGATATGTGTTTCTGCCAGAACAAGTCTTATGGATTTTGGCCTGCATTGCATCTTTAACAGTTTAACTTTCTTTTCCAACAGTCAATTGCCAGATTTTCTTGGCGGTACCTGCTCATGCCCAAATCAAGGTGGGTGTCTTAGATCTGAAAAGGGACCCTGGAATGATCCACAATTGATTAAGGTGTGGATTTGGGATTTGCAAGATCCGTTCATTTATTCGAGTGGATATGCTAGAATGCAGTCTTCGTTGTTGTTGCATCATTTTTCTATCATCTGTTCGAATTTAATTTGGATACCCAACTTATAAATGCAGCTGGTACACACATTACAAGATGGTGGATCAATATATCCAAGAAAGGGTTCCATTTTTTCAGACAGTGATGATTTAGAAATAAGGCTAATTGATAAGGTAAAAATGCTATGGAGAAATTTAAATGCCAACTTCTGTTCTTTGACAAGCATAATTCTGAATCATTCTTTTTACAGGACTTGCGTAGTGATATAGTTCCGGTTGGCTTCTCTGGCAGTGATAATTTTGAAATGAAGTTGATTAATTTGAAGGTAATATATTGCTCGTGGAAATTGACTACCAACTTAGTCATGTTCATGATGTTTGATGTCTTTTAAGTAATAGTTTGACTTTCATAGGACTTGAAGGGTAAAACCATTCCAACTTCTTGCTCGAGACCCTCTTCTCACAGAACTGTGGAAGCAATATCACATTCCACTAATGTAAGAGTTCTTACCCTTAAAAAGTTACCTAAGCTAATTTTAGTATGATTTGAATGTGACCTTAGCTATATATATGTTTGTATTCATTAACTCAAAAACCCTCAACACTTTCTTCTCGAGAGAACACTCATTTGAAAGGACAGTTTGGGCGTCTGTTCTCTGAAATTTATTATAGTAAAATTTTTGCTCCTTATTAAGAAAACTGCAAGTAAATTTTCATATTCTCATGAAGTTAGGCTGCAGGCTGGAAATTCTAATCTTTCCTTTGTCTGATCAATTTTTACTGTACACTCTTGATATGCGAGTTTAAGTGATCAACTTTGTAGATATCATTTACACTTTTTTTTTTCGTCTTTGCTGACTCAGGAAACAGCATTGAGGCCGAAACTGTATAAGTTTGGTGCTGGAGTTGACAATCATTGTCCATCAAGTAAGTAGCCAACATGTTAGTTACTGATCTTGAGTTGATATTTACCTTTTCACTGCTATAGCATACTAGAATGAGCACAAGTCCTAATAAATAACTACGAAAATGCGCACAAAGTAGTTGAGGATTATAAATTGTTTTCAGCAAATCATGAGACAAAGGGATTGTATGGTCAAACTCAAAACAGTATACTCCAAAAACTAGTCAAATCAGTTTTAGAAGAAAATATTTTCAGTGATTTATGGATGTTGAATAGTTGATATAAAAAAAGTGGGCTACATTTATCTCATAATTTTCTTATATGAACCTTTCCATAGATTTGACAACACTGGTCTCAGATCCAATGCTACCAAAGGGATCATCAATCTCTGCCAAAGTGACAGGTGTACTATTCAGAATACTTGCATGCATATGTTTTTTGTTTGATCGGCTGGTTAGAATATTTTTCAAGATGGAAAACACTGAGATTGTAGAAGAAGCTCGTCAAACTACCCAGACCCGAAATTCAAACTGTCGCGAGGAACAGAATACTCGGAAAAGTACTGAGGAGCTTATACACCCATGTTGCCAGAAGTTGCAGCATTTAGAGGATGTGGTAAGCGAACTAATAAAAAAACCTGCAAAAATTCCACCCGAAAAAGATGAAATACTTCTTGAATCTATGAGCCGCATCAAATCCATTGAGTACGATTTGCAGAAGACCAAAAAAGTATGTTCATTTGCTAACTCAAAAAATCTTCATACAGTGTGTGACTGGATTATTGACTTATAATCTGAATTTGTCATGTTAGGCACTGCTTGCAACGACATCAAAGCAAATTGAACTATCTGATTCACTTGAGAATCTAAAGGAGATGAATTTAAAGGTGAGTTCTTTTTGGCCATTACTCTCTTCGAAAGGTCTTATCATTGATAAAAGTAGATAGATGGTCACGAGATATTGATGATATATCGCCTCGCAATAACAGGGTAGTAGCAGTTGCTGGCTACGAAGTAGCAAATCTCTATCCCGGAGAACCTAACATTCACTAATATCAAACAAGAGTTTGCGCTTTCAAGCGCTTCATATTTGCGATTCTTTTCCCAACTAACCTGGACATGGCGGGAAATTTAGTTGTCAAGTGGATTGCACTCTTGAGGTTCTCTCTCTCTCTCTCCCCCTCCCCCAAACACACACAAATTGTGATGATGAGTTTCCTGTTTGATACTTGGCAGGTTGATTTGGCCCTGCTCCATTTTTCTTGGAGGTGTGAGCTAAGATTTGTGCTGTGAAGTTGAAACATTACACTCTCTATTTTGCTATCAAATACAATTTGATATATTTTTTTTCTTTTTAAAGTATCAAACTGTCAAACAGAATCACTATACAGGAAACAAGTTTGAAGAACATTGATATATCATTCAAATCACAATATTTTTCAGTTCCTCTAGCTCAACAATTACTAAAATAAAAATGTAGCATTTGATAGCTTTGTTAAATATCTGATTTTCGGAGCTCCAATTTTATAATTATAAAACCAGTAGCTTCTGATATATTTGATTTTCATTTGTCTAAGTATTTTACCATGCCTATGTTACAATTTCAATTGGTCCAAGTGTTAACAATAAAATTTTGGTCAATGATTTGGAGTTTATACAATTACGTTTATATGACAAAAGATTTAGATGAAATAATAACAAATACGACAGAATATATGTTGATAATATTCAAGACAATCATGTAACAATTTTTTCTCACTTTTTTACACTTGCTATTTTTGAAACGTTTTTTTATTCAAATCTTATCTAACTGCAATTGATAATTTCATCGAGTATAATCCTAACTCAACAAAAATTACTTATAATGAGAAATCAACATCAATTAATTTGAATTAAATTGAATAATTATCATATAGAAATATATTTTTCGACCTTAAATAGTTTACGTTCAAATCAGTTCCATCCTACTGTTTGCAATAAGTTTGGGATTTTTTTAAAAAAATTTTGCAAAACACAATTAAAGGGTGCGGCTATCCGCACCCCAAGCTTTACTTAACACACCCCAATTCAATTAGTTTTTAATTTAAAAAAATACAAAATAAGTAAATTCCTATATTACCCTTTAAAATTTAAAAAAAAAAAATCATCCCCCATCTCCATTCCCTCCCGTCCACTGTTCTCTCTTCTCCTTGTTTCTTTTTTTTTTTTTTGTCATTTTCTTCTTCATATTTTAGGAATAATACAACAATATAGTGAAAATCATTTCATGGATCAATTAAATGTGTAAAAATCATGAAAAAATTGAATAAAAATCACATTAAGAAAAACAAAAAATCGATAAAAAAAAACAGTTTTGTTCGACCCTGGTAGGCCGAACACATAAAGGTGTGTTCGGCCACCGGGAGTCAAACATATAGAGGTGTGTTCGGCCAGCCGACGTCGAACCTTTAAAAAAAAAAAAACAGTTTCGTTCGACCCTGATAGGCCGAACATGTCATAGTGTGTTCGATGCTTAGTGACCGAACACACCTCTATGTGTTCGGCCTACCAGGGTCGAACGGAACTGTTTTTTTTTTTTTTTTACATGATTCCTACATTATATTCATGTATTTATTCAATCTGTAAAATGATTATTAATGTATTATTTGTTATTTCTCAAAATTTCAAGAAGAAGAGGGGAAAAAAAACAAGAAGAAGAAGAAGAGAAGGGTTGGGCGTGCTTGACGGGAGGGGGGGGAGAAGGTGAGAATTTTCCTTTTTTTTTTTTGAAATTTTCAAGGATAAAATAGGAAATAAAATAATTTTGTATTTTTTAATTAAAATATGAAAATTTTGGGGTGTGTAAAGTAAAGTTGGGGGTGCGGATAGCCTCACCCTTAAAGTAAAAGGAGTTTTCTCAATAGACTCAATACTAAAGGACTAAAACGAGTTTTCTCTTGATCACTTGCACCAAATACGAATGTAAATTGGGTCCAGTGATTAGGCAACTGTAGTGAAGCGCGATATTAATTAAAAGGAGAAAACTGCAGGCAATTGAAGAAAATGAAACCGGAGGCGATGTGGTCCCTACACGTTAATCCCCCACACTCCACATCTAACCTACCTACGCCACCGCCCCACCCACCGCCACCACCACTACCGCCACCGCCATTTACCCTTCAATTCAACAGCTCTATAAATCTTCTCACCTCTCAAAATTCACACAATCATGGCTTCTTCCAGCTCCCCTTCCCCCTCCGCCTCATCGCCGCCGCGACCACCGCCGCCGCCTTCTCAATCCCACTCCTCGTCACCGTCACTCTCTCCCAAAGACCAACCCCTCCTCCTTCCGGCGCCGGGATCCAAATCCACATCCCCTCCTAAAAAGTCTGCACCTATTCCCTGGACACACCAAGAAACCCTAGCCCTAATCCAAGCCTACCAAGAGAAGTGGTACTCTCTCAAAAAAGGTCAGCTCAAAGCTTTTCAATGGGAGGAAGTCGCCGTCACCGTCGCCGCCCGCTGCGGCTTCGACGAGCCCTCAAAAACCTCCACTCAGTGCCGCCACAAAATCGAGAAGCTCCGGAAACGGTACCGTTCCGAGCTCCAAAAAGCCTACCCTAATTCATGGCAGTATTTCGAGCTCATGGATCACATGGAACGCGGCCCCATGCCCCTCAATGCGCTCCCAATCACCATAGCTAAGTCCTTCTCCAATAATGCCACTAGTAATAGCAACAACATTGGTAGTTTCAATCATGTCTATGGTAGTTTATATCCGAGTTCATCTGATTATTACAATAACGATGGCCGTGGTGATGGCGGTGGCTCTGATGACAGTGATGAGAAATGGAACTCCGGCCATGGCTTGGAAACCGCAGCAGGGAATAAGTCGAAGAGTATTAATAACATCGTGCGTGGTAGTGTAAAGGGTGGGGTTAGGAGTGCCAAGAAAATGGCCATGGAGAGGGGACTCAGTGGCAGTAGCAATAGGGGTTTGTTAGTGTCGAGGAATCCGTTGAACGGGAAAAGGAAAGAATTTTATAATGGGGATGACAGTAGTGATGATGATGATGATGACGATGAAGAGGATGATGATGGTGAGGATGATGTCAAACGAGTGCAGGTAGAGGAGGGAGAAGAGGGTGGTGTAGGAATGGAGCTAGCTTCGGAAATTAGGGGTTTTACGGAGAGGTTTATGGGGATGGAGAGAAAAAAGATGGAGATGATGAAGGAGACGGAGAGGTATCGGATGGAGATGGAGAAGAAGAGGATGGAGATGATTCTTGAGGCGCAGAGGAAGATTGTTGATACCATTGGGAGGGCTTTTGGAGATCATAAAAAGGCGAAGATGGCTCAAGAAACTTGATGGCCATGGATTGACTACTTGACTGTTTTAGGTAATGATAACCTTGTATGATTTGATAACTAGAATTCAGTTGATTGATAGTCTTGTTCTAGCTAGCTTATTGTGTTTTTTCTGCTTTTTGTTACTTAGTTGTTAGTATACAAACAAAATTTATGTCCTTTAGCATGTTGGTTGTTCATTAATGAGATGGAATGCCTCTTTATCAAATTTCCAGTGAGCATATTATCAGTTCTTCTGTTGTAGTGTGCTTTAGATCACCGAGATTTTGTAAAATTCTTCAAGGAATTACACCAAGCTAACTATCTCCATAGGATGTGCCCAAATCGACATTGTTTTGAATCTCGGAACAAACAAACTATTTGTTTCTTGCTATGAACTATTTGTACATTGGTTCTCACGTTAGTTTCAATGGTGTTGCCTCAACAGTTGAAAGGCTTTTAAAGGTGGCAAATGAAGTTGATTTTTTGAACGTATTTTAAATGTGTGATAACATAATCCAATTATATACACACGTATGTAATCTAGAATGATAACAAATGCTCCGAAGTAAAGTATTTTATTCCAATGAAAAATAACTGAAACTGAATTTCATTCCAAAGTACAATCCCCCGGCTTCAAGTTCATTAATTTTCAATCTTTCAGATCAAACACAAATCTGAAAATATTTTTGCATCAAACATGGCTCTTTTCTGTCTCCTTTGGTTCACACAACCATATCTGCATCAGCAGAAAAAAAAAAAAAAAAAAAGAGTGAACAAGATCAATAAATACTAAGATTAGTTATGTGACAGTTGTAAACTGACAACAATATACAGAAATTGCAGGGGCTCCAGAAAACGTGGTGATCACTAGAGTATACACAAGGAGACTAATATTCACAAAATTTCCACAGCCTTCGGCCATAATAATTATAACGAGCCCCTTAGCAAGCGGTGATTAATACATAACTGATCTACATAGGCGTGAACAAATACAGCTACCTCCTAAAACGAGCAGGAAAACAATGGGGGCATAAGAAAAGGCGCCAAATGGAGATACAAGACACTGTACACCTATCTCTATGTCTCAATCTTCCTCGAGAACTAGGGTGATGCTAACTAATATACAGTATACTCAAAAAAGTATGATATCTGCTCAATTTGTAGAGAATTCTCATCCTTGGCCAGCACATCGTCTTTTCATGCCCTTGCAGCCACGAGCTTCTTCTCTGGAAAAAAAAAAAAAAAAGAAGATAAACCAATTAAAAGGAAACTCACGAACAAAGCTATTGGAAAAGCAGAAACACATTGTAAAGTCAACATAGAATTCTCCTTCAAGGTGGTATGCATGAATATTATCAAGATATGACACACCTGTACACTGCTATATCAAGAGTATGCTGAGTGGATATGGGCATGGCTGATCTTTGTCACACCAATCTGTTGGATGGCCTTCATTCCAATCTAGAGTCACCGGACCTACCATATAAATTGCCACTCCCTGCTTGTAGAAGCTGTCCCTGCTGCTGAGAATGTAATGGAGGCAGCGGCTGCTGAGGTTGAGTCACTAGTGAGTGGGGCTGTTGTGATTGCTGTTGCCATTGTGCACTACCATCATGCCTACTCAAGGGTAAGTTGGCTGATGGTCTCTGGCCAAGTCCTTGGCCCCCTTGAGGGACAGACTCAGTTGAGTTAGAGGGCTTCGATACCAAAGAACTCAAGTTTGTTGGTGGATTCAAGGCATTCGTATCCAATGATGGTTCTGAAGCATGCCTGTTATGTGCACTTGGCTGTGGAACAACTTGAACTGCATTTGAAGCATTAGAGGCCTGAGGTAATGTTGTCACCGTATCCATCTCAGTTGAGCTGTTTACTGGATGCTGATCAGCATCAGGATCTCGACCTTGTGGTTTACTTGATGGGCCAGAATTAGCCTGACGATTTGGTTGAACCAATCTTTGAAGTGCTGGATGATTTTGATTCACACTCTTTTTGTGAGATGGTGCTTGGTTGTTTGACCCAGCAGTGGCCATAGATGGACCAGGCTGATGCCCAGCTGATAAAACAGGAGAAACTGGTGGAACATGACCTTGAGAGCTGTTATCAGACTGAGAAGTTGGTTGAAGATGTTTTGACGGTGATGCTTGGCCAGAATACATCTTTTGCTGAGGCAGGTTTTGATTGGATTGCGAAGCCATATATTGCTTTGTTGGTAGACCAGAATTTTGTGCTGAACCAGAGTACAAGCCCTGACCCTGCACAGAATTGGTAGCCGGTTCTCCTTTCTCCAGGCTATGATTCCCTGGATTTGAAACTCCATTTGATAGAGAGACATCCGTCGGGACATTCTGATGCATCATCAGATTCCCTCTACCAACTCCCTTAACAACTTTAGCTTGCAACTGCTGTCTTTGCTGAGGGTGTTGCCTACTAGCTTGAGAAAACTGATGTTGCCTCTGCCGCTGCTTGGCTGTCTGATTGATTAATCCACTGCCACCAACCTGTGCATTTCGTGCAACTCCTTGAGTTGGCGTTTGATGTTTTTGCTGATGCTGAGACATTGTATTCATCGAAGGAGTAGATGTCAATGGAGGAAGCGATACTGATGGAGAATTTGTTTGGGGTTGTACTTGTGAACTGTTTTGCATAGGAGACGATATAGGAAGTTGAGGCTGTGACTGCACATGTGGCATCAAAGGATTGGATGCAGCATACTGTTGTTGCTGTTGCTGCAGAAAACGATGATGCAGCTGCCTCTCTTTAGCCAAACGCATTGCATAGGCTTGTTGCTGGGGGTTGGAGGCATGATTTGCAGGTCCTTGAAAATGTGGTTGATGAGGACTAAGAACTTGAGTTGGTTGAGGAGATATTGGATGCGAGGGCTGATGATGAAGAGGGAATGATGCCACTGGTGGCGAAGCAGTCTGGTTAGGAAACGGAGTACTCAACCCTCCAAAGTGAGACGATCCTTGGCTGTTGTTGCCAGGCATCTGAAGGTCGGGTGCCACCATTTGCCTCTGCGAATCTTGTACCGGGCCAGGCTGCAAGAGAAGATATTTGTACGTCATTAGAGGTAGACACAGATAAAAGAAATGAACTCTTGGAATGCATTCCAGAAATATCAGTTCAGACCCAAATGGCACTACCTTCAAGAACAGATGAGATAACAATCTGCAAAGAAATAATGTATTGAACAAAACCAAATTTTATCATAAACTATCATGCAATAAAAATATCCAGGGTCAGAACGAGATTTAAATCTCAGCCCAAAAAGTTTCTTCTGAAGGAGAGGAATTTAGAAGACCTTGTTGGAGTTTCATCTCAAAGTTTCTATTTCCTGTTCAAATATCCAGCAATCCAATTACCAGATAACGGAGATTACAAAAACACTTACCCGCATCATGGGTAAACCTTCACGAGGTCTCACCATTGAGCTTCCCTGAGCAGCACCTACTCCGGCGTGCATATTCGCCGATGACATACCAGGGGAACCAACAGTGCCAGAATTTACCATAGACGATGAAGGAATTCCATGGAACCCAGGTCTTGCTAGCGGTATACTTCTATTAACACCAGACATTAAACCCATGCCATTTCCACTAGGAAGCATACGGACACCACGATCAGTTCCTGGGGGGGCTCCAGGCGCAGGGATGTTGGGTTGTGGTATGTTTCTACCAGGTACCATTTGATTATACGGATGATTCCTCTGATGTTCATCAGCTGACAATGATCTAGACCTGCGAACAACATATGTAACATCCCTATTGAAAGAAAAGTAAAAATATATGTGCTCTTAGGAAAGCAACAAAAAACTTTGAGTCCTTAATCCTTACCTAGCAGATGAATTGAAAGGACCAGGTGAAGATGAAAAACTATTGCTAATCATCATATTTGAGGCAGAAGTGGCTCCAGATGCAGGAAGCATTTGAGCCGCATTACCATGATTTGGAACAGCCAACCCACTAGAATGTGCCCCTTGATACCCAAGAGAAAGTACATCAGGGCCAGAAATGCTGGTATCACTCAGGTCCAAAGGCCTTCAAAAAAGCAAAGGTTGTAGAGATTCAAGAAAAAAGTTACCAAAAAAAAAGGAGAGGGGTCGAGGGAGAAAAAACAGAAAGTCACAAGTCAATTAAGCACAGAAAGATCCAATACCAACACATATTTTGCATATTTGAACCATAAGATATCAATATCAAATGCATAGGACCAACTCAGATGCATATCTTACGTCAAAATGGGCCCTCCATTCAGATTATTTGGGCAAGCTTGGGAAAGAGCAAATGTATGAGAGCTGTGAGATTGCTGTAATTGCTTTGGATCCTGGTTACCATTATTAAAAGAAATTGTGTAAGTTAAAAAATCATAATCCAGATAGATTGAAGAAATTAAACAAAATATATAAAGCAACAATCAAAAGTGACTATTTGAGTTTACGGAAACCCTGATAGACAGTCTCCATTTGACTCTTTACATCCATTAATTTAAAAACTATGTAGAATGATTTAATATCAGTTAGGATGAAGTTAGTGGAAGCGATACACCTACGGGAGTGCCATCATTATGAAGATATCAGACATGGATTACAGTATTCATGGACCATAAAAGTGTCTCACAATAAAGGATAACAGAATAATATAATCTAGTGAAAGTCTTATATAATCATGAGAAGACCACAATAAGCAAGAAATTAGCTGAGGGGTGTCAATTAAAAGGTGGTTTTGACATCTCAGCATAAACATGGTATCTACTTTGACATGTGCAGCTTGAACAATGATTAAACCATGATGAAAAAGGTTCAAGCTTCCACATATAATAATCATAACCCTCACACTATTCCATCTAGCCATTTCAGACAAAAGATATATAAGCTTTCTGTTTGATATTTTTAATACTTAGAACTAAAACTTAGAGATATTGAGCCACACAAAAGAATGTGAAAGACAGGTGATGGTAGGGGGATGTAAGATACAACAAAAAGAACAAGCATATCTAGAAAGAATATGATGAGAACCGAGAACAATTTGCTAGAGATCCGAGACAGAATTCTCAGATTTTCTCTAACAATTCAGCGATTACGCTTAAAGAAAAATACTTCATTCATACCCCCTCCAGTTCAGCAGAAAACAAGCATAAATATCATCCAAAAACCTACAGCCCATGGGCCACAATCATGCAAAAGAAATAATGGGCCTTCGGCCATGCAAAACTAAGAAATAAAAATAACAATAAGAAAACAATATTCTTCAGCTGTCGCCGCCGCTCTCGACCTTCTTCTTTCATCTCACATACACCCGATCACCAATGATTGGTACCACGGTCGGATTCTCATCAGAATACTTTTAAAATAACATGTATACACTATAAACATTTTCAAAAAAGCTAAAAGCTGATACCAGAGTTGATCAGATCATCCAAAAATTATCTCCACATAAATATCAGAAAGGGCTTGCAAATAAAAACAAGTCTAAGCTTTTAGAAAATGGAATCCTCTCAAGGAATATCAGATAATCTTATACGCGTCTAATACATCAAATTTAATAGAGATACCTGAGTCTTGCGATAATGTTGTTTCTGGCCAATCATTATTATCTTCTCAAAGTGAGATTTGAGGGTTTCTTCCTCCATTGGCCCTTGTAAACGTTGAAACAACTGTCTGGCACTTCCCTGCATGAAATGCATAAAAAGAAATAATCAGTGACAAGATAAAAGACATTTGGTAATAAAAAGTATTTGAGATAATATTACATGGTAAATCATAATTAGAATACCCAAATAAACAAGAAACAGAGGAAATGACATTTTACCTTTGGAATGCCAGGTAATGTAGAAGGATAAGGCTGTGAAGACCCAGAGTCTTCAGCACTATCCGCGCCATCACCAGAAGATCTATCCATCAATGATATATGGCGCTCCTTGCATTCTTTAGCTTTACGGAATATGAACTATTTACATAAAACACAATTTTATATGAACAGTCAGAACTATTAGAAGATACTTTGAGAAAGATCATTGGGAGATATTGAATACCATACCTTGAATTGCAATGTACTATTAAAAGCGTCACTTACAAGCTCCCAGTTAGGTCCAAGATCATGTGCCAGGACAACCAGTGCCTATGGAAAGTTAAACAACTTATTTGTATTATTTGTTTCTAGAAGAATGAGAAAGCAATCACATCTCATATTTCAGAAGACAAATGTATATGTATTCTTGTGTACATATTATACACTACAATTAAATCAACCTGATCCTCAAAGGGTGACCATGGACTTCCTGACCCCTGTTGCCCAGAAAGCATCTGAAAGAAATCAAAATGCTTATCTTCAGACTTTGTATTGCATGATGCAGTATCAAGAAGTAAAATTTTGGAAGGGGCAAAAGGGTAAAAGCAATCTGCATATATACCTTAAGTGATCTAGCTTTCCTACCCCGATCACGACCACCAAACATTTTAATAAATTTATTTGGATTGGACATATTACTTATTTGAGAGCCCACTGGAGAAGGAGCAGACCCACCGCTTGGTGGGACATTGTCATAAGAGTTATCATGTTGGCGCATAAGCTTCGGTTTCTTTGCAATGGATTGACCCAGTAACCCTACATAAGAGATATATAAAACATTAGATGCTATAAAGAATGATGTATTCAACAAATACTCCACTGTTTTGAAGGATAACAAGCTTTACCACTGTTTCCATTAGACTCAAGCTGATAACTCTCAGACCTCTTTTGCGAATAATCCCTCTGAAACTGAAAAACAAAGAGGAAAAAGATATGAAAACAGAAAATATACAATAAACCATAATAAGAGCAGTCCCCACTCCCCATGCAGCATGTTATATATAAATGTATACTTAGTGGCGGAAATGATGATAACAAATCTCCTCAGACTGCTATGACGATACCCCAATGTGCTTTGCATATTGTCACAATAAAACCATCTAAAATCAGTTTCTTACCCTAAGTTTCAGGTCCTAACAGCTAAATTGTTCTAACAGCACAGGACTGTAAATTTTCTGTGGTTCAAAATGATTTGAGTAACACTCTAGGGGGAGAAAAGAAAAGGCTGCAAACAACCCCTCATCATGAGCTTATGAGTTATGTGCATAATAGGCCCACCATTAACGTATTAAATTCTAGTGAAAAGTCTATATTCAATGGCATAAAACAATTCACCTGATCATTTTGAAATCTTGAATCAGCCTGCCACCTCTGTTCGTATGCAGAATTCTGCCAAAAATAAAAAATGCCAAAGAGGTCAGAATTTGAAGATTTGACAACAATGTAAAAAATACAAATGATAGTGTATGCCATATAGTACAAGGTGTTTTGCTTTCTTCTTCTTCTTAGGTTTTGCTGATACTTCCATAGAGTCAAATGGTAATTGCTTGTCAAATTCCCCAGCTGACTCAACTTCTAAACTATTTGAAACAAGCAATCCACCACGTTGGGCACTCTGATCATCCTGAAATGAATTGGTATCACAACTTGAAGCATCTGTTTTATTTGGAACCTGAATGCATGCAGATACTCCGGCACCAAAAGGACTGATTACTCTTCTGGAAGCAGTTCGCACACGTTTTGTCGGAATTGCCACGTTAAGATTGCTGCCTGGCCGTTTTGCCAGTAAAACAGATTGTGGGGTTACTACTTTATTTTCCGCACACTGGATGGGTAACAAGTCTGAGCCTATTTCATATGACCTTGCACCATATGCATAGGTCAAGTGTTTCTGCTTCTTTTGGCCATATCTTGAAGGTTTGCTACCTTCAAAGGCCATTGACATGTTATATGTATTTGTTTCCCCCTCATCCTCATCATATGCATTATATTGAAATTCAAAGTCTGCAGGAAAAAACAATCTAGTCAAATCATATAATATAACAGAAAGCAATGTTGTTAGGAATATAAGCAAGGGAGCCCTAACTTAACCCAAAACCATGGTCAAAGGTAAAGGTTTGACTCCCACTTATATACCCTTCCACACTTTCATGTAGAACCGATGTGGGATATCGTAACAATCCATCCCCCTTCAAACCGGACGTCCACAGACGGCACACTCCGGGTGGCAACCCACATAACAAGGCCCACTTCCCGGGTGGCAACCCCCCTTGGGCCCACATCCGGGGTGGCAACCCCTGGGCCCACCATCGGGTAGCCCCTTTCCGCAGCCCGCCCGAATCCGGCAGGTCGGACCAAATTGTTAGGAATATAAGCAAGGGAGCCCTAACTTAACCCAAAACCATGGTCAAAGGTAAAGGTTTGACTCCCACTTATATACCCTTCCACACTTTCATGTGGAACCGATGTGGGATATCGTAACAAATGCAGAAACAAGCAAAACTTATATCGGAATCACCTGCTGCATTATCAAAAGCAGATGTCTCCACTTCTTCTTGCACAGTACTTCCAGTTCTCTGAGGAATTTGAATAATACAAGAGATAAGTTTAAAGGTAATGATACATATAATAACATGAACAGATAGAGCAACCTATTTACCTCACACAGAGCCACATGAGATTCAATTGCCATTCTATAGGTCTCCATAGCTCCAGGAGCGATTGTGTAGAAAAGGCTTTCCTGAATGAATGTGGTGACATAGTAGATTAATAAACAAGGCAGTATTTCACCAAAAGACATTTATCATTCCATTTCATGCATCATAAAGCCAGTTGGATGAATCATCTGCAAGAAGGGAACTGTGTGTGTGTGTGCAGGGAAGGAGGGCGGGGGGAAATTCAAATGAAACAAATATATCAAGATATTGGGAAACGATCAATACTTCCGTCAAACTATCCTCCCATGACAGGTCTGTAACTCCCGTGTCAGATAATCTATCTGGTGTCAGAGGAACCTCTGCTACGCTATTGGAAATATATGGTTTATTACATTTCAGAAATCTGACTGCATAAGCCCGAACAGAAAGTGACCCATTCTTTTGACATTGCTGCTCCAGTTCTTCGTTTGCCTCCTGCAAAAACCACCAAATTAAAGATCATAAGAGAAGAAAGTGAGGCTTTGGCTTTGAATCGATTGGAGGGAGTTCTAGCGATCGTAGCATAGGCCAAGCTAAGCTAACTGAATGAGACTTTCCAGCTAAAATATTCTCAACGTCATAAACCAGTTGTTTAGATAAAGGGGCTTGGCATCATTCATACCCACCAGTTTACTGATGCTTAATAAGTACACAAGCAGAAGCTGAGAAAGATAAAAGAAAAGCTTTAAGAAAAAGAGTAATACAATTGACAAAACTATATCCACCTAAGTTACATGAATCAAATTTATACCGTCTTCGAATCCACCGAGGAAGACAGCAATCAATGATTTAGTGACTGGAACAAAATTATCCAAGCTCAAAATACAAGATAACCCTAACTAGAATTTCTCAAAAGGAGAATTTCAAAAGAAAGTATAGATCAAGCAACATATTCACACACACTTAGAGCTCCAGCTTCTAATTATTATATTGAAGTTTGAGAGCGAATGGTATTTTAGTATGTTCATACAAGATCAGTCTTTCTCACATATGTTTTGCCCAACCATAGCATGAAATGGCTAATGATGATACACTATAATCAATAAGCTATGGTACAAAATAATATCAAATATCCCAGTAATTCCCTGGTGGGCAGTAAAAACACAAAAAAACAAAAAAAAAAATTCTCCAAATAAAGGTATCCAGCCAAAAAAAAAAAAGAGAGAATAGCTAATTTAAAATTTTTAGTGTTGGATTTTTAAGTTGGAATTTAATCCATCTATGTAGATTTTAGAATTTAATCCATCAATGTAGGTTTGTCGCAATACACTTTATATGCTTAGGGTTTCCTTGTTTTAGGGACAAATTTCAGATACACCTTCTGCAAACAGATACTAATCACTCCCTAAACAAATTTATCACTCATATTTCTTTATCCAGATGCATCACATAAGGCTCCAATTTCTATGATAAAACATATTTCCAAAAAGACCACCTCACCATAAGTCATGGAATGACAACGCCATCCCTCAACCACTACTATTAAGGGCAGTACAGCTAAATCTATACAAATTTTTTAGTTTTCTAATTCTTATCTATAACACCATGTGAAGTCAATATGACACAGTTGAGAGAGAGGAAGTATAACTCAACGTCAAAAAGAAGCAAGCATAATCAACAACCGACAGCTAAATAGGATTGGTGCCCCAAAGCATTAAAGGTCAGGGTCCATACCTGAATTTGTAAATCTACAGAGTGCCAAAACTCCACGACAGCTTTAGCCAAAATATGAGCAACCCTCTTTGAATTCATGCCAGAATTTTTCTCTTTCTTTCTCAACTGACAGGTAACAGCAACTCGGTAAGATATTTGAGATGCAGCAGCTACTTTCCAGATGCGCTCCTACATGAGAAAGTTGCAAAAACAGGACAAGAATGGAATAAAAAATTTGGCATAAAAGGAAAATAACCAACACCTGTTTAATACAATATTAAAGAAAAATTGTCTACCAAAAGATATGCATTCTGCATTAGCAACAAAAGGCTTGATATGAAGTCATACCTGTGCAAAATCATTAGCCAACCACGCCATTTCTTCAAGTACATAATCCCAATGAGATTTCTGAAAAATCTCCACTGGAGATGTCACAATGGACAACTCCTTGATCCTCTTCCGTTTTGCCTATTCAATAATTGTATTAGATCTTTTGTTCCAAATACAAATTAAATAAAATACTCTTCAGGTCCAAACGGATGACACAAATTAAATGTTAATATGTGAGAAAAACCTCTATAATCTGCGCTTCTTTCAATATTGAATCTTCATCAATTTTGCTTGCCAATTTTGAATCAGACCCAGTAGAAGTTTGAGCTTCAACAGAAACAGTAGAAATCCTAGTCCATAACCCAGCCTCAGGAAGATCTGAATTTGAAACATCAATAGAATCCTTATGCCTAACATCAGAAGATATTTCATTCTGCATTCCAGGATTGTTGACTGAAGGAGCGGGACCCACCCCAGATTCTAATCGAGTGGGGACAGTAACTTCTTTTCCCTCAATAGTGACTTGGTTGTCCACCTTGTTATCCAAAGTAGATTGCATTTGATCTAATTCTTTCTCCTGTTGGAGTGAAACATCATCATCTCGCTGACTTTGACATGCAGAAGCACTCTCCTTGTTGACAAGGGTAGAGCTGTCAATTCCCTCAGTAACTTTCTTATCTTTGGAAAACTTGTCACTTCCTATAACTGGGGTCCCATCTTGTAAACTTTGATTTTTAAAGTTCCCATTTGAGTCAAATTTTTTCACTCTAGTACACATTTCACTATCATTATTTGCATCAATACTTAGACTGGCTTGGGTGCAGGATGACTCAGAATCCAAAACCTTAGCACCACAGGAAACACTGGTATTATGAGCATCAGTCTTCATATCATCCCCCTTTGTTCTGCTGAAACCATTCATCTGGCATGAACTAGACTGATTCTCAACTTTTATAGCAGTCCCTCTTGGCTGACATTCAAGAACCGCAGAAGTCATTTCTCCTAACTGGAATGCTTCAGGCCCATTTGAATCCAACTGCTTAGAAGTGTCCGCAACAACTGGAACTGATTGATGGTTTAGTTGCTTGTCTAGAGGAATTTTGGACGCAATAGCATCTGAGGCAGTATCAGTAAGAACATCTTGAATCTGGTCCTTGGTTGATTTAAAAGACTTTAAACTATCCAACTCAATATCATCCCGACCATCTGTGATTGTAGTTTTAGGAAGGATATCATTTGTTGGACTTGTAGGCTTTGAATTCTGATTCAATGTTATATTTTGGTTTTCTGCGTCAGATGGCAATCCTTTAACATCACTGGGGCTATGGCGAGTAGGTAGAGAAGAGCCATGACAGCCTCGAGCTATATTTACATCAGTTGAACTAGACCTAGCTCCATCCCGATTGGGGCGGGTCCTGTACCTTCTCTTATATGCTTTTCTAGGAATACCAAAACCAGATGAATCCCCATGTTCCAGAGTCTTATGACCCCCATCCATCTGGAATGACTGTTCAGACAGAACATTACTCCTGTGCAACAAACTCCGACCACCTCCAGAAGATTCATGTTCAGCATCAAATAACATGAGATTATCAGCACTATTGGGCTCCCAAGGGGTTGTCCCAGGTCTACCACTACTTTCAACAGAGTCTCCATGAGGTGATGCGGCAAATGCAAAACTGCCTTTTGCTTCACTAGAGTGCCAACACAAATTTAAGCAAATATAAAAACAGATTTGAAGCCAAATTAAGTCAATTTAAAATAAAAGACTATTCATAAAAAGTACCTGGTTACAATCTGATCAGGATGCTGATCAGTAATTGAAGTTGACTGGACACTAACTGAAGCAACAAACCCAAACTTAAATTCTAATGGGTTTCCACCCTGCAACAAAAAAGAATCAAGCACACAACAAAGATATATATGTATAAACATATATATATATATATATATATATATATAGATATATATATTCAATTAAAGCATTAAAGTTAAGCTTCATACTTTCTCAAGAAATTCCAATTCTCTTTTTCTTTCTTCACGAACACCACACTCTTGCCTGTATTCATAGTCAAAAAATTGTATGGCCATGACAAAAACCATAAAAGTTAATAACAAGAACGCATAGTTAACCTGATATAAAAGTCAAGGAGCATAGAATCATTACCTAAGCTCTGCTTGAACCTTCTCAATTGCTGCTTTCTGCGGAGAAGTTTTGTTAGCAATACCAACTCCGCCTTCAACAACTCCTCCCATAGAATCAACTTCGGCATTGACTACGAAATCAGATGCTGAATTACATCCATGCATTCCCCACTTCAACAGCTACATATGAACTCTACCATTAACTCAAAAGTAAATTCCTATGAAACAAAGAGAAAAAAGACTATTACAGGTGAAGATACATACAGCACATCATCTAAGTAGAAGCTACATGGGCTAGAGGATAACAGAGAAAATGAAATTTACAACTTCAAAATCAGCTACCAGCATCTAATTGATCACAGAAGCCTAGGAACCTTGAACATGATATAAAACACATGTTAAATATAACTTTAGAATAATAAGAGTAATTGTAAATAGCACTACACGCATCTATCAATTCCTATTTCTTTTAAATAATTTGTCTGGTTGACATAATTGGCTTTGTCACTAAGCAGTGTGATAACCTCTTTCTTTAAGAGTTTTCCATCAAAAAGAAACTTCACACAAATGATTTAGAATGTGCAGAGCATGACAACCATATATGATGTATCAGATGGGGACACAAAATGAAAATAAGGATCTTGGCTAAGAAGAGACTGAACAACACTGTAAACAATTCAGAACAATTTTAAAGATGGTCCACTTCCATAGAGTCCAACAAGTTACATATTGAGGTAGGATGATCATGTTAATTTTTGATAGCCAGCATGAGCCTTCAACTTCAGCAACCTTCAGGGTATGTGATTTTGAGAGAAAATAACCCAACTCACCAAATTAAATACATATAATTCATAGTAAGATAATAAATAAAAAATATATAGCCTAAACTATACAGGGTTTATTCTAAGGTTCAGTCATCAAGACACTGCATTGTACTCTAATGGTGACTTATTCAAAGCAAAGATGAGGAGTGAAAGATAAGTAGGCAAGATGATTCTGGAGATGACATTTCCAAGTGAAAACACTGTTAAAGCATCGTTAAGTAACAGGATTAATAGTTCAACATGCAGCAGAAGCTTAAAACAAGCATCGATGAGAAGCCAAGCATAAAGAACAAATCAAAATGACGGATGCTCTGACACTATGTTACCAATACAATCACATAATGAATTATATACCAAGTAAAGTAAATGCGATGCGCGACAAGAGTGATTTCTATAAAAAAAAAAGTAAAACACCAAATTCCTACCATATGTATCACAAGCACAAACTGATGGACGAGATATATGATTTCTGGAAAAATATGTATAGAATATAGAATTCAATCTTTTATTCTTGACATGACTGCTAAACTTTATTTCGTACAAGTTAAGAAAGGTCTTGGCTCAATACACAACCAAAATGGCCTGTCCGTATTCCCACCCACTTATGGTCGCAAATATGAAAAACTAGAACATATACAGGTATGGTCAAGTTAACCAAATAAACAATTTCTTTACAGAAAGAATAACAAAAAAAAAAATTTTTGCTCTTTTAATGGAATAGCCCACCCTTATTCTCACACAAAATCTTACCAACATTTAAATTACCAAAAGATCAGACATTTAAGTAGAGCGCTTTGAGAATAATAGAGTGTGTGTGTGTGAGAGAGAGAGAGAGAGATGACGCAAGGATTCAAGAGGTGAAGAAGAACAGTTAAAAGCATTCACAACTCAATACCGATCATGTCTGCAGAGGAGAAAACCATATGTTAAATTTTTCTTTTGAATTTTAGATGCTCTCACATACATGTTGGAGATGCATCCTGGCGCGACCCATATTTTTGTCCAAGCAGCATCCTCATTGCATGGCACTGTTTCCAGCTTATTTGTGTTTAATCGTTTTTTGATTTCCTTTATAATTTCAAATCACACAGTCTCATTCAATTTTAGAATTATATCACGTGATTCATATGCTAAACTGTGCTTATATTCATAAAGGCACACAACCTAGCTATGCACTCATGCAACATGCAAAACATGAGTGCCACAAATAAAGACAGGCAAGAAGCTTGCTTATGTATGTACACTATTTCCTCATTTTCAGAAGAAGGGTTGAAAAGAGTGCTCAGGATATCTTCTTAATTCCATTATCCAAGAGATAAGGAACAATTCCATAACATCTGTAAAACTGCACAATAGAAAGTGGCAAAGTGTTGCACATGTGCATTTTTCATAAAATGATCCATCATTAAATCTCATCTGCCACGTTGCTAAGTCAATGCCTTCAACTAAAGCCAGTCAGAATTCAGCAACTTCTCAAAAAACTAGTTCCATCAACTTACTCATTGGCTAATAATGACAGATAAATGCCCCATACATTTCTGACAAAGTTTTGCAGATGTAACCTCATAAACCTATCAACCCATTGGAAACTTCTACAAACACTCAACTAAAAGCTCCATAAAAGAAAATAATAATAGTAAGCCACGCATGGAAAGCAGAATTCTAACTCATTCAGCACACAATACGAAATCCCATAACCAGTGAAATGCCAATTGTGGGGGAGAAGCTCACATGTTATGTCACAACTCGACAGCAGAAACCCTCACAGCAATTCAACCAAAATGCATGAAAAGAAACATGTAATCAACAATTCCATATTTGTTTCCCCAAAGTTAAACCCCAAATTCGATCAAAAAATGCACGGAAAAATTCTTAGGGTTACAACAAACTTGAGCAGAGCTCAGAATTCTAGGGTTTCAGAGCCCGAAACGCGAAAATATTACCTGAATTGCGGTTACCCAAGAATGAATTGCAATCTAGGGCTTAAAAAACGTGTGACCCTTGGGAATTTTGGCGCTGCTCCTAGGGTTTTGCTTTTGATGCACAAGGTACCTCAACTCAAAGCAAAGGGACTATTTTTGCCCTAGCGTACGTAAAATTCATGAAAGCATTACCCTCATACATGAATATGGAGATTGATAAATAGATACAAATACGTGTATGTATATGCCAGTGTGTGTTCTGCGTGAGAATTTAATGTAGAAATGGTGCTTCAGCTTTTCGTTCGTCTTCGTGCTCCTTCACTTTCTCTCTCTAAAAAGATTTGCAATTTATTTTTTATTTATTAATTATTAATTTATTAATTCTCTGTTTAAAAAAACTGAAAAAGAAAATAACTATTTCGGACATTACTCACTGTGTATGAAAAATGGGCTAGAGATGCAGAGACGATGATATTAGTAGGCCGGGTTTTTTTTGGAATTCGAATTTGGGCCTTATGTTTCATCTTACACCCATATTTAAATATGGGGTTATTTTCAATTTTGGTTTGATTTTTTATTTTTTGATAATTAAATTTTTATATTTATTTATATTTTAATTTTTTTTAATTTCAATCCAATTTTTATTGAAAATTTCAAAATCATTTACGTGGTCGTGGGATATTCTAATGGCAATCAAATTTTTATAAGAAATTATTTTATTTTTCATAATTTTTGTTTTCTAATTGTTATCGTTTTCTTGATGAGATTAACTAATTATGTGAAAAAATCCATTTCAATTGGTATTTTATAATCATCACTTACAAACAATATTTAATTACTAGAATTGTTGAATATGCGAAATCACTAAATATTCATCATTTATACATTATTCATTAAAAATATATGCATGTTAGGTGCAAGTGCAGTACATATTATTAGATGTAAATGTATCGTTAACGTTAATGTTAGAGTGCAAATATGATGTTGATCTTTTTTTTATACATATACACTCTCAATGTTTGAATTACTTATTTCGAATCTTCTTTTTATGGATTTTTATTCATATTCTTCAAGTAGATAAATTATTGTATTGCGCGAAATAATTAAATATTTACATTAAAATATTTTAAATCAATTTAAATTTTATTAATAAATTACTACTGATTTTAAATATAAAAAAAACAAATTGACGTATTTTATAATACAACTAAAACAAATGTGAGTAACATTTGTTTTAAAATTAATCAAAATAGTACATTTTTTCCTTAAAAAAAAAAAAAAGAAAGCAAATTAAGTTTTTTTTTCTTACAGTTTTAAATAGTACAAAAATTTTGATATTATATACGACAACAAAGTACAACCATAATATATTATCCCATAATTCAATATACTTTATTATATAAGCATAGTAAAGCTATAATGAAGTTTCGAATTTTAAAAATAAATTGGTTATTACTTCATAATATCCTAAACACATAATTTGAGAAAGATTAAATATAATTTATTTTGAATGTAAAATTTATCTTTAAAATTTAAGATTGGTTTAGGGATGTTTGAATACAAATCAATTTAATTTAATAAATTTTCCAACAAAAAAAAAATAATAATGAAGGAAGAATGAAAGAACAAAAAAGAAGAGTGACAATTTTGCATCATACTCAAACACGTGCTTGCACCAATTTCAAGTGTAATCTTGTATTATACTAGTATAACAAAAAATGAAGGAAAAAGTGTGACAAATTCTAAAAATTAACCAAATTAATACATCCAATTTACAATAATAAACCAATATTTTGACATACTAATTCCTAAAAAGACTTTGCTGTTGAGCAGCATCATGTTAGGCTTTTCTATACAAAGGAAATAATCCTCTACAAAGAAGCAAGTTCTTTCTGAAGCTCCTTTGCATGGCTGGTCATTCTGCTCATCGAATACGCTTTTATCATCGTTCTATATGTAATCTTATCAGGATCACAACCTCTCCTCTTCATCATCTCGATCACCCCTTTCATCTCCGAGAAGCATCCCATCATGCCATAGGCGTCGACCAAGCAGTTAAAGAACACAGTATCAAGCATAATATCAGAGTTATCAACAAATCTCAAAACAGCTGCAATCTTTTCAGCTCTTCCAGCATTCCCATATGCTCTTACAAGTGAACAAAGGGTGACACAATTTGGTTTTATCCTCTCAGATTGCATCAGCCTAAACAAGAATTCCATCTGTTTTATGTCACCAGCTTTACCAAATGCGTCTATCACTATATTGTAAGTGATGAGCGTCCATGAGTAGTGATATTTCTGCATGTATTGCATAACTGCACTCATTTTCTCGTAGTTGCCTGTTTTGCCATAGGAATCCAAGAGTATGTTGAATGTCTTGATGGAGGGCTCGATGCCAGCTCGTTGAAACTTATCGTAACATTTCTCCATCATTTCAATCTGTCCGCTGCCTCCAAAAGCTCTGAGTGTGGAATTCATGGTCCACACATCAGGTTGACAGTCTCGTTGCCTAAGCATCAGCACAAGTACTGATTCCATCTCTATGAACCTATTTCCAACAAAAGATTTTAAAAAATACTGTAAGTTATACCTCCAAACAAAATTCATAATAGTGCTTTCAATATTTCAAGATTAAACTAGTAAAGGGGAAAAGGAGAGTTACTTTTTTGCCTTTCCATATGCATCAATCAGAGTGTTGTATGTAATTGTGTTGGGTCTAATTCCCTGCATTTTCATGTCAGAAAGCAGAGATTCTGCTTTTCCGAACTCACAGACTTGTAGGCACGATTTTATGAGGATTGAGTACGTAAAGACATCAGGTTGACAGTCATAAATCTTCTTCATTTGTTCGAGAATAGAAAATGCTTTGTCCAAACTGCCACTCCGACTGTAGGCAGACATAAGAGCGGTGTAAGCTTCACGGTCCACGACACACCCTTCGTCAACCATTGCCTGAAATAAGGTATGAGCTTTCTCAGGTTGCTTACATTTTCCAAGCATCACAATTAGCTTGATATATATACCAGCGTTCGGCTTATACCAAAGTTGCTCTCGAAGGAGTTCAAAAACCTGAAACAATTATTGTAAAGAGCACAATTATCAATAAGAGGAACTCTAATCAAATCCAGCATTGCTTGCCAAAAGAAATCATGTTATCTGAATACAAGTATACAACCCAGTATGATATAAGAATCACAACGTTACATAGCGATTATCATAACTCAAAGCCACTTTTATCCAGTGTAATAATTATGAGTCGTTAACACACTTCTGCATAGTGGAATCTTTAAACGTCGACTACACAGCATCTTGATTTTGCCTTATCACGAAGAATCTAACCATCTCTCCCCATTACAAATGCTAGTTCTTCCACTAGTCACTCGTCTTTCTACTCTTCTCAACTGATTCCAAATCGAGGCAAACTCTGAATAATACTCAATTCCCAAATCACATATCACATTGAATCCGAAACAATTTCTCAGAATTTCACACCCAAGGCAACTGCATAAAACCCTTCTTATCTTTATAATCTTTAACTGAATCCATCATACAACATTCACACCTGTGAATTAATGCAAATGCACTACTATAAACACCAGAAAATTAACAAATCACCATACTAGATTCACATAACCACAGATTCTAGGGCAATACAAATTATCAGGGTAAAATTATATAAAAATAAAGAATCAACATGAAATCACATCAATCAAATGGCAACACTAAGAATGAACAACAGACCTTGAGAGCAGATTCCCAGCGCAAAGCGGTGATGCGCTCGTGCAAAGCCTCGAGAACAGTTCTGGGCAACAGTTTCTTCGAATTCCCTTTCTTCTTTTCGATTACTGCTTTTGTAGCTTCTCTCCTGAGTATAATCGAAATCGCCTTCTGTGAAGCTATCTTTCTGTTTGTTTCCTCCTTTCTCTCTCTAGCTTCTCTCTCCTTCACCTTAGCAAGGTCGGGTTGCCTTTCAGTTACATTAGACGGCTGCAGCTCCGGTCTGGTGTTGCTTCGGGTTCGGGACTGGTGGTCGAAGGGCGGTCGGAAGGGGCTAGTAGGCCCGCCGAGGGACGCCATGGTTGTGAATCCACGAGCTCCAGCGTTCGAGCTTACCGACGTCGTCCTCAAGGATTACGAAGGCAGAGAGATAAGAGTGCTGGAACTATCAGTTGCTAATTTTGTGTATTTATTTATTTTTATTTTGTTTTTGGTAAGGCAAATATTGTTTGTTATTAAATATTTTGTAAAAAATTTAATATTTTATAATATTCAATTCAAATTCTACTACAAATTGAAAATATAATCTCGGTATAAAATAATTATTGGAAATTAAGAATATTTATAACTTTTTATAAATATTAACAAATGTTTAACATATTTCAATACCTGCTCAATATTTCAATAAATCCTCAATATTTTCATTATGATTTTCATGTGGAGGATAAATATTTTTTTAAAATATAAATAAAATATCAAAAATATGGATATTAATATATATTAACAAATGTTTAACATATTCCATGCTTAATATTTTCAATATTAATGATTATGATTTTTATGTGGTGGATAAATATTTTTTTTAAACATGTATGAAATATCAAAAATATTGATATTAATATATGACCTTAATTCAAAAATATAAATCTAATCAAATATCGAAAAAATCAATAAAATATTGATATTTGTATTTTTTATACAATAGAGCCAGCATAGCTAAAATAGTTTCGATAAATTCTCTTTTATTACATACTCCTTCCGTCCCACAACACTTTGCACATTTTCTTTTTTAATCTGTCCCAAAACACTTTACACACCCAAAAATGGCAAATTTTATCACAATTATTACCCTCCCAATACACACTTATTTACATACAATGTCATTACTTTTTCTCTCTCAACACTTTATTACTTTTTGTCTTTTTCTCAACTCTTATACCCTCAATCAAAAAGCAAAGATTCTTTTTTTCTTAAAAATTGTGCCCAATTTAGTGTGCGAAGTGTTCCGGGACGGAGGAAGTATTAGTTTGGTGTTGACTATGAGGGCTCTCCAGTCTCCACCATACCAACCTATATACCGGTAGGATTTCCATATTTTAAAATTGGCTTTGAATATGAAGGCTTTCCACGATTACGAGTTATGATTCTCATGTAGAAGTTTTCTTTTTCATTTATCTATAAAATATCAAAGATATCGATATTAATATATAACCTTAATTCGAAAGTATAAATATGATCAAATATCATAAAAATTGAGAAATATTAATATTAGTTTATATTTTTACGATATTCTTAAAAATATACTTATCCGAACATTGAAAATTTAGGGAAAATATTGACAAATTTTAAACCACCAAAAACATATATTTCATTTTCTATGTTAATCCTACCGTTTTGGATAGAACCAACCTACTTCATGGATTATGTAATTTTTCTACTCATAATGAATAACTTTGTTTTGTTTCAGGAAAAAAAAAAGTCAAATTATATTGTAAAAATTCAACTTTAATGTATACAATAAAACTATGCAAAAAAAAAAAAAAATTCAAGTTTATCCTGGAGAAAATAGAGAAAATATTAGTAAATTTTAAATTAACCACTAAAATATATATTTCAAAAGTCAAATTTTATTAATCAAATGTATATTTTAAAAGTCAACTTTTTATTTATGGAATAAACCAAATTTAATGAATATTTAGAATTGACATTATCTCATTTCAAAATGTAGTTATATAAAGTTTAAGGGAAAATATCTCAAACATAAAAATAAAAAACATTGAAATAATAAAAATACTTTAAGAAAACAACTCTTTTTTTTAATGACATGAATAAAATACAAATTAACCATCGAATATTCATTCATAAAAACAATTCACAAAATACATATGAATTTCATAATAAATCACAATATACAAATTAATTTTGGTAATCATTCAGAAGATATAAATGAATTTTCAAAATAATGATGTAATCAACATATTTTTTGCGTGGAAATATTTGTTTTACAAAAATTGACTTAAATAAATGAGAGAAAATTGTCTTTATATAAATGGGCGGAACAGTTTCTTATAACTCAAACTGCATTTTTATATATAGATATTTATATTTTGGGGGAAAAAAAAGACGTGTTCCTTTATTAAAAGAGTCTTAGCAGCACATATCTACCAAATACTGTTTAAATACAGTTTATTAAAATAAAAACAAGATATTATTAGAAAATGTGTTTGTTGTTATCATTCATTTCCAATTTTCAAATTTCTTGAGATTTCAATTTTCAAGTGCTACTTGAAAAGGTAAATTTTACACTAATATTAAATGTTTCAAAAAAATTATTATAAATGTTGTTGGAATATTACTAATATTAAACATATAATAAATTGTTTGTTGAAAGATTAGTAGTATTTGTTGAAAATTTGTTAATATTGTTTAAATACAGTAATATTGTTTAATATTAGTGAATGTTTCATTGATATAAACTTGTAAAATGAAACTTCATTATTAACAAATCAAATTCATTTACATAAATAAAAAATTGGTTTATGAATGGTGTATATATATCGTTTTGTTTTACGGAATTAAATATACGAGATAGTTTCATAAGAATCTTGATTTATATCATGTTTTTAGTTTGCTTGTAGAGTTTTCATATGAATAAATGTTGAACAAATACATTTCTCTTTATTTAGTGGATATTTGTGATATCAACAAACCACCTTTAGTTATTCAAAATAAAAAATCAATTACAAACAACCCTTAATAAGTCTAGACAATATATAGAGTGAGACTCTTGTTAGGTTGTTTTATTGATCTAATTATATGAGATATATTAATCCATAGTTGATAATTCATAATCCATTTATTAATTTGTAAAATTGAGTTTAGTTTGTGCATAATATAATTATGCCTTATAAAATTATATTTATATTGACCATCTCATATGAATTTTTTAAAACTATATATCTAGTAATATTAATTTTTTGAGACCAAATTTTTGGGTAAAACCGAATTATGAATCTCATTACATATAACGGTTAGTTTGACTCAATTAATGTGGGCCAACCCCGATCAACCTAGTCAACACATGTTGGGTAATGTTTTTATACCATGTAATGTTTTCACGTATATAACGTACTATTTTTGAGAAATTATAATTTAACAAGTTATGCTATGTAATACTTTTGTGTGTCGCGGGTAATACTTTTAAACGTATCATATAATACATTTGATTTTAAGATTATAAATCCATGATTGATTTGAGAAAATGTAATTTTGTAGGTAATACTTTTATTCCAATCATGTAATGTTTTTGTGTGTACCATGTAATTATATGAATGTTAACTAGCGAATTTCGCTAACATTGAACTTACTTTTGAAAAATTACAATTAAATATAGTATGTATTACTTTTATTTGTATGATGTAATACTTTTATGTGTAATTAATATTGCTTTTGATTTCATGACTCGATTATTAATTTAAGAAATTGTAATAACAATTAAATATATTGCTTTTTCTCATAATGTAATATTTTTTTGTGTATCATGTAATACATATCATGCGATACTTTCATATGTATCATTGTGATATACATAAAAATATTATTGTCATATTAGTCGATTTTGGATCGTATTAACTGACTGTTGACCAACTATTGACCGATATTGACATATCGATCAACAAGATTGACCAACCTTGATCTAATCAGATTGACCTGTTTTATATAATGAAATTCGTGAAATGGTCTCACACCTATTTTCCCTTGAATTTAAAAGTCAATCAACCATCTTTTTGGTAAAAAAAAAAATTGTTGCATTTACAATGATAATGAATACATATTGAGTTGTGATTATACTATATAAAAACCACAGCTAAATTCCACGACATCAATAAAAACGGTTTCGTCCCTACTATTTATATAGATATAGATAATATCATAATTTACCAAATATGACATATGATATATATTGAGAAAAATTAAAATTTTAACTATTGATTTTTTCAAAATGTTTAATATATCACGCATCTCTATGAAATCAAGATAATATCCATATAATTTGGTGAAATTAGTCAATAAAAACCAAAATATTGGAATTCAGACAAAAAAAGAAAACTCACTACACCCATTCAGAGACCAAATCCATATTTAGTTAATCATAAGTCATTACTAAATTTGACCATCCCAAAAGTTTTATTCTTTTTAATTAAAAATAAAATAAAAATCACCCAAATTAATAATTAGGTAGAACTAGGTGAGGCTCACTGCATATATATATATATATATAGGAAAGCCAGTAGACTGCCTTATACAGAGATCCAAAATCAAATGTCTCCGGCGCAAAGCACCGATCCAATCACGGCATGCCACGTGGTGGCCGTTCCTTATCCCGGCCGAGGCCACGTCAACCCCATGATGAACCTCTGCAAGCTGCTTGCAAACTCCAATCCCAACCTCCTCATAACCTTTGTCGTTACAGAAGAGTGGCTCGGCTTCATCGGCTCCGAGGAGAAGCCGTCCAGTATTTGCTTCGCCACCATCCCCAACGTCCTGCCATCCGAGCTGGGGCGCGCCGCCGACATGATCAGCTTCGTGTCGGCTACTCAAACGAAGATGGGGGAGCCCTTCGAGCAGCTGCTCGACCGGATCGGCTCGCCGGTTCATTTCATCATCGCCGACACGTTCTTGAACTGGGCAGTTGATTTGGGGAATCGGAGGAATATTCCGGTGGCTTCGCTCTGGCCGATGCCGGCTTCCGTGTTCTCGGTGTTTTACCATTTTGACCTCCTCTCTCAGAATGGCCACCACCCATTTGAGTTATCTGGTGAGCCCTTAATCGACATTTCATTAAGTTGGAGTAATTATTGTCTCATATTAGTTGCATATCTCACTCTCTCTTCTTTATTAGTCATTATGGTGTTCAATTTGGTATTTATCCATATGTTTCATTTTCCTATTAAATTTTAGGGTCAAATACAATCATCGCCGACCCATTTGAAATACTGTTATTTTCAACTTTCAACCTAGTTTTTTTCTTTTATTCGAATGCAGTTTGAATTTTTGTAGTTTTTAAAAAAGCAACCTAATTTTTTTTTATTAACTATTTAACATTTGACATGCATGTTACTTTCTTAAAGATAAATAAGGTGGCTAAAAAAAATAAAAAAATTCATAGGGGTGGAGCTCTTGTATCATATTGGGGGCTAAAGCCCTCCAATTTTTTTTGTAATTTTAATTACCTATATATTGTATTGATTTTGTTTTGATTTTTAGTGTTAAAATACTGATTTTATAGTAATTTAGCCCCTAAAGTCAATGAGCCTTCAACATTAGTCGTCTGGCTCAGTCTCTAGTTACATACAAGTTAGACCTAACTATTTGTTGTTGAATGTGAGGTAGAAAGAGGAGATGAACGTATAGACTACATTCCAGGAATCGATTCGATTCGCCTCGCAGACACTCCATCAATCGCCCACATGAAAAATCAAAGCCTACTTCGTCTAGCACTTCAAATTTTTCCGAGTGTACCAAAGGCAAAATATCTATTGATTTCTTCAATCTATGAGCTTGAATCCCAAGCTATAGAAGCTCTCAAGCAAGAATTCCCATTCCCTGTATACACTTTTGGCCCAGCCATACCTTACTTGAATCTTGAAAATGCAACATCTTTCACAACCAAGCAAAGTGATCATGATCATGATCACTACTTTGAGTGGCTAAACTCTCAACCTCAGAGCTCGGTTCTATACGTTTCATTGGGAAGCTTTCTCTCCGTTTCAAGTGCCCAAATGGACGAAATTGCCGATGGATTACGCGCAAGTGGCATGAGGTTCTTGTGGGTGGCTCGAGGGGAGGCGACGAGGTTGCAAGAAAGAGTAGGCAATGCAGGGAGGGTTGTACCTTGGTGCGAACAGCTCAAGGTGTTGTACCACCCTTCGGTTGGTGGGTTCTGGACGCACTGTGGATGGAACTCGACCATGGAAGGGATTTTTGCCGGTGTGCCAATAATTTGTTTTCCAATAATGATGGATCAGACGACGGTGCGCAAGCACGTGGTCGAGGATTGGCAGAATGGATGGGATGCTAAACGAGGCGTGGCCAGTGGGGATCTTGTAATGAGTGAAGAGATCACAAAGCTCGTGAAGAAGTTCATGGACTTGGAGAGCGTCGAGAGGAAGGAGTTGACGAGACGAGCAAAAGAGCTTCAGAAGGCGACTCGAGCCGCGGTTTCCAACGGGGGATCATCGAAGGCCAATCTTGCTTCTCTTCTTAGTGACATTTTATCATACACCTGATGATCAATGTTGATGAGATGGTGAAATTGTACTAGACTAGTCATGGTGTATGTTGTACTTTCTATGTCATTGTTTCTTGCTTTAAAGCACAAGAATTTTGTGCATCAAAGCAAGTATTTCTATTTAATTCTGGTATTAAATTTGTAGGCTAATGGAATCTTGGAAAACTTTTGGTAAGTGTTAGATGAACTTTTTTTGTTTGAAATGATATTTACTTGAAGACAAAAACTTCCGTTCAACTGGTGCACCGTGCAATCCGCACCTTTATATTATAAATGTAATACATTTATGTTATAAATGTAACACCTTTATGCATGTTCATTTTAAAAGGTACAAATATTTGTACATAAATGTACTACATTTATAACATAAAGGTCTTCCATGCAACTCTGTGCATCAGTTGCACGGAAGTGTTACTCCTACTTTAATGATGCTCGATAGAAGAAATTGATACTAAACGTGACAATGGTTTAATCGATAAACATTTTAAATAAATAATACTCGATAGAAGAAAACGATGCTGGTCATAACAATGGGTTAATCGAAGTCTATGGCAATGTCATGACAATATGCACGTTAAATGAATGTGGTCCACCTCAACAACTTTCTGAACAAAAATTATCAATTATTATTATTAATTTTTTTTATTTTTTAATTGACAATATGCCTTTGGACTTTAACATTCGAATTGCAGATTTGACTTTTGTCATTGAATTTTCATGGTAGAGCGAAACTACAATATTTTTCCAGTGTTTGAATAATAGGCTAAAATTTCCACCGATCGTGAGATTTATATTTTTTATAAACTATTAGAGGTAATATTTTTCTATCCATTTTATAAGAAAACATATTTCATATTCATATTTAAGAAAATATGTTTATACCAAATTTTCCATCTTGATCAACACATTTTGAGAGTTTTAAGATTTGATTGATCTAGACATTAGAAGCATTGCGATGTCATCTCGAAATTCATGGTCCTCAAGATGTAATAAAAAGTATAAAATAGGTTTTTATATTATTTATCTTATTTTATATAATGGATAAAAAATATTTTTTCTTAAAAATAATTAATATTCTTATACATTAGCACAAAACTCTCATTATCATCTAACACTATCGATTGGTAAACATTTCCCTTTGTATTCTTAAAACCCTTATCAATCGTATCAGTGTTGTGTTAAAACTTGGAATATTTAAGTGTATTTTTTATGTAGATTATGAATGAAATACCAAATTTCGACATGTCCACCAATCATGCATTGCAATTTGTAATTGAGGTTAAATTTGATACGAAGAGGGTTTTGTAAAGGGAAAAAAAATTGAATGAAATGCGATGAAATCACAAAATAACATACATACATAACTGAAGCACAAAAATTATATGAGATAATTTCACGGATGATTATCATAAAACGGAATCTCAGTATCCATAAACAAATCTTATTTTTCACAAATTTAAATATAAACTATAGAATATGCTTGTAAATTGACTCATATTTTATAATTAGATTTATAAAAAGATGACACAAAATTTTTACTCAAATCTGAAAAGGGAAACAAACATTGATTTGTTGGTTGCCAAATCCAAATTGAATTCCATGTTGATTTGTTGGTTGCCAAATCCAAATTGTATGTGCACACATGACACATCACATGCTAATTTTATTTTTTTAATGAGTAGAGAAAGTGGAGGAAAAAATTCTAACCCGAATCACCAATCTCTTTTAAAAAGGAAAAAGAAACCAGATACCAACTTTCTAAGACGAGTTTGAAGCTTAAATTTTTTTTTTTTGAATAATCTCTTAGTTTTTCTTACAGCATATACAATTTTTAAATAATGTTATTATTTTGAAATTTCTTCTTACTATACATATTTTTAATTAATGTTGTTATTATTAATTATAATGTGTTTATTATTAGTTTAAAAATTATTTAAAAATATTATTGTTGATTGTTAATTTAATTTTCTTTTTATTATATATAGATCTTAATTAATGTTGTTTATTATTAGTTTAAAAATTATTAAAGGATTTAAAGTCCTAATTAACCCCAACCCCAACTTAATATATTTTGTAGTCATCTTTATATGTTTTCTATTACTTTTTTTTTTTTGATAAAATAATTCATACATTTTTAATTTAAGTTTCAGTTTTAATTTATATTTTAGTATTATTGTATTAATGTCTTCCATATATGAGTCCACGTATTAGAAAAGAAAAGGAAAATCAAGAATATTAAAACTAGAAATTGGTTCCAAGGCAAGGTGAACATATTCTAACTTTTTTTTTTTTAATGATAATATAAATATTTTGTATAGTATAAATGTTTAAAAATTTATGTTTTGCATTAAACTTGTACAAGTGAGATTAAGAGCTTATTTTGAATATTCTGACTTCGGCCAAAATATTGATAGATACATTATGTCCTCCAATGTAAAAATCACATTCTTTTAAATATTATGATTTGTAATTAATAATGTTATTGAATTTGTGACAATCGAGATATTAATGTGGTTAGGGTATGTGCACACACTATTATAAAGTCTTTTAAGAGTTAATCGTGTAAACAATTTGAAAATTATATACTAATATATCGTATAAACGATTTTGGAATATTAAATGTTGACCTAATAATTTATGAAATAAACTAGACCAAGTTCATCCTTTCCAAAATGAATTGATAAAAAAGTCATTAAAAAAAAAGGTTGAATATTAGCATGTAGAAAACTGGGAAGTTGAAATAAAACACTATATTATTATATATTTATATTAGGACATATTGTACCACAAAATTTCCATCACCATGGCTTCGCCTGAGCAGCAACCAATCGCTCCCTGCCACGTGGTGGCTATGCCGTACCCCGGGCGCGGCCACATAAACCCCATGCTCAATCTCTGCACCGTCGTGGCTGAACGGAGCAGCGGTATTCTGATAACCGTCGTGGTGACGGAGGAATGGCTCGGCTTGATCGGCTCAATGAAGAAGCCGCCGAACATGAGCTTCGCCGCCATCCCCAACGTCCTGCCGTCGGAGAAGGTTCGCGGCGAGGACATCAAGGGTTTTTTCATGGCGGCAATGACCAAATTGGAAGAGCCGTTCGAACGGCTTCTGGACGAGGGAGGGCTGGCGCAGCCGGCTTTCATTGTAGCCGACGCGGGGTTGATATGGGCCGGCGAAGTTGCGGCTAGAAGGAACATTCCGTTGGCTTACCTGTGGCCCATGTCGGCTTCCGTTTTCACGATGCTTTACCATTTTGACCTTCTGATTCAGAACGGTCACTTCCCAATTGATTTGTCAGGTAGATACAAATATACAATATGTTAATCCTTTTTTTTTTTTTTTTTTTCTTTTTTTGAGATACATATGCTATTTTTGTTATAGATAGTAGAGTTAGGGAAATAGTATTAAAAACGAAAAAAAAAAAAAAACGATGTAGTGTAAAAAATTGAATTGGGATCCAAATTGAATTGTATGGGATAGATCCAGACCAAAATAAATAACCTAAAAGAAACGTTTTATTTTTATTTATTTATTGAATTAGTCACATTGTGTAGTTTTCTTGGTGATGGGAGTTGTTTGTTTTCTCTCTGGTTGAATATATTAAAAATGAATTACAACTAGCTAGTTATCTACACCTTGTATCTTATTCAGGGGGTGCTTGGTATGTTTCAAGGAATGAGAAAAAGAATAGTAGCGATAGTAGTGAGGAATTGAATAAATATTTTTTTTAAATTTGGGTTGTTTGGTTTACCAAAATTCTTTAGAAATGGAATCAACTTTATTATTATTGTTATTGTTTTAGAAAATAAAGTTGTTGAACGAAAAAAACCTGAGGAATGAAAGTCACATCTTTGATTCCTTAATAAAGTATTGTAGTAGGAGTCAAAGATGTGTACCACACTCTTTTTCCATTCCCTTTCCATTGCTTGGTATGCACATACCAAGCATGCCCTCATTCTACAACTTTCATATCAAATCATTTTCTGATGTTGTTTATCAAATCGTTTTCTGATGTTGTTTTATTGTGGTTGTTCCAAGTGAATGGAGAAGTCGTTGTAGACTACATACCTGGGATCTCTCCAATCCGCTTAGCAGATCTTCCTCCATACTTGAGGGACCAAGAATTCCTCCCACTTATCCAGAAAACAAGGCCTGATCAATACAAGGCAAGCTTTGTTATCTTCACTTCTATTTACGAGCTTGAATCCCATGTTTTCGATGCTCTCAAGAAAAAAACTTCCTTCTCAATCTACAACATTGGCCCTATCACTTCATACTTCAAACTCAAACACAGCAAAGACGACGACCCCACCATTGTCACTGGTGATGATGACACAACTACCTACTTGCGATGGCTGGACCTGCAGCCATCAAGCTCGGTGTTGTATGTCTCATTGGGCAGTTTCATACATATTTGCATGGCCCAGATGGATGAAATTGCTGCTGGTTTGAAGGCAAGTGGTGTGAGGTTCTTGTGGGTGGCGAGACGAGAAACGTCCCGTTTGCAGGATGTGTGTGGGGACAAGGGGCTAGTTGTTGATTGGTGTGATCAATTGAGGGTTCTTTCTCACCCTTCTGTGGGAGGGTTTTTGTCGCACTGTGGATGGAACTCGACTAAAGAAGCCCTGCTAGCGGGCATGCCAATGCTCACGTTTCCAATTACTATGGATCAATTGCCCCATGCTAAGATGATTGTTGAAGATTGGAAGATTGGATTGAGGGTGTTGGAGAGGGAGTTTGATGAGAAGAATTTGAAGAAGAGATGTGAAATTGCAGAGATTGTGAAGAGGTTTATGAACTTGGAGGGCTTAGAGAGGAAAGAGCTTAGTAGCAATGCAAGAGCACTGCAGAAGATTTGTTGGAGAGATTTTGGAAATGGAGGGTCCTATCAAACCAATCTTGATGGCTTTGTTAGATCAATAATTTCATATTGCACTTTGAAATCATGAAATATGTACTCGTTCCGTTTCAAAATAAATGTCGTTTTAAAGTCTATATTTTGTTTCAAATTATATGCCGTTTTAGACTTTTATGAAATTTTATTCCCAAATTATCTCTATCAAGATTCCTTAACTAAAACTTTAGGGATTTAACATGATACTACTTTTCATATAATTAATTTGATTCTCTTTTCAAATTTGAATCCTAAATTCCTCCATTAGTTAAGGGAAATATTTGTTAATCTATGACAAAAACTAAACTAAACTTATTTTGAACTAGAGTGATCACGTTCTAATAGTAATATAAGTATTAAAGCTATTTTCACCCTCAATTTTCCTTAGTGCACCACCTTATATTTCTAGACAAAATCAACATGGTAACACTAGAAGGCAAAATGCATTGCAAATTAGGTTATCATGATACAATCAATGGCTTGAATCCTAAATGTACACGAAGCAATCAAATTCTAGAAAGATGATTCCTTATCAAGACCAGAAAGAGCACAACAACAAAGCTAAAAAGAAGTCCTAACATCATTTGTTATTTCTTTTTACTTATCTTATTAACATCTCCATTCCCATTCCCTCCTCCTGCAGCTTGAGCTGCCTTCCTCGCCGCCTTTTCTTGCAACGCCTTTGCATCCCTGCCATCATAATAGGGGTGTAAAGCTCAAGAGAATGCAGTAGCTATATCAACTCGACTCGATTCAATTACAACTCAATTAATTTGAATGAGAACAATGAACGATTAGATACGAAACCTTTCGCGTCTCTGTTCGGGGGTTAATCCATCATCCTTTGTGTTTTTATGCTTGTTTCCAGCCCTTGCTAGAGCCCTCTCTCGATCGCGCTCTCTTTGATTACCACGTTCGCTAAAGTCAAGGAACAAAACAAAGCGTAGATCAAATACTAACAATGTATGCTGCTGTTCGTGAACTTCGATTTGAACAGAAGCGGAAATTCTAGATATTTAAGCTGATTAATCAAAACTTTAGAAATTGAACCGATTTAACGTTAAAAAAAGGGGTAAATATGAATGAATAAGAGATTAACAACACCAATTATAAAGAGAAAAAAAAAAGTGATCTAAAATCAGAGAAGAGAAACATATCGGAAGGATATGAGTCATTCTCGATTCTTCGAACAGCGAAACAAGGATCTAAACCGCAATTAGCTCTATAAAGGACCCTGGGTACAAGAAAATCACCCAACAATCAAAGGAATCGAAAATTTACAAACGAAAAGGAGAAATCTGCAGAGGAAAATCAAATACCTAATCGCCGGAACAATGGAGCAAAGATACGCGGAGAGAGAGATAGAGAGAGAATGCGAAGGATAGCAAAATCTATGGTAATTTAAATAGGAGAAGAATTATGAACCAGTTGTTGCGCACGTCTCAGAAGAATCGAGAAGCCACGAACTTCTTTATTAGAGGGAGAGAGAGAGAGGGGTGTTCTTTTTGTTTATTTATTTATTGTTGTTTCCATTTCCTTAATGGGCCTCCTGGGCCATTAGACAAATAATGAGAGTCCAATCCAATAGACAATCTAGTAACCCAGAATGTTGAGTAGAGAGAGACCAATAGCCCACTCTATTCCAAGCCTTGTGAATTTTTTAAATATGCAAGGCCCATGAGCCCAAGTCGTAAATAGAACTGAATGGATGCTTATATATAATAAATCAATTCACTCTAGCTTTATGGACCCTTTTAATGTTTCAGTAGACTTCTAAATTTGGGCCATCTCTCATTATTTTGAGAGTTGAGATAATAATTAATAAGCATATCTCACACAAATCGATTCACATACATGCAATTTGATCTCGTATGAATGAATTCGCCTGACCAATCGACACACACTCATATTGATAATATAATATAGAGTGAGTCTGATATATAAGACTGTTTCACTGATCATGTTATGTGAAACGGGTTAACCCACAATTCATATATAATTTGATGAAAATGAGTTTAGTATATAGATAAAAATGATTATCTCACGAAAGATTTTGTGTATAATATAATAATAGTGATGTAATATTTTAATACACAACAATATATATTATTGTATAATAAATAAAGAATGGTCGTAGGTTTAGCTATGCATATTCCTGCCAGCTTGCTAAGGGTCTTAGTGTGATTCCATTTGTCAGGACCTCACTTATTTAATTAATGATAATAATAATAATACTATTATTATGTATTGTAGAGAGCTAGGGAAAGGTTGTTCCACCCCTGACATTAGCAAAAACACAAATCATCAGAAACAATATCTATAACTTCCTTTAACACTGTTTAGAGAAAAAACATTATATTGAAAAAAAAAAAAATGGTTGCTTCTCAAAGTTCAGCAAAACAATTTTACACATGCAATATTTGAAAAAAAAAAAAAATTCTGATTTATAACCTGTTGTAGTCAGTAATTTTTATTGTCTAATTTTAACTGAATCCAACTCATTTAAAGTGGCAAGTCAACAATAATTACAATTACAATACTGAAATATACCTTTTCATATAAAATAATATAAGGTGAAATCATCAGTAAAATTATTGGTTGTGGTAAATTTGAGGACAAAAATATTTACAAACTTAACGGGTATAAAGATATTTTTCAATTAGCATAAGGCTAGTTTATTATACGAGTTTAAATAATTGAATTTCATTAAGTTAATTTTTTAAAATATTATTTATATTTTTTAAAATTATATTTATTGATTTTAAAATTATAGGTTTAATTGTTGTTGTTGTTATTATTATTATTATTAGTATTATTATTATTATTATTATTATTATTAAGTTGTATATTTTTATGTTTATTTTTAAAGAAAAATAATTTTAAAATTTTTAAACATTTTCATCATATTTAGTTAATATTTTATTATTATTTATCTAAGATTTTAAAATACTTATATTGAAAGCCTTTTATTTTCCCCTTATATTGAAAGTCATATAATAGTTCTCCATTTCAAAATCATTGCATTTTCTAAAATTATGTTTTTAAATTTATATTCTAAATAAAAACAAATAAAATAATATAAAATGTGAGCCGATTGTGGGTTTACGTGTACTTAATAATCTTACTTGTATATATAAAAAGGTAAAATATAATCAAGAAATCATAAAATTTAATAAACAAACATATTGATTACAAAACGGTATCTCTATTTTAGAACCACCCTATTATCTCTCTCTAATGTCCAAACAAAATATCTACCACCAAAATTGACCTAGGGAGGTATTACATAATAATTCGATCATATAAATAAATATTAGCTAATTAAGTTGTTACATAAGAAATGGTAGTGAATCGAATCTAAACACCAGCTTACTTGATTTGAAATAAATCTCTCCCTAATAGTGTTAATTATTTGATTTCAACCGTGGATAAAGAAAGTAAAAGAAGAATTTTTTTTTATATCGAATGTCATATTGCGTAATTGTATGAAAAATACATATTCATATTATCGGATAACAAACTAATTTATTAATTATCTGAATAATGATATAAAAATAGCAAAACTATTATTTATGATAAAAGAAATCTTTAATATAAATTATGGTATTTTATCCATCAAATCCATATTTTATTTGTGAATAGGAAAGGAGAATCTTATTTGTAAATGAAGACTTATTGTCGTTGAAAATTGGCATATGATATAGTGATGATGATGATCATCTTCATCTTATCTCTCTATTCAACTCTTTGTTTCTCCTCCTTGTCTTTTTGACTTATGCCTTTTCTTCTCCAATTATTGATCTTATATAAACCCTGTTCTTCATTTTTGTCTCTCACTCTCTCTTTCTCTCTCTTCCATTTCTTCATTCATTATTTGGAGTAAATGTTTTCATCTAAAAGCTGTTACCCATTTCAGATCTGTTCCTGATTTGATTTTCCATTCACGAAAGGTATCCTATGTTTTTCCTTTTTCTTCCACAGTAAATCCGATTTTTGTTTCTCTATAAATCAATCTTCCACAGATCTGAGCTCCGATATTGTTTGCCCTTGTCTCCTGATTTTCTTTGATTTATTGAATTTAGGTTAGCATTGTTTAAGATTTGTTCGAATTTCAAGAAATTTCGTTGCGTTTATCCATGGATGAAGCTTCCTATGGTTGAATTCCCTAGAGAAAAGTGCTGATTTATCTACTGTGATAATTCCGCTGAAAATTCTCGATAATGGAGGTGGTGGTCGGCGGTGGAGAGAAGCTGTACTCGCAGAATTTGCGAGATTTTCTGAGAGTAAAGGAGGAGGATCATCGGAATCTCAACCAGAGCTCCTCCTCCGGCAGCGGCGGAGACCACCGCGTCTCTACTGGTCTGACATTAAGCGCCGTTCTCAGTGAGAAGGGAGGAAATCCACCGCCTGCCGATGAGCCGCCGCTGCAACGTATCCAGTCGAACCGGACATTGTTGGACATTATTCGCGAGGACCAAACCTCCGGTTTCGGCCGCGGCCGGGGAGACGGCCGGAGTAGCTGGCGACATTTGAGGGACAAGATCCGCCTCCGCCGCAGAGGCGCCGCCGCCGCGTGGTCGTCCACCGTCCCCATTCCGACTTCCGATGTTCCCCTTAACAATCGAGTAACGATTACGACTCGGCATCCCTCGAACCGGTTCAACTCGAGCGAGTCCACTCAGCCTGATGTAAGAGGTCCGAGCCCTCGCAGAAACCCTAGCCGATTAACGGAGAGCGCGAGTGGAAGATTCGAGCAGCTGAGTTCTCCATTACCGATGAGGCCATCGTTAAGCGAAGGTAACCGCCAAGGGAACGAAGTACGCGGCCGCGACGCCGATGAAAGGGAGGCAGAGGGTTCGCCGGAGCAGCCGCCGAGGACGTCGTTGATGGCGTTGCTGGCGGAGAACGATCGGCAGATGGGGTTTGAAAATTCAGCGTACACAATGGGTAACGATGACGAGGAAGAAGAGGAGGAGAGCGTCGCCGGTGACGCCGCCGCCGCGAGCGGCGTAGAGTACAACAGTTGTTGCGTGTGCATGGTGAGACATAAAGGGTCGGCTTTTATCCCCTGCGGGCATACCTTCTGTAGGCTGTGCTCCCGCGAGCTCTGGGTACAAAGAGGAAATTGCCCTCTTTGCAATAATTACATAGTTGAAATTCTTGATATTTTCTGATTATTATTATTATTATTATTATTAATATCATCAAATTTCACTCACAAAATCTTCTTTTTATCTGATTTTCCTTTTCATTTCATTTTCTAATGGTTTCTTAAGAGGTAAATAATAGAGTTTTTTAATCAGAAAGTCTTTAATATTTACCTTTCTTGATTGAGTTTAATAGGGTAACAGGTTGGGGTGATTGATTATTTTCTTTTAGGAAAAGTGATTATAAATTATATATATGTGATACCTATATATAAAAGTGCTACCTTTGAAATGAAACAAGGGGCGTGGAAAAAGTGTATTCTTGTCCTAAATTTTGAATTTAAATATTTTTGGGACCAATTTTGGTTGTGGAATAATTGAATTCACATATATTGGTTGAATATTGTGCCTGATAACTTAATAGAAATTAAATGCAGTTATTTAGAGTGATTTGTTTAACTTTTAATAATCAATACTTGAGTGCATGTACTTAGTAGACCTCATTCCGTGTATTGTCAATTATTGTAATTAGTGAATATAGCAGGACGAAAATGATAAGAAATCAATCCAAAATTTGATTCGATTTAATATAAGTAAAGTTGAGTACATTAAAAAAAAAAAGCGTTTATAGATGTTGTGTGGCTAAATTTATCATAAACAACTTCAAACTTTTATATTTTATGAAATGTTATTTTATTTTAAAAAATGAAATACTTGGTAATATTGTATAAATTCCGAAACATTGATGAAACATTTCTAAAAAAAATAAAAAAATTATATATATATATATATATATATATATATAGAGAGAGAGAGAGAGAGAGAGAGAGAGAGAGAGAGAGAGAGAATCACGTCTCATTTATTGTTAATGTACCTGTCTCATTGGTGCAACTATGAGCAATTATTACCCTCTAAGCTTAATTTAAAGTGAAAGTGAATCCCATCTCCAACTTCTGTCAATAATGTGAACATAATTCATTCTATTTCTATTTATTTTATTTATTTATTTAAAACAAAAATGGAGGTGTAGTTGAGTAGAAATCTTGTTAGTTGGTCTTACAAATTCAATTTAGTGGAACAAGTCAATCCACAACTTATTATTTATATATAAGTTTTTTATAATTATTTTGATTTGATTGTATACAATGAGCCTTATTTCACAAATTTATATAGGTGATGATGTCCCATTTAAATGTTGATGCCCGATATTGTTGATTTAAAGTCAAATTAGTAGTTGAAAATTTTAATGCAATAAATGGAAGTGTAAGTTCTTGGATGGGCAAGTTGCTAGTGAAAATGACATTGGCTAAATCCATGATAAGCGAGGAATGGTCTATGGAACAAATTTATGACCATGGGCCAAAATATGTGCATATTTGATCATACACTTGGTCACTTTAAGTTGTTGTCCACTTTAATTTAATGTTTTTTCTCTAAAGGATTTAATTTAATTATTTCTGTCATTTCTAATTTAGAAACATAATTAGCAACTTAACATAGCCTTTAATAGTGGTTGACATGTTCACCTGAAACACACTTATTTCTACCAACTTTAGGTGCAACGGTGCAAGCCCACATCACCCTCACTTTGTTTATACTTTCATTTTTTATTTTTTATTTACTTTAGCAACATAATACATATTATCTAACACATATACAATATATAAATAATTCTTGTGGCATGGGACAACACAACCAATAAAACACACATATTATTAAAATAAAGATTATTTTATTTTATTTATTTAGTTCCATTATTTGTTTTTTTGTTTTTTTACTTTGCAACATGATATAAATAATGTATTAATATATAAATAATTCTCATGGCATGGGATAACACCTAATCAATAAAAAAAGACAGTAAATAAAATACACATGTTATTAATAAAAAATTCACATCCATATGGTACATAAATACTTCAAATATATATTATTTTTTTTGGTGTCGTCAATTGAATCAAACGTACCATGTATTATTAGACATCAAATTGTCACAAATTTATCTTCATTTATTCATCAAATTCATCAAGCAACACTTGTTTTTATGTTTTTCAAAAGTTTATTATGAAAACGTTATATAATTCCAGTAAAAAAATGATTTCTTTTTTTGGGGGAAAAAAGAAAAAAATAACACGGAATTTCATTTTTTGTTTTTTTGGAAAAATGGAGTGAAAGTTATTTAGAATTCATACAAACTAGATGTACTTTGGAGTTTGGGGTGTGAAGCGTTGTTTGCCCATTATTTGGCCCATTGTCGACTTTTCTAAATTGTTTATGTGGGCCCAAATACAAGCCCAAGTTAATAGATCGTGGGCCAAAGACAAGCCCAATTTAATATATCGTGGGCCGGGGCAAGTATCCGAGTGATCGCCCCAATGAAATGGGATTTGCAGAGTTCAATTGTTCAAACACTTTGGTCGAGCTCGGATCGAAGCTCCAATGGCGGAAAATCACCTGTCAATAGCAGCTTCAGTTGAATCAACAACTTTGTATTCCTTTTTTACTCTTTAAGAAGGTGCCGATCAAATGAGCCGCTCAAAATCCATTTTCTTGTTGTTTTTAGTACTGGTTTCGGCCTCTGAATCGACAGCAAAAGAGGCGAAAGCAGAGAGATTGAATGAAGAGTTTACTGAGGCGTTGCTGCTGCGGCCACTTCCCGATCGGAAAGTGTTGGCGCATTTCCACTTCCAGAGCAGCGCGCCGCCAACTCGGACCTATGGCCGCCACCATCACATTTTTCCGAAATCCATTTATCAACTGGTAAGATATTAAATTATTCGTTTTTTTTTTTACACAGTTATGGATTAATTTTTGGGGAATTGTTTGTGAGGTTTAATAGTTCATTATGCCTTTTGAATATCCAGTTTCGGAAACAAATTGCTTTGTTTGTGTAGGTTTCTTTGAATTTTATGTAGAGTGAACTATTTTGTTTGACGAACGCTATGTTTTATAGATAGATGAACTGAAATGAGTTAACTGTTGAATACTTCAATTGACACTTAGACCTGTGAACTGGTGGCGTCAGATCAATTCTTTATGACTGAATAAAGTAGTTTAGAATTTGAAATGATGCTCTGAAAATCAGGTTCACAAGTTCCAAATTCGAGAGCTGGAGCTGTCTTTCACACAAGGTCGCTGGAATTACGAACAATGGGGAGGATTTGATCCTATATCAAGTAGCAATGCAAAGCCTCCTGGAGTAGAATTATGGGCTGAATTTGATGTTCCCCAGCATCAGGTTGATGATTCATGGAAGAATTTAACACATGCTCTCTCAGGGCTTTTCTGTGCCTCAATCAATTTCTTGGAGCATTCAACTAGTTACTCTGCACCTCAATGGAGCTTTCGATCATTTTCAGAAAAACTACGTTATGGCACATTGCCTCGTGAAGCGGTTTGCACTGAGAATCTTACACCCTGGTTGAAGTTACTTCCTTGCAGAGACAAAGCTGGTCTTTCTTCACTGATGGATCGACCTTCGATATACAGGGGGTATTATCATTCCCAGAGGCTGCATTTGAAATCGGATGAGTTCGATGCATCTACAATGAGTACTGGGATAGTGCTTGAACAAACCCTTACAGTAGTTCTTCAACCAAACTCCTTGTATGGAAAAACATTGCAACCAAGTTGGTCTTTCAGCTCATTATTTGGCAGGACAGTCGGTGAAAAATGTTCTCTTTCTAATTCTAGTAATGTGTATGTCCAATTCAACCAGAATCTAGTATCTGAAGAGGATCAATTAATCAAAGAAAGTGAAGCATCAAAGAGTGACATTCTTGTATATGAGGGCTTCCAGAATAATCCTCTATTTGAATTATCACTCCCCCCAAAAAGGGTTATTAAGGAAGTGGAGAACCTGCTGAAAGAAGGCTCCATCCTCTATGAGTATTCAGTTGAGGATTATGATGGATCTAAACCATTTGATTTGGGATTAAGGTGGAAGGTGCCTGTAGTTTGGTCATGTCAGCAGGCACCCTTACGGGCTAGCAGATTCTTATTAGGAAGTGGGAATGAAAGGGGGGCCATAGCCATTTCAATGAAATCTCCTAGGAGCAACAATGTAGAAAGAGCTGGTTATGAAGAGAAAGAATGTTGGCTAAGAGTGGGCATCTTCCAGATGGTGCCTTGGTATGTGAAGGTCTATTATCATACATTGGAATTGTTCTTGGATGGAGAACCTCAATCTTCCACGGATGTCATAGAAAAAATACGTGTTTCACCATCTGAAGACAAGGTCTCTCCTGGAGTGATGGAAATAGTGCTGAGATTACCCTGTAGTGTTGAAACAGCTGCATTGACTTTGGAGTTTGATAAGGTATGCTCCGTTTCTGTTATCTTCATTCAAAAGGCAAATTGGCATTTGTCTGCTATTCATGCAAATAAATTTAACACAGAGAAAAAGCAATCATTGTACCTCAAATCCCTAATGTCGTTTAGTCAAACCTTTTTGTATTTTGCGCATATCTAAGTTGTTGAGGCAATGAAAGGTGCAACTGCAGTGCCTATGAATCCAATCCACCTGCTTTTCTTAAGGCTCCTGGTTTCTGCCTGTTTCTTGATGTCTTAGTCCAACTCTTTAGATACTTATTTGGCTCATTAACATTTTGTCACTAAAAGTTAGAAAAATTATTTCCTGGTTCGAATAAGAGTAGTTTTTCTTTTCAAATGATCTAAATATTGTTACTATTGTCTCTTCACTCCTCAATCCTCGCTTAGGATATACTGTGAGGGGTTGTTTTGCTACTTCCTACTTTTGGTATATTGGAGAAAAGAGGGTGAATTTAAAGTTTAGCTGCTTTTGCTAGATGGGCTTTCAAGAACTGAAAGCGTACTCCTTTGCATAAACATGGCAAAGTGCACCTTAAATGACTGAGTTTATAACTTTATTGATAAATGGTCTTAAATTTATTAGTACAGGGACTATTCGAATGATTATTTTCCTAGATTACTGTCAACCCAACTAAATTGCATTTCTTTACTAACTACTCTTACTAAATATTGCATTATTTTTTCTTTTCAAATTGTTGTCTATTTAATTGAGCTTTTCGGTTTGGATTTAATTGAGCCTTTTGGTTTGGATTAGATTCTTTCAGCTCCATATTTTTATATAACTCTTTTCAGATCCTCTTCTTAGTTGTTAATTCTTAATTGCTGATTCAACAGGGGTTTCTTCATATTGATGAATATCCTCCGGATGCAAATCAAGGTTTCGATATTCCATCAGCAGTGGTACACTTTGCTGACTTCGTAGCAAACATGAGCTTTGATGATAATTTAGTAAATGAAGTACCCTTATTGTCCAAGTTACAGGTACAACAAGTAGCACAATGTCTTTAGGGTTTTGTGTTATGTTTTCTTCTCTAATTATAACCATTTGCTCTCTCATAGGAAGAAGTCCCGGTGCTATCATACACAGAAGTACTTCTTGTGCCTTTGACAACTCCAGATTTTAGCATGCCTTACAATGTGATAACAATCACATGCACAGTTTTTGCTTTATACTTTGGATCACTTCTCAATGCTCTACGAAGGCGAACTGGTGAGGAAGAAAGGCTTCTTAAGGAAAAAGGTCAGATATTCTTGGAAATCCTTTGGCATTCACTTACTTCTGCACATTGTTGTTTGATGTGCTCTACTTTAATATCAGAGAGTTGGATCGGTTGCTTACATCCCCGCTTTTGTTATGAATATTGCACCGTCATTCTTGCTTTATTCAGTAATTGGTTATCTATAAACATAAAATCATAAGAGTAAACATCCACAAACAAATACAATAACCCTGATTGCCTTCAATCATAACCCATTGTCATAATTCTAGATCTAAATCACTTTGTTCCAGTGAATGCTCTTATTGTTCATCCTCACTCGAAGTCATCATTGCTTCTGCTTATAACCTAATTTCTTTTGGTTGCTTGCAGCTGCAAAGAAGACTGGTCCACTGACCCTAATGCTATCCAAATTGTTTGCTAAATTGCGAGGGAAGCCATGGGAACCGCCAAAACCATCACCATCGTCAAAATCATCCGTAAATTATAAGCTAATTACAAAAGTCGTGTTAGTAGTTGGTGTCGCTGCTGCTTGGCAATACTATTTTCAATGACCACCAGAGCAAGATAAGTGTCATTTCCACTCTGTATGATTATGTATCTTGAAGAACAGGGATTAGAGGATGATCATCACATACTTTCTTCCATATTCGGTAGTGATTAGTGTTGTATCTTAGTGACTGATTGATCACATGATTTTTGTCATATATCAAAAGCTGAAAGGTCCATTACTGTTGAGTTTTCATAACCCTGATTTGAGCTTTTAGATTTAAACTTGAGCTCCATTGGTTCTAATTATATTTTTAATAATGTCTAATGTATGATACATTCAACATTCTTGCTCTTATCTCAACTAAGTTCAGTTATCTTACACAGAGCAAAACTACAGCAAAGAAGTGCTTCTTCTCATTCATCTCTGCTTCTCTTCATCTTATTTTCTTCGAAGGTGTGCCCACGATCTCATCGACTCTCAATCTTTTCAAGTTTTTACCAATAACACTGCATGAAAACGGGCTGTTTGTCGGAGCACCTGTGATACCTGCAAAAACATACCAACAACAACGATTAATTTCGAACTAAAATTATCAAAAACTGTAAGCACAACATGGAGGATTTCAGCTTGCCTGAAACAGCTTCTTCAGATGATCTTTCTTCTCTTCAGATGACTTTCATCTTCTAACCACCACTCTCTCTTCGAACACGAGCCATTAGATTCGTCCAAATCAAATTGTCCTAAAAAAAACCACTACTTATTACAGAAGAACCCATCAATAAATGAAATGAAACACGAGATTGAATATGCTCCAATGCTCACAATGTGGCCTTTTATTATCTCTAGAATTACTTCGTTTACTAGAGTTAACAATCCCATTTCCAAGATCTTCAACATAATGTGATCCTTAGTCCAAGAAAAGATAGAAAAGCTCAAACAATATAATTTTTACATATTTTTTATAATTGTGATGTATCATTTTTTTTTTTAAAATTTGTTATGTCTATTTGTTTCCTATATCACACACACAACAGCCTTCGACAAAGTTCTCATAAATTCTTCAATGGGTAGTTCTTCAATACTAATTTTCAATCATGCAAAAAAAAAAAAAAAAGAGCAGGAAAAAAGATTGATACTTTTGGAGCCAGGTTTGCAAAGCTTGCCGTCGACAATGAGAGCATCAGAATCGGCGGCGCCGGTGGACAAGCCGCGAGCAGAGAAGAAGCCAATCAGAGACTTCCACGTCACCGATGAAGCAATGAGATCAACCCCTCTACTTATGAAGTAGCCGTTGAGCTTCACTGTATTCGGGTCGAGCCCGAAAGCCCGAGAAATTGATCCGAGGTCCAGCTTCTGGTCTTCCCCTGCAATTATTTGAACAAGTTTGGAAACAGATGGGCAGAACAGCTTTATTCTTCTCTTCCCATTCTCTCCTCCTTCTTCCATGCCCTTTTCTTTTGATTTAAACAGAGATGTTTTTTGGGTTTCTGAGAAGTCTTTGAGTTTATCGATTTTCCTATTGTTTGCAGGAAAAGCGAAGAGCTTTTATGGGGGTTTCTATTCGAACTTCTGCTAAATTCTCGAAATATCTAAACAGTATTATTATTATATATTAATTTAAAGAAATTCAATTATTTTTATATATATGTAGAGAGAGAGAGAGGAAACGAAGAAATTGAAAGCAGTTCTAATGGGCAAGGAATCAGCATCTGAATGCTTTCAATGGCGGACTCTTCTTCTTCTACATAATTACATATCATCCTATCTTTCATCCCCTTTTCTTTTCGAAACTGCGAAAGAATTTCCTAGCCTGTCAATCACAAACTGTATGTCCTCTCTCTCTCTCTGTTGAATATATATCAAACTGCATCTTTATCTGCTAACTGTTTCTTGTGTTTGATCTTAGTATTTTGGTTGAGAAATGGAAGTAGATGAGAGAATTCTTGGTGAACTTGAAGCAATGGGATTCGCCAAGGCTTTGGCATCCAAGGCTCTCACTTCTTCTGGTAAATTAGTTTCCCTGAGATTTCTTTTATTTATGATTGAAGCTCATTGGATTGTGAACGTTTATGTGACTCTTCATTATCAAATCACGCCTTTACAGCATATGATAGAACCCTATCGTTTTTACTGGTTCTTGATTTGATTACACAATTTTGATAAAGAATCTTTGTATATACTGGACGACACTCTTACCTTATCGACTCAAAGACTGAGGAGCTACGAGTAGTTGTTCATAATTGCTTGTTTTGTTCTTGATTCTAGTCTTTCTTTCAACAAGAGTTTGAATTGCTTCATAACCTAACCATCAGAATGAATATCTCAGGTAATTCTAGTATTGAGGATGCTATAAATTGGATTGTTGGTCATGAAAATGATACAGTTGCTGGTGAACCTGCCTTGGTAGGTTATTCCCAATGACCGTAGAGAGTTTTTCCCATCGAATACTATAGAACTGTGTCTTGTGTTTTGCCTTATTGCATCATTTGACACCTCTGCTATTTATGCAACAAGGAGTCTGAGATTCTTGAGAAAATCGACATTGAAACATCTCTTCCCTTTCCCGTTTCTGAACAAGTTAGATTGAGAGCGCAGAAGCTAAGGTTTGTTTTCTATGCTCTTTAGAAGCTCTCGTTTATGATAATTAAACATTTTTTCATACTTACATGAAGATTGCTTTTTTGTTTTCTGATATTTCCCACCTTGTCAATTCATCGAGCTTCAGGAATCAAGCACGTAAAAATAGAGCAGAGCAAGAAAAGAAGCTAGAAAGAGAAAGGGAGAAGGTAGTAGGGATCATTTTTTAACATCTCATTATGTATAAGATAATATTGATGCTAAAACCCTGCCACTTTTCTACTATAGGATTGTTGCTTAGATACTTGTTTTGCTTGTAGGAAAGGATTCGATCGGGTAAAGAACTGTTAGAAGCTAAGCGAATTGCGGAAGAAAGTGAAAGGAAACGGTTTGGATTTTTAGTTAAATGTTTTTGTCATGAGGTGTCTGTCTGTCTTTGTGCTGTTGCTTGTTACACTTGATGATACTCTTCCATTTTCTTCGTCTGAGTTTCAGGTTTATAGCCCAAAAGAAAGCAGAGAAAGAGGAAGAGAGACGAGCACGAGAAAAAGTTCGTCAAAAACTGCAGCAGGATAAGGTACACCTCAATTAAAGCCACACCAATTCACACAATGTGAAAGTATACATTCTTGAATTTCTGAACATTTTCATTTCATATTTCCATCGTATTTGCTAGTTAGAAAGACGGGCCATGCTTGGACTGCCTAGTGAAGTTCCCCCACCAGTGAAAAATGACACTGAACCACCCCAAATAACACAGGTACACTAATCTCTTGTAACTTTTGTCTCTAAAATACTTGATCCTTACATATTCAGCCATATCGCAGAACTTAGAGCCGGTCGATCCTTCTATTTTGCCTGTAAAGAATGCTTCAGCAAAGGATCGCATGAGAGAGTGTTTAAGATCTCTTAAGCGTCAAAACAAGGTAGTCATCCTCAATAAACGTGTTATCATTCTTTCGTTTGTGCTCATCACAGTCTTCAAAGTTCTGTAATTGGAATTCATATCATTTAATGTATCAGGAAGACAATACCAAAACCATGAGAGCATTTCAAACTCTCTTGATGTGTGTGCAAAACATCGTCAAGAATCCAGATGACGCGAAGTTCAGAAAGATTCGAATCAGCAACCCAGTATTTCAGGTAACAGACTGAAATTGTATTATACTTCACCGTAGGAGCCATGAAAGTACCAATATAAGCTTTATACGATGTCTCAACTCAATAAAGTTGATATCTTGATAGAACCCTCGTGATGAAATACTGCACTTAAACTCGAAAATCAAACACCAGTTTTTGATCTCGTTTCCACGTGGGCAGATTTTTTTAAACTTGGAAATTCTTGGTCCTATTAACAGGACAGAGTGGGCAGATTTGATGAAGGTATCGAGTTTCTCGAGCTGTGTGGGTTCGAGCGAGTCGAAGGAGGCAATGTTCTATTGCTACCTCAAGAAAAGGTTGATGTATGCATATTGAAGAATGCTGCTATAGAGTTACACAATGCATTGACAAATCCTTTCTTTGGGCTCTTATCTGGATAACTTTGCCTCATTTCTCTTTGTATAATGAACATTGGTTTGAGAGAGAATGCTTATTATGTGAAAATTAATACTTATTAGGGATTTCTCTCAATTGCATGAAAATTAACATTAGGGTTGTAGATGAATCGAATCGAGATAAATGTATTATTAAACCTGTTTGGATTGTTCTGATAATCGCAACTTGTTGATTATCGATATAAATATTAACGTAACATGAGTTAATTTCACGAACCTTGATCTTTTGATGATCTTTCAATTTTGAACTTGAACTTGAGTATGAGTCGAGTTTTCAGTTTTTACAAACGGTAAAATATATTGGAACTAGTTTGTTATGTTTTTATTGAACTGGGTTCAAATGAGTAAAGCAAATGATTTTGAATCAAGATTCAGTATTTTATTAATTTTCAATGATATTTAAATGGTAAGTTGGGGGATATCATTCTTTTTTAAATTTCTGGACTACGTTGAACATTTTAAATCTTCGAAAAAAATTATTATTTGATTTTGTAATTTAAATAAATTGATTAAATGATGTGCATCAGGTGCTCACCCAAAAAAAATAAAAAATTAAAAGATCATTATTTCCGTAAAAATAGGAAAAAAAAAAAAAAAAAGGTGTGTTTGCAGTTGTAATAATAAATCAAATCTACCACTTTACTTGGAAATCATACTCCCATAAATCACTTTTTGAAAAATTAAATAAAGTTCGATCATGGGAAAAAATTGTAAGGAAAAAAAAAAAGATTATATATAACCTTTTAGAGAAAAAAAAAAAAAGAATTAGAAATTTAGTATAAATAATTAGATTTAAAGATAAAGACGAAAAAAAAAAAGGTAATATAAAAATAAAAATCGTGAAAAAAGGGCTCAAATGTCGGTTTTTTTCCATATCATAAAATTGAATCGCTCTCATAAATCTTTGTGTGAGAACTGTAGTGCAATTTTCAGTTCTCCCCCCAAACACTCGTGATTAGGGTTTTCAGCAGAAATTTTGGGAAAGCTCTACACGATGTACGCCGATCAGATTGAGGCTCAAGCGGGTAGGTCTGTCAAGGACCGCCTTGACAGAAATTCTGGCGCCGCCGCCTCCGGTCGCCGCCGGCCTATCGCCGGCAAGAGGTCAACTTCCTTTCATTTTTATGAGTTCAATTTTTTCCCTGAGTTACTGAGACGAAATAATTCCTAGGTTTTGAGATGTAATGAAGCAAATGCGTTCTTTTAGTTTTTTGGGGGAAAAAACTGTTTTCCCCACTATTGAGTGCTGCCTTGTGAGAGAGAACAGATTTAATAGTTTTCTTTTTTTAGTTTGCTTGAAATCTAAAGCTTCATGATTTATGATTTCTGACTTTAGTGCTTGATTGAGTTGCTGAGTATTTTAATTTTGACATTTCATATGCAAGTTGAGATAAAGATGTGATGGGCGTTTCTTTATAGATTCTGGTATATGAGTTATGTTGAAGTGTGTGCTTTTAATATTCATAGTTTTAAATGCCATACGCCTTTCGTTGCCTTGTAAATAAGGGTTGAGGCTGGGTGGGATTGGGATAAGTTAGCCATTGTTCTTGTTGTGGACACTTAAGTCGAGAATCAATTGGAGGTTGCAGATCTGTTGATGAATTTACTAGCATGTAGAGAGCCCCTGATAATAATGTTGCAAGATTAAGTGTGAAATGTCTGTTCAATTGGATGGTGAAGCAGGACAAATTTTCTTGTGGAAGAAGTATATAGAAGATCACTATTTTTCCTTTCCTGGAGGATATGAAGCCCCTTACTTTAGCAAATTCAATTATTTCATGCAGACAAAGAGATGATGATGACAAATGGGAACATGACCTTTTTGAGGACAACGAACCCCAATTGTCAAGTATGGAGTGTTTTTTATTTTTGGTAATATGTAAAGCGTTGCTTATGTTTGTATGATCTGATTTATATTTATGTTTTTGAAAAGATCGGAGAGTTGGTGTAAAAGATCTTCGTTTGAAGCTTCAAAGAAAGAGTATTGAGCAACAAGGTGTGAGGGGATCTGTTTCTGGAGGTGGTAGGGATTTACGAGAGAAGCTCTCCGGTGGACTGTATTCTCGTCCTGTTGAGTCCAAGCCTCCATCGGTGAGGCCAAAGCCTGCACCTGAAGCCAGCAAACCTACTAGGAAAAGTGTCATAGCCCAAGCCCCTATGCCTGAAGTAAAACTCACTAGCTCTGTACCGAAGAAGAAGGTTCAGCAGAAGGTAAGAAAACTGCCATGATCTCTTCTGTGATAGAGTTTCTTTGTTACTTAACTCCTCTTCTCTCATTCCATCTCTTTGTCCATGGTGGGTGATAGTTTGTGTCCCTTTGTTCCCCTATGCAGCTTCAATCACTATATCACATTAGTATTATATTCAGCAATGGTTTATGAATAAATGCAGGTGGATTCGGTGGATAGTTTCCTGAAGGCCCTGGGTCTTGAGAAATATTCAATTACATTTCAGGCTGAAGAAGTATGTTGATTTGTTGTTTCTGTTTATGTTCTATCCCATATTGTTACAAATCTGAGTATCATGTTTTATGTGTTTGGCAGGTTGATATGACAGCCCTAGTACACATGAGAGATGAAGATCTTAAAGCTTTGGGAATTCCAATGGTGATTATTCCTAGTAGACTCTATAATGCATTTGAAATTATCTCACCTTCATATCTTGAGCCTTTGACCTCAGTTTTGTTGGTTATGGATTTAGATCTTCCATAAATTTGCTGTTCTCGTATTGTTATTATGGTTGTTAAAATAAATGAAACTAGTTAGTAAAAGGAATAAGAGATTAATTCCTTGAATTCCTTCATTAAAGCTGGTTTGTTTCCCTATAGAAGGTTTAGGGTATATTGTGTTTTTCTCTCCTGTGTTGCCATCATTGCTGAAGAGTTCCCATTAGGCAAAGGCATAGCCAAGTAGGCTTTCTAATTCTGAGAGTGTATAAACCATTGACAATTCATGGATCAAAACATGAGATGATAATTGCTTCATATAAGCTGATTCCATTTTCTTGCATTCTGAATTTTGCTTCATATAAGCTGATTCCATGTTCATGGTTTCTGCTATTGTCCTTTCAGGGACCAAGAAAGAAGATACTTCTGGCACTGGAATCGAGGTCGGATGAGTAAGCAGGATTTGGCCATTTTGCGATCTCGGATTGTGCAGTACAATCAATTTTTGGCCATCCTTTCTAACCAGCAGACTTATTTTACTGCAACTTTCATATAGCTTTCTGTGGTAGTTTCAAGTTTTCTTTGCTGAAAAATGGCTTGAATGGGCTTATTATTGTAATTGAAATATATAATTTTCACTCAAGGGCTTTGGGATTTGAGTTGGTGATTTGTTGCTTTATCTTGTCAGGTTGGTTGCTTTGTCCTTTGGTAATTATATTTTGTATTCCAATGAAGATTTTTTCTGTTTCCCCCATTTGCTGATAGGTCCCTGCACATTTGGATAACTATAAATAGCCCTTTGATTTTTCATAGTCGGTTTATGTATTTCCATTCTGGGACAAATTGAAATTTGGAGGGTAGCAAAATGACAATTAGCGTTCTTATTTGTAGTAGTTGTTTCAACAAGATTTATAATGTTTTACTATTTATAAAAACTGGTAATGTGGTTATATCTTGTAATTTGCTGCTCTTAACTTCCAAAGAGAGGTTCAACTAGCTTTATATGAATTGAGATACAAGATCAACACTTCTAGATGATTCAGTTTCTTCAATGTCTCAAGTTCAAATTTTAGCTTTCTCTAAACTTTGAAACAACTCTACTAATTTCCCATTGAAAGAGTATAGATTAAAAGTATAATTCCTATACTAAAAATACTGCTCTATCATTATGACAAAGAACAAAGATGTTAATGATGAGATAGTTGTTTTCTGCAGGTCTTATATAAGGAGAAGGGAACTATGTTCTACTAATACTTGTACCTTAGTACTAATCTAAGGAAGAGATACATGGCATAAAAAAAAAACACTAATATCTTACAATTACATGCTTCTTTTTGTAGGGCTACTTTAGCCTAAGGTTAAAAGATTATATGAATATACATCAATTTAATTAATTATATTAAAGTAATAGATTAAATACAAAACGTGTAAATTTTTACTCAAAGCCGTCTTAGCTCAGCTGGTAGAGCGCATGGCTTTTAACCATGTGGTCGTGGGTTCGATTCCCACAGACGGCGTCTTTTTTTTAATGTTTTTTGAAGTTTATGTTTATATTTATTTATTTATTTTAAATCAAAATTTATATTTGCTCTTATTCTGAGCTGTGTGATATGGCGTTCGTTTAATTGCTATTTATGTTTGACTGCTGAGTTCTACAAGTTGCTTTCTTCTTCAAAATCAAATGCTTTTGGAAAAATGGTTTCTGAAACACCTGAGAACTTTTCTCTTAACCTGCACAAACACGGTATCCATTTCCAAAATCCATGCAGTTGTAATCACATCCGGGTTCTTCAGTAATGGGATTTTAGCTCCCCAACTAATAGCATCATATGCTCGAAATGGTGACATGGATTTAGCCTGCAAAGTGTTTGAGAATTTGCCCGAGAGAGGCATTGATTCTTGGAACGCAATGCTCATTGGGTACTCAAGAGGAAATGATCCAGCTAAAGTCATCCGTCTGTACAAGAAAATGAGTTCAGCAAGAATCAAGCCCGATAGCTCGACTTTCACGGTGGCCATCAAAGCCTGCACTAGCTTGTTGGACTTGAGATCAGGCGAGGAAGTATGGAGAAACGCAGTGGAGTTTGGATACGGTGATGATATATTTGTAGGTTCCTCTGTCTTGAATCTGTTTGCAAAGTGCGGGAAAATGGATGAGGCAATGAGTGTGTTTGATGGGATGAGTAGAAGGGATGTTGTTTCTTGGAGCACGATGATCTCGGGGTTGGTTAAGTGTGGGAGGATAGAAGAGGCGATAGATGTTTATCGATGGATGCAGAAAGAGGGATTGAATGGCGATGGAGTTGCTATGTTGGCATTGATACAAGCTTGTGCAAATGTTGAGGACTTGAAAATGGCCTGCTCTTTGCATGGATACATAGTAAGGAAAGGTTTTCGTATGGATGTTGTGGTTCAAACTAGCCTTATAGATATGTATGCGAAGATTGGAAAGGTGGACTTAGCTTCCACCATTTTCAGGACTATGAGTTGCAGAAATGCTGTTTCTTGGAGCACTTTGATTTCTGGCTATGTGAAAAACGGGTATGCTGGGAACGCGTTGGAGCTACTGATCGAAATGCAGCTTTGTGGTTTTGAGCCGGATTTGGTTTCACTAGTGAGTGCGCTTCTGGCGTGTTCTCAAGTTGGGTGTTCGATTCTGGGCAGGGAGATACATGGATACATTGTCCGAAGACTTGAGTTGAATCAAGTTCTTGGCACTGCACTTATCGATATGTATGCAAAATGTGGATCACTGTCCCTTGCATGTGTACTATTCGAGAGGATGAGTTCAGGGGATGTTATCCTCTGGAACACCATTATTGCGAGTTACGGGATTCATGGACAAGGAGAGATGGCTCTCTCAGTTTTCCACCGAATGATAGAGACAAATAGGAGACCAGATCATGTGACGTTTGCATCTCTTCTCTCGGCAATGAGCCATTCGGGCTTAGTTGAAGAAGGGCAGTATTGGTTCAATGTGATGATCAAAGACTACAAAATCCAGCCAATGGAGAAACACTATGTTAGTCTTGTTGATCTTTTAGCCCGAGCTGGACGAGTTGAGGACGCTCAGCGTCTGATTGAAGCCATGGAATGTGAACCTGGGATTGCTGTTTGGGTTGCTCTTTTATCAGGTTGTCTCAACCATAAGAAGTTTTCGATAGGAGCGATGGCAGCAAAGAAGGTTCTTGATTTGAACCCAGATAGTCCAGGGATTTACGCCCTCGTTTCCAATTTCTTCGCCACAGCCAAGAAGTGGGATGAGGTTGCTATGGTGAGAAGGGTGATGAAAACTGCAGGGATGAAGAAAGTGCCTGGCTATAGCGTCGTGGAAGTGAATGGAAGACTCCATTGTTTTCTTGTTGAAGACAAGAACCACCCTCAATACGAGCAGATATTGAGGGTTTTGGAAGACATGGAGAATGGAATGAGAGCTTTAGGTTATGTACCAAAGACCGAGTTCGTGTTGCACGATGTCGAAGAGGGTGTCAAAGTGAAAATGCTGCGTAATCACAGTGAGAGACTTGCTATTGCTTTCGGGGTTCTGAACACTGGTCTGGGGACGAGGTTGTTGGTTACTAAGAACCTCAGAGTCTGTGGAGACTGCCATGAAGCGATCAAGTTCATGTCCGTTGTAACACAGAGAGAGATCATTGTGAGGGACATGAAGCGATTTCATCACTTCAAGAACGGGACCTGTTCATGTGGCGACTACTGGTGAAGCTGATGGATCGTACGAAACCCTAAAAGTATTCTTTATCCTCATCTACTGATATCTTAGATCAACCTTTTGATGAAACTATAGCATTGTTTTGTAGATTTTGCTCTGTACAGTGAGCAGTTTTGCCAGTTTTTTAGCATAAGGCTAAAAAACCAGTCTACTTTCTATGTGATTTCAACGGAAAATGGCGCATCGGGTGGGGCTATTCACACCCCCGATTTTTCTAAATACACCACGCCAATGCCCCGGCAACAAAAGAACAAAGTGAACAAAACAGGAAAAAGGAAAGAAAGAAGGGAGACAGTGATAGTTTGAAGAAAGTTGAGATAATTATGTTAATGCTTCAATTAACATATAATAGAAATGAAAACACAACAACATAACTTCTTGCAATAACAAAATCATTGGCTTAGATCAATAACAAAATTCAAATGTACTCTCACTTGCTAAGCAACCAAAGAAATTTAGATCAATATCAAAAGTCATGTTAAACAACATTCACAACTGAAATCTCTAATGTTCTGAAACTTACCAAAGATTGACTCAAGAAATTTGATTTCTTTTTACGAACTGATCCTCAACTCCGATATCCACCAAGAGCATGATTCTGAAGATTTTGGTTATCTTCCAATAATCGGTCATATTCTAGAAGCAGATCCGCAGCTTGTTTCTGAAGAGCAGCAACGTGAGATTCTGCAGTTTCGACTTTCTTGTCCTTTTCTGCTGACTCCGACTTAAGCTTATTCAGATTCTCTCTCAAATTAGATATTTCCTTCTGTAGTTTCTTGACTTCAGAAACGGCCTTTTCTTCCTTTTCCTTTAGCAGCAACTTCTCTTTCTCAAGCTTCTCGACTTCTTGCTTTGAAACTCCAGTGTTGCTCCTTAATTTTATCATTTTTTGTATGTAATGATGCATACGATCGATTAAAAACCCAAGGAAGAGAGAAAAGCCTGCAAGATCAGCAAGGAGTTTATATACAATAGTCTGATCTTATTTCAATCATCTCTAACAATTTTTTTTGTTCATTAAAAGGCAAGAAGGCAATAGTTGTTAACATAATTAAACCACAAGAAAATAAGGATACAGAATTGTCAAAATCTAGTTCACATTTCATCAGCTACGAGAGAGCATCCACAAAAGAGTTTAAATATATGTAATATAAGAATCACTCTGCAGAGAAATTAGATATATTTGTGTCTATGCTTCAGACAGTTGTCAATTAATATCGAGAAAGGAATAACAAACACAATTAGATGGATTCATACAACTAATCCAACGAGAAATACTACTCCGACTTAACTAGATGATTATGCCCTAATAAGAGAAAAGAAGGTGAAAGTTATTTCTTTGGAAGTTCATAAAAAATTTCACCTTTTCCCCTGCCTTAATTGCTTCTCCTATTCTTCAATGACAATTTGCCAGATTATCTCATCACTCCATTTCTTTAAGAGCTAAGTGTAAGTGACAACTGTCCATCCCAATGCAAACCACAATCCGTATCTATCACAACGACATGTTGAAGCAAACTTTCCATGTTTGAATCCACTTGGCTTCTTTCATCAATAGCATTAACTTCAAACAATGGTATTCTAAATCTAATCTACACAACCCTAGTATGCACAAATACTACCAATCACTACATCATAAAACATAGACCCTAATCAAATAAGACATTATATCATCAAAAGGAATTTACATAGCACAAAAATATGAATCAAAAATCATAACAAGTAATCAAATACACATCCTTAATCCATGTTCATACCCATAAGAGTTGCCTCTAGCAAGTTGGTCCTCCAAAGTACTTGATCCATAGGCGTCATTGTGCCGTGTTTGGCCCCTTTGTTCTGAATCTTGAGAATACTAAACAAATTTGATAAGAGGATCACAAAAATAGTGCCAGCAATTGTCAAAACTGTAGCCCTTCTCATCTTCACTTGATCTAAACCCTTAATTACAAGTTCCCTCAATGGCCCAATCTTCACCATTAGAAGAAATGCCACAAAGCCCTCAGCACAGACAACCAAAAAGAACAAAGGTATCATCTTTGCAACAACAAGTACAACTGTCTTTTACACTAAACAAGTTCAGATTTTTTTCCGAATTGGAGTCGATATTTCAGGCAATTTTTTCAAGAAACGAGCAAACAAGCAGAAAGAGAGAGAATTAACAATAAACTAGATAAACCCTTTTATCCTGGATATCTATTCAGATCAAATATAAGAGATTCTCAGCAAAAAATAAAATAAAAATCAAATCTTTGGGCAACACGCAGAGAATACTAAACTAGTGACACTTGAAATTGGGAAAAGAGCAAAACCCCATTTCACAGAGCTTGGCCTTTGAGCAGAATGTGAGGGGTTTAGGCCATAGATCTGTAAAAAACATTAGCTGCTGAGCAAAAAAGGAAAAAAAAATACAACTTTATAAACAAACCCTTTTTTTTTTTTGGCTATTTATTTGGGGTCACTTTCTTAATTTAAACTAATGGTATCCCTTTTGGGGATTAGTGGGGTGATTAAGCTTTACAGAGCAAAAAACAACGAGGAAAGAAAAGCAAGAGATGAGGGTGTGTTCATGAGTCAAAAAAGTAAATAGAGAATACTTATAGCATGAATGGGGAGTGAAGGCAAAGCAAACATTCTTCTATTGAAGGAAGGAGTTGGGGGGGGGGGGGGGGGGTATCTCATGGTATCATGATTCAGATTCACCATCAAGAATCATGTTTCAAACTAGAGCACACTCAGACAGGGAGTCACACAAGTGGTTTGAGTTTCTTGGATTGTGGTCTGTGGGATAGATAGCCAATAGGTGAAATATTTTTTTAATGTGATTTTAACATAAGAAAATATTATATTCATGTAAACAGAACATCCTTAGGAAGACATTTAAAAAATATTATCTTTCAATTTTAAAGGCAAATCAAATGATATTTTGTCAAATAAATAGAAAGTGTTTAATAAACATATTTCCTTATATTTATAGGTAGAAAATATATTTACCACTGATAAATAGATACAAAATTCTCGAAACTCCATATAATATTTTGTTTATAATGGATTGGACCTGTTAGGCTGATTTAACATGATCCATAAAAATGATGGATTTGGTTGAAATATTGGCGACCAACCATAAAATAAACAATCTATAAATATATCATTATGAAATATTTGGTCTGATAAAACTTGATACATTGATAAGCCCATCAAATTAAGTATCATAGAGAAGATTGAACTAAACTCAATTAGCTTTTGACATAATTTTAGTTTGAAGCTAATCTCCATTTGAAATATCTTTCAAGAATTAATGATAGATGAAGATCTATTTTTCATAAAAGAAAAAGAATATTAATTATTTTCTAACATTTTGGGAGATTCCACCTTAAAATATGAACTATAGAATCTCACATGTGATTTTATTTGTTGCCGGGTCACTTTTGTAAAATGAAAATATATGCTTCTTAGATAAATTTCAGGGGTCCTTCTATAGTACACCGTTGTATTAATACATCGGTGTTTTCAGCCATTAGATCTTGATTGATTGCATCCTGACCTTTCATTTACTTTTTACCTTTTACCTGCCTTGAGAAGTTACTGCAGTAAAAATTAAGAATTCCCCCCAACAACCAAATGAGTTTGGACAATGTAGTCTAAATCTACCTTCTTCATTAATCGTATATAGCATTAATCTGCAACCATAAAACCGCAATCGAACATCTTTGTATTATGCATCTCGTTATTACGAATCATTTGAGATCCATATTCAATATGTTTGGATAGTTGTCATGAAATCTCATCATTAAAATTTCACATAACCTGCTTCTGTATTGCATCCACTTCATACCATGATTGTATCTCTATTGTCTATCATTATTTGAATTACCACAAAGTAATCAACCCATTTGATTGTTTGTTTTGTGTACTAATCATTCGACAACCATTGCATCAACAATTAACAAATATTATTGTTACATGCATTGATTTCGATTTGATTTCCATTGATTTCGATTGATACATACATACATGATTGATTTACAATGATTAAATGCAAGCAAAATCAAGGATTAACAAATATTATTGTTACATACATTGATTTCGATTTGATTTCCATTGAGTTCGATTGATGCATACATACATGATTGATTTACAATAATTAAATGCAAGCAAAATCAAGGATTAACAAATATTATTGTTACATACATTGATGTCGATTTGATTTCCATTGATTTCGATTGATACATACATACATGATTGATTTACAATGATTAAATGTAAGCAAAATCAAGGATTAACAAATATTATTGTTACATACATTGATGTCGATTTGATTTCCATTGATTTCGATTGATACATACATACATGATTGATTTACAATGATTAAATGCAAGCAAAATCAAGGATTAACAAATATTATTGTTACATACATTGATTTTGATTTGATTTCCATTGATTTCGATTGATACATACATACATGATTGATTTACAATGATTAAATGCAAGCAAAATCAAGGATTAACAAATATTATTGTTACATACGTTGATTTTGATTTGATTTCCATTGATTTCGATTGATACATACATACATGATTGATTTACAATGATTAAATGCAAGCAAAATCAAGGATTAACAAATTTTATTGTTACATACATTGATTTCGATTGATACATACATACATGATTGATCTACAATGGTTAAATGCAAGCAAAATCAAGGATTAACAAATATTATTGTTACATACATTGATTTCGATTTGATTTCCATTGATTTCGATTGATACATACATACATGATTGATTTACAATGATTAAATGCAAGCAAAATCAAGGATTAACAAATATTATTGTTACATACGTTGATTTCGATTTGATTTCCATTGATTTCGATTGATACATACATATATGATTGATTTACAATGATTAAATGCAAGCAAAATCAAGGATTAACAAATATTATTGTTACATACATTGATTTCGATTGATACATACATACATGATTAATTTACAATGATTAAATTCAAGCAAAATCAAGGATTAACAAATATTAATGTTACATATATTGATTTCGATTTGATTTCCATTGATTTCGATTGATACATACATACATGATTAATTTACAATGATTAAATGCAAGCAAAATCAAATGCAAACAAAATAGGACCTATGTCAACTTAGGATGTCAAATGAGTGTCGGAAGGTCCAAAACCATTGCAGCCCAGCCCAACTCAGAAAAGTTACCTTACACAGAAATTACTGCAGTAAAAAAAACCGGTATATTAATACAACGGTGTATAGTAGAATTACCCAAATTTCAGACATGTTATTGAATTATTAGTTTGATAGTATGAAAAAATATAATTTTTTTTAATTATAGGTCAAAAAATATAATTAAATAATATATTTACCAACTCACCATAAAGGTTATCTTATTTTTCTTAAAAAATAAAAAATAAAATGAAAGAGGGTCGCAGCAAGGGCCCAACAAAGACTTGGTCTCTATCCTCTAAATGGGCCAGAAATGTGATATTATATTTATTCATTATCTTCCAACAATTACTTGCAATAAAATACGAGCAGAAAAAGTAATTTATAATGTGCAATGTAAGAAAAATATAAGCGTATATATCAATGATTAGGACCTTTTTAAATATATATTTAAGAATAAATATCACAAAAATATACGAAATCCAATTCTATCCCTGGATAATTTTAAAAAATACCAACAAAGTCTTTATTTCCTTGTCATTGCTAGACGTGCTCAACCGGTTCGTAACCTCCGGTTTCGGTTCCGAACCGGCGGTTCAGCCAACCGGTGAAGGGCGAATCGGAACCGAACTGTGGAGGGCTCGGTTCCGGTTGGGAACCGTCGATTAAATCGGAATCGGCGGTTCGGTTTCGGTTTTTGTTTTTTTGATTTTTATTATTTCCATTAAAAATTAAAAAAAATTGCATCGTCCGGTTCGAACCTCCGGTTCCAGTTCGGTTGAACCGACGGTTCGGATGATCTTGGTCGTAGATCATCAACGGTCGTGTGATCACGACCGTTGATTTCGAATTTGATCATGAACCGACGACTTGGAAAATGCTGAACCGGAACTGAACCGTGGGACCCCGAACCAGAACCGAGTCAGCGGTTTCAACCGGTCCGGTTCCGGTTTTTGGAACCGGATGAGCATGTCTAGTCATTGCTTTTAGGTTGACCAATTGAATCATCAACCTAAATTGCTAATACAGCAAACCAATTTTTTAATTTTCTCCCAAAAAATGAATATATCTAATTTTTTAATTGATTCTTAAATTAATAAGGAAATGAATATGTTTTTTAAATTGTCGAGACAAGTAGGAAGAAATTAGAATAAAATGATTGTTTATGTGTGTGAACAAAGCACACACTTGCTGTATTTTAGGTGCATATTAAATATATTAGCAAATTGCCATTAATTTAGGGAATTTAGTAAAATTATTATATACTATTTCACAACTTGAAGAGGCACGTATGTCTGGAATGTCAAGGTCAAATACATGTTTCCATTTCAAGAACCAAATGTACAACCCAGCAAAGCAGGTCTCCTTAATTAATTGAATAGTATTATAATTTACAACATCCAATTTGCAGAATTTATATTTTTCTCTATTTATTTTCCAAAAAAAAAAAAAAAAGATTTACCGAGTATTTTTACACATGTATTTGTGAGATTCTAGCCGAATAAAAATTTGTAGTAATATTTTATGCATGGAAACATGATAACTAATTCCAAGATGAAAGTGAATAGAGTGAAATTTGGCTAAATTTATTTAGAAAAAATTAAGAATAAACTCAATCTAGAAATTTATTTATGTATTTGGCTAAACATCGTGATTAAATTTGATTTTGAGTTTAAATATGGAATACTCATCTTTTTAAGTGCGCATACAATACCATCACATTCAAAATTATTGAGATTTCTCATAAGCAATGATAAAATCGGGATATCTAAATTATACAGACTAAAAAATAATTGATGCTTATGAAGAAATGACAAACAACAGTAATGTTCGACCAATGTTGTTCTAAAAAATATTGAATTTTTCATTCACTAATATAAGAAACATATTTTTAATCATCTTTTTAAACAAAAAATATTTTTCAATTTGACTTAAAAAAAAAAAATTCTTTTAAGCCAATTTCTAGACGTGGTTGAATATTTATTTATAAATTACTACAACATAACAAATACATAATACAATACAATAGTGTAAAAAAGAAAAAGAAAGAAATATTCAATCAAGACGAGTAAAGACTTGGTAATAAGGGCGAAGAGATGAAGGCGAATAGTCAACCATTACCTGTGCTACTTGGTCAATGGTTGATCAACCTTTCACCTCTTCTTCTTCCTCTTCTTATACAATCATCAATCCTTCTCTCTCCCATATCTCTCTCTCTCTCTCTCCTTTCTTGGCGCTGGTGGGAGTTTTGTGCTCTAAAGACTCGATTTTTTCTTGAATTCTGAGACCTTCTTTTGATTTCCTTTTCCACTGTTTCTGGGTTTTGACTCTTAAATCTTGGTGAACAGAAATGGCTGTGAGTTTTGGTTGCCCTTTTCTCTTTCTTTCATTGTTACCATTGTGCATAAAAATTGCTGCTTTTTTTGTGAATATTTGTGGTTTTAATCTTTTTTCTTTCTTTCTTTTTTGTCAGCTGCTTACATTTGTTTTTCTTGCTGGCTTAATTATGTCTGCAAATCTTGTTTGTTTTGTGTAATCTTTTGAAAGTCAACACACCCTATTATTAGAATAAGTGCAGGTTTTTATGGTTTGTATGATTTTGTAATTATTATTGCTATGATCAAATGTGTGTGTATTTGATTGTTCATGGAGTGACTTTTCCTTTTGTGGATGATGAATGTCTTTCTGGGAAGTTGTCTAAATTTGTTATCGATGTCAAAAAGAGGAAAATCTTGAACTTTCTTTACACTTTCACCACTGATCATACAAATCCAGCACTATTTTCTACCTAAACTGCTGAATTACTATTTGAATTACACCAAGACAAGTTTTGATGTTTGCTAACTGAGGATTCTCACATCAACAAATGAAGTAATTATCTATTTTTTCTGTAAAAACAGCGTTCGAGTGTGCCAAAATTCGGAAACTGGGAGAACCAAGACAATGTTCCTTACACAGTCTACTTCGACAAGGCAAGAAAAACCCGAGGTGGAAAAATGATTAACCCTAATGACCCCGAAGAGAATCCAGACATGTTTCCAAACACGGATCCTTCACCTCCGATTCCTCCTCCAAAACCTAGAGCGAGACCAGAGGAACCGATTGGGAGGGGGGCCGTGAGGCCGGCCCCTGAATACAGAACAACGAGCAAGGAAGATGTTGGTGATGGTGATTCTCAGGGCCAGAGAAGCACTAATGAAGGGAGCTATGGTGGTCGTGGACAGAGGCCAGCTCGTTCTGCTCGGCCTAGTGCTGGTTCCGAGCAGAGCTTTGAGCGGTCCCCACTTCATCCGCACTATCAGGCCAAGGTTATGGGGAGAGGCAGTGGCTCTCCGTCTTGGGAAGGACGGAATCTTGATAGTAGCCATGGCACCCCTGCTAGGTCCCGCATGAGGCCTACTCGAGGAGATGAAAGTGTGAGTTTTCACATTCTTTATACGATTTCTTTGTGATTGTTTTCATATAGACACATTGAATAACCCTTTCTTTATAGTGTTATAGTACATTGTCTCTATACATGAGAATGTGTGTGTGATTGTTTCCATATAGAAACGGAGACACATTCAAGAAACGTTTCCTCATAGCATATAGTACTATATTTGCATATAAACATATGAACATGTGTGTGATTGTGTTGTAATAGAAAGTATGAATTGATTGAATTGTATTGAGAAAGTGCAGCCAGAGAAAGGCGCGGCAGTTCCAAGATTCGGTGAGTGGAACGAGAACGACCCTCAATCAGCAGAGAATTTCACTCATATATTCAACAAAGTGCGCGAGGAAAGGAACACGGGGGGCCAGGGAAATGTGATAGGCACTCCAAAACATCCATCTTACATGCGCAACCAACCATCCAACGATCCTAAGCAGAAATGCTGCTTTCCTTGGTGGTAGTAGAATGATGATACTGATGCAGAAATGTGCATTGTTTGTGTGCTTATTTCGACAATAAACGTTTGATCTTCTTACCTTCCACTTGCTGCTATTATTGTCTGAAATGGAGAGATGCTTTTGTTACAGTGGTTGGAAATGGAAGCACTCATTTGCTTTGTAACTTCTTTTTAATAGGGCTTTTTGAGAATCTGTGATCTAGGAGATGTAATTGTTACTCATTTTGAAATGATTTTTCGATTCAAATAGTTTGTATTATTGGATGGGCTGTTCCTTTTTCTATCTCTTTGGGAATATTTTGATGAGATCCTCCAGTTGAAGTATTTGCATCTCTTATTCCTATGTAATTATATTTTGTGCTATTTTAAAATGATAAAAAGAAAAGGGCAATTGACAATTTTTTATGAATTTTTTCATTTTTTTATCTTTTTTTTAGAAGTGCAACTTGATGCACGATGCATGGAGTTTTAAATTTTTGCAATTAATGCATGGAACAACTCTCATATAATGAAACTCAATTCAGACTTAAATACAATAATGATTGAGAGCCAAAATGGGGGAAAAAGTATCATTTTACTCTCAACCTTTGTCTAAATGGGCAATGTGGTACCTAAATTTTTGTTTGATCCAATTTAGTCCTATCAATTCAGAAAGTGCAATTTGACCCATAAAAGTTTTTAGAATTACACTTTTACCCTAGTTTAAGTATAAATTAATGACCAAAACACTCTACAACAGCCCAGGGTAATATGAGGAGATTTTTAATATTTGACAGGCTTATTTGATCTCGTTTTCAAATTGTTCAACAGTTTTTGTGCACTAAAGGAAACATGGAGGATTTGATTGGCCCATTTTTAAAAGATTTGGGGGGGTGTTTCTGCATAGAATAGAACTTAAAGGGCTATTTGACCATTTACTGGGGGTGTCAAATCGATAATCTAATATGTTATAAATATGAGTATTTTTAGTAATTACGAGACTTGGACTTACGTGATGTTTATTATGTCTATAAATGTTGAGTTTAAAAATCAATGTCATCAAAATCTCATGAGAAAGTATTCTCATGCATCAAATTGTAAAAAATTAAAAGTTCATACATCATATTACAATTTCTAAAAGAATATGATTAAATTATAAAAATCGTACATTAAGAACACACAATCTTCATATCTTCAAGTGTTTTCGTTTAAATTGTATTAAAAAAAACGCATAAATATATATATTAACAAAAGACTTTGAAATGAATATTGCTTAATTAACTCTAAATAGACTTCATCTAGTTTAACTATATATATGTGTGTTAAAAATTAAAATCTACTAAGAAAAAAACAAAAGTATTAAAAGAGTAATTTTGCCATTTTTAAAATTAGGCGCGTAGAAATTGGCGTAAAGTAGATCTAACCTGATTGTCGGGGGGCATTTACGTCTTTTTGTCAAAAAATATTGCCGCAACCAAGTTTCAGCGCCAAGAAATGGCGGACGTTCAAAATTTTCAAACATTTCCGAAATTTTCAGTCTTGAAAGTCAGCTCAAGACAAAACGTTAATGGCATTCAAATCAATTCAAAGCACTTTTCTCCCTCCTTTAGTTCACTGTTCTCCTTCAATCAGTAAAATAACCTGGGTTTGAATGAGGGGAGAGCTCGCTAGACCTAATCTCGAATCCCTCCCTTTTCAGGTAAATTCACACAATCGATACCTGTTGGATTCCGCTTGAAATTTCGATTACGCTTTATGAATCTCGTCAAATTTATTCCTTTTCCAGGTAAATTTTAGAAACCCTGAACTGAATTGTTCTTTCTCCGCTTTAAATTCGATAATGGTTTGTGAATCTCGCCCAATTTATTCACTGGATTTGAGTGATTGATTCAACGATGAGGTGAAACTTTACTGTTACATGAGAGCCCACGCAATTTCTTTTTGTAGAAAATTTTGTTTATTTTTTGGTGGGATTTGGGTTCTGCATTTGAGAAATTATGGTGAGGGAGCTTAGTGTTGAGTCGTTTTACACGAGGCTAAGGGAATCCGTATTAGCCTCAGCTTCATATTCTCCTCTGCTAATTTTCCCCTCGACCTCGGATGTGGATTCGCTGTGTGCTTTGAAAATTATAGGGCATGTTCTTGAATCTGATTCTATTAGGTATGCTTGTTACCCAGTCTCGAGTTTCAAAGAAATTCACAAGTATGCTGGGCCTGGCTTGAGTTCATCCTCAGATGAGCCCGTTACCATTTTGTTGATCAATTGGGGTTGCCACAAGGATCTTAGAAGGGATCTGGAAATTGGCCCCTCAGCTCGTGTTTATGTTGTTGATAGCCATAGGCCAATTCACTTACACAACCTGAGTGACCAGAATGATCGTGTGGTGGCGCTTTATACGAGGGATGATGAGCAGCAGGCCGATCTGGCATATGGTTTTGATGTGTCTGTTCTTGCTAATGCCTGTGATTTGAACAGCGATGATGAGGTTGAAGAAAATTCGGATAGTGAGGATGAAAATGACAGTGATGTTGAGGAGGATGGGATGGGGAGTAGGAAGAGGAGGAGAGTGTCTGAGGATAATGAGAACAGCTCAGTTAAGGTGTTCAAGAAGTTGAAGAGGGAGTATTATTATATGGGTACTTTCCATGGGAAGCCATCTGGTTGCTTGATGTATGAGCTGTCTCATTCATTGAGGAAGAACAAAAACGAGCTACTCTGGTTGGCTTGTGTTGCTTTAACCGACCAGTTTGTACATGAGAGGTTAACAGACGAGAGATACCAGGCTGGTGTTATGGAACTTGAACAGCACATTAATAGCTCCGGAAACTTGGATGCTGTTACTTCAGTCACTCTCAAGGATGGCACAAAGGTTACTGTGCCTGATTCATCCAGAATTGCTTATGAGGATGAGCCGAGGCTGATGTTATTGCAAGAGTGGAACTTGTTTGATTCAATGCTATGCTCCTCCTACATTGCAACTAAGCTGAAAACTTGGAGTGACAATGGATTGAAAAAAATGCAACTTCTTTTGGCTCGGATGGGGTTTGCAAGGGAAGAGTGCAAACAGAAATTCCAGTATATGAGTGTAGAAATCAAACACAGAATGAAGGACATGTTTGAACAGTATCTACCAGAGTTTGGGCTCACAGATTTTTATTACAGAGGTTTCTTGCTATTGCATGGGTACAGCTCAAAAGTCTCAGCTGCAGATGTTGTATATGGAGTCACCGCCCTTCTAGAGTCGTCAGTTGAGTCAGATGGCTCCTCTAATTCCAAGCAGTTCGGCATTGCTTATGATGCCTTGTCCTTAAGCAAGGTTGAGAAACTGGAAATGGGAATGAGACAGGCTATTAAAGTGCAAAGGGCTGTTCTTAGACAAGGAAGCACAGCCATAACGAAGAAGGGACTGATAAGAAGTGGGAGTAAGTTTAGATGGGTAAAGCTCGAAGACTCTGCTGATACAAAGTTTCTGTGTCATCCTCAGGCTTTGACTAAATTTGGATATTTTCTAATGGATGCTTTACGCGAAAAGGGAGCAAGAATGAAGCCCTTGATCTGTGTTTGCTATACTGAAGAACAGAAGAAGGTTCTGATAGTTGGTATATGTGGGAAGCCTCGTCTTGGTGCAGTTCAAGGAAACGCCTTTGGGATTGCCTTCAAAAGTGCTGCTGAGGAGACCGATGCTGACTACTTCCACGAGCTTTTTGAATCTTCATGGATCGTCTTGGATGCTTCTGCTGTAAATCCATTCATGATCAGGTTAACAGAGAAACTCTTGTGATCAATTTTCCTGATAATTCGTCTCTTCTTAACTGTGATTCCATTATTCATAGATGTTTCTTGTTCACCTTAGACTCATGATTTCTCTTGATACTCGTAGCTTTTCTGTAACATTACTCGACAATAACATGTCCGAATATAGCTTTGTTTTTCGTGTTCATTTCCAGCATTGAATTCTAGCAGAGTGAAAGTAATCTGTATCTTGATCAAACTGTATCATTTTTTTCAGAAACTGATATTTTCTTGATTCAATTCTGTTGATCTTTGCATTATCTTATGCTATTGATGGTTATTTAGGACTAATACTAAATCTTGGACACTTTCAAAATACTATTATTGTATAGTTGACTGATTGATTATTATCTCTATGACGTATCATTATTGTCAATAGTAATAATTTAGTTATTCAGACGTCTTTTTCTGGAAATTATAATTTTGCTAAACTCCAATGTGTTAAGAAGAAAATAATATTTTTCTAAAATAAAGGATAGAAAATTAGGTGGGATATTTTGAAATTATTTTAGGGATAAAAATCTAATTGAAATTATCTCATACACCACATGTTGTGAGATGAAGTGCCACAAATTTATTACACACTATATCGATGAGTCAAAACGAATTATTTGCATATGAATCTTTTAAGTGCTTTTAAATACATACCATATTGTGAGTCAAAAAAAATAAAATGCATACCATATTAAATAGAGCGATATTATTATGTTTATGAAAGGATTAGTCAAAAATCCAATCCAATGCTACATTAAAATGAAGGTCAATTTTTTTGGAATTATATATTTAGTGATAATTGGAATATTTCGTTACCATTTTAACCAACACAATTAAAATTAGGTGTGTTTTAAGGATCGGAATAATATATTTGGTCCATCTTGATAATCTTGTTAAAATATCGACATTATGTTAAATTACGATTAAATAGATGATTTTAGAAAAAATTACAAAAATATGGTAGCTAAAATTTTTGATTAATTTTGAACTTTTAAACATAAAATAAACGAATAAGTAAAAAATTAATTTAAATAAAATACAACTTCATCGATCTTTTTAGAAATGAAACTTATAAGAATGTACTTAGATGTGTTGCTTTTATATAGATTATCTTTTAAAATGAATTAAATAATTTAAATCTTAAATTATAAATATTTTTGAAGTATTTTTTTTGAATTATTTCACAGCGGCGCTCAAATATCGTAAGTAATTACGTGTGATTCAAAATGGACACGTGTCCCATTGTCCCTCACGCCCTAATCACACTTTTGTGTGTGAAAATGTCTGTGTCTAATGACCTCGCTTCATATTACCCATCCCTATTTAAGAAGAACAAAACCCTCCTCCTCTCCTGTTTAATTCATTTCGCTGTATGTCTTTACCGCTATTCGATTTGTACGGGTTTGCGATTTGAAGATATCAGGTCAGATTCGCATCTTTTGGATGTTTCGAAATTGTTTACGATTGATTTTGAATTTTATGTTTTTTTTATAAATTGTTCGTGTGTTAAATTTTTTTTTTTTTTGGATTTGGTAATTGGAAATTTTGTGGTTGGGGGCACTTATAGATATATATGATGTGATGATTGCTCTGCCTAATATTAGGGTTTTATAAATTAGGGTTTTTTTTTTAAAAATCATTTTTGCTCTTTTTGATTTTTAGGTATGTGAATATAGAAGTATAAACGTTTCTGTTAGTTCTGATGTGTTTGTCGGATTTTTTATTTTTGAAAAGGATCGAGACTTTGTGAATTGTGAGTCTGCCTCTTCTGATTCAAGTGATTGTAGTGAGTCTTGTTTGCAATTACTCTTTGGTTTACTTTTTGTTTTTGCATCTTCTCCAGTAAGTTGTTTCAAGTGCATCAGAGGAAGATTTGGCTTTCGTTTGTTTTCTGCATCATATTGGTAATTTGTGTCAATTGCTTCAGTGAAATTTAGAAGCGATTGGTAGGTTTGAATGGGTTGAATGTCAAATGTGAATGTCTTCTTTAAATTGCATTAGTTATGGATGAAATATTAGTCCATGTAATAAAAAAAAAAGGACAGATTTTTGTTGTGGGGTTGATTTGGGAAGTTTTCAGTTCCTTTTGGTCATGTATACTGCTTCTGGTGTATGGTTCATCTGAATTTAAGGACAATAGTTGAGACAATATATTATTGAGTGTCATCTTTAAACTTCCTTTTATCTGGATTTGAGGCACATGTGGGATACATCCATTTAATGACTGAAGTATGATCTGCAATGGATGAGATTTTTTAGGAGTCTGGAGGCCCTGCCATCAGCTACATCATGAGCAGCCAGCCGGAATTTAGGCGGTATACAAGGGCTAGAACTAGGAGACGGATGTTAGATGTTGATCTTAATGCTGTGCCGCCATGTGATGGCCGGGATCGAGAGGGGACTTCAGATCGTACTAGGTCCCAGGACAGGCAAGTGGCTCAGGAAGGAGGTTCGACACTGCCTCCACCAATTGATCTAGAGGCGTTTGATGACGATGTCATTATTTCTTCGCCCAGGGCATTTGCGGAGGTATATTGCATTATTATCTCTTTCTTCTTGTTCTCCTGTATTTTATTCGAGTTCAATTGCTGTTCTCAAATGCACTGGTATAGTCATGTAATGTAAGTTTGATACACAGGCGACAAAAAATGCCAGAAGGAACCGTGGACGTACTGTTGTGGTTGATGTAGAAACTGGTAATTTATCTTCTTTATGCAATGCTTCATGATTATTATGTTGATTAAACCTTGGAGATTTTGTACAAACTGTCTTCTTTGACACTATATTAGATAGATTACTTGATATTGAATGACAGCTTGGAATTATATATGACCAATTTAGATAAACTAACTTTTATGAGTTATCCCATTTGAAGAAAAAAATGGACTTTGTGATGCACTCTCTGCCATCGAGATTCTTCCCGAAGTTATAATCATATTTTATTTGCACTTATTTTGCCCTGTGTACATGGGGATGAAAATCATGTCTCTGGTTTTCATTATATTAAGGGTGATTGAAGCATCTTTGTGAATTCTGTCATGGCTCCGGCTATTATTGAATGGAAAGGAAATCCTGAGGTTTTTGTGAGATGCAACTCCTCTTGGAAGTGGAGTAGTTCATTTTTGCCTTCTTTTGGTCTGACCTTTGATTACAAACCCCTATCTCAAAGATGTCTTTTGTTAGTCAATAACGTGACAAATGTGAATCTTGTTGGAATTTTATTGAATCTTTTGTTTCGTTCTTTCAAGTTTGAATTTTCTAGAAATTTGCTTGGTGATGTGCTTTTACAGAGGAAAGGTCATCTCGCAACAAGCGCAGAAGAGTTTCTACAAACCAAACAATTATAAATTGCGACCTTTTCATTAATTTGGAAGGCAGTAGCAATTCAACGGTAATAAAGTGATGTCCCTGTCCTAGTTTTTCCTCTGTATATTATTTTTTATGTTGGGGTAGGAGTGTTTTACTGTTGGCATGATTGAGTGATAATATGTTGTATGGATCTTTAGAGAAAAAATGGACCGAGCACCGTGTTGCCTCCCGCACCTCCACCACCACCACCACCACCACCAAAGGAGCCTACTTTCAGCTGTCCCGTTTGCATGGGTCCATTAGTCGAAGAGATGACCACAAAGTGTGGTCACATTTTCTGTAAGGCATGCATCAAAGCTGCCATAGCTGCTCAGAACAAATGTCCTACCTGCAGGAGAAGAACAACCTTGAAAGACATCATCAGAGTTTACCTTCCAGCAACTAGAAGTGCTTGAGGCATCTGTATGTCCCTCTTTCTCTCTCTCCCCCTCTTTCTTTCTCCAGTTCATGTTCTTCTAATAATAAATGTGTGACCTGCTCTTGTAAATAGGATCCGTCTGTGTATTTCATGAGTCCCGTGTTGCAACTGCAGTCGAGTTGTGCAGAGGTAGTCATGAAAGGATTGGTTGGATGTGAATACAAAGTGGAGATCCCAAATCAATGATTTTGACGAACAAACGGGGTGGAGGACGAGCAGCAGTAGATGATGATGAAAGAGCAACTTGAGCTGTATAACTTGGTGAAGGATGGTTATTGTATTTTATGTTAGTACCCATCCTAGAAATATATGCACTTTAGTGTTATATTTTATTTTTTTTGGTATTCTTTTTGATATGGATTGTGGAGCACCAGAGGACAGACAACATTGTCTTTCTAATTCAATTGCTCTTTATTATCTATCCTGCTTTCCTCAGCCCTTTTATTTTCTTTCTTGCTCTGCTATTTTTCTTTCTAAATTATAATATTCTGATCGAGGGGTTTGAAAATTAGGGGTCTATAGATTCAAAATCCACGTTTAAAATTTTCAATTTAAAAGCAATCTAAATTGTTTTACATGTGAAAACAAATCTGTCGAAGAGATCAAATGACCCAAAAAAGTAGATAGAAAAATGTTGTTCCAGAATCCCTTGAATCTCCCTATCTTAACATGATAATACAGCCGTTGGTATTTTCATCACTGAAGAAGCCACCATGGTAAGGTGGCGAATAATAATATGCAGTCGGTGGTGGTATTCCGGTGGTCTTGGCGGAGCATGCATGGCGGCGGAGGCTCAGGCATATATATGTTGAGAATATTATGGGGATTTCTTTTTCTTGATTTTTGTATACAAGAGATATTTGTAGGATTTTAGGAGTAGGAACATGGAAAAAACTAAATTTAAATTGGGAGACCAAAAAAATAATTGCATATGATCAGCATGCAAGTATGAGTAATTAAAATTTATAAGAGGAAATATTTTATTCTTGCTTTGATTGTTATTAAACGCATGGGATCATTTGTTCCAATATTCTTCATGTGATATTACGTACATTCTTCCAGAAAAGAAAAACAGTAAATTTCCAAGTTCCACTCACTGATTCTATACAGTTTTCTTACAGAAAATTCAAGAAAATAAAATATGTTTCGTAAAAGAAAAAAAAAAAGTCTTCTGTTTATATAGGTAGTATAAAAATTGTCAACAGAAAGAAATGCAATCATGGGGCTTTGATGTTATGAATATTTTGCCGTATACATATATAGTCTTATAAGAAATATAGATTTACAAGGTTGTAAAATGGATATAACTCGAATATATCTCATATGTTCAAACCACAGTTAGGATGATTGAATGCTGTCTATAAACCAGTGTGGTATAGTCTAAACTATATTCAATATATTCCATCAATCATTGATTTCCATAGAACTAGATATATATCAACGTGTATATGTACAAGTAGATGATAAATATTTGTAATTTTACGTATTTTATTTATAAAGAATCAAATATGTGTAAAACTGCAAATCTGATATCAGACAATGTGGGCCTTATATAGTAGAGTTTATGGCCTTGTCATTCTCAGATAGCTATGAAGCTATAGGAATCTGAGGAAGTAGTTTATTGTTACCTCTGTGTTCATGCAAGATTTAAGTCCCAAGACTTTGAAGATTCATCTGTTGTAAATGCAGCTAGCAAACGAAATGTGTAAGCAGATAACGGTTAGGAGAAACCCGTTAAAACACCTCCGTTATTTCCCATCATTCTAGTCTCCTGCAAATATAGATTACATGTCTATAGACAGAAAACATAGAAACAAGTTGATCAAACTTGTTAGAACATCAATAAGTGTACATGTTTCATGTTCTATTTCAAATACAGGAAACAACTAAAATACAGTAACATCCATCTTCTATGTCTGGGAAATGCATTCTCACAATGCATCAAATTGTGCAATGAATTCAAGAATGTAAAACCAAAACATAGTATTATGCCTTCCTAGTCTTCAAATCTGCTCTAATAGGGGCTCTTATGTACCAAGAATCGAATCAGATAATAATGGCTCAAATGAATCTTCTCTTAGTCTTGAGAGAAAAATAAGAAAAATGTGATAAAGAAGGGGTGTCATGGGGTTGGTGTTTCTTCATCTTCGGAAGCTGATGCACCACTGCGCGCATGATCATGATCGCCCTCCTCCCAATCGAATTCTTGAAGTTTTTGTTGCGAACCACTCCCGTTTCTTCTCTGGCTTTCTGCACATTCAAACATTACACATTCTTCTTTAGACTTTTAAGTCAAATGAAATAAAAGTTGAAGAAAATATACAGAATGCTTCTTACTCTTGGTAGTAATGGCGGAACGAGTAACAGCTAAAAATTCTTCCCAATTGTATTGCCTTAGCTCCTGCTTTTCCTCCTCAGATAGATCAAAGTTGGGCTCTCTTCCACACATGAACGCAGCCCTGCATGTTTTTACCACGTCTTATTATTTACGTATTTAAGCTTCAACTTTTCTTACTATAACAGAGGATCCTCAAGACTGTCTTGGTTTGAGAATAGTAACATATAAAACAACGATGGAGTTTAAAAGAGGGCAAACTTTGCTATTTCTTTTTCATGGTATGAAAACTATGCATGGAGAATTAGTTATAAGTGAGTGATGATACCTGTCGTACAAACGAGCAGCCTCTTCCTGAGAGCCAACAGTGCCCAAATGGATCTGTTTCTTGTCAACTTTAATGGCAGCTTGCCATTTCAAATTCTTGTAGTAGACACCTCTCATGATGCATGGTTCTTGATTTTCAACTTGTTTCCTTCTGTGTCTCTTTCTGCGTTTAAACACTGCAAGAATGGAAACCGTTATATCTCATCAATACTGATGATACACCAAAAATATCTATCCATAAATCTAATAATGATGCCCAAAACCCTTTTCAAATATATTAAGCATCATCACCATATTCTGGTTTAGCAATCTAAACACACTTCAAAGAGACAGTTCAGAGAGTTTTGATTCTCCATTTAGAACGCCGGTGCATACATAACAGGCAATCAATGAAGCAATCAGTGTGTTGGGATTCATTGAAGTTGGGCCCGGAAAAATCTACAGCATGGCTGGTTACGTCTTAAATTCAGAAAATTCATGTTTGGTTACGAACACGTGGATATACAAATATATAAGGAAATTCAAATAACTATTGTGTGATAACTATTCGAATGAAAAACTTCCTTTTCTGGCTTCAAGAGGGTCGTCCGACTTTTAGTTCAAATAAACATAATTATTTATAAGTGCATAGAAACAAATAAAGTAATAATTATCATGTATGTTAACATCAATGAATTGCCATACACCAACACTAAGATAAAGACAGTACTGTTGCTAGAACTGAAACTTCATCGGAGGTTCAACAGGTAAAGGCGTAAAGTATGAAATCAAACCAACCAAACAAACCAGGGAAACGCAGAATTGATGCACTGGAACCAGCAGACACATTCGACGAACCAGGCCCAGTTTCCGAGGTGGTTTCCTACATAAACATTTGAAATGAATAATTCTCAATAAATATGTCTCCATGAATAAAGAACCCTAGAGAGTGAAATTTCAAAGAGAGAGCAGATAGATATACAAGAATCATGCATATGCCATAGCATGCAGTCGTCCAATTTGAACACAATCAATAAGCTACATTATCATCCATGAAAATGTCTAAAGGCAGGGACATAAGAGTTATTGAAAGTAGCCTATGATATGAAGATCAAACTTGTATGCAAAAAATTTACATGGAAACATAATGAAATAGACCATCTATCCAGTGTTCATGATGATTTCCATTTAAAACTAAAGCATGATAATGATATTTACCTTAATGTGGATCTCTTAGCCTGTGAAACAAAATCAGGATATGCCAATGTTTGAATGCTTGCAAAATGGAGCATTTACGAACAACCAAAGTTCAAACTTTAAAAGGCAACGTTTCAAGGCTACCAACTAAAAGTGCTAAACAGGGAAGGTGGATCATATTCATAAAACTTAAAGATGCATACGAGCTTAGGTAAATCAAAGCTTACTTCTTTCGGCTTGTCACTATCATCTAAAGGCACAGGATCACCACTGGATGCTTTGTTACTATCATCTAAAGGCACAGGATGATCGCTGACAGGTTTTGTGTTCTCAGCTCGGTTTTGAGGAGTCTGTCCTTGCTCAGGCACTCTTGAACTTGGATTCAAGATAGAATTAGGTCCTAATGAATTATGTGAAGCACAAAAGTTAAATGTTTTTTTGACATACTAATGAAGTGTCAAATGAATTATATAGAACATACCAGGGGGGCACTTTAATCCTAAAAGCCTGCGTCTCCGAATGCTCACCATGTTGTATTCAGTTCTGCAACAAGGAAACACAATAAGTGAGCTAATGGCCTCACTATTTCTCTAAAACAATGAAAATTCATTGCATAATTGCTAATACTACATAATGAAATAAACAGTTTACTCTGTCAGCTTTGCAGCTAAGGGTATATAACTCAAAGAAAAGTTTTATAAATGCAGATATTCTGAACATATATAATCTGTATCCCACAACACCGAAAAACCCAAAGTAATAAGATATTCAGTAACGGAACAAACACATAAACTTAACAAACACATAAACTTAGCCGACATTCTTAACTTGGAGATAAGTCGATGATTTGCAATTCCTATTCAAAGCATGCCTTTGTTCTGTTTGAAATTCAGAGTGGATTATTTTCGACATATGAGGCATAACACATCAACTTCTTTCATCCTCATATATCAGTCACATCACCAAAATAGACCCAAAACAAGAAATATTAAACTCTGTTCTAACAAGAACATAGCCCTCATTTGAAAACCTATATTTAACTAATGTAGCAAAATCCTAAAGAAGGAATTTTGGACTAAACGCAGCCATCAATAAGATAACCAACTCCAAAGCTATAGAAGCAATAAAAAGCCCAAAGGTGACAAAGATCTTGAACCCTAAATAGCCCACAAGATAAAAAGGTGGTAGAAGGACAAGAAAAGGACACAAATTTTCCATAAAGTTGAACCAAAATTAGCTATCAACATAAACAGCAACATGATTTCATCAATTCTGCATAAATGCCCAAATTCTTCAAGAATTGTAAGTCAACCCCACCAACCTACCACCTTACATGGAGGCAAGAATATATATAATAGGAAAAAAAATCCCAAAAGGAAAATCAAATAACCTCCAACCAAAAAAATCAAGAAAAGGAAGTCATAACAACCAGCTAGGCCAAAAACACAAACTTGTCATGATTCAGAGCCAATGCCAAAAAACCCATTTGGCAAGCAGCAATTAGTACAAGACCAGAAGTCAACCGATGCAGACAAAACAGTTTACACAACACACAAAAAGTTCGGAAATAAAGGGACATTAAGAAGAAGCCATTGTAATACCTTGAAGAAGCAAAGCAAAAGGACAGAAAAGGAGGATAAAACTGGTAGTTGGCGGTGCGTGGAGACCGAGGCCAAAATCAAACGAAGAAGGGGTGGTTTTTATTTGTGTGGATTACAAAAGGAAGGTGGTGGTAAGAAGAGAGAGAGAGAGAGAGAGAGAGAGAGAGGGTGATTTGTAACATACAACCTAGTAGTTGTTGGTGTTTTACTCATGCATCTACCACCTTTTGTTTTATTTTTACTACCATAATAATGTCTTTTCTAATTGGGGAGGGTGGTGGTGTTGGGTGGAGAGAGACAGACACAGTCACAGAGAAGAGAGAGAGAGAGAGAGAGAGAGAGAGAGAGAGAGGGGAGATGGGTTGAATAAGAGAAGAAGGTATGATGCTGCTATTCTTTCTTTTTTATGCAATTTTTAGCCAAAGGAGATTCGAAAGGACGAAAATGCCCCTTTCCCAGGATACATGGATTCTAGGTGAGTGCAATGACTGAAATGACCCTCTCATATTTGAAATTTGACAGATGGATGTGTAGAATATTAATAAAGGGTTGAGGTCTATTCCAAATATAAAATTTCAAGAACCATTTATGACAATATCCCATTCATATAATTGTGAAGATCATAATGTTTTATTTTTTATTATGATGTTACCAATATAAGTTATTTACATAAAGTAATTTTATTAATGTATAAATTGCATATATTGTTGATATTCGAATTTTGAATATAGGGTCAATCATGATTTATTACAAAAGAATTCATCTCAAATGTTAATAGTCTATCTTGTAGATGATTTCTATGCCAATGATATATATTCATCATATCCACTCAAAAAATACTATTTCATTCTAAATTTCAGTGTTATAAATATACTTTACATAGAATATATATTGATGGTATTATTTTATACAAATTACTTATATTGTGGAGTAGATGATTTTGTTACACCTACTATTCTCATAGTTTATTAATTTGTTAGATCATGAAAATATGTGTGGATGATACATAGAACTCTGAACATTTGAAATTTGAATTGCATAAATATGAGTACATAGAAATTACTCCCTTTCTCTAATTTAATTGTCATTTTACAAAAATAAATTGTTATAATTGTACTTTCCTTTTTTAATTATTAAGAAGAATTAATGTTTTTATCCAACTTTATCCCTATTCAATTTATAATACTAATTTTTTTTATTGGAATATCGTAATTATGACTATTAAATGATGGGTATTGTAGTCATATACACTATTACATTTTCAGATAATTTTTCCTAAACTGTATGAAATGATTTAAACTACAATTACATTTTAGGGATCAAACGTTCGCTTATCATTGGCACAAATTAATATGGTTATTTTGGATACTGAAGAGACTCAAAATAAAATAAAGAGTGACACTCTTGTGCACAAGGTGCAACAATACTGTTATATTATATGAGTGATACTGTTATATTAATATAACAGTATCATTCATATAATATAACAGTATTATTTCATATAATATAACAGTATCACTCATATAATATAACAGTATTACTTCATATTAATAGTATCACTCATATAATATAACAGTATTGTTGTGCACAAATTTGGATCCGTGCACCTTGTGCACAAAAGTTTTTGCCTAAAATAAATATGGAAATTATTAGGTTTATTAAGTGGGTTGATGATTTTATACAAGTCGTTCAACCAAATAAGGTATAATCGAAGTTGGATATTTATAATTGCTTTAAATAAATCAAAAAATACTTGGTCGAACAAATACATCTCTCATATAATTTGTTGTAAAAAAAAAGATTATCCAGTACATGTATTTAAATGTAATTACATATTAATTGTACAAAATAATAAAATAAACAACCTTAAATTCCACTCCAACAAATTCTCCATCAACCTAATATTACCTAACTCTGCATTTTCATTTAATATTTTTATCCTCTAGTTTACACCAATTTCCTCCTATTCCATAGCCAACCAATACGTGTGTGTCCAAATGCACGTGACTTGCATGCTTTCCTTCATAGTATAGTATCATTCTATAGGCATGATATGTGGCTCAAATTGACAAATCTTTTTCCACCATCTTTTTCCTTTGAGCCTACAACAAGCTATGGTTACCAATTTTTTCTACAATCCATATTTTATTTCTCTTTAATATATGATTAAACAATTTAAAATAGATATATTTAAGTGTATCCTATTAAATGCTCAAAATGTTCAAAGAAATAAATATTTGTATTTTTCTTTTCCGAACAATGTCTAACTCAATTTAGATATTCAAATTAAGTCGAATCTGATCATCACATCGTTGATTACATTATTACATGCAACTAAACTTGTAAGAGCCACATGCCACCCTATCGTTTAAAAGGAAATTGTATTTTAATATCATGTACTCACTTCAATTCAAAATAAGTGTCGTTCAGCAGTATAAATATTATTTCAAAAATTAAGTATCATTTTTGGACTGTTATGCAATTTTATTCCTAATTTGTCTCTATTAATATTTCTTAGCAAAAAATTTGGAATTTATTACAGTACTTTTTATGGAATTAATTTGATTCTCTTTCCTATTTTGAATCATCAATTTTTCGATTAGTTAAGGGTATATTTGTCAATTGTCTATGGTTCTTGATATATGACAAAAACTTTAAAACGACATTTAATTTGAATGTAATAGTATCATTTTCATCTACTCATAAAAACATTCTAATTCAAACTATTATTCCCTTCCACGTCATATAGACTTAAGAATCATATGTAGAATTTCATCGAATCCATCATAACGAGCATATTGATTGATCAACAAAATTGAGATTGACATGTACTAATGGGACTATTTTAATTTAAGGATTCAAGCACAATACAATAAAAATGTGTGTGTGTGTATATATATATATATGAATAAAAGAAGATGAGTCATGAGAAGGTAGAAACAATGTGATGGAATCTGGATCGAAATTGACCGAGGAATCTCTTATCACAATCACGAGGGTAGTAGTGTCAATCTACAGTCTGTCACCACAAATTACAAGATTGAGAAAGTAATTAAAAAGGACCAACAAGGAGGAGAGATTGGGAATTTCAGTAGGGAAATGAAAAAAGAAATGAGGTAAAAATAGGGCAAAGAATAGAATGAAAAGGAGTTGAGCCAATAATTGATATAGTTGGTGTTGATGGATTGGCAGTGAGAAATAATCAAAACTTATAACCATTGATTGGATAGCCCACCTGCCATTTACTCTCCCATGGATAACATTACAATTTACAACTCAACGAGACGAAGCATGATAGCCTATTAGTAGAATTCAACACATTATTTTTCTAAATAAATCTTGAAATATGTAATCTTCAACATTTTGAATTTAAGTTTATGTGGGAAATGAAAAATGAAATCGAATTTCCACTATAATTTAAGTATCGAATGATTATTTATAACCATCGCATCAAAAGACAATTTAATGTTAATCATAAAGATTTGATAGATTCTAAATGCTACTTACAAGCAAGGTCAGTCTTGTATAATATTACTTTCATTCCAATAAGATTTTTATTACAATGTTTTACAAGCCATCGATTACTTGTCTATATATTCATCAAATTCATCGTTTTATAATTTGTTGTTAAAAGAGGCTGCTATAAGACTGCCCACCCTCACAACCCTTTCTCAACCCAACCTAAAATAAAATATTAATTTCTCTCACATCCACTTATTCAACCCACAATTTAAATTAACTTTATCTTTTTTTATCCACATCCACAACCCAACCCAACCTAAAATAATATATTAATTAAATATATTTTATAATCAATATTTATTATATTTAAAATATATATAAATTACATTAAATAATTTAATATTCTAAATTTATAATTATATACAAAAATCATTTAAAACACATTTAGAATAAGATACAATAACGAAATTACAATTACAAGAGTTGAAAGACGAAATTGAAAAAGAAATAAATCAAACTACAAGTAGATGCATGAAATAAAAAAAGATTGAGAGTTAAAATTTGATTCAAAGCTTGGATAACTTTGGGAGTTTGGAAAATAATTAGGATGGTTTGGATCCATGATTGAAATTGAGAGATGAATGATAAAAAAATAGAGGAGAAAATAGAGAATTTTAGATGGTGTTCCAAAATATGTCAATATTGATGTCTGTTTATAGAGAATTAAAAAATACGAATTTTGATATATATATATATATATGTATATGTATATTTTAAATATATATTATCCACAATATTTACAATATACATTTTATCCATATAAAATCTAATTGAACAAATAAAAAAATGACATGTGTCAAGATCTAATTGGAAAACCTAAATTGAGGAGTCGGTTGATATTTCAACCTTGGACACAACCGTTGCCAAGCTGGAATTTATTTCCATTTTTTTCCTTTTTCTTTTTTTTTGTCTTTTTCCTCATTTGAGGTTGCCAACCTCCGCGACGTGGGTAGTCTAAGGCTACAATAGAATTTTAATGTATAAGTTTGGACTTTAGATTTATTTTCTTTATTTATATATGTATGGAATACATGATGAATGAGCCCGAAAAGAGGTGTCAAGGGTAGGATAAATAAACAAAAAATTATTCCCATGTATTTGTTTATTATAATAAATAAATAACAAATTATACCCATGCATATTCAATATATACATATATTTCATATTGATTACAATAGTAACCATGATTCCCACAAATATGCCTCCAAAAGATAGTTAAAATGCAATAAAAATAAACAAGTGATACAATATTTTCTTTTCTTTTCAATTATTTCTTTTGGATTTTTATTAGATTAAACTAAAGTAGAAGAAATAAATTATAAAAACAAAGAAGTTGATAATTATTTGCTGCTTGGTGAGTGGTCCAGAAATTGAAAGACTTTGACGTACTTCATTTTATTTTCCAATGACAAGTATGATAAGTTGATTAAGTCAGAGAAAGACTTCTTCTCTAATTTTCAATTCTTATTTATTTTTCCTAATTTTGATTTTTTTAATTATTTCATATAAAGGTAAAGTCGCACTTAATTAATTTTCAAAATTGACGCTCGGGATGCGACTTATGTAAAGAAAATGAAAAATTAATTTTAAGTCTTATTTTTATTATTCAATTATAAAGATTGATAAAAGTTCAAAAAAATTGCTGCATATATCCATATAGAGCTAAATATAGTGAAGCTAAAAAGGTTCCAATGAAAGTAAGATTTGGACTTTTGATTCATAATGAGAGTTTGGACTTTTGATTGTTGTCTCTAAATTGTTATTTTAAATTTTGGGTTAATTAATACGACTCATTTTTAATTTTCAGATATTTTTGTTTGGTCAAAATCGATTTTTTTAATATTTAAATTAAGCTTAAATCGAATGGGAATTAAAAAATTGATTTTGAGGTTTTTGTTTAATTTGTAATGTGGAGTGTTTTGATATAAGTTTCATGTATTTTTGTTATAAAAATAGGAGATCAAATCAATTATAACTGGAAAAGTGATTGGAAAAATCACCTTAGTTTGTAATCTGAAAAAATTCATAAACTTTAGCATGCAATCAGAAAAAGATAAATGTTTAGGTTGCATTGAAAAAATGTCACATTCCAAGTTGTTTTCTAATATTAATTTTTTTTTAAAAGTAAAATAAATAAAAACCAAGAGAAGGCCCAAATAAAACTTTAGTTGGGCTCTGAACTCTTGATCCAGCCCAATATATGTATCGAATAAATAACGAAAAGCTCCTCCACGCAATCGAAATTGCTCACACAAAGCAGAATTAGGGCTCGAAGATTGCTGAGATTAGGGTTTTATTTCCGCCGTCAAATTAGTCGGTCAGAATGATTTACGACGTGAATTCTCCGCTTTTCCGATCGTTCCTCAGCCAGAAGGGTGGCGCTTCCGATAAGAGGTATTTCTCTTCCGATCTTATGGTTGCGCAGTTTATTTAGCTACGTAATTCTCGTTTTAGTATCGTCTAAGTTCTCCTTGCAAACGTATGTTTCTCCCTGGGTTTTGTTTGTTTTTAGTTACTGTTTAAATTGTTGCTGCCATTTTTTCAACCTTGTAAAATGTGAAAATTGCTGCTTTTTAAATGCCTGTTTTTTTGGCCTGTATGTATGATTGTTAACTGCGCTCAATTTTGTTACTTGATCCTGAGTTAAACACTGAATAACTCCAGAATTTTATAATTATTTTCCATATGGATATTTTCCTGATTTACTGTGTTAGAAATTTGCATCCCTATGTCAAAATAGGGAATGCTTTTGTATACCTATTCTTGGTTAGTTGGGAGAGAGGTAAACCAGAGTGCATTTTGTATTTGATATCAGCAAAATCTGGGCCTTGTTGCTATAAGACGTTGTTTAATAATCTAAGATACTATGAACTCATGCATGATTACTTGTTATATATTCTCGTTCAGATTATTATTCATGTCCAGAGGTCATAAGTGAGAGGAATAACTATTAAAACATTTACTTCTTGCCAACACTCAGTTATTTATAATCTCTCTTGCTTATGGTCTTTGGAGATGATAGGGTATTCTCCTTTATTGGATGTTCTCTGAAATTTCGACTAACGGTTTGGATAAAAATAGGAATGGAGATAATAATCCCCTTTATTATTTCACTGACTTTTGTTGAACTTATGGATGTAAATATTAAGGAAAACTGAAGAGCAGAAGCCCAAGGAACAGAGGCCAAAGGCAAATGAAAACAAACCTGTTATGACGGAGTAATGGGGTGCATGATGTAAGCATTAGCTTGGATGGAGTTTCCAGAAGGTGTCTAGACTGTAGTGTCTCTGTGAAGTTGTCTCAATTTGAGTGTTGTTACTTAAACTTGAACCTTGATGTTATCAAAGCATATTTAACAAGATTTTGATTCGATGACGTAAAGCTTTTGTTTGTTTGAAAAAGTAGCTTGTGACAAGTTTTTTGTGCTTATATTATCATGTGGACGTGCCCCGTTTCAGTCAAGAAAGCTGAAGTTGCCATTATTTCCTTTCTATGAGTTGTATATTGGACAAAAAAGGGGATTTTGTTTTTCGTTCTTTTCTTGTCTATTGAATTTGGGGGAGAGTGGAGGGGTTTGTGCAGTAGGGATTAAAATTTATAGCACTTAATTAGGAGATGGATTACTGGTTTATATTTCTGGTTTTGGTAGAAAGAATTTGTCCATTGTTTTGGTTAAATTGAAAATATGATCACTGCCCAAATTAAGAACTGATGAGTATCAAGGAGGCCAGGAGTTTAGGCCAAAATAACAAACTAAGAACTGATATGATTAGTGTCTATGGCTTATCAAGATGCATACAGTGTGTGTTTTCTCAAAACTCGTCACATAACTCGAATGCCATTTAGGTGATTTGCCATATTATGTTCATGACGCTCATCTATAGTGTTCATGATGAATTCCGCTGGCATTGCTATGTATTTGCTTTTGTTGCCCTCCTCCAGTTTGGTTACCTTTTCCTCTATGGATCGTAAATCTTCGGATTGCCTCGTTACTGCGTTTTGCATCCTCTAACCACCAGAATACTTGCAATAGTATTACTACTTAGTAGTGAAGTGTGTTGTTGCAAAGTAAAGTCATGAATAATGACTTGTTGCTATATCTTATGATGTAGGAAGAATTACTTTATGGTTTCACATGTTAAGCTTTGACTTGTGTGGGTTAACAGTGAATGGCCTCACAAGATTATAGCATAAAAATGTTAACAGCAGACATTAGGGGGTCCCCAGGCTAGAAAAGCAAGAGGGTGGTTGTGTTAAAAAGAAGGGTATGCAATGGAGTAGTAATTGAGTGGTTTCCCATGTGAAGAAGTGTCAAGTTCCTTTTTCATACTCATTAACCCTTTGGAATTCACCTTCAATCAACCTCCTCTTTATCTACTTCCAATTATTGGTACATTTGTTACACATGTGAGAGATAGAACCGCTAGGCCCGGTTAGGAGGTCTAGGCATTTTTTACAGATGTTATATTCGGTGAAATATTTATCCGTCTTTTCAGAACCTCAATCATATGGGATGAAAGAGTATTTTAGTTGATGTATTATAAATTATCTACTTGTGGACATAAGATTAGCCAAGCATGTCCTTTACGTGATATTATTCCTATGTATAGTTTTTGCCAAAATCTAAATTAAATTTTTTTAGCCATGTGATATATGTCTTTATTAGGCATTGGTGACGACTTGCAAGTTGCAACTTATTTAGAAATCAGTTACATTTAATAAATTGACGAAATAATAGGCCCAAAATATTCACTTCTATGGTGCATGGTCAGTACGTGCCCTTAATCATGATGTCTTTTGTTTGTACTTGACCAAAATATGTACAACTGTCTCTATATATAGTCTTTACACACACACACACACACACATATATATAGCAACTATATTTAGCTTATTTATATATTGTTCTAATGCGTAATTTGCGTGCCGAATAATAATAAATATATTAATAACTAATTAATGGTTTGCTTTGATTTAGTTTTTTTATTCCCAATTTAAGATGAAGAGAAATTAAATATTGTTTGAATAATAAATAGGATTGCGTCTTGCTGTTGATTAGTAGTGTGATAAATATGATGGATACATTGAATTTCATTTATATATGTTGTATTTCTTAGTATAATATCTTTGTAATTATTAGATATATATTTTACTAATTTGATGAATGAATTACTTGTTATGTGATTACATTGTATATATATGCTGATTAAGTTTAATTACATAGAGTTAGTTAGTTTTCATATTAATCCCTCTTTATGATTATAATATCAATTATGTTTTATGGAACAAGTTTAATAAAATAGGACTATAAAAACATGTTATCATTTTTTTTTATATGAGATCGAATGGGGAGCTCTACTACTCAGAATTCGATGGATCTATTTCACGAAATTAAATCTATAAAAAGTGTTACTTACTACAAAAGTGAAAAACATTAATTATGCTATAAATTGAGTTAGGTCATATCAATATTTTCCTTATAGACCTAAAAAAAATGATAGCATAATTTGGTGGTTAGTAGTAGCTATTGAATAAAAAAGCTTTATTAAAAAGGAAATCATCTTTATCTCCTTCCATTCTCGAATCCTCTCTCTCTCTCTCTCTCATATTCTTTCCTTTATTTACGCCGCATTCAGTACTACTATCACTACACTCTCAATCAACAAGATTCTTCTTCTTCCCCATTTCTTCACCATCTTCCAATTTTCTATTCCTCTCTCTCTCTCTCTCTAGAAGAATAACAGAAATGTCTGAGTCGTGCTCTCATTTTTCTACTCTTCTTATCTCTGACATTATTTTCATTTGTTCCTTCATTCTCTCTCATCCCCTCTACTTCTCCTACTTCATCTTCTTCGCTCCCTACCTTCTCAAACTCATCTCCTTTCTCTCTCCTCTTTTCGTCACCACTTCTCTCCTTTCTCTCTCCTTCCTCACCGGCTTTCTCCACGACAATTTCGCCGCTCAGAATTTGCGATTCGATAAGGAGATTCAGAGGCTGGATGATCTAGGAATGTACGAAATTCTGTTCGGATCGTCTGTAATGGAGGAGAGAGAAAGCAGTGCGGAATCCTCACTGGAAAATTCTGAAGAGGATCTCGGAATTGGGGAAACAGAGGACTCGTCTGTTGATAAGGCGGCGATGAATTCAATCTCCGGTAACAAATCGGAAAACTCCGGCGGTGAAATGGCGGAGAAGAGATTGGAGAATTTCCTTAAAATACTCGATGAGTTCGAGAAAATGGCGTCCAATGTCGAAGAGAAGAGAAAGCTAGAAGCCGAAAAAGTCACCGAAAAACAGAAATCAGAGAGCCACAAACCAATAGTAAAAGCACATTCTCAGAGATTCACTTCAAACCTCAATCACGGCGATGAAAAATCCAGTCCAAAAGCAGAGAGCTCGCGAGCATTAATGGCTGCCAACTATGGATCAATGAGGAAGGAGAAGGAATGGAAGAGAACATTAGCCTGCAAGCTGTTCGAGGAACGACACAACGTGGACGGAGGCGAAGGCATGGATTCACTATGGGAGGCGTACGAGATGGACTCGAACAAGGCAATGGTGAAGAAGAGAAATGAGGAGACGAAGAAGAAGAAGAAGAAGAAGAAAATCGAAGAAAAGTATTATAGCAATGAGGAAGACGATGAAGTTGTTGGGCAATTGTGTTGCTTGCAGGCGATCAAATTGTCTGCAGGGAAGATGAACAATCTTGCCAAGATTTCTAAAGCCATTAAAGGGATTGGATGGTTGCATCATGTCAGCAAGCATAGCAAGAAGGTGCATAATAGCAATGGAGATAGATATTAGTGTTTCATTTAATTTGGGTAAAAATGATTGTGTATTTTGCTTTTCAAGAATGGGTTATTTGGTAAATATATTGTAGTTGTGTATGTTCAATGTTCACGATTAATTAGGTTGCTCATTTAAAGATCATTTCTCATGAATTTGTGTTCTTCATTTCCTAGTTTTGATCCATTTTTGTTTTTCTTAAAAACATGATTTTATGGCTTATGATCAGTGTTTGTGGAATCGAATTGGTTAATTGTTCTTTCAATTAATTACATGAAAATAATATGTATTATTTTTTCACAGTTTTACTTAATATTGTTATGTAATATGTATTATTTCTTGTACATAATATTAAAAATTAATTGAATCTGATTGTAAAAGAAATTATTTTTCTCAATTGACTTAGTTAATTCGGTTCCAAAAATATTGCTGATGATCGTGCTATGATTCCAGAACTTCCATTTGTTTGATTTTACAGTAGATTGTAGAGTTTATGTA